>CM074723.1:119252373-120551390 GCA_037306005.1 Rhinophrynus dorsalis | reverse complement strand
CAATGTGTTGCGTACCTCTCTGGCATTCAAAGGGTTCAGCAGAAACCTTTATGAACAGAAAGATGTGCAATGCATTGGGCACACACCAATGGGCCTTAACCCTTTGAGTACTTCCAGAGGGGTATGCAATGCATTTCAAAGCAATGCATTGCACACCTCTCAGACACTCAAAGGATTAAGGGGTTATGGTAGCAAAAGTGCAATCACTGGACAGGCTATTACCAAGAGACCAAAGTGGTCTTAAAAACATGTACTTTATTTCAATTTAGCCATTTAAATTGAAGATTAAATATCTATTGTATCACAGCAGAGAGGAAAGAGTTCCCAATTCAGGTTTTACAGTTTGCTACAATCCCCTTTAAAAAGAGGTTAGTAAAATTCAAATCAGTGTTTTTCATCCTATAAAAGCTCATTTGCATGGACTTGTACTTGTAAAAACACAGACAAGATATGTAATGAAGGCTTAAAATTAAAAGTATTACTGTTAAACAATGTTTCAATTAATGGTTACAAAGCTTACAATATTTTCAGGGGCAAATAGAAAATCCCCAGTAACTAACTGCCTCATATTAAATCAGCTCAATAAGTCTTAAAGCTTGCCCAGAAAGGAAGGCAGGAAAGGATTATTTTAGTCCACTTAAATAGCAAATTGCAAATAGCAACAATAAAAAGGAGTTATTTTGTAATAACTCAATACAAATATTAGAAAAAGAAATAAGAAAGATGTTTAACATGCTTTGAACCTATTGTTTAACACCTTATAACTGACCTGCCTTGTATGTATGTATTATTTATAGATATATTATAGTTTACACGGGATTCAAATTATGTACCACAGTAAAAATTTCAGTTTTCTATTTTTCAAACAAATAGCACAACTATCAGCTTCTTCTAATGGTAGTTACCATTTTACTTAAACAGGGTTCAAATGATTTTGATAATGAGTACACACACTATACATACACACCATTTATTACATACTAACTATTGATAGCACATATACAATAATGTCTTAATTCACTACATTTAAACCTTATTTAGAAAGTGCTTTAAGTTATTTTCTATCACTTACCAACCAATATCAGGTTCCTATAGCCATCTTATACTGTATCATGAGAAGGTGTCTTTAATTTCACAAAAACTTGGGACAGCTTTACCAAAGCAAAATATTTAGTAAAGTCTGGGGAAAAACATTACAACCATGTAAAAAAAATAAATTAAAAAAAATATACATAAGTAAAAAGAATCCCAGAAAGTCCTGTGGGAAGTTTTCTTTGATAAATGGTGCAAAATATAACCTAATTTTATTTCAAATTCTTTCAAGACCCATACCACACACACAAACAAAATTCAACAACAGCTACACAACATTAATCTCAGAAATAGCTGAAAGAAAATAAATAGGTAAAAACTTAAGTTTGGAATTGTGTATTATTATTTGTATTAGGTATTTGACTGCCAAAGATGTGGACAACACATTGCTCTGAAATGCACTACATACTGCTTTGGTTTATGCACCAGAAGGGATGAAGAAACATGTCCACTGATTTAAAGGAGGACTTTGACTTACTGAATACTAGATGTCTCATTCACATTGCAAAGCAATGCACAGAAGACATATCTAGCTTCCAAGGGGTTTAAAGATTAAATTTAAATCAGTTTGCTTTTTGTCCAGTTTAGGAGGTCCTCTGTGGTGCGATTGGTTTTCCTCCAATTGCCTTTTAGTAAATCAGCCTCTGTGGGTTTTAGATGAAGGGTGAGTTCCACATGTCTAAAAATAGTGCACCACTATCTACACAAAACAGAAGCATTCAGGAAGAACCCTCACTTTAAATAATAGGTATATTTGCATGCGCACCTTTAAATCAATTTATCTTATAAAACAATTATTTATGATAAGATTTAGCTGTTTATGTCAGTTTTTACAAATCTGACAGGCACTGCCACATTGCTACCCATCCTAACTGCCATTTCCTACAAATGGCACTAGTTATTTTGCATAAATTGAACATATACTAATGACAAATAAAAAAAAAAAAAAATACATAGGTACCTTTGATAGCGCTTTCAAAATCAACTGTTACAAAAAGAACAATTCCACTTTGGAAGGGTTTTCCTCCATTTTTCTAATCAGAACCAATGTTTCCATGAATATTAAAATACACCATATGATGTTATTCTCACACATAAGCAAATATGACTACATTACAATTATTTAACCCTTTAATGACAAAAAGGGTGCAATGCATTGCAAAGCAACATGCTGCAAACACACAACTGTGTAGTCCTTAAAGGGTTACTATCAACAGCTAAACAAGAAAAACAGGAAAGACAGCAAGGATGAGAATTCCGTACAACTACGAATTTCTTTTTTTTTTCCAATACAATATTTGTGTAAATCAGATTTCAAAACAGCCCATAAATTGGTACAACACGGTACAGATGATCATATATATCTACTTTAAATGTTAATGCATGTTACCTATGCATGGTTGTAATTAACTCTATTGGAATAGGCCCAACTGCAAATAGATATTTAAAACATGTCACTCAATCAACACAAAGCATACACTCATATGAAGAATATGCTTTAATTATTCTTAGATAGATGTAGGAGAAAAAGAAAAAAAAAGTAATTGTTACCAAAAATTTTTTATATTTCCAGATACACAGAACAGCAAAAATTTAATGACTGTAAATACTAAATATGCCAAAATTAAAGTGAAACTAGTAAACAAGTTTACTATGTACAGGACAAATATATGCACTGGAATTATTTTTTACTGAAGTACAAAATTCCCTTTAACTGTGATTGAAATAGAAAGATCTAGTCCATATATAAAAAGGTAGATCAATTATACACAGTGTAAAAACTGCATTTTGTCCTAAACAGAATGCAAGAATTTAAAACATTTAAAGATCCAAAGACACTTTAATAAACCAAATATGTTGAATTTTTTTTTTTTAATAAAAAGTATACACACACACACTTTGGGGTACCAATTTGTCAAACAAGATTACTAGACATATTACATATTAACATTGTCAAGCAAGGCAAAAAAGCACATCAAGGTTAATAAAGACTAAACACACTGTAACTTTACATCTCTTTTGTATCATCCAGACCTTCTAGTATACTCAAGATAAGGGGGGGGGCAATAGTAAGTAAAGCTCAATCATCAGTAAAATGATGCATGCTAGTTTGGAATGGCTACTTGGTGATTCACATGTAGGTCACAGGAAAGAAGGAACTTAATTGAGGACCACACGACTAAAAGGATACCTGAGATGGGAGTAAGCTTACACCACTGGGAAGTTTCATTTCTCTTCCTTTACTTGTTATGTTCTGTAAGTGCTGGTGGACTGTTTCACCAAGTCTGTATTGAGCACATTGAACTGTGGGTGTATGACTCTACTTTACACATGCACAAATCAGTTCTAAAGCAGCAGCATACTACTGTAGCTTTCTATCACCCATTATGCAAGGCAGTGAAGAACAAAAGAAAAATCTTTGAAGACGTGTTGTTTTAGGAGACATGCAAAGGATGCAAGTACAGAGATGTATATAAAACCATGTTCAAAATGTAGATGCCCATGCAACCAAAGTTTTTCCTCCCTGAATTAGGCATTGTAATTTTGCAATCAGTGAGAAAAATATCAGGAATACTGACCACTGTTCTATCAATACACCCCCAACACCTATAAAATATCACATATAAATGGTATCTCAAAAAAAAGACTAATCCCTATAATAGTCATAGTCAATTATTAGAGACTACAACTGTCATAGGCTGCTTGGTGATAGGAGATATAGTCTACAACAGCTGGAAGTCTAACAATCGAGTACCCCTGCCATATAGGGATTCAAACTAGCTAAAGGTTCAGAGTATGCAATAAGTATTTATTGTGCTATTTGATTTTTTTAAGGGGGATGGGGGAATAACTGGAAAGTTTTCTAAATTCTTCCAAGTTCTGAAGAATGAACATAGCTGTTTTTAACAACTATTGATGAAAAGATGCTTTATTCTCAGGCAAAGTAAGAATGGATATCGGTGAAAAAAATACAACAGGCAAGTGTTACAAATCAATATTTCTTAAGAATGATATAGACTTTGGTGTTTTTACTATCTATTCTTGACAGTTACATTTCAATATTTTTACTTTGAAATCTTAACACGTGTTTGGCCAGTTTTTGCATGTCTACCTCAGCTAGATTGCTCTAACAGAAAAGCTGATTGTAACTTCCCATTGAAGCATGGAGACAGCCATAAAGACATTATCAGTTTTGCAATAAAAATCAAATCAATTACAGAACTATATTACAACTAAATCCACACTTAAAAAGAGATCAGCAAAAAACACGCCACTCTGAGTGTGGAACTTTAATTGTTTATTTCCAGCAGCAAACAAAATGTATAGATCTTGCATCAAACTGAAGCATACAAATCAAAAATGCTAACCTTACTGGATGCCCAAGATGTCTCCAATACATTTCCTCTGCATTGCACTGGAGACATAATTAGCAACCAAAGGGTAACTGTAATATGATGCTTAAAATTGAACAGCACAAACACTAAGGCTGATGTACTAAGAACCAGAGTAATTCTGAGGCAAAACTAACTGCACCATGGGGACCAAATAAAAACTCACATTGAATTAAATGGGGCTTTTCACCCCCCTGATTGATAGAAATGTATCCAATGCATTGGAGACTTGGCATTCAAGGAGTTAAACATTTAAAATCAATAGGAATTTTAGACTTTTATCCACTATGGTGCAGTTGGTTTGCTCTAGTTCTCTTAGTATATCTGCCTAACTGACTTTTATAGGCAAACAATGTAGTCACTCATTTTCACATATGGAAATTGTCAAATTAATAAGATGTAACAAAAACGACAGAAAGTTACAAATATATAATGCAGTAAGCAGATGCCTTTTTAATGAAATCAGCAACAAAAACGATGTTCTGTCATTAAATGACGGTTCTGTAGCATTACAAAATGAAGTTTAATGTTTTAAAACGTTTCCCTAACAGCCACACTTTTTGTTACAAAGACCCATTGGTATGGCTGGTATTAGTATTAGCCGGAGTACAAATGCTGGCTTACTAAAATACCCTCCCACGTGGAAGCAGCATCAGCATCTCCTTTACATGCATCCTTCTGATGTAGAAGGGGTGGGAACCTGTGGCTCGCCAACTATTGTTGGACAACGTCTCGGCCGACCAAAGGCTGACTAAGGATGATGGGAGATGCAGTGCAACAGCAGCTGGTGGCCCACTGGTTGTCCAGTCGTGCATAAACACGGACGGACTGAAAATGGCTGCATTATGCAAGAATTGTTAACCCTTTAAAACATCGGGACGGAGATGGGGGTGTGAAACGCATTGCTTTGTAATGCGTTGCGCACCCCTCTGATCCTTTAAAGGGTTAACAGCAGGTGAACTATATGAAGTGTGAAACAACAAAACACTTGATGGGGTTATTTTCCCAGCATATAACAGTTCAGCCCTTCACTTTCAATAGCACAGAGGAATGGATAAGCCAGAGACAGCCCTACTACTGAAATGCAATGGCTGAGTGTTACACAGCCACACAGGGGCAAGAGCTTGGTTTGCAAAGATAAGGTTTTTTTAAGCATGTAAAGAAGTGACAAGGCAGATAATATACATCTCAAAAAAACCACACACTTTCACATATTGCTCACACGCTGACCATGCACGGTAAAAAATGTATTAGATGCAAAAGAGACAAAATAAAAAAAAAACAGGACAATCAATACTAATCTTACAATAAACATCCATTTATCAAAATCCCCCAGCACATCCCATCCAGAAAATCTGTTTTGCAGTTTTCTGAGGGGCTACGGAAACACAACTTTGCGAAGTAAAAAAAAAATAATAAACAAAAAAAAGCATCTGATGCTTGTGCAGTTTAAAGATGCGAGCTGGAAAACACGAGCGCCTTTAAAGTTGCAAGAAACGGTATCATATCGACAAAGAAGATTTTTAAGCATTTTTTGCGAATTTTTATTTGGTTATGCCTCTGTTCTCCCTCCATTTTGGTTGTTTATGATACTGACAACAGGCTGTCCCAGTAACTCGTCCTCGATCTGCCCCCCTGACTAAAGCAGGCTGAATATTATTGCTCTTATCACTATGATGACTTCAGGGGGTACAGCTAGCCATACATGTGTGCACCCATTATCATCACATGGAGAGGGGGGACATCCAGCAAATCCAAAGCAGCACTGACCTAACCTAACTCCACACATCCAAATACCCCAAAAGTGCATAGAAATACTGCAGATAAAAAGGGATTTCTGACTTAAGAAACCACAGTGTTAGTACCAAGATCCTAGTCCAGCTTTGGGAGAAGTTTGGCGCTGTTTGGATAAATATACGATTTTTTAGACATTTTATCCACTTATTTTTTTAAGCACGGTCTCTCTGCCTTAATGTCTTCCCCTCTCCCAGCCTCTGCTGCTGTCACAATATTAAGTGAGAGAAAGAAAAAGTAAAAGTTCTCACAAAACTTTTTCCTTTTACAGCATCACATTCTCTGGTAGCTTATGCACCCCCAAATACAAAGACAGCGATGAATCACCCCGAAATTTTAAATAAAACAACTTTCAAGTACCCCAATACAAAAACAACCTAATTAATATATTAAAAAATGCATATTCACTAAAAATTGCACTTTACCCCTAAAACTTTATTATTGGGCACCCCTTATTTAATGTCCCAGTAAAGTTCTTGCACAGAAGAAGAGGGGGTTGATTTGCAATAACTTTTTTTTCTTCCTCTCTCCCCCCTCCTCCTCCTTTTCTCTTCCCCCCCTCTCCCATAATTTAAATAACCCTGATTTTCTATGCTTCAGAGTCGGCTGTGCCCGTCCAAACCTCCCGCAAACTCACCGTGGGAGCCTTAACATCCTTCCTGCGATCGATTTCCTGGGTTTAGGTGCCTTTCCGATTTTTTAATAATTTTTTTCCCATATTTTTGCCTGGACGCTACGGGCCTGGAAATTGTTTGCTTTCCCCTCTCTCCAGCAGCCATTGTAGTGTATGCGCTGCAGTGCACCCCAGCTTGCCGCGAGAGACGCGCCCACCCGAAAAACCACCTTCTTCCCCTCCTACTGCCAGCCTTCTTCCCCGTCAATGATACATTATTTTGTACATTGATTTGCTATTGTAGAAGATCATACGGCTGATTGGTTAATATGAATGTCAATCGTGGAAGGGGCGGAAAGTAGAGGGCGTGTTAGAGCGCTATAGAGGCGGAAGGTGGTGCAGTTTATGATTCGCTGAACCTCCTGGCAATCGAAACTACGGGAGCAACAATTTGGTTAGCCTAGTGTCAATTAATAAGGTAGGGGTGGTCAAAACTAGTAGGGTAGTATGTGCCACTAGTTAAAATAATGTGAGGGTACAAGTTGACGTATTTCGAATTCGAGTTGTCAGACTCCAGCAAATGGTGTTGTTAAGGTGTTATCAACATTGTGACCTTAGGGCCGTTTACTAAATGCACCAAACATCTTTCCGGGCCGGGGCCTGGGATACTTCGGGGAGGTGAGTGCGGACGCTATTCTGCACAGCTCCTCAGTAACACAAGGCTAGCTACTGCACAACAGCTATATTGCTATTAGTGACATAGACTTACCTACCGCACCTACACATTTCCTAGATGGTTGAAGCCTAATAACTGCAACATTGATATAGACCAATACGCTACAGAGGCACAAACACCGCAGCATAGGTCGGTAGTTAACACGAGTAACTCCAGCTATTATGGGTTATAACTCTTTCGCTGCGGGGTTCATGGGAGCTGTAGTACAAACACGGAGTGGGCTGGGCTTAGGATGCACTTACTTGCCTCTGGCTTTTTCTAACAGACAGTACTTTCTAGTGCCCAGAATATAAAGTCGTAAATCTGATGACAGAGGCTATAGACCGAAAGGGTTTTCTGTTATTGTGCTGCCCGGATGTATAGTGTAAACACATGTCTCATTCACTCAGGGCCCTGTCCTTGCTACCTCTGTCAGGGTCATGGTTTCTGTGAGTCCTGCACGTGTAGTTATGGCTTGTGTTTTTGGGGTTTGAAGTACACTACTTGGCACAATGTTTGTACATGTTTAGCTTATTGTGTTCTGGATGTCCGATCTCCCTTCATGTATAAAATAAAATGTGGAGAGTAAGGTAAACCGCAGAACTTTCTGACCCAAATCCGTATTTATGTTGTGTGTGTTTTTTTTTTTTTTTTTTTAATTATAAATTAAATTGTTTCAGTGGTTTTCCCCCTCCACCAAATGCTTTCAGAT
Organism: Rhinophrynus dorsalis; assembly: GCA_037306005.1. Classification (NCBI taxonomy): domain Eukaryota; kingdom Metazoa; phylum Chordata; class Amphibia; order Anura; family Rhinophrynidae; genus Rhinophrynus; species Rhinophrynus dorsalis. The sequence goes on along the minus strand of CM074723.1, from coordinate 120,543,072 downwards.
ATTTGCTAAATCTCACAATTTGGGGGTTACTGTATTTTACAACTAATTTAAGCAAAAATGAATTATGCCTACATTACTTGAACTAAATATTTATATGTCAGCCTCTTCCAAAGGGGTGCAGGGCTGGTGCTAGCATAAGGCTGTCTAGGCAGCTGCCTTAGGGCGCCGCAGCGGAGGGCTGCCGAGACAGGGGGAGCTGCTACATTTTTTTTTGGGGGGGGGGGCGGAGGGGTATCAAAATGTACATTCGCCTGTGTAGACAAAAATCCGTTCACCAGCCCTGAAGGGGTGGAATAAATTAAGGGGGAGGAATAATCATGCAAATATTGTCAAGATGGATGCTCCCACTGGGATGATGACTTGAAAAGGTGACTGCTCACCTTTGTGTGCCAGAGAGGTATCCAGTGCATTGCAACCCAATCTTCTGGATACCTCTCTGGCATGCAGAGGTGTATTTCACAACCGGTATGAACAGCAGCAACCTGCATAATTGCTATCTTTAGCGTTGCACTGCAAACATATGATATCTCAAGTACAGAAGTACACATGCAGTTGAAAGATAATAGCAGATTAGAATGGAATTGTGCCACAAAAAGAAACATTTAAAGGAGGTACAACACTTCATAATAACCCCCACGCTCACACACTCCACATACTGTGCTCAGAAAATCCTAATGGCCCCCTGAATTAATCCATTTCCCTTTGATTTAAGCCATAATCTCCTAAATCAGTCCTGGATGTCATGACCAGTTGGATGACATGATGTGTGCTAGCAAGACTAGAGGATACAAACGCCACCCATCGCACTTGGTAATTTTAACGCATGAATGTCTGGAGCTGGTGTGGAACACGCTGCTCTGCAATGAGTTTCACAACCCTCTGGTCTTTAAAATGTTAATTAGGCCCATGCGTTCTGCCCACTTAAGTTTGGAGGGGGAAAAAAAAATCCCACCAGCTATGGTGTCCGCATCCATGTTCATGACATTTAGGACTGATTGGAGCTGTTATCTCCTGAACAAAGCAGAAGGGAACAATTCATAAGGGCCATTAGGATTTTCTGGCCATAGGTAGGTGGGGGAGGTTTATTTGTGGTGTTGCTAATTCTGCTTTAACAGTTTGAGTGCTAGATGTGTTGGATACCTCTCTGGCACTCAGTGTTAATATAAATGACAAACTATTTATGATTCTTGGATGCTAGATATGTCTCCAACATGTTACAAACATTGCTAATGATCAGTGTGTATTCAGTAAAATAATCACTATTGTACTCTCTCATAGTTTTCCTAGGTGGTCTTTGTATAATTACCACATGTTGGTAGCACCTGAAATGTCAGATTTGGGCAATATTTATACTTAACTCACATGCATACCCCTCAGTCATGCTGTTTATTTTCAGTTGTAGTCCATTTGTGCTTGACTCCAGTTCTAAGTGGGTACAGAGGCTACTATGCTCAAAGTAAAGAGGAGAGATTCTGGGGCTAATCAGCTGAATCACACAAGACAAATTCCCACCTATTCAAATGGAGATTTTAACAATTTGAATGCTTTGGTGACCTCTTTGGAATCCAAGCATTTAACCCTCTAAGTGCCAGAGAGAAGGCATAGGCATTGAAACACAATGCATTGGCTACCACTCTGGCCCTAAAAGGGTTAAAAGCACCGTTTAAAATAATTTGGCATTTTTGGTATTTTCATTTCTCTTTTAACAGATTTGGTTTGCTTCAGAATTGCTGCTCCTCTCTCTTTGTTCTTATGGCCCAAAGATTAGCATTAAGAGGCAACAATAGCCATGGGCCTACGTTTGTGGCTCTACATGCTGGAGAGAAAGAGAGAGTCTTGTGTTCTGAAAAGTAAATCATGATTCTATGACCTTTGAAAAACTTATAAAGAACGTTTCAATGGATCACTTTGCACAATAACTAGTAATGTTGCCATTGACACCTAGCCAGAACATTTGTTGGCCCAGAAGCTAGAATGGGATTAAGTAGAAGTTGGAATGGCAAACAAGAAGAGAGAGCCCCCCCCCAGGCCCTGTATATAATATTTTCAAAAGAGGCATTGTTATTTTCTGTATCACTGGTAAAGCTATTTCACCCTTTAGTAAATTAGGGCTATGGTCCAGCCTGACATTATCATATTTATTGCAGTTATAAAGAATCAATACAGATGTTTATAACACAAAAAAGGAGAGTGATGACAGATGGAAAGATTATATTTATTTAATCCCTGAGATGCAGGCTCATGCTTTGAGATGCCTAGAATCCAAGTTATAAAACATTGCATTTTTACAATAATTGCTGAGTTTTCATACACGTGTCCAAAAGTATGTGGTCATCTGCTTGTCGATTATTTAATTACAAAATCATGTCCATTAATATGTATTTGGTCCCCCTGGTACTATAACAGCCTCCACACTTCAGGGAAGGCTTTGCAGTGCATGTTGGAACATTGATGCAGGAATTTGTTTTCATTCAGCCACAAGACATTAATGAGGTCGGACCCTGATGTTGGGTGATTAGGCTTCGCTCTCAGTCTGAGTTCCAGTTCATACCAAAGGTGTTCGATGGAGTTGAGTCACTGAGCTCACCAGTATGGACCATTCTACCACTAGTATTTGGATGCATGCTTGATTTTTATAAATCTGTCAGCAATGGGTGTTGCTGAAGTAGCCAAATCCACTAGTAAAAGTGGTTTCTATATACGTTTGTAGGTGTAGAATGTTTCAGGGTTATGGCAGTGGGGAACTATCTACATTGACATAAACCTTTTTAGATGTTTTCTATATTCACTTTTTTTGGTCTGTGTGAATTCCTTATTAGTTTTTTTATTTATTTATTTTTTTAATCTGCTTCGTTATCACGATTATAAATGTATTCTCAAGAATAATAGTAAATTATGTATTTCCATGTACATAATGTCTTTTTCTTGCTTCTTTCTTCAGGTTGTAAACAACGGTCCTTGAGTCTTTACCTATTCGTAATTAAAAGGTTGTAACTCCTTTCCTCAAATTCCCACTGCCTTTGATGTCCATGTGGGAAGCTGTCTGAGATCTGGATATAACTCCTGGAAGTAAGTATTGATATTAGCCTTTTACAAAGAGCCTTAGGTTAAACTGAAGGCTCCACTGATTTAAATGTGGCTTTGAATTTTGCTAGCATTCAAGGGTTTAAATGTCCCATTTAAAGGGGATCTATCACCCCTATACAACTTTGAGTAAATCGTTTTGTTATATTTCAAATATAGTGAAAAGCATATTAATTTGTAATAAATAAATACAGCCCTGCACCTACTTCCTGACAGACTGTGGTTACCTCATCTGTGCCACAGTCTCTACTCCTCCTCCGCTCCCCTCCCTCTAGCCAGCCTCCTCCGATGACGGAGGCTTTCTGTCTGTAAGCAGGAGTGCTCTCATTGGTAGAGATCGATTTCTGGCCAGTGAGACTTTTCCAGCTTACAGACAACCTCCATCATCAGAGGAGAGAGGCAGATTGCGGCACAGATCAGCTATCCGCGGTCTGTCCAGAAGTAGGTGCAAGGCTGTATTTATGTTTTTTTAATTTCGGCAAACAGTTTTGTTTTTTTAACAAATTAATACACTTTTCACTATATTCAATATATAACAAAACAATTTACCCAAAGTTTTATAGTGGAGATAGAGCCCCTTTAATTAAATCCTTAGTAATTTATATCTGTCCCCTATGTGTAGTTGGTTTGATTTCACTTTTTTGTTTTTTCCATTTAAGGGCAAGATGGCAGTGCAATGCATTGCTTTACAATGTGTTACACAGCCCTCTGGTCCTTAAAGATGTAAACATAGGGCCCGTTGCAGAGCTAGAAATGTTTGTCCTGAATTATTGTGCTAACCCAGGGCAACAACAATTGAATAGTCAGATTTCCCATGCCGCTACTAATCTTATGTCTCTACTTCCAGATGAATACTGTTCAGGTTTGGATGACATACCAGACTTCTATTCTTATTTTATCTTGTGTATGTTAAAAATCTTCGCTAGAATGATATAGAAAGCAAAACATCAATATTTGCAGATGACACTAAATTATGCAGGGTAATACATTCAGGGCAGGATATTTGCTCTTTATAAAGGGATTTACATAAATGGCAGATTGCACAAACAAATGGAATATGAAGTTTAATGTGGGAAAGTGTAAAATCATGCATTTGGGAGGAAATAATCACAGGGCTACTTATGAACTTAATGGAATAATTTTAGGGTACTAATTTCTTGAGCAAGATCTGGGTATCCTTGTCAACTACAAACTTGGAAACAGTGACCAGTAGCAAAAGCAAATAAAGTCCTGTCTTGCATAAAAAAGGGTATTGATGCAAGAGTGGATAACATCATTTTGCCATTGCACAAATCATTGGTAAGACCTCCCCTCGAATATGCAGTACAGTTTTGGGCACCAGTTCTGAAAAAGGATATTCTAGAAATGGAGAGGGTACAGCGAAGAGCAACAAAATGAATTAAGGGAATGGAGGAATTGCAGTATGAAGAACAACTACATAAACTTTGTTTATTTACTCTAGAGAAAAGACGACTAAGAGGAGACCTTGTCACATTGTACAAGTATATGAGAGGTCAGTACAAGGATCTCTGTGGTGAGCTATTCATTCCAAGACCTGATCAGGTGACCAGGGGACACCCCTTGAGATTAGAGGAAAGGTGGTTTAGACTTCAGCAGAGGAAGGGTTTTTTTTCAATAGGGTCTGTTAAATTGTAGAATTCCTTGTCCAAGGAGGTTATGGCAGACACAATGGGTACATTTAAGAGACAATTAGATATATTTTTTCAAAAGGGAACATATAGGGTTGCTAGCGAATTCCCCAACACATTTTGAAGCAATACGTTGGAGACCTCTAATGATTTAAAAAAGCCATAAACATTTGAATTCTAGAACTAACTGCATTGCAATACAATGCATTGACAACATTTGCATTTAGTGGGTTAAAGGCCCAATTTAAAGTAATGGGAATTTTAATTTGTCCCCCTATTGTGCATTTGGTTTACTCCAGAATTGCTTGTTTTTCTGCATGAAACCCTATAGATGATGAACAGTAGTGACAGGAAATGTTTGCATAGCAGTCTGTATTTCTGTTATGTCTACTGTGGAACACAGGAATCGTGGGGTAAAATGTCCTCCCACCAGAGGGGGTAGGACACTTGCTTAAAAAGAGCTCTCTTGAGGCAGGGACCCCTACCCTACCCTACCCTCAACAGACCTAATGCTCAGTTTTAAAACTGACCACAAATGAAATGATCAGGACAAATATTATCTTACATTTTAAATGGGGTTGTTCGATCACCCCATTAGGCAAGCTCATATCTCTGTTTTTCCTGGATGGAAATAGACTACAGGGCAGACTTTTACAGGACCTGGATCGGCTTCTGCATGGCTTTTTAAAATATTTACTCAGCCACTCTCCTTTCTCTGCTTTTTCATATAAGAGACTGAAGATTGTCCTTTCAATATGCCCCTCTGTCTAGCTGCCACATTCTGAGTTATGCGATATATAAATTTTTTTTCCCGCTCTCTGGTTCCTTCTTATTCAAACTGTATGCCTTCCGGTCTCCACACCTGGCCTGGGATGGTTGCTTGCTTTTATTTTACCTTTTCTGTCTTTTACTAATAAATGGGCCATGGCTCCTTTGCATGTAGCAGTCCTATTGAATGTGGTATCTCATAAGTTCTCTAGGTCTCCTGCATACTGAGTGGTCAGGGGGAAGGAGCAGATGGTTCTATCTATAGACTCATATGAGGGGTGCCTTTCATGTCTCATGCCCATATTTAAAAAGGGATCAAAGTCACAGCCAGGAAATTACAGACCTGTAAGCTTGACATCTGTGGTAGGGAAGCTGAGGGAATATATTCAAGAATTCTGCTGGAATGGGAATTTCATTAGCAATAGCCAACATGGCTTTGTGAAAGACAGGTCTTGTCAAACTAACTTGATCGCATTTTATGAAAAAGTGAGTAATAATATAGGTGCGGGAGCGGAGGTTGATATGATCTATTTAGACTTTACCAAGGTATTGGATACGGTTCCACACAAGAGGTTACTGTACAAATTAAATGAAATAGGCCTAGGGGAAAATGTTTGTGTGTGGATTGGAAATTGGCTGAAAGATAGAATGCAAAGAGTGGTAGTAAATGGCAAGTTCTCCAGTTGGATAAACGTGATAAGTGGAGTGCCTCAGGGATCTGTCCTGGGTCCTCTTCTTTTTAATTTGTTTATTAATGACCTCCCAGAGGGCATAGGGAGCCATGTATCAGTGTTTGCCGATGACACAATATTAAGTAAGGTAATAAAGTCTGAACTGGATGTGTCTTCATTACAAGAGGATTTGGACAAATTGAGTAACTGGTCAGGCAAATGGCAAATGAGATTCAATATAGACAAGTGTAAAGTTATGCATTTTGGGTATAATAATAAAAATGCAACATATAGTTTAAATTGTGTTTCTCTGGGAAATCTAGGATTTAGGAGTAATGTTAGACAATAGACTTAGCAGTAGCATGCAGTGCCAGCTGGCAGCTGCAAAGGCCAATAAGATATTGGCATGCATTAAAAGGGGTATTGACTCAAGGGAGGAAGATATTATTATGCCTCTTTACAGGTCCATGGTAAGACCCCACCTAGAATATGCTGTTCAATTCTGGGCGCCCTTTCTGAAAAAGGACATTATGGAACTAGAGAGAGTGCAGAGGAGGGCTACAAAACTAGTAAGGGGAATGGAAAGTTTTAGTTATGAAGAAAGGCTAGAAAAGTTAAACTTGTACACACTAGAGAAACGGTGTCTTAGAGGGGATATGTTAACACTATATAAATATGTTCAGGGCCCATACAAAGGGCTCTCCAAATACCTGTTCATTAACAGAACAGTACACAGGACAAGGGGCCACCCGCTTAGACTTGAGGAAAGGAGATTTAATCTACAACCGAGGAAGGGTTTCTTTACAGTAAGGACAATAAAGGTATGGAATTCACTGCCTGAGGAGGTGGTGCTATTGAATACATTAGATGCCTTTAAAAGGGGCCTGGATACTTATTTAAAAGAGCATAACATAGAGGGCTATGTACGTTAGTATTGGGATTAATATTTAGTTAGGGCTTGTTGATCCAGGGAGAAATCTGATTGCCATTTGGAATCAAGAAGGAATTTTTTCCCCCCATTCAAGGCAGAATTTGAAATTGCTATATTGAGGGGGTTTTTTTTGCTTTCTTTTGGATCAACGATGGTAAACAGGAATAGGAAAAAGGTTGAACTAGATGGACGCAAGCCTTTTTTCAACCTAAATTACTATGTTACTCATGAGCCTTTGTTTTTCCAGGCCTTGGGAAAAGGAAGGGGAGGTTCTGTGCATCTCCATTCTCTTTTCTCTTCAATGTGGCTACCCTTCAGGCACCTATTTCTCAGGTCTCTATTCCGGTGGCTGAATCTCTCTCTTGGCATCCTGTCTTTAACACCTTACAGACAAAATAAGTATTATTTCCTTATATTCAATCTTGTGTGTGTTTTTTTGGGGGGGATCTCCTGGCTATGTCTGAGCGCAAGGGAGACTTGGAGAATTAGAAGACCTCAAGGGTTTCAGAGGATTCTTCAGAAACCCTTTGTTTCTCATGTTAGGCCTTTCTTCCCAGAGAACTTTACTGGAACATTTATATTCTTCTTGTTCTGTGGCCCCTACGTGGCAACTTCCCGGCCCCTTTTCCTTTGAACAGGGATCGACTATTCCTTCAACTGCTAAGGGGTTCCTGGAGTTCTTGACCCAAGACCACCACCCTCTGCACCCCCCCCCCAAAAAAAAATAATAATAATAAAAAAACATATTTGTCATTTTTATAGTGTGGGGGTTTTCTACCTGTAAATAGGGATTCCTCTATCGAGGAAGGGGAAACTGAGGAGGACAGTATTGCTTCCTCATTTACCCCTGGGATTAATTTTGAGGAAGATCATGGGTCATGTGCAGAGTGCAGCTTTGGGGAGTCATTAATGTTTCTGAGGCCTTGGACACCAGTTCCTCTTCTCTGGGAATTTTTAAGAGAATCAGGAGTCATGTGGTGCTCCTCTCACCCTATCACTCCATTGACTAAACAGGAGCTTCACTGCTGGTTCATAGATGCGTAGGTGCTTGAAGTACTACATTCATCGCATGGAACTTTTCTGAAATTCAGACTGGGGGCCCTCCTGCAGGCCACATGGTGTCTAAGGTGACACTGATTTCTTGGATCAAGACAACCATTCTCTAGGCCTTTAGGAAAACTCCTATGCCCTTTAGGATCATGGCTCATTCCACCAATGTAGTGGGTGACTGCGGGCCTACATGAAACCAGGCCTCTGCAGAGAATTTGTGCAAGGCAATAACATGGCCTTCCCTTAAAACTTTTGCTAAACACTACCGACTTAATGTTCTGGCTTAGGATGAAGCCAGTTTTTTGATGGAAGATCCTATTTATTGTTGTCTGTGCACTACTTGTTTTCTTTTAGTACATTTTTTACGGTTTTCTTGGTTTGGTGTGTAGGTGTCCATTGACACCTGAGGTTTTGGTGAGTCACTGAGACTCGTTTGTGTTTTGGTGTTGATTTTTTTCCTCTCACTCCCTGGAATCTTGGTAGGATAGCTTTGGTATGATTTCTTTGTTCAAAAGTGAGATGATCTTTTTGTCTGCTTACAGATAAATCCTTTTTCTCTTTAGTTCATGACAAAGGACTTCCCTCCCAGACAAAAAAACAGCTGTCTGAGGTCTGGGCAGGGGATTCTTTGGGTTTTGTGGTACGAATGACCTGCATCCTGCACTACTTTTGGATTTTTACTATATATGTTAAAACTGAGCATGTCTGGTGGGGGTAAAGTGGAATAAGGAGGGAGTCTCTGCCTTCAGAAAGCTTTTTTTTCAATTAAGCGCCCTGACTTTGTGTGAGAATAATTTACCCCATGTTTCCTGTGTTCCACATGGGCTACGAAACATTATTAAAGCACACAAAAATCTCCTTTTAGTTAACTTTCTATTTGTACAATGCTGGTCCTACTATGGGCATAATTCACAGAAGAAATTTGCAAATCTGGAGAAATCCAGCTTCACCATAATGGACAAATAAAACTTTCCATTGATTTGAAACGGGTCTTTTAACCACTCGAATGCTTCACTGGAGACCTCTCTAGCATTCAAGGGGTTAAAATCCCAATTTAAAAATGTAGTGTGTTTGGGGATATTTCTATCCTTTTGTGCAGTTGCTTCCTCTAGAATTGTTCTTCATTTCTTTCGTGTATAAGCCTCGTGTGCATTATGGTTGGTAATATGTGACCCGCCATTATAAATGGTACTGCACAGATAATATACACAAACTGTATACTGTGAAAAACAATTATTGCCACCTTATTCCAATATAGGAGGCAAATGTAGTTGTTGATACCTTTATTGGCTAACTAAGCAGATTTAGAATGCAAGCTTTCAAGACTTCTCAGGTCTCTTCACAATGCATTGTTTAGAATGGAAATCCGATAAGAAAAGTCAGTCCAGAGCCAGATACTCTGATCAGTCAATGGTAAATTGCAGTCTTCCTCTGAGGAATTAGAGATATTTATGATCCCACTGGGACTGTTTGAAAGGTTAATCCACAATGTGATAATGTGATAGGAAGCTTGCATTCTAAATCTGCTTAGTTAACCAATAAAGGTATCAACAACTATATTTGCCTCCTGTGTTTCTACTTCTAACACAGAACCAACTCTCATCATCTGTTCCAATTTACAAATACAACCTACTTTAGGTCATAATGTACATTAATTGGCAGTGGTGATCAAAAGTCTTCAACATAATTAATATTTGATGGTCTTGAAATGGCCAGGGTACAGTAGGCATCCCTGCATCAACAGTGCTGTTTCTCATTTTGTTGTAACGTTTGGATGCCAGAGATGTCTTTAGCATCCTAGGAAAAAGCAAAGAGCCATCCATATTCAGGAAGATCAGTTGAGCTACCGCAAAAGTGACATACACATTTCCAAATGCCCAGAGCACTGCTTTGCAATGTGTTGGTGTCGAACTCTCTCAATGTTTTTTTAACAATTTATAACCATTCCATCTGTGTGGTTTACCTAGCAAGATATGACAAAAGTTTTAACATCCCATGTGCAGTTCTCTTATGTTTTTTCTCTTTAGTTATTACGGGTAAACCGTTTTAATCCAAGATGTCTAGAAATAAGAAGATGAGAGACCGTGACGTGAATCCCTGTTTAGAGGTTAGTTGAATGGGGCAAAAACCTCTTATTATGAAAAACATATATAGTACTTTTCCTTGGTTTATTCAGAAGCCATTACAGTATAAATGCAAGAGTCTGAGGTATTTTTGTGCAATGGATTCTTGGATGGGAGAGCAGCATGGTGCTATGCTAGAATTCCATGACGTGCCCAGACTGTTGCCGATCTTTATCGTCCGGACCAGCGTGATGGACTTGACACGTCATATCGCTAAGGGTTTCTGGGAAATGTAGTTTCTTATTGCACATGCCCAGCAAATAGTGTTTCTGCAGCCATTTAAAAAATGGATGAAATATGGTGGTCTGAATATTGTCACCATGCTGACCACGCAATAGAGCAGGTCTAGCGACTTCATTCTGAGCCCACTCTGACCCTTTTAGGTGAAACAAGTTCAGAGATAAATGTAGAAAAATAAAGTAATGAAAAGCTGAAATACATGTTGATACCTAGTGAAATGTAATAAAATGAGAATGGAATAAGGCTATCTGATTAAATGTAGAGAGAGCCCCTAAACAGAGAGACAGTCACTTGATACAGAAATGGTTAAAGAATCCATAATTCATAAGCAGTCACCTTTTGAAATATAGTGTGAAGGAGAAATAAGAAAGATTGATTGAGTGCTAAACCGACATGAAAACAACCACATTTCAGTGGATGCCAAGGAACAGCAGGAACATAATAGGATGATCCATAGCACTTAAATGGTTAATTTGCCAGTCTTCAGGCTCATATCATGTAAATACAGAACCTCAGAGATTTAGTAATGAGACATAGGTTTGTAATAAAGGCAACCTCCACAGGAAAATGGTCCAAAATTATACCTGTTAACTGGGCAATTAAACTTCAGGGAAGCAAGTTAATTGGAGTCTGCCTAATGGAGGATTATACAGCCCCATATCTAAATAAAAAAATAACTAAAAACTATGAGAACCGTGCCAGCATGCTCTTTTACTGAGGCATGTCATTCGAAACTGAGGTGTGGGGGATCAAGCTGGAAGGAAAGAGAGGAGTCTGCCCTCTGGGTTCACTATCAAAATGTCACACGGTATTGTGCGAGCAACTAAACAGATATTTAACCAAATCGCTGGCATGAAAAGCGTGACATGAGAATCTCTCCCGCATTAAAAGGGCGAGATTCTCATGTCGTGGGCTTAAGCATCACTCATTTGAGCACCTGCATCGTTCTCATAAACAAACCTTGCTTAAACCAGAACTGTTCTGTGAGCACCTGCATCATTCTCATAAACATACCTTGCTGAAGCCAGAACAGATCTGTGTGTACTTCTGCTCTCCTTCCCCTCAGTGTCCACCTCAAAATAATAAAAAATAAATAAATAAACAAAACAAATGACCATCTGCAAAGACAGAGGCACGCAGATCACTACACCTGTGTCTCTGCAGATGGTCGTATGTGGTTTTTTTTTTTTGTTTGTTTGTTTTTTATCGTTTTGAGGCAGACACTCAGGGGAAGAGGAGAGGGAGTACACAACTGTTCTGGCTTCATCAGGGTATGTTTATGAGAATGATGCAGCTGCTCACAGAATTGTTCTGGCTTCAGCTAGATATTCATGAGAATGATGCGGGTGCTCAAATGAGCAACTCTTAAGCCTGCGACATAAAAATCTCACCCTTTTGATGCGGGCAAGATTCTCATGTCGCCCGTTTCATCCCGGCGACATGGTTAATGCAGCATTTAATTGCTTGCACAATAGTGTGCAACATTTCAAAAGGATACCTCCCTCTTGAGGAGGGAACTTTACCTCATTATCCAGTGTTCTACATGGACTAAGAGAAAAGGATTTAAAGGGAAGTTCACTTAAATCCTCTTTTATGAAGATAATCTCTGTACACCTCTTTATTGCACTCTGTATAGCATTGTTTTTCATGGCACTAACAGGCCATGGCTTAAGGGAACAGTAATGTCCACTAAACATTTTTTCTTGTTTTGTAGATTAAAAAAAAATTATGTTGCACAAATCCCATCTCTCAAGCCTTAATGCTTTGAGAGATAGTCACATCCAAAGTTCCCCCTCTCCTGATGTAAAGCTGACAGAAGGAGATCCGTGTTGGCCAACACGAAGAGGCTGTTCAGCAGAGCCGCAATAGCGATATTGGAAAATAATTACTTAATTGGAATGGTCTACAAAGTGTACTTGCAAACCAGGCACACTTTGTAGACCATTCCAATGAAGTAATTCTTTTTCAACATCGCTATTTCGGCTCTGCTGCAGAGCAGCCAGCTGGTCCCAGGACCGGGATCTCTTGGTGTCAGCAGAGCAGAGGGAGGGGGGAACTTTCACTGCAATTATCTCTCAAGCCATAAAGGTTTGAGAGATGAGATTTGTGCAACATGATGTATTTTTCTTCAATCTACAAAACAGGAAAAAATGTTTAGTGGACGTTAGTGTCCCTTTAAGGTTTTACCTGCTCTAATGGGCAATTTGATGATGATCATTTGGCATGTCTGCACCTGTGGGAAACCTGCAGGGGGATGCATTGTGAGCGTGGTGGATTATCTGGAGAGCAAAGTGGTGGTCAGAAAATCGACCTCTGGTGCTCTTCTGATCCGTTAATAGACTTTGTCTCACAGTTTGGGGTCACAGAGGGCTTGCCTCTGTAGTCCCCTTAGATTACTAGGGATGGGTTTTCTAACTGAGCCCTAAAAGTCTGTTGGCCTGCACTCACAATTCTGTGCCAGTAAGGCACAAACTTCTGTGTTGTGGCTAGCCAGGGTGGTCAGATTTATGCAATCCCTGCCCGTAACAGCTGACAGAAACAATTTTGTACCTGCACTGTGCAGGCTAGTGCATATTACTAAGAATGATCCCGCAGGAGCATATTTGGGGAAAACCTGCCAGTTAAAATAGGAGAGTTAATCAGTCGTTTTGAGTCTCATAAGTGCTCAAGTAAGGAAATTCTAAAGTCCTGGCCTATAATTGGTACCTGAGGACAGATTTAAAGCATTCCTTGCAGTGTTTGATGTTTTCTTTTGTTCTTGACAGAATGGAATGATAAAGATCAAAAAAGTACATTTATTTTATTTATTTACTTTAGGAAACTGATGCTTCTACAAAGTGCATGAATGAAAATGGCTATCAAAAGGATTTATGCTCCTCTTACTTTATTAGGTATAAAGATTGCAGAAAGTTTTGGGTAAGTACACATTTTGCAAAGGAATAATATACAGGATGTCAAAATATATTCTGTACACCACCAACTGGAGTAGTAAATGAGGAGCTCAGATTGTCAAAGGGAATATGCTAGGGCAGATACTAAATCTAGATATGCAAAAAAGAAAATCCAGTTACAGCACCAAACCCACCATCCTCATATGTGAATCTAGAAACAAGGAGCACAAAAGATACCATCTAAAATTACTATTTTTATTCTGGAATATTGCACATGTTTACAATACACTCACCGGATCAACATGTATTCAGAACCCAAACACCTCCCAGCAAAAGTCCTCTTTCCCATTTCACTCAGACAGTCTCCAAAATGTCTCGTGGTTGTTTTGTTCTCGACCTGTTTTCTTCACTGTCCTCTAGCAGATCATTCACTGCATCATATAACTGCAGTCTAGGTGCTGGTGAGTGTTACAATGCTGGGGAGTACAGCTGGGAGGATCCTGTATACACTTGCCGGGTTTTAGAACATTTAACCCCTTAACGACCCTTGACGGTCCTGGTACATCATGGGTAAAAGTGTCTGAACGACCCATGACGTACCAGGACCATCATGGATTTCAGGGCTTCCCGCGCGGCTGCACGCCGTTCGGGGAGCCCTGAGTCGGATAGTCAGCAAATAAATAATAATAAAAAAAAAAAGCTCCATGGTTCTTTAGTGACCGCCGCGTGCCTGCGCGGCCAGTTGTTAAGGGGTTAAAACAGTCCAGCGCATATCCCGGCTGCACTGGCCGCTTCCTCAGGGCACCTAGACTGCGGCATGCACACAAAATGCTTCCTCATACCCCAGTAATTTGAGAGCTTTCCTTCTACCAAATAAGTTAGTCTTTATCAGACCTTCCTGATCTGCCTACTAATAAACAGTTCACCTTTGGAAAGATATGTAATCTTCTCTTGACTGTATCCATTGCATCTACCATAACCACCTCCTTGGGCAAAGAATTCTGCAATTTAACAGACCTCACTTCTGAAGGTGTTATAGCCATTTTCGTACAGGCAAGTCATGTTTGAGAAAATGTTAGAAACATCATAGGTTGTAGTAGGTGTAGTTTTCTACTTCTAGCACCCCCTAAGGTAGATCAACTCATACCAATGGGGTGTCATTTGACTCTTAAGAGCACTAGCTAATGAATGCAGTTGAAAATTACATGATTTTCACAGTTCCATACATTTGAAGGGGCAGAAATGTAAAAAAAAAAAAAATGCCTTTTTTTTTTTTTTTTTTTTTTTTTTTTATTAGTGCCACCTCCTGGACGCATTTGTGCACACCAGCCTTTGGGTATGAAGGCAAGTGACCCCTCATTAGATGCAGCACGTTGTTTTCTTTCCAAAATGGCATTGTTTCTCTACCATGCCCGCATATCTATTATGGTTATAACCATTTTAGTGCAAGCAGATAATTTCAAAAACAAAAGTGTCAGGTTTATGTACATGTTCCTAGCACCCACATATTGTATGTTAACCCACACAAATGGGCTACCATTTTTCTCATGTTGGTAGCAGGTACTGAATACAGCAGGAAATGTTATGGTTTTCAAAGATTTTAATATCTTTGAAATGGTAGAAATGTAAAAAAAAAAAACATGTATTTATTCCTATAGCGCCACCTTTTGGAAATATTTTGCACTTCAGCCCAGGGATAGAAAAACAAGTGACCCCTCATTTGATGTGGGAGAATATCTACTTTCCAAAATGGTATCCCTTTTATACCTTTCCTTCATGTCTCTAACAGTTATGAACATTTTAGTACAAGCAACCATTTTCGAGGAGGCAAACAGGTAGGTGTAGTTATGTGCTTCTGGCACCCCTAAGGTAGGTCAGCTCATTTCAATGGGTTGTCATTTGTCTCCTAAGAGCACTAGCTAATGAATACAGTTGGAAATTCCATGGTTTTCACAGATTTCAGTACAGCTGAAGGGGCAGAAATATAAGAAAATGCCATTTTTTCCTATAGTGCCATCTTTTGGAAGCATTTGTGCACAACAGGCTTGGGGCAAGAAGGCAATTCACCCCTCATTAGATGTGGCAGGTTGTCTTCTTTACAAAATGGTATGGTTTGTTTACCCTTTCTTCACTTCTTTAGTTGTTATAACCATTTTTGTGTAGAGAAAATGTTAGAAAAAATAGAGGTTGTAGTAGGTGTCGTTTTGCACTTCTAGCGCCCCCCAAGGTAGGTGAACTCATACCAATGGGGTGTCATTTTACTTCTAAGCGTACTAGCTAATGAATATTAGCTTAAGAATACAGTTGGAAATTCCATGGTTTTCACAGAATTCAGTACAGTTGAAGGGGCAGAAATGTAAGAAAATGCCTTTTTTTTTTTTTTTTTTTTCTCCCTATAGTGCCACTTTCTGGAAGCATTTGGGCACAATAGGCTAGGGGGTAAGAAGGCAATTCTCCCCTCGTTAGATGCGGCAGGTTGTCTTCTTTCCAAAATGGTATGGTTTATGTAGTCTTTCTTCACTTCTGTAGTTGTTATAACCATTTTTGTATAGACAATAATAACATAGTAAATTAGGTTGAATAAAGACACAAGTCCATCAAGTTCAAACTTCTCCTCATACCCCAGTAATTTTATAGCTTTCCTACTACCAGATAAGTTAGACTTTATCAGACCTTCCTGATCTGCCTACTAATAAACAGTATAACTCTGTGTGATCCCTTTGGAAAGAAATGTATAATCTCTTGAATGTATCCATTGTATCTGCCATAACCACCTCCTTGGGCGAAGAATTCCACAATTTAACAGACCTCACTGTAAAAAAAAAAAAAAAAACCCTTCCTCTGCTGAAGTCTAAACCTCCTTTCTTCTCATCTCAAGGGGTGGCCCCAGTCATCTGATCAGGCCTTGGAATAAATAGCTCACCACAGAGATCCTTGTATTGACCTCTCATATATTTGTACAATGTGATAAGGTCTCCTCTTAGTCGTCTTTTCTCTAAAGTAAATAAACCAAGTTTGTCTAGTCGTTCCTCATAAGTCAAGTCCTCCATTCCCTTAATTAATTTGTTGCTCTTCGCTGTACCCTCTCTAGTTCTAGTATATCCTTTTTCAGAACTGGTGCCCAAAACTGCACTGCATACTCAAGGTGAGGTCTTAACAATGATTTGTACAATGGCAAAATGATGTTATCCAGTCTTGCTTCAGTACCTCTTATGCAAGACAGGATTTTGTTTGCCTTTGCTACTGCTGTTTGACACTGGTCACTGTTTCCAAGTTTGTAGTTGACAAGGATACCCAGTTCTTTCTCTAGCAACGAGTCCCCTAAAATGATTCCATTATGTTTATAAGTAGCCTTGGGATTATTTTCTCCCAAATGCATGATTTTACACTTTCCCACATTAAACTTCATATTCCATTTGTTTGCCTAGTCTGCCATTTTATATAAATCCCTCTGTAGAGAGCAATTATCCTGTTCTGAATTAATTACCGTGATAATTTAGTGTAATCTGCAAATATTGATAATTTGCTTTCTATATTTATTTCTAGGTCATTTATAAACATGTTAAAAAGCAGCGGACCTAATACTGAACCCTGATACTCCACTCTCCACTTTAACTGTATTGGAGAATTGTCCATTTACAACCACACACTGTTCCCTATCCTTCAACCAGTTTTGTATCCAATTGCAAAGGTAATTTCCTAGCCCCGATTTCCTTATTTTATACCCCAGCCTTCTGTGTGCACTGTATCAAATGCAAAGTCTAGATATACTACATCAACTGCCTTGCCATTATCAGCATTGCTGCTTACTTCCTCATAGATGCTGAAAAGGTTAGTTTGGCATGATATATTCTTCATGAAACCATGTTGAATCCTACTAATCTTATTTTTTGTGTTGTAATCCTGTATATAGTTCCTTATCCCTTTTAGCAGTTTTCCCACTACAGTGGTCAAACTCACAGGTCTATAGTTTCCAGGTTCTGTTTTAGTTCCCTTCTTAAATAGAGGCACCACATTGGCTCTTCGCCAATCTTGTGGCACTGAGCCTGTGGTGAGAGAATCTTTAAAGAGTAAATATAGGGGTTTTGCCAACACTGTACTGAGTTCCTTAAGAACCCTTGGATGTATACCATCAGGACCCGGTGCTTTGTCAGTCTTAATTTTGTTAATTCTACCCATGACATCTTCTTGAGTTAACCCAATATCTGATAATTGTATTGTTTTATTAGTTACTTGTTAAGACTCTTTTACCATTCCTTGCTCCCTTGTATATACTGATGCAAAGAAAGTGTTTAGAACATCGGCCTTTTCCTTATCCTCACTAATCAACTCGCCCATCTCATTTTTGAGTGGTACAATGCACTCCCTCTTAAGTCTTTTGCTATTTATATATTTGAAAAACTTTTTTGGATTAGTCTTACTTTCCCTTGCAATTCGAGTTTCATTTTCTATTTTTGCTACCCTAATTGCATTTTTGCAATCTTTGTTGCACTCCCTGTATTTTAAGAAAGAATGTTCAGTTCCTGCAGACTTAAATAGTTTGAATGCTTTTTTTTTCTTTGCCATTTCTTCCTTTACATGTGCACTTTACCACACTGGCTGTGACCTACTTCTTTTGCATTTGTTCCCCTTTGGTATATACTGTTGGGCACATTTCCACAACCTAAATTTGAATTCTGACCACTTGTCCTCAGTATTTTTGTCTTTAAATAATGTATCCCAGTCTACGTGTTGCATTGAAACCCTTAATAATTTGAAGTTAGCTTTTTAAAATTAAGAGTTTTGGTTGAACCTACGCAGTTTTGCTTTGCCAAACTGATCTCAAATGTAACCATGTTGTGATCACTGTTTCCCAAATGTTCACTTACCTTAATATTGGATACCATTTCTGTGTTATTCGTTATCACTTGGTCCAATATATTGTTATTTCTTGTCGGCACTTCTGCCATTTCTGACATGTAGCTTTTATGAAGTATGCTCACAAACCTGCTACCCTTAGCACTCTGACAGGCCTCATTTTTCCATTTGATATCTAGATAATTAAAATCTCCCATAATTATAGTATGCCCAAGCTGGGCAGCTTTCCTCCATTTGCAATAGCAGTTGGGCCTCAACATTGTCATCAGAATTTGGTGGATTGTAGCATATATCCACCAACACCTTATTTTTTACCTTTTTACACCACATTTAGTCTCAATTTCTGCCCACAAGGACTCTACATTTTGGCCAGTTTCCTAACTAATATCACCCCTCAAAATTGGATTTAACTCTGGTTTCAAATATAAGCGCACATCTCCCCCTTTTCTATTAATCCTGTTTCTCCTAAGCAAGGAATAGCCCTCTATATTTACAGTCCAGTCATGTGCATCATTCCACCATGTTTCTGTTATACCAGTTATGTCCAATTGGTCATTAACCACCAGCAATTCTAGTTCTCTTATTTTATCTACCATACTTCTTGCATTTGCTAGCATACAATTAATTTTGAAGTCTTTACATATATCACTCCCTACATGCCTTTTATCTACATCTTCATTTAATAGTAATTCCTCCCTATTTTCTACATTTATCTCCACCCTTTCTCCACCCCCCTAGTTATTTACTTGGACCTGCTTCCTATCTGCTCTATCTACCCAATTTTTGCTATCTATAACCCCCCTTTCCTAGTTTATAAGCTCCTCCAAGCTTCTTAGCATTCATTCTCCTAGCACAGAGGCTCCTCTACCATTTAGGTGCAATCCATCACTTCCTTATAGATTGTACCCAAGAGCAAAGTCAGCCCAGTGCTCTAAGAACACAAAACCCTCCTTCTTACACCATTACTTGAGCCATGCATTAAGCTCCCTCTGGCTACCTGCTCTGGTGCATGGCACAGGTAGTATTTCAGAAAATACTATTTTAGAGGTCCTTGCCTTGAGCTTGCACCCTAAGTCCCTGAAATCATTCTTTTTCTAACATTGAGAAAATGTTAGAAAAATTAGAGGTTGCAATAGGTGTAGTTTTGTACTTGTAGCGCCCCTTGTAGGTGAACTCGTACCAATGAAGTGTCATTTTTCTCCTAAGACAACTAGCTAATGAGTACAGTTGGAAATTCCATGGTTTTCGCAGATTTCAGTACAGTTGAAGGGGCAGAAATATAAGAAAATGACATTTTTTTTCATATAGTGCCACCTTCTGGAAGCATTTGAGCACAACAGGCTTGAGGCAAGAAGGCAATTCACCCCTCATTAGATGTGGCAGGTTGTCTTCTTTCCAAAGTTTTATGGTTTGTGTAGCCTTTCTTCACTTCTGTAGTTATAACCATTTTTGTATAGACAAGTAATTGAGAAAATGTTAGAAAAATTAGAGGTTGTAGTAGGTATAGTTTTGTACTTGTAGCGCCCCCTAAGGTAGGTGCACGCATACCAGTGAGGTGTAATTTTTTCTCCAAAGAGCATTAGCTTATGAATACAGTTGGAAATTCCATGGTTTTCACAGATTTCAGTACAGATGAAGGGGCAGAAATGTAAGAAAATGACTTTTTTTTTTTTTTTTTCTGTAGTGCCACCTTCTGGAAGCATTTGGGCACAACAGGCTTTGGGCAAGAAGGCAAGTTACCCCTCATTAGATGCGACAGGTTGTCTACTTTCCAGAAATACGTATAGTTTTATATAGTTATTCCACTGTTTTTAGGGTAGCTTTACCACAAAAACCCTAGAATGCGCATATTAGTTTATAAAGTTGAAAATGTCCTTTTGCTCTGCTGGTGATTAGGGCTCTACTCTAGCCATGGACATAGGTAAAACTATACAAATTTGGTATTTTTTTACTCAGGGGACTCGGAGCTTTTTCAAGTAATGGAAACTTTTTCAATCAAGGTAAATGTTTTTGATACATAGTATGTGATTTTAGCAAAATTAGTAAATTTTCACTTTTTTTGTAATTATGACCTCATAGCTTTTTGCACAATGTAAAATTCTCCTTTTTATAAGGTACCACAAGAAAGCTCAATTTGTTCTGAAAAAAATAATAGTTTTCCATATGTAACTAGAAATTCCCAGAGGAAATCAAGCCTAAACGGAAGGATAGCAAAAATGCTGAAAAAAGTGTCTGGCCTACAGGGTACAGGAAATGTCCCAAGCCTCTGGCACTGAATGGGTTAAAAAGTTTTAGCATAGGTTATTAACGTACTATTAGAAAATGTTTTTTTTTTTGTTTTTTTTTGTTTTGTTTTGTTTTTCTTTTCATTTAAATACTTTTACAGATATTTCATCTTCAAGGTGATCCGTTCAGCATAAGCACACTGGATTTTTGGCAGAGCTCTTCTTGAATTCCTAATTCTCCTCCCACCTCCCTCCCAGCTGCCCCAGGGAGCACGTTCACACTTCCCCTCAGTGTGGTGTGAATGACTTCTATCATTACATCGAGCTCTGGTTAGCATTATACTGAAGTTGCAACAGACCATGGTGGGACCCCACACCTCCTTAGTGGAAGCAATTCCAGATTCAGAATCCCTTTTCTGTATTGGGAGGGGGCAAAAAAAGTTCGAATGAAGGAAACAAGGCCAGAAAGGCAGAGACGGGAAATTCGTTAAAAATAGGAAGATTAGAAATATATCAACGTACAAAGTGATTGTACATGAAGAAAGAGTCCTTAGAAAAGGTCTTGGTTTCTGTCCCTTTAAAGGGATAGTAATACTTAAAATGTAAAAAAAAATATGTTGTAGAGTTTATCCCCCTGAGTAAAACAAGGGCACTCCCACTGCTGAAAGGTGTTTCATTCAAAAGTTATTAATTTTCAAAGTTGAATTTTTCAGGTGCAATATCACAGTGGCCTGAAATTGTACAGTGGCGCTGTTGCTACACCATCCTATGGAGATTTATGGTCAATTGACCAGAGCTGTCCATAGGATCGTGTAGCAACAGCGCCACTGTACAATTTCAGGCCACTGTGATATTGCACCTAAAAAATTCAACTTTGAAAATTAATAACTTTTGAATGAAACACCTTTCAGCAGTGGGAGTATCCTTGTTTTACTCAGGGGGATAAACCCTACAACATATTTTTTTTTACATTTTAAGTATTACTATCCCTTTAAGAGACCCAGTGTGTGTTGAATTAATCATTGTTCTAGACTTTTTTAAATTGAGAAGTCATGATTTGGGGGGATCCTAAACCTGTGATCATTCTAGATGTAGAAGATGAGTTGGTGAGATTGGAAGATTATATTATCGAGGGTGCCACAGAAACACTATTTCATGCCATTTCCAAGTTTAGTCCCGTATCTAGTAGATGTAATCTCATTAATAAGGTTTACCAGATGATACTGGAAAATGTATGCACTATGACTGATCAACAACAATATGTATTCATTCACAATATTTCTAAGTCTGAATATTCTGCTTTGCACAGTTTGAATGCTAATGATACTTTCATAAAACCAGCAGACAAGGGTGATGGCGTCTTAGTTTAAAACAAGCCCATGTCCAACTATTTACTACCATAAACTGAATTTCACAAGTCCCTGTGTGATCCACCTAGTAATCCCATCATTTTGTGTATAGGTTCCCTTACATCCAGTTCATCCCAACTGACAGCTTTTCACTTACAAAGTTTAGTAAGGAGGACTTGATTCTTACCATTCATTTATTACAACTTTTAAACCATTTTGAATGGACTGAGGAATGTCATTGGGTCATATTGGAAGCATCTGGACTATACTTGAATATTCCACAAGAGGACAGTCTTCAGGCTGTAGAATGTTTTTCTCCATGATATCTATAGTCCTAAGAAACAAAAGACACTGTTTTTGTAATCTATAGAACATATTCTCAGACACAATTATTTGCTTTTTCAGGATACTTTAATTAAATTTAAATGGCGTGCTAGTAGAAACTATGGTCACTCTAAGCTACGCCTATTTGTTCATGAGGGTTTTTTTTGTTTTGGTTTTGTTTTGTTTTTTTTACATTTTCGGTTTTGGCATGCCTGTTATTTTGAGGGTGAATCTTGTTTTAGATTGCAGCTACATTGTTGACCTAATAATCTGGAATGGTGAACCAGAGGGCATTCTGTTTTTTGTTAATCACCTCGGCCAGAATGATGGGGCATGGGTTTCACATATCAATATAACAATAAGAGAATTGTGTATTTGAATTTAGTTTTATCAGCAGTGATTTATGGAGGTGTTAATACTCTTACACATTTCAAAGCGATAGATGCAAACAGCTTTTCTTAGATATGATAGTTGCCATTATAAACAGTGGATAACCTGTTAACAACAGGTGAAGTGCCAGGACCATTGTGATGGTCCCGGCTTTAAGGATCTGTGACAGTCCTGGCACATCATGACATTTCATGATAAGTGTGCCAACAACGCTTTTTGATCATTGAGAGAGCCATGTACAATAAAATGCATTGGCCCTCCAGCGCAATCCACCTCTAGACAGTGAGGGGTTAAAAGTATCTGATCGTTTTTGTTTGATTCCTTTGAAGATGTTTTTTTTTTTATTACAGTCACAATTTATTAGCATTTTAGAAAGAGGATATCCCAGATAATTATTCAAAAGGGCCATTCCCAAAGCTTCTAATGTGAAAAGGGATAACTTGTTGAAATATAAGAATTTTAAGAAGAGTAAGCTAAATGCTACAGTCAGTAATAACAATTCCCATATAGCATTCTTCACAAGATTTAACTGTGCTTATCAATAGATTAGGAGCATTTTATGTAAACATTGGTGTATTTTAACAAAGGATGCCATTCTTAGACACATCATTCCACACAAACCATTTTCAGGAGAGGAAAGACCCTCAAAAATATAGTAGCATCCAATTGATTGAGATTCAGGGGGGCTTTAGGGAGGAGGTGGGGGACATGGAGTTAGTCTGTTTGGAGCCTATATGATGTGGTGTCTCCAGATGCAAGACTTGTCCACATGCCACACGCAACTTTTTGTCTTTCAAATAGACTAAACATTCAAGATCAAGTCTTAATTGTGCATCCACCTTAATGTTTTTAATACTTTTGTAAATATGGTTCACAATATGTTGATAGGACTGCACAAACTGTACAGCAAAGGTTTTGACAGCACATGAGAAATATCAAGGCATCTAAATTACACGGAGGAGAAGCATTAAAACAAATTCTAGGTCTTGTGAAGATTATCCCTTTAGAAAGTGTTAATGCATCTACTAGTGATAATAACCTACAAAAATTGAATAATAAAGAAGCATTTTGGATTTTGTGAAAGAGGACTCTATATTCAGATGGTCTAAATTGATTGGTGGAAACCAGTTCATTAGTTTTTGCTAGATTGAGATATGTTTTTTCACGTTCAGGTCAAATTTCTTTGTGTGTGTTTTGTGTGGCCCTTCCCCCCCCCCCACACACACACACTGCATAATTATTTTGTATTTTATATTCAACTATTATATAATTTACTACTTTTGATTTCTGTAGTATCTTGTAATATTTTTTTTTTTTTTTTTTTTTGTCACACAAATTTACCATACACATTTTATTAATTTGTTTATGTAGCTTTTGTGTATCTTTACCTGAACATAGAATTGTGCATAGACTTAACATTTATTAAATTATTTATGAGGCGTCTGTGTACTGAGTTATATGTGATCGTTGCACGTATAACGTTCTATCAGGGTGATTGTATTAGCTACAATGTTCTAGTTGATGTCTCTGAAGAAATGGTCAGTATAAAATGAAACCTGTTGAGGATTTAAGTTTGTCATTTAATTAATACATTTTATACACAATTTTTTTTCCTTTTGGCGTTGTTCTGCTCATATTTCAGTATCTGGGAGGGACACCTTTTGATACTGTGGTGCTATTCTATCTGACCTTACAGGGAGGACCAATACCAAAAATTCCCCTTATGTTCTAAAACAGCCGCTGAGATCCACACACTGCTTGATTTATCAGATGTGATTATTATGCTGTTTTGTGTGAGATCCTACTGTTATTTGTGCTATTCTCCACATACTGTAGTTGTTTTCCCCCTCTGTTTTGTTTGAATTATCCTTTTAGAGGGATCGAGTCACTGGGATAGGAGATCTGTGTGGAAGCAATTTAATATCCTACACAAGTGATTCAAGCTACGAGGGACATTACAGTAGTAAAAGTAATATGTGATTATATATTCATATGTATTTCCTACTTATTGTGGATTAACATACTATACCATAAGACAGTCCCCCTTTTTGCGGTGGTCTTTTGCATTTTGTAAATCATTCATTAGTCTTTAAAGGGACAGAAGAAAATCTTTCAACACCATGGAATATTGTATTGTATTCAGTATCTAATTTCAGCCCATGAAAAATGGTACCCCATTGGCATAGGTTAACATATTGTAGTTTGTGCCAGGAGCATGGCTACCTTTGGAAAAAGATTAAGTTATATGTGCAGTTCCCTGTCTACCAGTGAACAAAGGGTGGAGGTAAAAGAGTGTATGCGGGTTTTATAGATAGATAGATATGGGGCAGTAGAACCAGGCTTGGGGATATGCAGCTGGCAATGGAACAAGGCTGTGGGTCAGATATGTGGGAGTCTGTGATTAACAGTGGTCAGTGGGACCAGACCAAATCAGCTTGGAGATCAATACCTGGCGGGACATCAGGAGGGGTCCTGATGCCCCCCCCATGTGGTATGACTGTATTTTAGTGCAAGAGAAGTATCTGTTTGGGACTGACCTTCAGCAGATCATTAGCGATGCTACTGGTGGAAAAAAGCACCTTGCGGCCCCATATTTCAACAAAGCAGACTTTTCTTATAAGGAAGATACATGGATTTTGTCCTCCTTGCAGTCCAGGGAGCAGAGGCCGCAAACCTACAGATAACCCAATAGCACCCCACAACAAAGCCCAGACAGATTTGGTAGCACAAGTGATCAAAATCCAAGTCTGATAAATCAATCTCCACGTGACCCGCAGAATCCTGGTCCATCATTTCTTGTAGGGGGTCGTCTCTGCCTTTTTCGAAATTCCTGGGCATCCTCCATAACAGGCCAGTAGGGTTTGTGAGTGGTGTCAAAAGGGTACCGCATGGATTTCAGATCCCTTCCTCCATATTTTTTCTCCATGAATGGAAATCGGGTTCTGGTATAGGTCCTAGCTGATGAACAATTTTCAGTTTTCTTTTTCCAACCTTTTTGTGGTTCCCGAAAAGAATTGCGGCTGCAGTCCTATCCTGGTCCTGGAATGTCTCAACAGGTGTGAGGTTGCTACGTTATTCAAGATGAAATCCTTACGCTCTGTCATTGCAGCAATGTGCCCAGGGGAGTTTCAAGCCTCCATGGATCTCCAGGACTCATTTCTGCATATCACAATCCATCCAGACTGTCAGCAATACCTATGTTTTGCTTTAGGCTGCAATTACTACCATTTCATAGCTCTGCCGTTTGGCTTGGCTTCGGCACCCAGAATCTTGAACAAGATCATGGCAGCCCTAGCCGTGTACATCCATGCCCAAGGCATTTCTTTGACACCATGTCTCCTTCAAAAGACCTCTTGGCTCTTACCCAAGAGTGCACCCACATTCTGTTGCATTATGTTTGGTTTCTTAGCCTCAAGAAATTCTCCTATTCCATCCTAGGTTCTAGTGTTCCTGGGCAAGGGATTCAACACCCTTCAGGGCAAGGTGCTTCTCACAGAGGAGAAGATTCAGCTTTTGTTCCAGGATGTGTCACTGGTGCTCTAGTGGTCATCTGCCACGATCAGGCTACATGAGCATCATGGGTTGGTTGGTCTTTGCTCTGGAGGCAGTCCCCTACTCCCAGTTCCACACACGGGAACTTCAGAGGGACATTCTCAGGATGTGGTCCAGGAACCCGGAGCATCTCCTCCATCAGATGACCCTGTCTGGAGGCCAGGCAGGATCTTCAGTGGTGGCTTTATTGTCCCCACCTGGCGTGAGGGAGGTCTTTTGTGATTCCAGAGTAGATTCTGGTGATGATGGACACCAGCCTGAGGGGTTGGGGTGCAATCGTTGGTCTCGTAGGAGGCCAGGGCAGGTGTACTGGGAGTGGAGTCTGTCCATCAATGTTTTGGAGCTCAGAGTGGTACATCTGGCTCTCTTCCATTGGACTCAGATGCTCAAGGGGACCCCGGTGAGGTTTTAATCTGAAAACCCCACGGCAATTGCATTATGTTAAGGGGGAACCTGAGGTGAGATGACTTAGAAACAGGTGAAGGAGCTCTTCACATGGGTGGAAGTGCCTGTGTCGGCCATCTTAGCCATGCACATTCGAGGAGTGGAAAATGTACTGGAATACTTTCTCAATCATCAAGATTTAAATTTAGGATATTGGGAGCTTCATCCGGAGGTGTTCTACATGATGGTTCAGTACTGGGGGTCCCAGCGTTAAACCTGATGGCAATCAGGGAGAATAGGAATGTGCTGACATTGCGTGCTCTGATAAGGGATCCTTTTGGTCTTTGCAATGGATGCTATGTCGAGTCCATGGAACTTTTACCTGTCCTATGTGTTTCTCATGATTCCTCTCATCCCCAAGGTGATTCGAACCATCAGAATAGAGAAGACCGTATATCTTAATTGCTCCATTCTGGCCCAGGAGGGCGTAGTTCACAGACCTCATTAGTCTGCTTATCTGCCTGCCACCCAGACAGGATCTGCTGCTTCAGGGGCCCTTGTGGTATGAGGATGTGTAGAGACCTTGATGACATGGCTCTTGAAGCCACCATTCTGAGGAGGGAAGAGCTCTGATGATGTAATCTCCATGATGGTACGGGCTCGTAAACCAGTCTCCTCCAAGGCATAGCATAGGGTCTGGTCCATTTTTAACAGGTCATGGACTGACAAGAACATGTTTCTGCATGTTTCTGATCTTTCTATGCTGTTACTGTTCCTTCAGGACGGAGTCAATAAGGGTCTCAGTTTGAGTACCTTCAAGGTTCACAACTCAACCCTCCCTGTCCTTTTTCAGAGATGGATTGCTGTCATCCCAGATGTGAAGACCTTTCTACAGGGAGTGACTCATGCTTTCCTTTCCTTCTGGGACCACGCAGCTCTGTGGGATCTCAGCTTGGTCTTGAGTGTCCTTCAGAGGCCCGCTTCTGACCATTGTCACCTTGCATCAGCTGTTTCTGAAGAGGTCTTTTCTCCTGGCAGCTGTGTCTGTTCAAAGGGTAGCTGAGTTGCAATCTCTGTCTTGCAAACCTCCATTCCTGTTTTTTCATCAGGATTAGGTGGTACTTCATACATCTCAGGAGTTTTTCCTAAGGTTGTCTCTGATTTTCACATCAGTCAGGAGATTTTTTTGTTTTGCTTTCGTTTTGTCCTGACCCTTCATCCACACAGGAGAGCGGGCTCAGCTGCTGGATGTGCACCACACTCAACCTCAAGTTTTATGTGCACCACACTCAGCCTTTCCGTAAGGCTGGCACTGTCATCCCTTAGGGTTCTGGGGTTGGTCAGGCTGCATCCAAGGTCACCATTGCCTTATGAATCAAGGCTACAGTGTGCGAGATCAGGAAGAAGCCAGTTCCCTTAAAGATCACAGTGCATTCCACCAGATCTGTGGGTGCTTTCTGGGCCTACAAGAACCAGGACTCTGCTGAACAGCTGTGTAAGGCTGCAACTTGGTTTTCCTTGCACACATTCGCCAAACACTACTGCATCAATGTTTTGGCCTCATCTGAGGCTAGCTATGGCCATAAGGTTGTTCAAACAGTCTTGCCTGTTTGTGAACCACTCTCTCTTTTCTCGCTATTGCCAGTTTGTTATTCAGTAGTTTGAGCTTTGGTAAACTGTGCTAGTTCAGCGTCCGTTGACTCCTACGGTGGTTCATATTGGACCTAGGGATCTCTGATATCATGGGGACCTGTGGGCAGTATTTTCTCTTTTCTCTCCCTGGAATCTTTGGTACTTGTGTTCCATTTTGGATGTAATAGAAAATAGGATTTTATTTTTCGTACCTGCTAAATCCTTTTCACTTTAGTCCATATAGATCACAGGTCTCCCACCTGGAGAAAAATAAAAACATACTTGCCTTCCTTCCCCGGGCAGAGGAGTCCTATTAGGGTCTTAGTCAGTTTTTCTTTTCTTCTGACCTGTTCAGATCTTTTGCTGTGGCTATTGTCACATGAATTCTGGGATGTAGGCAAGAGGATGAGCTGGATGAGAAGGAGGGGAGTCTCCACCTCAAAGACCTTGTCTTTTGTGTTTAGCCCTGTCCTCCTGGACAGGGAACTCAACCCCATTTTCCATATGAACTAAAAAGAAAATGACAGATAAGAACATTGAAATCCTTTTTTTTTTTTTTTTTTTTTTCCCTTCAGCACCACTTTCTGGAAACATTTGTGCACACCAGGTTAGGTGCAGAAAGGCGTTTGACCTCTCATATAATGCGGTAGGTTGTGTTTCTTCAAAAATGTTTTGTCTACCTTTTCTTCATTTAAATAGTTGAAACAATCCTTTTATTACAGGCAAGTCATGTTTATTAAAAAAAAAGTAAGAGAAATAAACTTGTTTTTGTAGTTTTGTGCTTCTGGTCTCCTGTACAGCACATCAGCTCATACCAATGGGTGCCACTTTTCCGTAAGAACACTACAGTAAGAAATTCTGTAGTTTTCTGTACATTTGCAGTACACTGGAAATGTTTAAAAAAAAAAAAAATTTCCTTTAGAACCACCTTCTGGAAACATTTATGCTCACCAGGAATGGGGTTAGAAGGACAAGTGACCTTTCCACAGTGGAATACCTCTTTCCAGAAATAGTCTTTCTTGTACTCGGGAAGTTAGTGTTTGTGTTGAAATTTTCACAACCAGTATAAATGTTTTTGATATATGGTTTAGTAGACGGTGGCAACATTTTTGTTGAACATAGCTTGTCATATGATGCAAAGTGTAGTTCTCTTGAGGTGCCATGAAATTTGTTCTGAAAACAAACAAATAAAAACATTTCCATATATAGCTACAAATTTACCAACGGAAATCATGCCCAAACAGTTGGTTAGCAAAAATGCTGAAAATGTGTCAGCAGGGTACAGAAAATTCCCCAGACACTCAAAGGGTTAATGACAGTTTTTAGCATGTTTTTGTCCCTATGATGCTGTCGGTTTGCTCCAGAAGTTCTCCAGTTCAGCTTAGCAAATGTCTGTCTCACTAAGAACGTCACTGAAAGACACAAGTGAGCAATGTATAAATGTTTAGCAAAGGTTTATTTTTATCTTGTATGACTTTGTTGTGTTTTTAAGCTGGGCGCAATATTGAATAATGAAAACTGACACGTGTGCTTCTGGGAAAAGCACATGAACCCATTTATGAACATGTTAACATGTTTTTTTTTTTTTTTGTTTGTTTTTTGTTTGTTTTGTTTTTAAAGGAATGTAGATCATATGTAACTGTATGCTGGATTGCAGGTTACCACTAGCCTGGTACGGGCATATTCTTAGATAGGGGAAGTATTTCACAGACATACTGAACTCCGTGATGAGCATACTATTAAAGGCCAGATACTTTGAAGACATCAACAACATTAAAAAAAAAAAAAAAAAAAAGTAACTAAATTTTGAGAGCTTAACAGCAGATGGACCTTTTAAAGTGCAAGTATCTCTTAATATGAAGTAAAGCAAGGGGACTCCTACTTCTGAGAGATGCTTATTTAAAGCTGGAATTTCACATATGCAAAAGTAATCTCCGATCAATATCCCGCCAAACCATTATAAAGAAAATCTATATAAATTAATCTACAATCTAAGGCAAGTTGAAATAATACCTCTGTAGCTGTGAGACTGGACTAGGGAGAGCACAGCCATGTTCATGGCATTATTGTTGAGTGGCATCTTTCTCCCTTCTCCTGTGCGTCAGTGTTAGTCAAAGTCTGCACCTTCTCTCCCCCCCCCCCCCCCCACTGAAGAGAGAGAACACAATATTAAGCTGTGCAGTACAGCTTGTACCACACAGTGTGCTCACTGAGAGTCACAAGCTAAATTTTAATCCCCAATATCTGTACGTATATATATATATATCGATTTGAAAAAAGATAAATACGGACATATATTGCATTTCAACAAATATATATATATTGTTTAATAGGGGGTTCACAAACAGGCATATTTAGGGGTGCGGCAATAAAATAGACTGCAGAGCAATGCTTTGCATACCCCTCTGGTACTCAAAGGGTTAATGCTACTACAGGTATTGTTAGTCCTATGTTGACTATAGGGAGCAGTAGTAACCGTACCACCCTAATATGGCAGGCCACAGAGGTACTACAACCCAAAGAAACGCAGGTTTGAGTTGTAATACCTTTTGATTGAAGCATCTTCCAACAGTGGGAATACTCCTTTCTTCACATAATTCACAATACTTTATCTTTTAACATATTTACTTTGTAAAGTATGGTCTTCATATTGATTATATATGTTCTGACGCAGTTGTGAGTGAATACTTATTCTTATCTATAGAATATAATGATTTATATATTGGATTTATTCTACATGTTAATGGTATCTGTGAAATTTGTGCCCACTTAATTTTTGGTACATTTGGTGTAAGCAAAAGACACGTCAATGTTCGTTTTGATACTAAATACACATTTTTAATAGAGAATATTTAGCTCTCTAGAATGCCCTCTGGTGCCCTGTGACGTAGGGGTTAATCTAACCTGGCAATGTGCACATTAGAATGACCATGCTGAGTTCTGTGTGCTACATTGTACAGAGAAAACACGTAAATTAAGAGCAACTTTGCCACTGTAGTTTGTATT
Organism: Rhinophrynus dorsalis; assembly: GCA_037306005.1. Taxonomy (NCBI): domain Eukaryota; kingdom Metazoa; phylum Chordata; class Amphibia; order Anura; family Rhinophrynidae; genus Rhinophrynus; species Rhinophrynus dorsalis. Next base: position 120,511,946 of record CM074723.1, on the reverse strand, counting down.
TCACTCTGCGTTGCTCTGACTATGCAGGGAGTGTTTGAATTAACCAATTTATTTATTTGTTTATCTAATTTAGATTTTACCACAGCTAATACAACTTTACCTAAAACAGTGTTCCCTAATTAGCCCCTTAATTTGCAGATATCTAGTTTTTGTCATTGCTGCGTATTCTGGCATTGTTTCTTCTCTAAATTATCTTCCTGCACTTCATAAAATCCTTTGATGCAGTTAAACGTTTCGAATCCCCCCTCTGCTCACTTCAAATCTGTATGTATTAAAGGGAAAGAAAGAGAGATCTATTAATTATATAATCACTCTTATACTCACCCCTGGGAGTAGCCACATTTAATTTAAAGCTTTTAGAGGACTTCTCTCACCACCTTGCAAGGACTGAAGTTTTCATAGGTCGCCTCATTCCTAATGGCTGTTCCAGCGGATGTGAAGTTAAGGCAGCCATCAGGAATGCTCATCTGCCTCCCGGACACACAGTTGCACACTTTCACACTTTTAAAGTTACTGACCTTCAGTTTAAAAAGAAGCAATAACTTTAACCTAAATTATAGTTTCTTCTTTAGCATTTATACACACTTAAAGGAATACTAACACACTGCACTCCATAATGGCTTCTGTTAAGTAGAATTTTTTTTTTTTCTTAGGCCTAAGGCTAGGTTCACACGGGTAGCTTTAACCACAGTTTCATTCCTGTTCATTTTGCGATGATGAGAAACAGAGGAAATGCAAGCCATACAAAAGAGAATAATGTTGAATCAGGTGTGTTTTTTTTTTTGTTTTTTCTGTTGCCTCTTGGTTTATCGGCCAGAAAAAGAAGCTTTTGGAGCATACACTGGATATTGAAACTCTACACACCATTACTGAAATTGCATCTTTTTTTCATGTAAATGCTGAAATCAAGAGAAACCATATCAGACCTTGTTCACCTTTAATGAGATCATGAAACCAACAATATTTAAATAAAGAACAAATGGATCATGTCTTGGGGGGAAAAACAGTTTTGTATTCATCATGCAACCAAGGCATTAAACGTGCACAAATTTTTTCAGTGGGGTTGTAATTTTTCAAATATAACCAATCACATTCTATATTTCTTTGAAGGTTTGTTGGTTGCATAATTCAGAGATAGTCGTGGTCCACAAGAACTTAACACAGTCTTTGGGATCTTACTGTTGAAAGATACCGATCAGGAGAGGGATTTATTAGCATTTCTAAGGCATTACGTATTCATGGAACATTAGGAAGATTATCATTAAGAATTGAATGTAATATATCACCACCAGGACATTGCAAAGATCAGGATACCCCTTGAAATTTGACTGATGGGCTTTCTCCTTGCCCAGGGAGACTACCAAGAAGCCATTGGCAACCCTGAAGGAACTGTAGGAGTTTATGGTATTAATTGACTACTCTCTTCATGTCACAACCATTTTGCATATTGTCCAATTCCTGAGCTGAGGGATAGGATGGTAAGATAGAAACCATTTCCGCAAAAAGAACAACTAAGCCTGTATACATTTTGCAATAAGACGCATTCAGTCTTCCAAAACTATGTGGGCAAATCTTATGGTGTGGTGAGACCAAGGTAGAACCTTTTGGCTTTAATTTCAAAAGTTATGGTTGCCGGAAACACGGCTCATTACCTAAAGGAACACAATACCTATTGTCAAGCATGGTGGTGGCAACAGCATGCTAGGGGAAAATTAATGGCTTCAAATATCAAGATATTTGTTGGCACACCATGCTGCCCTCAGCCAAAAAGATTAAAGGGGAACTACCACCCCGCAATAACTTAACCTGCATTCATTCTTCTTCTGGCAACTAGCTGCTTAGTAGCGCTAGTTGCCAGAAATATTACCTGGTTCCGAAGATTTTGCCGGTTAAGTTATTGCGGGGTAGTAGTTCCCCTTTAATCTCACCATTCAGCATTACAACAGTCCAAAATATACTGCCAAATCAACTAATAAATGGCTTACAAAAAGGAAGATCCAGAGGTCTAGAATGGCCCAGTCAGAGTCCAGCCCTCGATCCAATAGAAATTCTGTGCACGCGAGATCTCCATACAAGTTGATGGAGCTTGAATTTTTCTGCAAAAAAAGAGTAGGATAGAAATTCAAAATCCATATGTGCTAGGTTACTAGAGACCTATCAAAATTAACTTATGCTGTAATCAAAGCAAAAAATACTTCCATAAAGTACGAGTTAAAGGGAGTGCACACAAACCAAGGCATTGACCATTTTGTAATTTTCTTCTAAGACCTGATCCATTTATTTTTCACTTAAATAATGTTCTTTCAATATCATATTAAAGGTGGAAAAGGGCTGACATGATTTCTTTTTGTTTTCAGCCTTTACTGCAACAAAAGCTGCAAGTAAGGGTATGTAGACATTTGATATTCACTGTATATGATTCATATGATTTTGTCCATGAAAGCATTAAAATCATGTACGTACAGGGAGTCTGAGGTTATCAGCACTGTGTAACTGCTGGGAATGGGATTTTTTTCCCCATTTGCAGGTTCCTTACTACCGGCCATTCCTTTGTATCTTTGTGTTGTGAAAGAAACCGGCAAGGGGATCTGACTGGTACTGAAGACCTGGTAATGGTGGAAATCACTGACACCTGGTGAAAGATCAGTGCTTGTTGTTTTTCAGCACCAGTTTTCCCAAATTTGTTTCGAGCATTGGACTGCAAACATATTCACATTGTTACCATCTTAATCTGTATCTAAAATTTTCAAATGTAAAAAATGTTTTTTTCATGGACAGCAACTATTGTTTCATTTCCATAGATGTTGGCATCCATGGAAACAATGCAGAATTGACCATATTCAGGATTTCAACCCTTGGCGAAAGGATAATGGAACGGACATGATTGGTGTTACGCACCAAGGTGTGATAAAGTGGAGGTGAATTCTCCAGTCCCTATACCAATGCACTAAGATTTGTCCAACTTTGGAGATCTTCGTGTATAGGCTCCATAGAATGCTGTAAGAAATTGAGAAGTGATCCATTTAATCGCACGTTATTGCATATCCCCTGACATCTTCTATCCTTACACCCTCTTTTTGCAGTTTGCTTCCTATGCCACATGTTTGTGGCTGACGAGACTTCTTCCTTAGAGAAATTGTTTTGAGACCTTATCTGCACCAAGACCTGTCTGTGAAATAGAGCGTCATCAAATAGACTTGCTGTGGCATGTCTCATGGTAGAACTTACCTTTGGTCAACAAATGGTGAATTTTCCACAGCACAATTCAAGTGAAGCTTGAATCGGTAGAAAATGTAACAAAAAATGCATGTGTACTCCACAACCTTGTATGGCTGAGAGATGGGTTTCAAATTGAAGACTGCATGACCCGATTTCAGCCCACTAAGGGCTGGTGGACGTGGACACTGTATATGGATTGAGATCTGTGACCATTTTGTAGATTATTTTTACTTACAATGGTATGAAATTTCTTGATAATACAAACAAAAATGAATATGCCAGAATCTGTTAAAATATATTTATTTGTTTGCATTATTCAAATCTTATTTGTGTGAGTCATATCTGTGTGCTACTAGAACTCTAAATGTTCATTATGCTTATTACAAATTGCACCTTTCCCAGACAGCAGATAATGCTACATGTTCAACAGTGTTCATTAACATTCATATCTAATTATTAAAAATTACAAATATGCACAAGAAACTTAAAACACTTATCTGCAGCAGAATACAGTTATTTTCCAGATTTAAAGAATAAGCTAGATTTTGGTTCATCTCATCTATACCAAGGGGAGTAAATCTTTAGTATTCCATTTGTTGACAGATAGAACTTCCACCATCCTCAAACGTACATTGGAAATTTGTGGATGATGGGAGATGTATTGAGCAATTTTGAGTTCAACAGTCAACTGAGGTGTCAACTGCAACCATCTCCGCCTCAAGTGTGACACCCACAACAACCCCAAAAGTCACCAGACAGTTGGTGAGGGCATACACATCTACAACCCCTTCCAACACCCCCCTCCAAAAAAAAATGAAAAATAAAATAAAAAGCCCCATGTATATTTTTTCCCTAAATAAAATGCATTTCTCGATCCCAATCGTGCCTGTGATTGCTTCAGTTGTCTTAAAAAGGTTGTAGCAAAAATGTTTGCTTGAAGCTGTTGTCTGGGCCTGATGTGAGTTCTTGTTTAACAGCTGATGATGGGAAACATGTCTAAGTCTGGTCATACACAGGATCACTGCTAATGCACAGGGACAATAGTACTTCAACACAAAGATACACTTCCTTCACATAAGATCATGTCAGGCATGTGGCAAAGGGATCACACTCTGCAAATGCACATCTCACAATACACGTTGTCTGGAACACAAACATATGATTCAATTAACTAGTGTTCAACCCGGGGGGGGGGGCTTTCCTTCAGGGTTGTGCCTTATGTCAGTTACCTGACAATATGCCATACAGTTTAAACATACAGTAGCAGGAGGAGCACTGTATGGAAGTGGAGGTCATCATTTCACCAGGTATTCCTGTAGGAAGGAATAACAGGAGTTGAAAGTGCACTGCATAACTCTCTGGTACTCAAAAGGAGTTGCCATCATCATCCAATTTACCCCTTTGAGTTCCAGACTGGTATCCAACCCATTGTTTTGCAATGGATCATATGCCCCTCTGAAACTCATTGTTAAGAACAAGGGGATGTTAACCAGCCATATGAATGTGTGAACGTGGCATCATCACAATATATAACTTATTAAATGAACTAACCCCCATGAAGCAAAAGCTGATGTCTTGTGCTGGCCAATTGCCATTGTGACACCCACACCACAAGCCTCCCCCTCAATTAGTTACTCCGATGCAGTAACCAAAACTTTTATCCAGAGAATCCATCCCATCCCAATTCAGCTGGACTGGGCATCACAAATTTCTTGTGTTCCTAAAACCGCTACTACCTTATTAACACTTGGAGTGCCAGAGGGGTTTCCAGTGCATTCCTGGTCCTGATGTGAGCCTCACTGAAATGGTCCTTTGCAAGTGTTTGTGGATTTGGGACAGGTATGAGGAGCCACATTTACAGCCATATCCTGCATCCCCTGTGGAAGAAAAGTGACACATAGACCACATAGTGATGTGTGATGGGGGACATACTTGTTGTGTATCGTGACCATGCTCAGCTTGTGTTTTTTCATTAATCATGCGAGTGCACCTGTGGATGTGGTGTGATGTGTAGATTGTTCACGACCAAAAGCAATCCTCCTATACAGATTCCATTCTCAGTGTTGAGGTAGATGGAGAAGTACCTGAGGATGTAGGAATCATGACAACTCCCAGGAAAAGAAGCACATACCATTGATGAAGTGGGAATGCTTGCGGTTGATGTAGAGATGTCCCTCATGCGGAGGAGCTCTTGGCACTCCTATGACTTTGGGTATGCCCCCTCCCCCCATGTAGAAATCCTGCTTGACACGTGCCCACTTCACCTTGGTAGAAGAGAATTTGATGTACCTCCTGGCATCCCTCTTCAGGGCTGCCAACACCTGAGACAACAATCTTGAACATGTGGGCTGGGCCATCCCAGATATATATCCCTCTGTGGACTGGAAGGATCCCATTGCCATGAAATGTATGGCACACAGCAGCTTCTGCACTCTGGATAGGGCACGATTGATGCTGAATATGGGGTTGTCATCTTTGATCACCTCATATAGGTTGATGATGCTGTGTAATGGCAAACCTGTAGTGGTCTTTCAGTTCAGTGTACATCATTCCGAAGAGCCTAACCATTGTGTGAAATATCCTGAGTCTTTGTGGTTGTCTGTCCTCCCTGTGCTGCTCCGCAGGTCTCTCTTGCAGCAGTGGGAGATCCAGTTGCAGCAGCTGAGGTGCTGCTTCCTGATCTGGTCCTCCAGATGGAGTTTGTCTTCTGTCTGGCTCACTAGACAGAGAATCAGTGGTTGTAACAGGTGGAAGATGTGCAGCTGTGCTTGGGGGTTCCTGGGGCTCTGTAGCCCTCGCAATCGCCTTCTCTGACATCTTTGCGGGTATTGCAGTGGATTCATAATGCTCTTAATCACTCTCTCAGTGGTCTCACTGTAAACATGCCACATCTGAGAACCGTGAGATGTCCCTTTAAACAGTGGTGGGGTGTTGTCCAGGCATGATCATCGGGTATGGAGGGTCCAATGGGAACATGTGTGTTGTCCAGTTAAGTGTGTGCCACTGTGGCTATTGTTGTTTTAATGTGTTTGGTGTAATCACTGTTTATCGCGTGTGTGTGTACGTATGCACATTGGCTGTCTATTGGCTATTGATCATACACAGGCAGGCTTGGTTTACTTAGTGATTGACAGATGTGCATAGTGTTGTGTGTACATATCTGTTGGTATGTGTTAACACCAGTTGTGTCAGGGTATAGTGTTAAGGATTGTTTGAGGTTCATTTGCAAAGCCCTAATTCCTCTTGGAATGAATGAGTTTATGTTGGTTGTCCAGCACTTATGTGTGGGACATGAACATTTGCTGGGTGGTTCCTTGGCATTACAGGGGTTAATTTTGCCTTTTCTGTGATTTTGTTATGTGGTAAGTGTTGTGTGAGCTGTTTGTTCCGTGCTTTTATTTTTATTTTTTTTTTATTTATTTTTTTTCACAGAGGGTTTTTTAACTGTTGTCGTGTGCTGTACACCAAAAAAAGGGATTACCATGAGTTAATGTATCTGTTTACTGTGCATTGGCACTTGTCGTACAGAAATTAATCTCAAATGGGTAGAGCTGTTCCATTGATCTCAATAGGTGAAATATTACCCCCAGTTGTCATTTTGTAGTGCACGTTAGTGGTTCATTGCACAGCTTACTGTGCCTGCAAAACGGATGCTGGCTTTTTTTTATTTTTATTTAATGGTGGATATTTGATCGAGCCCTTGGTGATTAAGTGATGTTACACTGAGGTACCTTTTTGTTAATTTCAAATTTTTTTTTTTTTTATATAGTATACATAAGACACGTCCCTTACTAATATGGCAAAGAATATAATTTGTGAAATAACATGAAAGAGTTCAGAAAATACAACCTATGTATAAAATAAGACTACTTGCAGCACAGTTCAGTCACCACCTTTAAGAAGAAAAAGTTGAGTGTATTTGCTGTTGGAAAAATTGTATTCTAGGGTCTGAGTCTTCACATGGTGCACCTGAATGCTTGTCTGTGCTTTGAGAAACCAGCTCTGTTGCTGCCAAACATGTTGGCGTTCAAGCCCATTCTTTTTTTTTTCATTGTTTTTGATATATGTGTATTATCCATTACATTTTACTACTTTGAACCAGCCGTCTGTTTGTGAATTTGTAGTGGAGTGTTGCTAATTGCCAGTCCTCCGTGTGGAGACGGAAGTAATCTCTCCACAAGTGTTTCTATCAGATTGACTGGTACCACCTCTCTGACCACATTTACATGTCAGTGCTTTTCATTTTCACTTATTATTTATTGATTTATGCACTGTATTACACTATTGGGCACTTTGTCTTTTTTATTTTATATTACCTTTGGGACTAAATGAAAAATGGCATTCTCTGTTTTATATTAAATCTTGTTAATGAAATTTACAAAGGTGTTTAAATACAGACTTCCCTTTTTCAGCCCTGCCTTTCTTATAGAAGAAGTTACAGTGGGAGGGAGCTCTATTTTACATATATATTTGCATACACATCTAAAACCTCTTTCTAATATAAAATATATATATAATATAAAGTTTTAGGCAGGTGTGAAAAATGTTGTAAAGTAAGAATGCTTTCAAAAATAAACATGTTAATAGTTTATTTTTATCAATTAATAAAATGATCGTGAGTGAACAGAAGAAAAATCTAAATTCTTCTATGTACACTTGCGCACACTTTTTTTTTTTAACCCTTTAACGACCCATGACGGTCCTGGTACGTCATGGGTTAAATGATAGCAGCGCGCCTCTATGCACGCTGCTATCATTAATTCCCAGCTGAAACTGAGCTCACCGGAGCATTCGCAGCGATCCCACATACCGGCATTGTGGAAGAATGAATGAGGCAGTGTTCTACACTGCCTGTAGTGTCTCTTCTCCTCCGTCTGTCCCTTGCTATCAAAGTAAGGGACCGGGAATCAGAGGAGACACCTAGTGGACAAATAAAATGCAGCAGCTGGGTGTATTAACCCCTTCACTGCTGTGCTGGAGGCTGGCTAAATGCAGGTCCATTTTTGACCTGCTAAAATTAACTTTGTTTAAGTAAAAAAAAAAAAAAAATTATTTAAATAAAAAAAACATTTAAATAACCAAAATAGGAAGTGTGATTGTTGTGGAGCCATGTAATACATTTATACACACCACCAAATGCCATCAATAAAAAGTGGGAAAATGGGGGGGGGGGAATGGGGTTTTTCACTCAGGGGGGACAGTGACCACTTAAAACTGTCCATTTTGTAGCTGTGACTGACTGGTCATATGTTTAATGCAGTATCCATAAAAAATTAACCCATTGTGCCCAAATGATCCCAAGGGGGGAAAAATGGCTTTTTTTACGGTTTTCTTTAATTTTCCTAAAATAAATGGTGGACTATCCATATAAGTGTGGTATCAGAAAAGAGCACTATTTGTGCATAAAAAAATGGTGTATAATTTTCATGGGCAAGATAAAGTACTTAGAGGGAAAACACTGTTGAACAAAGTCAAAAAGGTCAGAATTGCTCCGGTCCTTAAGTGAAAACAACCTCAGATTTTCCCGGTCCTTAAGGGGTTAAGGAATTAAGCAGGTAGGTTGTTCCAAACCTCTTGGAGAACTAACCATTAGATTTAGATTTTCTTCTGTTCACTCACTGTGCATGTTGTTAATTGATAAAAATAAACTATTAACATGTCTATTTTTGAAAGCATTCTTATTTTACAGCATTTTTTCACATCTGCCTAAAACGTTTGCACAGTACTGTAGCTTATGTAAGGATTGTTTCTTGTAAAAGTTCATTTTTATTAATCCTTTATGAACTAGAGGGGTATTCAACACATTGTTATCCAACGCGTTATTGTCCCCTGTAATCCATACAGGGTAATGAAAGTAAGGGCTAGACTGGCTATGTCCGAGGGCCACAGATGGTCCCGGGGCCTTAGTTTGGACACTACTGTCTTATTGCATATTCTTCATAGCTCATTTAGGGAATGGAGAGGCTTTTCTCACTGAAGTGCCTTCTCACTCCTTTTTGCAGGGATAGTTCATTGTTGAACTTCCACCTTTTGTGGACTGCAACTCCCATCATCCCCAGCCAACCAATGACTGGTTGGGTATGATGGGTGTTGTAGTCCTCAGCAGTTGGATGTCCAAAAATGAACTACCTCAGTGCTTTTCCTCCATGATCTAAAACAATCAAGGTTTATCAAGTTGAATTCTAGTCAGAGAAATCCACAGCCTTATAGTTGTCTAGTATAGTATGTGACTTGCAAACCTTAACGGAATCTCATGTCTAAAGCAAACTATTGTTTTTGTTTTGTCAGAATGCAATTATGGTGACAAGACGACGAAATGGGGTTGAGCCCTACATGCCTACTGCAGAAGAAAGAAAACGTATCTTGGAATCTCTAGAAAGTGTACCATATTGATTACAAGTCAATGTATAGCTCTTTTACATGCATTTTGCTTTGGGCCATAGTTTGAAAAATCATGGCGCTAAATATACATTTTTAATCTGATTGTAACAAAGAGTTTACTGTTGTATTTACAAGTTCTGAGGTGTTTATTTTTACCTGCTACCTTTGCTACGTTATAAAAGACTGGCATGTGAAGACGATGCAAGCCCAATATAAATATAGAAATTGGTGTATTGAGAAGAACTGGGTAATTCTATTGTAAACTAGATGTACCACAGGGGACAGATAAAGTTAACATTGTTTTAAAAATGTTTTTTTCTTTTTAACATTTAAAATGCATGATAAATTTCACACTTTCCAAAGCAGTATATTGGACATAGGACATTCAAGGGGTTAAAAGACAATTTAACCATTTGAAAGCAATGCGTTGCGTACCCCTCTGGCGCTCAAAGGGTTTACATCACCCCGACCTTGGCCCTTTACATGGGCTTTTACACTAGTATGTGATAAAATAATAACTTTTTACAATCTTCTCAACCCTTCAAGCAGCACAGTGGTCTTCAGCACATTGTAAAGCAATGTATTTGATACTCCTGGCAGTCAAAGGACAAAAATAATGAGAGACTAAAGGAAAGATGAAATTGGTCGCTAACAATTACAAATTAACCAATGCGTACAAATATATCAAATAGCCACCCTCATCCCTTTTTAAATGTGTTTGTATGAATACTGAACAAAAGCAAATGAACCTAGGAAGCCATCTATTGCTGTAATGTTTTTATATACATATATTTTATTTGTACTGTGATTATGCCAAAATTGTGAAATGGATGGATATTCTATTCAAGAGGAAAAGCCTCTTAACCCTTTGAGTGGCAGAGTGGTATACAACGTGTCACTAGGAATGTGTTGTATACCCCTCTGGCACTCAAAGGATCAAAAATTATTTTCCTCACTTGTAGCATAATGTTATGTAGCTGTTACAGAAATATGTAAATGCAGTTTGTTAGATTTGACTCTAACAACAACATTGTAACACTTTATAGCACTTAAATCAATGTACAAATGTCTAGTTAACACCAGGTGATATGCCATTACCGTTACAGGAAACCACCCTTTAAGGACTTATAATGTTCCTGGCACATCAAGATTAATGATTGCATCTTGCCTTGTGATCATTATGAGGAGGCTGTAACTGACTGCTCCAGGACCAGAGTAGTCCATTTCAGCATCTCTTCAGTTGCTCCGCACACGTGATCACTGCTATAGTGATCACATGTACAAGTGGAGCCATATGACAAAGGCAATTTATGTGAACATTGTCTTTGTCACTATTCTCTGTCTCTCTTCCTCACTGTGATTGTGAGGAAGGGAGAAGCAGAGAACAGAGCGAACATGAAATGGTCGGGGGGGCATTTTTATTTTGAATTGGTGTTGCGGCAGAGCGAGGGGTAGAGCAGGTTTCGTCACCTGACGACTTACCGTCACCTTTGTCTTACTGAGTAAATTAATTTAGACCACAATCAATTTATTTCATTTTCAAAGGCTAATTTATAAACACATAGTTAAGTTTAACACCTTAACGACTGGTGATTTGCCAGTACCATCACAACTGTCCTGACATTAAGGACCGTTGACAGTCCTGACACGCCATTGAAGTTTGTGATCACAGCACATCTGCATACCGCTCTGCAATCAATAAACACGTTGGAGAAAAAAAAAAGTGCCCTGGTCTTCCAGTCCTTAAGGGGTAAAAAAAAAACAGTGGAAGGTTTATTGCTGTGAAGCAATGCGATATACACGACACAATCTGATCTAATAGAAAGACACCAGCGAGGGAAAGAGAGACATAGGGATTTTCAGCTCAGATGGAGAGTACCTCCTAAAAAGTGACACTTGGGGTTATCTAGTCCCTGTTAAAATTGAACTAACTGAGCACAAATTATCACAGGAAAATCTCCTAATTTATTTAGAAAGATGCATACATAAATGTTTCTAAATTATCCCATGTTTTCAAAATCTAAAAGAAAACCTCTACATTTTCATGTTGCTAGATCTGTCATCTGCCTGTAAAGTAAATCAGGGTTTCCCAACGCAAATCTTCTATGTAGCGTTAACAAGGCATGTGTTATATATAACTGTCTACCATAAGTACAAATAGACTAGACTGAATGCAGTCCTAACATAAGAATATCACTAATGGCGTTTCAAAGGGCTACTTAAGGGCAGGAGGTAAGTTCTGTGCTAGATAAGAGGATTTTGGTCTTACCTCTTACCAGGTTACTGGTAACTTTAGGTAGGCGATCTGCCCCTTTTAATTGTAAGCAGGAACAATTCTAGAATTGTATGCAGGGGGTGGAGCCTACCTTCCCTCCTTGGCTGCAGCTAGTCAACCAGCTCCAGAAAGATTTGACACTAACTATTGACTAGATAGTAGAATGGGAAAGAAGACTCCTGTGAGCATGACCCCGAAGGACCCCCACAGTCTGCCACAGGAGAGGCAAGCATGATCCCTTGACAGTGTGGGAGACCAGTAACCTGTATGGACTAAGAGAAAAGGATTTAATAGGTAAGACTAAAATCCTCTTTTCTTCTGTGTACTCCCATGCACATAGAAAACAATGGACTTTATCTCCTGCCTCCAGCTGGTAGGAACGATTAATTTTGACTAAAAACTCACTCCACCTTTTCCGCCTCCGTTATTTTGGTCCTACCAGCTGGAGAACGCGAGGAGAGTAGCCTCCGTAACGTTCCAATAATAACTGCAAGAAGTGTCTGCATACATGAAGGAAAAAGCAATAAGGCGATATAGGCACTCTTTCCTCCACATTAGAATGTGGATAGGAGGTGTAATTTGGCAAAATCCTGCTGGGCTAAAGTTTTTCCCCCATGATTGTAATGAATACCTGGTACTTGAGACAGAGATGATCCAGCATCGCTAGCATCTGCTGGTTTCAAGACGCATCCAGATGAGGTCATCAAAGCCTTTGTAGCATCAGCAGGCGCTTGATGGCCCGGATCAGGAAGGGGAAGTCAGCACTATGGCTGGGACTTATCCCTTCGGTAGCAAACGTGGCTCCAAACGGCGTGCGTTCCAGTTTGGAACACAAGAACTATAAAGAAGCCGGATCAGGACGGTAAGGTAAGGATTAGTTTATTTACATTTTAAGTTGCTTATTAAAGTGTTTTTAATAGAATATTATTCCTAGTGACTTACTATGTCTTCCTCAGCCAAGGGCAATTTTAAAGATAAAGTAGAAGCTGGGACCCCTAAGGATAGTACTAGTTCAGAACCTAGATCCTCTAAACCTAAAATTTGCTCTAATTGTGGTAAAAAGTCTCCAGTAGTTGACGGGTCAAAACTTTGTTTGGAATGTCTTAAGAAGGTTGCAGGACAAGATGTGCCCCTACAATTTCAATTTTTTTTTTTTATCATGGATGCAGACATCCATGAAAGAAACTTTTACAGCTTTGCAAGAAGCTGTTAACCCAGGAGAAGGTACTTCTTCAAAACAAACAGAAATGGATGAATTAAAGTAGTCAGGATCCTTCAGAATACTTGTCCTCAGAAGAAGAGGAAGGAGAGATCATTGAAGGAACAGGATCTTTTTCGCTGGACAAAACAGAAGGATTTATTAAATATATTAGAAAATCACTAGGTATTACAGAAGGAGTTAAACATAATGGATACTTCCTTCCTGGGCAATCAGAGGACAGCACCCACCTTTCCTGTACATCATTCTATATCAGGTATTGTTCAGGAAGAATGGATGAAGATTGATAAGAGATCCCTAACTACTAAACACTTTTCCAAAATGTATCCTTTTCAAGAGGAAGATATAAGATTATGGTCTAACCCTCCTAAAGTGGACGCAGTGGTTGCTTGTTTAGCAAAACATACAACTATCCCGTTAGAAGATGGATCTGCCTTTAAGGGATCCAATGGAGAACAGGATAGAATCGGTATTAAAAAAAACAATTTTCCTTGATAGGAAATAATAATAATAAAGTAGCCACAGCACTTGCATCAGTATCAAGAACTATGAGGATCTGGTTAAACTCGTTAGAAGAGTGGAAGTCGATTCCTCCGGATCTAACAAGGTTGGAAAGCAGGTTCTGGCACCTGTTGAAGATGGAGAAATTGACTGCTTACTCGCATAATTCCTCATCTTCCTATTTGCGCGTCTGGGCACCCTGGATGGATAATGTTCTCCCCCCTGACTTCTGTCGGGATCTCCTCCTATGTTGACCCTTCCCATTGTGGGCTGGAGAGACTCGGCTAGTTGGAGTCGCTTCATCTCCCCCTTTTTTTTTTTTTTTTTTTTTTTTTTTTTTTTAATCTCTTCTTCCTCACTGTGCGTCCTCTCTACTCTTTTTCCTTTTCTCTTTCTCGTTTCTTTTTTCCTCAAATCCCCTCAACTTGCTTACATGTGAGTTCGGCCTATTATACAGGGTGACATCTTATTAACCTAAGTGGACTCTATACTGTGGCCGGGTGCACTCTGGGGCAGTCAGGGTGCGTTTTCGTTATGGTTGATTTTTGTTTTCAGCTAGCAATATTTGATGAACATATGCTCACTGTTTTGTTTTGTTTCTTATCTTTGTTGTCGGGAAATCTTCAATAAAGTACGAATTTAAAAAAAAAAAAAAACTCGTTAGAAGAGAAAATAGATTCTTCAGCATCTAGATCTAAAAGAGGTAGCCATCATAAAGGAGGCAAACGGTTTCATGCGTGACGTGGACTCTGTAAGACTGGTGGTAAAGGCATCTGCTATGTCGGTTTCATCTAGAAGAGCTCTCTGGTTGAAGTCCTGGGGAGCGGATGTTCCATCCAAGAATAAGCTGATCTCCCTACCATTTAGAGGACTTGATCCAAGACGCAATAGTCACTTTGGATGCAGGTCTTCCAGCACTGGGACCCTCAGGAATGACGAACAGCATGTCAGATTGCCTGATAGACTCAGTGCAATGTACATAAAACTTGAGACCACGTCTAACAAGTGGAGATCCCTCTCCTTGTCAGAGGTAGGGTCAGAGCAGAAAGAAGGCACCACAATCTCCTGATTGATGTGGAACTCCGAAACTACCTTCAGGAGAAACTCCTGAGAAGTGCGAAGCACCACCTTGACCTTTTGAAACACCAAATAGGGTGGCCTACAGGGCAGAGCATGTAACTCCGCGACACGGAGAACGGACACGATCGCCAGGAGAAAAGCCATTTTCCATGTCAACAGACGTAGGTGGAATAATAGCCAAAGACTCAAATGGAGGGCGCTGAAGAACACCCAAAACCAAATTAAGATCCAATAGAGGAGTGGGGTTCTTGAAGGCAGGACGAGTATAAGCAATGCCCTGGAAGAAAACCTTGACATCAGGAAGGATAGCAATGCGCATCTGAAAGAAAACAGAGAGAGCAGAAGTCTGAACCTTAAGGGAACTCAAACTGTGGCCCTTATCCACACAGTCCTTCAAGAAGGCCAGGACCGTAGGCAGATCAAATTCCTGAGACAGGTCCTTGTCAGCACACCAAGATAGAAAGTTCGACCAGACACGATGGTAGATCTCGAAAGAAACAGGCTTGCGGGCACTGAGTATAGTAGCCACCACTCCAGAAGAAAAACCTTTCTTCTTCAATATTGAGGATTCAATTTCCAATCCGACAGAGTTGGCCAATGAACATCCTCCTTCCACAGGTAACCCTGTAGAAGAAGATCCGGGCAGCAAGGGAGCTGGAATGGCTCCATGACTGACAGATCCAGAGGCTCCAGAAACCAAGCTTGGAGAGGCCAGTACAGAGCAATCAGAATGAACGGACAGAGTTCCAGTCGCAATTTCCGTAACACCCTGTTCAACATAGGGAGGGGAGGAAAGATTTAGGCCAGAGGAAATAACCAAGGAATGGACATTGCATCCACCGCCAGGGCCAGAGGGTTTCTCCACAGAGAGTAGAACCTCGGAAACTTCCTGTTGTGTTTTGTCGCCATCAGGTCGATGTAAGGAAGACTCCACTTCTGATTAATGAGGGTGAACACCTCTGGGTGCAGCTCCCACTCTCCGCTGCCCACTGTGTGTCGACTGAGGAAGTCCGCCATGACGTTGTCTACACCAGGAATGTGCACTGCGGATATGGCAGGAAATTGTTCTTCTGCCCAGGACAAAATAGCCTTGACCTTTAACCAAGCGGCGAGACTTCTTGTTCCGCCCTGCTTGGTTATGCAAGCCACAGCCATGACGTTGTTGGACTGTACAGTCTTCCAGCTGAGATGTCCAATAACGAAGGGCATGAAATATCGCCGGAAGCTCCAACATGTTGATAGGAAGGAGAGTTTCCTCCTGAGACCACTGACCCTGAGCACTCGGGCGGCCCAGGACCGCTCCCCAGCCGGAGAGGCTGGCATCCGTCGTCACTGTGGTCCAGAAGGATACCAGGAACGATTTGCCTTTTAGCAGATTGGAGAGGTCGAGCCACCATGACAAACTCAGTTCTACATGAAGAGAATGGGACACTGACCTCTTTAGAAGGTCCGGCTGAGCCCTGCACACCTGGATCACAAATCTGTGGAGTTCCCTGGTGTGCGCCATGGCAAACGGGACCGCTTCTATGGTGGAGATGAATTTCCCCACTAGAGAGGACAGCTTCTTGGCTGGAACTGGATCTTGAGCCAGAACTGCAGAAACCCTGTGGGTGATCTGGTGATCTACCTCATCCATGCTCTTCTGAGTTTCAAAGAGAAGGCCCAGGCAGACCAGATGCTGGGATGGGACAAGATCTGCCTTGTCCATATTGATGATCCACCCGCTGATGAAGAAGGTCCACAGAGGGGGCTTTCATAAGCAGGTCGTCCATGTATGGATTAACTCTGATGCCGTCCCAGTGGAGTACGGACACTAAGGCTCCCAGGACACGGTTGAAAACTTGAGGAGCTGTAGTTGGGCCAAAGGGAAGAGCTGAAAATGCCCCCGTCGCAGGCAAATCTCAGATACTGCCAGCGCTCTGGATGAATGGTAATGTGTAAATACGCGTCCTGAAGATCCAGAGATGCAAGGAATTCCCCCAGGGATATAGCAGTGATTACACTTAAGCAGCTTTTTCTTCTTGGGGACCAATGGTACTCTTATTCCCTGTGGCCTCACTGATCAGATCTTTAAGATCAGGCCCAAACAAAGCAGTACATTGAAAAGGTAAGGAGAGCAATGCTTTCTTGGAAGCAGGGTCAGCAGACCAGATCTTGAGCCAAAGGGCCTGTCTGGCCACCACAGACATGGTGGAAACCCTAGCCACTAAACGGATGGCATCAAATAAGGCAGCAGAAACATACTGCTGTGCCTCAGAATTGTTGGCAAGAAGGCGCAACATATCTGAAGTAGGAGCACCCTGATGGACAACCAGGGTGAGCTGCTCAGTCCAGACAGCAAGGGCCCGGTTCACCCATGCTGCACCAAATGCTCGACATATGGCAGTACCAGCAGTGGCAAAAATGAACTTGAGGGAGACCTCAAGTTTCTTGTCAGTCCAGACTTCAGAGCTGACATAACAGAAACTGTCAAGGCAGTAGACTTAGCCTGGAGATAAGAGCATCCACTTTGGGAGGATGAACCCACTGAGAAAGCGCCACCTCAGAGAAGGGATAAAGCTTGTCAAATTACTTAAACACAGAAGGTTTCCTGGCCGGAGATTTCCACTCTTCAGACATAAGGCGGTCAAGAGTGGGCTTAGGTGGAAAGCAAGTAAGGGGCTTTTTAGGCTCCTGAAACATATCAGAAGAAACCTCCTGAACTAAGGGAATGTTTAGGGTAGCCCAAACAGCCCTGGTCAGGCCCTCAGCTGAGGGCTCAGGATCGGCCTCAAAGGGGTCCCCAAAAAACTGAGAGGAGCCCACAACAGAACAATCCTCAACATCTGAATCCACCAGCAGTTCCTCCTCAGAGGAATCTGATATATCAGGTTCTCCCTGTGGTTTTGGCAGGGAAGACTTGACGGAAGAGGGAGTCTGCCAAGAATGGAAGACCCTCTATACCTGGGATGGAAAGAGTTATAATGTAGACATAAGGTCCCTAGTAGCAGCCTTAAACTCTTGCACCCAAACTGGCTCTAATGCATGGCTGGAGGTCCCTGTGGGACTCTCAGGGACATCAGAACATGCTGGGCATAAATGACCTGAGAATTCTTTAGGTAACCCTGAATGACAGGAAGAGCAATGGGGGGGGGATACAGAGACCCCAACATCCTTAGTCTTAGGTCTGGTCCCAGGCTCCAATGGATTAGACATTCTCACAGTGTCAAAAACATTACAGTATAAGAAATCACCCAATTACAGTGTGTATGATTAAAGCTTCACCTCAGAAATCACTAAAACAGACTTATCTGGCAGGTGAAAGGTTAATCTGCAGTGGAGAGAAGGAGAGTCCAAGCTCTGCATGGATGCTCGTTCTGGAAATGGCACAAAATGGCTGTCGCTGCGGGAGCCAATCAGATATGAGCGCGCAAAACAAGTGCTCATGGGAAATGTAGTTTTCCCATAATAAGTACCCCAACAGTGCCTGAGCCCCCCAACACACTTGAAACATGAACCGGATGATAGAGCAAAGGCAGAAAATAAAAATGAGTCATCTCTAAGGTTGCTAGGTGGAGCGGTTGCAGAGATATGTCCCAAACTGTACAGTGCCATAGGAATGAATGGAGCAATGGCGCCTATGCGGTAAAGCGCGCCTTTACTCAAGTTGTACAAAATTGAAACCGTAAAATAAAAATACATGAAACATCACTAGAACATGTTAGGATACCCCAAAAAACAACACCGAACCAGTAGGAAAAGTGTCAGAACCCCTCCCTCCCCAAAGATGCAAAACCAGCAGCTAAAGGGTTACCACATAAACCAGTGCCAAAACACCCAACAGACATACAGATAGACCCAATGAGTGCAGGAGTGTGCAATAGGAACTCCAAAGGTAAACCCCTGTGCGGAGGGGCACTGTGGGACATGTAGACATGCAGCATTCAAAGGGTTGCTCACCTTTCCTGCAGATCTTCATCGTCAGACTACCATGTATTAAGAAGCCTCGGTGGGTGACTCCTGAGGAAAGAACTTGTACCCAAGATTTTTCCCCCCAGGGCTTAAGGTCCACAAAAAGCACCTGGTTACTGAGCTAGCCACATCTAGGGGCATTGTCAGTTATGGTAATCTGCCTAATGGTGGTATTCCATTTCTAACAGAAAAAAGAAATCTAAAACTATAACAGAACTGCCTGTGACAACACCAAGGACAAATCTTTTCTGGAGCTGGTTGGCTAGCTGCAGCCAATGAGGGAAGGTAGGGTCCACCCCCTGCATACAATTCTAGAATTGTTCCTGCCTACAATTAAAGAGGCAGATCGCCTACCCAAAGTTACCAGTAACCTGTATTGGACGACCAAGAAATAGGTTGTCAATGACTATTCTCATATTTTACCAACAGTGCAAGCTTCTATAATATCCTTGATAGGTAGGTCAATCAGTAGCTCAAAATGTTGAGAGATCTAGCTGATGTAATGGTTAAATCTGTACATGTCTCAAACTATTCTTAAAGGGGGGAACTTATTGGCAAGAGAGCACTCCAGCTCACATGGAGAAATTTTCCGTCACTGCTTGGTGAGGCACTACTTCGGGAGTTGGAAGAGACAAAGATTGAAAGGCTGCGTAACAGAGTTGTCCCGCACCCTGTCCTGAAGTGCCGTCACCAGTTCATTTTTAAAGTGGATCTATCACCACGTGACGAGTTTTTATCAATATGTAGAAGAATTAGTGAATAATAATAAAATGTTATTTTCTCTGTCGTCCAATACAGGTTACTGGCAACTTTGGGTAGGTGATCAGCCCCTTTAAGTAGGCAGGAACAATTCTGAGAAGTGAATGCTGGGTGGAGCCTACCTCCAGTAAGATTTGTTCCTTAGTCAAGACACAAGGTAAGAGAACAGTTCTGCTATAATATTAGCTTCTTTATTATTTTTCTATTAGATATGGGATACCACCATTAGGCGGATTCACTTCTATGGGAATTTACAGTTTGGGACATATCTCTGCAAACGCTCCACGTAGCGAGGTCAGAGATGGCTCATTTAGTTGGTCTGCCCTTGCTCTGTTATCCGGTCAACCTTCTGGGCATGTTGAGGGGCTTCAGGCACTCTCTTGGCGAAACTACACTTCCCATGAGTGCTTGCTTCACTCGCTCATTTCTGATTGTCTCCCACCGCGGCAGCCGTTTTGTGCCTTCGATGATCAAGTATCCTATGCAGGGCTTGGACTTTTATTATCATACACACTGTATTTTGGGTGTTTCTGATACTTTGGCCGTTGAACACTGTGAGTATGTCTATTCCATTAGACCTAAGACTAAGGACACTGGGGCGTCTGTGTCCCCCATTGCTCATTGCTCCTCATGTCACTCAGGGTTACCTAGAGAATACTCAGGTCATGTTTGCCCAGCATGCTCTGCTGCCCCTGAGTCCCCTGCAGGGACCTTCAGCCATGCACTAGAGCCAGCCTGGATGTAAGAGTTTCAGGCTACTACCAGTGACCTCAGGTCCACCTTACAACTTCTTCCATCCACTTTGCAGGGGGTCTTCTACTCGTGGCAGGCCCCCACCCCTATCAGATCTTCGCTGCCTAAACCGCCAGGTGTACCTGATGTGTCTGATTCCTCTGAAGATGAATTATTGGTGGATTCTGATGATGAGGACTGTTCTGCTGTCCCTTCCTCTAAGAGTTTTGGGGACCCCTTTGAGGCTTATCCTGTTCCCTCAGCTGACGCCTGATCAGGGCTGTGTTGGACACCCTGAACATCCCCTTGGTATAGGAGGTTTCATCTGACCCCTCTGATGTATTCCAGGAGCCTGTTCGGCCCCATACTTGTTTTCCACCTAAACCCACCCTGGACCACCTGGTGTCTGAGGAGTGGAAGTTTCAAGACAGAAAGCAGTCTGTCTCTAGGAAGTTTGCTAAGCTTTACCCGTTCTCTGAAGCAGCCCTATCTAAGTGGGTTCATCCTCTCAAGGTGGATGCCCCTGTTTCCAGGCTTTCAAGTCCACTGCCTTGCCTGTGACTGATGCATCTGCTCTGAAAGACTGGACTACCAAGAAGCTTGAGACCTCTCAAGGCCATTTTTGCTGGTTCTGCCCTGCACCCCCCATTTGCTGAGGCGTGGGTGAATAGAACCGTGGGTGTTTGGACTGAACAGCTCACTTCAGCTGTCCATCAGGGAGCTCCTACTGCTGACATGTTGTGGCTTCTCGCCAACATCTCTGAGGCTCAGCATTATGTTTCTGTTGCCCTGTTTGACGCTGTGCGCATGGTAGCCAGCGCATCCACCATGTCTGTGGTAGCCAGACATGCTCTTTAGCTCAAGATCTAGTCTGCTGACACTGCTTCCAAGAGTACTCTCCCATCTTTGCCCTTTCAGGGCACCTAACTCTTTGGCCCTGATCTTAAGTATCTGATTTAGTGAAGCCACTGGAAGGAAGAGTACAAACCTGCCAGTGGTCCAGAGGAAGAAGACGCCTGTGAAGCAGAATCTTTTTTTTTTTTTTTTTTTTGTCTCTTTCAGGCTGACTCACGTCTGGTGACCCAGGCGGTGCCTCAGGCTCCACGCTCCTCGTCCAAGCCTAAGCAGCAATGGAGGCCTAAGTTCTTCGCTAAGCCCAAGGCTTCCAAACCTTCTTCTGCATGACTCACCGAATCCAGGTCCCCATCTGCAGGTGGGTGGACGCTTACACCACTACCTCTCGGCTTGGGAAGCATCTGTGGCGGACCCATGGGTTTTGCAGGTGGTGTCTGTAGGATACAGGATCCCCTTCACCTCCCTTCCTCCTTCTCAAAACCTTCTTTTCTCGCTCTTCTCTGGGTGCAGAAAAGCGCCGCCTTTTCGAGGCAGCCATTCAGGCCCTTCTGGACAAGGCGGTCTTGGAACCAGTTCCTCCCCAGGAAAGGGGGTTGGGATTCTACTTCAACCTCTTCATGGTTTCCAAGAAGGATGGCAGCTGTCATCCCATTTTGGATTTGAAGGATCTCAACTCCTTCGTGGTCAGATCCCAGTACCACCAGGACTCACTACGCACAGTGATAGCTGCCATGTTCCTTGGGGAATTTATCTGGATCTTATCTGGATCTTCAGGATGCATATTTGCACATTACTATTCATCCAGAGAGTCGACAATATCTCCGCTTTGCTGGCGACCGAGGGCATTTCCACTTTTCTGCCTTCCTCTTTGGCCTGACCACGGCTCCTCAAGTCTTCAACTGAGTCCTGGGAGCCTTGTTTTCTGTCCTACATAGAGACAGCATCAGAGTCACCCCATACATTGACTATCTCCTTCTGAAGGCCTCATCTCCAGAACTCCTTCATCAGCAAGTGCAGGATTGCATTCATGCTCTGTCACGTCACGGGTGGATCATCAATCTGGACAAGTCAGACCATGTTCCTTCACAGAGGATGGTCTTTCTGAGTATCCTCTTCGACACTCAGAAAGGGATGGTTTTGCTCACGGACGAAGTGGCTCATCAGATAGCACTGAAGGTCCAGGCTGTCCTGAATCAGGATCCGATTCCAGCCAAGAAGTTATCATCCCTGGTGGGGAAGTTCATTTCCACAATTTCCATTTGCCTTGGCTCATACCAGTAGAGATGCACCGATACCAACTTTTCAAGACCGAGTACGAGTACCGATACTTTTTTTGAGTACTCACCGATACCAATTACTGATACTTTTTGCGATGTCATTTGACAGTTTTCCAAGTACCTAAAGCAGACTAATGATTATATATATATAGTATATATACACCACCTCTTGATTCCCACCTTTTGCTTCATTCTCCCCCTCTTGAGCCCCCTCCTTTTGCCTTTTTCTCTCCCTTTTGATCCCCCTTTCTCCCCCTTCTTGACTCTTGATCCCACTCCTTTTGTCTTTTTCTCCTCTCCCCCATTTCCCTTCACTTGATCCCCCCACTTTGCCTCTTTCACACCCTCCCTCATTGACTCTTGACCCCCTTACTTTTGCCTCTTGATCCCACCCTTTTGCCTCTTACTCCCCCTCCTGATCCCCCCTCCTTTTGCCTCTACTTGACTCCCCTCCTTTTGTCTCCTGATCCTTCCTCCTTTTGCCTCTTTTTTGTTTTCTCCCTTAGTCCCTTTTTCCTCTTTTCTCCCTCTTGACCCCCCTCTCTGCCTCTTTCTTCGCCTGCTCTTGATGCCCCATCTTGCCTCTCTTGA
The DNA here is from genome assembly GCA_037306005.1 of Rhinophrynus dorsalis. Classification (NCBI taxonomy): domain Eukaryota; kingdom Metazoa; phylum Chordata; class Amphibia; order Anura; family Rhinophrynidae; genus Rhinophrynus; species Rhinophrynus dorsalis. The sequence continues at coordinate 120,489,106 of CM074723.1, read as the reverse complement.
TCCCCCTTTGTCTTCCTCCCCCTCTTGAATGATCTCCCTTTTTGCCTGTTACAGTTTCCCCAATTCCCCTTCTGTCGTTTTCTCCCTCTTGACCCCCCCGCCTCTTTCACCCGCTCTTGATGCCCCCTTGCCTCTGATCCCCCTTTGCCTTTATCCCCCCTCTTGGTGATCGATCCCGTTTTTGCCTGTTAGGCTGATGTTACAGTTTCCCCAGTTCCCTTCCCCCTCTTGCCTGTCTGCTGAGCTGACTCTGTCCCCTCTGCTCCTGCTCAACGAGCTCTCTCTGACTGGGTCTGGATGCACAGACGCAGACTCGCAGTGCTCTTCTTCACGTCGCTGCGTAGCCTGCATCTGACATCATGGTCCCAGCCTGTCTCCACACTGACACGCTGATGCGGCCCGGTAGCTCCCAATCTATCTTCTCGCGGCCGTGGATTGAATTGCCCTGGTATCGGTCATGGAATCGGCACCTTTTGAGCGAGTAAGAGTACTCGCGCAAATATGGGTATCAGTACCGATATCTGTATCAGTGCATCTCTACATACCAGGGAACTTCAGAGGTTTCTAATCCTGGCATGCAGGGGTCGGCCGGATCTCCTATAGAGGTCCTTATCTCTCCCTCTTCACGTGAAGTTGAGTCTTTCATGGTGGCTCAGCCTGAACAATCTGCTGAAAGGCAGGCTATTCATGGTGCCATTTTGGATAACAGTGATGACGGATGCCAGCCTCTCCGGTTGGGGTGCTGTCCTAGGTACTTGAATGCTCAGGGCCGGTAGTCCCAGGAAGAATCTCTCCTTCCCATCAACGTCTTGGAACTTCGGGCGATATTTCATGCCCTGCGTCACTGGACGCGCCAACTGGAGGATTGCCCGATCAGGGTCCAGTTGAACAACGCCACAGCGGTAGCCAACATCAACAAGCAAGGCACAAGAAGTCTCGCAGCTTGGCTAGAGGTCAAGGCTATTTTGTCCTGGGCAGAGGAGCATGTCCCTGTCATTTCCGCAGTTCATATTCCTGGCGTAGACAACGTTCTAGCAGACTTCCTCAGTCGACACACAGTGGACAGCGGAGAGTAGGAACTGCATCAAGAGGTGTTCAACCTCGTTGTCCAGCTGTAGGGTATTCCGTGCATCGACCAGATGGCAACCAGACACAACAGGAAGGTTCCCACGTTCTGCTCTCCCTGGGCGGATCCCCTGGCTCTAGCAGTGGATGCCTTGTCGATCCCGTGGAATTTCCCTCTGGCATATCTCTTTCCTTCCATTCCTCTGTTGCACAGGGTGATACGGAAACTGCGACTGGAGCGCTTCCCATACTGGCCTCGGTAGGCTTGGTTTCTGGAGCATCTGGATCTCTCAGTGGCAAAACCTCTTCGGCTTTCCTCCAGTCCGGATCTTCTTTTACAGGGTTACATGTGGAAGGAGGACATTCATCGCCTGGCTTTGATGGCATGGATATTGAATCCTCAATTTTGGAAAAGGGTTTTTCTTCTGGTGTGGTGGCTACTATGCTTACTGTAAGCCTGTTTCCTTTAAGGCCTACCATCGAGTTTTGGTCTACCTTTCTATCTTGGTGTGGTGATAGGGATCTGTCACGGGATTATGATCTTCCTATGGTCCTTTCCTTCCTTCAGGATGGTGTGGATAAGGGTCTCCGCCTGAGTTCTCTTAAGGTTCAGATTTCTCTGCTCTGTCTTCTTTCAGAGGCATCTTGCTATCATTCCTGATGTTAAGATTTTCTTCCAGGGGTTGCTCATACCTGTCCGGTGTTTAAGATTCCCGCTTCTCAGTGGGACCTTAACTTGGTTATGGGCGTCCTTCAGCACCCTCCCTTTGAGTCCTTGGCCACTATTCCTTTACATCTGCTGACGTGGAAGATGGCCTTTCTCCTGGTGATTGTATCTGTATGGTGTGTTGAAAAACTGCATGCCCTGTCTTGTAGGCCACGCTTTTTGGTGTTTCACAAGGACAAGGCGGTACTTCGCAAGAGTTTCTTCCGGAGGTGGTGTCTAAGTTCCACATTAATCAGGAGATTGTGGTTCCTTCTTTCTGCCCTAACCCTACTTCTGACAAGGAGAAGGATCTTCACTTGTTGGATGTTGTTCGTTGTCTCAAGTTCTATGTGCATCACACTGAGCTACTGAGGCAGTCTGACACTCTTTTTGTCATTCTTGAGGGTCCCAGGGCAGGGAAGCCTGCTTCCAAGGTAACAATTGCTTCTTGGATCAAGTCTTACGAACTTAGGAAGAAGCCTGTTCCCTTTCGGGTCACGGCTCATTCTACAAAGTCTATTGGGGCATCTTGAGCCTACAAGAATGAGGCCTCAGCTGATCAGTTGTGCAAGGCGGCCACTTGGTCGTCTGTGTGTACCTTCTCGAAACACTACCGTGAGGATGTGCTGGAATCAGCCGATGCCAGTTTTGGGAGGAAGATCCTGGAGGCAGCCTTGCCTATTTAGGATCTCATTAGTCTCTCAGTACTCTCACTTGTGAGCCCTGTTGGCTCTAGCTCAGTGTGCGGTGTAACAGTTCCTGGGGTCTGTTTTACCCCTGTTCGGTGTCTGTTGACACTCTGTGGTTGTTGTTGAGCTTTTTATGATCTGCTTTTTCATTGGTGCCCTGATGACTTTGGGGGGCCTGTGCCTGGTCCTTACCTTTCTTGCCGCCCTGGGGAACTTAATGGTTGTATATCCCAGAGTTACCAGTAACCTGTATTGGACGACAGAGAAAAGAGAATTTTAGTCTTACCTGTTAAATCCTTTTCTCTTTGTCCATAGAGGTTGCTGGTCTCCCACCCTGTCAAGGGACCATGCTTTGCTCTCCTGTGGCAGAATGTGGGGGTCCTTCGGCGTCATGCTCACAGGAGTCTTCCTTTACCTTCTTACTACCTAGTCAATAGTAGTTTTCAAATCTTACTTTATTGGGATTGGCTAGCTGCAAGCTAAGGAGAAGAGGTAGACTCCACCCAGCAGTCACTTCTCAGAATTGTTCCTGCCTACTTTAAGGGGCTGATCGCCTACCCAAAGTTGCCAGTAACCTGTATGGACTAAGAGAAATGGATTTAACAGGTAAGGCTAAAATCCTCTTTTAAGAAAAACCCTTATTTGCGAGAAAATTCAATTTTAAAATATACCCAGCAGCCTACTTCTGGCTAAACTGCTCTTGCCGCAGTTTGCTACACAGCCTCTTCTCCCATCACTTCCCCAAGCATCCTCTGATGACTGAGGCATTCTGTTTGTAAGCTGGAGCTAGATATCGACCTCTGCCAATGAGATCGCTCCAGCTTACTAACAGAACGCCTCCGTCAGTAGAGGATGCTGGGGAGAGTGACTGGAGCAGAGGAAGAGCGGCAAGAGCCGTGTACCCGGAAGTAGGCTGCTGAGCATACTTTAAAATTTTATTTTCTTGCAAATAAGTTGTTGTTCTTTTTTTGTTTCTTTTTTTAATGTTTTATTATTATTCGCTAACTCTTTTACATGTTGATAAAAACTTGTCAAGTGATGATAGATCCACTGTAAAATGTTAAATCTTGGGATATCCTGGATTAATTAAAAAAAAAAAAAAAAAAACGGATTACAGGTCAATTTAAAAAGGAACATTACGATGAGGAGAACTTAGAGGTGAGAGTTCCCCTTTAACCCCCTATGATTGAGGACCACCTTTAAGTACCATTGGACTACTGATGGAAATTTCGAATCAACAACAACATGAGGAACACAAATTGCTTTCCCAAGATCTAATACAGTGACTCTTAGACGTATCCTTATGGACCACTGACATGACAGAAAAAGGGTTTTTGAACAACATTGTGAAGTCTTACCACCAATGTAATTTGTAGCTATAACAATACAGTAGTATAGTGGATTTTTCAAAATTGTTGAGCTGTTGATTTATCCAGCTGTACTCAGGTGCGAATGCCTAAAAATGCTAATTGTTGGCAAGATTTGATGATGGAGTTTGAGAATCTATGCCCGGCCTAGACCACATTGATTGATTGATTGATTTGGTACTTCAACACCCATTTCCTCACTTGCTCACAGTTAATATGAATTTGTCATCTTAAGATGAGTTTAATTCAGTTTCTTTCTTGTCCAACATGGAAAAGAGAGACCATGGGTAAAGTATTCTCCGAACAGGAGGGCTGGGTACTTGTCATAAAATGCTCTCTGGAGACAGATTCTCTTCTTTACCCTGCCAGTCTAGCTCTGTTTTAAAAGTGGCATCAACTGAGGTGCATCAGGGCAAATATTTTTTGGTGTGTATAGATGGGGGTGTTTATTACGCCATAGGCAGCCTCTTATCTCTGGCCTACATTGTTGGTTTGATCCAGAGTGCTGACTGTTGCAGGGCCTGTGTATGCTAGAGGATAACTTGCTTTGTAAGCCTTTTTATCCCATCTCTTCTGGTTAGCTTGACATTCAAGAAACACATATATAGAAGACTGCACAGATCTTGTCTATCTGTTAGCAACCACATTTACATTGTATGAGGTCCAATAGCTAGATCTGCACTCTGATCTTAATTTCTGTCTATCCAATTTCTCCCCCTCTCCCCTCTGGAGGTGACTTCTTTCAAGGCTTTACTTGAATTTACCTCTGTTTTGTACATCTTTGTTATGGGTCTGATGTCCCTTTAAGAATGGACACGAGCTTCAACCATATTTTGTGGGAATCGTATGGTATTGTTTTTCTCTGTTTTGACAAGTCTATTCCAGTGGGTAAAATGGGGCTCATTCTGCTTCTATTTATTATTACAGTTGAGTGATGCCCTTGGGAGCCCCTTCCACTAATGGGGTGGTGTTATTGCATAGCACACAATTATTTGGAGGGAACAATGGAACTACACTTCCCATAAGGGAAGTAGGCTTAAATATTTTGTTTTAACCTCTTTAGATGGATAAGTCATTTTCTGTTTTTGACCTGTGTTCTTTATTTGGGGGGGGGGGGGCTCCTGGCTATGTTGGAGCACAAAGGAGACCGTTTAAGACCATCAGTGCTTCAGGGGATCTCCCCATTAATCTTTTGCCTAGAAGGTAATCCTAGAGACTCCTCTGATATTTTGTTAGTCTTGTAAAGGGACTCTTCAGATAAGGAAGGTGAATCTGAGGACGATTTGGAAAGTTCTTTCACACCTGGGGATACTTTTGAGGGAGACCCTGGTTCTCCTTCTGAAAGTTGTATCAGAGCTGTTCTGAGAACCCTGAAGGTCTCAGATTCCAATTTTTCATCACCAGATTCATTTAAGTGGCAGTAAAATGAGGCTGATAATTTTCCTCCTAACTGTTCTCTACTCTAGGTGCTCCTGGAGGAAAGGAAGAGGTCTGATCAGAGACTTTTCCTTGCCAGATGTATTTCTTTTATATATCCCTTTTCTGCTGATGTGTTGGCACAGTGAGCTACTCTCCTTCCCCCCCACCCAGATGTAAACCCTTCAGTTTCTCACCATTCTAATCTTACAGCTTTGCAGTTTGAGATTATGGAGGTGCTTAAAGACCAAGCAGATACGCATCTGGATTCCCTCTTGAAGGCAAATTTTGTGGCCTTGGTTGCTTGAGTGACTAGGGCCTTTGCTGTTTGTGGAGATCAGCTACTTGTGGCTGTCCATATGGACCAGCTTGATGTTTTGACTCTATAAGATCCTTGAAGCTAATGTGTATATTACTGAAGTGGCATTTGTCTCTGGTAAAGTTATTGAAAACTTTTCAGCATCTTCTGTTGCCACTTTTTGTACTCTGTGGCTGAAGATCTGGAAGCTGACTAGTTTTCAAGGAAGTCATTGGTTTCCCTTATGTTCATGGACAAGCAGTTGTTTGGATTATAATCAGAAAAAGTTAAAAGCCATGACAATCAAGGTAAGAGTGCCTTATTATCTAAGGTTACTCAGAAGCCTTCTTTTTTCCCACAAAAGACACATGGATTTTGTTACCCCTGCCAGAATGGGTTTGCACTCCTAAAGTAACCCAGGCATGTCCTACCCCAAAACCAAGACAGGCCTGGGCAGGTAAAGAAGCCTGTCCAGCAGCCTACAGCTGACAAGTTTACCTCTGCATGACTTGCAGAGGTGTGATCTGCCTTAGGCAATAAGAGGAGGTTGTCTGCATCTAGTTCTTGGTCTCTGTCTGTGGTGGACCAGGGGTATTACAGGGGATTCAGAAGGGTATAGAATAGACTTCAAGTCCATTCCTCCCTTTTGTTTTTTCATGTACAGAGTTCCTCGTGATCCAGTTTGTGTCCATCTATTTCTAGACACTGTTTCGTCTGTGGTGGAAATGCAGGTCTTGGTATCTGTTCCTTCTTAGGAACGGTTTACGGGGTTTGAATCTTTTTTTATAGTTCCGAAACAAAGACACTAGCTGGTGTCCTATTCCGGACTTGAAGCGTCTCAACCACTTTGTTTTTACACCCCAGTTTAAAATCTTTGCGCTCATTTATCATCTCTGTGTCCAGGGGAGTTTTTGGCATCCCTAGATAAAGGATACCTTTTTGCATATTTCCATGCATCCAGATAATCAATAATTTCTGCAGTCTGCCTTTCAGGACCATTATTTTCAGTTCACTTTCCTTTTGGGCTGGTGTTTGTTCCATGGGTTTTCAGTCTAGACCGCTTTGGCTGCTCACATTTGCTCTCTAGTGACTTCTTTTATTCCCTATCTGAACAATCTTTTTTTAAAGATTCCTTGGGTTCTCAATCTCAAGAAATTCTTTCTGGTTCTGTCTCACATCCTTCACTTTCTTGGCATGAGATTCAACACTCTCTTCAGGGAGAAGTCTTTTAGCCAGATTCTCATGAACTGGTGAAAACAGCAGTCTCCTCTCTCCAGTGTCGTGTCAAATAGGATCTTCGATGGTGGATTCAGAGGTCTCGTCTGTTGTTTGGGCGGTCACTGGTCATTCTGAAGGGGAAAAGTCACAATGCCATCCTGACAGACTGGGGAGTCACCATGGGTCTTCAGACACCCAAGGTCTTTGGAGAGAGACACCTGGGTCTGCAGCATTGGTCTCTGTCTCTCCAGGGGTCGCCAATGCAAATTCAGTCTGACAATGTAACAGCTGTAGAATGCATAAACCACCAATGTCATTCTGACTGCCCCATTCTGGCCTTGGCAGGCTTGGTTTTCAGATCTCCTCACTTTTTCTGTAACAGAGCCATTTTGGCGACCTCTGCTGCAAGACCTTTTGTCTCTGGGTCCTCTGCATCATCCAGAGGTGGAGAGGCTGGCTTTGATTGATTGGCTGTTGGAGTTCTCCATTTCAGGTGGCTCCCTTTCCTGCCTCAATTCTATTTATCCTACCTTTGCTATTAATTTAAAAGTGAGCTAGACTGGTGGGGGTAAAGTAGAGCAGGCAGGGAGTTTCCTCCTCTGTTGAGCCGTGTAACCCTTTCAGTGCCAAAAAGAATTTCCATGCATTGCTTTGCAATGCATTGGATACCCCTTTGGCACTCAAAGGGTTAAGGCAAATGCCCTACCCTCCATGCTGGAGGATACTTTTTCTCTAAGGTTCGTGTGATCCACATGAACTAAGAGAAAAGGCTTTATCGGTAAGTACACAAAAATCCTCTTTTTATAATATAAGTCATGTTGAGAAATAAAACTTTTATTTGTTAACTAGTTGAACAGCCCGTTACACGGGCCACAGTGCCTCTGGCAGCCGGTCGCGGGGTAGTCACGCGCAGCAGAGACTGCCCACGCCACTGCTGATACAGAGCTGGACGCTCCTTCGGAGCGCCCAGCTGTGTATCAGCCGCAGCGCGGGCAGTCTGTACTGCACATGACTACCGCACGCGCAGCAGTGTCTACTGCGCATGTCGGGCGTTACACACAACTTAGCGAATTATTATATAGGATGGCTATGCGCAATATAACACTGTGCTATGAATTAATCTAGGCAGAGCCCACACATTGGGGCATTCATAGTAACACTGCTAGCCATAAGTTTGGCCTCGAACAGACCCAAGTAGTATACCTTTTAGAGAATTAGCATCAAGCATCACACTGTGCCATCAAAATATAAAGTTTAACCCTTTGCGCACCAAAGTAGTGTCTAATGCATTGCAGCACAATGCATTGGATACATTTTGGGAACTCAAAGGGTTCATTTTAAAAAAATCCCACTGAACCGGCTGTTACAAAAGTTTGGGCCTTCAACCGTTATGTGGCATGGTGCATTCATTTCAAAGGAGCCATTAGCCAATTGTGCTTCCTGAGAATCTATACCAATGAATAAGCTTAGGCCAATATAACTCTTTTCTTATTATATTACATTTAACACAGTCAACGTGATAAACATTTAAAGGGCTAGTAACGTATATATAAATATAAATCATATTGCAGCTACTAGAAAAAGAAATTAAACAACCCCAGTCCGATCTCTCAAACCTTTATGGTTTGAGAGATATAGAAGGCTAATTTTCCCCACTGTCTCCGTTTTCCCTGACATCAGCTGTAAGCTGACGGCAGGATATCCTGGTCCCAGGACAAGCAGGTGGCTCTTCAGCAGAGCTGAAATAGCACATCGTAAAAATATATACTTCATTGGAACACTCTACAAAGTGTGCCTGCAAATTCTTCTGCTGTTGACAGTAGGGAAAGTGGAGGGAGCGGGGAACTTTAGAATCCTATATCTCTCAAACCATAAAGATTTGAGAGATTGGACTGGAGTAATTTAGTTTCCTTTTCTAATAGCTGCAATGTGACTTTTTTATATATATATAGACATTAACCCTTTAAGAAATGAATATACAAAATGCAATGCATTAATGATATACCTTCCGAGATCTTATACTGTCCCTTTATTGGCAAACCATTTTATTACACATTGGCCATGTCGTCACATCATGAGATTTCACTATTGCCCAATATGACATACAGGTACCATGGGGAGGAGACATCCTTCCTAGTAGGCTGGAACATTTCAGAAGGCAAGGTCTTGGTGGTTGAGCCTTCCCTTCTCCTTATCAGGCTACCCTAACCCTGCCCATTCAGTTTTGACATGTTCCACCAGAGTGAACAGGCTAGGAACATCTCTGCTTAGTTTTTAGATTGTTTGTTTTTTGTTTTCTACTTAGATATGTGGTGTCCCAATTCCCCCATTAGTTGGGTTACCATTCCTGGCTTCCCCTGGAGGATTGTCCAGCACAAAGGTGCTGTTGTGGACTCTTGCAGCCTAAGTTTCTCTCTCCTAACGGGGTCTCTCTGAGGCTCTGGTTCTTTAAAATGGTAACCTGAAGACAGAAGATGAAGATTGGTGAGTAACCCTTTGAATGCCATGGTCCATTTGTCCCTATTGCTCCCCTTCATACAGGGGTTATCTTGGAGTCTAGAACTCATGCACTCATATTCGGTATATGTCCCTGAGTTTTTGTGGAGCTTGGATGGCTGCATTTGGGTAGTTTACCCCTTCTCTGCTGGTTTAACTGGGTTTGGGTACTTTTTCCTGGGTTTTCTCTAAAGGGTTATGCATTTTATTACCCCCACATGTCCTCTTGGGTCTTTGGGTGTTTTGGTAACTTTTAGAAAATGTAGAATTTTTGATGTATGGTGCCGTTAAATCATGCTTCCCGAGTGGCTGCACTTGCTCTATTGACTTCTGTGGGACAAACTGCTTTGGGACATATCTCTGCAAACGTTTGTCAGAGTTGAGAGAGGGCTCATTCTTAGTCTCCTCATTTCCTAGCATCTGGTTCATATCCCCAGTGTCACAGGGGCCCCACAAGTGCAATTTCAGGCATTGTTAGGATACAGCAACTGGGAAAGACTACAACTCCCAGAATGCCTGCTTCTTTCCGATTAGCTGATTTTTTTTTTATACAGACACCCTTTTATCCTTGTGTAGCCTACGCAAAGGATTTCCTCTCCTTCTCAGATGAACCCTTTTCATGCCAGATAAGTACCTTTCTCTGTCGTCCAATACAGGTTACTGGTAACTTTGGGTAGGTGATCTGTCCCTTTAAGAAGGCGGGAACAATTCTAAAAGTGAATGCAGGGGGTGGAGCCTTCCTTCCCTCCTTGGCTGCAGCTAGCCAATCAGCTCCAGTAAGATTTGTTCCTTGGATGGAGATACAGGCAAGAGAACAGTTCTGCTGTAGTTTTAGCTAATTTTTTATTTTTCTGTTAGAAATGGAATACCACCATTAGGCGGATTACCATGACTGACAAGGCCCTTAGATATGGCTAACTCAGTATCCAGGTGCTTTTTGTGGACCTTAAGCCCTGGTGGGAAAATCTTTCCCCAGGAGTTGCCCACTGAGGCTTATTCTTAATCCATGGTAATCTGAAGACAGAAGATCTGCAGGAAAGGTGAGCGGGGTTTTGAGTGCTGCTGGTCCACATGTCCCACAGATGGTTTGGAGGGTTGTTACCTTTGTTGCACCTATATGAGGTTTGATGGAGTTTTTTGTGGGATTTTCTTGTTTTTCCTTTGCACTTGTGTAACTATTTAGAAGAGGATTTAGCTTAATTTTCACTTTTTATGTGAGGAGATCCTATAATATATATATATATTTTCTAGGATTTGAGTGTATCACTATGGTGTAGATATACACAATATTTTCAATGCTGGCCTCATATATTTACCATTTTTGTGCAATATTATATACTTATATGTTTTCTTATTGTATCCCTCCTACCTGTGATATGTTTTTAATGGTGTTTTAAATGTGAGTCTTTATATGTTGGTCTTGTATGTGAAATACTCAATAAAATTGATTTGTATTTTTCTATACTTTAAGTTGAGTGCCTCATTTTTGATAAGGGCTTCTGTTCAATGGTCTGTCTTTTGACTCTTAGTTTATTAGTCATTAGTTTTTGCCCTTAGAGTGCACCTAACTATTATAGTTGGTATTGATTTAAAGATAGATTATTTGACTAGTGCTAGCCTACCCCTTCCTTATGAATTAGTAATATCTGGTGCACATTTAGGGCTCGATCTAAATGTTGGAGTTAAAACCAACATGAAGAAAAAAACCTGCCTTCACGAGTTAACCAAGACTGGGTAACGTGAGATTCAAATCTTCCATACCCAGAATAATTAACGTGTGATGGTCTACAAAACACACGAAAACTACAAAACTGGACTTTGCAAAAATCTGACCTCATCACCGTTGCAAAACACACGCTAAATAATGTGAGGAACGTCCTACGTCACCTAGTGCCCCAGCCAGTCACAGCACCCCAAAGTATCAAGTTCAGTCAAATAAATTATATATAGACCCAAAATAACCTACGCACCTTTGTCTGTTTTTGAGATCCAAGAGCTAGATTACAGGATCCAGGTGCGGAGGTTAGTGTTCAGAGAAAGGGAGATAGGAGTGTTCATGCAGTCAGTTTAGGAGTTGGAGAGTATTGTACACCAAGAGACACATAACAGACTTTTGCACATACCCATAACATGCATCCAAACACACACACATACATAGCCCATGTTTTTTTTGTAGTAAAACACATACACTTTTATCTTTTCTTGACAGTGTGACTCTGTGAGTGCAAGTGAGTGACAGAGAGTGAGTGAGTGTGTGAGGGACTGAGTGAGTGCCTGGGTGTGAATGGGTGAGAGGAATGGAGAGGAGAGGAGGACAGGATAGAGGGGTGGGGAGAGGAGAAGGAAGAGGAGCAGGTGGGCATCCCCGGTCAGGGGAGGGAGAGGGAGAGCTCTGGGGAGGAGGGGGAGTACCACCAGAAGAGGCACACCTAGTGCAGGACCTGAGGTGGCAGTGGGATGAGGGGTAAATCACGGGGAGCACCCAACACAGCCAGGGCCATCACAGGGCTGGAGAGCCATAGTTAGGGCTCTCATAGAACCAATGGGGGTGAGGAGGAGGACAGGGTGAGAGACCCCAAATTTTCTGAGGAGGAGAACCTCACCCTGGTGGAGGCAGTCATCTGCACAGATCAGATCCTGTTCCCCAAGGGGAAGGTCTTTGGCATGGGGGCCAAGAGTAAAGCCACATGAAGGGAGGTCCTTTCTGCAGTCAGTGCAGTGTCAAGCTGCAGCCCGTCACTGGATGCGGTGAAGAAGAGATGGGCCTACTGTAAGGCCAGGGTCAAGAAAAAGATGGGCAAGGAGGCTATGCATGCTGCTGGCACAGGGGGTGGTCCGCCCCTGCTCATGCACTACACGGAGTGGGAGGAGGCAGTGTGGAGGACCCTGTCCACAACAGCAGTGCAGGGAATCCCAGGGTGGAGTGACACCGGGGATGAAAGGAGCTCCAGTCCAACGGTAAGTGCATCAAGGCTTACACACACATCACACAAATCTTGACACCACCAGACAGAGGCTAACACAGTGACACCTGAACACATGGACAGCATTCCACACCACAATTCAGCAATACAGCTTGGAGGGACATCAAACAAGGACAGAATATTTGACAAACCCAGCCTGAATGGTAATGGTCAAGTCCCTGTTGAACTCCCTTCATGCTGTCTACAACAACATCATGCACAGCAGATAAACAAGGGATTTGACGTGTTGTTTGGAGTATTGGTACTGCATGTGAGGGCTAGGCATTGTACATGTAGGTAGTTAGTCCAAGTGGAATAGTCAAGGTTCAGCTCTCTGCATCATATATAGCCTGCAGAGTGTGGATGGCCAGGCAGCATTCGCCACCATCACCACTCTACAGGACATATGTGATTCACAAGGCTCAACCATGACAGGGGGACATTCACTAGGGTGTCAGAAAGAGGTGACAATGTGTACATGACAACTGCAGTGTCATCACATCTGCAATCCCTTTTTTATTATATGAAACCAGTGCACTGAGATCTAAACAACTTGGGACATATCAGTGCTCAGGCTCCATAGCATAACATAGGAAAAGGGAGAAGTAACCTCCAGTAGTACAGTATAACCATGCACATGTTTGCTGTGTGTTAGGATCTTAGCTGTCATGGCATGTTTTCTTGTGTCCTCCAGCTGACTGGGTTGTTGGGTTCCACAGATCATGTTTGTTGTTCTTGGTGTGTATGTTACTGTTGCTGACATCATTGTTTGGACTCTGTAGTCACTGGTCATCCCTGGGGCAATGCTGTGTTCAGAGGACATAGTGTGTTTGCTGTGGAGGCCTAACTGTATGTCATGCAATGGGTTTGTGTTACTCAAGGTGTGATGGTTCGGTTTTGGTCAACACATGGATCCTGATGAATGTGGATTGCAAGGAGATATGCCTTGCCATCCACACTGCTCAGGATACACATGGTGACCAAAGCTACATCAATGCAGGTTAGTGGAATCAATGCATGGGATCATGTCAAGCTCAGCAATGTGTGTGTCAGGATGGTAACCAATGCATTGCAAAGCAATGAAATGCAGTGGATACCATCCTGCCACTCAACGGTTCACATGTCAATATAATAGTCTTGCAGCACTCATGTTATAGCTCACATCACTAATTATATCATGTAATTTCCCCACACAGCATACCAGTCAGCACGAGCGGAGGAGTCAGGTGAAACCGCCTCTGAGGAGGCCACCACCTCCAGGGCGCTGGCACCACCACCACAGCAGCAGCCAAAGCAGCAGTGGCCCCACCAGGATCAACAACAGCAGTAGCCCCAAGGGTCCATAGCAGGAGCAGCCACAGCCTGATCCTGCCCTCCAGGTTCCTCCACCACCACAGCCTATGGCGAGGCACAGGATGCCACAGACTGTGACAATGCCAGGCCAGGCGGAGTACCGCACGTGGGCCAGGCCTCAGCCACCCACGTGGACATCGGGAAGCCAGGAGGCATCCAAGGTGTGGCCCCTGGACTACCATCACCTTGGGCTAATTGGGGAACCACAGCGGTCACAGGGCTGCACTAATTCACACCACCACCAACGCCATCGACCCCAGCAACACAAGTGTGCCACTCTGAGGCCAGGGAATCCAAGGGGAGTGAGGGGTCTGGGGATCAGATCCTGTTTTCCTCCCGAAGCATCCATGGTGGTGAACTACCCCACAACACACCACAGCTTCCACCAGCCTCCATGCCCTCCACGCCGGTGACACCCACGCCCACAGCAGTCCTTGATGCGGCATGTGTGGCTGTCCAGGGGGAGCAGCTCACAGTGACCCGGGGGTGTGCCCGAAGCCTGAGACGTATGGAGCTGAACATAGGGAGGATCATGGAGTGCCTCAGGTCCATTGAGGCACAACCAGTCACATCCAACACACAGCAACTCCAGTTTCACATGGGCATGATGGAGGGCCTTGGCCACATGTTGGTGGAGATCCGACACTCAAATTGTTGTGAAAATCAGCACCAGAACATGGCCCAGCCATTACAAGAGGGGTCCAGTAATGCATCCCCAGCCAGCAGTGATCCACCCCCACCACCAGCCACCAGACCCCCTCGGTTAACCGGGTGCAGTCAGAGGGCATCCACCCCTGTAGCACTCCCCCCAGCCCCACCCGCAAAAAAGAAGAAGTAAGGCCAACCTTCTCCAGGCCCCTTAATAAATATTTGCACTTCTTCATAACATCTGTGTCCATGCATGTTTCCTATTCAAGATGTTGTTTGTTTAGTAGAGTTGTCTCCAATGCATTGCAAAGCTATGCAGTGAACACAACTCATGCACATCTAACATGGGTGTAAGGTAGTGAGTTGTCTCCAGTGCATTGCAAAGCTATGTAGTGAAGACAACTCATGCACATCTAACATGGGTGTAAGGTAGTGAGTTGTCTCCAATGCATTGCAAATCTATGCAGTGAACACAACTCATGCATGATGAATGGCGTCACAAGCTTTTACAGCAGGGGTGAAAACACACATCACATACAGAAATGTTTGTACAAGTTTAACTCACAGACATTTGAAAGCCAAACAACATCAGGGTGTTGTTCCATGATGTGACTTGAACTTGAGCAACATGAACACAATTAAGGGGATGGTAATACTTAACATGTTAAAACAAATATGTAGTAGGGTTCATCCCCCTAAGTAAAACAAGGGAACTACCACTTCTGAAAAGTGTCTTATTCCAAAGTAATTTCATCTCAAAGTTGAATTTAATAGATGAAATATCACAATGATGTGAAATTGTCAAGTGGCTCTGCTGCTACACTATCCTATGGAGATTTATGGTGCTGGGACCAGAGCTGTCCATAGGATGGTGTAGCAACAGCGCCACTGTACAATTCCAGGTCACTGAGATATTGCATCTGAAAATTAAATTTGGATCTGTAATATTTAAATGAAACAACTTTCAGCAGTGGGAGTTCCCTTGTTTTACTAAGGGGGATAAACCCTACTATATATATTTTTTAAAACCTTTTAAGTATTCTATCGCTTTAATTCCCTGACAAGGGAGAGGTAATAAATGACACAAGACAGTCATATATGCTCATATGTTTCATTGACATCTACAAGGTGATCCTCATGGATGTGGATTCAACGTGTGACAGGGACAAACATCTGACCCGTGAGGTTTCATGCCATGGATGCCTGCAGGAAGTGAAAACAAGATTGTGAACTTCACTGTGAAGACAATAGTCATGCTATTGCTGAACCATCATTATACCCTTGAGAGCTAGTGGGGTACACAACACATTGCTCAGCAATGCTTTGAAGAGCTTCCTCCATGGATTACCCTTTTGTCATTTGACATGGAGTAGACAATGCATTTCTTGTCAATGTGTTGTTTAGGGGTCATGACCATATGATCTTTAGATGAAGAGGATGACAAGCAGACATGTATGTGTGACTGGCCAACCACATCAGTGTGCGAACCAGGACCCAGGAATCAGTGGATCTATTTAATTGATCTCCATTTACATACTGATGAGGTGTGTGCTCTGGGTCCACGTGACACACATCCATATGTCTGCTTGCCATTCCCTTGATCGGTGTGGCATATTCACTATGCTACACACACACACACAAACAGTTCAGCACGGTGGGCCTTGTAACCTGACTCACAGATTGTTACTCTGATACTGTAGCCAAAACCACATAACATAACCATCCATATTTTGCTCCATTGGGCATTGCCCAACCATTGCTCACATGCAAGGTGAGTCCATTATCCCCCAAACCCTTTGAGTGCCAAAGGGGTACACAACTGATTGCCTTGCAACGTTTTCTGTACACCTCTGGCAATCAAAGGGTTAACACATGTAATTCCAGAGTTGTATCCAATGCATTGCATATCATTGCATTGGATATCCCTCTGTGGCTCTAAGGGTTTTACCAGTGTCATGACTATGTTCCAAATGGTAGATGGAGTTTTCCATCAGTACAACATAGTATGTGATGTACATGGCCAATCTGGTGTACCTTTGATCCAAGGTTGAGGGATGATGTCCTTCACATGCTAGGGCTGTGTCGATGGGTCATCCTGTGGAGTGGAACAGATGTTTCTTTTTAGTGTGCATGTGTTTGCGTGCATTCCACAAGCACAACCTTGCTCACACATGAATGTTACTCACAGATGTAGTAGTCCCTGATGATACTGGTTCACATTTGTGTCCCGCTCAACATAACCTCCTCTCCATCAATGGGAACAGGGACCTCCATGGGCTGTTGTGGCTCAACATCCTTCACGAGATGTATGTCCACATCAATGTTATGTAATAGGGCACATTCCAGTCTCTCTCTCACACTACATCTGAGGAGGGTGGACTGTCAGGTTTCAAAAGCAGTAAGGTGTTATCCATGAGCAGTCATGTGGTCCCAATAGACTAATGGTAAGGTGTGTGTTATACAGGTAATTGATTGCTGGTGTGTCTGTGGTTGGTGGTGTGATGTGTTGTAATTGGTATGTACCCGTCAGGTGTGTGTTTTGGCTCCATTGGCTGCTGAGGTTACATGGGTGAGCTTGGTTATTTTTTGTGTGCCAGGTGTGCATGTTGTGTTGTGTGTTAACCCCTGTTGTTCCAGGGTGTGTTGGGATGACTTTTGTTGTGCTGCTTTGTGTCCCCCCTGTCCCTGTGCGGTTGCTGGATTCTTGTTTATCTGTGATTTGTTTGTATGGTGTAGGCCAGTGGTTCACAACCAGGGTGTCATGGCATGTTGGTGTGCCATGTGCACCGACTCAGGGTGCGTCACTTTTCCCATGTTGCTATATTCTGCATTAGTAATTCGTAATATTCATTTTACACATTTTTCAGGAGATGTGTATATGGGACATATGATGCACTATATTCTCATCATTGTCATTGACACAGTGAGACCTGATGTTAAGCATATGTTATTTTCTGTTTGGGAATTTCCTTGTGCCTTCAAGGGGTGCCCTGGAACATCAAGATTGCATGTCTTAGATGGAGGGGTTGTGGACCACTGTTCTAGGCCTTGTTTGTTGTATTTGCTAGGAATTGCAGGGGTTAATATCTGACCTCTGTATGCATGAGTTATGTCCTTGAATCACCTGCTTCTCTGTTTTGTTTTCCTCGACGGCTAAAAAAATGGGTGTTAGATTTCCGGAGGAAAATGTTGCAGTTTAACTCACGTTATCCCTAACTCCAACATTTGAATGGCTCTGCGGTTAGCTTATACATTGTCCTCAATGGGCGATATTTTTATATTTTTGCGACGAGCGTCGTGTTTTCAAAACGCCCATTATATCTTACTTGTGGGAAGATTTGCATTGCATACTTGACTTAAAAAAACCTCCGTTGCCATTTTTTCTGCTGACGCCAACATTTGGATCAAGCCCTTACTTCTCAGTTGTAACGTTGCAAATCTGTGCTTTTGCCGCATAGGCGCCATTGCTCCATTCACTTCTATGGGACCATAGAGTTTGGTACATATCTCTGCAACCCGCTCATCGTAGCGACTTCAGAGATGGCTCATTTTTTTTGTCTGCCCTTGGTCTATTATCCGGTTAATGTTTTATGTGTGTTGGGGAGCTCAAGGGGCTTCAGGCACTGTTGGGGTACTTTGTCTGAGAAAACTACATTTCCCATGAGTGCTTGCTTCGCGCGCTCATTTCTGATTGGCTCCCTGTGGCACCATTTTGTGCCTTTTCCTCAAGGAGTATCCTATGCAAGGCTTGGACTCTCCTTCTCTCCTCTGCAGATTAATCCTTGGCCTGCCAGATAAGTGCATTTTAGCGGTTTCTGGGGTGAACCTTTAATCTTATACACTGTACTTGGGTGATTCCTTATACTTTAAATGTTTTGACACTGTGAGAATGTCTAATCCGTTAGAGCTTGGGGCCAGACCTAAGACTAAGGACGCTGGGGTCATTCAGGGTTACCTAGAGATTTCTCAGGTCATTTATGCCCAGCATGTTCTGCTGTCCCTGAGTCTCCCCCAGTGACCTCCAGCTGTGCATTAAAGCCAGTTTGGGTACAAGAGTTCAAGGCTGCTACCAGAGACCTCCGGTTTACATTGCAACTCTTTCCATCCCAATTACAGGGGGTCTTCCACTCCTGGGAGAACCCTGCTTCTGTCAGACCTTCCCTGCCGAAACCGCAGGGAGTACCTGATGTATCAGATTCCTCTGAGGAGGAACTGTTGGTGGATTCAGATGTTGAGGAATTTTCTGCTCCTCTCAGTTTTTTGGGGACCCCTTTGAGGCTGATCCTGATCCCTCAGCTGAGGGCCTGATCAGGGCTGTCTTAACCACCCTAAACATTCTCTTAGTTCAAAAGGTTTCTTCAGATCCCTCTGATGTATTTCAGGAGCCTAAGAGGCCCCATACTTGTTTTCTACCTAACCCCACTCTTAACCACCTTGTGTCTGATGAGTGGAAGTCTCCAGGCAGGAAACATTCTGTTTCCAAGAAGTTTGCCAAGCTTTACCCCTTCTCTGAGGTGGCGCTTGCTCAGTGGGTTCATCCCCCAAAAGTGGATGCGCCTATCTCCAGGATATCTAAGTCTACTGCTTTGCCAGTTGCTGATGCATCCGCTCTGAAAGACTGGACTGACTAGAAACTTGAGGTCTCCCTCAAGTCCATTTTTGCCACTGCTGGTACTGCCATACGTCCAGTGTTCGCTGCGGCATGGGTGAACTGGGCCATTGTGATCTGGACTGAACAGCTCACCCTGGCTGTCCGTTAGGGTGCTCCTACTTCTGATATGTTGCGGTTTCTTGCCAACATTTCTGAGGCCCAGCACTATGTTTCTGCTGCCTTATTTGATGCCATACGTTTGGTGGCAAGGGCTTCCACCATGTCTGTGGTTGCCAGACGAGCTCTTTGGCTCAAGATCTGGTCTGCTGACCCTGCTTCCAAGAAAGCTTTGCTCTCATTGCCTTTTGAAGGCACCTCTTTGTTTGCAGCAGATCTTATGGATCTCATTAGTGAGGTCACAGGGGGCAAGAGTACCTTTCTGGCTATGGTCCCCAGGAATCTCGTAATCTGATTTTTCGTCCTTTCCAGACTAAGACAAATCCGGCGAACCAGGTGGTTCTCTCAGCTCCCGTTCCTTCCCCAAACCCAAACAACAATGGAAGCCCAAGGTCTCCCCCAAGACTAAGGCTTCCAAGCCTTCTCCGGCATGACTCGCTGAACCCAGGTCCCCACTCGGCTGTGGGTTGCCGTCTGCGTCACTACCACAGATTCTGGGAGGATTCATTGGTGGACCTGTGGGTTTTGCATGTGGTGCCGGAAGGGTACAGGATCCCTTTTGGATTTTCCCCTCTCATACGCCCCAGGGCACAGAGAAACTCTGTCTGTTCAATGGCGCTATCCAGGCCCTTCTGGATAAGGATGTTCTGGAACCTGTTCCAGTTCGGGACAGAGGTATGGGTTTTTACTCAAACCTCTTTGTGATCTCCAAGAAGGATGGCGGCTTTCGTACCATTTTGGACTTGAAGGATCTCAATTCCTTTGTGATCGAGACTCATTATCACCAGGAGTCCCTAAGGACGGTGATTGCTGCTATGTCCCCGGGGGAATTCTTTGCCTCTCTGGATCTTCAGGACACGTATCTACACATCACCATTCATCCAGAGAGTCGGCAGTATCTCAGATTTGCCTGCAACCACTGGCACTTTCAGTTTTCAGCTCTTCTTTTTGGTCTGACTACAGCTCCTCAAGTCATGAACCGTGTCTTGGGAGCCTTAGTATCTGTCCTTCTTCGGGACGGCATCAGAGCTACTCCATACAACCTGTTTCTGAAAGCCCCTTCTGCAGAACTTCTTCATCAGCAGGTTCAGGACTGCATTCATGCTCTCACCCATCACGGGTGGATCATCAACATGGACAATTAATATCTTGTCCCATCCCAGCGTCTGGTATTCCTGGGCCTTCTCTTCGACACTCAGCAGAGCATGATGTTTCTCACAGATGAGGTGGCTCACCAGTTCGCCCACAGTGTTTCTGCTGTTCGGGCTCATGATCCAGTTCCAGCCAAGAAGCTGTCCTCTCTAGTGGAGAAGTTCATTTCCACCATAGAAGCAGTCCCGTTTGCCATGGCTCACACCAGGGAACTCCAGAGGTTTGTGATCCAGGTGTGCAGGGGTCAGCCAGACCTTCTGAAGATGTCTGTGTCCCTCCCTCTTCATGTGGAACTGAGTTTGTTGTGGTGACTCAACCTCTCCAATCTGCTGAAGGGCAAGTCCTTCCTGTTTTCCTTCTGGACCATGGTGACGACGGATGCCAGCCTCCCTGGCTGGGAAGCGGTCCTGGGTCGCCTGAGTGCTCAGGGTCGGTGGTCTCCAGAGCAGTCTCTCCTTCCCATCAACATGTTGGTGCTTCGGGCGATATTTCATGCCCTTCGCCATTGGACACCCCAGCTGGAAGAATGCCCAGTTCGGGTCCAGTCTGACAACTCCACGGCCTTGGCTTACATAAACAAGCAGGGCGGAATGAGAAGTCTCGCCGCTTGGTTAGAGGTCAAGGCTATTTTCTCCTGGGCAGAAGAACATGTTCCTGCCATATCAGCAGTGTACATTCCCGGCGTAGACAACTTCATGGCAGACTTCCTCAGTCGACAAACAATGGACAGAGAAGAGTGGGAATTGCACCCAGAGGTGTTCACCCTCATTGTTCAGAAGTGGTGTCTTCCTTACATCGACCTGATGACGACAAGACACAACCGGAAGGTTCTGATGTTCTGATCTCGCTGGAGGGATCCTCTAGCTCTAGCGGTGGGTGCCATGTCCATTCCTTTGTTATTTCCTCTGGCTTACATCTTTCCTCCCCTCCCCATGTTGCAGAGGGAGTTAAGGAAATTGAGATTGGAGCGTTTTCCATTCACTCTGTACTGGCCTCGACAGGCTTGGTTTCTGGAGCTTCTGGATCTGTCAGTGGCGGAGCCATTCCGGCTCCCTATCCATCAGGATCTTTTTGTACAGGGTTACCTGTGGAAGAAGGATGTTCATCGTGTAGCTTTGACTGCTTCGAAATTGAATCCTCAATACTGAAGAAGAAAGGTTTTTCTTCTGGTCTGGTGGCTACTATGCTTAGTGCCCGGAAACCTGTTTCTTCTAAGGCCTACCATCCTGTCTGGTCGACCTTTGTCTCTTGGTGTGCTGATAAGGACCTTTCTCAGGATTTTGATCTGCCTACGGTCCTGGCTTTCTTGCAGGACGTGTGGATAAGGGCCTCAGTTTGAGTTCCCTTAAGGTTCAGACTTCTGCTCTCTCTCTATTTTCTTTTGGAGGCTCATTGCTATTCTTCCTGATGTCAAGGTTTTCTTCCAGGATGCTGCTCATACTCGTCCTGTTTTCAAGACTCCCGCTCCTCAGTGGGATCTTAACTTGGTTTTGAGCGTCCTTCAGCACCCTCCCTTTGAGTCCTTGGCTACTATTCCTCTACGCCTGCTGACGTGGAAAATAGCCTTTCTCCTGGCAATTGTTTCTGTTTGCCGTGTTGCAGAGTTGCATGCTCTGTCTTGTAGACCACCCTTTTTGGTGTTTCACAAAGACAAGGTGGTGCTTTGCACTTTGCAGGAGTTTCTCCCGAAGGTGGTCTCTGAGTTCCACATTAATCAGGAGATTGTGGTACCTTCTTTCTGCCCTGATCTTACCTCTGGCAAGGAGAGGAATCTCCACTTGTTAGATGTGGTGTGTTGTTTCAAGTTTTATGTACATCGCACTGAGTCCATTAGACAATCTAACGCCCTGTTTGTCATTTCTGAGGGCCCCAGGGCAGGGAGACCTGCATCCAAAGTGATTGTTGCATCTTGGATCAAGTGCACTATTCGTAAGGCTTACGAGCTAAGGAGGAAGCCTGTTCCCTTTTGGGTCACTGCTCATTCTACTAGATCTATTGAGGCTTCTTGGGCTTACAAGAATCATGCCTATGCTGATCAGTTGTGCATGGCTGCCACCTTTTCGAAGCACTACCGTGTTGATATGCTGGCATCGGCTGACGCCAGCTTTGGGAGGAAGATTCTGGAGGCAGTCTTGCCTGTTTACTATCTTATTCAGTTCTTTTGTGCTTCCTTCACTTTTGAACTCTGTTGGCTCTAGTTCCATGTGCTGTGTGACAGTTCCTGGGGTTTTGTTACCCCTGTTCAGTGTCCGTTGACACTTCATTTGTTTTTGTTGGGCTATCTCTGATCTGTTGGTTCATATATGCTCTGGTGATTTTGGGGGCCTTGCTTCTGGTCCTTACTTCCCGCCTCTGGGAAACTCAATGGTTGGACATCCCAAAGTTACCAGTAACCTGTATTGGACGACAGAGAAAAGAGGGACCATGCTTGGCTCTCCTGTGGCAGATCGTGGGGGTCCTTTCGGGTTCATGCTCACAGGAGTCTTCCTTTACCTTCTTACTACCTAGTCAATAGTTAGTCTTCAAATCTTACTGGATAGGGATTGGCTAGCTACAGCCAAGGAGGGAAGGTAGGCTCCACCCCCTGCATTCACTTCTAGAATTGTTCCTGCCTACTTAAAGGGGTGGATCGCCTACCCAAAGTTACCAGTAACCTGTATGGACTAAGAGAAAAGAATTTAACAGGTAAGACTAAAATCCTCTTTTTTGGGTGAATTATTATTGTGGAATACAGTATTTGGGTTTTTTATACAGTTTTAGACGCTACTCCTGTTAGGATGTCAGATCCAAAGGGACATGAGGCTAGACCTAGAGCACAGGAGTGTCTATTGCTATTTGCTATTTGGGGTGAACAACTTACTGAGGACATCAGAGATGGTGCCCCTAAAGAGGATCTTTTAGCCCTCTAGCCAGAATGTCTGAGGCTCCGACATATGTCACTGACACTCTTTGATGCTGTCAAGCTGTATGCCAAGGCCTCTGCCTTTTCTGTGATGGCACAACTCACTCAGTGGCTCAATATTTGGTCTGTGTACCTTTCATCTAAGATGTCACTGGTTTCTCTCCACTTTCAGGGCAAGTCTACTTTTGTTTCTGAGCTGAAACAGATCGTAAGTGACCCAACTGGGGGCAAGAGTACTATATTACCTCAGGTCTCCAAACTCCCTAGCATGATGAGGAAACAGCTTATTTTTTGTCCCTGCCAAACAAAGGCACAAAGGCTGAATCCGAGAGTGTCTCAGGCCTTCACCCCGCTCCCCTACACCAAACCCAGGCAGCAGTGGCACTTTAAGAGAGCTGATTCCAAACCCAAGTCTGGCAAGTCTGCCTCCACATGACTTGCAGAATCCTGACCCACAGTTGCCTGTGGGTGGGAGTCTGCCTCATTTTTACAACGCGTGGGCAAAGTCCATTGCGAAACAGTGGGTTTTACAGGTGGTTTCGGAAGGGTAAAGAATATGGTTAAAGTCTATTCCTCCCTTCAGTTCATCCAAACCATGAAAAGTTGCGTCTTTTCAACTAAGCGGTTCAATCTCTTCTGGACAAGGGAGTTCTTGTTCCAGTTCCACCCCAAGAGAAAGGTTCAGGTTGTGGTGTCCAAGAGGGACAGCTACAGTCCTCCATTTCTGGACTTCAAGGACCTCAGTTATTTTGTGGAGAATGCTCACTTAAAGATGGAGTCCTTTTTTCTCTGTCATCGCGGCTATGTGCCCAGGAGAATTCCTTTTGTTTCTGTATTTGCAGGACTCATACTTACACATCCCTATTCACCTAGACAGTCAGAAGTACCTCAGGTTTGTTTGCGGATCGGAGCACTTCCATTTCACTGCTCTGCCCTTTGGGCTTACCTCCGATTCTCGGGTCTTTGCCAGAGTGCTGGGGGTCCTGTTTGCCTTCATTCACACCCAGGGAATTCAGGTGACTACTTATATGTACAACCTTCTGCTGAAGGCTCCATCAAGGGAAATACTGGACCTACACATCCAGGACTGTGCTCAAATTCTGCTCCACCATGGGTGGATTCTCAACATGTGGAAGTCTTCTCTGGTTCCCTCTCAGAACTTGGTCTTTCTTGATCTCAGGTTTGACACCTGTCTGGGGAAGGTCTTTCTGACACAGGACTCCATTCAGCAAATTATATGTCTGGTGACCCAAGCTTTGGAGTGGCCTTTGGCTTCGGTCCAGACGTTTGACACTTGAGGGCTGCATGGTGTCCACCATGGAGCCGGTACCTTACTCTATGATGCACACAGGGAGCTCTGGAGACTCATCATCAGCTCTTTTCATGGGAATCCAGATCTCCTGGATCTGATGGTCTCCCTAACTCCAGAGGTCCGACAGGATCTCCATTGGTGGTTGAACAGGAGCAACCGGGACCAGGGGAAACAATTTGTGATTCAGAGTGGATCTTTGTCACGACAGATACCAGCCTGATTGTGCAGTTCTGGTTCACTTGGGGAATCAGGGCAGATGGACCTTGGAGGAGTCTATTCAGTCCATCTATGTTCTGGAGCTCAGGGTGATCCGGCTCGAACGTGTTTACTGGTGTCACGGAGTGACTAGGAATTGAACACACTGACAAGTACAAATGAACTTAATATAAAATAAGAAAAGGCAACAGGCAAATGGCAATAAATGACTGACACAAAGTAGTATGAAAATGACACAAGTGGCAGTAGATAGTGGCACGTCTTTCTGATGACAAAAGTGGCAGTGGATAGCGGTACACCTTCACGAGACCAGGTAGGAACAATGGAGGCACTTCCTTACCCTTCACAGGACAGGTGGTCAGAAACGGAATGGCCCTGGGACTACACGGTTGATGTGACGGCAGTGCAGAGCACTCCCATACACAAATGGAATGGCACACCTTCACGAGACCAGAGAAGAACAGTGCAAGCACTTTCCTCACCCTTCACAGGACAGGTGGTCAGAAACGGAATAGCCCTTGGACTGCACGGTAGATGTGGGTACAGTGCAGAGCACTCCCGTACCCGGATCAGATGGCACACCTTCACGAGACCAGAGAAGAACAGTGTAGGCACTTTCCTCACCCTTCACAGGACAGGTGGTCAGAACGGAATGGCCCTGGGACTACACGTTAGATGTGAGGGCAGTACAGAGCACTCCCAAACACAAAGTCGGCAAATGAGTGCAGTAGACCAGTATCCCCACAGGGGATACACTAGGCGGTAGCCAGATGGAGATAGGCTAGGCAACACAGGCCGGTACGGCCACGGGAGGTCAGACACAGACACGGAAGCGAGCGCAAAGTGGAAGACACAGGGCAGCACGAAAACCAAACTGTAAAACGGAATGGTCACGGAGCGCAACACAGAGGGTTAACCAGGAGGCAGCCAAAGGTCAAAACCGGATCGGATAATCAGACGTCGCCAATGGTCGTAACTGGAACGGGTAGTCAGTCAAGCCAGAGGTCAGAGCCAGAACGGGTAGTCGGACGAGCCAGGAGTCAGAACCGGAACGGGTAGTCAGATGTAGCCAGGTAATACACAGAAATGGTAATGCACCAACACAGAAATAAGCTCAGGTACACCACGAAAGGGCACTGGAAGTGACACAGGCTGAGGTTTAAAAACCCTGATGGATAAGTGGAGCAATGACCTCATCAGCGTGGTGCCCTATAAGAACAGCAACTCAGCAAGAGCGACAGTTAGTAAACAATGTCGCTCCAGGGCAATGTCAGTCACAGGCAATCACGGGCACCGTGATAATTGGTCCCTTCAGCAAAGGGGTCATCCAGTACGTGTACAGTCGGACAACGCTATGGCCATGACCTACATCAATAAGCAAGGAGGCACTCAAAGTTATCCCGCTTAGTCAGAAGTCAAGTCTATGTTTGCTTGGGCAGAAGATCATGTTTTCTGGCTATCTCTGACGTGCTTATTCCAGGAGCAGACAACGTCCTTGCTGACTTCCTCAGTCACCAAAGGGTGGACCCTGGAAAGTGGCAGCTCCACCCAGACGTTTTCACCCTGTTAGTGCAGCTGTGGGGTCTTCCTCAGATAGATCTCTTCCTCAGATAGATCTGATGGCCACCAGGAGCAACAGGAAAGTTCTAATGTTTTGTTCTCGTTGGGGGGATCCTCTTACCTTTGCCATGGATGCCTTGTCGATTATGTGGAGCTTTAATCTTGCTTACATCTTTCTCCCCAATTCCTCTCATCCACAGAGTGCTTCGGAAGATTTGGATGGACGGTCCGGCAATCATCCTGTTTGCCCCCTATTGGACCAGGAGGGCATGGTTCCCCAAGCAGGTTTGCCTCTCCATTTGAGATCAGATTCTACAGCCACTCAGACTGGATCTCCTTCTTCAGGGGAGTGGCTGGCTTTGATGGCATGGCTGTTGAAGCCTCCATCCTGAGGAGAGAAGGTTTCTCCCCATGAAGTTATCTTCACTATGATCAAGGCTAGGAAGTCTGTTTCTTCTAAGGCCTACCACAGGGTTTGATCCATTTTTTCATTCCTGGTATGTATGTAGACAGGGATCTGTCTTCACACAAGTTTGACCTTCCGTGGGTCCTGTCCTTTTTGCAGAACGGTGTGAACAAAGGACTCAGTTTTAGTTCCTTGAAGGTTCACACTTCTGCACTCTATGTTTTTCAAGAGACGCATTCCTGTCTTGCTAGATGTTAAAGTATTCTTTCAATGGGTTGCTTATGCACACACCCGTGGGACCTTAACCTGGTTTTAGGTGCTTTGCAGAGGCCTCCCTTTGAGTCCCTTGCTACCATTCCTTTACATCTTCTGACATGGAAGATGATTTTCCTCTGGCTTGTTTGTCATCACTGAGGGTCCTATGGCTGATAAGGCTGTGTCCAAGGTCACTACTGCGTCCTGGATTAAGTCTACCATTTGCAAGGTTTAAGAACTCAGGAAGAGACCTGTTCCATTTCACACTCCACCAGATCTGTTAGGGCCTCCTGGGCCTACAAGAATCAGACCTCTGCTGAACAGCTTTGCAAGGCTGCAACTTGGTCCTCCGTGCACACCTTTGCCAAACACTATCGTGTTGATGCTCTGGCTTCAGGCGAAGCCAGTGAAGCCACTCCTGCACTCAGTTGAGTAAAATAACTCCAGTCCCTATGTTTTTCTATAGAGTGTGTTCACAAAGATCAATCCAACATGAAAAAAGGCTACATGGAATTACATGGGAACTCGGAGGGATTTTTCTCACCTAGAAGAGATCTTCCCCTCATTATAATAGAATGCAAAGGTTAATCCATAGAGAATCCTATTGGATTTTTAAACTGGATACTTTAGCACCTTTGGGTTTGAGCTGATCACATTGTATTAACCCATTCATGCCTCCCCTTGTTGTAATGGTGACATTACCCTTTCTAAAAAGGATAACCATGATAATTTAGAAGTTAGGAGGGCAAAAATACAGACATAACTGTAGGAACCCCCAAATTGTAATTCAGATAGTTGTGGCAAGCAGGGAGGACTTACATATCCTCACCGCTAAAGGAAAAAAACAAAAAACTGAGAACCGCACATTATGATTGTTCAGTTCAGACCTCAGCTCAGCTAACAGCCGAGTACATACAGAAAGAGCTTAACTTGAGTGGGTTCTTACCCAAGGCTAGGGAAGCAATCTGTGTGGTTCTTGATAATCAATTAACCAAGGCTGGGGAAGCAGTGTATGTTGTTCTGTGATGATCTGTGGATCAAAACTGAGAAAACAGTGTATGTTGTTCTGCGATTACTAGAGGACAGTGGATCAAGGCTAGAGGAGCAGTGTTATATGGCTGTGTGATTGACAGTGGATCAAAGCTAGGGAAGCAGTGTATGTGGCTCTGTAGTTACCAGTAGACATTGTATCAAAGCTGGGGAAGCAGTATATGCTTTGAGAATACCAGTGGACAGTGGATCAAGGCTGGGGAAGAAGTGTATGTGGTTCTACGAATTTGAGTGTACAATGGATCAAGGCAGGGGAAGCAGTGTGAGTGATTCTGTGATCACCACTGGACAATAGATCAAGCAATTTTTAGATAGTCAGGTTATAAGGAGATAACCTGGCATTAACCCATTCATCACTGCCCTTGTTGGAAATGGATTTTCTCAACAAGTGTACCCCCGCTCTTTCTCGCTCACCTGGTTATCGACTTGTGGTCTAAAGGACCTCAAGGTTGTGTCTGTTGTCACTGTATATGTGTGTCAAAGTCAGTAGGCACCTTTGGATCCTTCTGTTGGGCTGAAAATACAGTAGATGTCCATTCCCCTCAGCCCCCCCGATACCTCTTACTGCTGAGGAAATTATGAGTAACATCCCTACTAGTTTTGGAGGGTCTGTTCATAACATCCTTAGCAGCCAAGTAGTTAAACTCTGTAAATGCTAGAGAGGCCTCTGGCACATTGCTTGTAAATGTGCTGGAGCACTGAAGGTATTTAAAGTACCAGTTTAATCAAAGGGGTTTGTATTTGTTTCCTATAATGCAGCAAGGTTGCCCCATTCATATGAAAGACATTGGAGATTTTGATGCACATCACAACTTACACTTATGGCTCAATGTGGGCAGCAGGCTACCATGATGGCTGATATAAACAGGTCATTAGTCACACCTGTCCCTCAGCAACTGGATCACTATATATGGGAAGTAACATGGGAACTGGAACACAGCAGCAGCACTATGGCAATCCAGCTACTCATGTACACTGAGCCCAAAGGCCATGTCTGAGAAGATCAAAAAAATTGCAATTCTGGGACAGGGTCAAACCAAGTGCATGATGGGGAACAATAACAGTTCCCAAAATGTTCATTGCTTTTCACTCCCTGACTGTTAGAGATGTCTGCAAAACATTCCCTGCAATAAATAAAACACAAATACTTTATATCTCTTGTTTTCCCCAAACATTTTGAGTGCCAGAGGGCATACCAGTGCATTGTTGATACTCCCAGAAGTAGGATTAACTAGTAAAAGACTGAGATATTATAGAGTTATTATTTTTTCTTTAAATTGCACTTTAATTTGATATAATCCAGCGGTTTGAAATCTTTTTTTTTTTTTTTTTTTTTTGCTCAAGGCACCCCTAACACACAATCTGGAATTTTCAGGGTACCTCTAATATATTTTATGTAATTAATCAAAGGCATAGTAAAGGGTACAATAAATAAAAATAACGTTATTCTTATTTCTCCCAATTATAATAACCAAATAAACATTGTGTATAACATTTTCCATAACTTCAAAGTCAACATGTACATTTTTGTCAAACTTTTCATAGAAAACAAAGGTGCACCTTAAGTGGATGTGCATGGTCACTAAAGAGCCACGGCACCCTGGTTGTGAACCTGTGATCTTATCAAACCAAGGTTTTCTTTATCCATCTACATGGGCATGATGTCATCATAATAACAAAAAAAAATACTGGATGGCGGTGGTAAAGGAAGGACAGTATTTTCAGAAGAAAATCTGTCATTTTTGAGAATGTGTTTCAAGAATTATAAAGAGAGCATAGATGAGCTAGCTCAGGGGACTCTAACAATTAGCCTGCTGGTAGCATTTCAACTATAAGTAAGTAGGTCTCTATAGTCCAATCAGGTGTCAAGCGATCTTTCCTGCAGTGTCAAAGCAGGTAAGAGCCATAGTGTGACTCCATATTAATTGTAATAAAAGTTGCCAGGCTTCTGTTCCTTAAATATTTTAATAAACCACTCTAAACATGTATAGTAGTATGGAACAAATGTTGATAAGGATGTGAAAGCCCTTTCAATAAGGAAATATGTAGCTCACTGGCATGGGAGTCTTGAGGGGGTGGAAAGGAGTCATATTATGGCTTTGACTCTTCCCACTCCCCCTTGAATAATTTATTGTGGATGCCCCTACTGAATGGAGAGTCACATGTTTTGTCTTCTATAGTGAATATGGATTACTTCTGATAGTAATTATACGTCCTGTAACAGAATTTAATCACCTTGAACCAGGGCCGGCGCCACCTATAGGCGAGGAAGGTGCCGGCTTAGGGCGCACATCTATGGGGGCGCAGTTGAAGAGGCAGAGCAGAACCACATGCACCTCAGCGGCTGCTGTGCCTAACAGTGAAAAGTTACTCATATGGGCGGCATTAGATGTGCCCCGTCGTCCACTATAACCTTCCTAGCAGGTTGTCTGCCCATTCGCACTGTTGCCAATGAGAGAGGAGTGCTCTGACAGGATACTCCTCTCACATTGGCTGCTTGTGCATGTGATGTGGTGCAGCGGTGCTGTTGCGTAACAGTGCAGGGTGGTCTGGAAATGGTCACAGAACCTGGCAGCAGCAGTCGGAGGAGGAACTCAGTGAGCGACTAGTCAGGTAGAGGCCTGACTAATACTCCCAGAGACTGCTGAATCCGGGGGTTGCACAGAGTTCCGGCAGAGAGCTTCAGAGGAGGCGGTGCGATCTGGCTTGCGCAGGGTGACTACAGCAGCATGGCTGGGGGTGTCTGTGCTCTGAGTTACAGCCCTAGCTGGAGAGAGATTTAAGTGACGGCACAATTCCTGTGCTCCATCTCCCTAGACATTTTTCTGTTATTGAGCTGAATCAATAGATCAGAAATTATCCCCAAAAAAGTCAACAAGTCCAAACAAAAAAATAGTTTGGACAGTCAGAGTCCCACAGTGAAAAAAGTCCGGGCGGCACACTTCAAAAACAAACAGGTGTTGAAAAATAAAGTGTACTTTATTGAAACATTAAAAACCACAAGTATGGCAAACGGACATGAAGATTAGACCAACATA
Organism: Rhinophrynus dorsalis; assembly: GCA_037306005.1. Lineage (NCBI taxonomy): Eukaryota > Metazoa > Chordata > Amphibia > Anura > Rhinophrynidae > Rhinophrynus > Rhinophrynus dorsalis. The sequence goes on along the minus strand of CM074723.1, from coordinate 120,458,228 downwards.
GTCTAACGCGTTTCGCGCATAGTATTGCGCTTACTCATAGACTTACAAGTCACAGTGCTATACACCACATATATACCAATGTAATTAAAAGATCATAAGAAAAACCTGTTCAACCTGCCCGATTAAGGACGGAAGTTCATAATGTTTGAAATTTTAACCCCTTCACCACAACGGCAAGGGGATCAATAAAGTCAAACTACAAAGAGACATCTCTTAAAGGGAAACAACCCCATTGATAAAATACAACCGGAATTAACCCTATAGAGATGCATCCAAATTTGGTGAAAAAGAGTATAAATTACATAATATAATTGATATCCCATTCAAGGTTCATCCCTTGTGGGTAACGAGTATGTAGATAGAATATCCAATATGCCTCCCTCTTATTGATAAGATTTAAGATATTACCACCCCTCCAGGGCAGTACAACCCTTTCTATGCCCTGGAAGGAAATACAACTCATATCGCCACCATGTTTCTCCTGCACATGTTTAGCTATAGCTGATGTAGGTGAATCACGTGACATTTGATAAATATGCTCCCTAATTCTCATTTTAAGGGGGCGTATCGTACGACCTACATATTGTTCTAAGCAAAGATTACATGTGGATAAATACACCACATTGCGAGTGTTACAATTAATGTAATCCCGCATCTTATAAATCTTGCCATCAACTGAACATTTAAATTCCTTAGAGACATTCATGACCTTGCAACATAAACACGTACTATTGCCACATTTATAGCTACCTAACGCACTGAGCCAAGAGGACTGAGTCTTCTTTGTGGAAAAGTAACTAGGAGAGACCATATTCCCAATAGTGGTGCCTCTCCTTGCACTAAAACCACATCCAGATTCCAAAATCTTATCCAACAATGGGTCAGTACGCAACAATGGCAGAAGAGATTTGACCAATCCACATATTCGAGAATATTGTGGGCTGTAGGTAGTAATAAATCTAACTTTATCGGTAGAAATATGTAATTTTGGCTTCAAAGTGGTAATATCAATAAGATCATCTCTAGATTTGGACATGGCTAAGTCAAAAGCCTCTGCAAGTGTCCGCTCATCATATCCCCTCACCCTAAATCTATTAAGCAAATCCACAGATGATTGTCTGAATTCCTCGTCAGTAGAGCAATTGCGCCGCAATCGCAAAAACTGACCTCTAGGAATATTAGTAATCAGGTGCCTTGGATGCGACGAGCGGGCATGCAGAAGGCTATTGCCTGCCATGGCCTTCCTGTAAATAGAAGTATCGATCTCACCAGTCACTAAATTACCCCTCAAAAGGAGATCCAGAAAAGGAATAGACTGCCTGTCAAACTGATGGGTAAACCTCAAGTTTAAAGAATTTCTGTTCAAATAACTAACAAATTCTAAAATTTCTTCCTGAGGTCCAGACCAAATAAATAACAAATCGTCGATATATCTTCCGTACCACAAGATCCTCCCCACGAAGGGGCCTCCAACCCCAAAGATGTGGGTGTATTCCCACCAACCCATATAAAGGTTGGCAAGAGAGGGGGCAAATGCTGCCCCCATAGCCACACCACACCTCTGGAGATAGAAGACCCCATCGAAGGAGAAGAAATTGTGGCACAGAAGATATTCAACAGCTCGTAACAAAAAATCCACAAGCTCATCTGAATATCTCGAAAACTTTCGCAGATGAAAAGACAGTGCTTCAAGTCCTAAAGTGTGAGGAATGGAAGAGTATAAGGCTGTAACATCCGCTGACAGCCAAACACATTGATTACTCCAAACCACTTTTGAAAGTTGATAAAGGACCTGTTTTGAGTCCCACAAGAATCCTGGTAGACCCTCCACCAAAGGGCGAAGGTAACGATCCACCCAGATAGACAACGGCTCATTCAGGGAACCAATCCCTGATACAATAGGTCTACCTGGGGGATGAACAGAATCTTTATGCACCTTAGGTAGATGGTGGAAAATGGGTGTAACAGGATTCTTGGGGACCAAAAAAGCCACTTCTCTATCATCAAGAATGCCCAGAGATTGACCCAGTGTCACAAGATTGTTCAGCTTAACTTTAAACAATTCAGTCGGATTGGATGCCAAAATAGAATAAGTTTGAGTGTCAGACAATTGACGTAATGCCTCATTAGCATAATACTCAGAATCTAATACTACCACCGTACCACCTTTGTCTGACATTTTAATGGTAATTTCAGTATTAGAACGAAGTTGAGCTAGAGCCTCCTTCTCTGCTAATGGAACGTTATGCCGTGAATGAGAAATGGAATGAGAATGAAGCTTAATCAACTCCCGTTCAAGGGTTTTTTGAAAAACCTCCAATTGGTTACCTCTACAATGAACGGAAAAAAATCAGAGCCAACTCTCAAACCTGTCTCAATCCTTCTAACAGAGTCTACCTCTGAACGAGATTCGCTCTGTAGATAGCGTAAATGACACAACATTTCCAAATCAGAAAATAAACCCGAGCCAGAAAAAACCACATCACTTGTGGGAATATGTGCATCAACCACATCAGGGTGCAACTTATCCCAACCTGATTGTCCCAAAAATATTTTTTGACAGTGAGGTTCCTAATAAACCGATTAATGTCCAAGATGGTGTTGAACAAATCAAAATTGGATGAAGGCACAAAATTAAGACCCTTCTCCAATACCCTAATCTGGGACTCCGTCAACACCACCCTAGACAAATTAAGCACAGTCAATCTACAGTTAAATCCATACTTAAGGATGTTCCTAGACGTGTCAGTTTCTCTTTGTCTGAACCATACTCTGGGGAAGACATTAGATCTGACACACTGGAAGATTCGTTCCCCCCTGAGGTTAAAGAATCATCAGGAATTAAGGATTTTAATATCATCACTAAAGGATCTGTTCAGATATCATCAAAAAACTCCAGTGGTCGACGAAAATTAAAAAAGAAAAAGAAGACCAGCAAACGGGATATAGACATCGCTACACTAGAAGGGGAGGACGGAGGTCCCGAAGAAACACGATATTACACCAGACAGAATCAAAGCCAAGTACAACATTGACTGTGCTTAATTTGTCTAGGGTGGTGTTGACGGAGTCCCAGATTAGGGTATTGGAGAAGGGTCTTAATTTTGTGCCTTCATCCAATTTTGATTTGTTCAACACCATCTTGGACATTAATCGGTTTATTAGGAACCTCACTGTCAAAAAATATTTTTTGGGACAATCAGGTTGGGATAAGTTGCACCCTGATGTGGTTGATGCACATATTCCCACAAGTGATGTGGTTTTTTCTGGCTCGGGTTTATTTTCTGATTTGGAAATGTTGTGTCATTTACGCTATCTACAGAGCGAATCTCGTTCAGAGGTAGACTCTGTTAGAAGGATTGAGACAGGTTTGAGAGTTGGCTCTGATTTTTTTCCCGTTCATTGTAGAGGTAACCAATTGGAGGTTTTTCAAAAAACCCTTGAACGGGAGTTGATTAAGCTTCATTCTCATTCCATTTCTCATTCACGGCATAACGTTCCATTAGCAGAGAAGGAGGCTCTAGCTCAACTTCGTTCTAATACTGAAATTACCATTAAAATGTCAGACAAAGGCGGTACGGTGGTAGTATTAGATTCTGAGTATTATGCTAATGAGGCATTACGTCAATTGTCTGACACTCAAACTTATTCTATTTTGGCATCCAATCCGACTGAATTGTTTAAAGTTAAGCTGAACAATCTTGTGACACTGGGTCAATCTCTGGGCATTCTTGATGATAGAGAAGTGGCTTTTTTGGTCCCCAAGAATCCTGTTACACCCATTTTCCACCATCTACCTAAGGTGCATAAAGATTCTGTTCATCCCCCAGGTAGACCTATTGTATCAGGGATTGGTTCCCTGAATGAGCCGTTGTCTATCTGGGTGGATCGTTACCTTCGCCCTTTGGTGGAGGGTCTACCAGGATTCTTGTGGGACTCAAAACAGGTCCTTTATCAACTTTCAAAAGTGGTTTGGAGTAATCAATGTGTTTGGCTGTCAGCGGATGTTACAGCCTTATACTCTTCCATTCCTCACACTTTAGGACTTGAAGCACTGTCTTTTCATCTGCGAAAGTTTTCGAGATATTCAGATGAGCTTGTGGATTTTTTGTTACGAGCTGTTGAATATCTTCTGTGCCACAATTTCTTCTCCTTCGATGGGGTCTTCTATCTCCAGAGGTGTGGTGTGGCTATGGGGGCAGCATTTGCCCCCTCTCTTGCCAACCTTTATATGGGTTGGTGGGAATACACCCACATCTTTGGGGTTGGAGGCCCCTTCGTGGGGAGGATCTTGTGGTACGGAAGATATATCGACGATTTGTTATTTATTTGGTCTGGACCTCAGGAAGAAATTTTAGAATTTGTTAGTTATTTGAACAGAAATTCTTTAAACTTGAGGTTTACCCATCAGTTTGACAGGCAGTCTATTCCTTTTCTGGATCTCCTTTTGAGGGGTAATTTAGTGACTGGTGAGATCGATACTTCTATTTACAGGAAGGCCATGGCAGGCAATAGCCTTCTGCATGCCCGCTCGTCGCATCCAAGGCACCTGATTACTAATATTCCTAGAGGTCAGTTTTTGCGATTGCGGCGCAATTGCTCTACTGACGAGGAATTCAGACAATCATCTGTGGATTTGCTTAATAGATTTAGGGTGAGGGGATATGATGAGCGGACACTTGCAGAGGCTTTTGACTTAGCCATGTCCAAATCTAGAGATGATCTTATTGATATTACCACTTTGAAGCCAAAATTACATATTTCTACCGATAAAGTTAGATTTATTACTACCTACAGCCCACAATATTCTCGAATATGTGGATTGGTCAAATCTCTTCTGCCATTGTTGCGTACTGACCCATTGTTGGATAAGATTTTGGAATCTGGATGTGGTTTTAGTGCAAGGAGAGGCACCACTATTGGGAATATGGTCTCTCCTAGTTACTTTTCCACAAAGAAGACTCAGTCCTCTTGGCTCAGTGCGTTAGGTAGCTATAAATGTGGCAATAGTACGTGTTTATGTTGCAAGGTCATGAATGTCTCTAAGGAATTTAAATGTTCAGTTGATGGCAAGATTTATAAGATGCGGGATTACATTAATTGTAACACTCGCAATGTGGTGTATTTATCCACATGTAATCTTTGCTTAGAACAATATGTAGGTCGTACGATACGCCCCCTTAAAATGAGAATTAGGGAGCATATTTATCAAATGTCACGTGATTCACCTACATCAGCTATAGCTAAACATGTGCAGGAGAAACATGGTGGCGATATGAGTTGTATTTCCTTCCAGGGCATAGAAAGGGTTGTACTGCCCTGGAGGGGTGGTAATATCTTAAATCTTATCAATAAGAGGGAGGCATATTGGATATTCTATCTACATACTCGTTACCCACAAGGGATGAACCTTGAATGGGATATCAATTATATTATGTAATTTATACTCTTTTTCACCAAATTTGGATGCATCTCTATAGGGTTAATTCCGGTTGTATTTTATCAATGGGGTTGTTTCCCTTTAAGAGATGTCTCTTTGTAGTTTGACTTTATTGATCCCCTTGCCGTTGTGGTGAAGGGGTTAAAATTTCAAACATTATGAACTTCCGTCCTTAATCGGGCAGGTTGAACAGGTTTTTCTTATGATCTTTTAATTACATTGGTATATATGTGGTGTATAGCACTGTGACTTGTAAGTCTATGAGTAAGCGCAATACTATGCGCGAAACGCGTTAGACTATGTTGGTCTAATCTTCATGTCCGTTTGCCATACTTGTGGTTTTTAATGTTTCAATAAAGTACACTTTATTTTTCAACACCTGTTTGTTTTTGAAGTGTGCCGCCCGGACTTTTTTCATTCGATTCAATTTCCAGGCGGGGAGAGCCTGATTGGGCAGAGCACTTTCGCACAGAGGCGAGTCCACTTTTTGGACTAATTAACTGAGGATTGCTACTTGTTCGGATGTTCCCCTACTGCTTGCGTTGAGGCACTATTGTTTGCTGTTAGAGTCCCACAGTGGCAGATTTTTTACCAAGCCCTACGATTCCAGGATGTCCCCTTTGACTCCATACAATATTGTGGCCCCATGCACCAAATCTGACTGCCTTCTCTAGCTGTTTGGTACTACCTCTACAAGAGCAAAGACTCTCCCTCCTCTCTAGTTGAAGCCATCATTAATCCTTGAGTGCCAGAGAGGTGCAGAACACATTGCAAAGCAATGCGTTGTGTTCCCCTTTGGTACTCAGAGGGTTATAGACCATATGGCAAACTTACTTTCCAGGAGAGATATTAATAACTTGATTTCTCAAACCGAGCTTACATTCAAGGAACTATCAGCAAAGGTGAGGTCTGATATCACATACTTGGCCTGCAGGCTCACAGACATGAAAGGGCACCAGGATGTGATCTATGAGATTTTCCAGACCTTGAAAAATACAAGTGGTGACCAATAGCTCAAATATAGTCACCCTCCCAAACACTAACCCTAAACTACCTCTATCAGTTAAGTACCACAATACTACTCATATCACTAGTCTAACACCCAGATATGTGTAACACTTGTCATCCACTGTCCGTCTTCTTCTATCTTCCTTGTTTTTTCTCTAATCTTCTTCTATCTTCTCTCTTCCTCCACTCCATCTTCTTTCTTCTTCTGTTCTGCCTTCTTTCTCCCTTCTTCCATTCATAGTCTTGCGAAAGGAATATAAATATTAATGATGTGCCCTACAAAGAACCCACACATATGTGCATAGTTTAGCACTGCACATATGTGAGAGTGAATAAAGTCATGATGCCAAAGGTTCCAACAATATGTCCCCATGTGTCTGCTCTGAAGTATTATTTTAAAAATGGAAAACTATTAGTGTGCACGAAAATTGGATACATTTAAATATGGCTCAGTTTTTGTTCTCTGCCGCTATTTGCGGAAGCGGAAAAAGGAAAAGTGAGCAGACCCCCCCACACACTTAGTACCTGATGGGCTGGTGCCCGTTCCAGTGTGAGGGAATGTTGAACAGAGACTGCCTTTATATATTTGCAGCCTCTGTTCAAAATGACACACAGCCATTGGCTGGGATGTGTGCTTATGCATCTTCCAGCCAGTCAGCTTTGAGCAGGTTCCTTCAATCCCCAGCTCAAAGCTGATTGGCTGGGAGTCATTTTGAACACAAACTGCCCATATATAAAGGCAGTCTCTGTTCAAAATTCCCTCACACTGGAATGGCATTGGCCCATCTGGTACTAAAGGGGGGCCCTGCTCACTTTCCCTTTCTCTGCCGCCGTTTGTGGCAGAGAACAAAAAAGGACCATATTTATATCCAGTTTTCACACTCACAAATAGTTTTTCATTTTCAAAATAATGCTACTTCAGAGCAGACACATGGGGACATATTATTAGAACCTTTGGAATCTTGCACTTTATTCACTCAAATATATGTGCAATCCTAACCCTATGAGTGCTCTGCAATGCTTACCCCTCTGGCACTCAACGGATTAAACTATGTACATATGTGCAGGTTCTTTGTATGGCAAATCATTAATATTTCTCTTTCTTTTACAAGACTATGACTGTAAGATGGAAGAAAGAAGATGGAGAGGGAGAAGATAGATGAAGAAGATGGATAGTAGCTGACCAGGATGCTGAAGACACCTCTGGACATCAGGATTACTGGTAAGTGTTTCTTTTCATTGGCTGTTGCTTTCTAACTTAGTAGGAGTAACCCAGTGAGTGCCAGCAGGGTAATTCTACTAACACTCGACACAGAATATGGAGTATGTTCTTTTGACTGAAACAAAATCAGGGTTTTTTTTTTTTTAACGGTAAGGGCAGTAAAGTTATGGAATTTTTTTGCCTTCGGATGCTGTGCTTGCCTATACTGTAATTTCTTTTAAAAAAATAATGGATACCTATCTAGCCCAGAACAATATTGAGAATTATGACTTCAAAGCAGAAAGGATGTTGATCCAGGGAAATATCTGACTGCCATTTGGAGTCAGGAAGGATATTTTTTTACCTACTTGGGTCTTAATTGGAAATGGCTTCAATGTTTTTGTTGTTTTGTTTTATCTTTTGCCTTCCTCTGTATCAACAGTGGTGATATGTTATGGGCTGAACTTGATGGATTTATGTCTTTTTTCAGCATCGTCATCTATGTTACTATTTCAGACTGTCTTCTCCAAGTTTAGACCATTTTTATTTTGTTGGAAAAATTGATAAAAATTAGACAAAGAAGACTAGAAGATGTTTTAAAACGATACCTTACTATGATGGTATACTAATGTACGCTTTCAAGTAAGACTGCTTTTTCCTCTTGATAGAGACAGCAGAAATGAATGTATAAACCTTTTCAGGCTAATTACAAACAATTTCAATTACCACAACTTTTGAACATTGAGACTATGGGCTCAATTTAAAGGCAGGCATTAGTAAAAAAAAAAAACACTAACGGGTGCGTTAACGTTTTGTAAGCCATTTAAAGGTCCATCTTAAGAACAGCTAACGGCAGTGTGATAATCCTTACGGCTGATAGACTTACATGCATTGAGATGCATGGAACAAAATTTCCCACAGACATTCAAAGGAGCGCAGAACTGCTAACGCCAGAAAAAAGATACATTTAATAACTAAAAGTTAAGACCCAGTTTTGTTAGCCATTAGACACATAATGGTAAAAAAAAAACCTGTTAAAGACAAACCGCATACCGCCCAAGACATGCAGATGGAAAAATGAACCCGTGCAATCCCAAATTAAGACAAAAAACATGCACATGCACCACATATCACTGTCACACACAGCACAACAACCAAGCAACACCACAGGGACAAGTCTTTCCAATAAAACACCAACACAACAGGGCACGGAACAATGGGGGTTATCACACAACACGGACACCTGCCAATACAAAACAAGCTCACCTGTACAACATCACCAGACGATCCAGACACAACCTGCACCCCACAACTTCACACCCGCAACTGACAGAGACACAGCAATCAGAACACAACACATTTTAAAACACAAACACGCCAACAAACACTTACCTGGATAACAAACACCTTCCCATTGGTCATCACTCAATGCATCACCACACCTAGACAACGCCTTATCACATACTTAAAGGGACAGCTCACCACACTCCCTTGTGGCTTGTTTTCCATTCAGGGAGAGAGATAGAGATAGAGAGAGAGCGAGTGAGCAAAAGGTATGTTCGCCTACATATTGATGTGAAGACTTCTGAGAAGGCATGCAAGTTCAAGAGCTAGGGAACACCAGCAACCCCCAGGCACACCTGATCAACAGCCTTCACCTGTTGCAAGTGAGGAGGCTCTGGCTCAAGAGCCACACAGGAGCCCAACCCCACCTGGAGGACAGCACCTGCCTGCAGATGCACAGCTGCAACAACAGGATGCTCCCTAGCAACAGGATGCTCCCCAGCTGCCACAGGGACCCCTGGAGCATAGGATGTATAGACGACCACCAAGGCCCAGTGTATACCGCCCAAGGGTCACTCTCCTTGGAATGACCGATGATGAGGTGATTGATCACTACAGGTTGAGGCCGCACAGCATCATTGCCCTGTATGAGGTCATCAAGGATCAAGTGGATCCGATTTACATCCACAACCATGCCCTATCTGGCCTGCAAAAACTCCTGTGTGCCATACACTTCATGGCAAGTGGAGTGTTCCAGTCGACAGAAGGTTACGCATCTGGCATGTCACAGGCCACATTCTCCAGGGTGCTGGCCCAGGTCTTGCCAGCCCTCAAAAGCAAGGCCAGTACCTATATACATTTCCCCACCACCGACATGGAGTGGATACATTTGAAGCAGGGCTTTTACACAAGGGGAGGCATGCCCAGGATCATGGGTGCAATAGATTGCACCCAAGTCCGTATCAAAGCTCCAGCATGTGACGTACATATGTACATCAACAGAAAGAACTTCCACTCCATGAACGTGCAGATGGTGTGTGACAGCAACTTGAAGATCATGAATGTCTGTGCAAAATATCCCGGGAGCTGTCATGATTCATATATACTCAGAAACTCATCTGTACACAGAGACTTTGAAAATGGAACCTATACAGGGGGATGGCTTCTGGGTGAGTTAACAATACCAAATCACACCACATCCACACGAGCACACACAACACTTCTCAGCAAGCTCTTCACTCACAGCTAGCACATCCACCCCATTCACACAACATGTGCTTCCTGTCAAATCATGTCACTCACTGTCCACAGGTGATTCGGGCTGTGGCTGCAGATCATGGCTAATGACCCCGGTGGTGAATCCCCAAACCAATGTCCAGGGGCGGACTGACAGGACCCAGGGCCCCTGGTCCAAAAAGAGGTCTGGGCCCCCTGTCCAATGACATCATTGGCCCCTCCCCATGACATCATCGGCCCCTCCCCATGACATCATTGGCCCCGCCTCCCATGTGTGGTGGCCTGGGGTACTGTATGGCCTGGGGGGTACTGAATAGCCTGGGGGGCCTCCAGGCCATCCAGTAACCCCCTCCAGGCCATCCAGTACCCCCCTCAGGAAATCCATTACACCCTCCCTCAGGAAATCCATTATACACACCCCCTCAGGCCATCCATTACACACACACACACACACACACACACACACACACACACACACACACACACACACCCTCAGGCCATCCATTACACACACACACACACACACCCTCAGGCCATCCATTACACACACACACACACCCTCAGGCCATCCATTACACACACACGCACCCTCAGGCCATCCATTACACACACACACACACACACACACACACACACACCCTCAGGCCATCCATTACCCCCCCATCCAGTGTCCCAAAGGCCATCCATTAACCCCCAGGCCATCCATTACCCACCTAAGCCATGCAGTAACCCCCCCCCAGGCCATGCAGGAGCCCCCATGACATACAGTATCTGCCCCTTCCACATTCCCCCCATATCTCCACATTGCCCCTCAATCTCCACAATTTCCCTTTCACAATGCCCCTCAATCTCCACATTGCCCCCATATCTTCACAATGTCCCTTCCACAATGCCCCTCAATCTTCACATTGTCCATTCCACAATGCCCCTCAATCTTCACATTGTCCCTCAATCTCCACATTGCCCCCATATCTTCACAATGTCCCATCCACATTGCCCCCTTATCTTCACAATGTCCCTCAATCTCCACAATATCCCTTCCACAATGCCCCTCAATCATCACATTGCCCCCATCTCCACAATGCCCCTCAATCTCCACAATATCCCTTCCACAATGCCCCTCAATCATCACATTGTCCCCCATCTCCACAATGCCCCTCAATCTCCACAATGTCCCAAGTTCAGTTCCACATTGCCAGCATATATTCACAATGTCCCTTCCACATTGCCCCTTAATCTCTACATTGCCCCCATACATATATTAACAATGCCCCTACCTCGAGTCCCTGGTGGTCTAGTGGTGTGGCAACATAAGCGATCTGTGCCTCCTCTGGCACAGAGGTGAAGCTCCCGCGCTGTTTTCAGTAATAAAGAGCGCTGGGAGATGATGTCATCTCCCAGCGCTCTGTATTACTACAGCGCTGGTCAACAGTTAATGCAGTCAAGTGGCAAGGGGGTGATGGGCCTGGTCATGCGAGCGGTGCGACTGCAGCGGGCCCCTACACAGCGGGCAATGGAAATAAACGGGAGAGGGGACTGGGGAGACATTTTCCTGGCTGGTGGCGGCGGGCCCCTTTCGGTCGCGGGCCCTCGGTCCGTGACTGAATTGCCCGATGGTCAGTCCGGCCCTGCCAATGTCCAGGAGCGATACAACCAGGCTCATAGCAGAAAAAGGAATGCCACTGAGCAAACGTTCCCGCTTCAGGTGTTTGTATCACTCTGGGGGAGCATTGCTGTATGGACCAGGCAAAGTCTGCGACATCGTTGTGGCATGTGCTATATTACACAACATTGTGATGGACACCAGACTTGTTGACGATGTCCAGCCCCCACCCATACCCGATGACCCTATGGACATTGTTGAGAATGAAGAAGGCCTAAGAGGGATGCGGATAAGAGACACATTGCTCAGGGAACACTTCAGCTGTGAGTATAATACATGTATGCACACAATCCATGCATACACACTCACCACAACACATATGTTCTGTTTTACTCCACAGAATCAGTGACAGCTCTGACACTGGCTGCAGTATGGACCACCAACATCAACCATTCCATGGATGAATCATATTGGGGCTAGGGATTCCAATGACATCTGACACCCTGTTATCCATGTTGATACTGCTACCTCAGGGATATCATACATGCCCCCCTGGAGACCAAGGTACAACACTGTAACCATGTTCAGCATATCCTACGGCTCCATAGGCACCAACTAAAGTGTTTTGCTATGATCAGAGCCATAGCAACCACGGTACCCCTGTAGCGAGAGAGTCTCATCCAATGCAAAGCATTGGATAACACTCTGTCAGGTCAGGGGTTAAGGGGACCTGTAGTTTGCTAGAACTGAAAAGAGCACCAGAGGGATAGATCTAAGTGGTAGTGTGTTATACAACATAGAGGTCATGAAATGTAGATCAGATCTCCAGGGATACCATGCGTACCTGTTTGTGTGCAGTGATATGTCCCCCTGACTACACACATCTACAAATATGTCCTAATAGCTCCATGAAACAAACATATTTGGGCTGCCACTGTCACTCTCACAGTGGGAGCCCAAATACATTTGTTTCATGGAGCTATTAGGACATATTTGTAGATGTGTGTATTCATATCAGGGGCACATAGCCCTAGGGCTGGTTAACATCCCCTTAGTTCTCCCCATAATGGGTTACAGGCAAGTAGACAGCATATTACAGAGCAATGGTTTGTGCACTCCCCTGTAACGGAAAATGTTAAGTGGATAATCACGTTGAAGCTGTTGCATGACGATCAGTTGGAGGTTGCTGTTTCAAATCCTGTCCTCTTGTCCCACAGGCATCCATAGCATGAGCCATCGTTGAACAGAGACATTTCCATGTGACTGGACTGAAGCCTTGACAACACTTCCATGAAGCTCACCCCTTGACGTCTCAAGTGATTGTGTTGGTGATGCAATGTTTGACCTGATGTTCACAGCAACCTCTACTGAAACATTCCCATATACACAGAAGACAATTCATGTGTGTACTAACATCCAGGTATCAAACCTGTACAGTAAGAATGATCATCTACAGAGTTACCAAACCTTGTGGACAACACATGAGCAGTTCAGTAGTGTTTCCAAAGTATTCATATTTATTTTAGATGTACCTTTTGTGTGCTCATACAAGTGTTCAATGCTTATAGGCAATATACATAGAAAACACGTGTATGTTTTAATGTAGTTTGAGACACAATAAAGGAGAACCATCACTATTCAATCTGTGTCTATATGAATAAATGTTGGATTAGACATCTCTCAATTTGGAACCATATTGAAGGCTAGAGTATCCCTCATACATAGGAAGGCATGACTTACATCACAGGAGTCCACTAGTTGTTTGAATATGAGTGGACTTTGTGATGTATTCATGCAAGGAGATGATGGCAGTGATACATTAATGTGTGTTGTGAGTGATAAAGAGGTGATACAGGGGACATTACTTCCACAGTAATGTCATGTCTACGGTTTACATGTTGATCAATGTAATCAATGTTCTGAGATTGCTTTGGTTTGACATATCTCAGTACATGGCCTACATTGCCAAACAAACAGACTAAGTAGAAAAGTGATATCACTGGGGAAGCTTGTTTCAACCTTGGTAAAACATCAATGGATAACCCAATGCTCACCCTAAGGTTTCAATGTGTGTGCTACACATTGAAATCTTAGCCTGATCATTGCATTATCCAGTAAGTTAGGCTGTGATTTACACCCTGAGTGTGAAACTGACTTACAGGAGAACCCAATGTTCACCCTATGATTTCAATGTGTAGCACACACATTGAAATCCTAGGGTGAACATTGGGTTCTCCTGTAAGTCAGCTTCACAAACAGGGTGTAAATCACAGCCTATTTAGCTGAATGTTCTATCATCTATCCTGTCTGTTGGTTCTCAGCTAAGTCAAATAGCTGTTTGATTAACCCCTTAATGTTCACAGTGTTGCACCAGTTGTTGTGCTAAGGGGTAGGTATCTGTTGTTCAAATTCAACCCACATCATGGCCACATAACACTGTCATGTTATTTGGCTCCAGTGGTGGATTTCAAGTTAAATTTGGACAAAGTTGTATGTGATGTGTGTGCTAAGCCATGTTCAAACATTGTACAATCATGTAACCTTGGCAGAAGTTGTGTTCACTGCATTGCTTTGCGATGCATTGGAGACATCTTTGCCACTTATTCTATCAGTAACTACAAACCTTCTCAGACAGGATTAAAATGCAGAAGTGCGTGTTTTATTTGGGGGGAAAATAACATGTTGGCCTCTTTATTTTTTCTTTTTGGGGGCGGGGACCTTGGGCTTGGTTCCAGACATGGATGGCCTGGCTGACTGCCTGGTCATCCTTTGCGTCCTTGGGGTAGCTTCAGGGGTCGCACTGGAGGGAGAGATGGGTGCAGTAGAACCCTCTGTTGAGTCCTGCTCCCTCTCCACACGCAGGTTCTCCCTGCGGTTGTGGTCTCTGACCTCCACCAGCAGCTGCCTCATCATGTCCATTATCCCTGCCCGAGTTCTGTGTTCATCAGCGTTTGCTGTACTTCCAGGGCATGGATGCTGGATAGTATCCTTTGAGTGTTCTTCAGGGAGTCCCTTTAGAGCCTTCTGACGTACATGTTGGTCCTCTGGGATTCCATGAGTTGCCTCCTTTGTTACTCCAGTCACTCCCCCTCTATCCATGTGCCTGGTGAGTGTGCTGGGGGGGTTGCTTCTGGTGGAGAGTCTGCTCTGTCTGTCATTGCCATGTCTGCTTGTGGGGTTGCTTCTGCAGATGTCGGCCATGTGCCCACCACATCCAGTGACCCCGAGCTTCCCACTGATCCCTGTGGTGGTGGTGGTGGGGTGAAGCGTTCCCTTGGTTGAGGGCACTAGGGCTCCCCAATCAGACCCAGGTGCTCGTATTCCAGTTGCCAGGGGTCATACCTTGGCCACTGGTAGCTGCTTGGCCCCCACCTTGTGTCGTACCTGGGCCGATGCTGGGGAACCATCCAGGAGGGTAAGTCGGGAGTGGCCAGGACCTTCCTGGGGTGGTGGTGGTGCTGCAGCAGAGTGGTAAGTTCCCAAGGAGGATGGCTGCATGGACCTCTCAAAATAAAACCAGTCCTGGTAGTGTGGGGGAGCAGCTGGTGGGACAGCAGATGCTGTAGGTGGTGGTGCAGCATAAGATGCAGGAGGAGGTGGTGCAGCTGTAGATGCTGGAGGTGGTGGTGCAGATGTATAGGGTGACCATATGCCGTCCCGACCTCTTGTTCCCCAAGAGGAATCTCATCTGGGGACATGTGTGCCTCCTCCACAGACATGTGGATCTCTGGTTGTCATGATGGTATCCTATGCATTGCGTTGCGATGCATGGAATACCACCCTGGCAATCACAGATAATTCCCCAGGGCACTAATCAGGTCAGTATTGAGGGATTTCTATGATTAAGGTCTGTTGCTGTTTGGATCATTCGCGGCATCTTTGTGAGTGACCCAGCCTTGCTTAATCAGGGATATCCATTAATCATCGCCTGTTGGTGTGCCACCTACAGTGCTTGACATTTGGTTTCCATGTGTATCCTGCAAATAGTGGATGGTATAACATCCATCCATAGCATCACCACTCCTGAGGATCCATATGAAAACCAAATGTATGATATGACAGTTCAGGTTAGAGTAAATGATTTCATACACAATTCAAAGGTCTACTTGGTTCTCCTTTAATTCCATAGTGTTGGTTGGTTCACATACAGCCAGTTAGTCTCACTGGCACTGTGATGTTCATCCTCATCCATCTCTCTTGAGATTCAGTGAGCAGTGATGTAGACCTTATGGAGTGGAGGTAAAGTGGAAATGATGACTTCTCCAATTATATAATTTCTCCATTTCCAGTGATTTTCCATGGAGTCTATCCAATGAGCCCTCAGTAACTTGATCCATTTTCTTGAATAGTCTCCATAAACAAACATGGGAATTGGTGAAGTGATGGTATGGAAGGGTTAACTTCACTCCATCATATCTTTTACACCGCTTAGTGAATGTCCCCTGTGTAGCATGTAATCCTAACCCTGTCAAATTGTGTTTGTCGTTGGTTAACCCTTTGAGCACCGGAGGGGTTGCCAAAGCATTGTTGAGCGATGCATTGATAATCCCTCTAGCAGTCATGGGGTTACATGCAGACTTCCCTGTGGGTACATGGGTGACATTGTGGAGGAACAGAATTGATGTTTAACAGACAGCACTTTAAAAAGCATGGTTTGGATTGTGTGTGTTCAGCACAGCAACAAGAGGGTTGAACTGGGACTTGGACAGGTTTGGGCCTGGTTGAACCTTGTCATTTGTCATTGTATTGTGTCCTGTTTTAACCCTCAGGGTGCTGTTTTGGTGCAGTTGTTTGGAAGAATGATGGGCATGTGTGGAGGTGTGACTGTGTGTGAGTGCGCAGTTTGTGTTGGTTGATGTGGTGTGTGGTTATGGGATGATGCACTTACTGGCAGTGTTGAGGCTCCTCTCATTCCTAGTGTCTGATCCTCCAGGGACTCCCTCAATCAGTGTGGACGACAAGGTCTGCCGCAGCCTCTCCTCCTATCCGCTGAAGGTGATTGGGACAGGTGGACCACCTCCGGTGCCTCGGGCATACATGGCGACTTCATCCAACTTCTTTTTGTGACCCTCTTGCAGTCGCCCCATCTTTTCTTTATGGACTCCACATTCCATCTGCAGCTGGCCACTGCATTCACCTTGCTGCATATCTGGTTCCAGGCAGCCTTCCTCCTCACAGCCAGGCCAGGAACCCTCTCTCTCGGAAAGAGGACGCTCTCCCTCTCTAGAACAGCCTCCACAAGAGCACTGTTCTCCTTTTACATGTAGTGGGGATCCCTGACCCTCTCCTCCTCAGCTCCGGCCTGCGAGGGGTCAGAGCTGTGCCCAGAATGTCCTGCCTGCTCTGCCTCTGCCTGTGAGTGGTGCTATGCGACAGGTACCCCTTGTCCCACTGACACACCTGTCCCTGCCCTCCATGTGCCTACTCATCTGGGCCGGGTACCCCTCCGCCCTGGGGATCTCCCTCTCCCACCCCTACTCTCAACAGGGATGCCCTGCTCTCCTTCCTCCTCATAAAATACTCGCCTCATTCCTCTCTCCTGTCCTTCTCTTCTGGCCATCATTCACCCACTCACACCCAGGTACACCCACAGGCCCTCACAGACACACTCAATCCCACTCACTCTCTGTCACACTCACACCGTGAAAATAAAATTTAACCCCTTAGTGGCCATTGACGGCACTTAAGGACCAATGACGGTCCTGGCACATCATGGAGTTCAGGGCTCCCGGCGTGGCTGCACGTCGCTCCGGGAGCCCTGAACCGGAAGTACTGAAAAAAAAAAGCCCCGTGGTCGTCAAGTGCCGGCCGTGCGTGCGCACACCAGTCCTTAAGGGGTTAAGATATGTGTAAAGTGTTATAAAATAAAAAACTCCTTCTAACTCCAATGTCTGCTTCTCTATCACTCGCTCTAAATGCTATCCTTCGCTCCTGGGTCCTGTGATGTAGCCTGCGAAAACTCGAAACACAGACAAGGTGTGACCTTTATTTTGGGGTATATATAGGTGTATTTGAGCATTTAGGATACTTTGGGGCCTTGGGATTGGCTGTAGGTTTGTGCATCTATCAGGGTTGCTAGCCAACGCCAGCCGTAATGTTACATTTTGACTTAAGTTGTGTTTTAACGGGTGTTTGGGACTCACAGTGATGCGAAAACAGGTGCAACGCAGGTTTTTGTGTTACGTATTCTTGTTGTGCCTATGCTCGATAGCTATTCTTGTAGAGTTACTTTTAAATCCTCCACAAGTCATGTATTATTTGCAGCCGGTGTGCCTTTTTTACTTAGCGGCTGGTTTAATTGCTGCCTTTAAATTTACCCCTATAGGCTGTAACAATTGGAATTTTGTTTCAGAAGACAATCTTTGCAACATGACTTGTGAACTTAGAAGAAAGGAAAGAAATATTATACTTGAAAAAGATACCTATGAGGTTTTAAGTCTTTATGTGCCAACTAGTGTAAAAGCCCGTGTATATAGGATGGGGTGACAAATGTTTTACAGAACAATGTGTTAGTATCTCACTGGTCCTCAGAGGGGTACCTTACAAATACCATACTTTGCACTTATCACTTACTAGGAGTTCTGGATCTGTGTCAGTTGCACCCCTGGGCTGGAAGTAGCAAGGAGGAATGTAAAGTCCTCTACAGTGCAGCAGACAGGATCCAGACCCAACACTGGGGTGGAGGTTTGGGCATAAAAGTATGGCAAATCATCACTTTCTTTTTCTGCCCAAACCACTTTGGGTTCTTGCCACCCCCCAAATAATGTTACCGTCCCATAGCTGGTGAGGCGGTCCTTGCAGAAAATGTCTGTGAGGCAAAGCCTCCCAGGCTTTTTCTGGCCAAATCACAAAAGGTACTTTCACTCCTCCTCATATAACGTTGGTGAAAGGTGGTACCGTGTTTGCCACAGAAAAAGCAGGAGACTGGAAGATTAAAAATTATACATTTATTTACTGAGTGGCTCTAGGATGCAAGCTTTCAAAACAACTTAGGTCTCTTCTTCAGGTATAATAAGAATGAAGACTGAATACACAATACAGTACAGGTTAAACACGCATGCAAAAAAAAAAAATACATTTAAATTTCACTGTCAGTGAATATACTTATCAGTTTTGTCTGATTCACTCCCTAGGCTCCAGAAGAATCTCTTTGGACTTGGGTAAATAATAGAAACAAGATAAATTGAGTTTTTGATGCTCCAGTAAATGTTAGTCTTTCGCCAGAGATGGATAACTATAGAACGTATGGGTTAACCCTTTGCTGCCATATATTTTGTATTACATTATATATATATATATATATATATATATATATATCAGAAGAAGTCTGTGTGTCTGACACTCACATCCAAGGGCACAAGTAAAGAGGAGATATTCAGATTTCCTGCCTGTCCAGGATATGCAGGGGTGCATGATTTTGACAGGAGTTGTCAGGGGGTCAAATGCTCCCTGGCCACTCCTGTCGAAATCTCTGCAATGAGTTGGCTCTCCCTCACTAGCTCCTCTTAAAAAAAAAAAATCAGTTTGAAGCACAGTCACTCAAATCTGATTGGCTGGGATATGTGTGTGTGTGTGAAAGCACATCTCAGCCAGTGGCTGGGAGGGAATTGGAGGCTGTCTCTACTCTAGTTCTCTCAATGAGGAACGGGCATTGGCCCGAAAGGAAGGGGGGCATGTGGCGCATGGCACTGTTGCCACTGCCGCCTCCTCTGCAGCCACACACAGCAGCAGAGACAGTTACATTATTAAGCTAAGCATTTACTTTATTTGTTCCTAATATATGTAGTATATTTGTGCACTTGTTCTTTGGGGCATATTTTATTTTAAGACACATAATGGCACTCTATATGTATATTACTGGGCACTGACTTAACCCGTTGAGCTCAGTGAGGTCTGCAACGTATTGCTTTACAATGTGTTGTGTACCCCTCTGGCACTCAAGGGGTTAAACTATATCTTGTATTCCACATTGCAGTTATACATTCTTTTCTTTGACAGGAACGGGAAGAAAGAAGAGAAGACAGAAGAATGAAGAGAAGGAGCTGAGGACTCCGCTGGGCATCAGGAGTAATGGTAAGTGTAACTTGTAATGTGATGTTGTTTTTTACTTAGTCGGATTAACTCTATGAATGCCGGCTGGGTAATAATACCCCACTGGCACTCATAGGGTTAATTCTACTAACTATGGACAAGTTTTAAGCACTTTGGATGTATTGATGTGGGGCTTAGGACCCCATATCAATACATCCACTGAGGACTTTTTTTGCCAGTTAACAGCTGCGTTAGCTGGAAAAAGATCTGATGTGGGACTATACGGCCAAACAAACTGGATCTTAAGTTTTATGCGGTAAGTGAGTGCCTTATCGGATGTTGTGCAGATAACGCAGTCCTTTAAAAACTGGAGCATTTTTTTTTAACATGGTCCAAAAAATGCGTTAGTGTAGCGGCTGTAATAATAGATGAACTGCCATTAGCAGTTCATAACATGGCCCTTTGAATAGCTTACTACACGTTAAAACACCAGGTGGTGTTTTTTTTGCTTTACGTCTGCCTTTAAATCTACCCCTAGTATCTCCTCATAAGTTTTTTTGTCAGTGCCCCTGTCTCCAGCCATTTGAATAAATGCCAACATTTCACATGGCCAAAGAGAGACACTTACCGTTTTAATTAGTGTTGCTGGGAGTGTGGCTGGTATGTGAATTCATGACCTACTGACAACTCTTTATGCAACAGAAAAAATGATTTAGAGCAAGACCAAAGTATTTCATTTACTAAAACTAATTTATAAACACATATATTGTAGAGTAAAGAAACAATAATGTGAGTTTTATTACTGTGTAGCGATGTGATACATTTATATACACATCACAAAGTCAGATCACAAAAAAAAAAAAAAATGGACACCAGGGTGGAAAAGAGTGATTTGGGTCTCAAAGAGGGACTGTCCCTCCTCAAGAGGGATACTTGGGAGATATGCACTTGTTCCTTTGCTGATGCTTTTATACTGAGATGCAACAGATGGAGAATCTGTTTCAAAGTGTCCAGCAGAGAAGTAACTTACTTTCAACAAATAAGCAAGAAGTAAGCCATTTCACCACCAGACTACTTGAAACAGCTTCCCCGCCTGCTGCAAGTTCAGTATCATTGGGCAGGGAGCAGAACAGAGAAAATTATGTATCATCAGAGGGCACAAGTGGCTCAACACTGGGGATATCTAACACTACAAATTATGAGGATGACACCAGTACCCAGGGTTATCCCATGTCAAACGGGTGGGCAGTGGAGCATGGAGCAAGTAAGTGTTTTGAGGGTGAAGGGTCCATCTATCCTCCTTTCTGCCTTTCCTCCTCCACGTCTTTCCCCCTCCATGTCCCCCATATGTCAGTTTGTCTGTCTGTATCTGTGTGTGTGTGTGCGCGTGTGTGCATGCATGTGTGTGTTTGTGTATGTGTGAGAGACTGACTGTGTGTGTGTGTGTATGTTTATGTGTGTGTGAGAGAGTGTGAGTATATGAGTATGCATGTGTCTTAGGGTAGATATCTATATATCAGTGTGTGTGTGTGTGTGCGCGTGCGTGCATGCGTGTGTGTGAGTGTGTTTGTGTATGTGTGAGAAACTGTGTGTGTGTATGTTTGTGTGTGAGAGAGTGTGAGCATATGGGTATGTATGTGTCTTAGGGTAGATACCTATATATCAGTGTGTGTGTGTGTGTGTGTGTGTGTGTGTGTGTGCGCGTGCGCGCGCACACGTGTCAGGTGTGTTTGTCAGTGTGTGTATATGTGTATTAATTCAAAGGTATTACCTTTCATGAATTCAAGGTGCAAAAAGACTTATTTAAATTAATGGGGATTTGAAGAATTTGTATTTCTCTTCTATTGTTCAGTTGATTTGAACTAGAATTGCTCCTCCATGTCTGTATTTATAGGGGGCAGTCCATAAGTATTTGGGCAGTGACACAATTTTTTTGGCGCTGCACTCCAGCACATTGGATTTGAAATGAAATGATGACTAAGAGGCTAAAGTGCAGACTGTTGGCTTTAATTTGAGGGTACATCCATAAACCGTTAATCATGTGAGAATTACAGTCTTTTTTCTACATGGTTCCTGCACTCCAAATGCAAATGCCACACCTAGAATTACATCTAGACCTTTGGTTAGCTCTCTTGTGCATGAAGTAACAATGCAATGACAGACACCTGGCCAAAAAACAGCTGGGCAGACAATTGTCCAGTTATTTGGTCCCCTAAAATGGATGGACTATGTATAAAAAAGACTGTAATTCCTATATGTTTCATGGTTTATAGATGTAAATAGCCTCAAATTAAAGCTGACAGTCTGCAATTTATCCTCTTAGTCACTGTTTCATTCCAAATCCAATGTACTGGAGTACAGAGCCAAAACAACAAAAGATGTGTTATAAGGAATAAGTCAAAAACTACCCTGGAGATAAATTGGAGAGATCACATAATCAACTCTTGCAGATATACTGAATCATCCATTCATCACAAGAGAGAAAAAGAGAGGCTGGCATTCACCACCAAGTTTACAACAGCATTGCAATGCATACAAAAGATCCATTAGGAATAATTCTAAAATATTGGAAAAATACAAAACTTTACCTAACATTTTCAAAGAAAAACCTTTGATCGGGTTCCAGTGTGGTCCTAATCTTTGTTATTTATTAGTAGACACTGACCCTGTCACAGTTTATAGCAATAAGAGAGCCACATGGCTTACAATAGGACCACCAGGATGCTATCAATGTGCATGTTGTATGACTTGTGGAGCAATGAGGAAGACAAAGTTTTTCACACATCCACATACCAATAAATACTATAAAGTTTAACAAGTCTCCAAGTGTTGAGTATCTCATCTACTTATTCATTTGTTTTATTGTGTTTGGATAGATTGACAATGGTTCCAATCTGTAAATGGATATGTTGCTGTATTTTACCAAGCAAATTATTATTTTAAGTCAGTGAGTGTGTAGCCTACTTTTGTTTATTGATATATTTCTGTAGCTCCTGGCTTTAAATAATACTATATGTGTGAGTGCCATATCTATCTATCTATCTATCTATCTATCTATCTATCTATCTATCTATCTATCTATTTATTTCTCTATCATGGTGCAGTTCGGGTTGCACAGTGCACTGATAATGCATAATACTTCTTGGGGGAGATTAACTAAGCAGTGATAAAAAGGTGATAAAGCGGAGATGACTTCTCCAGTATATCATTTCTCCAGTTCCTATGTTATTCTATAGATCCTGTTCACTAAGAACTCCTAAACTGAAGAAATCTTATAGAATAACATAGGAATTGGAGAAGTGATAAACTGGAGCAGTCATTCCACATAATCACCTCTTTATCACCGCTTAATAAATCTCCCCTCCTGGTCTTTTGGGACCTAACAGCTGCCCTGGTCAAATAGTCATGCCTATCTAGGTATAAATAGGAGAGACCTGTCTAACACATGTTTTGGGGCTTATATATATATATATATATATATATATATATATATATATATATAAACAAAAATTTCCACGCTGTGCACTCTCCTTTCAATAATAATATGCCTGGGTGCCAATTCGCAAAAATGAATTTATATCCACATATAGACAATAAAGAATGCACTCACAGGACTTCTTGAAGATGATGAACTGTATTCCATCAGGGCCGAAACGTTGATGGAATAAACTTCAATACAGTTCATCATCAGCAAGAAGTCCTGTGAGTGCATTCTTTATTGTCTATATATATATATATATATATATATATATATATATATATATATATACACACACACACACACAAAACTAATTTTACCGAAGTCATTTTTGATTTGGTTGCTAGATGGCACTGTTGCATTATACAACTCCAATGAAAATTCCCATTGTTGGCTATCTGCAGAGTTCATCTGCATCATTTAAATAACTGTATAATTGAACAAGTTCAAAAAAGTTGTAATCCGTTTTATTAAGTCCACTCTGCCAGAGGGGATGTAATGCATTGTTCATCAATCGGTATGTCATTCAATTAATTCACTATTTATGTTGAATGGTTTGGAGTGATATTGCTTTAATGTGTTTATCTCCACAGTTCAGTTGTGTTGTAGTTAATGAGTCTGTGGTATGGAAAAGGCAGACAGGCTTGTGCATGTTTTACAGAGATGGTTGACACGTAGAATTTTAGCAGCAATTTTCTCTGTTATCCAGATATCTAAGGCTCTTATGCACAAAAATAAAGTGGAGCAATTCTAGGGCAAAACACCTATACCATAGGGGAAACTAATATCTAAGGCTCTTATGCACAAAAATAAACTGGAGTAATTCTAGGGCAAAATACCTATACCATAGGGGAAACATGATAGTACGCTTTGGTCTAACCCTTTCAGTGCCAGGGGTTCTAGACATTTTTTAGACCTTGGAGGTAAAATACATTTTCAGCATGTTTGCTATCCACAGTTTAGGTATGATTCCCATAGGTCACTTTCTAGCTACATATGGAAAATTATATATATATATATATATATATATATCCTATATAATAATTCGCCAAGTTGTGTGTAACGCCAGACATGTGCAGTAGACACTGCTGCGTGTGCGGCAGTCATACGCAGTAGAGACTGCCCGCGCCGCGGATGATATAGAGCTGGGCGCTCCGAAGGAGCGTCCAGCTCTGTATCAGCCAAGGCGCGGGCAGTCTCCACTGCGTGTGACTGCCCCGCGACAGGCTGCCAGAGGCTCTGTATCAGCCGAGGCGCGGGAGACCCGCGACAGGCTGCCAGAGGCTCTGTATCAGCCGAGGCGCGGGAGACCCGCGACCGTCTGCCAGAGGCACTGTGGCCCGTGTAACGGGCTGTTCAACTAGTCTATATATATAAAAGAATAAGCCTCATTGCATAATTTATGGTACCCCACACACACAACATAATTTATGTCTCCTCAGAAAAGAAACTCGCATTGAACAGAATGTCTAATTACATAATTTATGTCTCATTAGGAGACGCAACTCCTATTGGGTGATTGAATGGGGACTTTACTGCTCTCATTGGGTGATTCAATGGGGGCGTGTTTATCAAACAGGGAATTGGCCACCCACCAGTATCCAACTGACAAAAAAAAAATATATAACTGCCACTCGCTCCTGAGGTAAGGATATCAGTAACTTCTCCTGGTCCACTCACACTCTCACTCAGGATCATGACCCCACAAACACACTGTTTCACCTCCCACAGATAACTGTAACCCTCCATACACTCTGTTTCAGTATGAGGGTGTAATGTTCCCATAAAATACAAACTTAATAGCAACTCTTATTTACCTCATCATCTCTTCAGTCACCTCACAGTCTCAACTGTCACTCCTCCACTTCCTGCTTCCTGATTCCCGCCCTTTCTCCTTAAAGGGAGAGAGATGCTTTGCTGTATGTTACAGAGGGCAAGCCTCAAACACCACTTTCTATTTGATCCCTCAGCATATTGCTACATTGCCTCAACTGAAGAGCCACCGTGTGTTATATTGCTATGTTAGCTCAACTTAACCCTTTGAGTGCCAGAGGGGTAAGCAACGCATTGCAAAGCACACATTCTGTTCACACTCTCACACAGTCTCTCACACAGTTGCAGTCTCACAGTCGCAGTCTCACAGTCGCACAGAGTCTCAGTCTCACAGTCGCACACAGTCTCAGTCTCACAGTCGCACACAGTCTCAGTCTCACAGTCGCACACAGTCTCAGTCTCACAGTTGCACACAGTCTCAGTCTCACACTCTCACACACTCTCACAGTCTCACACAGTCTCACACTCTCACACAGTCTCACACTCTCACACAGTCTCACACTCTCAGTCTCACACTCTCACAGTCTCCCTCGCAGTCTCACACAGTCTCTCTCACAGTCTCACACAGTCCCTCACACTCTCACAGTCCCACACACTCTCTCAGTCCCACACACTCTCTCAGTCCCACACACACTCTCAGTCCCACACACTCTCAGTCCCACACACTCTGTCTCTCTCGCAGTCTCACACAGTCTCTCTCGCAGTCTCTCACAGTCACTCACACTCTCACAGTCTCTTACACTCTCACAGTCTCTTACACTCTCACAGTCTCACAGTCTCTCACACTCTCACAGTCTCACACTTTCACACAGTCTCACACTCTCAGTCTCGCACTCTCAGTCTCTCAGTCTCACAGTCTCTCTTGCAGTCTCACACAGTCTCTCTCGCAGTCTCACACACTCTCAGTCTCACACTCACAGTCTCACACTCACAGTCTCACTCTCAGTGTAACTCTCGCAGTCTCACACAGTCCCTCACACTCTCACAGTCCCTCACACTCTCAGTCTCACACACTCTCAGTCTCTCACAGTCTCTCTCGCAGTCTCACACAGTCTCTCTCGCAGTCTCACACTTTCACACAGTCTCACACTTTCACAGTCTCACACTCTCAGTCTCACACTCTCACAGTCTCACACAGTCTCTCTCGCAGTCTCTCACAGTCTCTCTCGCAGTCTCACACACTCTCAGTCTCACACTCTCAGTCTCTCACAGTCTCTCTCGCAGTCTCACACAGTCTCTCTCACAGTCTCACAGTCCCTCACACTCTCAGTCTCACACACTTTCAGTCTCACACTCTCACAGTCTCTCACAGTCTCTCTCTCGCAGTCTCACACAGTCTCTCTCATACTCTCAAAGTCCCTCACACTCTCACAGTCTCTTACACTATTACAGTCTCTTACACTCTCACACTCTCTCACACACCGTCTCACACAGTCTCTTACACAGTCACAGTCTCACACTCTCGCAGTCTCACACAGTCTCAGTCTCACACTCTCACAGTCTCTCACAGTCTCACAGTCTCTCTCGCAGCCTCACACAGTCTCTCTCGCAGTCTCACACAGTCCCTCACACTCTCACAGTCTCTTACACTCTCACACACTCTCACACTCTCTCACACACCGTCTCACACAGTCTCTCACACAGTCACAGTCTCACAGTCAGTCTCACAGTCACAGTCTCACACAGTCTCACACTCAGTGTCTCTCACAGTCTCTCTCAGTCTCTCTGTCTCTCTCAGTCTCTCTGTCTCTCTCAGTTTCACACAGTCTCACACAGTCCCTCACACTGACACAGTCTCTCACAGTCTCTCACAGTCTCTCACAGTCTCTCACAGTCTCACACACACACACAGTCTCACACTCACACACAGTCTCACACTCTTTCACTCTGACAGTCTCTCACTCTCACACTCTCTCACACTCTCACACAGTCTCACACTCACACACAGTCTCACACTCTTTCACTCTGACAGTCTCTCACTCTCACAGTCTCACACACAGTCTCACACTCTCTCTCACACTCTCTCAGTCTCACTCTCACACAGTCTCACACTCTCACACAGTCTCACACAGTCTCACTCTCACAGTCTCTCTCTCACACACAGTCTCACACACAGTCTCACAGTCTCTCTCACACTCTCAGTCACACAGTCTCACACAGTCTCACACTCTCACACACAGTCTCACACTCTCACACTCTCTCAGTCTCACACTCTCTCTCACACTCTCACAGTCTCTCACTCTCTCACACTCTCTCACTCTCAGTCTCACACACAGTCTCACACTCACACAGTCTCACACTCACAGTCTCACAGTCTCTCACTCTCACACAGTGTCTCACTCTCACACAGTCTCACACTCACACAGTCTCACACTCACACAGTCTCACACTCACACAGTCTCACACTCTCACACACAGTCTCACACTCTCACACGGTCTCTCACAGTCTCGCACACAGTCTCACTCTCACACAGTCTCACTCTCACACAGTCTCACTCTCACACAGTCTCACACTCTCACACACAGTCTCACACTCTCACACACAGTCTCACACTCTCACACGGTCTCTCACACTCTCACACACAGTCTCACACACAGTCTCACACACAGTCTCACACTCTCACACACAGTCTCACACTAACACAGTCTCACACTCACACAGTCTCACACACTGTCTCACAGTCTCACACTCACACAGTCTCACACTCTCCCCCACACAGTCTCACACTCTCCCCCACAGTCTCACACTCTCCCCCACAGTCTCACACTCTCACACACAGTCTCACACTCTCACACATAGTCTCACACAGTCTCACACAGTCACAGTCTCACACAGTCACAGTCTCACACTCTCACACAGTCTCACTCTCAAACACAGTCTCACTCTCAAACACAGTCTCACACTCACACAGTCTCACACTGTCTCACAGTCTCTTACTCTCAGTCTCTCTCTCTCTCTCTCACTCTCACAGTCTCTCTCACTCTCACACTTTCACACAGTCTCACACAGTCTCACACTCTCAGTCTCTCACACTCTCAGTCTCACACTGTCTCACTCTCACACTGTCTCACTCAGTCTCGCACTCACAGTCTCGCACTCAGTCTTGCACTCACAGTCTCGCACTCACAGTCTCGCACTCACAGTCTCGCACTCACAGTCTCACACACACACACAGTCTCACACTCACACAGTCTCACACTCACACAGTCTCACACAGTCTCACAGTCTCACTCTCACAGTCTCTCACAGTCTCACTCTCACAGTCTCTCACAGTCTCTCACAGTCTCTCACTCTCACACTCTCTCACATTCTCTCACAGTCTCACACACAGTCTCACACTCAGTCTCACTCTCACACAGTCTCACACACTCACAGGCTCACACTCTCACACACAGTCTCACAGTCTCTCACTCTCACACACAGTCTCACACACCGTCTCACAGTCTCACACTCACAGTCTCACACTCACAGTCTCACACTCACACAGTCTCACAGTCTCTTACTCTCACAGTCTCTCTCTCATACTCTCACAGTCTCTCTCTCACACTCTCACAGTCTCTCTCTCTCACTCTCACATAGTCTCTCACTCTCACACAGTCTCACTCTCACACACAGTCTCACACACAGTCTCACAGTCTCACACTCTCACACACAGTCTCACACTGTCTCACAGTCTTACACTCTCCCACACCGTCTCACACTCTCCCACACAGTCTCACTCTCAAACACAGTCTCACTCTCAAACACAGTCTCACACTCACACAGTCTCACACTGTCTCACAGTCTCTTACTCTCAGTCTCTCTCTCTCTCTCTCTCACTCTCACAGTCTCTCTCACTCTCACACTTTCACACAGTCTCACACAGTCTCACACTGTCTCACTCTCACACTGTCTCACTCAGTCTCGCACTCACAGTCTCGCACTCACAGTCTCGTACACACACACAGTCTCACACTCACACAGTCTCACACTCACACACAGTCTCACACAGTCTCACAGTCTCACTCTCACAGTCTCTCACAGTCTCTCACAGTCTCTCACTCTCACACTCTCTCACAGTCTCTCACAGTCTCTCACTCTCTCACAGTCTCACACACAGTCTCACACTCTCTCAGTCTCACTCTCACACAGTCTCACACAGTCTCACACACTCACAGGCTCACACTCTCACACACAGTCTCACAGTCTCTCACTCTCACACACAGTCTCACACACAGTCTCACAGTCTCACACTCACAGTCTCACACTCACAGTCTCACACTCAGTCTCACACTCACACAGTCTCACAGTCTCTTACTCTCACAGTCTCTCTCTCATACTCTCACAGTCTCTCTCTCACACTCTCACAGTCTCTCTCTCTCACTCACATAGTCTCTCACTCTCACATAGTCTCTCTCTCTCACTCTCACACAGTCTCACTCTCACACTCAGTCTCTCAGTATCACAGTCTCTCTTGCAGTCTCACACAGTCTCTCTCGCAGTCTCACACACTCTCAGTCTCACACTCACAGTCTCACACTCACAGTCTCACTCTCAGTGTAACTCTCGCAGTCTCACACAGTCCCTCACACTCTCACAGTCCCTCACACTCTCAGTCTCACACACTCTCAGTCTCTCACAGTCTCTCTCGCAGTCTCACACAGTCTCTCTCGCAGTCTCACACTTTCACACAGTCTCACACTTTCACAGTCTCACACTCTCAGTCTCACACTCTCACAGTCTCACACAGTCTCTCTCGCAGTCTCTCACAGTCTCTCTCGCAGTCTCACACACTCTCAGTCTCACACTCTCAGTCTCTCACAGTCTCTCTCGCAGTCTCACACAGTCTCTCTCACAGTCTCACAGTCCCTCACACTCTCAGTCTCACACACTTTCAGTCTCACACTCTCACAGTCTCTCACAGTCTCTCTCTCGCAGTCTCACACAGTCTCTCTCACACTCTCAAAGTCCCTCACACTCTCACAGTCTCTTACACTATCACAGTCTCTTACACTCTCACACTCTCTCACACACCGTCTCACACAGTCTCTTACACAGTCACAGTCTCACACTCTCGCAGTCTCACACAGTCTCAGTCTCACACAGTCTCAGTCTCACACTCTCACAGTCTCTCACAGTCTCACAGTCTCTCTCGCAGCCTCACACAGTCTCTCTCGCAGTCTCACACAGTCCCTCACACTCTCACAGTCTCTTACACTCTCACACACTCTCACACTCTCTCACACACCGTCTCACACAGTCTCTCACACAGTCACAGTCTCACAGTCAGTCTCACAGTCACAGTCTCACACAGTCTCACACTCAGTGTCTCTCACAGTCTCTCTCAGTCTCTCTGTCTCTCTCAGTCTCTCTGTCTCTCTCAGTTTCACACAGTCTCACACAGTCCCTCACACTGACACAGTCTCTCACAGTCTCTCACAGTCTCTCACAGTCTCTCACAGTCTCTCACAGTCTCACACACACACACAGTCTCACACACACACAGTCTCACACACACACAGTCTCACACTCACACACAGTCTCACACTCTTTCACTCTGACAGTCTCTCACTCTCACACTCTCTCACACTCTCACACAGTCTCACACTCACACACAGTCTCACACTCTTTCACTCTGACAGTCTCTCACTCTCACACTCTCTCACAGTCTCACACACAGTCTCACACTCTCTCTCACACTCTCTCAGTCTCACTCTCACACAGTCTCACACTCTCACACAGTCTCACTCTCACAGTCTCTCTCTCACACACAGTCTCACACACAGTCTCACAGTCTCTCTCACACTCTCAGTCACACAGTCTCACACAGTCTCACACTCTCACACACAGTCTCACACTCTCACACTCTCTCAGTCTCACACTCTCTCTCACACTCTCACAGTCTCTCACTCTCTCACACTCTCTCACTCAGTCTCACACTCACACAGTCTCACACTCACAGTCTCACAGTCTCTCACTCTCACACAGTCTCTCACTCTCACACAGTCTCACACTCACACAGTCTCACACTCTCACACACAGTCTCACACTCTCACACGGTCTCTCACAGTCTCGCACACAGTCTCACTCTCACACAGTCTCACTCTCACACAGTCTCACTCTCACACAGTCTCACTCTCACACAGTCTCACACTCTCACACACAGTCTCACACTCTCACACGGTCTCTCACACTCTCACACACAGTCTCACACACAGTCTCACACACAGTCTCACACTCTCACACACAGTCTCACACTAACACAGTCTCACACTCACACAGTCTCACACACTGTCTCACAGTCTCACACTCACACAGTCTCACACTCTCCCACACAGTCTCACACTCTCCCCCACACAGTCTCACACTCTCCCCCACAGTCTCACACTCTCACACACAGTCTCACACTCTCACACATAGTCTCACACAGTCTCACACAGTCACAGTCTCACAGTCTCACACAGTCACAGTCTCACACTCTCACACAGTCTCACTCTCAAACACAGTCTCACTCTCAAACACAGTCTCACACTCACACAGTCTCACACTGTCTCACAGTCTCTTACTCTCAGTCTCTCTCTCTCTCTCACTCTCACAGTCTCTCTCACTCTCACACTTTCACACAGTCTCACACAGTCTCACACTCTGTCTCTCACACTCTCAGTCTCACACTGTCTCACTCTCACACTGTCTCACTCAGTCTCGCACTCACAGTCTCGCACTCACAGTCTCGCACTCACACACAGTCTCACACTCACACAGTCTCACACTCACACAGTCTCACACTCACACAGTCTCACACTCACACAGTCTCACACACAGTCTCACACTCACACACAGTCTCACACAGTCTCACAGTCTCACTCTCACAGTCTCTCACAGTCTCACTCTCACAGTCTCTCACAGTCTCTCACAGTCTCTCACTCTCACACTCTCTCACATTCTCTCACAGTCTCACACACAGTCTCACACTCAGTCTCACTCTCACACAGTCTCACACACTCACAGGCTCACACTCTCACACACAGTCTCACAGTCTCTCACTCTCACACACAGTCTCACACACAGTCTCACAGTCTCACACTCACAGTCTCACACTCACAGTCTCACACTCAGTCTCACACTCACACAGTCTCACAGTCTCTTACTCTCACAGTCTCTCTCATACTCTCACAGTCTCTCTCTCACACTCTCACAGTCTCTCTCTCTCACTCTCACATAGTCTCTCACTCTCACACAGTCTCACTCTCACACAGTCTCACTCTCACACACAGTCTCACACAGTCTCACACACATTCTCACAGTCTCACACTCTCACACACAGTCTCACACTGTCTCACAGTCTTACACTCTCCCACACCGTCTCACACTCTCCCACACAGTCTCACTCTCAAACACAGTCTCACTCTCAAACACAGTCTCACTCTCAAACACAGTCTCACACTCACACGGTCTCACACTGTCTCACAGTCTCTTACTCTCAGTCTCTCTCTCTCTCTCTCTCACTCTCACAGTCTCTC
Source organism: Rhinophrynus dorsalis (assembly GCA_037306005.1). NCBI lineage: Eukaryota > Metazoa > Chordata > Amphibia > Anura > Rhinophrynidae > Rhinophrynus > Rhinophrynus dorsalis. The sequence continues at coordinate 120,425,614 of CM074723.1, read as the reverse complement.
TCACTCTCACACTTTCACACAGTCTCACACAGTCTCACACTCTCAGTCTCTCACACTCTCAGTCTCTCACACTCTCACTCTCACACTGTCTCACTCTCACACTGTCTCACTCAGTCTCGCACTCACAGTCTCACACTCACAGTCTCGTACACACACACAGTCTCACACTCACACAGTCTCACACTCACACAGTCTCACACACAGTCTCACACTCACACACAGTCTCACACAGTCTCACAGTCTCACTCTCACAGTCTCTCACAGTCTCTCACAGTCTCTCACTCTCACACTCTCTCACAGTCTCTCACAGTCTCTCACTCTCTCACAGTCTCACACACAGTCTCACACTCTCTCAGTCTCACTCTCACACAGTCTCACACAGTCTCACACACTCACAGGCTCACACTCTCACACACAGTCTCACAGTCTCTCACTCTCACACACAGTCTCACACACAGTCTCACAGTCTCAAACTCACAGTCTCACACTCACAGTCTCACACTCAGTCTCACACTCACACAGTCTCACAGTCTCTTACTCTCACAGTCTCTCTCTCATACTCTCACAGTCTCTCTCTCACAGTCTCTCTCTCTCACTCACATAGTCTCTCTCTCTCACTCTCACATAGTCTCTCTCTCTCACTCTCACACAGTCTCACTCTCACACTCAGTCTCACACACAGTCTCACACACAGTCTCACAGTCTCACACACAGTCTCACACTGTCTCACAGTCTTACACTCTCCCACACAGTCTCACACTCTCCCACACAGTCTCTCTCTCTCACACTCTCACAGTCTTTCACTCTCACAGTCTCTCTCTCTCACTCTCACACTTTCACACAGTCTCACACAGTCTCACACTCTCAGTCTCTCACACTCTCAGTCTCACAGTCTCTCTCTCTCACTCTCACACTGTCTCACTCAGTCTCGCACTCACAGTCTCGCACAGTCTCTCACACTCTCACACACACACAGTCTCACACTCACACACAGTCTCACACTCACACAGTCTCACACTCACAGACAGTCTCACACTCACAGACAGTCTCACACAGTCTCACAGTCTCACACAGTCTCACTCTCACAGTCTCTCACTCTCACACTCTCTCACAGTCTCTCACTCTCACACTCTCTCACAATCTCACACACAGTCTCACACTCTCACACACAGTCTCACACTCTCTCAGTCTCAGTCTCACACAGTCTCACACACTCACAGGCTCACACTCTCACACACAGTCTCACAGTCTCTCACTCTCACACACACAGTCTCACACACAGTCTCACACTCACAGTCTCACACTCACACAGTCTCACAGTCTCTTACTCTCACAGTCTCTCTCTCATACTCTCACAGTCTCTCTCTCTCACACTCTCACAGTCTCTCTCTCTCACTCTCACAGTCTCTCTCACTCTCACACAGTCTCACAGTCTCTTACTCTCACAGTCTCTCTCTCACACTCTCACAGTCTCTCTCTCTCACTCTCACATAGTCTCTCTCTCTCACTCTCACATAGTCTCTCACTCTCACACAGTCTCACTCTCACACTGTCTCACTCTCACACAGTCTCACTCTCACACAGTCTCACACACTCACATACTCTCAGTCTCGCACTCTCTGTCTCACACTCACACAGTCTCACACACAGTCTCTCTCTCACACAGTCTCTCTCACACACACACACTCTCACACATACACTCTCACACACACACTCTCACACACTCTCTCTCAGTCTCGCACACTCGCACTCTCTCAGTCTCGCACACTCTCAGTCTCACCCGCTCTCAGTCTCACCCGCTCTCAGTCTCACCCGCTCTCAGTCTCACACGCTCTCACACTCTCACAGTCTCACTCTCACAGTCTCTCTCTCTCACAATCTCTCACTCATTCACACTCTCAGTCTCACACGCTCTCACAGTCTCTCTCTCTCACTCTCACACTGTCTCACTCACACCCCAGGAGCCAGCACGATCCACCTTCCACCATAGGATGTGCAATTACCACATGCATTTCAACTATATGAATGAATGTCACAGTGGAGGCATAAGTACAAACACAAACTCATTACAATGACACATAAGTCACACCCTTATGACTCACTTCTGTGTGTGTGTCTCTGTGTGTGCCTGTGTGTTTCTCACTGTGTGTGTTGCATGTCTGTATCACACTCTATGTGTCTGCATGTTGTGTATATGACTGTCGCTGTTTGAGCATCTCAGTGCATGCGTGTGCATTTGCGTGTGTGTCTCTGTGTTTGTCTCGCATCTATGTGTGGGCATTAATTCCCTATATATCCTGACGGGCAACGCCGTCCCACATTGCTAGTATATATATAAAAGAATAAGCCTCATTGCATAATTTATGGTACCCCACACACAGAACATAATTTATGTCTCCTCAGAAAAGAAACTCGCATTGAACAGAATGTCTCATTACATAATTTATGTCTCATTAGGAGACACAATTCCTATTGGGTGATTCAATGGGGACTTTACTGCTCCCACTGGGTGATTCATTGGGGACATGTCTATCATACAGGGAGTTGGCCCGCCCCCTCCAGCCCGTCCACCAGTATCCAACTGACAAAAAAAAAATATAGCTGCCACTTGCTCCTGAAGTAGGGGATACCTAACTTCTCCCGGTCCACACACACTCTCACTCAGGATCATGACCCCACAAACACACTGTTTCACCTCCCACCGATAATTGTAACTCTCCATGCACTCTGTTTCAGTACTGTTTCCATAAAATACAAACTCAGGGATAAACTTAATAACAACTCTTTTATTTAACACTTCTTATCTCTTCAGTCACCTCACTAACTGTCTGTTTTCAACTGTCACTCCTCCACTTCCGGATTCCTGATTCCCGCCCTTTCTCCTTAAAGGGACAGAGATGCTTTGCTGTATGTTACAGAGGGCAAGCCTCAAACACCACTTTCTATTTGTTCCCTCAGCATATTGCTACGTTGCCTCAACTGAAGAACCACCGTGTGTTATATTGCTATGTTAGCTCAACTTAACCCTTTGAGTGGCACTCAAAGGGTTAAGTAAGGAGGAGTTACTGATCCCATTGGGGGGTGATTCAATGGGGGAGTGATTTAAATCATGCAGGGAGCTGGCCTGACCCCACTATCCAGCCTGCCCACCACTATCCAAGTAACTGAAAAAACAAAATGGCTGGCACTCGCTCCTACACCACAGACACAAACACAGACAAATAAAACACACACACACACTCAATCACTCACACTCAAACACTCTCACACTCACTCACACTCAATCACACTCTCACACTCAATCACACTCTCACACTCAGTCTCACACTCACACTCTCATTCTCACACACACTCTCACACTCAATCACAGTCTCACACTCTTAGTCTCACACTCAATCACACACTCACACTCTCACAGTCTCACACTCAATCACACTCTCAGTCTCACACTCTCTCACTCACACTCTCACTCACACACTCGCTCACACTCACTCACACTCTCACACTCAATCACACTCTCACACTCAATCACACTCTCACACTCACAGTCTCACATTCTCTCACACTGTCTCTCTCACACAGTCTCCCACTCTCAGTCTCACATCTCAGTCTAACACTCTCAGTCTCAAACTCTCACTCACACACTCTCACACTCAATCACACTCACAGTCTCAGACTGTCAGTCTCACACTCAATCACTCTCTCACACTCTCACATTGTCTCAGTCTCTCACACAGTCTCACTCTCTCACACTGAATCACACTCACACACTCTCAGTCTCACACTCTCACAGTCTCACCCTCACAGTCTCACACTCTCAGTCTCACACTCACTCAATCACTCTCTCACACTCTCACACTGTCTCACTCTCTCACAAAGTTTCACACTCTCACACAGTCTCACACTCTCACTCTCTCACACTAAATCACTCTCACACTCACAGTCTCACACTCTGTCTCACACTCACTCAATCACTCTCTCACACTCTCACACAGTCTCACACTCTCACACAGTCTCACACTTTCACTCTCTCACACTCAATCACACTCTCGCAGTCTCACACTCAATCACTCACAGTCTCAAACTCTGTCTCACACTCAATCACTCTCTCACACTCTCACACTGTCTCACTCTCTCACACAGTCTCACACTCTCACACAGTCTCACACTCAATCACACTCACACAGTCTCAATCTCACACTCTCACACTCACACACTCTCAGTCTTACACTCTCACTCTCTCACACTCTCACACAGTCTCACACTCTCACACATTCTCACACTCTCACTCTCTCACACTCAATCACACTTCACAGTCTCACACTCACACTCAATCACACTCACAGTCTCACACTGTCTCACACTCACTCAATCACTCTCACACTTTCACAGTCTCACTCTCTCACACAGTCTCACACTCTCACACAGTCTCACTCTCTCACACTCTCTCACACAGTCTCACACAGTCTCACACAGTCTCACAGTCTCACACTCAATCACACTCACACACTCTCAGTCTCACAGTCTCACACTCAATCACACTCTCACACTCTCACTCTCTCACACTCTCACACTCAATCACACTCTCACAGGCTCACTCTCACACACTCTCTCACACTCACCCAAACACTCTCTCACACTTTCTCACTCTCTCACACAGTCTCACTCTCTTACACAGTCTCACACTCTCACACAGTCTCACACTCAATCACACTCACACACTCACACTCTCACACTCTCACACAGTCTCACACAGTCTCACACAGTCTCACACTCTCACAGTCTCACACTCAATCACACTCTCAAACTCTCACTCTCTCACTCTCTCACACTCAATCACACTCTCACACAGTCTCACACTCTCACACTCAATCACACTCTCACAGTCTCACACTCAATCACTCTCACACTCAGTCTCACACTCTGTCTCACACTCAATCACTCTCTCACACTCTCACAGTCTCACACAGTCTCACATTCACACACTCTCAGTCTCACACTCTCACAGTCTCACACTCAATCACACTCTCATTCTCTCACTCTCTCACACTCTCACTCTCTCACTCTCTCAAACTCAATCACACTCTCACAGTCTCACACTCACACACTCTGTCTCACACTCACTCAATCACTCTCTCACACTGTCTCAGTCTCTCACACAGTCTCACACTCTTACACAGTCTCACACTTTAACTCTCTTACACTCAATCACACTCTCACAGTCTCACACTCAATCACTCACAGTCTCACACTCTATCTCACACTCAATCACTCTCTCACACTCTCACGCTGTCTCACTCTCTCACACAGTCTCACACTCTCACACAGTCTCACACTCAATCACACTCACACAGTCTCAGTCTCACACTCACACACTGTCAGTCTCACACTCTCACACTCAATCACACTCTCACTCTCTCACACTCTCACACAGTCTCACACTCTCACCACAGTCTCACACTCTCACTCTCTCACACGCAATCACACTCTCACAGTCTCACACTCACACTCAATCACTCTCACACTCACAGTCTCACACTCTGTCTCACACTCACTCTCACACTCTCACACTGTCTCACTCTCTCACAGTCTCACACTCTCACACAGTCTCACTCTCTCACACAGTCTCACACAGTCTCACTGTCTCACACTCAATCACACTCACACACTCTCAGTCTCACAGTCTCACAGTCTCACACTCAATCACACTCTCACTCTCTCACACTCAATCACACTCTCACAGTCTCACACTCACACACTCTCTCACACTCACTCAATCACTCTCTCACACTGTCTCACTCTCTCACACAGTCTCACTCTCTCACACAGTCTCACACTCAATCACACTCACACACTCTTAGTCTCATACTCTCACAGTCTCACACTCAATCACACTCACACACTCTCACACTCTCACTCTCTCACACTCTCACACAGTCTCACACAGTATCACACAGTCTCACACTCTCACAGTCTCACACTCTCACTCTCTCACACTCAATCACACTCTCACAGTCTCACACTAAATCACTCTCACACTCAGTCTAACACTCTGTCTCACACTCAATCACTCTCTCACACTCTCACACTGTCTCACAGTCTCACACAGTCTCACACAGTCTCACATTCACACACTCTCAGTCTCACACTCTCACAGTCTCACACTCAATCACACTCATTCTCTCACACTCTCACACTCAATCACACTCTCACAGTCTCACACTCACACACTCTGTCTCACACTCACTCAATCACTCTCTCACACTGTCTCACTCTCTCACACAGTCTCACACTCTCACACAGTCTCACACTCAATCACACTCACACACTCTGTCTCACACTCTCACACTCAATCACACTCTCACTCTCTCACTCTCTCACACTCTCACACAGTCTCACACTCTCACACATTCTCACACTCTCACTCTCTCACACTCAATCACACTCTCACAGTCTCACACTCACACTCAATCACACTCACAGTCTCACACTCTGTCTCACACTCACTCAATCACTCTCACACTCTCACAGTCTCACTCTCTCACACAGTCTCACACTCTCACACAGTCTCACACAGTCTCACAGTCTCACACTCAATCACACTCACACACTCTCAGTCTCACAGTCTCACACTCAATCACACTCTCACACTCTCACTCTCTCACACTCTCACACTCAATCACACTCTCACAGGCTCACACTCACACACTCTCTCACACTTACCCAAACACTCTCTCACACTTTCTCACTCTCTCACACAGTCTCACTCTCTTACACAGTCTCACACTCTCACACAGTCTCACACTCAATCACACTCACACACTCTCACACTCACACTCTCACTCTCTCACACTCTCACACAGTCTCACACAGTATCACACAGTCTCACACTCTCACAGTCTCACACTCAATCACACTCTCACACTCTCAAACTCTCACTCTCTCACTCTCTCACACTCAATCACACTCTCACTCTCACACTCAATCACACTCTCACACTCAATCACTCTCACACTCAGTCTCACACTCTGTCTCACACTCAATCACTCTCTCACACTCTCACACTGTCTCACACTCTCACACAGTCTCACATTCACACACTCTCAGTCTCACACTCTCACAGTCTCACACTCAATCACACTCTCATTCTCTCACTCTCTCACACTCAATCACACTCTCACAGTCTCACACTCACACACTCTGTCTCACACTCACTCAATCACTCTCTCACACTGTCTTACTCTCTCACACAGTCTCACACTCTCACACAGTCTCACACTTTCACTCTCTCACACTCAATCACACTCTCACAGTCTCACACTCAATCACTCACAGTCTCACACTCTGTCTCACACTCAATCACTCTCTCACACTCTCACGCTGTCTCACTCTCTCACACAGTCTCACACTCTCACACAGTCTCACACTCAATCACACTCACACAGTCTCAGTCTCACACTCACACACTGTCAGTCTCACACTCTCACACTCAATCACACTCTCACTCTCTCACACTCTCACACAGTCTCACACTCTCACACAGTCTCACACTCTCACACAGTCTCACACTCACACTCAATCACTCTCACACTCACAGTCTCACACTCTGTCTCACACTCACTCACACTCACACTGTCTCACTCTCTCACACAGTCTCACACTCTCACACAGTCTCACTCTCTCACACAGTCTCACACAGTCTCACAGTCTCACACTCAATCACACTCACACACTCTCAGTCTCACAGTCTCACACTCAATCACACTCTCTCACACTCTCACACTCAATCACACTCACAGTCTCACACTCACACACTCTCTCACACTCACTCAATCACTCTCTCACACTGTCTCACACTCTCACACAGTCTCACACTCAATCACACTCACACACTCTCACACAGTCTCACACAGTATCACACAGTCTCACACTCTCACAGTCTCACACTCTCACTCTCTCACACTCAATCACACTCTCACAGTCTCACACTCAATCACTCTCACACTCAGTCTAACACTCTGTCTCACACTCAATCACTCTCTCACACTCTCACACTGTCTCACAGTCTCACACAGTCTCACACAGTCTCACATTCACACACTCTCAGTCTCACAGTCTCACACTCAATCACACTCTCATTCTCTCACACTCTCACACTCAATCACAGTCTCACACTCACACACTCTGTCTCATACTCACTCAATCACTCTCTCACACTGTCTCTCTCTCACACAGTCTCACACTCTCACACAGTCTCACACTCAATCACACTCACACACTCTCAGTCTCACACTCACACACTGTCAGTCTCACACTCTCACACTCAATCACTCTCACACTCAGTCTAAGACTCTGTCTCACACTCAATCACTCTCTCACACTCTCACACTGTCTCACAGTCTCACACAGTCTCACACAGTCTCACATTCACACACTCTCAGTCTCACACTCTCACAGTCTCACACTCAATCACACTCTCATTCTCTCACACTCTCACACTCAATCACACTCTCACAGTCTCACACTCACACACTCTGTCTCACACTCACTCAATCACTCTCTCACACTGTCTCACTCTCTCACACAGTCTCACACAGTCTCACACTCAATCACACTCACACACTCTCAGTCTCACACTCTCACATTCTCACACTCAATCACACTCACACACTCTCACTCTCTCACACTCTCACACAGTCTCACACTCTCTCAAAGTCTCACACTCTCACACACAGTCTCACACAGTCTCACACTCTCACACTCTCACTCTCTCACACTCTCACACAGTCTCACACTCTCACACAGTCTCACACTCACAGTCTCACACAGTCTAAAACTTGGCTCTCTCAATCTGATACTGCTTTAGAGGCAGCAATCTCCTATGGTGGCCTTTCCTTCTCTCACTCTGCAATCTTAACTGGACGTGGGGGAGGTGTGGGTTTGCTGCTCTCTGAACATTGTCATTACAAACCAATTTCTCCCCCCTCCTCACTCCGCTTCTCCTCTTTTGAACTACATGCTGTCCGTATCTTTGCTCCAGTCTCTCTACAAGTTGCAATCATCTATCGGCCACCTACCACCACATGTACACCTTCAGACTTCCTTTCTGACTTTGAATAATGGCTCTCTTTCTTCCTCTCATCAGACACACCTTCACTTCTTCTGGGGGACTTCAACTGTCATGTGGTTGATCCCTCCGTCTCCTGGACATCCCGTTTTCTCTCTTTAACATCCGCATTTGGACTAACCCAGTGGACGAATGCTAGTACTCACAAGGATGGTCACTTGCTAGACCTTGTGTTTACTAGAGGCTGTGCACTCACAAATTTTAATATCTCTCTCCTCTTCCACTATTAGATCACCATCTTCTAACTTTCAGTACCACTTATACACCTTCCGCAATCCCTTCTTCCTCTCCCTGCTTCACGCGTAACCTCAAATCCCTTAATCTCATGGCCGTACAGTCCTCCCTGACTACTGGACTTTCATTTATTTCCATTAATCCTGACACTAACAGCCTTGTCAAAACATACAACTCAGTCCTATCCTCCTCTATGAACCTGCATGCGCCTCTGTTTCTCCGATCAGCTTCCTCCGCTCCTGTACCCGTTCAGCTGAACGACTGTGGAGAAAGTATGGCTCTCTGCCAGACTTTCTCCACTACAGGTTCATCCTTTCCTGCATTAACTCTTCTCTGTCCCTCTCCAAAAAACATTACTTCTCACAACTAATCAACACTCATAAATCTAACCCCTGACAACTTTTCCCTTCCTTTGACTCCCTCCTTCACCCTCCATCTGCTTCCCCCACTAACTCCATACAGCCACAAGACTTTGCTGACTACTTCAAAGCCAAGGTGGACTCCATCCGGGATAATATACCACCTTGTATATCTCCTCCTAGCCTCCCTTGTTCCCCTCCTGGCACTCTGGACTCTTTTTCACTAGTCACGGAGGAGGAACTGACTAACCTACTATCCTCCACTCCATCCACTACATGCTTACTTGATCTGCTCCCCTCTCACCTCATCCAATCCCTCTCCCCCACACTAATCCCTATCCTATTACAAATCTTTAACTTCTCCTTTGCCACTTCTACTTTTCCTGATAACTTCAAACATGCCTTAGTAAAACCTATCCTCAAGAACAACTCTTCTGACAGTAACACACCCTCTAGCTATTGACCAGTTTCTCTTCTGCCTTTTGCCTCTAAACTCTTGGAACGCTTAGCCTACTCATGCCTGCTTGACTTCCTCAACACATACAAACTGCTCAACCCTTTACAATCTGGATTTCGCACTGCTCATGCCACTGAAACTGCTCTTACAAGACTGGTCAATGATCTTCACATTGCCAAATCTCAAGGTCACTATTCAATTCTTATCCTGCTTGATCTCTCAGCAGCTTTTGTTTATCATGCACTTCTCCTCCGCATTCTTCACTCTTTAGGAATCCGCAACACGGCACTGGACTGGCTCTTCTCTTATCTATCTAACAGATCTTTCAGTGTCTCCTCTGCCAACTCTTCATCCTCTCCCGTCCTACTCTCTGTTGGGGTTCCTCAAGGTTCTGTTCTAGGACCGCTTCTGTTTTCTCTTTACACAATAACACTTGGTGATCTTATTAACTCATTTGGTCTCAAATATCACCTATATGCAGATGACACCCAGATTTACTTGCACCTCGACTCATTTCTGATATCCAGGCCAAAGTCACAGACTGCTTCTCGGCTATCTCAGACTGGATGGCTCATAGGCACCTCAAACTCAATATGTCTAAAACTGAGGTACTCCTCATCCCACCTAGACCTGGCCCTGTAGCGCCCTTCCAGGTGACTGTAAATGGCACTACCATAAATCCAGTATCAGAAGCGAGGTGTCTAAGGTTGATAATTGACAGCTTTCTCTCATTTTCCTCTCATATTAATGCCATTACTAAATCCTGTCGCTTTCTTTTGCATAACATTGCTAATATCCATCCCTTCCTCTGTTCCTCCACAGCTAAAATTCTTATACACACAATCATCCTCTCCAGCATGGACTATTACAAGATTCTTCTGTCTGGCATTCCTGCTTCCCATCTCCAACCACTTCAATCCATACAGAATGCTGCAGCATGAATTACTCTTCTGTCACCTAGGTTTGTCCCTGCCCCACTCCTCCTCAAAACTCTCCAATGGCTGCATATCAAACTCTGGATATCTTACAAAATCTTACTTCTCTCTTTCAAGACACTTCTCTCCTCTACTCCTTCTTACATTTCCACTCTGATCTCCCATTATACCCCATACCTCCACTTACCACTGTCTCTTCTCAGCTCTTTTTGTGTCTACAGCCCTGTCATGGATCAAACCTTTTTCTTATTGCTCCATATCTATGGAATGCTCTACCATCCAACCTGCGCCACTGCACCTCTCTGATAACCTTCAAATCTCACTTGAAAATGCACCTCATGGATAAAATCTCAACATGCTAGAAGGCACTGATGTTGTACAGTGAACGCTCTTATAAATTATTTACTTTAATGATGTCCCCTATCATCATCAGAACTAGCACTATATTCAGCACTTGACCCAAATGTACTCTGTATGTCTCCCATTGCCACTTTAGATTGTAAGCTTTCGGGCAGGGACCTCACACCCAATGTTTCACTCTACAAAGCACCTGTAACCCTGTATTGTTTAAACCCTGAAACTGTAAAGTGCTGCGTACACTTGTTGCGCTATATAAATAAGCATATTCATTCATTCATTCATTCAACACACCTTGGCACAGCCACCCAGACAGTTGTGCCCCCAGATGTTATTTACCACACACACTGTGCACATTGCAGTTACTGATGAGAGGCACAGTTCCTGCTCTCAAGGGAAATATGTATATTCTAATAACACCACACTCATGATTTTGGAGGACGGGCAGGTAGAGAAGACTTATTGGCCAACTTCTTCTTTTCTCCACTAATACTGGGGTCTACTTATTGTGCTGCTACTTCCACAGGCGCATCACTGGAGCTCGCTGTGGCAAGTGGAACCTTCATCATCCATCATCTACTGCAGTTGTTGATCTCATTCCCTTTCAGCCTCTAACAACAAACCTAACAAATCATCCTCTACAAAATACTCTATCACGTCAAGTATCTGTCTACCTCGGTGGCAGCTTATGTCAGGGTGTTCCTGTCTCTATCTTTCACATACAAATTTCTTATTTTATTTATTTATTTATTTTTTTATTAACTGTACCCCAAATACCAATCAAGAACCAGTCAAGAACCCCCCCAAAACAAATTCCATGTTTAACTGATTCATTCCCCAGACTCCACCCACCAACACAGGCACCCTCCTCAGACCCTTTATATCCATACCTGGGAACTTCCAGTTGAGGGCTACCCGGAGGGTAGTCCTCTGTTCAGCAGGGGGTGACAAAAATGACGCTAATCGCGTCAAAAAGGGGCGGGGCTTGCCGCGAGTGAGGGGGGGATTTAACCCTTTGAGTGGCAGAGTGGTACGGAATGCATTGCAAAGCAATGCATTCCTTACCACTCTGGCACTCAGAGGGTTAAAGGTGTCACACAGAAGGCTGGGGACGGAGGATCAGCGGGAGAAAAAGCGGATGTGGCAGAGTTTCAATAGAAACTCTCCACATCCGGAGGAATCAGCCTCTGCCCCGGAGACCCGGTAAAGTTCTGTCAGAACCGGAGTCTCCGGGGCAAATCCGGAGAGTTCCCAGGTATGTTTATATCATGTCTTATGTTTTTTTTTAATTGTATTCAGGATTTTTTTTGTGTTTTTAAATGCTCCCAGTCCCAGTAAACAACACCTCAAGAAAACATTCCCTGTTCAACTGATTCTTTCTCAACACCCCACCAACACAGGCACCCTCATGCCCCTTTTATACTATGCCTTTGGGAAATAAAATATTTGGTATGTGTTGTGTGTAAATTCAACTTTCCCATTGAATTCAATGGAATGAGCTAGGAGGAAAAAGCAGAAAAACTGCACTTTTTGCAGGAAATTATACGCCAAGCAGGAAGTGCCATTATTCGCCGATTTCAGTTTGATGCAAAAATTTTCACCCATTCCTAGTCAGGAGATCCGGCCTTATTGGGAGGTGAAATGGCTCTGTGATGGACGGATTGAGAAGATCCAAGAACCAAGCCCGATGGGGCCAAAAGGGGGAGATCAGTATGACTTGATCACTCTCCATCTTGATCTACCTCAACAAACTGGGAATCAGAGAAGCAACAGAAACACATATGCCAGATCAAAGTTCAATGGAATGGACATCACATCCATCACAAACACTAGATAATCCTTCTTCCTTGAGCAGAACAGAGGAACCTTCTGGTTCTTGTGACACACCACTGATGGAAGACCCCAGTGGTGTATAATCTATATGAACACACTTTGGATGAGTTCCCAATTCCCAGGATCCAAATGTTGTGACCATATTTGCCATGCCTGGGATGTGAACTACCGAGACACCTGGCACAGGAGCTTCGGCCCAAACCTCCATCCAAACTGTCTCGTTTCTGTTTCCTCCTTGTGATTGATATGTGAACACTGTTGCTTTGTCCAATTGGACCCTCACCAATTTTCTCTGCAGGGAGGATACTGCATCTGTGAACAGCCGCCGTTGAAACAGATCCTGAGGAAGTCTGGAAAAAAAGAAACGGTGAAGTGGAAGGAACATGAGAGCTATGTAATACCCTTCTGAAATGACCCATAAATTGCAACAGTCCATCACTAAAGTCTCCCAGATTTCTTGAAAAAGCCAAATGCAACCCCTATGGGTAGAGCAGCCTATGATCCACAAGTCATGTGGAGGTTGGCTTGTCAGCCTTAGGCTTCTGAGCAGACTTTTTGTTCTGCCAAGCCTGCTTGTGCTTTGGGGCGGGGTGGGGCTGGCCTGAAAAGCCTGAGAGCGGTTGACCCATAGACTCCCCAAATTTGTGAAGAAAACCCACATGTCTTTTCAGGAAAAAACACGCGTTTAAGTGTAATCTGAGGTGTTCGGCAACGTCACTAATGACCTTACCCAGATCTGCCCCAAAAAGTTGTTTTTCTACAAAGGCTAGAGAGACCAAAGACTTTTTAAAAGATTGGTTAGCCAAACAAACCTTGAGCCCTAATGCGCGATGCTCAGCTACCAAGTGGCTGAGACTGTACCAGAAAAACCTAGCTTCATCGAAGGCCACCTCAGTAAGATATGGCCTCTGTAATATTGGCCAGCATAACCATGGATGGCATCTGATATCTGTTCACCCCAGATAGCCATGGCTCTAAGGCGTATCAAAAATGGATTGCAGAGTGGCCTCAGTGGGCACAAAATTCACCTTAAATAAGGAATCTAAACATTTATCAGTTGGATCCTTAAAACCTGTAGAATCTGCCAAAGTCAGGGCAGTGTTTTTAGTAATGAGAGATACTGGGGAATTAACCACAGGGGGAAAAGCCCAATGTGAAAAAGCCTTGACCGAAAAGGGAAAGAAGTTGGAAATGCTTTTGCTAAAGGAGAGTCTCTTATCAGGCGTCTTCCACTCTTCCAGGATTACCTGGTCCAGAGAATGAGGAGGAGTAAATATTAGTGACTCCGTTTTGCTCCACTGGAAGATGTCCAGTGAGGAAGACACTGCATCAGAAGCAGCAGAAATCTGCAGTGTATCAAATATTGCTGTGATGAGCCCCTCAGCTGAGGGGCAAGGGTCTACCTCAAAGGCATGCCCAAAGGACAAGGAAGAATTCATAACCTCCTCATCAGTGTCAGCTTCCTCTGCAGAGGAATCTCCAACCAACTGAGAATGGCCCCTAAAGACAATATCAATGTGTCTGACAGGGAATGGAGCTCCAAGAATGTAAAAAAGCAACTGAAGAAAGCATTGTCTTAGGCCAAACTGACTCTTTTTCTGCAGTGTTGGGTCCCAGGGAAGTAGTACGGGCCACAGTGCAAGAGGGACATAGGGTACCTGAATATTCATGTGGAAGCCCAGTTTGGCATGAGGAACAGTGAACTAAAAGGGACTCCTGAATCCTTAGGCTTGGATTTCCCCGTGTGTCCCTTGAGCAAAAACAGTGAATTTACATGGAGATTTTTATAATTTGAAGGCAATGCAAAGCATTGCTTCATAACTTTGTGAAGATCTCTTTGGTAATCAAGGGATTAAATGTTTCATTTAACCCTTTGGGTACCAGAGTGGTTCGCAATGAGGTGGCTACCCTTCTGACACTCAAAGGGTTAAAACAATGGGGTATTTATTTTTCCCCTATGTTACAGGTTGGTTTGCTCTAGAATTGTTCCAGTACTTCTTATTGTGTTCAAGAATCAGTGGTCCTTATTTATCAAGCTAAAATAACATTTCTGGAGTAAACCAAATGCAAAATAGAAGTGAAATAAAATTCCAACTGATTTAAATATGGATTTTATCCCTTTGAATGAGTTGAAGACCTCTCTAGTACTCAATGGGTTAAGAGCCCCAATAAATTTGGTTTGAATTTTGGGAAGTTTATTTGATCACTATGGGGCAGTTAATTTGCTCCAGAATTGATTAATTTAAGCTTAATAAATAAAGCCCACATGTGTTCATGAGTCTTTGGGGTGGGGTATTTGGAGAGAAGGGACGAACAATATTCTATCTCACTTCAAGGTGGCATAGAGTAG
This sequence comes from Rhinophrynus dorsalis, assembly GCA_037306005.1. Taxonomy (NCBI): domain Eukaryota; kingdom Metazoa; phylum Chordata; class Amphibia; order Anura; family Rhinophrynidae; genus Rhinophrynus; species Rhinophrynus dorsalis. The sequence goes on along the minus strand of CM074723.1, from coordinate 120,409,962 downwards.
CAGTCCATACCAAACTTTCAAATGTACACTAGGAACTGGATGCAGTCAGCAACAGGTAACAGAAGATGCAATGACCATAATGCAACATCACAGCTGGTAAAACGTTGTAGGCCTCTCTAGCATTCAAGGAGTTAAAAAGTCCCCTTAAATTAATGGGAATTTGAGGAAATATTATTTGTCCCATATAGTGCAGTAGACCCTTTGATTTATTAAATCCTCAGAATCTGTATGTCAGTCTATCTATCTATCTATCTTGAAAGTCAGACTCAATGTCTCTATGGAGACTGCGTAACCCAGACGTTGGAGAGCCAAATACCTCCAGGTTTAATTCCACACAAGGGTCAGTTTTTTTACTAAATTGAACTTCCCTAGGTTTTCACTATGTCTTCTCCAATAAGAGCAGACTTAGTAAATCATGATACTTGCATTTTGACTCCCTGAGTGCCAGAGACACAAGGCGATGGACACCCCCTGACACTCTAAAGGTTAAACAATAGGCAAATGCCATAGGTTCTTCTCCTGGTCTTCAGTAAGGAAGTTTAAACCCATGCCTAGCATTGACCAAAAGATTTTAGCCATTAATAATGATAACCAGAGTTGGGTAGTTTGGGGTTTGTTCTTTTTTTCCCCTCAAAGCACTCATAACATGCAGTCTTGAATTTCTAGGGCACTGTAGCATTCTTAGGTTTGGATCCAGCCAATCAGTTTATAGTAGGCGTGGCTACCACTTTTTAATGTGTAGACACTTCCTGGTTTTTGTCAGTTAGAGCAGTACTGTTATTTTGTGAACATTTTATATATCGTGTCTCTGCTCATAGAAATAAACCAACACCTGTTAATATAATAATCAGCATTGTACTTGTATTGGATACTAATAATAAGCAACAACAAGCATTGCAGGCACCTCTCTCATTTTATATGTCCCTTGTCAGGGTGTAATGAAGGATCAAAATGAATAATACATATAGTTATTCAGAGTTACAAAATCAAGCATATTATGCATAACAATTTTCATGATACATTTGAAACGCAAAAGTCACATTTTTGCCAAAGATGATATGGAAGTCAAAGGACTCCCTAAATAGATGTCTGCGGCACACCAAAGCATCCTTGTTAAGAACCACCGTTCTAGACCATACAGGAAGAGGGAATAATAGGGTCAGAGATGTACTCAAATGATCCCACACTAAAACAGGTGCTGGAATAGATTTACTAGTGCTGAGCCTGCTTAACGTCTGCTTGTTATGCTATCCATGCAGAAAATATTATATGTATGCTTCTTGCTCAAAGTGTATGCAGTAGGTTGTTCCATTCCTCTGCACTGTGTTTCTTACCATGTTCTAGCAAGATGTAGAGAACATTTCTTTTCTACGCTCTCTGTTTCCTGTGCATGCTATATCTGAGGAGTTCGGGGCCTGCTCATATTAAATTAAATGATAGTGGAGTGTGTGCACCAGTATGTGCCAAAGTGATCATACACTCTACTACATGCTCTCTGCAGCCACATGATTTTCCAGCTAACGTATAAGTGTAGAAAGTGAGCTGAGCTGGTGAATTCCTACATTCCCTGAATGGATCAGCTTGGGACTGCTTACAGTCTAGATCATAGTAACATACTAGATAAGGCTGAAAAAAGACATGCATCAATCAAGTCCAGCCCATGCCAATAACACCCCTGTTGATCCAGAGGAAGGCAAAAAAAGCCCTCTGGAGCAATTTCCAATGTAGTCCCAAGTGTGTGTGTGTGTGGGGGGGGGGGGGATTATTCCTTCCTGACAAACCAAGATCATCCAGATATTGTTGGATTTGGATGATCCTCAGCCTCAGAGGTCCAATAACTGTTGGAGGGCTACAGGATGCCAACCTCTGCTCTAGAATTCTTTTTTCTCTTGCAAGATAAGAAAAAGTCAGCCATACTGTTCTTTTTCACAGACTGTAGAGGGTATCCACAGAAATTAGTTCCAAGGGAGGTGCAAAACTCTTTGAAGCACATATACCATTCTGCAGTTAAAGCTGATCATAATGTTTTGTTTTCAACTACAATTTCATGTTTCCAAGTCTTTAATGTTTAGCACAAAGGTATGCACTTTTTTTTGTTTTTTATTTAAATATTCTTAAAATAGTGACAAATTCCTTGTTATATTATAATTATGACAGCCTCGAAATGCTAATTACTTTAAAGTGACAGTCAATCTCACTTTTTGATATTACATTTTCTGCAAGTGCATAATATTTAAAATTAGATTGCCTATCTATTGTTTTACAATTTTATATTCCCTGTCAGGGAGCTCACTGAATTTCTGTTTACAGAGAGTTTTTATTCTTGTCAGGGCCTGTGAAAGCAGGGATAGTTATACAATGTTTCACTATTCATGCAGCACTGAGCATTCTGTATGCAGTAGTGCAGGCTTTGCTACTATAGGGATAGTAGAACATTGTATCATCATCCCTGTTTTCACAGTCCCACTTAGAATGTTTATGCTAGTTAAGTCATTCCATGCAGTCAGTTTCTATCTTAGCTGTAAACTACCTTCTTCACTCACTGACACTTGACCTTTTCAGTGCTTTGAAATATAGGCAAGGCATTACTGAGAAGGGTCAGTTATAAGAGGTGGTAATGTAGGGCTAAGACAGGAAGTGTGTATTACTATGCCCTAATTAATGTAATCTATATATCTAAATAACTCAAAAAATTAGTTTTCTAAATAAAAGATGTCTTTTAAAATCACCAGTAGGTGATGGGGTCAATGTGAGGATCAGAGGCAGTGATGATTTCTAGTTAAAAAAAAGGTACCAGATCACCACTAGGGATAGGTGAAAAGTAAAAACATGTTTCTGCAGGAATTTTCACTTAAAATTGGCAATCTCTTGCATTTCCAGGGAAAATTCCCACCCATAGAAAATACATAAAATTTCAACCTTTTTGACAATTCCAATATAATTCCCATGAGAACTTTGCAATTTTTTTGCCTGTGCTTTCTATGGATGCAATACCTCCTGCCTACTGCTGGTGAAGGTTGAAATGGAGAAATCAACAAATTAAAAGTTGTGAGCAGGCAGAGTCCTATTGCAATGTATGCCTTGAAAATATTGTTATCAGACTGAATCCCTATGTCCTTTGCGCACAATACTAACAACCTGCTTATACAATTCTGGCTCAGCCATTCTTGAAAAATAACTGTGACACATCACATTAGTTCTTTAAAACTTATGTTTTCAACAAAAGAAATTGGCAGCATGTCAACCACCAACATTTTGGCACATTTACTATTCCACAGGTGTACCTTTAGGATTATTTTTGTGTAGGTTTTGACTCCTTTCTAAGAACTCAGTCAGCATGGGATGGCAGTACACAGTAGAAGAACTGTGTAACTTTATTGCTTTAACAACATGACTTGTTTCAGAGGTGGTGACACTTTGTCAGGTATGACTCTTGTAATCTCCCTAAGCTCAAGAGTCATGCTCCTCCATGTTTTGGACTTGCAGAACATTAGCAGGAGCCATGGGTGTTTGTGTAAATGAATAAAATCTTGGAACACTCCCTGACACAACTACATCACTACTATTATGTGTCCCAGAGCCCCAGGAACTTTTAGGTGTTCTTCTTTTGCTAATAGTCATGGAACCTCTGGCATATTGATGGTTTGTCTCCCAATCAGACCTGTTTTTGTGCTTCAGATGAGATCTTAATAAAGATATGCCTAGGTGTGATCCTGCTTTCCCTCTGCTCACATGCTTCTTACACACACAACAGATAGCATCATGTTTAGCTTTTGAATTGTTTGTGAAGCATTTCCATACTGTACACTTCATAGAATGAAGGGTTCCTGAGCAGCTACTGCTACTGTTCGGGATAGATGTTAAAATTGTACTACTACTACTTGTCAAAAGGTGCTTCACTTCCAACAACAGCAGAAACACTCATCCTAGCTAAGGTTGAGGATGTTGGTGACCCATGTTGCTGACTACACAACAATAGTGTGTGTGGCTAGGTGGGGGGTGGACTTGGAAGTGGTGATGATGCAGATGATGACTGTATATTTTATGTATAGTTACTTGTCTAGGGACAGACTTTTTAATTCATTTTTCAAACATATTATAAACCGGCATTGTGCTGCTATATTTCTCTAGGGTTTTTTGAAGTCTCAAACTATTTCTTTTTAACTTTTCATGGACGTTCGCTGATTTTTTCAGGAAATATGTTGTACTTGTTACTCCTACTGTTAGACACAGCAGGTGTTATTTATAACGACTCTGATAAAAATGTGAATGTTGAGTTTGAAGTGTATTAATATAAATATTACTTATTTGTAACCCTCATAACACCCTTGCCAAATGACATAACATTTTGGGTACCCTAAAATATCTACATTGCATGTTAAGGATATTCAGAACAAAAAATATCCAATGGTATAGAGGAAGAGTGGCCCACGTCTTCTTCCATAATTCACTGAGATGATTCCTGACAGGTTAGGTGAGAAACTGAGGAACACCTGGGCCTCTCTTGTACTCCAATCACTAAGCAGAGTGAATGTAAGGAAGGGTCTCTCTCTCTTTCTCTCTGTACTATAAACAGTATGGCACTGGAGCAAATGGGCTGGCTCTATACACACCACAGTGAGTACAGTATAGCTGGGCAAAAGGTAAATAAAGGAATGAGGGGTAGAGGAAGTAGCAGGATTGTGGGCAGAAAAAATAGGGAAAAAGAGAGGAAAGGGGAGAATGAAAGACAATGGTAGTTAGAGACTGCCCCCTAACTTCCCATACTAGTCATGTACAACCTGTGCCATCCAGCTGCTTTTGTACTATAACTGCCATCATACTCAGACACTGTTGGTCAACTGTGAGTTATGGGTCCACAAGTTGTTGCCCCTCATCACCCTTCATTTATCTCTTGTGGAATGTGGACATGCTTGACTTTATGTGATAATTTGATACCAGTATACAGTCTATACTATTGCAATCAGGGAGGGCTGGCTCATTGAGGTCAATCTGACCTCTAGGGGACAGGTCATTCTTTTCCGTCATTCTTTATCTGTCATGCCTACATCAGTTACCCAAGCCAGGACTTGTTGAACAGATGGTATCTACATACCATAAAGTAAAACCTTCAGGAGATTGCTGGATGATGGCTTAAGATAAGCTATGAATAAAGACATCTTTGTTTGTATGTAAACTAACAGCCCCCTCAGTCGTAAAACAAATAGCCCCAAATGGGCCTGAACAAACAGGATTTAGTGTGGTCTTTGTTTGGTCAGGCCTGGAGGAAGCTGCCCTGGGCAGGGACCTATAGATCAAGGCCTTGATTCTATTACCAGAGCAAAAAAAAAAAACAGGCTTTAGTATCCTACTAGTGTAAAAGCCTGTGTACACCTCCTAGCATTCTGTGCATTCGGGCAGTGTCTATTGCGCATGACTGCTTTGAACACACATCAGCGTTTGGGCAGTCTCTACTGTGCATTACTGCATCGGCCTGTGTTCAGGCAGTCTCTACTGCACATGACTACATCGGACCGCCTGTTTTGTGGTTGCATTTTCTTTCGGTAATCCTGCGCTTCAGAGCTGAGACATAGAAGACACAACGAAGTTTTCAAAACCATCGTTGTTAGAACAAAAACAGTGCAGAATACAGTTTATATCATAAAGATCCAACATAGAGTCCCCCCCTTCAACATATTAACCCCCACTTTGAAATTCAAATTATAGTGCTTACTTTCACCATTTTATTTCAACAAATATTGTTCATATTCAACATTTTAACCCCCTCCCTTTCTCACTGTCTAATCTCTTTCTCCTCTTCCTAATGTTTCCCCAATTACAACAATTTTCTATATTTCTCCTTATCAATGTTCAGATAGTTATATGTTGTATTTCCTTATTTTCTCTGTTTTCTTTGTTCTAAATAAAAAATAAAATTTTTGTTTGAAAAAAAAATAATGCACCAATTACTTTCTTTCTCCATTTAAATTCAACATTGTTCTTCTACAATTTTTTTCGACATGTGCTCGTTGTATTTGTATTGCATGATTAACCCTATGAGAGGTAGCAATGCATTGCAAAGTGCTTGCTACCCCTCTGGTACTCATAGGGTTAATAGGAAAGGTATGCTACTGCATACCTTGCCTGTATATGTGTATTATTATTTTTTATTACATTTTAATTGTATGTCAAAGAAATAGTTCAGACCTCAAGGGGGGTATCAGGACCCCTCCTGACACCCCCCTAGCATTCATCACTTATCCAGTAGGATAGGTGATCAATGCAGACCGAGTAACTGATTCATTGATGAAAGAGCAGCGCTGCTCTTTCTAAGAATGACCCAGTGACGGGGTTCATTAACCCCCTTAGTGACAGACGACTTAACTGGTAAGTCCAGGAAGTCATTCGCTATAATGGAAAAAACAAACAAACCCTGTCATTAAGGGGTTAATTCAAGGCAGTGCTTGTACTGAAATGGCTTACACAACCACTCCAGTACTAAAGAAGGCAGAAAATGCCTTCGGGGTTGCCCCATGGATCATCTATCCTTTTGGATAGATGATCCATGATGGGGGGATATTAGGAGGGATCCTGGTGCCCCCCTCAAGGTCTGAAGGTAATATTTATGTATAAAAAGTGCATATAACTTATGTCCCATGAAGAGGACTAGGCTTTTTTGTCCCTTTCAGGCTGAGGCGTGCCCTGCAACCCAGGCGGTTCCCCAGGCTGCGCGCACCTCCTCTAAGCCCAAACAACAATGGAGGTCCAAGCAGTCCTCCACCAAGCCCAAGGGCTCCAAACCTTCTTTGGCGTGACTCACTGAACCCCGGTCCTCAGGAACCGGTAGGTGGTCATTTGCTCCACTTCCTCAGTGCCTGGACTGACACCGTTTGGTATCCGTGGGATTTGCGGGTTGTATTGGAAGGATACAGGATCCCATTCTTCTCTCTTCCTCCGTTCAGGTTTTTCCCTTCTCACGCTCCTCAGGGAGCAGAGAAGCGCCGCCTGTTCCACAGAGCTATCCAGACCCTTTTGGACAAGGAGGTTCTGGCACCGAATATAGGGTTGGGGTTTTACTCCAACCTCTTTGTGGTCTCCAAGAAAGATGGTGGCTGCCATCCAATTTTGGACCTCAACGCCTTTGTGGTCAAGTCTCGATATCACCAGGAGTCCTTGAGGACGGTGATCACGACCATATCTCAGGGGGAATTCCTCTCTTTTCTGGATATTCAGGATGCATACCTGCACATTACTATTCATCCAGAGAGTCGGCGGTATATCAGGTTCTCCTGCAACCAAGGGCACTTTCAGTTTTCTGCTCTCCCCTTTGGTCTGACTACAGCTCCACAGGTCTTCAATCGAGTCCTGTGGGTGTTAATGGCTGTACTCCACAGAGAGGGCATCACTCCATATATGGACGACTTACTTGTGAAGGCCTCATCTCTGGATATCCTGCAGCAGCATGTACAGGACTGTATTCATGTGCTGACCCATCATGGCTGGATCCTCAACATGGACAAGTCGAATCTAGTACCATCCCAGAGACTAGTCTTCCTGGGGCTCCTGTTCGACACCCGACGGGGTATGGTGTTTCACTCGGAAGAGGTAGCTCACCAGATCGTCCACAAGGTTTTGGCAGTTCTGGCTCTCGATCCAGTTCCAGCCAAGAAGCTGACCTCCCTGTGGTGGGGAATTTCATTTCTACCATGGAATCGGTACTGTATGCCATGGCTCACACCAGGGAGTGCCAGAGGTTTGTGATCCAGGCGTGCAAGAGACAACAGGATCTACTGAGGATGTCAGTATCTCTTCCGCTTCATGTGGAGCTGAGTCTGTCATGGTGGCTACACCTTCCCAACCTTCTGGATGACTGTGACGACAGATGCCAGCCTCTCCGGCTGGGGAGCAGTCCTGGGTCACTGCAATGCCCAGGGCCAGTGCTCTCCGGAGGAATCTCTCCTTCCCATCAATGTGTTGGAGCTTCAGGCAATATTTCATGCCCTTCGCCATTGGACGCATCATCTGCAGGATTGCCCAGTCAGAGTCCAGTCTGACAATGCCACGGCCGTGACCTACATCAACAAGCAAGGATGAATAAGAAGTCTTGCAGCTTGGTTGAAGGTCAAAGCTATTTTAACCTGGGCAGAAGAACATATTCCTGCCATATCCACGGTTCATATTCCCGGCGTAGACAATGTGCTGGCAGACTTCTTAAGTCGACACACAGTAGAAAGCAGAGACTGGGAACTGAATCAAGAAGTGTTCAACCTCATTGTTCAGAAATGGGGACTTCCTTGCATCGATCTGTTGGCAACAAGGCACAATCAGAAGGTTCCGTTGTTCTGTACACGCTGAGGGGACCCACTAGCTCTGGCAGTGGATGCCATGTCAATATCATGGCACTTCCCGCTGACGTGCATCTTTCCTCCCATTCCCATGCTACGCAGGGTGTTGTGTAAAATGCGTCTGGAGGGATCTCCAGTCATTCTGATTGCTCCGTACTGGCCTCATCAGGCTTGGTTTCCAGAGCTCCTGGATCTCTCGGTGGCAGAGCCTTTTCAGCTCCCCCGCCACCCGGACCTCCTTCTTCAGGGATATCTGTGGAAGGAGGATGTGGATTGTCTGGGTTTGACGGCATGGAAATTGAATCCTCAATACTGAAGAGGAAGGGTTTCTCTTCTGGCATGGTGGCCACTATGCTTAGTGCCCTCAAACCTGTTTCCTCCAAGGCCTACCATAGAGTCTGGTCTACCTTTCTTTCTTGGTGAGCTGATAGGGATCTTTCTCTGGACTTTGATCTCCCTATGGTTCTGTCCTTTCTGCAGGATGGGATGGACAGTCTGAGTTCCCTTAAGGTTCAGACTTCTGCTCTCTCTGTCTTCTTTCAGAGACGTATCACAATTCTTCCTGATGTCAAGGTCTTCTTTCAGGGCGTTGCTCTTACTCGTCCTGCCTTTAAGAGCCCTACTCATCAGTGGGATCTTAATTTAGTCTTGGGCATCCTTCAGCTCCCTCCCTTTGAGTTCTTGGCTACTATTCCCTTGCGCATGCTGACTTGGAAAATGGCTTTTCTCCTGACGATTGTGTCTGTTCGTCGTGTCGCAGAGTTGTAGGCCCTGTCTTGTAAACCACCCCTTTTGGTGTTTCACAAAGACAAGGCAGTTCTTCGGACCTCTCGGGAGTTTCTCCCAAAGGTAGTATCGGAGTTCCACATTAATCAGGAAATTGTGGTACCCTCGTTCTGCCCTGACCCTGCTCTGACAAGGAAAAGGATCTTCACTTGTTGTAGTGAGTTGTCTCAAGATTTATATACACCGCACTGAGTCTGTTCACCAGTCTGACACCTTGTTCGTCATTCCTGAGGGGCCCAGGGCAGGGAGGCCGGCATCCAAGGTCACGACTGCGGCTTGGATTAAGTCTACTATTCGTAAGGCTTACGAGTTACGGAAGAAGACAGTTCCCTTTCAGGTTTCGGCTCATTCTACCAGATCCATTGGGACTTCTTGGGCATACAAGAACCAAGCCTCATCTGATCAGTTGTGCAAGGACGCCACTTGATCGTTTGTGCACACTTTTTCAAAGCACTACAGTGTGAATATTATGGCGCCAGCTGATGCCAGCTTGGGAAGGAAGATCCTGGAGGCAGTTTTGCCTGTCTAGGTTCTTCTTTCGTCTCTTCAGTGCACCTTCACTTTAGAGCCCGGTTGGCTCGAGTTCTGTGTGCTGTGCTATGTTCCTGGTGCAGTTCTGCACCGGTTTTGTGTCCATTGACACTCCGTGTTTTTGTTGAGCTGTTTATGATTTGATGGTTCATATAGGCTCTGATGATTTTGGGGCCCTCTGTCTGGTCCTTGCCTTACTTACCGCCCCGGGAAACTCAATGGCTGGACATCCCAATGTACCAGTAACCTATATTGGACGACAGAGGAAAGAGGATTTTAGTCTTTCCTGTTAAATCCTTTTCTTTTAGTCCATATAGGTTACTGGTCTCCCACCCTGTCAAGGGACCTAGCTTGGTTCTCCTGTGACTGAACGTGGGAGTCCTGTCAGGTTCATGCTCACAGGAGTTTTCTTTTCCCTTCTTAATACCTAGTCCCTAGTTAGTGTAGCAGATGTTTATGAAGAGGAGGTAGGCTCCACCCAGCATTCTCTTCAATAATTCTTCCTGCCTACTTAAAGGGACAGTCACCTACCCAATGTACCAGTAACCTAAATGGACTAAGAGAAAAGGATTTAACAGGTAAGATTAAAATCCTCTTTTTTATAATAAAAAGAAGACACTATCTGTGATCTTTGGCTGAGGAATACTTCCTACAAAGTAATATACTTTTACAGAGTATTGCAGATTACATACGCCTAGACAGAGCTGGAAGGTGTGTCTGCACCTGTTAACCCTTACATTCCCCTACATGTAATCATCCTAATTCCGACATAGCTCTCTCACTCAGTTATCCCTCCCCCATTCCTCTCTTACTTTCTAGTGCCCCCTCTGACACAACAGCCCCCTCTGTTCTCAACAGCTGGAAGGCCTTTGGCTTCCCAACACTGCTATGAAATAAGGTTAACCCTTTGAGTGCTAGAGAGGTATCCAACGCACTGCAACACAATGTGTTGGATACCTCTCTGGCACTCAATGGGTTAAAATATTTACCATTTTTAACCCTTTGAGTGCCAGAGAGGTATCTAACATATTGTCATCTTTTTTCTCAAGTCAAGCACTTTAACAACCATGTGAGCTTCTCAGGAGAAGGAACGGACGTCAGGTAAGGGGGTCTGTGGTTGGAAATAGTACTCGTACAAAAAAAAAAACAATCTGTATATTATACAAAGTATATTATTCTGTGGGAGGGTCTCCTTGTACATTTATGGCAGGTGCCCTGGAAGGTCTTTAAACAAAACTGTGGTATGGTCATATGACAAACAAAATCAAATATTTCTCATTATTGGGGTGCTAAAATTAGGTGTCTCTGATCTGATAGTGGCAAGAGATCACAAAGTGTGGTTTCTGATTAAGTGGAAACCTCCTCTTGGTCTGCCCATGTCTGTGGCATACCAACTACCAAATAGAGGACATTTCCATTGTTTTATTTGGGACTTTTAAATGCTTGAATGATCAAGAGTTCTTTAACACATTGCAGAGCAATTCACTGGAGCATTCAAGGTGTTAAAAGTACATTTAAATCCATGGGAATATGGTGAATTTTTACTTGTTCCCTAGGGTGTAGCGGACTCACTTAGTTGTGTGAAAGTTCACATGCATTCTTGTTGCCTCTACTTTTACAATTCATGAATTTTGTTAAGGTTGAACAAAATGGTACTAGAAGTTGCCTGGATATTGCTTCAATGTGCAGGCTTACCACCAATACATTACATGTCTTTCTCTTTTTTTTTTTTTTCTCGTGGACATTAAATTACTGAGTTTATCTTTGGTTGACTAAACATACACATTCCTCTGGCTGCTCCATCATTTCCTGTGACTGGAACTAAAACAAAACCCTTTCTGTTCTGCTGTTCCCCTCACATTGTTCTGATTAACAAGTTGCTTTGATACTGAATAATTTTAAATAGAGAAAAAGATGGATCAAATAAATATATGGTATTTTCAATAACTGGGTTTATATGTTTAAATTTGAAACTTTAGTTTTTGTTTTTAATCTTATCATTGCAAGAAAAGAAAAACCCTTTGGCTGCTGAGTGGACCACAGTGAGGTGCTTCCTAATGCATTGTGGTAATCTCTGACAGCCAAAGGGTTAATAAAACTTTTTTTTTCTATAACTGCACATATGGTATTGATGACTAGTTCTTTGCTTCATCTCTTTGTGTTTTTCAATGAAGAAAATTCCCTTCACTCATCGTTACTAAGAAGTTTTGTGTGAAGATGCAGATTGGCTCCTTACATCACAGTACACTTGAGGGAGCAGTTAATCATGAAGAATGGTTCAAGATAGCTACGAGTCCAGATATTACAGACTATGTTACTGAGTGATAAGAAATGCATTTTATTGTACATAGCTAATGTGACGAGACTATTATTTACATTTATAGATGTCCCCCTTTTACTGCTAGGAGAGCTGGGCAGTGCATTGCTGAGCAGTGTAAATGAGTGGAGGAGGTAATGTAGCGCTAAGACAGGAAGTCCCTGCATGGCATTCCTTAATTAGCAGAACCTATAAATCTAAAGAACTAAAAAAAACAGTATTGTAAATAAAAATGGCTAAAATAATATATATCTATATATCTATAAATCAACAAAACTGTTTCTAGGAGATAGGGGTCTTTAAAGTGCCAGTACCATATATATATATTACAGTATATATATGAAGCTTTATTTATATAGTGCCATCCATGTACACAGTGCTTTACAGAAACTGTAAATATGAAACAGAATGCAGCATTAGGGAGCCTATCCCAGACCTTAAAAATGTACCGCTAATTTTACATATGATATGAGCTGAGAGGGCTGGTTAGATTTGAATATCTGGAATCACCAGAGTAGAAGCAAATGAACAAAGACTTTCTTGTTGCCATATCAGCACAATCCCAAAGTCCATCACACAAAATCTAGCAAAAGTTCATGCACACCTTCTGCTTCTTGTAGTGCTCCAAACCACACACATATGCATGTAGTTCTAAGGACACAATCACTGGATGTGTGCTCACAATGTACAAACACAGCGCCAGTGTGGGTCTGGGCACATTGGAGTCCAGTTTCTATACTACTTTAGCGGCCAGTATTTAACCCCGTGGATGCTAGAGATCTCTAGCATCCAAGGAGCTGCAAGCTTTTTTTATGGTTGTCTGAAGGAGGCTAAGGATATTAATTGTGTCATGGAACAGTGAATCTGACTAGAAATGGATGGGCAGAGCAAAGGGACCTTGGGTTCTTTCCCTAAGGGAGCCTGACTTTGCTGCAGTTACAAGGTGCACACTATGTACTGTTTATAGAAAGGACAGTGGATACAAAGAGCTTTTTAAGATATCCTTGCTTAATCACAGGTGAGTAATCAGTGGCTTTATCATTGTAATTGAACTGACTCTGCTTATTTGGGGATACCCTGAAAACATGGCCTGTTTTGTACCTTTAAGTCTGGAGTGGAGAATCCCTGAGGCAGAGATTGAAGCATTAAAGGGATAGTAATGTTTCACAAAAACAGCAGCTCCAATTAATCTTCATAGTATTTGAGCCATAGAGAGTGTTATTTCAATACTGTCAGAGTTGTAGTTCAAGAGTAATTGAATGATAAAGTATCCCCCTCCCACCCCTTTTACCTAGTGTAAGCCACCTCCCGTCTGATGTGGAATCTGGTCTTAAGACCAGACAGATAACAGCAAGGGACAATCTTCTTATTGAGAGAACAATGAAAATCCTGAACACCCCCCCCCCCCCCGGACAGGTTTTTCAGCTTTTTTCCCTTATCTTAATTGAAGATTGTCCCTCTCTGGAATCTACATGGGCATCTCCCTGCTGCTCTGAGCAGTGTTATATCAGTAAAATGGGCAGGGGGGATACTTTATCATTCAATTACTCTTAAACTACAACTCTGACAGAATTGAAATAACACTCTCCAAGGCCCAAATACTATGATGATTAATAAGAGCTGCTTTTATTATGAAACATTACTATCCCTTTAAGGAAGACCAAACACACGAGATTGGGCTATAAAGTCAGGACTTGTATATGATCTGAACTCATATTTCATCTCAACCCAGTCCTGAAAGAACCCTTAACAAGGGAGGTTTTTTTTTTACTTTAGAATACGTCTGCTTCTACTTATGTTTGCATGCCCAGTGGGAGCCATAGAAGTTACGGTTAATATATTAACCCTTTGAGTGCCTGGTGGTATACGTGATACTCTTTGGTACTCAAAGGCTTACAGGCCATATGCACGTACAGCAATTCTGAGCCAAAATCAACTATAGCACAGAGACCAAATAAATATCCCCATATATTTAAAAGTGGATTTCATAGGAATACTAACCTTTAATTTTGAATTTACATATTTTGTATTTTAGTCAATTTGCCTATACTTTATTACTATGTTTTTAATCTTCACCTATTTTATTTATTTTTTTTAACTTTAGTGTCCATGACAACAAGCTACATGAATCTGTTTACACAGAGTTTTCTGTCAGGGAACATGAAAGCTGGAGTACAGATAAAATATCTGGTCATTCTCCATGGCCGCATTCAGTGTTTAAGAGATAGTAAAGTTTAATTTTAAGTTTATTTAATATTGTAGGCATTAAAAAAAGAATTACATCGATGTAAGTCTTATCTCTCAAACCTTTATGGTTTCAGAGTTATAACTGATTAAAGTTCCCCCTCCAGGCTGTTTCAGACAAGTCTGCCATCTTGCTGACAGCAGGAGATTCCAGTCCCGGGACCAGCCAGCAGCTCTTCAGCAGGACCGAAATAGCTCTGTTTAGAAATAAATACTTCATTGGAACGGTCTATAAAGTGTGTCCGGTTTGCAAGCAAACCATAAAGGTTTGAGAGATAAGACTTACATCGATGTAATTATTTTTTTAATACCTAAAATATTAAATAAACATAAAATTAAGCATTACTATCCCTTTAAGTCTCCCCCTATCAGCTGTAGACTGGAAACAATTAAAGCAAACTTATAAATAACCCAGTCCTCTTCTCGTCTATATTTCATGCAGCAAAGGTAGGGGAGGAAAGTTGGTGAATGCTATCGTGGAGAATGACCAGGAAAGCAAAATTACAGTAAATATGAAGGAATTTTCCTTGGCAGCATTCACTAAATGGTAGTACCCTAGCAGTACCAACTCATCAAGAGGGAAGGCAAAATAAACTCTGAGCATAGACGTGAAATGTTATTTAGAGCTTTAAGAAACAGCCTGGAGAACTCTTCTTACTCAGGTAAGGATATCCAATTTATAGTGCTTCAGGAACATCTTGATAGAACACCACATAGCCGCCCTACATTGCTTCTGGAGAAACATTATTTGCAGCTACCCTAGGAATAGATATGGTGCTCTTGTAGTATTGGAACTCAGCCTTGAGGTTCTGGCAACAGGCTTATTAAATAGCCCTCTGAAATGCATTCAACAATCCAGCAAATAATCAAATGTAGAGATGGTGCCTGACCCGCTACAGTAACCAGAAGTGACAAACAGAATCTTTGAGAAGCTGCAAATCAGCTTTGTTCTTTCCAAATATGTTTAATGCTTTGGACCAGATCCAGACTGTTGCCCTGAGGCCTTGCTGGAAGCACAGTATCTTGCTGGAGGTGGAAGGATGACACCACTTTAGACAAGATGTTTGGTAGCAGTCTGAGAACCACTCTCTTTATTGAAGCTCTTGAAAGGCCTCCAGGCTGACCCCAGGATAATGAAGAGTTTTTCAGGTAAGTCTCCACACATTTGTCCATTGTATAGTTGAATGGTGCTGCAGCATTCAGAGGTAAAGTGGTCTTTCGGGACAACCTGACGATGCATCATCCAGAGGTAATGTGGTCTTTCGGGACAACCTGACTACTGCTGAGTCAGCCGTGGAGGAAAGTCCCAATCTTTAGAATCCTTTTTCAAGAAGGGTTACACGTTTGAGAGCCTAACAGAAAAAAGTGCCTTCCTGTCAGATCTACACTTAAAAAAAAATTATATCTTAGAACTTAATGATATCATATTTACTAAGTGGCCATCTCAGCTACAGGGAAATATATTAACACTATGACCATGTTCACTGGGACTTAGTGGGCAAAAGACAAAAATGAAGAAACTCTGGCTAAATTCAATTTTACCATTTGGAACAAATAAATAGTTTTACATTGGGATTTTAACCCATAGAATGTTACTGAAATCTCCAGCGCATTTCTTCACAATGTATTGGAGACTCCTTTGCACAAAAGGATTTAAAGTCCTCTTTTACCTCAGTTGGAACTTTGGGAATTGTACCCTTCTGTGAAGTTGGCTTTCTCCTATTTGGACTTCTTACATATGGCCCAAAGGTGGCTGCTGAGGCTTCCAATTCCCACACACAGCCACGTTTGAACACATCTCAGTGAGTGCTTCAGTGGAAAAAGAAAATCTAAATAATGTGGGAAGCTACAAGGAATATCAGCCAGATATGCATGGCCAATGCCCACAGCATTGACATTTTATAGTTTAAATGTGCATTCCCCACAAAACTGGTGTTGATCATGAAGGTAGAACTTTCACTTTTGATTTGCCTGCTATATTGAAATGGTGGATGATTGAAAAAAGCTGGAAAAGGAAGATATGTAATGGTTTAAAATGGTGCATTAGCTAGGGGTTTATTAGGTAGATTTGTTTTTGGGGAATATTTTGGTGGGTTCTCTGGTTGGGGGAGTGGAAGAGGGCGAGGAGGGTTGTCTTCCTCCTCTTACTTCCCCCCACATTGCCATGCTAATATATAATACTTGGATTTTTTTTTCCATCAAAAAATTTGTTTTCTAAAAATGATACTGCTTCACTATATATTTAGAGTTTAATATACATGAATGGCTGGTTTCCTTTTCCCTTCTTCCCTCTCTGTGCTGTTGTATGGAATCAAATATATGGTTGCACAGGAGGTCCTGGGTGTGGATTCAATATGAAGTTAACAGATAAAATATAAAGGTGCACAGTATGGAGCGAGGAGAAGTATAATGGAATAGAAATATAGAAAATAGTCTATTTAATATGCACTTTTTTTTTTATACAGTATTGACTACTCCGATGATAAATGTGTGTGGGATTAAATAGTAGTTAAGTAGAGATGATAGAATTAAATTTAGTTACAAGGTATCACAGGTAGATGGGAATGGGGAGAAAAGAGAATATTCATAAGGTATCATTTGTGTGTAGGTGTGTTAAGATAATTCACATTGTATATGAAAAGTTAAGAATATGTGGGATATGGTGTAGTAGGGGGTGAAGTTTGAAAAGTTTTGCTACCCTTTTTTTTTTTGGGGGGGGGGAGGATGGTAATGGTATAATACACAAGAGACATAAAAAAGGAAAAAGGGAAGGTACATAGGTTTCTATAATACATTTTGGGTTTATGGTGGATTATGTTTGAGGGTTTTTTTTTTTTGTTTTGAAACATTTTTTTTCGAAAAAACTATATTGTATCACTATATGTGTAGAGATTAGTAAATAGGAAATGTCTTCTAACTAGAGTGGTGGGATGGGTGGTTTCCTTTTCCCTTCTTCTCTCGCTGTGCTGCTGTATGGATTTGAATCTGTGTGTGGATTCAATATGAAGTTAACAAATAAAATATAAAGATGTACGGTATGGAGAGAGGAGAAGGGTAATGGAATAGAAATATAGAAAATAGTCTATTTAATATGCACTATTTTTTTTATGGTATTGTTGGTCAATTTTTGAGGTCTATAAGGGCGTTGTATGACACACCGAAGGCTAGGGTATTAGGTTAAGGCTTTTCTTCAAACTGGTTTTCTGTGGGAATGGGACCAGGCAGGGTTGCCTGTTGTCCCCATTGTTATATACATTGGTACTGGAACCACTGGCGATTGCAATCAGAGATGACAGGAATATCAGAGGATATGGTCTGGGTGAGGGACAGGTAAAACAATCTTTATGCAGACGATATGCTCCTTACGTTAGAAACACAGAACGAATCAGTGAAAGCCTTATTTAAAGTGTTGGCAGAATACTCAAAAGTATCAGGAGATAAGGTTAATATTGAAAAGTCAGTATTTATATCTAAAACTTTGAACGCTGAATCATTGGGATATTTAACAAATGATCTTGGTTTAGTTCATAAAAAAGATAATTTTAAATATCTAGGAATTAATATCACCCCAACTCTGGAAAGTCTGGTGGAAACTAATTTCCTTCCTTTGATGAAGTATACGAACAAGTCTCTTAACCTCTTAATGTCCAATGTCATGCCAGGACCGTCAGGCTTTCCAGCACTTAAGGACCAGTGACGGTCCTGGTACGTCATGGAATTCAGGGCTCCCTGGATGGCTGCACACCGCTCGGGGAGCCCTGAATCAGATATGAAAAACCCCCCAAAAACCTCTGTGGTCCTTTAGTGCCGGTTGTGTGTGCCGGTCATTAAGGGGTTAAGATATGGAGGGGACTATGCTTCTCATGGTCAGGTAGGATTAATATTTTGAATTTTTACATTCTGCCTAAATGGTTGTACATTTGGCAGATGATTCCATTGGAATTCCCCTGACCATAGTTGCATTTGTTACATACAGTTTTTCAGAATTTTATATGAGAAGGGAAGAGGCCTAGAGTGAGTATGAGAGTGTTAGCAAGGAAAAGGAAGGAAGGAGGATTAGGTGTGATGGAAATCCAACGATGTTATAATGCAAACAGATTGTTTCATATTCTAATGACGCATAGTCCAACAGCAGATCAAGAGAGTTGGTATAAAATTGAGAAAGAAAAGATTGGATTAGGTAATTTAGCATCTGGATTTTGGCTAAATGGATTTAGGAAAAAAGAGGAAGAGGGGAAAAAAATTCCAAGAGTTTTGAAACACTTAAGGAAAAGTTGGACTAGTGTACTATGACGACAGTTAGAACTTTGTAATAAAATTATTCCTGCACTTCAGTTAAATATTGTGAATGATCTGATGGAGAATATGAATATTTTGTCCTGGCAGAAGGTGGGTATAAACAGAAGAGAGGATATATTTGGTTGAAAAAACCCCATGAAATCCTTTCCTCAAATTAAAAATGAGTTTTAGCTGAAGGAGAAAGACTTATTTGTATACTTAATAATCAAGGGGTTTATGGACTCATATGAATTTAAATGGTCTGCATTTGATTAGAAAGTTTAGGGAGTTATTTGAGTTGGATGATTGTATTAATTTACTTTCGAAATGTGCAAATTTCACATACTACTTAAGGCATCAAAACTATTTCAGTGTTTGGGAAATGGGAGAAAGATTTAGGCAAATAAATAGAGAAGTACTGGATTAAAGCCTTTGGTAAAATTACTAGTAGTCTCCACTGTTTGAATTTAATAGATGCTCATTTTAAGATGGTAAGCAGATGGTATATGGTTCCAGTAAAGCTTAAAAAAATGTATCCAGAAGTCTCAAAGATATATTGGAAGTGTGAATTAGAGGAAGGCAGTTTTCTGCATATATGGTGGTCATGTGGTCTTGTATTAGATTACTGGAAGAAGGTGGTGCAAATATTATATATATATGCACAAACGTTGAATTAAAGCTTAACTCGGTAGTATTACTGTTGAATTTGGAGTGGCCTAATATGAGCAACAACAAGGAAATGATTATTACACACATCTCAGCTGCAGCGATGATGGGTGTTGCAAGGAATTGGAAATCCAGGATCGCTCCAGACATTAAAAAAATTATTGAGCAAACAAGATGGCAAGTAAAAATGGAAATGGGTGTATCCTATAGTACGAAGGGGGCATATTTAAAGCGTAGTATGTGGGAAAGCTGGTTAAGTAGAATTGATCTCATATTTAAGACCGATTTTGCTGAAATTATCTAATTAGGTTTTAACTGAAATTACCCTCTGACTTTTGACCGTGGGTTTCGGGATTATATGGGATATTATATATTGATGTTGATGTGATATAAAGATTAGAATTTATGCATGGATATTTTGTATTGTAATGTTGGAAGAAAATACAACTAAAAAAAAAAAAAATGTGCATTAATCATCATGCAGACTCTTCACGGTGCAACTTCACTGCAATCATGCCAACCTGAACTGCCACATATGTAGAGATAATTGCAACTGGTATGGGAATGTCACCACTGCATGCGCTTCATCTGTACTTTTTTTTTTTTTATACAATATACCACATAGAACATGTTCATTGTATACCTTATTTCAGCACCCAAAGGAGGAGGATGCATGCTAGGTTCATTTGAGAGGTAAAAGAGGGACACATCACAACCATGTACAGAAGTGAGATTTTATTTCCAGGACAAAAAATATAACATATCATTTTTATGTCTATGACCACTTATGTCCTCAGCCCTCCTGTGTCTCTGTACTTTGATATATCCATATACATATTTTATATTTAAATGGTATAAGAGGGGTTTCCTTTTCCAAATACACACTACTGTTTATAGCAGGGGAAGGTAACCTATTCATTTGCCAACCGAGGATGATAACATCTTTAGTTCTGCAATAGCGGATACAGCAATAAATTACTGATCTCTGATTTATATAGAATTAATATAAAATATTTTAAGGAACGTTATACCTATAGTAACAACTCCATCTTAATTTAACAGGACTACTTACCTAGGTAGAATATCCTTCAGACATCACTTGCAGCAGGTTCCTGTACAGGTCACTTGATTGAACGAGATAGGAAAGCTCCCTCTGGCACATCTGCATCTCTCCAAACCCCCCCATCTCTTCTGCTCTTGCCCTCTTTCATGAATGAATATGTTTATTTATATACCGCCACAAGTGTACACAGTTCATTACACTTTAATAAAGGGATAGTAATACTTTGTTTTAACTTTATTTTATTTTGTAGGCATTAAAAAAACATGAAGAATGATACAAGTCTTATGTCTCAAAGCTTTATGGTTTAAGAGATATTCACAAGCAAAGGTTCCCCCTCCCGCCCCTTTTTCCTAGTGTAAGCCATCTCTTCTCAGATGTGAATCTGGTTGTAAGACCAGACAGATAACAGCAGGGGACAATCTTCTTCCTATGAGAACAATGAAAGCCCTTCCCCCTTGACAAGTTTTTCAGCTTTTTCCCTTATCTTAATTGAAGATTGTCCCTCTCTGCAGTCTACCTGGGCACCTCCCTTCTTACCTGGCTGAACAGGGGGGGGATACTTTGCTTGTGAATATCTCTTAAACCATAAAGGTTTGAGAGATGACTTATATCGTTCTTCATGTTTTTTTTAATGCCTACAAAATAAAATAAAGATAAAATGAAGTATTACTATCCCTTTAAGGGTTTTGACAATACAGGGTTACAAGTGCTTTGCAAAGTGAAATACCGGAAGTGAGGTCCCTGCCCGAAGGCTTACAATCTAAAGTTTCATCCCATCTTTTTCACTCCCTCCCTCCCCATTCCTGTACGCGTAGTCCCATTCTCATTCACTTTCTTTGCCATTCTTATGGTCCCAGGGCCCCCCATCGCTGTGGCCCCTCTATCTTGCTCTCTCCCATGTTATCCCACTCACACCCTTTTCAACTGCCCCTCACCCTATAACTCTGTGATCATTCCGGTCCACCTTGGATAGAGTCGATTTTTCACCGGGTTCTCAGTATTGATCCACAAAACAAACTACAGAGATTTCTCTAATCACTTGAATCTAAGATGTTAATGGGAAACAAATCTAGCACTAAATTATGCAAAACTGAGAACTGCCTAGCACAGCCAAAATTAACCCTTTGAGTGCCAGAGGGGTACGGACTGCATTGCAATGCGTTCCGTACCCCTCTGGCATTCCAAGGGTTAAACCACTTACCTTGAAAACTGTGAGCAGCAGGTAACCATTTTATACACAATTCATTTTATTTCTACCACAAATGTTTTAGTGGCTCAATAAAAATCATATGGTGCTACCAGATCACAGGAAAAATAAAACTTCATTTTGATTATGTGAAACTAAACTAAGTGCCTAAGGCTTCAAATCTAATCTTAACGCATGCATTATTTAACATTACCGATGATACTTTCAAGTGCCTACATATGAATCACATTTGTTATACACATACAATATACTTCCCTAGGGGCTCAATCTTCATTTTTCAGATACAGCAAATTGCAAAGCATTGAGATTCTGAGACAAACCCAGTGTTGCCCTTCATTCAACTACATACACATAGGTCAGTGTTGGTCAATGTGAGGCCATCAAGCTGCTGCCAGGCAACAACTCCTATCATTAATGATGGAAGTTGAACATTGACAGCAGCTGTAGTGCCTCCTGTTGCCCATCTCTGATATAGACACTGCAAAGTGTATACGGTATATCTGAGATTTCACATTAAAAGAGTACAGAATGCAAAATAAATGAAACTATTCATACAATTCCAGCATCCAAGGAGCTGTACATGTTTGAATTTAAAAAATTCCCCCACACAAACACTTTAGAGGGTTTGTCCTGCTAATAAAACAATATTCCCATTGTCGGGAGAGGTTTCATTTGCACATTACTACAGTGGAAACAGATCACATACTGTAGTCAATGACTTATTTACTCTGACTGCATTATAAAAGAAGAACATTGATTTGTGGACACCAGTTGGTGCTATTGCGAACGGTTTATTAATAAAATTGTGTATGTGTGGAGTTATTAACAGGAGGTGTTAGTTCTGTTTTAATCGTAATAATAGATATAATTAAACTGTGTAGTATTTCCATTTATGTTGCCATCTCAACCACCCTACAACTACACCCTTGTTCCTTCATGCTCAAATGTGCTCCGGTGTCTTCTTGATGAGAACTACTTTACAAGCATTTGATTCACTGGTGCACATTCCTGCATGCTATGAAAACATCCACAAGAATAGAATGACCTATTTTCCCTTGATAAATGTTCTCCTTTGTTATTCCTGGGCAGGCTTTGATGGCCAGCATTCGAGGAATGAATTAACTCCAAACAATGAAATCACAAAATCTACTACAATTGCAGCCATGGCTGCATGCAACAAGCCTAAATATTGGCACACTTTTCTTCATACCATTTCCATCTGTTTCTAATTAAATGTGTGTGTAATTTTCTAGCTCAGGTTATATGTTCTATTTTACAATGTATTGGCTGTACAGAAAACTAACATTTTGTAAGAGATCATTCTGTAATATTTGGCGATATGAGCTAGTGTCTGCCCAACATATGCTTGAAATTTACGCAGCCTTTAACCCCCTGGATGCCAATAAGGTCTCCAAAGCATTCTGAAGCATCCAAGAGGTTAATAAAAACATGGCATTTGACACTGCATCACTTTCAAATAAGGAAACTATTTTGGGTTGCAAAATTACTGTGACCAGAATGTGAATTTTGGGAAGTGCCTCATTTCCTGCTCTGATGGTCGTTTTAATGACTGTTTATTATTATTTAGGGAACAGTCCTAATGCGATGTTAGTAAGAGACTGACTTCACATTTCCAGACCAAAGGTTTTTTTTTTTTTCTAATGCAAATCAGGAAACCTAATAAACATTAATAGGACACTGGATATTTTTTTTTTATGTTGACCTCAGATTCCCTCAGAGGATCAAATTCTATGTCATTTCCACTGTATGGAATCTGCTTAGAGGTCTACCATCTGAACTATTGTAATATCACAAGTAAAAAAAAAAAAAAAATCACTCTATGTGATAACTTCATAGCAAGGGATTGGAATAGCCCCACCTGGTGAGTACAACAGAAAATTGCTGTCTAGTTAATTAAACAAAAGTAAATATCCTAACAGTAGAGTACTTTTTTATTTATACTACAGATCATTAATATATAGTTAGTTATCTTTTTTCATAAAATGGATAACTACTGCTCCTTTAACCCTATAGGTGCCAGAGGGGTATGCAATGCATAGCAATGTGTACCCCTGTGGCACTCAAAGGGTTAACAGACCTCGAAAAGGGAAAAACAACACATCTGAAGAAGTATCCCTGCTTCTAATGAGATCCCTTGGTCATGTGACCCTGTGTTCAATTGCTTGAGATGGAATGCAGGGTTCAGAATGTGCTTTTAGTGAAGGTGATATCACTGACTGAACATCTGATCTTCATTGTGCCACAACTAAATATGTCTGTAACGGATTTAAACAATAACCAACATGTGTGTATCTCAATAATATCTACTAAAAAGACATAGCAAACTTACTGACTTTTAGAATTTAGACATTATGCCTCAGTTTATCCCTTGTGTTTTAACAAAATTGCTATTTTAATCATTTATACATTTTCATGAACTGTGAAGTGTTTCTATACACAGAGTAGCTCACAAAATTACATCATTTTAACTCCTACTACAAAATTTATTAAGACACACACACATAAACCCGCACTATTATGAAGTGGACTCTGTTAATTAGTATATTTTATTAATTATAGGGACATAATCATCATTATTCACATTTTATTTACAAATATAAAAGGGAATCTTTAGAACAAAAAAGGAAAATATCCAAGTAAAATGACAACTTTTACTGCATATAATCATCACAAAAAGTATACACAGGTAAAAAGAGATAAAATGTGTGGTATAGACTATAGAGAATCCAAGTATGTGAGCTGAATATCAACACTGTGACAATGTTGTGTTTTATTCTACTTGATTGAAACCACCACTCAACTAAAATTATTCATACACACAGCAGTCAGTGTGAATTGGCTAAATGCCCAGAGTCCTCTCTTTTTCATGTTGTTTCTCACTTAGAGAACCTCCATTTATTGGAACCCTGCACTCAGAATGGGTTATAAGCCTAACTCGCTATATTATCCTGTCCCTTCTTCAGGTACATACTTAATTCACCCCAAAAAACAATCAAACATTTGCTCATCCAATGAGCATGGTATTAATGGTGCTTGGTGGGCTACATAACTGTGAGCAGGAAAGCCTTCTACCTGACAAAGATTTCACCATTAAATTTGTGGCTTCATCAGGAGCCTAAACTGACCAGGATTATTTCATTATCATATTACCATTCTACAGGATACAATGCAAGCTCCTTAGAATGGTATTGTTAATCAGCAAAGTATAATACCGCCGCTGGGGTATAATTGCCACGAATCAAGGCAAAAAAGGGACGGGGCTTTCTGTGGCATTACAAAAGTGGGCAGGAAGTGTGTGTGGGGGGGGGGGACAGGGTGGGAAGGAGAAGAAGTGGGCTGAGTTTTAAAGGAAACTCCTCACATCCAGAGAATCAGCCTCTGCCCCAGAGACCCAGTAATGCATTGCATTTCTGCAGTCAATGTATCTGTATCATTAGTTGGGGACTCTCTCCACAACTACTGTATCTGTATCCCTTGGCTGTGGACTCTCTCTTCAAGTACTGTATCTGGACCCTTTAGTTGTGTACGGGCTCTCTGCAAGTTATGTATCTGAATCTTTGAGTTATGGACTCTTTTGCTGCAAGTACTGTACCTGAATCCCTTCGTTGTGGACCCTCTCTGCAAGTACTGTAAAAACCTGCTCCTACCATCAAAACTGCCCCCACCCATGGCTTGCAACAAGCTGTAATGCAACATGGAAGTATGCAGCTGTCAGCAACAAACTTTGCTGATTGTTCTCGCAGCCTACTTAATGCCTCTATGTAGGGGGGACTATACTCACAGCCCAATGAAAGTGAACTACAATACTTCAGCCTCACAGTTCAGTTTCTTAAAGGGAGCCCACATTATCTCTTTTCAGTCTCCTGTTCTGCTCTCCTATTGGTTCTCCAGGGCTCACAATTCATCCCCGTTTCATCTGCAGGACTACTGCTGCTGCTATGGGCGCAGATATGACAGTAAGGCATTATTCACATGATAGTCATCTTCTAAATTGAGCTTCTGTTAACCCCTTGAATGCAATGTGCTGGTGAACTTTCTAGCAATCAAAGGGTTAAAAGAAGTCCCATTTTAATCAGATTTTTTTTTCTGCCATTTTTATTTGTCCCTTACGGTGCAATTAATTTGAACCAAATACTGTACAGTTCTTAGTACATCAGCCTCAGTGTTTTATGAAATACAGTATGGTGTGACTTTTATTCTCCATATGGCACCCACAATAAACGAGGTGTTGTACTATACAAGGTTAGCTGCATTTAGATGTTTCACTTCTTTAATGGAGGAGCGTCTATAGATTGCAAAAATTAGAGGGGAAACAGAGCCAATAGCCGACTTATTGACAGTGAGTACACCCGTCAAGTCTTGTTTTGGAGAACATGAATGTCATACTTTCTATTAATATGATATGCTTCAAAGATGCTTTATTAGTTAGGATCCATTCCTAAGCAGAGTCTCTGAAGCTGGTGTCTTAAGATCTAGAGTAATTCTGCAGCAATCAAATTGCACCATAAAGGATAAAGACCCCAGTGTAATTTTTTTTTTTAATCTGGCTGAAGAAACTGAACTTGATGCTCTGAAATGTGTGGGATGATGGTGATGAGCTTGATAATGGTGATGAGTGGACATGGCTATAATAGTTTTTTGATGCTATGTACATTGAACTTCACCAAGATACATTTCTTATTTTTTGTTTAATTTTATTTTTATCATTCATTGTGTTTTAAATATTGATATTTGCTAGTGCTGATATTCCGTGTTTTTGGTGATTAAAGGTGTGATGACACTTCCAGTTGTGGATGCGGGGTTCCCTCATCCCACAGGTTAACTGGGCACATAATACAGCCGATTAGATTTGGTCTGATTGTGGAGGTACTGACACTTGACGTTTGAGTAGTATTACAAACCACGCTGGTGGGTTTTGTTTATTTGCATCTTATCACAGAGATACATACGAGATATACATCATTTTATATTTTTTCTCTTTGGACACTGTATATGTGTAGTACTCTGTGTCCTACTGCATTAAAATACATAATTCACTTTTTACATTTTAGTTTGGAATGCACTATTGATTTTTTTTTTTTTTTAGCACCAAGGTTTCTCTTTTTGACTTCTTGTTATATTTTATACACCTTTGGAGTAAGGGTTATTTTCCCAGTCTGCTGTTTATATCAGAATTTTGTTTTGGTTCCTTCCATCTGTGCACCACTTAGCATGCTTTTGTTCGAATTTAAAATATAGCTTGAGCTGCAATAGATTGAGTTAAAGTCTCACAACAGTGACCCTAGCCTTGTTTTACTTACAAGGGAAAGCAGAAGGTTTATGGGGTTAATCGTTTGAATGTCAGAGGTTTATGCACCCCTGACGGTACTCAAATGGTTAATGGTAATTCTGCTTTATCCCCTATGGTGCAGTTTATTTGCTCCAACCTTTGTCTGACAGCTTCTCCCTGTTAAAGGGATAATAATGTTTCACAATAAAAGCAGCTTCAATTAATCTTCACAGGATTTGAGACATAGAGAGTGTTATTTCAATACTGTGAGTGTTGTAGTTCAAGAATAATTGAATGATAAAGTATCATCATCCTGCCCCTTTTACCTAGTGTAATCCACTTCCCCTCATATGTGGAATCTGGTCCACAGACAGCTCACAGCAAGGGACAATCTTCTTACTGTGAGAACAATGAAAGCCCTGCCCCCCTTGACAGGTTTTCCAGATTTTTTCCCTTATGTTAATTGAAGATTCCCCCTCTCTGCAATCCACTTGGACACCACCCTGCTGCTCTGAGCTTAGCACTGTTACTTCATATAAGGGACGGGAGGGGGATACTTTTTCATTCAATTACTCTTGAACTACAACTCTGACAGTAATGAAATAATACTCTACAAGGCCCAAATACTATGAAGATTAATTGGAGCTGCTTTTATTATGAGACATTACTATCCATTTAAGTACTTTATGTAAGTACCTATCTGGACCACTAAAGCACCACCTCATGGTTCATATGCATCATTTTGTGAATTATTAGATATTGATCTCTCTTTCCTCACAAAATTGTGGCCATTATAAACATTTAAAATACTATAAAAGTTCATTCACTTGCGTACCCAGGTTAACTAATTATACAGATTTATTAATGGATTAAACTGATTATGTAAAATACAATTTGAACTTTCATAATTTTTAGAAGAAAATTAAATTAAAAAACACCTTATGTTTTATAAAGACAAGTCTTATTTAAGAACATTTGTTATAGTTATTAAATTCTGTGGTCTTTTTAATCTGTATACCCATAACCGATGAACGTTATTCCTTTTTTGCCCTTCCTTTGAAATGATCCATGAAATGAAATGCTCCCAAATAATCACCAACAACAACTCCCAACTTTGTAGGCATTAAACTAAAAAAGAAAAGAAAACATAACTTTATTTTGGTACAGTGAGGAGATACCCATGAAGAACATAACTCTGAGGTTTCAACCTCTTAGATTTTAGACTTCTTCAGTACATAGGGAGGGGATGTAGAAAACCACCAGCACAGCTCCACTGGCTGCAATTCTAGGTATGGACTATAGCATTTGATCCCTTTAGGGCATACCAGCACACAAATACCACTGCCAATATGAGTTTAACCCCTTAAGGAATGGCCGCACGCGCATGCGGCCGTCACTTAAGGACCACAAGCCATTTTTTTTTGCGATCTGGTTCAGAGGTCCACAAATGACAAGCAGCCAAATGGCAAGCCCTGAAATCTATGACTGTCCTGGCACGTCACGGGTCATGTTGGACCCATGACATGCCAGGACTGTCATGGGTCCTTAAGAGGTTAATACAAATAGACCCCAAATACCTCCGAAATAACATGCACACAAAATAGGATTTTAGTCTTACCTCTCCTCTTAGTCCATACGGAACACAGGTACAATGCGGCTGAGCTTCTCCTTTGGAGGGCAGAACAAAATCAAAAAGAAAAGGTCTTGTGGCTGGAAACTCCCAGCTCCGCCTCCAGTTGTTATTATGTGAGACAACCACACCAAAAGGGACAGAGAGAGAAGAAGAAAGGTCCTGTGTCACGATTCTGATTAGATCTGGCTTTGTAGCTGAAGATTGAAGCTAGAGAAGGAAGTTTGGGTTCGGTGCCAGTCACAGTCTTCCCGTGCTGTGTACGAAGCTGGGATAAAGGTGCTAGCCGCAAAGCCAGATGTCCAAACCCAGTTAAACCAGGGCCTAGACTAGGATGGAAGGACTGAGGACTGGTGGAAGCTCATACATCTGAACTGTAGAGAACCCCTGGTGCAGAATAATCAAAAGCGAAAAAACGGGCAGCAACTTAGCAGATATTTCAAGACAGAATGAGGTAATATACTGAAACCTGTAAGTAGACCAGGAAACACCCACTTCAGGAATGAGGGGAACCAAAAGCCAGGAGGTGAGTGGTCCTAGGCAGACAATGAACAGCTTGCCATGGTATGTAGCCTAGAAAGGTAGAAATGCTACCTGTATATATACAGCAAAATGGAAGGTGCCACCATGGGTAGAAGATAGTAGAAATGTTACTCACATACAAGAGAACGGCAGATGCCACAAGGGGTAGCAGCAAGGTAGGATGCTACCTAAAATAATCGGACTGGCGATATGCCAAAAACTGGTATCTTACAGAATGTAGGAATAAGGTAGAAATGCTACCTATACAGAGCTGACCTGCCCGAGACAGCATGCTATGACCGCTGCATGGCACATGTCCCGGTAACAAGAGATCCTGCAAAGCTGAGGAAGGGAAGGCCTCACTGATTCCAGCTCCACCAGACACCCTGAAGAACTCTGGGACCAAGGCAGTGCCTAACGGAACCTCGAGGGTACAAGGGAGAGGCCCTCTAAGAGGCTAGGCTGCAGTCACCTCTGCAACCGCTCCCCAACAGGAATCAGGGAAACAGAGTAATCCCAGTCCCCAGTGAAAACAACGGCACAAACCAATAGCAGAATAAATCTGCGGGAGCTATTGGGCTAGTGCCGAGCTGAGGGGAAGGAGCTCAACCTCCCCAAAGCCAGTAAGGCACAAGCAAGAATGGTCAGAATACTGAAGTCACCGGGGGTGGATACAACAAACCTGGAGAACCAAGCCAGAGTCAGTAACTGAGCTGAAGTCGAACTGGGAGAAACAGGTATATCGAAGGGCAGACGGAAATCAGAGTGAGGGACAAGCTAAGGATCAATGACACGGGAGAAAGAAGTCAAAGACAAAGCTGAGGTCAGTAACGAGAAGGCCACAAAAGAAACTGCACAAGCTTGAATAATCAGGCACTGGCGTGCAGGGCACATCAGCAAAAAAAAAAGAAACTGGATCCAATGAGAAGTAAGGGGAGAAACAGACAGAGTAAGTCTGTAAAGATCAGGTAAAGGGAACCTAGCAGCGTGACATCTTGTGAGAAAAAGACCCTAAAAGGACTCCCACAACCAGACAGGCAAGACGAGGAGAGGTCCCTTTCTCTGTGTGGGAGACATGTGTTCCATATGGACTAAGAGAAAAGGATTTAACAGGTAAGACTATTATCCCATTCCAATATGGAACACAGGTACCATGGGGAAATACCAATAGTAGGCTCCCAAAGGTGGGAAAAAAGGAGAAAGGACCTCATGCCTGTCCCCATGATACCAGAGTTCCCTAGGACTATCAAGAACCGGAACATTACAAACCAAACTAAGTGTCAAAGAAAACTAATAAAGATGCACAGCAGACAAGAACAAGAGCCTGTCACCGCTTGCCTGTTCAGTCCAGATGCGTATCCTCGGCCGCGCCTCTCTGTGGTGGCGGTGCTTCTGGGTTTCCTCGGTCGGGCCGCACATGCGCAGTAAATTGCTGCCTTTTACTGGGCGGCCGCGCATGTGCTCGGTCCAGCGCTCAATTTGACAGGCTTCTCCTATTCCGCCGGCTCCTAGGTGAGCCCACTCTCTGCCCCGTCTATTGGCTGCCTTAAGTATTTAAACGGGCTATCCCAGGCTTAGGGTGCCCGTTCCACAAGCTCCAATTAGCATTTTGTCCATATCCTCCTCTATTTGCTACTGACCTTTGGCTTTGATCCTGACCTCCGGCTTGTCTCCAGTCCCTGGCTTGATCCATGGCTCTGATCCTGATCTCCAGCTTGTCTCCAGTCTCTGGATTGACCCTTGGCTCTGATCCTGACCTCTGGCTTGTCTCCAGTCCCTGGCTTGACCTCTGGCTCTGATCCGGACCTCCGGCTTGTCTCCAGCCCCTGGCTTGACCTTTGGCTCTGATCCTGACCTCCGGCTTGTCTCCAGTCCCTGGCTTGACCTTTGACTCTGATTCTGACCTCCGGCTTGTCTCCAGTCCCTGGCTTGACTTCTGGCTCTGTGTCTGTCTACGTTAGCACCACCCGTCCGGATTCCAGCTTATCTTGCCGGCCTGGTTCCTAACGGTACCCAGGGCACTCCCATCCTGGTTGCACTCCGGCTCAACTGGGGTGGAACAATCTGGTTTCACGACCAGCACCTTTACTCAGCTTTGACTGCAGCAAGGGAGTACTTGCCACGCAGTCTCAGATCTCAAGCTTCACTCCCCAGCATCGCTCTCCAGCTACTGAACCAGCGCCGGCACAACAAGGGTCCCTACACCCCGGCGTGGTGACAGAGCCAAACTGCTCAAACAGTTGAACAACAAGAAGGCATGGGAAAAAACAGGTCCTTACACAGGCAGAACCACCCGAAGGTCCTTCCTGCCATCCACATGATGGAATGTGCTGTAAATCTTAAGGGAACAGGTTTCTTCCAGAGTTTGTACTCCCTACAAATTGTAGACTTGATCCAAGAGGTAATCATGACATTGGAAGCAGCCGGACCTGCCCTGGGACCCTCAGAAATGACAAACAAGAATCTGTCTTACTAAAGGACTCTGTAGGGTGCACATGAAACTTAAGGCACCATACCACATCCAACAAATGAAGATCCCTTTCTTTGTCAGACTTGGGTCTGGACAAAACAAAGGCACAACAATCTCCTTATTGATGTGGAACTCAGAGACCACCTTAGGAAGAAATTCCTGAGAGGTTCAAAGAACTGCCTTGTCCTTGTGAAAAACCAGGAAAAGTGGCTTGCAAGACAAACCCTGTAACTCAGCAACCCCGCAGATTGAAACCACAGTCCTAAGAAAAGCCATTTTCCACGTCAATAGACGCAAAGGAATGGTTGCAAGGGACTCAAAGGGAGGCCACTGCAAAACACCCAAAACCAAATTAAGGTCCCACGGATGCATGGGAGCCTTGTAGGCAGGGAAAGCATAAGCATAGTGAACACCTTGACATCTGGAAGAGTGGCAATAAGCCTCTGAAAAAAACAGAGAGCAGAAATCTGAACCCTCAAGGAATTCAAGCTGAGTCCTTTGTTGACACCATCCTGGAGAAAAGAAAGACCCACTGGATGGTCAAAGTCCTTTGAAGACAAGTCCCTGTCCACGCACCAGGACTGAAAAATGGACCAAACCCTGTGGTAGGCCTTGGAGGAAACAGGCTTCCTAGCCTGAATCATAGTTGAAATTACCTATGAGGAGAAACCCTTTCAGCCATACCCGAAGATCCCCTCAATTGAAGCACAACAAAGTAACCTTCCTGTTGTTCCTCGGGGCCATCTGGTCGATCAGTGGCAGTCCCCACCATCGTACAATCAATGAACGCTCCCGGATGGAGTTTCCACTCTTCCGGATCTACATCTTAGTGACTTAGAAAGTTTGCCAGAACGTTTTCTACCCCTGGAATGTGAACGGCAGAGATGGCCGGAACGTGGGCTTCTGAACAAACCCAGAATGTACCTCACCTCGTACTGGGTGGTGGCACATCAAGTGCCTCCCTGATGGATGATGTAAGCCATGGCCATGCCGGACTGGACTCGTACTGGGTGACCTTTAAACTGGGAAGTCCAGTACACCACAGCAAAGTGAATAACCCTGAGCTCCAGAACAATGATGGACTAAAGAGATTCCTCCACATTCCACCTGCCCTGGGTCCCAGGTGACCCAGCACCTTACCCCAGCCACTCAGGACAGCATCTGCCATGACCATAGTCCATTTTAGGATCACAAATGGCTTCCCCAGTTCCAGGTGATGCCTTTGCAAACACCATTGCAGATCCCGTCTGGATTCCGGAGAGAGAGAGCTGCTGATCCAGGTGATACGGATTCCCATGCCACGTCTGGATGACAAGTCTCTGTGTCTGGTGTGCACCTGAGAGTAAGGCACTGCTTCTATGGCAGACACTAATTGGCCCAGAACCCACATGTACTTCCTGCCCATTGCCCAGGGCTACTCCAAAGCTTGAGACTCATCCTGTATGATCTGCAGGATTCTGTCCTTCTGCAAAAAGATCTTCCCCAGGCGGGTGTCATGCAGAGAAACACCAGCTCCTGGGATGGCACTGGAGAGGATTTCGACATATTCAAAATCCACCCATGGTGGACCAGGAGTCTAGCACATTCTTGGACATGCTGCACCAAGAGCTCCTCCGAAGGAGCCTTGATCAAAAGATCATTCAAATAAGGCGTCATGTGAGTGAAGGCCAACATGGCCCCCATGACCTTGGTAAACACCAGAGGAGCTGAGGCCATGCCAAAAGGCTGAGCGATGAACTGGTAGTGCTCCGAGCCTAATGCAAAACGCAGATAGCATTGACTGTCCAGATGGATCGCGATGTGTAGATGCATCCTGAATGTGAACAAAAGCCAGATTCTCTCCTGGGCACATTGCCGCGATGACAGAGCGCAAGGACTCAATCTTGAAACAAGCAGTCTCCACATACATGTTGAGACACTTTAGATCCAGGATGGGAAGAAGCTGCAGTCCTTCTTCGGAACCACAAACAGGATGGAATACAAACCTGAACCTTGCTGTTGGGGAGGTACTGGAGCCAGAACCTTCTCTCGTTCAGCATGATTGCACTGCTTCATGGAACAAATTCAACTTTGTCAGAGTAGTATGGACTCTGGACTGGAAAAAATTAAAAGGAAGGAAGGGACTTGAAACTTATCCTGTACCCTTCTGAAATCACCCGCAAAACACACTGGTCCTTGATACAGTTTTCCCAGGCGCCCTGAAAAAGGTGAAGACACCCACATACAGGAAACTGTGGACCAGGATTCCAGGAGTCATACAGAAGATGGCTTGACAGACTAAGCCCTTGGAGCTGTCTGGGCTTGGCAAAGGCTCGCTGGTTGGAGGCCTGCAAAGATTGTGGCCTTTGTGCCTCCATATAGCAGGGATGAAAAAGAGATAGCTTGCTCGCCATAGTAGGGTGCTTAGTGGGCATCTGAGGCAACAAGGTACTCCTGCCCCAGTAGCATCTCTAATGATCTCTTTTGGTCTGCAGACCAAATCTTAAGCCACAAGTTGCACTGCACAGTAACAGAGAAAATGGAGTCTTTGGCAGACAGCCTGACTGCCTCAAACAAGGCTTCAGAACTTAGCCTCCTTCATGTTGGACAAAAAGACAAACAAGTCCCCCTTGGGAGCATTTGCATGGACAGCTTCCATCATCACCCCAAAACAGCAACAGCCCTGTTGAACCAGGCAGTGGTAAAATAGGCCTCAACGCAGCCCCAGTGGCCGCAAAATTAGACCTGAGGATAGAATCAAGCTTCTTATCTGCCATGTTTGAGTCCTACTGCTTCCACCAAAGGCATAGCAGTGAGACTGGCTATCCTGGAGATTGGGGGATCCACAGAAGGGGGAGAGGCCCACTGCACCAAAGCTGCCTCTGAAAAAGGGTACAGCTTAAAGAACCTCTTAGTGATAAACTTCTTCTTATCCGGTGTCTAATAATCATCCAGTATCTGATCCAGAGTGGCAATAGGGGGAAAATACAGTGGGAGATTTCCTACACCTTCGGAAGACATCCGTTGATGATGATCCCTCATCAGGTGTGTCAGGGACCTGAAGGGTCTCCAGAATAGCCCTGATAAGCCCTCAGCAGAAGGAAAAGGGTCTGCCCCAGAAAAGTCCCCATAGGAGTAGGAAGAATCCAGTCTTTATATTCCCCTTCCTTACGCTATCCCTCAGAAAATTCCTCCTCAGAGGAGGTCCCTATGAGCGAAGGCATGCTCTGAGATCTAGAGGCTACATACTTAAAGATGGTAAGGAGCGACCAAGGCTGAAGAACCCCTTGGACAAAGAGAGGAAATTGGGCCATACTGGACAACATTTTAACCCAAGCTGACTCTTCCGTGCTGGAGAGCCCTGGTGGAGTAGTGGGTACCTCAGCAAAGAAAGGGTAGAGAGATCAAGAATACTCTCTAGGAAGCCCTGTTTGACATAAGGAACAGAAAGCAAGGGGGGTCAGAGATACCCCCAAGTCCTTAGCCTTAGGTCTAGTCCCATGTTCCTTAGGATCTGACCTCCTGACAGGAGTAGTGTCTAAAACTAGCAAAAGCACTAGTAATAGTTCCCCAGACTAATAATTCACCCAAGAAAAGCCAAGAAAGTACTTATCTGACAGGCAAATGGTTAATCTGGAGAAGGAGAGCAAGGAGAGCCTGCCTCTGCATAGGATACGCAAGAGAGAAGTAAAATGGTGACTGCAAAACAGGCAGCCAATTGGGAGAAGGCCAGATAAATGGCATTATGGGTAATGAAGTCTTCTCTGTTGCTGCTCCCTAGCAATACCTAGAATGCTGTCCGCAGACCCCCAAGACACTCAGGACATTAACTGGATGAAAGGGCATGAGGAGACAAGAAGATAGAGCCCACTCTGACCTCTGTATCACAAACAGTTGCAGAGGTATGTCCCAAAGAAGTTCACACATAAAAGTCAATGGAGCAAAGATGGCTGCGGAGCAAATTACCCAATGACCCCAGGGAGAATGGGGGGGTTTAAAGAGACAGGTCCCTGAAGGGAAAAGCCCCAACCCAGAGAAAACATCAGGAAAGGGGTTAACTAGTCTCAATGCAGCAATCCATGCTCCATAACTCTGGGGGGAACCTTGAATAAAATACCCAACATAAGTGCAAGAGCCTCAAGACTTAGAGGGAAACCCTTGGAGGAACAGTTAAAGTAGGGACAAAGTGGAACAAAAGCAGTCAAAGGGTTACTCACCAAAATCTTTTGTCTTCAGGTTACCATTGTGAAGGAAGCAGAGCCCCAGAGAGGCACTACTGGAGTGAAAACTTGGGTGACAAGATTCTCTCCACAGGGATGCAAAGAACCACGCAGCACCTGCACACTGGTCAATCCACTCCAGGGGAAGCCCAGTAATGGTAACCCACCTAATGGGGGAATTGTAACAGGCTCATGACTGGAGGCGGTGCAGGGTTGGAGCTGGGAGTCTCCACCCACAAGACCTTGTCTTTTTGATTGTGTTCCTTCCAAACGATAAACTCAACCCCATGGTACCGGTGTTCCATATTGGATGACAGAGAAAAATAGTTTAAAGTTAAGCAAAAATAATGCACTGACAAGGTCTCTAGGAATTATATGTGCTCTACTTCATCTATGAAGATAAACAATGTAGTTCACAAAAAATATGAGTAGCTACAATGACAATTTGAAACAGATCTACTTTAAAATATCAGATGTAATTGACAGGGAAGGAAGTACAGTGTTGCCTGTGGATGAAAGCTTTATTAACAATTGTATGTGCATTGTTAAGCATAGGTTGTTATTTTTGTTGATGTACATGCGATTGTTCTGCTTGTCTAATGAAAATGTGTGCCTGAGCATGAAGGTGCATGTTATAATTTGCCAATGCATATGTAAGAACTGCAACCTCATATTCTCTGAAAATTCAACAGCATGTAAAACTGCAGCTCTTACAAGTCCTCTGCTGTAAACAGCAGCATGCTCCTCACATGCTTTAGCTGAGGACTAAATCAATTATTGGTGCTGCATTTGTCCTAAACTGGGCCGGAGGGTATGAAGAATACCACACAGTATGGAGAATGGGAGTGGGCAAAAGGCAAAATGGAGGGAGAGAAGTCAGCAGATAAAGCCAGACAGTGGCACATTTGAGAGAGTTATAGAGAAAGACAGATGAGAGTTGGTACCGTGTTAGCCGTATAAATACAGGAGGCAAATATAGTTTTTGATACCTTTTATTGGCTAACTAAGCAGATTTAAATGCAAGCTTTCAAGACCTTAAGTCTCTTCCTCAGGCATGTTATACAGATAAATATGAAAACATCTCTCTTAAATACAAGTACACATCACATTGTTTAGCATGGAAATCAGATAACAGAATGCAGTCCAGATCCAGATATCTTTGATCAGTCAATGGTAAATTGCACTCTTCCTCTGAGGCTTTAGAGGTATTTACGATGCTCTTGGGTCTGTGGAAAGGTCAGTCAACTACCAGGTGCTGTAGGCTTTTGCTTAGAAATTATATTTTGTCATAAATTCCTTATCCCTGTTCAACCCACTACAAATTGCATTAAATTTTAACATTCATTTTACCTCCCATACCTTTCTGTCCCTCTGAGTGCGAAACAGTCCCATCAATACAGTTAATTTAATATCCTTGACACTGTGCCCATTTTGGCAAAAATGTTCTCCCACTGGTGTCTCTGTCTTTTTGTTATTAACACTGGATCTGTGGGAATTAAATCTCCTATGTAGTGCTTGTCCAGTTTCTCCCACATACAGAGCTGTTGGGCATTTTGCACACATGATAAGGTATATTACATTGGATGATTTACAGGTGAAGGTACCATTGATCTTATGGTGTAACTGGGTGTTTGGAATTGGTATGTTGTCCGTGGTGTAAATGTGTGCACACGTTTCACATCTCTTTTGTAGGCAGGGAGATGTGCCATTTTTTGTATTTTTACTCAGGGCACTCCTCACCATCAGTTGTTTCAAATTTGGAGGCTGTCTGAATGAGAGTAAGGGAGGCTGTGGGAATATGTTCTTGAGTCTTTCATCTGTATGTAATTTCTTTTGAAGTTCTCTTGAAATTTTGCGTAGCACTTCAACCTGGGGGTGGTAAGTGACCACCAGTGGCACCCGGTTTCCCTTATGTTGTTCTTTGTAGTGTAACAGATTTTTTCTTGGTATTTGGGTAGCCTTCTGTATCTGACTGTCAATAATACTTGCGCTGTAACCGTGTTTTATAAAGTCTCCTCTGAGTTCCTGGAGGTGCTTGTCACAGTCCATCCTGTCAGAACAGATGCGGTGGTATCTGATGGCCTGGCTGTATATGATGGAGTTCTTTGTGTGTTTTGGATGGAAGCTATTGCTTTTCAGGTATGTTGGTCTGTCTGTTGGTTCCCTTTACACCAACATTCCACACACAGATGGCATAGCAGCATGCCAGGGATATCTGGAACAAAATAACACACCCATGGAACCGGTAACAAGACTCATACAGTTTATTCTCACCCACAATTACTTCAAGTTTGGACAGGACCTCTACCTTCAGAAAATGGGGACTGCAATTGGTACCCGAATGGCACCACAATATGCCAACCTGTTTATGGCAAAATTGGAAGAGGACTTCCTGTCCACCTGCCAGATTAAACCCCTGGTCTACCTCCGCTACATAGATGATATTCTTATCATCTGGCCGCCAGTGAGGAGGAACTTCTCAAATTCCATGAGAATTACAATACATTCCACCCCAATATCAACCTAACACTCAGTCACTCACGCACAAGCATTAACTTCCTTGACACAACTATCAGTATTCAGAAAAACTCCATCCACACATCCCTATACCGCAAACCAACAGACAGACCAACATACCTGAAAAGCAATAGCTTCCATCCAAAACACACAAAGAACTCCATCATATACAGCCAGGCCATCAGATACCACCGCATCTGTTCTGACAGGATGGACCGTGACAAGCACCTCCAGGAACTCAGAGGAGACTTTATAAAACACGGTTACAGCGCAAGTATTATTGACAGTCAGATACAGAAGGCTACCCAAATACCAAGAAAAAAATCTGTTACACTACAAAGAACAACATAAGGGAAACCGGGTGCCACTGGTGGTCACTTACCACCCCCAGGTTGAAGTGCTACGCAAAATTTCAAGAGAACTTCAAAAGAAATTACATACAGATGAAAGACTCAAGAACATATTCCCACAGCCTCCCTTACTCTCATTCAGACAGCCTCCAAATTTGAAACAACTGATGGTGAGGAGTGCCCTGAGTAAAAATACAAAAAATGGCACATCTCCCTGCCTACAAAAGAGATGTGAAACGTGTGCACACATTTACACCACGGACAACATACCAATTCCAAACACCCAGTTACACCATAAGATCAATGGTACCTTCACCTGTAAATCATCCAATGTAATATACCTTATCATGTGTGCAAAATGCCCAACAGCTCTGTATGTGGGAGAAACTGGACAAGCACTACATAGGAGATTTAATTCCCACAGATCCAGTGTTAATAACAAAAAGACAGAGACACCAGTGGGAGAACATTTTTGCCAAAATGGGCACAGTGTCAAGGATATTAAATTAACTGTATTGATGGGACTGTTTCGCACTCAGAGGGACAGAAAGGTATGGGAGGTAAAATGAATGTTAAAATTTAATGCAATTTGTAGTGGGTTGAACAGGGATAAGGAATTTATGACAAAATATAATTTCTAAGCAAAAGCCTACAGCACCTGGTAGTTGACTGACCTTTCCACAGACCCAAGAGCATCGTAAATACCTCTAAAGCCTCAGAGGAAGAGTGCAATTTACCATTGACTAATCAAAGATATCTGGATCTGGACTGCATTCTGTTATCTGATTTCCATGCTAAACAATGTGATGTGTACTTGTATTTAAGAGAGATGTTTTCATATTTATCTGTATAACATGCCTGAGGAAGAGACCTAAGGTCTTGAAAGCTTGCATTTAAATCTGCTTAGTTAGCCAATAAAAGGTATCAAAAACTATATTTGCCTCCTGTATAGAGAAAGACAGACAGAGAACAGTGAACAGAAGGGAGGAAGAAAGACAGACACAAAACAGTGTATGGGAAAAGAGGGAAAGAGAAAGACTGATACACAGCAGCAAACAGGAAGGAGGGAGAAAGACAGACAAAGAGTGGTGAAAGGGAGAGAGAAAAGCACAGAGGGGGAGACGAAGACAAAGGCATTTTGGCAAATGTGAGAGAGGGACAAAGACACAGTTCAGAGGAAGAAAGACAAGCAAAGAGGGGTGAATGGGAAGAAGGGAGAAAAAGACCCAGAGGGGTGAATGGAAGGTAGGGAGCAAGACAGAGAAAGAGCGGGGTGAATGGAAGGTAGGGAGCAAGACAGAGAAAGAGCGGGGTGAATGGAAGGTAGGGAAGCAAGACAGAGAGAGAGGGGTGAATGGAAGGTAGGGAGCAAAACATGGGAGGAAGAGAATAAGAGGCATAAACGAGGATGGCATGGTGAAAATAAGAGCAGGAGAGAGTGGCCTGGTAACCTTTTACAGTGTTGCATAGAAAATATTGTGCAACTACACAGCGTATTCAGCATGTCACTGTGATGAAAAGGGCGACATGAGAATCTCGTTCTGCATCAAAGAGCAAGATTCTCATGTCGTCCATCTGCAGCTTCCAATTTAGTGACCGCATTAACCCTTTGTGTGCCCCAAGGACCTTTGCTGATAATCCCTGTTCTAACGTACAGTCCAGTTCTAACGTACAGTCCAGGCACACACATGTCAAGATCACATGCTTTGGATAACTTTCAAACTATCACCTGCTTTAACAACATACACACACTAAAAGCCTTCTCACAGTAGGTTTGATGCTCTGTACCCCCTCCAATATGAACCTGCAATTATAATACTAATTGGGAGACATCTTTTGAAACTGGTGTAGATTTAGCAGACCGGCTAAAGATACAGACATCTTTTTATACAGGCTTAGAAGTTTTATTAATTGTAGAGATAAGTGCCATATAAACACTGCACTCACTAAAATTTTGAAAAGAAAAAAAAAAAAATATGACATGAAATAGGGATAAAAACACAAAATGATAGAAAACTAACCGCTATACATCACATGGACATATTGAAGCAGAATGGAAACATTGAGCCTAAAACAAAAATAATCCCCCCTCAAAAAAAAAAACAACCTCAAGTTATACATCAACTCAGGAACTTTTTCTCCTCTACCACGGATCCCATGTAGCCGAGGATAATAAAGAACAGAAGAAGCGACATGAGAATCTTGTGCTTTGATGCAGGGCAAGATTCTCGTGTTGCTCTTTTCACCACAGCGACATGCTGAATGCGGTTTGTGTAGTTGCTCGATATTTTCTATGCCATATTTTAAAACTGAACAGAGTGTCCCTTGCTCACTCCTGTCATAATCACTACCCTTCTCCATTCCACCCCAGGGCAACTCCCTGCATTATGTAAAACCCTGAGGTATCAAATTGGATTACAATAATAATAGTGGAAGTTTAATAATGTTAAAAATATAACTCTGTTGCCTTATACAGTGACAATAATGCAGAAAACATTACTTACTTTTTTAAACCAAATAAGAAGTAGAGACTGCGGGGCATGAGCAGATACACCTGCTCTTTCAAGATGGCATCCACAATCTTTTTGCTAGCATAATCTGCTTCTAAAATAGGCATCAAACGTGGCCATCTGTAACATACAAAAATATCACTTCAACTGTAAGGAGGACACTTAAATATAAAGGAAGTAAGACTGAGAAATGATTATTGGTTTCTGATTACAGAGGAATTCTGGGATACATCAACTGCATAATAGGGGACATATAAATAAAGCTGTCCATTAATTAAAATTAGGATTTTAACCCCATGAAAGCTAGAGATGTCTCCACTGAGTTGTTTTACAATGTTGTAGAGTCATATATATAGCATTCAAGGGATTAAAGATCAATTTAAATAAATGGAAATGTATATTACTCACCTATGGAGCATTTGGTCCCATAATTACTGCACTCTGTCTTTTTGCATAGCCCTTCTGCGATCCCTAAGACAGAGGTGGACAAAGTACAGATCGGATTCTACCGACTAACCTACTTGATCCGAAATGCAGGTCTTCTGCTTAAGACAAATGTGTACCTTAGAACTGAGGACTGCTGAGTCCCTCACATCCCAAACTGGCTTCACCAGTGCCCTGTCCTGATCTGGGATGTAGAGGATCCTGCTGACTTCAATTCTAAGGTACACATTTATCTTTCTTTTTTTTTTTCTTTATCAAGGAGGATATGTATACACTAATGTTAGAAAATACATTATGACCAGTGAAACTGCTGACACATTTTGCAGGGCAGTACGTTATTTAGGTAATAATTATACAGGAGCGATTATCAGTCAAGACAAAAATCAATCTGAAAAGCGTAAAAAGGGGGTGGAGTATTAATTTGTGGATGTTAAAAAAAAAAATATATGCTGATTAAGGACAGAATGTCTGCTTTTTCTTTTTTTTTTTCTTTTTTTTTAATAATTCACATTATATTGGTTCTCCACCAGGATACTGTGGCACTTTGGTGTGACACTGGCACCCACTTAGGGTACCACTGTTTAAAGATTTTGACAAAAATGTGCACATCGAGTTTCAGATTCATATGCATCATAACCTCTTTATTCTCATTCAGATTAATGGACCAAATAGTAAATATTTATATCTACCTTTTCTCTTCACTATACCCTTTATAAACTACCTTCATTATAGAAGGTGTGCCTCAAAAATTCCGGACTGTGTGTTAGGGGTGCCTTAAGTGAGACAGAAAAATTACAGCAAATGCCAACCGGCAAACTGAAAACTGCATGTAAACCATGGTATGACAAGAAAGTAAATAGAGTGACTTATAAATGCCCTAACAAACAGCGTAATAGAAGAGGAAAAGGAAGACAGAAGAAAGAACAAAAGATTGCCCCAAGGTGATGGACATACCATTATACCTACTGCCCACAGTAACATATCACCTCTCACCTTTCTCTCAGCCAGTGTCCTTCACATAAGCCTGAAATCAGCATCTTTTTTATATCTTAAATCAACACAAATCAACAGAACCAATAAAACTAAAGGTATGCTACACCATACTGCATTTAATATAGCCAAACTTCTTTATTGTTATTTTCCTCTGTAACTCTTTTCAAATCTCTGTATTTCGAATGTGATAATCTATAACTAACCATTGTATCCAAAGGATACAGCAACTCTTGGTTTTTGAAATTATCAATTCTGTGCTTCATTCAAAGGCGAATGTTTCATGGGTCATACAACCTCATCAACAGGACACTGTTCTGACAGTGGGGTTATTTTAACACCAAATCCAAACTATTTGGATATGACAAATGTTGACTGTAGATCCAGAATTCACCCTTTACCTAACACCTGATCAACTGGTATTGTGAGGAATGTGC
Source organism: Rhinophrynus dorsalis (assembly GCA_037306005.1). NCBI lineage: Eukaryota > Metazoa > Chordata > Amphibia > Anura > Rhinophrynidae > Rhinophrynus > Rhinophrynus dorsalis. The sequence continues at coordinate 120,367,187 of CM074723.1, read as the reverse complement.
ATCTCTTCTCATACTTAATTATAACTAATGACTACTATATCGCGTTTTGCACATAACTAATATAGTGAGGAATATGGTCTTTTGCATGTCCTATTTCCTAAATATTTAACACTTAAAAGCTTTTTTCTATCAACTGTCCACATTGAGAATTATGCACTGGAGACCTAGCTAACATCCTACAGATTAAGAGTCCCCCTTTATATCCCCTGGACACAAGTGGCATCCCATCACATACATTATAATAACCAAATCTTACTTGGTTGAGCATCCTTCAAACATTCCAGTGTTTATGAAATACGGGCAAACAATAGTGGTCTTCACTCCAGTCTTCCCCAATGACAACATTTCAAGTCCAACAGACTCTGCAAAGCCAAGAGCTGCAAACTTACTAGCACAGTAATCTGTAAGAGAAATAAATACAAGTACTAAATATCACTTCTAGTTTTTGTTGAATTAGAAGCCTTTGCATACAAAATTAAAGACTAAAATATTTTAAATATATTTTCAACCTACTAATTCTTGTTATTACAAATGTCTTCCTACTCTTGCCAATGGCTTCCAGCAATTTGCCAAGGTAACCACAAAGGTCAGTTTTTAGACCCCAGAAACAGGGGTAAGAAGATACATAGCCACTGTGTTGTGCTAACCTCTGCACTCTCACATAAGAACAGACAATATGATAACATGATTAGGATATAAACCCTACAAAGGCACATTATTGCTTAAAATTAATTGGGGTCATTTTAACCCTTTGATTGCCAGAAGGGTACCCAACGCATTGCTTTGCAATGCGTTGTGTACCCCTCTGGCACTCAAAGGGTTAAATATTGTGTATTCCTAGCAATCATTTGCACAAATTATTAGTTAGAATTATTATAAATGTGCTTTTCCTATTCATCTGGAGGATGCTGTGCACGAGAGAGAGCAGTCTCTCTCAGACCCCAACACGGCGCACCGGTATGCATAACAGGTCACGTGTACCAGCGCGTTGGAAAGTATCAAAGCAGTTCTTAAAGGAAGGTAACTTCCCTGACTCCTGGTCCTTAAAGGGCTTAATGGATTTGAGAACTCTATGATGAGAATGTCCCATTAAATAGGATTGTAAAAATCAACACTATCAGATGTTAGTACTGTAATAGATATTTCATTAAGGGAATTAAACATGTAAAGCAATCTAGAAAAACAAACCCCATTGAACAAATACAAAAGACGAGCAAGAGGGACAATGTTTAGATTCAAAAAGGCCTAACAACATGTTAAGGCAAAGCATAACTTATGAAAATATAAAATTTGCTTTCTAGAAGACATATACTTCTGTTACTGGGAAAGTTGCATTCAGAAGTTATCATCCAATAAAACTGCACACCTGGGTGTAGTATTTTTGTGGCCTGTCCATTGTATGGTTATGCTGCTACTACTGCATCTACGAAAAGCTACTGTATCACTCACAAAGCTGTTCATAGTGAGCTGTATAAAAATGGGCAGGCCATGTATTGAAGCATTGCACCGACAAGAGAATATTTGTGTACTTACTAAAAATCCATTTCTTATCCTTGTGGAAGATAGAAACCATGGGATAAGTAGCTACCACTAGGAGGCAGGTCATTTGAAGACAAAGCTCTCTGGAGGAGTTAAATCCCTCTCAGCACTACTTAACCCCCACCCATTAGCAACAGCATTAGTTTTACACCAAAGACACATAGAAAAATAGTAGGACAGGGAGTCAGTCAACGCTCTAGGGAGCATTAAGAACACCTCTGCATAGAAAGCAACTTATTTTCCAGGAGGGATGTCCTATGTTCTACAAGGACTAAGAGAATCATTTATCTGGAAGTACACAAAAATCCCCTTGTATCTTTTATCCATTGCGGAACAAAGGAGCCACAGGGATATACCAAATCTATCCCAACCTGAATTTTGTGGGAGGGCAAAATAGAAAACAAACGAAAAAAACATGAACCTCAGGTGTCAATGGATACCACCATACCAAACTATGTAACCGAAAAAGAGAGGAAAACAAAAAGCACCTACACAGGGACTACTGCCTGGAGGACTTTTCTCTTGAAACTAGCCTCAGCCGAGGGAAGCAGGTTGACACTAATGTTTTGCCAATGTGTAAAGCAACAACTACATTGCACAACTGCTCTGTATAGGCCAGGCAAATGTTCTACTTGATCGTGAAAGCCACTATTACCATAGATTCCGCTTGGCCCGCACAAGGGCCTTCCGGAATAATGAACAATGCATCTGATTTGCAAAAGGCTTTGGTGTGATGAACGTAGAATTTAAGACAACTATCTACATTCAGACAGTGAAGATTCTGTTCTCACATTTATATAAAAATCTGAAACCACCTTGGGAAGAAGCCCAAAGCAAATATTCAGAACCACCTTATTTGCATGACAAAACAAAAAAGAAACTCTACAAGACTAGGCAGTTCAGCTACTTGCCAGACACAATAGATAGGAAACAGACACAGAAGCCAGTGGTTCAAAAGGTCCCTCTTAAGCATTCAGAGGACCAGATTAGGATCCCACAGAAATGTATGAAGCCTACAGATGGAGTAGCCATGTGTTATCCCCTGAACAAAAGTCTGAACATCTGGTAACAGAGCACTATGGTTCTGAAAATGAACCAACAAGGCAGACATCTGTACCTTGATGGTGCTAATACGAAGACCCTTGTGAAGAATGTCCTGGAGAAAGGCCCAAACCACAGGAAGACGAAAGAGGATGGTCACAAGCTATGTTCTTCAAACTACCTGAAAAACAACAACCAGAACCTATGCTAGATCATGGATGAAACTTTTGGCCTTTAAGCACAGTGGCAATGACTAGCTCAGAGAAGCACTTCCTTCTTAGGATGTCAGCTTCAATGATGTCAATGTTAATCTAATTATGTCTGGATGACAAAGTGGGCCCTGAGAGTGGAGGACTGGAAGAAGAGGTAGAGTCTATAGTTTGTTTATTGCCAGGCTAATCAGATCGGTGAACCATGCCCTGTAAGGTCAGTGAGGCGCAATGGGAATGACGTGCTGAGTCCAACATGAGCTTTCTCAACAACCTGGGGTTCAAAGGAAGAAGAGGGAATACAAAGGTCAGGGGAAAGTGCCATGGGATTACCACCATGCCCTACACAAAGGCTTGAGGTCCTGGGACCTGGAACGGAACCGAGGAACCTCATGGTTCAGCCGAGACTCCATAAGGTCCACAACCAGCAGACCTCAATTCCAAACTAAGGCATTGACATAGTCTGCTGTTACATTATCTACTCCTACAATGTGAATTGCCGATAAATGGCTGGCATATGAGCTTCCACCCAGTAGCAACAGTTGCATAGAGCTAAATGAAGAGGGGAAACTTGGATACCCTTCTCTCCAAGTGATTTCCAGCCAAACCTCAAAGTAATGAATGGGGAGGGGGTGCTGTACATCTGCCTATCTCCTGTTGATTATGGCTAAAGGGGCATAGCAATACACGGTGAAAGAAGGGCTGGGGAACGTCTCTTTCCATTTCTATAACATATAAACATGGAAATCTGTAGTAAAAGGAAAAACAGGCTGAGGATCCCACCTCTCTCTAGAGCACTATAAGTTGTGGTTGTTGGGGCGTGAGAGGACCGGACAGGGTGATCTACAGTGAGATAAGGGATGCAGCTTATATATGATATGGCATATCATCATTAACATATACACAAAAAAAGCTAAATGTCATCCATTTAAGGCCTAGTTCACACGAACAAATTTGTAGCAGGAACTTTGCCAAAAAGCAAGTAGATATCACTATTTTCTATGGGGTAATTCACATGTTATTACAACAAACTTGCTCATGTAAACTAGACCTTAATAAAAAAAAAAAAAAAAAAAAAAATGGCAAATACAACAATGAGGTAATTTTACTCACTTCACTGCTAAGTACATGATGGGTCACACACTCAGCATAACCAGGACGAAATTTCTAAGGATGTGACCCTTCATGTCCTCTGCAGAACAGAGTCGAAGGGTTTAGTTTATGGGACTGGGACTTACCTCCATGCAAATCTTCATTTCGCTCTTGTAGTCCCCAGCATTTTGTGCATGGATGCAATATTATCACACATGCACATGACAACTGATGTGTCACGGTGCTCGAATGGACCACCAGATATTTATTTTTCTAGATTACAGGATGGGGAAGGCTATTTAGGAGACTAGATCTCATCCCCAGTGCATTGATTTTTGTTAACCTACCCATGTTTGGAAGAGGGCAGCCCACCTTTCAAATGTGGGTGATTTCAAAGATGGTAATGCCGAGTGATTTTGCAATCACCTAACATAATATGGCAAATGACATTACTCACAGGAAGAGAGTGGCGGATAGCGAGGCTTTCTGATCCTGGACAACCACAAACATTTTAAAATCGGTTGACAGACATAATCACCTTACATAGTTATACTCTTGCTTTCAAGCAAGGGTACGCTGTAATAGTACTCATGATGGATGATCAGGTGAAAACCCCCCAAAACAGCAATTTCAAATCAGTCACTCACTGGGCCCGGCTGGAGCTGGGTTCCTTGAATTTTCACGGGTCCTAGACACTAGTCTACGACACCCAGTGCATAATTTGTCTGTGCTGAGGGGGCAGAGAGAGACACACACACACACAAGATGAGATTGGAGGGGAGAGGGGGTAAGTTAATTACCTCTCTGTCCTAATTGCTACAGTCTCCAGTCTGCCAGATTTCAGACTGGACTGGGCATCATGGGGCAGGCCATGGGGCAGGCCATGGGTTGGACATCACTGCTGTACTACATATCTTGAAGTGCAGGTAATGGTGTTAGAGGCCAGTGTTGCTGCACTGACAAATTCTTGCATTTGTCCTATTGTGTATTTGTATGAATAAATGTAGTATTTAGTTGTGGGAAATATATGGGGATAACTAAAGTCTGCTAGTCAAGGGTTTCTTCGACACAATGGACTAAAATATGTCCTACAACATACTTTATTACATGCAGGGTTCTTCTTATTCAAAAGTCAAACTTTTTCTTTGGTCACTGCTTCTTCAAAAATAGGATTTTAGTGTTCATACCTGTTAAATCCTTTTCTCTTTAGTCCATAAGAAACACAAGTACCATAGGGTTCAGTCCATCCTTCTGGAGTGCCATACACATCTCAAATGATACAGTCTTATGGGTGGATACTCCCACCTCCTCCTCCAGCTCAACCCTCCCCCCGCCTACTAACTGCCAGAATTCACGTGACTGAAGCCATGCAAATAAAGCAAACGGGGAGAGAAGAAGAACATTTCCTACAAGAAAGACTCTAGAAAGGACTCCGCTTCACAGGAAGGCAAGACAACAAACAATAGGTTCCTTTCTCTGGGTGGGAGACCAGTGTTCCTTATGGACTAAAGTGAAAGGCTATAACAGGTAAGAACTTTGAAATCGTATTTTCTCTTACGTCCAATATGGAACACAGGTTCCATGGTGAGATACTAACACTAAGCTCCCAGAGGTGGGAAAAAAGGGTAAAGGATCCCAAACATATCCCCATGATACCAGAGTTCCCTAGGACTATCCAGTATCTCAATAACCCAAGCAGTAAGTGTCAGTGGACACTAAACTTACACAGCACACAAGAACAAGAGCTAACCAGGCTCAGAAAACTACTGAACAAGAATATAGCAGAACAGAATGTGCAGGACCCTAGATATGCAGGGCCACCTGCAGGACCTTCTGGCCAAAGCCGGGCTTAACCGAGGCCAGAACTTTGAGACAGTAGTTTTTTTGCGAGAGTATGCTAGGAGGCCCAATTCGCTGTCTTGCACAACTGTTATGACAAGGCTTGATTGTTGTAGGCCCAGGAGGTCCCCACAGACCTAGCGGATTGAACTGTGATTTTAAAGTGAACAGGTTTCCTTCGGGGTTTCATAAGCCAGGAGTATAGTAGCCTTGATCCAAGAGGCAATGAGGACTTTGGAAACCTCCTTACCTGCCCTAGGACCCTTAGGGATGACAAACAGTCAGAATTGCGAACAAAGGCTCAGTACAATCCACATAAAATTTAAGGCAACGTACCAAATCCAACAAATGGAGATCCCTCTCCCTGTCAGACTTAGGGTCAGGACAAAAAGAAGGCACAACTGTTTCCTGATTGATGTGAAACTCAGAAACCCCGTTGGAAAGAAATTCCTGAGAGGTTCAAAGCGTTATGAAACGCCAGGAAATGGGATTTACAAAACAAAGCTTACAACTCAGTGACTCTCCGCACTGAGAACACTGCCAAGAGAAAGACCATCTTGAGCGTCAATTGATGCAGAGATACAGAAGCAAGGAGGCCACCCAGAACCAGGTAAAGATCAAACAGAAGAGTGGGAGCCTTTAGGGGAGGGAAGGCATGAACCACCCCTTGAAGAAAAGCCTAGACATCTGGAATTGTGGCAATACATCTCTGGAAAAACACTGATAGTGCCTAGATCTGAACCTTAAGGGAGCTCAAGCTGAGTCCTTTGTTCACCTCATCTTGGAGGAAAGACAACACCAAGGGAAGGTCAAATTCCTGCGAGGACACATTCTTGTCTGTGCACCGCTTGTGGAAGATGGACCATACCTTATGGTATGTCTTGGAGGATATGGGCTTTCTGACCCAAATCATGGTGGAAACAACCTCCACAGAGAAACCTTTCCGCCTCAGGATGTCGGCTTCAAGAGCCATGACGTCAAAAGTGATTTTCTCCGCATCCTCATGCCACAGGTAACCCCAGAGAAAGAGATTCGGCCTGGGAGGAAGGCAAAGCAGATCCTGAATCAAGAGACTGACCAAGTCCGCAAACCACAAGCCAATATGGGGCAACGGAGTACCCAGGTAATGAGTGGAATCAGAGGAAATACAAGTGATGTGGATGTTCCATGGAATTGATGTTGCATCCATGGCAAAAGCTAGAGGGTTTCCTGTTCGGGAGCAGAAGGTTGAAGCCTTCCTGTTGTCCCTGGTGGCCATGAGATCTATCACTGGTATAGCCCATTGTTGCACAATCAGCTATAAACTCAAACTCTCCTGGATCTACGTTTTGGTGACTTAGAAAGTCCACCAAAACGTTTTCTGTTCCTGGAATGTGAACGTCTGAGATGGTCGAATGTGGGCCTCTGCCCAAGCAAGGGTGTACACAATCTTGAACCAGGCAGCTATGCTGCGAGTTCCCCCCTTGACACTCTCACTGGCTTCCCTGATATAAGTGGGGTCCCAGAAACAAGGGTCAGTCGGATTGGCCTGAGTTCCAGGACATTAATGAACAAAAGGCTCTCTTCCTGAGTCCACCTCCCCTGGTCACCCAGGCGATTCAGAACTGCACTCCAACCACTCAAGCTGGCATCCATTGTGACCAAGGTCCACTTTGTGATCAAGAAAGTCAGCACCTATTCCAGGTTTGGCCAATGCAACCACCACTGGATGTCCCACCGGGCCTCCAGAGAGAGATATCAGGTTATCCAGATGCTCTGGATTCCCACACCAATTCTGGATTACATTCCACTGTAGCTCACTTGTGTGGACCTGAGAGTAAGGTACAGCATCCAGTGTAGACATCAGTCTGCCCAGAATGCTCATGAACTCCCTGATCATGGCAGAGGACCATTTGAAGGCCTGGGACTCAACCTGTATCACAAAAAGAATCTTGTCCTCCGGTAGTAATTGCAAACCCAGGAATACCAGAACCTGGAAGGGCACTGGAAAAGACCAGAAACCAGGAGCAGTGAGGCACTTGACGAGCCAAGAGCTCCTCTGAGGAAGCCTTGATCAACAGATCATCCAGGTAAGGCATCAGTGAGATGCCCATAACATTTATTAAGGCCATTAAGGCCCCCATGAGCTGGTGAAAATGCGAGGAGCCGAAGCCAGGCCAAACAGCAGAGCTGTGAACTGGTAATGATCTGAGCCTAAAGCAAATCGCAGGTAACGTTGGCTGTCTAGAGGAATAGGGATGTGCAGGTATGCATCCTGAAGGTCTAAAGAGGCAACATACTCCCTCGGGCACATCGCTGCAATGACAAAATGCAAGGATTCCATCTTGAAGCATGTAGTCACCATATATATGATGAGACATTTGAAATCCAGTATAGGGAAACAGCAGCCGTCCTTCTTCTGGACCACAAACTGATTAGGATAAAAACCTGATCCACACTTGGGGGGAGGTATGGAACAAGAACATCTTTTTCCAGCAGTGAGGTCACTACCTCATGGAACAGCCATGCCTTGTAGGGCTCTTTCGCACCCTTGACAAAAAGAACGGATATGGAGGAAGGGACTTGAAATCTATGCGATACCCTTCCAAGATTACCCTCAAAACCTACTGGTCCATTACTGAGGACTCCCAGGCATCTTAAAAAAGGCAGAGATCACCCCTACAGGTAGAGATGGACCAGGATTCAGCAAGTCATGCTGAAGAGTGCTTGTCAGACTTAGCTCTTGCAGCTGCTTGCTTGGGCCTCCAGGGATGTCTGGGCTTTGCATTGGGGCATGTCTGAGAGGTTTACGAAATCTGCGGTCTCTTTGCCCCCTTTGGAGGGAAGGGGGACAAAAAAAAAAAAGAAACACCTTCCTCGTCATGGACGGACACTTGTTGGCAATCTGGGGCAACAAAGTGCTCTTATAACCAGCAGAGTCACTGATAATCTGCTTCAGTTCAGGTCCATACAACAAGAAAACCAGTGACTTCTTGAAAGATTGTTCCTCAGACCAAATCTTGAGCCACAGTGTGTGATGCACAGCAACACAGAAGGCTGAGGACTTGGCAGATAACCTGACCGTGTTAGAAATATAGTTGTTGGCCTCTTAATGTTGGCCACGAGAACCAACAAATCCTCCTTTAGGACATCAGCATGGACGGCCTCAACCAGCTGTTCACCCCAAACCGCAACAGCTCAGTTAATTCAGGCAGAGGCAAAGATAGGTCTTAAACTTTCTGCGGTAGAGGAATCATTTTGTTTCAAATTGAACCTTGTAACAATCAATTCTTTAATTCCCTGGATGCTAGATGCCATGTTTTGTAGACATCTCCAGCAACCAACTGGGTAACGATGTAGCAATATCAAAACGTATTAAAAACGCTGGTTGGTATCTGTAACTTAACACTAAATCATATGAATAAAATGTATTGGGCAACCAATGTCAGGTAATTGTATCTGGTGCTATTTTTCCAAAAAGATGACAGAATATAGTGCTTCTTGCAAGAGAAACTGAATGGAAAACAGAATTGCACTGTATGAATTGTTTAAACCTTTCATATATTCAATGGTAGTCGAAGAACCACACTTACACAATTTGTCACACCAGCCTTGTTCCACTAAGCTGTGCTAGTACCAGAACCACTAATACACCATCTGCCACTCCAGCCTTCATCCACTATCCCAGTATTTCTCAACATTGGTGCTCGGGGAACACCAATAGGCCAGGTTTTCAAGATAATCTTACTTAATCACAAGTGACTTATCACTGGCTCAGTCATTATAGTTGAGTTGCCTGTGCTTAAATAGGAATATCTTGAAAACCTGTTCTGTTGTTGTGCTCTGTGGCCAGCAACTGAGAAAAACTGCATTATCCTCTTCTAGTAACAGAACCTCATATAAGCTATTCGCCACTCCAGCTTTGTTCCATTATTCTCTGTTAGTAATTGAACCTTACTTTCAATATCTGCCACTACAGCTGTATTTCACAATTGCTAGTTACAGACACCTCAAGTACACTATATGTCACTCCAGCCTTGTTCCACTATCCTCACATACCCTTTCCACTATCACATACTCTATCCGCTATCTGCTACTCCAGCCTCAGTATCCTCTGCTAGTCACAGACACCAAGTACAATATCTGGCACTCCAGCCTTGGTTCACTATCAGTCTGTTTGTTGAACACCTTGTACTTCTTCAGGGAATCCTAGGGTTTCAATGAAAACCCATTTGAGAATTATTGTCCTTGGCATCTCATTCCCAAATAATCTGTCCTAATCACTGCTATTCAATCTACAGCACTAATTTCTAAATCTTTCTTTGTTCCTCTCCTGATAAAATTCCTCTCTGGGCTCTACAATAAATCTAATCTTACAAACATTTCATATCCACCTCTTCCCTAATTGTTATATCTCATGCTTTCCCACTTCTATTATTTCTGTTTTAAACATTAATTTACAATTTGCTAAATAATGTACAATCATCATGATATATGAATAAATAAATATATACACTACTTTTGGCATATACAAAAACTATATTAACATTACTTTACAAAATAATTACAAATTAATGAAATAGCATTTAAATAAACATCAGTGATATGCACTCGTGTTGTAAAAAACAGGATGTCAATGCAGAATGTTCAAGTGAGGGATGGCATTCACATTTACCATAACCAACAAGTGCCATTAATGTAGTTGCATACTCCATTCTGTCTTCAAAAGCAACTACTTAGAAAGCAACGATCACATTCTGCCAAGACTGATCCTATGGAAGCAGAGTGGTAGAAAGGCTGGGTGTGGTCTGGTCAGCCCCCACCCAAAAATATATCTTCGGTCGACTGTTGGGGAGGGAGAGAATCTCGCAATACTCAGGTGGCCAGACATCACACAAAGTCTTTACCTTAAAGCCACTGGCTTTACTGGTTGCATGTGCAGCCCTACAGACTACCAGTGTAGGGCTTGAAATAACTCAACTAGCAGTCTATTGGAAGCTGTGTTTTACTTATGATAGGGTATCACTCACTTGCACATCAAAACTAAATTCTAAGATCCCTGTATGTAATTGTCACAGGAGGATTGGAGTGACAATGTCTAAATTTATGTCCTGGATTTACTAAGCCCAAGATGCCCTGTACCAAAATGGAGTGACACAATTCTTTTTGCCTTTTTATCTTGAAAAATTTAGCAACATTGTTGCTGTAATGGGATCAGGACTTCCCATTCAGATGGTTTCCATTACGGTATTATGGAAAGAACCCCTTTATTCCTCTACCCTAAAGAAACTGGTATCCCCCAAATAATAATAATGCTAGCAATAATAATAATGATATCTCATGGCCTTAGTCAATTACTAAAGCCTATGTTCTATACCAGGGATGGGCAATCTGAAGCCATCCAGCTGTTACTGGGCTACAATTCCCATCATACGCAGTTATCTAACTGTTGTTCTTTGTACAAGCCACCTCTATAGAAAGACCTTGATTCTAGACCTGATTCCTCTACTCCTGTGTGTATTCTAACTACAGAGGGGCGGTATAATGACCTTTTTCAGCCTATGTCTGGTTCTAGCTGTTATTAACTGCACTTTAGCATTAGAATCAATGAAGGTCTGTCAACAGAGGTGAATTGTACAAAGAAAGGATAATGCTCTACTTATGATAAGGAGTGTCAGGTCAAGGGGAGGGAATCCTTATTAGCCTTCTCTGCATGCCTTCCACGCTGCTCACACAAAGCTGAGCTCTGATCGACAAGGAATGAAAAAAAGATTTTTCTCAGTGGGAGTGAAGGGGTGAATTGCTAGCTCTCTGCAGTTATTTATCCCTGAGTGCCAGAGGGATGTCCAGCCTCACTGGACCTTGGCCCGTGTACATGGGCTTTTACACTAGTATTTAAATAAATTAATTAAAGAGGTTACGTCCTATAAGGAGGCGAAGGGTAGTGAGGCTGACAGGAAACAAAGAGTGAAAAACTAGCAATTTTACCACTGACCTCAGAAAGTGGCTGCTAGACAGAGACAAGGGAACATATTCACTGGGCCTGTGCACTCAAACTGATATTCTCATCAGTCTTTGTGCTCCTATATACATACACTTTGTTTTCTTTTGTCCATATCCATTAAGGAGGCCAGGGATAGGAGCCCACCTACTGGGACATTACGCAGTCCCATGCAACTTAATAAAAGTCTAGCCTTGATGTACCTCCTTTGAAGTAACTTTTAAAACTATGCCTGTCTGATATTGGTAAAGTCGAGTAGGGAGGGAGTCTCTGCCTCCACAGAGCCTTTTAAGGCAAGTGTCCTGCCCTTCTGGATACTTTACCCCATGATTCCAGTGTTACACACTAGATGAAAAAAAACCCTGTTTAAACCACTGCAAACCTATGCTTTTTGTACGTACTATTCTTTTTAGAAGAGCTTTTGAAACATGCAACCTTGTCCTGCTCAAACTATGTATGTAGTTTCACCATGGGCGTTGCACTTTACGATAAGGTATTAGCTTAGCACAGTTTCAAAGGTTATCCGCTCCTTGATAAAGAAAATAAACTAGCTTTTTAAGTAGATGTGTTACACTGATAATGTACAGATTTCATTGCAAACATTTTAATTCACTTCTTGATGCAGTCAAAAGCCATTTTCTAGAATTAATATGTCTATTTTTTATCAATGGATATTGTAAATTAATTTACCAGCAATTTCAAGTTTGTTGGCATATCATCCAACAGAGTTTTGCAATTCTAACTAGTAGGCATGTGTAAAGTGTTCACTGTGGGAGCAGTTTCTTTGGAAAGTATGGCCTGTTGCCTCCTGAAGAAACTCCCTCAAGAAGACCCTTTACAGAGACTTCTTCCATATAGGAAACTAAGGTGAGTGAGTGTTGTATGTGCACAAGTGTATGACAATGTATGCGTACATAGGGGGAGATGTATAAAAAGCCTTCTTATTGTACATTTAAGTACTATCACTAAAGTTCATAACATTGGATCATATTTATAAAGAAGTGAAGTCAAGTTTATTAGTATGCTTGGAATATTCTGAGGACATTTGCAACTGAATATTTTTGCGCATACATCCCTATCACTATGTACTTCTATTAAGAAAAAGTTACACCTGGTGTTAAGATTTAATCACTATAACTGCCTTTGTTTTTTTGCATAATTAGTGAATTTCTTTATAAATACATTGAGCCACAATTCTTATTTGGACAAGACCATTTGTACTCCACTTTTCAAAAAAGTCCACTGATTGGAGTTAGCACTTAAGAGAAAATGTCACTAAACATTTTAGAAATCCTTATGTCGCTTTGAGACAATATTAAAGACACTCGTTATTATTCCAGTTGTATAAGTCTCCCCCAGTGCAACTTGTGCAGAACTGTCCGAGTGTGTTGAGGTAAAACAACATGTTGTTGGAACACAGGTGGTTCGTTCCACCTTTCACAATCATGGACTTAACCTCCTACAGGTAACTTTTGCCAGAGTCTCCTTCCTACAATAATTTACACTACTGTGGAAAGAATAAAATCTGCCACACCCTATTGATATGGCCCAAAAAGAGAAAGCAAAAACGGAAATGCCTATGGTTTTAACTCCTTGGATGTTAAGGAGGTCTCCAAAGCATTGAAAACCATTTGAGTAGTTAGGCTAAATAAAAGAGTGAGAACGCAGACCAGAAACCTCTCCCTACAAAGGGGTTTGATAGAATGCAGCTATCAACAGTCATGCGCCACTACCAAGAGAAATGTCCTCCTCAGCACAAGGGTGTAGACTGGGAAGGATTCGCAATGTAAATTTGTGGTTACCCATTAAGTTGCATATGCATACAGCAAGTGAAACACTGACATAGATGAAAGGCAGCAGAGCACACCGGTGTTGTAAAAATGGATGTGCATAATGTACTGTTTAATAAAGAGGTCTTGGGTACAACACTAACTATGTGGTTCACCCTATTGGGATTAAAGGCTTGGCTAGTCAGAAAGGGTCTTTATTAGAATAATCTTTGTAGGGTCTTATACAAAAACCAAAAGAGGAGCAGTTTTGCAGCAAACTAACTACATCACAGTGAAAAAAACAAATATTTCCCAAATTCCCATCCATTTAAATGGGGCTTTTAACTCCCTGACTGCTAGAGATGTCACAAAGTGTTGGAAGCTTGTCTGCCATTCAAGTGGTTAAAGGCTCTATTTATAGGGAGCCGACTCAGTGATAAGCTTGGGGCTATGCAATGTGCTGGAGACATCCAATATGCTTCAGTTGGATTACTTCAGAACTGCACCTCCTTAGTTTGCTGAATAAGGACATTGGGGGAGATTTATAAAACTGGAGTAATGAAGAAAGGCTGGAGTTATTCTGGAGAAAATCAGCTGCACCACAGGGGACTCCTAAACATTCCTGTTAAATTAAATTGGGCTTTTAATCCCTTGAATGCTAGAGGTCTCCAATGAATTTCAAAGCAATGCATTGGAAACCTCTCTGGAATTCAAGAGGTTAAACACTCTTTCAAGTGCATGGGAATTTAGGAATTCTTATTTGTCCCCTATGGTAGTTAGTTTACTCTAGAATAAATCCAGTAGGGAGATGCACTACATTCGATAAGGGCTCAGAATGGTGATGTGTCGGATCTGTGTTGAAGGCACATTGCTAATATGCACTAACATGTCTTCGCCATCATACCTCAGTCAATTAACCCACATCGTCATAAATCTGCCTTGCTTTCGACAGGTTTATGATTTTCCACTTAACGCATCGACAATGGCTCGTTGGATATGCATATGGATATGCAGTTTAACGAGCCACTGTCGTATTCATGTGGGTGTGTTTGTATGTTAATGGGGCTGTTCGCTACGGGCACTAAACTCTGAAAGTAGTCTCTGCTGTCAGAGTTCACAGTCTCAACATCTCAACCTGCAGTTTGCAATGTTGGGATCTCCCTGTAGCTCTCTATGGAACCAGAGGACAGTCTCTGCTAAAGACCAGAGATAGTAGCTGCCCTCCCGTAACTCTTTCAGTGCCATAGGGATGTGCCTGTATATACCCCTGTAGCACTGGAAAGGGGTAGACAAGTTGTAGGAAAAATCTGAAGAGGGGAGGCTAGATAGGGGACTCAGGAAGACAGGAATCCAACCTAAATAATTTGGGTACTGTTCGCCTGTGAATACGTAGCTGCACAGAGAGATAGAAGACTTGTTACTACACATAGTGTTATAGTATCCTCCCCCTTCAACCTCCGTTCCTCCTCCTAATGCACCTGTCTTGCTACTACTCATAGGAATGTATTTGAAATGATAGGGTAGTCCGTAACACCTTGCTCTGTAATGCGTTGAAGAACCCTCTGGCACTCAAAGTATTAAATCCCCATCTCCCACACACTAGCACATCCTGTCAGATGGCTACACCCTGGGGCCATACAGCACTGATCAAGAGCAAGCTTGGGTTAAAACTCTGATGTCCTCAGTGGCATCTATTCAGGTGGTTCTCCATTCCTGGCGACCCATCCCCCTCATCAAGTAGATTGATCCTGTTTTTAGGGGACATTCCCAGATAGTTAGGGAGACATCGGATGAAGAGTGACTCAGAGCAAGAAGATATGGAATCTTTCTTGGCCTTTGTGGATCTCTATGAGGTGCCCTTGTCCCCCCTGAGGAGAAGTCCATTGGAGTGGTTATGGAGACCCTTCAGGCCTCTCAGGCATCTGATGGGAGGGGGGTCTGCCTCTCTGATATTTTCCACAGATGCAAGAAAGACTCCCCAGTCTTCCCTCATAACTGTACCTTAGACCATGTCATCAGAAGAATGGTAGACCCCATATAAAAGCCTTTGTTTGTTTATTTTTTTAAATAAGAATATCTCAAAATACAATCCTTTTACAGCTGACGATTTAGGGCAGTGGGCATCTTCCCCTACTGCTGACACCCATATATCATGATTAGCTAAAAACACAGCCCTTCCATTGGCAGACACTGCTGGTCGTAAGGATCATGCTAACAAGCGCCTTGATTCCATTCTGAAGGTTAACTTTATGGCCACAGGGGCAGTTCTGCAGCCCATTTTCACTTCAGCATGGGTTATTATTGCTGTCTGGGGCAAGAAAATTTCTGAAGCAATATGCCCTGATGATTCTAAGGAAGATCTTTTAACTACGCTTGTCAATATTTTGGAAGTTAAAGCAAATCTTTTTATAGCCTTCTTTGATACTACCAGGTTTTCTGGAAAAGAGCCAGCCCTATTGGTTGACGTGAGCTGCATGTTGTGGTTAAAGATTTGGTTTGGGGACCAGTCTTCCAAGAAGTCACTGATTTCTCTGCCATTTGAGTCTAAGATCCTATTTCGTCCACACCTAAAACAAGTCATTTTGATAACACAGATGGCAAGAGCACTTTCTTTTTTGAAGTGCCCTGAACTCCTGGAGGAGGGAGCTCAACCCCATGGTTACATATGGGCTAAAACGATTAAAACCCTTTAAGTGCCAGAGAGGTACAATGCCTTGTTTACCCCTGGGGCACTCAAAGGATTAACCGTAAGCTCACTAAAATCCTATTTTACGTCTTTATAAATATGACCTGTCATAGTAAATCTTAGAGACATTAAAATTCTCAGTTATTTAAACGGGGCTTTTAAAATCTTTCAGCACTTTGCAATGCGTTGTGTCTACCTATGGCACACAAAGAGTTAATAGAAGAAAGTTCTCCAGTGCATTGCTTCTCAGTACACTGGAGACCCCTGTAGCATTCAAGGGATTAAAACTTTCCATTCCCCACCACCCTCGCTGATGTTGGATTTCTCCAGAACTGAATCTCTTTAGCTTGATGAATAAGGTCCCATGAGCCTTATGTATAAAGCAAACTTGAGCAATTCTGGGACAAAACAACTTCAACACAGGGGAGAAATAAATATTTGCAAAGATCTAGTCACAGATGCCTTTCCCACAACTGAGGAATTGATTTTTCTATAGGAAAAGTGTCCTACCCAGGGTGCAATCTCTTTTAGCTCACTAGTACCTTTCACAGAGAGGAAATATCCTAAAGCACATCATACTGACCAAAAGGCAGTCCAGCCATGAAGTGCCAGGCAATTTCTCTCAGAACAAGAGAAGCAGCCAACCCCAGACGTACATTCCTAGTTGAGCATCTCTGACCAGCTCTTTGAGAAATAAACACTGCCAAAATTCTTAATAATTTAAATGGGGGTTTTAACCTCTTGAATGCTAGAGAGGTCTCCTATGCATAACAAAGGGCTCCCATTTAGCTTAATGGGAATGTTTACTTGTCCCTTATGCTGCAGATGGCTTGCCTTTCCACATAAGGCCTAATCGGGAAGTGTTTAATAATTGCACTAATATTTGCAGCAACAGGTCAGATTTCTAAAAAAGTCAAGTTTATAAAGATGTCTACTGAGAATATTTGCTCATGAGAATACTTTTTCACATACAAAGCTGTCACTTTGTACTTCCAGTAAAACAGATCACCTGTCTTAACCCCCCCAATTGTTTGAAATTGCTGTATCAGTCCAAAATGGACTGTGTTACCATCAATACATGTTTCCACTTCCTTGAATATGCTCTGTTAGTCCAATACATCTGTGAGGAAGAGTGCAGCCATCTTGTCTAGGCAGAGCACGTTAGCAGCGCCCCCCCGCCCTAATGCCCGTCTCCGCCTGCCCCTTCTCTCAGGGGCCGGCTTCAGTGCACTATCATGCCTTGAAGTGTTGTAGCTGGATGGTGGGTAAAGATCGCTAGAGGGGACTGCCAGAATATGTCTGCAGTACAGCTTATACCGCAGACAAACTCCTGAAGATATCACAATGCCAAACTTGTAAGTAATATTTTTATTAAAGCATTTGTTTAAAAAATGGCTACGCTAGTTATACATTCGTTGCCTTGCTTAATTATATAGAAGCATAAACATTAATGGTGAAATTTCCACAAGTTCCGGCTTTAAGATTTAGTCACTAACACTGCCTTTATTTTTAGTGCAATTAGCAAATTTCTTTATAAATACGTTATGGCAATTCTTATTTGGACAAGACCATCTCTAGTCCACTATTCAAAAAAAATTGACTGACTGGAGTTATTACTTTGTAAAACTATCTCAAAGTGACATAAGTATATGTAGAAACTTTTGGCAACATTTTTACTGACATCTTCTTTATCACTCAAATTTAATAAATCTCCACACTGAGTAAATTGTAGCCAAAGATCAAAAAGCATTAACCACTGTTGCAGAGTTTTACCACATTTGTGCCTATGTACAGGAATGAAAACACATTTCAATTAAAATATTAGCAACAATACATCTTATATCTAGAAGGGTTTTTTTTTTCCTCTGTGGGAGAGCCTGAATTTTACAATACAACTCTTCATAAAAAGTAAGAACACTGTCACCTGATGGCCACAATAAATATGCCAGAAGCAATTAATTGGATACCACTATGGCACTTGATCAACCCCCCCCCCCCCAAAAAAAAAAAAAAAAAAATATGTAGCTGCCATTGTAAGAAATATTCAGATGTTTTACAACTGCCATTGGTAACAAAATGCACATGCTTAACCATAGGAGTCCAAGGATGTCTGAATTAGTTGTGTACCAATCTATATTTAAATGCTCTGAATTCCAGGAGGGTGCGTGGTGTGGCTTTGCTCACCCCTCTGGCAATAAAAGATTAAAAATGTGGGTAGTTCATTTTCAAAAGAAGTTAAATGCAATGTTGTTCAGTCTCTTACCTGCTAGTCCATTGACTCCAATTATTCCAGCAGAACTTGCAATGCTAACCAAATGCCCATGGTTGGAGGCCATCATTGCAGGAAGAAAAGCTTTATAGGTCTGTGGAAAGGCAGAAACAATCAATGTAACATCTGATATACAATCCTGGCACTAATGGTATCCTGTTCATGTAAGTAAAACTATGTACTGTTAAAACTTTTCAATTTACCCATGTGTCTTTACTGTCTGGAAGGGGACAATGGAGAGAAAGTGTTAAGTATGAATTTTTTTTTATTGATAGTTTGGAAATAGTGATTGATAATGTCCGACTCATTTTAGTAAAGTATCTACCTAACAATGACACTAAGGGCCTTATGATCAAAAGAAAAGTGGACAGGTCTGGGGAAAACCATTAATTTCAATGGGGGGGATTTTAACCGTTTGAATTCTAGAGAGGTCTCCAATGCATGGATTTACAGTTAAAATCCCCATTTACATCAATGAGAATTTTTAGTTCTCCCCTACAGTGCTAATGGTATGCCCCAGGAATACTTCAATTTTCTTCTGGAATATTTGGCCTAAATTCCTTGTGCAATGTGCATGATATAAAATGACAAAAGAGATAGGATGAAAGAAATGAATGTGACAGTAAATGCTTGCAGTAATATCTTACTGTAGGCCATTTCACCCTAATGAAAGAGACCTAAAAATGCAAGAGCAAACCAACGATGGTAAACAGGAACAGGAAAAGGGTTGAACTAGATGGACGAAAGTCTTTTTTCAACCTAAATCACTACTATGTTAAAGATGGGGGTTTCCATTTGCCCAGAAATCCCTATTATACTTTGTTGTCCCATTCAGATGAGAAAGAGAAAGAACTAGCAAGCCAATAATAAGAAAATATTAATCCAGGAATAAGCAGGCTACAGTTCCCATCATCTTCAGTTGGGCAAAGGCTGGCTGAGAAAGACAGGGTCTCTAGTCCAACAACAGTTGCATGGCTGCAAGTATCTTTTAATTAGGGTCTCCTTTAGTATTCTCTGGAGAGATGTCAGCTGTTTGGGTTTTCGGAGTCATATGGTGTCTGACTAGTGACAAAATTTCTACTTGCTCAAAAACCAATGATGATCTGCACATGTGCATAACAAGTATAAGGTCTGAGCATGGAGGAGGTTCTTCCTTGTTAGTCCCAGACATCAAGACTTCAAAGGAAGAAGATGCCGGTAATGTAACCCACAGACATTTTTCCAGGTATGTGGTAAAGCCAAAATATGCTCCTTGGGCCAACCCACCCATTCTCTATGTTAATCCAGCGCAAGGGGTGGGGGGTGCAAGTGGACACTTTTTCCTTAACCAAGTACAAATAGTGAGCTACAGCCTGAATGCCTAAACTATGCTGGATGTTGGTGTATAACGACACATCCAGTCTGACCCACCTATAACTAGGTGACCACTTGATATTTTCCATTTTCTCCATGATGTGTGGCAAATTCAACACATATTCCTGGAGAAAGTGGTCCACATATTTTGACAGATTCGAGGTTATGCTATTCATTCCCGCCACTATAGGTCTGTGGTGCCTTTCACACAGGTTACTATTGGTGTCCCTTCTTACCCCTCATTGCAGATGCCCATGGTCACCCCACCATTCCTTGAAACATCCATTTTTTAACTTCCTTTCTATATTAATGCTTTAATCTTTTGAGTGCCAGAGGGGTACACAACGCTTTGCTCTGAATATATAAAACCAAATGGGTACTACACTTAGCATACATTACATATAGTACCAAGTATGAATAGCTCCTTAACTGTACATTTGCTGTTTTTTTTTGGCTAATATGACACATCAGCAGTTTTTATTATGTAAATATGCAAACTTGGATCAAGGTGATAAGTCACTTTAACACAGGTCTGTTTTTAGATACATAAAACTGCTTTAGATCTTTGTCAGTGTAAGGAAAAAAAAAAGATCACCGTTTCTATGAATCTCACAAAATTGACACCTGCGGCTTTATACAGAAAGTAAAAGCTAAGCAATTCTGAAACATGCCAACTTCACCACAAAGGGAAAATAATGTGATTTGAGACCTTACCATTAAATACTTTTCTTAAAGTAAATTGGGGGACACGGGTTGTAAGGTAAAAGTATCCGTCATCATGAGGCAGGGAATTTAACAGTTAACATCTAAACTAGAAGCAACTCCTCCCCTTCCTCTACCTTACTTAATCCCTTTTCCCCCAAAAGAGGCCAGTTTAAGAATAACAAAACAAAAAACAGCTGGTGCAGACGATCCTCTGAGTGTAGTAGTTTAATGATCTTAAACTTGATCCGCCACCTTTCACCCTGCTGGTAACAAATGGGTACTCACATATATTTGAGGCCTTAGTTCTGCCTCTAAGAATATATTGCCTTCCCAGTATATACCTCGGGGATCGATATTCTTGTCCTCCAGTCTCCATAGGCCTCCGGTCACTTGTGGATATCTAAGGTGTTTATGTGGTGTCACCTTAGGGATATCTACCCCAATATGCTGACCGCAATCACCCCTTCCACCTCTGTGAACTGGTAATAGCTTCGGGACTTTACAGGGACCATATAACCAACAGGATCACATCACTTTAAATGCAAGAACTTTTATTTGCGTTAATCAGCTCTTAAGCAACACAAATGCTAGTACACAAAAAATAAAAGTATACGGGCAATAAAAAACAAATTATAAACAGTAGATCACTCAACACGTTTCATGCCGCTACTGGCCACTTCCTCAGGAGTAGAAAACCAACCTGAATCTTGCTGCTTACCCCCTTATATTTATACCTCCATCCAAACTCCTCATTCCATTCACGCCAATTCTATTCCTTGACTACCGAACAAATACAGGTCACTTCCATGTTACTCCCATATCCCAATCCACACCCATATACTTGATCACATTCTACGGATGGGGAACATTGGGTAATCCAATGCATCATCGGAAGAGCAATACGTCTCCATCATGCTGCCGTCCCTCAATGGGACGCATCGCAATAGTGGAACGCATCCACAGACTATTTCGCTGTCATAAGTCCCACAACGATCCAAATGACCAATTCCAATCATGTTATACAGTGTATGGAACAAGTCACATGATCGCTATGACGACCCACACTTCAGCTCCTGTCTAATTTTATCCTATTTACCATTAGTATCCCCCATCCCCAATAGTAGTACTGACATCAAGTGGGTATAGAGATATATGGGTATTAGGAATTCACCAGTGTGAACTATATACTGTCCATAAGAGCCAAATATATATTATATATATATATATATATAAAGATGAAATTTCTTACCCTTATTTCCTTTTTCCTCCGTGTCCCCCCACAGCCAGTAGAAATGTATGGGTCTGTCACGCTAGCTGGCGTGAACTCTTCAACCGGAAATGTTTAAGAAGGCACTTCCTCCCTGTTCGATAGTCAGCCTTTGCCATAGCTGAAAAATATAAAAGTAGAGATTACAGGGAGGGTGCGCCGTTGGGGGACACGGAGGAAAAAGGAGATAATGGGAGGAAAAAGGAGATAATGGTAAGAAATGTAATCTTTTCTTCCGTGTCCCCTTCCACGGCCAGCAGAAATTTATGGGTTCTTCCCATAGCAGTATATATTGGGAGGGTAATCAATACTATAAACTATACGTAGTATACTAAAGCTTCAACTTTTTATAGTCAGCATAGCTCCAATAACCATAAAAGATTGGAAAGATCTTACCCCTTATGGTCTTGCTGCTGCTTGGAGAACCCTCCTGCCAAATCTTGCATCTGATGAGGCTTGAACATCTAGATGATCATGCTTTATAAATGTGGACATGGATGACCAGGTTGCTGCTCTGCATATTTCTTCTGGGGAGACGGAAGCTCTGAATGCCCAGGAGGTTGCCATTACTCTTGTACAATGGGCTTTTACCAGAAGAAGTGGATTTTTCCTGCATCTAAATAGGCCATTTTTATGCAGTCAATTATCCATCTTCAAATGGATGATTTTGACGCAGCCGTACCCTTGAATTTACCCTGGTGGTGTACAAACAAGGAGTCTGTTTTTCTGACTCCCTTAGTCCTTGATAAGTAAATACTTATTTTTCTTACTAAGTCCAGCTTGTGCAATTCCTCTTGTTCTGGACCCACTGGGTTTGGACAGAAGGAGAGCAAAACAATTTCCTGATTAATGTGGAATTCTGATACCATCTTAGTTTTAAATCCTGTCCTTGTTCTTAATACAACCTTATCCTGATGTATAGTCAGAAAGGGAGGTTTAAAAGACAATGCTGGAAGTTCCCCTACTCTTCTAGCCGATGTTATGGCGGTTAAGAATACCACTTTTAACGTTAGATTTTTGATGGGTAATTTATCTGGAGGTTAAAATCTGGTAGATTTCATGAGTTGGTTAAGCACAAAACTCAAATCCAAAGTTGGAATGGCATGTCTTAATTGAGTCTTGCTTTTTCTATAGCCTTGATGTACCTTTTTACTAAATTATGTTCAGCAAATTGCTTTGCCATTATAGCAGAGATGGCAGATAGTTGGACTTTTATTGAAGATGGTTTCAATCATCTCTCATAGCCTCTTTGCAAGAATTCTAGAATGTGAGCCGAGTTTAGAGAGGTACTGCTGACACCATTTTGGATACACCATTCTCTAAATGTTTTCCTCTCAATCTCAGGGACGTCCTTTCAGCCTCCATGCTGTTAAGATCAAGAAGCTGGGATTCTGGTGCTGTACTGGTCCCTGGCTTAGGAAATCCTGTTGGTTTAGTATCCTCCTTGGTTTGTCTATTGAGAGTCTCACCAACTCTGAATAACATGTTCTTCTTGGCCAATTTGCGCTGTCCTTTCTGATATTTCTCAGGACCCGTGGGATCAGTTATTGGGGGATATATGTATGCCAGTCTGTATTTCCATGTGTATTTCATGGCATTCGTGCCCAAGGCTCTCGGCTGTTTCCATTGAGAGAAAAACTTTTGGCACTTTCAGTTTGAATATGATGCCATCAAGTCTACTGACATCTTTCCCCATCTCTTTGTTATGTCCCTGAATGTCCTTGCTGAGAGACCATTCCTCTGGATCCAACGTGTGTCTGCTCAGGAAGTCCACTGTATAGTTTTGTTTCCCCACTAGGTGTACTGCCGAGATGCTCTGCAAGTTTTTTTCTGCCCACCTTAGTATCTTCTTTGTTTCTTTGCTCAGTATTGGGCTGTGAGATCCTCGTTGATTTTCTATGTGCATTACTGCAGCATAACTGTCTGATTGAATCAGAATTGCCTTGTTCTTTATTAGATGCTTGAGTCTACCTAGACAGCATGCTATGGCTTTAACTTCCAGAATATTTATGTGCAGCTTTCTTTCTGTCTTTGACCATAGGTCCTGAAGCGTATTGGTGTTCCAGTGACCTCCCTATCCTGTTAGACTTGTGTCTGTTGTGATTGTCTGCCATACAGGTTCCTCCAGCGGAACCCCTCTTCTTAGGTTTTCCTGTTTGGTCCACCATTCTAGCTCTTTTCTTAGACTTGATGAGACTGGGATTATTTGTGTTAGATTCACTGAATTCTTGTTCCAGTGTTTTAGGAACCACATTTGTACTGGTCTCATGTGGCGCTGTGCCCATAGAACTACATGTATAGCAGATGCTAGTATGCACTGCAAGCTCATGTATTACTGGGATGTTTGACAAGAATTTCTGATGAATTTTCTTACTTTCTTGATGATGCTGGTGACTCTCTGAGAGGATAGGTATGCATGATTCTTCTTTGTGTTCAATCTTAGACCAAGAAACAGCAGTTGTTGTGTGGGTTTCAGGTGGCTTTTCTTCCTGTTGACTATCCATCCCAATTGTTCCAGATGCGATAAAGTCTTCTCCACGTTTTAAGATTGCTTGACTATTGGATTCTGCCATTATAAGAAGGTCATATAGATATGGAACTATCGTGATACCTTCCTTCCTCATAATTTCCAGGGCTACTGCCAATGTTTTTGTGAATATTCTTGATTCTAGATGACATCTCCCAGCACTCTGCATTATTGAAGAGAAGGCCGCGGGACCAACAGCATACAGATTTGTGCCGAAGGAGGCACAGACTTTTCCTGCCTCTGGACCACCAGGGAGGTAGGAAACAGATATGGAGGGCAATATGAAGCTGATGGGGGCAATGTGGAGCTGATGGGGGCAATGTGAGGGCAAGCTGGAGCTGATGGGGGACAACGTGGAGATTTGGAGCATTGTGTAGGTGTCCAGTGGAGATGGCCAATGGGGGGAGGGGGGCGCTTCAGATTTTTGTGCCTACAGGCTCCTGAGATGTAAATCCGGCCCTGACAATTTGTAGTTATTTTTCATTTAAAGGGGGTAGTAAAGAGTCAAGGAAATGGACTTTATAACGGTTACAAGACCACTATGGGAACAGAGTGCCTATAGTTAAAAACTCTGCCATTCTCTCTCTCTGTTGGGAGATCTCCAGGGCTGCGTGATATCCGTGAACTTGGAGCTTCTGGGAGAGAAATCAAAATCATCCTTTCTATTAATTCCTTGTGCTGGTTTGTTCATTAACAAATTGCTTCAATGGAGAGGACAAATATCCCAGAAGAATGAAGTAAATGCTCATGGTCACCCGAATCAGCAGGGCACATGGGGAGAGTATGCCAGAGATTTATGCCATGGGAACGCCAAAGGTGTTTGTTAATGCCCTAGACTTATAAAGCCTACTCCCCTGACCTTTTACTGCCATTTTTACAGACATTAGCAAACTTGTGACAGAAATGCAGCAGCTCCATTCTACATTTCATTTGCCATTGGATCACCAAGAATGGTCCAGTCACAGGTGGAAGTGGTTGATACCACGCAAATTTGCATCCAGTGTTGCTCATGTGTAAGATCTGCTGGCTGCCTTACAGATCTGCCCTGCTGCATCTTTACTGTGTTTCTGTGTGAGCACAGTAAATATACAGACTGCTGGACTGTCAAGTGTTCAGACAAGAGATAGTGTCCTGTGTGAAATACCATAGCCCTGCATCTTACCTTACAACAAGGGCAACATTGCCAATGCAACATCATTGCATTGGTGTAACCAGTGTGAAAAAATCCTCACTCATATCTGGTTAGATTAGGCTAGTTTGTCTTATAGTATGCATTCTCCCACAAAACTTAGAAGGAATGTAGTTAAAGGTATAGTAATGTTTCACAAAAAAAAGTAGCTCCTATTAATCTTCATAGTATTTGGCCGTGGAGAGCATTATTTCAGTACTGTCTGAGTTGTAGTTCAAGAGTAATTGAATGATAAAGTATCCCCCTCCCAACCCTTTTACTGATGTAACACTGCTCCCCTCCAAGCAGCAAGACTGTACCTTACTGCAGTCCATCCACACAATCTTCAGTGTGCATAAGGAAACACCTGAAAAACCTGTCAAGGAGGGCAGGGTTTTCCTTATGCTCGCAGAAAGAAGATTGTCCCTTGCGGCGACCTGTCAGGTCAAGTAACCAGATCCCACATCTGAGGGAAGACAGCTTACACTAGATAAAAGGGGAGGGAGGGGGATACTTTATCATTCAATTACTCTTGAACTACAACTCTGACAGTTTTGAAATTACACTTTCAATGGCCCAAATACTATGAAGATTAATCAGAACTGATTTTTATGAAACATTACTATCACTTTAAGAATCTACCTGCCCATGCTCTGGGTTAATGACTGCCTAAATGTCTTATCTTACAAACCAACTAGAACAATATAATTTCAGAAGAGAAAATATGACGAAAAAGGGTCGCAATACCACTCTTAGAGTGTAGCATCAATACACTTGTAATGGTTCTGATACTCTCGGACAATAAAGGACCTGGCTGATAAAGCCAACAGCCAGTATTAAAAGCAGGGATATATTATCATCCCTGCTCCGGATATACACCTCTCTGGATTGAAGATACATATGCAGGGCGGATAATATATCCCTTCTTGTAATACCGGTTGTTGACTTCATCAGCCGGGTCCTTTATTGTCCGTGAGTATCAGATCCATTACAAGTGTATTGGTGTTATTGGTGGTATTGCGCCCCTTTTTTGGTTTCATTTCTGTTTCTTTGCCAGGGGCACTTTGGAGAGATCCCTGACTATCTGTTGGGACCAGCATCCACAATGGAGGCAGTTGTGAATCCTCCACATGTCCGGCTGACTACTAGATAGTGGTTCTTAATATTGTGAATGCGGTGGTTTATTGGTGGTGGTGTAACTGCCCAAGACTTCTTACACTAGAAGCGCCCCCTTTTTGTCTTTGTTCCCTTAATTTCAGAAGAGGATGGAGTACATGAGAATTTAACCATAGTATGATTACACCAGTAATAGAAATGTTACAGTGACTTATACTGTGAATATAAACAGCCTGCTTAAGTTGTTTGTGTCCAAGAATGAAAGAAGCCGCCTCTCTCTCTCTCTCTCCAAAGGAGTGCCTTCGCTATATATATATATATATATATATATATATATATATATATATATATATATATATATATATATATATATATATTAAGGAAGCCACCTGTTTGCAAAAACCACAGGGAAATCTCCTCTCTAGAAAGGTATGGAGAGCGGTCTCTCCATACAGACAGATACAAGGGAAAATCCTTCTAAAGACTGGTATTCAGAAGCACAATCTGCAGGCCAATTTAATAAGCAGAACTGAAACAAACCAACGAAACCACAGGAGACAAAAATTCCTCAAACTTCCAGTGATTTAAATGAGGCTGCCCCTTGATTACTGGGCAATTATTCCATTGTTCAATGCACATTTATTTTGTCCCCCATGTTGTTGGTTCACTCCAGTTCTAATTAAATCAGCCACTTACAGAAGAGCTGTGTTCTGATGGTAGCCTCGCGCAATCTCAGTGTTCTAAGCATGTACACTTGCTAAAATATCACAAATCCTATATAATTCAATAAAACGCGTGTAACAACACAGTCATTCACGGTAGAGACTGCCCACGCCGTGGCTAATACAGAGCTGGACACTCCGAAGGAGCGCCCAGCTATGTATCAGCTGCGGTGTGGGCAGTCTCTACTGCGCATGACTGCCAAGCGACCGGCTGGCAGTGGCACTGTGACCTGTGTAACGGGATCTTCAACTAGTTAATAAATAAAATAGAATTACCCAGAAGTGCGCCATACAGTTCACCTCCATGGTTTTCTCCACAAGAGCATCTGGCGAATCGATAAATTTCTTTCCGGTAACAATACCAGCGTTATTAATTAAGATAGTAACATCTCCGACTTCCTTTTTGACCTGAAGAAGTAATAGAATAGAGAAAAATGGAAAAGAAAAAATACATTGAGTCATGTTGCAATTTTCTACATTATTTTGAAATATTTTTTTTTTCTGACAAATACTTAAAGGAGAACTAATACCTTATATTTCCACTCTGATCTCCCGGTATACCCCATCCCACCATTTATGTTCAGCCAATGATTATCTTCTCTCAGATCCTTTAGTGTCTACGGCCCTGTCACTTATCAGACCTTCTTCTCTCATTGCTCCATATCTATGGAATGCTCTACCATCCAACCTGCGCCACAGCATCTCTCTGATGACCTTCAAATCTCAATTGAAAATGCACCTCATGGATAAAATCTCAACATGCTAGAAAGGCACGGATGTTGCACAAAGAACACTCTTACAAATTATTTACTTTACTGATGTCCTCTGTCATCATCAGAATTAGCATTGTATTCAGCAGTTGACCCTTATGTACTCTGTATGTCTCCCATTACCACTTTAGATTATAAGCTTTTGAGCAGGGACCTCGCACCCAATGTTTCACTCTACAAAGCACCTGTAACCCTGTATTCTTCAAACCCTTAAATTGTGGAGCTATATAAACAAACATTCATTCATTCATTCATTCATACTATGGCCACAAAAATCCTAACAGCAGCTCCAATCAGTCCTAGATGTCATGAACATGGAGGCGGACATGGTATCTGTTTGCAGTTTATTCAAACTAAAGCAAGCAGAGTGCATAAGCAAACTTAACCGTTTCATTGCCAGAGGGATACCATTCTGGCACTGAAAGGGTTAAAGCAGAACTATCATCCTGCCTCTAAAGCAAGAAGCCTGGCCATCAGTCTTAGAAGGAGGATTTCTTCATAATGCTGTACTTATGCGAGATAATAGCACTGCTTCTAAGCATATCGCCATATGCCTAATTATGGGGGGGGGGGGCTTTATTTAGGGTGATAGTTCCACTTTAAGATTACAGTGCACAGTGATGTGAACTCCAGGACAATTGAAGATGTAACCTCTTGAACCAATGATCAAGGGAAAAATTCACAGGAGCCATTAGGCTTTTTCCGGCCATAGTAAGGTAAGTGGGAGCTCTTATTAAAAGGTGTTGGTTCTCCATTAACCCTTTCAGTGCCAGAGAGCTTTTACTTCAAAAATAGCAGAAGAGTACCAAAATAGCACCAAAATGTTAGTAAAAAACAAATCAGTAATTTATTGTTAAAGAAATTCATATATCAAGTAGGTTTAATACTATTGCAATCTTTTTATTTCGCTTTTTGTTCCTCATGCTTTAATTAACTTTAATAATATTTCTACTAGGCCATTTACATTTCACAAAAAAGTCTGCACAACAACTTTAACCCTTTAGGGCCAGACCCCAATCCTTAAAGGGTAAAATGAACAGTAACAGCTAAAAAATAATCTGGGGTAACACACACTAAATACCCTGTCCTCCAAGCTAGCATCTGTAAAAATGATTTGTTTTCTCCTACCTAAAACCTAGTCTTAAATGTATCCTGTGGGGTTCCGCCATTGCTGGCTTCTCCAGGGCTTCCATAACCATAGTAATCTTGATAAGTGTCTTAGAAGTGATAGTGTTTTACTGTTTGCAAATGGGCGGAAATACTATACTAGCCTTTCTGAGTGGAAGAGAAGCAAGCTCTTATACATTTAACAGCATTAGCTCTTTGCAAACACAATTAGCTAAGTGTCCATACAGGACAGTCTATACATGCATTAAAATACAAGATTATTTCAGGATTCATTATAAAATAATCAAATTTTACAGATGCTAGTTGGAAATGCACAACATCTAAAATTATATAAACCAATTTTATTTTAGGTGTTAGAGTTCCTTCATTGTACACAGCTGATTTTATTCTAAATAGCCTTACCTGGTCAGCCACTTTGTAGACATCTTGCCTTTTGCTGCAGTCACATATATAAGTATGTACCCGTACTGCCCCATTTTCTTTGGCCAGCCTGCAGGTCTCTCTGTTTCCCTCTTGATTGATGTCCCACAAGACCAATGTAGAGCCAAGACGGGCAAATTCCAGTGCCATAAGTCTTCCTATTCCACTCCCTGCTCCAGTAATGAGCACAATCTCCCCGGCAACATTCTTCCGACGAGAAGGAAGGAACCACAAGACGATGGACTCCAAAATCAAGTATATTGTAAGAAACAAAACCTTTAGGGTTTCCAAGAAAAAGTTCATTTTTCTGATTTTTCTTTTTTGCAGCTACCTAGAAAAGATACAACACAATAACATTAAAATTATGAAAAAAGCAATGGTTTGGTGATATGAATGTGGAAAGGTTGAAATCTCGAGACATATGCACAAAGTGAAAGTGGAGCAAACTACAGAATTCGTAAAGATTTCAAGACATACGACACACTAATGCCTCAGATTTCCTAACTTCTAGTATATGATTTTAGAAAATTACTAGAAACAGTCACTATCTATAAATTATGTACAGTCACAAGACTGGTAACCCCACTTTGTGTTCAGAGGGAGGAAGCAAAGGTTGGTGTACAGGATTCATTGAAAGCATCCAGACAAGGGAAGTATCTACCTTGGTCTGAAAGCCAAGTACAGTTACCATAGTTACCCTAACTCTGTGGACAGTGTCTCCTCAGAGTGAAGGAAGATGTCACTGAAAGGGCATAAGGGAGAAATGTAAAATAAAGTTTTCTAGTGAAAGTAAGTGTTTTATAGGCTGGTAGTCACCCTCTATACTAGTATAAGTAAAATAGTAACTCTCGACATCCATCTTTTTAAATGGAATAATAAAAATCTTATAGAGCTTAAAAAAAAAAACAACACTTCTTAAAAGTTATTATAAATTAATCAAAATAACAAATACAAGTGTACAGTTTAAACTGAAAAAAAAACAGGTGCAGCTATATCTTTACCACACAACCCCAGTGTATTATAAATAGTGTATAACCAAAAATATGTGCAACCTGTGACTATTAAATAATAAATAGTGGATAGTTTCTACACCAGAGATATTCCTTCAAAAGTAAGAGAGATAAAAATACATAGTGTAATACAATTTTAAAATGAAAATTATACCAAAAAAGAACAGTAGAAAAACTCATGCAATCAAATGCAAACAGGTATGTATGTATATATATATATATATATATATATATATATATATATATATATATATATACACATACACACATACATACACACACATACATATGCACACATACATATGCACACACCCACACACACTCTGTATGCCAAAGAACTTTAGCCCACTCAATTAGGACTTTAGACTTCAAGCCTTGGGTTTGGTGGAGGACTGCTTGGCCCTCCACTGGCGTTTGGGCTTGGAGGAGGAGCGCGGAGTCTGGGGAACCGCCTGGCTCGCGGTGCGCGCCTCAGCCTGAAAGGGACAAAAAAGCGGATTCTGCTTCTCTGAAGGCTTCTTCCTAGGCACTAAAGGCAGCAAGGTACTCTTACCCCCTCTGGCCTCACTAATGAGGTCCTTAAGCGCCGGCCCAAACAGAGAGGTACCCTGAAAATGTAACAAAAGCAAGGCTTTCTTAGAGGTAGTGTCTGCAGACCAGATCTTGACCCAAAGAACCCGTCTGGCTACCACTAACATGGTAGAAACTCTAGCCACCAAGTGGATGACATCAAAAATAGCAGCAGAAACATAATGCTGAGCCTCAAATGTTGGCAAGGAGCTGTAACATAATCAGCAGAAGGAGCTCCCTGACAGCCACAATGAGATGTTCAGTCCAAACTGCAATGGCCCTATTCACCCAAGCAGCGTTGAACGCCGGGAGCAAGGAAGTACCAGCCATAGCAAAGATGGACTTCAGGGAAGTCTCAAGCTTCCTGTCAGTCCAGTCCTTGAGGACAGATGCGTCTGCCACAGGTAAAGCAGTGGACTTAGAAAGCCTAGAGAATGGAGCATCCACCTTGGGTGGATGAGCACATTGAGCTAATGCCGCTTCAGAAAAGGGGCACAATTTAGCATGTTTAACACTGCCCTGATCAAGCCCCTCAGCAAAGGGATCAGGGTCAGCCTCAAGGGGGTCCCCAAAGAACTGGGAAGAGACTACCGCAGAACATTCCCCCTCGTCAGAATCCACCAGAAGTTCCTCTTCAGAGGAGTCAGATACATCAGGTACGCCCTGCGGTTTTGGCAGGGAAGACCTGAAAGAAGTAGGGGGCTGCCAAGACTGGAAGAACCCCTGCAATTGGGATGGAGGTAGTTGTAAGGTAGACTTTAGGTCTCTAGTAGTGGCCTTAAACTCTTGAATCCATACCGACTCTTGTGCATGGCAGGAGGTCCCGGGGGGAGACTCAGGGGCAACAGCGCATGCTAGGCATAAATGACCCGAGTACTCTCTAGGTAACCCTGATTGACACGAGGAGCAGTGCGCAATGGGGGACAAAGACACCCCAGTATCCTTAGTCTTAGGTCTAGCCCCAAGCTCCAACGGATTTGACATCCTCACAGTGTCAAAACATCCCAAGTATAAGGAAACAATCCAATACAGTGTATGAGATTAAAATTTCACCCCAGAAATCGCTAATTTGCACTTATCTGGCAGACGAAGGGTTAATCTGCTGAGGAGAGAAGGAAAGTCCAAGCCCTGCGTAGGATAATCGTGAAGGGAAAGCAGACGGGAGCCAATCAGAAACGAGAGTGAGAAGCAAGCGCTCATTGGAAATGTAGCTTTCCCTAAAAAGAGTACCCAAACAGTGCTCGAAGCTCCCATATTACACAGAACATTGACCAGATGATAGAGCAAGGGCAGACAAACAAAATAAGCCATCTCTGAAGTCGCTACGTTGAGTGGTTACCGAGATATGTCCCAAAATGTAAAGTTCCATAGAAGTGAATGGAGCATGGCATTTATGTGGTAAAGCGCACCGGGAACTCAATTTTGCAAAATTTTACAGTGGAGTAAAAAAGTTGCAAAAACACCACAAAACAAGTTAAAGGGAAAAGTGTGAAACCCCCCACCAAGAGATGCCAAATTGCAGACAAAGGGTTAGATTTATCACAGACACACCTCTCCAAACCCGCAACAGACATACAGACAAACCCAATGAGTGCAGGAGTAAGTAGTTGGAACTCCAAAGGAGATCTCTGTGTGGAAAGGAAATGTGGGACAAGTGTACCTCAGCACTCAAAGGGTTGCTCACATTTTCATCAGGTCTTCCGTCTTCAGATTACCATGTGTAAAGAAGAAGCCTCAGTGGGCAACTCCTAGGGAAATAACTTGTCAAACAAGATTTCCCCCCCGGGATAAGAGGTCCACCATAGCACCTGAAAACTAAGCTATCCACTAGGAAATGTCCATATCTAACAGAAAACAAAAAAGCTAAAACTATAGCAGAACTGTTCTCTTGCCTTGTATCTTCATCAAGGAATAAATCTTTCTGGAGAGGAAGTGGCTAGATGCAGCTAAGGAGAGGACGTAGGCTCCACCCAGTATTCTCTTCAAGAATTCTTCCTGCCTACTTAAAGGGGTGACCGCCTACCCAAAGTTACCAGTAAACTATATTGGACGACAGAGAAAATATATTGCAATGGTTCAGGCTTATTTTTCAACAAAGCAAGTTGCTGTTGGCAGGTCATAACTGGACCTGCATTCATTCTGCCCATGGATCCAGCACTGAAAGTGTTAATACCCCCAACTTTTGCCTCAGATTGCTTCCTTTTTACTCTGTTCTCTGCTTCTCTTTCCCTTACTCTCATAGTAAGGTAGAGAAAGGCAGAGAGCAGTCACAAAGGCAATGTGTAAAACACATTGACTTTGTGAATGAAAAAGCAGATACATGTGATTGCTCCTGGAGCGATCACGTGTACCGGCAGAACAGAGAAGGACTGAAACGGAGCTCTTCTGTCCGGTTAAGGTTGTGATGGAATGACCCTGCCCTTGACTGTGGACCCTGCCATGGATTCTTTGCGATTCATGAAAAGAAGTGGGTCGAGCAGGAGGATGGTAAAATATGTCTTTATTTAGCAGTCCATAGCCTAATAGGACATCACTGGGACAGGTGGAGTTGTAGTAAAACCTATGCTTGTGCCCTTGCCACCAGAACAGACCAAGATAACTAACTCTTTTCTGTGGCATAATCCTCACATTTATACTCAGCCCCCTGGCCAAAGCTCACACTTCCCTTCCTACCTGGGACAGCCCTCCAGCTTGCTGGAGGACTGTCTGCAAGATCCTCCATTGTTCACTAGAATAAGGGGCACGTAATCAGGACAGCTGTTTATCTTCGGGATGTGCAAACACACTGGAGCTAGTAAACAGATTCAGCCAAGGTGCTGAAACAATGGCAGAACATTAACAACAGTTAAATACATCACACACATTATACAAATACACTACACTCACCATTTCACGGACACAATTACAACTTCTATTACAATATCATAAATATTAAAATACATTGCATATACTGCAAAATACAAAATTAGCCTGCCAGCTTGTGGGTGGGGGACTGGGAAACACAATATCTGAACCACAGACAAGAATCCAGGAGAAATGTTCAGCATACTGGAAAAGAGCACAAGCTATCCCAGAGACTCTGGCAGCTTTGTTAAGTCGCCAAGGCCTAAAAATAGGTAATAGAACAAATGAACTGAGTATATATTCACCAAAATGTGGAGATGAGACAATAATGGGACACAAAATAAGACTATGGCACTCAAAGGGCTTCAGGTAGTCTAGATAACGCAGAACCGAAGAGAGCTTTTGCAAAAAAAGAGGATTTTAGTCTTACCTGTTAAATCCTTTTCTCTTAGTCCATACAGGTTACTGGTAACTCTGGGTAGGCGATCCACCCCTTTAAGCAGGCAGGAACAATTCTAGAATTGTATGCAGGGGGTGGAGCCTACCTTCCCTCCTTGGCTGCAGCTAGCCAACCAGCTCTAGAAAGATTTGAGACACTAACTATTGACTAGATAGTAGAAGGGAAAGAAGACTCCTGTGAGCATGACCCCGAAGGACCCCCAAAGCCTGCTACAGGAGAGCCAAGCATGGTCCCTTGACAGGGTGGGAGACCAGTAACCTGTTTGGACTAAGAGAAAAGGATTTAAAAAGTAAGACTAAAATCCTCTTCTTTCTGTCGTCCAATACAGGTTACTGGTAACGATGTCCAACCATTGAGTTTCCCAGAGGCGGAAAGTAAGGCAAAGACCAGACGCAAGGCCCCCAAAGTCACCAGTGCAGATATGAACCATCAGATCAGAGATAGCCCAACAAAAACAACTGAAGTGTCAATGGACACTGAACAGGGGTAACAACACCCCAGGAACTGTTACACAGCACACTGAACTAGAGCCAACAGGGCTCAAAAGTGAATTAAAGTACCAAGAACTGAAGGAAATTCTAGACAGGCAAGACTGCCTCCAGGATTTTGCTCCCAAAGCTGGCGTCAGCAGATGCCAGCACATCAACACGGTAGTGCTTCGAAAAGGTGTGCCGCCTTTCACAACCTGATTCTTGTAAGCCCAAGACGCCCCAATAGATCGAGTAGAATGAGTCGTGACCCTGAAAGGGACAGGCTTCTTCCTCAGCTCATAAGCCTTAGGAATAGTGGACTTGATCCAAGAAGCAATAGTCACCTTGGATGCAGGTCTTCCTGCCCGAGGACCCTCTGGAATGACGAACAGAGCGTCTGATTGCCTGATAGACTCAGTGCGATGTACATAAAACTTGAGACAATGCACCAAGTCTAACAAATGGAGATCCCTCTCCTTGTCAGAGGTGGAGTCCGGGCAGAAAGAGGGCACCACAATCTCCTGATTGATTTGGAACTCAGAGACCACATTTGGAAGAAACTCCTGAGAAGTGCGAAGCACTGTCTTGTCCTTATGAAACACCAAATAGGGTGGTTTACAGGAGAGAGCATGTAACTCCGCAACACACCAGACAGACACAATCACCAGGAGACGGGCCATTTTCCACGTTAAGAGGCGTAGAGGAATAGTAGCCAAAGACTCAAATGGGGGGAGGGGGCGCTGAAGAACGCCCAAAACCAAGTTAAGATCCCACTGAGGAGCAGGAATCTTAAAGGCAGGACGAGCATGAGCAACGCCCTGGAAGAAAACCTTGAAATCAGGAAGGATGGCAATGCGCCTCTGAAAGAAAACAAAAAGCGCAGAAGTCTGAACCTTAAGGGAACTCAAACTGAAGCCCTTATCCATACCGTCCTGCAAGACGTCTGGTTCGCCAGACGTGTCTCATTCTGAAAAGAACGAAAATACCAATTACATTTAAGCGGCAATTTCTTCCAGGGAACCAAGAGTAGAAGAGTACCCTTACCCCCTGTGGCCTCACTGATCAGATCCTTAAGATCTGGCCCAAACAAGGAGGTACCCTGAAAGGGTAGGGAGAGCAATGCTTTCTTAGAAGCAGTGTCAGCAGACCAGATCTTGAGCCTAAGAGCTTGTCTGGCCACCACAGGAATGGTGGAAACCTTAGCCACCAAACAGATGGCATCAAATAAGGTAGCAGAAACATAGTGTTGTGCCTCAGAAGTGTTGGCGAGAAGGCGCAACTTATCCGAAGTAGGCACATCCTGACGGACAGCCCGGGTGAGCTGTTCAGTCCAGACCGCAATGGCCCGGTTTATCCATGCAGCAGAGAATGCTGGACACATGGCAGAACCAGCAGTGGCAAAAATGGACTTGAGGGAGACCTCAAGTTTCTTATCAGTCCAGTCCTTCAGAGCAGAGACATCAGAGACTGGTAAGGCAGTAGACTTAGATAGCCTGGAAACAGGAGTATCCACGTTGGGAGGATGAATCCAAGAGTAAGCATGGTTTCAGAAAAGGGATAAAGCCTGGCAAATTTCTTGGACACAGAGGGATTCTTGTCTGGGGATTTCTACTCCTCAGACACAAGGCAGTCAAGAGTGGGGTTAGGTGGAAAGCAAGTAAGGGGCTTTTTAGGCTCCTGGAACAAGTCAGAGAGGTCAGAAGGAACCTCCTGAACTAAGGGCAAGCCTTAAAAGTTGAAGTCCTTTGCTACTAGCCAGACCTGAAAAGTTACTCGCCACTGCAAGCCATAACATACCCACCAGGGCTGAATTTCTACTCGCCAGGGCTAAATTTTCACTTGCCATTGGCTAGTGGAAATTTTGAGCCCTGCTAAGGGAATGTTTAGAGTATTTAAGACAGCCCTGATCAGGCCCTCAGCGGAGGGTTCAGGATCAGCCTCAAAAGGATCCCCAAAAGACTGAGAGGAGGCCAACACAGAACATTCCTCAACATCTGAATCCACCAGCAGTTCCTCCTCAGAGGAATCTGACACGTCAGGTACTCCCTGAGGTTTGGGAAGGGAAGATCTGACTGAGGAGGGGGCCTGCCAAGAATGAAAGACCCCCTGTAACTGGGATGGAAATAGTTGCAATGTGGACCTAAGGTCCCTTGTAGCAGCCTTGAACTCTTGCACCCAAGCTGGCTCTAATGCATGGCTGGAAGTCCCTGGAATGCTGTCAGGGACAACAGAAAATGCTGGGCATAAGTGACCTGAGAATTCTCTAGGTAGCTGTGAGTGACAGGAAGAGCAATGCGGGATACAGAGACCCCAGCCTCCTTAGTCTTAGGTCTGGCCCCAAGCTCCAGCGGTATAGACAGACATTCTCACAGTGTCAAGTAACCTTACTGTATAAGAAATCACCCAATTATAGTGTGTAGGATTAAAGTTTCACCCCAGAAATCGCTAGAATACACTTTTCTGGCAGGCAAAGGGTTAATCAGCAGAGGAGAGAAGAAGAGTCCAAGCCCTGCCTAGGATACTCGTTCTGGAAAGATCACAAAATAGCTGCCACGGCGGGAGCCAATCAGAAACAAGCGTGCGAAGCAAGCGTTCATGGGAAATGTAGTTTTCCCAGAAAAGTAACCCAAACAGTGCCCGAAGCCCCCTGAGCCCCCCAACACACTAGAAACATGAACCGGATGATAGCTCATTTTACTTGTCTGCCCTTGCTCTATCTCTGAAGTCACTAGGTTAAACGGTTGCAGACATATGTCCCAAACAGTACAGTCCCATAGAAGTGAATGGAGCAATGGCGTCTATGCGGTAAAGCGAGCGGAACTCAATTTTCACAAAATTGAAAGTGTAAATCTAAAATGCATAAAACAGCCTTAGAACATGTTAGGACACCCAAAAAACACTAAACCAGTAGGAAAAGTGTTAGAAAACCCCCCAAAAAGTGCCAATCCAGAAGCTAATGTGTTAAGTTACCACATAAACCTGCTCCAAAACACCCAGCAGACATACAGATAGACCCAATGAGTGCAGGAGTGTGCAATAGGAACTCCGAATGAAAACACCCCTGCGTGGAGGACACTGTGGGACAAGTGGACCTGCAGCACTCAAAGGGTTGCTCACCTTTCCTGCAGATCTTCTGTCTTCAGATTATCATGTAGTAAGAAGTAACCTCAGTGGGTAACTCCTGGGGAAGCACTTGGAATAAAGATTTTCCCCCTCAGGGCTTAAGGTCAACAAAAAACACCTGGATACTGAGCTAGTCACATCTAAGGGCATTGTCAGTTATGGTAATCCGCCTAATGGTGCTATTCCATATCTAACAGAAAAATAAAAAAAAGTTTCTAAAACTATAGCAGAACTGTTATCTTGCCTGTGTTATCTTCACCAAGGAACAAATCTTTCTGGAGCTAGTTGGCTAGCTGCAGCCAAGGAGGGAAGGTAGGCTCCACCCCCTGCATACAATTCTAGAATTGTTCCTGTCTACTAAAAGGGGCGGATCGCCTACCCAGAGTTACCAATCTAACTCCAGCAAAGCAAGTGATGGGAACCCACCTAATTGGGGGATTATACAGTTCCATATCTAAGGTAAAAATAATAAAGTAGACCTAAAAAAAAAACTAAGAGAAGCACCAGCTGCTTCCTCTTGCTGTTGAAGAGCACATCATTCTAGGAAATGTGGGGGGCAGAGGAGGGAGTCTCTGCCCAAAAGACCTTGTCTTATTTGAAGTGCCCTGCCCTCTGGAGGAGGAAGCTCAACCATCCCTAACTCATGATTCTTGTGTTTCATACTGGACGTAAAAGAAAGGAGTTCTCCCAAAAACCCCAATTTAAAAGAGCATTTCAACAAATCAATCAAGAAAAGCAGGCTTTAGATTCAATCCCAGTTGGGGAAGCTGGGATATTTTGATGCAGGATTCCTGGTTCCAGCAGATTCTGGAGTTCAAGAATGTAGAATTCAGAAAATTCAGGTTATCAACAAATTCTGCAAACTCCAAAGCCTTGAAGAATGCAATGTCACAACTGTGACAAAAGAAGGTGCCCTTCAATTCAAGGGTTCAGACATCTACTCAGTCTTGTTCATATTAACAAATACTTCCTATGAGTTCATTTTCATTCTGGATCTGAAGTCAGTGAACAGATTCATAAATTGAAGACACTACAAAATGGAATCATTAGGCGCAGTCATCAAAACTGTGTCGCTAACAATGTTTCTCACATCCACAGACCTTCAGGATGTTACCATATCAGCATAAGGCCTTGTCACAAAGTCTACTGAATGATCATTATCAGTTCAGAGCTCTTCCCTTAGGTCTTTCATCCATAACAAGGGTATGCAAGAAAGTCTTGGCAGCCCCCCGAAGTACCTAAGCAAGTCAGGCATCAATATCATTCCTTTTCAATTATCTAATTATGTGTTCAAGAACAGGCAAGAGAGCACACAGAGCAGTGCTTGAACCATCTAGCAAACTTAGAATGGATAATAAGCATGCAAAAGTGTCAGCTTACAACACACTGTAGTCTTTGACATTTCATAGCATCTTTCAGTGATCTAAAAAGGAGGTAGACTTCGTAAGCAGGACCCATATAGATCAGTGGGAATGATCTCACAACCAGGTGTTCAACAACATCCTACTTAAGTGGGGGCAAAACACAAGTGGACCTGATTGCCTCAAGGGAAAACAGGAAATGTGATAACTATTGTGGTAGTTTTGGGTCAGGATACCCTAAAGATACCTTGGAGTTTCCCCCTAGCTTACATCTTTTCTCCTTTTCCCACTGTCATAGTTTAGAGGTTGGTACATCAACCTTGGAAGCTTGAAATCATTGCTGGGCCTTATAAGCAAGACCATTACAAAGGAAGAAAGGCTTCAACTTCAAAGGTATACTGTAAGGTGTTGTCCACATTCCTTAAGTGAGGGCACAAAAATTACTTCTTACAAGGCAGCTTTGAAAGAGGATTAAGACTAGTCTCTATTAGAGTGCAGCTCTCTGACCCATCAGCCATCTCAGCAGTTCAGTATGCAGAAGATGACAGTCAGAAGATTCCTTAAGGCCATTATTAATGCAAGACCTACATTTAGGAAAGTTGTTCCCCCATGGGAATTTAACCTTGTTTTGACCCAGTTATTAGAACCTGGCTCCTTGGGCCTCTAGAAAAATATCGCCACATGCACCTTACTTTGAAAACTATCTTCTAACAGCTATCACCTCAGTCAGGAGAATCAAAGAGTTTCAGGCAATCTCTTGTAAACCCCATATCTGGTCATCCATCAGGATAAGGTGGTTTTGAGAACCAATCCTTCCTTCAGATCAAAGATGGTCTCAGATTTCCATCTCAACCAAAAAATTGCCTTGCCCTCATTTTGGCAAACTCAAATGGAGACAAAGAAAAGTGTTTCCATAATTTGGATGTAGTGAGCTATATAACTACCGATCTTTAAAAAAAAAAAAAAAAAAAAAAAAAAAGACATGGGACTTCAAAAATCTGAGACACTCTTCGTTTACCATCAAATAAAATGTGAAGGGTTAATGGCCTCTAAGCTATCCATATCAAGTTGAATTACCATGTATAGCATAGCAACAGACATGACTATCTACCCCTTTGAAGATTAAGGTCCACTCCACCAAAGCACTACTTCACGGGCTATCAAAGCTAAAGCCACACCAGTGGAAATTTGCAAGGCAGCTACCTGGGCATCCCTCTCCACTTTTATAAAGTATTACCAGCTAGATGTAAAAGTCTCAGCTGAAGATAAGTTTGGGAGAAAAGTGCCTCAGGCAGAGATTCTTCCATAACTGGGTTTTCCATGTCTCTTCTTCACGAATCTGGAACTCTGTACCTCTACAGTGAGTGGCACAGTTTTTCCTTCCACTTTTGTGGTGCATGGATCTGCTTTTAGAAGTACCATGTGGTGGCATATCAGTGGTGTGTGTGTGTGTGGGGGGGAGAAATGGTCTTTCAGATATTTCCTTTTCGTCTGTTCCGCCAAAATAGGATTTTAGTCTTACCTGTTAAAGCCTTTTCTCTTAGTCCATACAGGTTACTAGTAACTTTGGTTAGGTGATCAGCCCCTTTAATAGGCAGGAACAATTCTGAGAAGTGACTGCTGGGTGGAGCCTATCTCCTATCCTTACCTTGCAGCTAGCCAATCCCCAACCAGATTTGCAGACTAACTATTGACTAGGTAAGTAAGGTAAAGGAAGACTCCTGTGAGCATGAACCTGAAAGGACCCCCACGTTCTGCCGCAGGAGCGCCAAGCATGGTCCCTTGACAGGGTGGGAGACCAGTAACCTGTATGGACTAAGAGAAAAGGATTTAACAGGTAAGACTAAAATCCTCTTTTCTCTGTCTTCCAATACAGGTTACTGGTAACTTTGGGATGTCCAACCATTAAGTTCTCCAGGGCGAGAAGAAAGGAAAGGACCAGGCGCAGGCCCCCAAAGTCACCAGAGCACCAGTGAACCTACAGATCATAAATAGCTCAACACTAACCGCAAAGTGCTAAAAGACACTGAACAGGGATAAAATAAACCCCATGAACTGTGACACAGCACACTGAACTAGAGCCAACAGGGCTCAAAAGTGAATTAAATACCAAGAACTGAAGGAAATCCTAGACAGGCAAGACTGCCTCCAGGATCTTCCTCCCAAAACTGGCATCAGCCGATGCCAGAACATCCACACGATAGTGTTTAGAAAAGGTGTGCGCAGATGACCAAGTGACTGCCTTGCACAACTGATCAACTGAGGCCCAAGAAGCTCCAATAGACCTTGTAGAATGAGCTGTGACCTTGAAGGGAACAGGCTTATTCCAAAGTTAGTAAGCCTTACGAATTGTGGGCTTGACCCAAGAAGCAATGGTAACCTTGAAATCAGGCTTCCCTGCCCTAGGACCCTCAGGAATGACAAAGAGTGTAAGACTGCCTCAAGGACTCAGTGCGATGCACATAGAACTTTAGACAATGCACAACATCCAACAGATGAAGATCCCTCTCTTTGTCAGAAGTAGGGTTAGGACAGAAGGAAGGAACCACAATCTCCTGATTGATGTGGAACTCAGATACAACCTTCGGGAGAAACTCTTGGGAGGTGCGAAGCATCTTGAAGGTCCAGAGAGGCCAGAAATTCCACAGGAGACATGGTGGCTATCACTGTGCGCAGGGACTCCTGGCAGTACTGGGACCTGACCACAAAGGAGTTGAGGTCCTTCAGATCCAAGATGGGACGACAGCCCCCATCCTTTTTGGAAATAGAATCCCAAGCCTCTCTCCTGAGGGGGAACTGGCTCCAGGACTGTCTTGTCCAGAAGGGCCTGTATAGCTTCTTCGAAAAGGCATCTCTTTTCTGCTCCCAAGTGAGAACGAGAAACAAAGGTCTTTGGAAGAGGAAGGGAGGTAAAGGGAATCCTGTATCCCGAGGCCACCACCTGTAACACCCATGGGTCTGCCACAGAGGCCTGCCTTGAGAGGTAGTGGTGTAGGTGGCCACATACCTGCGGGTGGGGACCTGGGTTCGGTGAGTCATGCAGAAGAAGGTTTGGAAGTTTTCGGCTTCATGGAGGACTTGGCTCTCCACTGCTGCTTAGGCTTGGAGGAGGAGCACGGAGCCTGTGGGACTGTCTTGGTTCAGGCCCGAAAAGGGATGAACCCTGAAAAGGCAAAGACAGGAGAGCCTTCTTAGAGGCCGTGTCAGCTGACCAGATCTTAACCCAAAGAGCCTGTCTGGCTACCACAGACATGGTAGATGCCCTGGCTACCATACGAACAGCAGCAAACAAGGAAGCAGAGACATAATGCTGAGCCTCAGCAATGTTAGCGAGAAGATGCAACATGCCAGAAGTAGTGGCTCCCTGACGGACAGCAGAATTGAGCTGTTAAGTCCAAACAGCCACAGCCCTATTTACCGATGTAGCGGCAAAGGTAGGGCGAAGGGCAGAGCCCACAGTCGCAAAAACAGCCTTGACAGAAGTCTCAAGCTTCTTGCCAGTCCAGTCTTTAATAGCAGAAGCGTCAGCCACTGGCAAGGCTGTTGATTTAGAAAGCCTGGACACTGGGCTATCCACTTTAGGGGGATGAACCCACTGAGTAAGGGCTGTTTCAGAAAAAGGAAAAAGTTTAGCAAACTTTTTAGACACAGAAGGTTTCTTGTCTGGAAATTTCCACTCCTCTGTCACCAAGCGGTCAAGGGTGGGATTAGGTGGAAAGCAGGCATGGGGCCGAACAGGCTCCTGGAAAACATCAGAGGGGTTAGAAGACGCCTCCTGCTCCAAGGGAATGTTCAGGGTGGACAACACAGTGCTGATCAGGCCCTCAGCTGAGGGAATGGGGTCTGCCTCAGAGGGGTCCCCAAAAAACTAAGATGAAGGAACAGCTGAACAGTCATCACCAGAATCCACCAATAATTCCTCCTCAGAGGAATCAGACACATCAGGTACACCTGGCGGTTTAGACAGGGAAGATCTGATGGGGGCAGGGGTCTGCAATGAAGTGGAAGTAGCTGGAAGGTGGACCGGAGGTCCCTGGTAGTACCCTTAAACTCTTACATCCATATTGGCTCTAGTGCATGGCTGGAGGCCCCAGCAGGGGATTCAGGGGCAGCAGCGCATGTTGGGCAAACATGACCTGAGTATTCTCTAGGTAACTCTGATTGACATGAGGAGCAATGAACAATGGGGGACACAGACACCCCAGTATCCTTAGTCTTAGGTTTAGCCCCAAGGTCTAACAGAGTAGACATTCTCACAGAGTCAAACGGTCAGAGTATCAAAACACCCACAATAAAGCGTGTATGATAATTAATGCACCCCAGAAACAGTAAATTAAGACTTATCTGGTAGGCAAAGGATTAAGCTGCGGAGGAGAGTCCAAGCCCTGCATAGGATACTCAATCTGCAAATACACAAAATGGCTGCCGCGAAGAAAGCCAATCAGAAATGAAAGCGCGAAGCGGGGACTCATGGGAAACATAGTTTCACTGACAGAGTACCCCCATCACTGCCTGAAGCCCCCAACATCCCCAGAACATTGACCAGATGACAGAGCAAGGGAAAACCAACACAATGAGCCATCTCTGACCACACTACATGGAGCAGTTGCAGAGATATGTCCCAAAAGGTAAAGTCCCATAGAAGTGAATGGAGCAATGGCGTCTATGAGGTAAACACGCACCTTAAAGGCGCGGAACAAAGTTAACAAGGCGAATAGCAACAACACAAAAGCCACACTAATTAAAACATTAGGCCCAAAATACACTGGTCCCCGTAGGGAAAGTGTCCAAAATGTGCCAACCAGCAGCCAAAGGGTTAAGTTACCACAGAAACTTGCTCCAAACACCTCACAGACATACAGAATAAACCCAATGAGTGCATGAGTATGTAATAGGAACTCCAACAGAGACCCCTGTGCGGAGGGGAAGCGTGGGACATGTGGACCTCAGCACTCAAAGGGTGCTTACCTTTTTCAGCAGGTCTTCTGTCTTCAGATTACCACATATCAAGAAGCAGCCTCGGTGGGCAACTCCTGGGGAAAGAACTTGCAGCCAACATTCCCCCCCCCCGGGGCTTAGGTCCACAAAAGCACCTGGTAAACTGAGCTATCCACATTTGGGTGATGGGAATTGTCAGTGATGGTAATCTGCCTAATGGTGGTATTCCATTTCTAACAGAAAATAATAAAAAGCTAAAACTATAGCAGAACTGTTCTCTTGCTTGAGTCTTGACCAAGGAACAAATCTTACTGGTTGGGGATTGGCTAGCTGGAAGCTAAGGAGAATAGGTAGGCTCCACCGAGCAGTCACTTCTCAGAATTGTTCCGGCCTATTAAAGGGGCTGATCGCCTACCCAAA
Source organism: Rhinophrynus dorsalis (assembly GCA_037306005.1). NCBI lineage: Eukaryota > Metazoa > Chordata > Amphibia > Anura > Rhinophrynidae > Rhinophrynus > Rhinophrynus dorsalis. Next base: position 120,322,391 of record CM074723.1, on the reverse strand, counting down.
GTTACCAGTAACCTGTATTGGACGACAAAATAGTTTTACAAAAGTGACACTGAGGCTGCACTCCCATAATGCCCCTTTTGAAGTCTCATATTGTTCCTACACAGCTAGAGACAATACCCATGTTATTTTGCTGAGGACACAGAAGAAAAATAAAAGTAAATCCCCCCTATCACACTGATGTGCTACCATACGGTGCATTGTTCCACATAATACCAAAGAGGCAATCTGGTTTTTCTTGCTGTGTGGAGTGTTAGCCCAGAACAGATGTTTCTGAACATATCTGTGACCAGTGAGTTTTTAACTTGAATTCAGCAGCCACTGCAGTAACTATGCAGCTTGGCAGTGGATGTGAGCAGCCTAGAGCCCCTCAGTTTGCTCGTGTGAATTACAGAAGCAGTAAACCCCAATGTTGGAAGATACCAATTACAAACGTTATTAGTTAAAGGGGAACTTTCACCCCTTAATAACTAAAGCTCCCCTTACTGCTGACCTGGCGACTAGCTGCTTAGTAGCGCTAGTCGCCAGAAAACTTACCCCGTTCTCAAGATTTCGCCGTTTGAAAGGATCAGGAAGCACGGACGTCTCTTCACAGTGACGTCCGTGCGCCTGCGCTGTCAGTCCCTTGTCAGTCCCTTGTGCACCGTATGCACCGTACGGTGCACAAGGGACTGACAGCGCAGGCGCACGGACGTCACTGTGAAGAGACGTCCGTGCTTCCTGATCCTTTCAAACGGCGAAATCTTGAGAACGGGGTAAGTTTTCTGGCGACTAGCGCTACTAAGCAGCTAGTCGCCAGGTCAGCAGTAAGGGGAGCTTTAGTTATTAAGGGGTGAAAGTTCCCCTTTAACACAGAATTTTTCTGATAGCTCCTCTCTTGCTTGGTAGCTCTCCAGCAGGGTATAGCATTTTAGTGACACTATAAATACCTCCTGCATTTCCTTCACAAGGGTTTTGTTCACAGTAGAGGTGAAGTTGTATTTTAATGGCATGTTAAATACATGTTCACAGATTGTAGGCAGATAGGGACTTGCCTGAATCCAGGGTTCCTTGAAGTGGCAGACAGGATTAGCATGTTTTTGGCCAAAGGCCACTATTTTATTTATAATACTAGCAACGTGGGTCGGCGTTGGCCGTCATGTTATGTAGGGAATGTAGAAGGTGTTTAAAATGAGTATTAGAGTGTTTGGCATAGGTGTGACAAATGCACACACACTGATACACAGACATATATGTAACACACAGCAACACACATACACACAGTGAGAGACACAGATGCAACAGATATGCAAACAGACACACACACACACACAGAGTCAGAGACACACATGCAATAGACATAAAAACAAGCCAACAAACACATTTTATTTTCGTGGTCATTTGATGTAGTCTTACACTTGGTTATCATGTATATTACATGTTTTGTGTTGCCTCTTTCGACACTACCCGAGTCAGACTATTTAAACCGCAGTAACATTTGTTTGCACATTAATGTTGTACACCTGACACACGTAGTGTTACAAGGCTATATAATGTATACTGAGGCCAGAGTTTATTTAGCTTTGTATATGCAGCTGCTTTCCACTGTGTGTTTACTAGGCTCCAGATGACCACGTGTGACATGTAATCCCCCGCACTTCGATGCGGGGGAGTCTCGCTACATAGGCATTACCTGTAGAGGCTGCCTTGCTTCCCTCCTGTGCTAAGGACTGCTCGGTACCAGGCAATCAATGGTGCTCGGGCACCCATGAAGGCTCCCAGGCCCAGCACGCCCATGGTGAAAAAAAACAAAAGCAGCGAAAAAAGAAAAAAATCTCGCTGACACCATAGTAGATATGTAGTACCAGTGTGCAGACCTGTCCCCTCTTCCACGGCAGGCCAACTGCATCCTTATGGTTTGTGCTTGGTCGTAAGTCAGTGTGTGAGTGAGGGACATGCAGCATCTACAGCAGGCAGATAGGGGGCTGAAGACAGGCGGGATACAGGCAGCGGTGTGTGTGGTGTAGGAGCAAATGGCAGCCATTTTATTTTTTTCCTCAGTTGGATAGTGGTGGGCGGGATGGATAGTGGGGGCGGGCCAAGTCCCTGCCTGATTTTTTATAGGCGTAGCAGTGGCCTTAGGCCACTGCAACGCTTAAGAGAATCACGCCCCCATTGAATCACCCAATGGGAGCTGTAACTCCTCCACAAGTCATAGGTTATTTTTTTGTAAGCCAGGATTCGATGTGCAGATAATACCTTTGCTCATTAATTTTAAAATATATTTCTGCTAGATGGCACTATTGATACATGCATCAATGGAAAGATTTGTGTATGCAACACTCTGCTTTTTTTTTTTTAAAGCAAAGTCTCAAATCATGAAAATGTGCTCAGTAATAACATTTGACTGAATAATCGCTCAGTACAACTACCCTCATTTTACCCAACAGGGAAAGTCTTACAATATAAATAGTTTCATAAGGGTTTACTTTCCCTTCAATAGAAACACAGAGGTATTTTAGTGTGACTTGAACAGAACATGTAATGATCTACAATCAAACACCTATAGTCGTGAAAGGAATAAGAACCCCCTTCAACTTCCCTCTGTTGTGTGTCCTGTTTTTAGGTTATCCCTTCTAAGTTATTTTAGGTTTACTTTTGATAAATCATTGAGGATTTCCCTCTATCCATGTGTATGCACAAATTATTTGTTCTTGGCCTGAGTTGTGGCTTTGCAATGTGCATTTCTCCCAGAGTGGAGAGGAGGGGGATTCCAGAGAAGCCCCAGGTTGTTGATTTAAGGGAATACATCCCATTTGTTCTCACATACGTTAGAAAGCCAAATGTAGTGCTTTAAAGCCACCCTGTCTCTTTGTGCAGGAGAATAAAAAAAAAAAAATGGGCCTTATCTGTGCTAGCCATTTGTTTGTAATAAATAATTTGAGAAATTAACTTTTTTCTGTAGGTGACACAGTCAGGCACTTTATGCTTATTAGTCACTATGCTGGATCACTATTGCCACATACCATGGTATGAATGAATCTAAGCAGAGCCACACACTAGGGGGCATTTCTAACTGCAAAGGAAGTGGTAAGTTTGGCCTCAAACAGAATTAATTAAAGGGAAAGTAAAGTAATGTCCCATAAAAATTGTTTCTAGTTTTGCAGAGCTTAAAATAATAAATTAAGTGATATAAACCCTATATCTTAAACAGCTATGGTTTGAGAAATATAGGCATTGAAAGTTCCCTCCTCCCTCCCCTTCTTCTGATGTCAGCTGTAAAGCTGACAGCAGGACATTCTAGTCATACGACTCGAGGAGGCTCTGCAGCAGAGCCGAAATCGTGCTATTTAAAAAGAACTACTTAATTGGAAAGGTCCACAAAGTATGCCTGGTTTGTAAGCACACTTTGTAGACCTTTCCAATTAAGTAATTATTTTTAATTAATGTGATTTTGGCTCTGCTGCAGAGCCGCCTGCTGGTCCCCGGACCGGGCTCTCCTGCTGTCAGCTAGACACTGACGTCAGGAGAAGGGGAGGGAGGGGGAACTTTCAATGCCAATATCTCTCAAACCATAGTAGTTTGAGAGATAGGGTTTGCAGCACTTAGTTTATTATTTTAAGCTCTGCAAAACTAGAAACAATTTTATGGGACATTAGTGTCCCTTTAACATACTGTGCAGAGAATTAACAAAGTACCACACTGTAACCCCAAAGCATAAAAATATTTTCTCTAAAAAATTTTTTGACAGATATATAACTAATACAAGACATAGATTTTAATTCCCTGTACAACAAATTGCCTACCCATAAGGTGACATGCACTTTGATATTTTCCCATCTTTGAATCTGACTCTCTCAATGTTCAACTTTTGAGATCAATAGTAAGTGCACTGAAAGATTTAAAGGGACAGTAACGTCGCAGAAAAAATATTTAGCATTTTGTAGTGCTTAAATAGCTGAATTGAATGCAAAAAAACCTCTCTCTCAAACTGCTATGGTTTGAGAGATATATTCATTCAAAGTTTGACCTTTACAGCTGACAACAGGAGATCTGTGTCGGCCGACACGAGGAGGCTCTTCAGCAGATTTAAAAGAAATTACTTAATTGGAATGGTCTACAAAGTGTGCTTGCAAACCAAGCACACTTTGCAGACCTTTCCAATGAAGCCATTCTTTTTAAATAATGCGATTTTGGCTCTGATGCAGAGCCGCTAGTTGGTCCCCGGACAGGATTCCCCTGCAGTCAGCACAGCGCTGATGTCAGGGAAAGGGGAACTTTGAATGCATATATTTCTCAAACCATAGCGGTTTGAGAGATAGGGTTTTTGCATTCAATTCAACTTTTTAAGCTCTACAAAATGCTATATATTTTTTATGGGACATTACGGTCCCTTTAAACACAGAGCCATGGACTGAGAGGACTGAATGGAATTTTACATCACCAAAGGAAGTAGAAATGAAAGCGTTACAAGAAACTTGTTATAGTTGACCTGTTACCTCTAGAGCTTTCAGTCCCATTATATTAATTTAAACTGCCTACACCTTGTGCCTTTTGTATTGCAAACAGATTAGATTCTCTTAGAAATATCTAACTCTACTAATCTCAGCAGATCTTTTTTCTTGGATTTGTTCAGATAAAGCATGCATAATTACTCATGTTAAAAAGTCCACCTTCAGAGGGTTGAAATAAATTGATGAGAACATATACTCATGCAAATCCTTTCAGGATGGAAGCTCTTAGTAAGGGAAGGACTTGGAAAGGACATAAGTTATCCTTAAGGACCGGTGACAGGAGTACTGTAAGTAACACTGGGGCCTCAAATTGACCACTCCAAAACTGGAGCAGTCTCTCAGACCCCAAAGTGGCACCGGTATGCGTCACAGATGATGTGTACCGGTGCATCGGAAAGGATCAAAGTAGTCATTAAGGGAAGGTGACCTCCTTCGACTGCTGGTCCCTAAGGGGTTGAACTATATTATATACTGGAATCGGCTGCATTTGCGTGAGTACGAGTACTCGCGCAAATGCCGGTATCGGCACCAATACCAGTATCGGTATCAGTGCAACCCTACTACTCACCATACATTTCCTTGTGAATTAGCCAAATTAATGGTTAGAATATATCTGGAATTTGCTCATTCCTCAAAGAGCAGGTACCAGGTAAATCTGCTATTTTTATTCGCTAGCCTGTCAGATCCCATAGAATTCCATGAGGAGCACACACACATACATGCAGTGTGTATCAGAGTAATACCAGCATTTGCGCCATATTTTTCCTGTGTTTCCCTGCTTTACATATGCAAGGCAGGAAAATACAATAGAAGGACGACTGTTGTGAAGACTACCATACCAGATACGCAGTTCTTCCAACACGTCAATTAATTCTTCAAGGCAACTTTTCAAGGAACCCCATCAGCATAATCACCCTTACATAATTATTATTATTATTATTAATACCCTATAATACCCTACTATCTCACTCTTGCCAGTCGATCTCCAAAAAAGGTAAATGGATCTGACTTGGACATGGGAAACCACATATCGTTCATTACTGTAATACACCCGAATAGTGTCAATCTATGGAACTCTTGTGTTAATCTATGGAACATATGCAACTTGAGAAGATTGAAAAGAAAAATATACCCACGCACTCTTTCCGTAATAAACCTGATCCTTTATAGTAAACACAGTCTGCTCAGTAGGGTGCTTCAGGGAAATATATAATGAACACACAAAAGACAGAACCAAAGAAAAGAAACCCTGATACATCAGCACACCTACACTAGCTAAATACTGTGTTATCAAGGTTTCATAGTAGTTGAGAATACAATATAGTCAATTAGTTGGAGAAAACCAATAAATAAAACCTAACTTTTATTAATAGATATTAAAAACAAAATTCCTAAAAAAACTCGTCATATTATCTCAGACACCTAAGTAAGATAGACAGGGAATTAACCAATATACTACTGTACACTTAATTATCCAATGTAGCAATAAACAAAGTTTATTCATAAAAATACTGTAGTCGCCGGGGCATTATCCGGCTTGCCTTGCACATTTATTGTGTCAAATGCCACACTGTAAATTTATTCATTCAGGTAGTGTCGTCACCGGGACATTATCCGGCTTGCCTTGTACGTGCGTTGTGCCGATTTTCCACACTAAAATAACTAAATATATATGATGTAAGTCATATGTTAGAGAATATATGTGTTATGTATACAGTGCTGTAATCAGCTAAAGAGTTATGCATATATATGTTGCGTACACAGATATGTATCCAGAGTCTAGCTCTTAAATGCCGGTAAATCTGATAATATATTAACGGGACTTATTCTGGTTTGCCAAAAAAAGTAGATAATAATCACTGTATCAAAAATCCAAAGAATCATCCGGTACTTTACCTAGTCATAATCCTAATTACTAGGTATATACTGCAGCTCGGGACAAATCGCAAAGAAAATATAAATGTACTGCCGGGGCTTTATCTGGCTTGCCAAGCTAGTCCCAAGATACCGTCGATATAATAAATCAAATACCAGATCGTAGTCCCATCAGATACCGGGGCATGTCCGGCTAGCCACTATCACTGAATCACAGATCTAATTGATCTAGATGCCGGGGCACATTCCGGCTTGCCAGGTACCTGCCTACCACACACCTCTATTACAAGTGGATCCTATGTGTCTCAAGATAGGATCTACTGCTAAAGAATATCAGATAGTAATCCGGTTAGGCAAAAAGTAGCCTCATGTTCAAGATACCGTAAATATAGTAAATCAAATATCAAATCGTGGTCCCATCAGATACCGGGGCATGTCCGGCTTGCCACTATCACTAAATCACAGATCTAATTAATCTAAATGCCGGGGCACATTCCGGCTTGCCAGGTACCTGCCTGCCACACACCTCTTGTTACAAGTAGATCCTGTGTGTCTCAAGAAAGGATCTACTGCAAATCAAGAATATCGGATAGTAATCCGGTTAGGCAAAATATAGCCTCATCTTCTGATCTGACCCTGCTAGCTACATATTCTTCCTAACAGCCCTAATTAGTAAGTACCGGGGCATATCCGGCTTGCCATTAAAGTATGCCTGACCACTGATATAACTAATCCTGATCTTGTACAAGTATGAGTCCCTGTCAAGGTGAGAGATAATAAAAGTAAAAATTAATTAAAAAGGAGAGAGCGCGACGCGCGTTTCGTATTAGAACTTCTTCATGGCATAGTCAATCACGCAGCCGCTCCACATGAGCCTCTTTTTAAATCTAACGGCCGGGACTTCAATCCATTAACTGAGCCAATCCTCTTGGTTTCATGAGTTACATTGATTGACACCTGTCTAGCCCAGTCATCGAGACCCAAAATCAAAATGTATCCATATCTGACGAGATCTAACTATTAGTCAGAATTAAGGAGATAGTTAAAAAACAAATAATCGAAAACTTATGTTAATATACATAGCCCAGATCATTACTAAATTCTAAAAATAATCTCCACTATTCAAATCAATTACAAGCTCACCTATACAAAGTCCAAGTATATTGTTACATTCATACATATTCACTCACTGATCTCATAAGCCCTTTTATGATCCAATGATCAGTATACATGAGCATCTAGAGAGTATTATTCATTAAATCTATACAATATTATAGGACATCTATAGATGAGCATGAAGGGACCACTCCTCATTAAGTCCCCTAGGTGTCATAGTATCCAAAAGGAAAATCCATTTATTCTCATGACGTAATAGAGCTCTCTCAAGATTACCTCCTCTCAATCCCAGACAGATTTTCTCAATACCCCAAGCCTTTAGGCATTTTGGATCAGAGTTGTGCTTTTCCAAAAAATGTTTGGCTACAGATGTTATCTTTTTATTCAAATTCTGAACATCATTTATAGCATTTTTAATATTATTAGCATGCTCCCTCAATCTAATTTTTAGTTTTCTTGACGTTTTACCTATATATCTCAAGTCACAGGGACATTGTAAACAATAGATAACATTATTCGTCTGACACGTAATTAAGGTAGAGATTACATGTTTTTTATTACACCTATCAATAAATGTTTTCAAGGGTATCATGTGTTGACATGCTACACAATGTCCACAACTTTGTGATCCTTGAACAGATGTCTTCTTGCGCAACCAGGGATAAGTATGGACCAATTGGTCCCTTAGATTGGGTGCCCTTCTGCAGCCTGTGAGTACTCTATCACCTACCACTTTTGCCAAGTCTGGATCAGATTGAATCACATTCCAGTGTTTATTCAGAATGTTTACCACGTTCTTCCATTGGCAATTGTATGTGGATATAAAACGTAAATTCTTTTCATCTGGCTTTGTTCTCTCCTTGAACAACAGTTGTGATCTAGGGGTAATATAGTGCTCTTTTATAGGCTCGTTTGATACAGGTTTTACTATACCCCCTCTCTATGAATCTCTCTTGCAGCTCTTTAGATCTATCCTTAAACGTGTTGTTATCACTACAATTCCTTCTTAAACGTAAAAACTCACCCACAGGAATATTTCTCTTCATCAAATCTGGATGATGACTAGTGTAATGTAACAGACTATTAGTAGCTGTCGGTTTGCGATAAAGGTCTGAACCAAGGTTATCATTCAAATTCCTAAAGATTCTTAAATCTAAGAAGTTAACCACCTCCGAACTATATTCGATGGTTAATTTCAAATTCATTGTATTATCAACCAAGGTTATCATTCAAATTCCTAAAGATTCTTAAATCTAAGAAGTTAACCACCTCCGAACTATATTCGATGGTTAATTTCAAATTCATTGTATTATCAACCAAGGTTATCATTCAAATTCCTAAAGATTCTTAAATCTAAGAAGTTAACCACCTCCGAACTATATTCGATGGTTAATTTCAAATTCATTGTATTATCAACCAAGGTTATCATTCAAATTCCTAAAGATTCTTAAATCTAAGAAGTTAACCACCTCCGAACTATATTCGATGGTTAATTTCAAATTCATTGTATTATCAACCAAGGTTATCATTCAAATTCCTAAAGATTCTTAAATCTAAGAAGTTAACCACCTCCGAACTATATTCGATGGTTAATTTCAAATTCATTGTATTATCATTCTGAATGATAATACAATGAATTTGAAATTAACCATCGAATATAGTTCGGAGGTGGTTAACTTCTTAGATTTAAGAATCTTTAGGAATTTGAATGATAACCTTGGTTGATAATACAATGAATTTGAAATTAACCATTGAATATAGTTCGGAGGTGGTTAACTTCTTAGATTTAAGAATCTTTAGGAATTTGAATGATAACCTTGGTTCAGACCTTTATCGCAAACCGACAGCTACTAATAGTCTGTTACATTACACTAGTCATCATCCAGATTTGATGAAGAGAAATATTCCTGTGGGTGAGTTTTTACGTCTAAGAAGGAATTGTAGTGATAACAACACGTTTAAGGATAGATCTAAAGAGCTGCAAGAGAGATTCATAGAGAGGGGGTATAGTAAAACCTGTATCAAACGAGCCTATAAAAGAGCACTATATACCCCTAGATCACAACTGTTGTTCAAGGAGAGAACAAAGTCAGATGAAAAGAATTTACGTTTTATATCCACATACAATTGCCAATGGAAGAACGTGGTGAACATTCTGAATAAACACTGGAATGTGATTCAATCTGATCCAGACTTGGCAAAAGTGGTAGGTGATAGAGTACTCACAGGCTGCAGAAGGGCACCCAATCTAAGGGACCAATTGGTCCATACTTATCCCTGGTCGCGCAAGAAGACATCTGTTCAAGGATCACAAAGTTGTGGACATGGTGTAGCATGTCAACACATGATACCCTTGAAAACATTTAATGATAGGTGTAATAAAAAACATGTAATCTCTACCTTAATTATGTGTCAGACGAATAATGTTATCTGTTGTTTACAATGTCCCTGTGACTTGAGATATATAGGTAAAACGTCAATAAAACTAAAAATTAGATTGAGGGAGCATGCTAATAATATTAAAAATGCTATAAATGATGTTCAGAATTTGAATAAAAAGATAACATCTGTAGCCAAACATTTTTTGGAAAAGCACAACTCTGATCCAAAATGCCTAAAGGCTTGGGGTATTGAGAAAATCTGTCTGGGATTGAGAGGAGGTAATCTTGAGAGAGCTCTATTACGTCATGAGAATAAATGGATTTTCCTTTTGGATACTATGACACCTAGGGGACTTAATGAGGAGTGGTCCCTTCATGCTCATCTATAGATGTCCTATAATATCGTATAGATTTAATGAATAATACTCTCTAGATGCTCATGTATACTGATCATTGGATCATAAAAGGGCTTATGAGATCAGTGAGTGAATATGTATGAATGTAACAATATACTTGGACTTTGTATAGGTGAGCTTGTAATTGATTTGAATAGTGGAGATTATTTTTAGAATTTAGTAATGATCTGGGCTATGTATATTAACATAAGTTTTCGATTATTTGTTTTTTAACTATCTCCTTAATTCTGACTAATAGATCTCGTCAGATATGGATACATTTTGATTTTGGGTCTCGATGACTGGGCTAGACAGGTGTCAATCAATGTAACTCATGAAACCAAGAGGATTGGCTCAGATAATGGATTGAAGTCCCGGCCGTTAGATTTAAAAAGAGGCTCATGTGGAGCGGCTGCGTGATTGACTATGCCATGAAGAAGTTCTAATACGAAACGCGCGTCGCGCTCTCTCCTTTTTAATTAATTTTTTCTTTTATTATCTCTCACCTTGACAGGAACTCATACTTGTACAAGATCAGGATTAGTTATATCAGTGGTCAGGCATACTTTAATGGCAAGCCGGATATGCCCCGGTACTTACTAATTAGGGCTGTTAGGAAGAATATGTAGCTAGCAGGGTCAGATCAGAAGATGAGGCTATTTTTTGCCTAACCGGATTACTATCCGATATTCTTGATTTGCAGTAGATCCTTTCTTGAGACACACAGGATCTACTTGTAACAAGAGGTGTTTGGCAGGCAGGTACCTGGCAAGCCGGAATGTGCCCCGGCATTTAGATTAATTAGATCTGTGATTTAGTGATAGTGGCAAGCCGGACATGCCCCGGTATCTGATGGGACCACGATTTGATATTTGATTTACTATATTTACGGTATCTTGAACATGAGGCTACTTTTTGCCTAACCGGATTACTATCTGATATTCTTTAGCAATAGATCCTATCTTGAGACACATAGGATCCACTTGTAATAGAGGTGTGTGGTAGGCAGGTACCTGGCAAGCCGGAATGTGCCCCGGCATCTAGATCAATTAGATCTGTGATTCAGTGATAGTGGCTAGCCGGACATGCCCCGGTATCTGATGGGACTACGATCTGGTATTTGATTTATTATATCAACGGTATCTTGGGACTAGCTTGGCAAGCCGGATAAAGCCCCGGCAGTACATTTATATTTTCTTTGCGATTTGTCCCGAGCTGCAGTATATACCTAGTAATTAGGATTATGACTAGGTAAAGTACCGGATGATTCTTTGGATTTTTGATACAGTGATTATTATCTACTTTTTTTGGCAAACCAGAATAAGTCCCGTTAATATATTATCAGATTTACCGGCATTTAAGAGCTAGACTCTGGATACATATCTGTGTACGCAACATATATATGCATAACTCTTTAGCTGATTACAGCACTGTATACATAACACATATATTCTCTAACATATGACTTACATCATATATATTTAGTTATTTTAGTGTGGAAAATCGGCACAACGCACGTACAAGGCAAGCCGGATAATGTCCCGGTGACGACACTACCTGAATGAATAAATTTACAGTGTGGCATCTGACACAATAAATGTGCAAGGCAAGCCGGATAATGCCCCGGCGACTACAGTATTTTTATGAATAAACTTTGTTTATTGCTACATTGGATAATTAAGTGTACAGTAGTATATTGGTTAATTCCCTGTCTATCTTACTCAGGTGTCTGAGATAATATGACAAGTTTTTTTTAGGAATTTTGTTTTTAATATCTATTAATAAAAGTTAGGTTTTATTTATTGGTTTTCTCCAACTAATTGACTATATTGTATTCTCAACTACTATGAAACCTTGATAACACAGTATTTAGCTAGTGTAGGTGTGCTGATGTATCAGGGTTTCTTTTCTTTGGTTCTGTCTTTTGTGTGTTCATTAACTTGAGAAGATTGAATAACCTACCTAGGACAGGAGTGCCAAGGTCAGTCCTCAAGAGCTACCAACAGTCCAGGCTTAAAGGGTTCACCTTTTTGAGCACAGGTGGGCCAATCCAAATGAATTAACTCACCTATGCTTAATCAGAGAATTTCTTAAATCCTGGCCTAATAATTATTATACCACATTATATTACTATTGAAAAATCATGTATCTTATGAAGTAGCCCTTGAGGAAGTATTTATTAAGATATGAAATGCGTCGGGCAATTGAATTCTAATTATTTTTAATATATTTATTATATTTTTTATATTGGAACTTAGTGAACTTTTTAATAAAAATTAGTTTTATTGGAAAATCTTGAGTATTTGGAGATCTGAAACCTGTAGGTGAATTCCAATGAGAGGGTGTTTTCAAGTCTCAAATCTACTAATACCTGGAAAGCAGATTATTTATTAGGGGTCTAAATAAGAAAACAAGCAGTGTGTGCTTTAGAGGGCTCTGCACCCTTTTTCTTTGTACTATCTAAACCTAACACTACCATTAAAGTACTCCCCTTTCACCAGATCTAACGCTAATCTAGGTCCCATTCTCCCTCCCTGTGTGTTTCACATATGAAGCACTTACCTTGATGTTGGAAGTCCAGTGGTGTCCTCGATGCCTTAGTCCTCCTCTGCCTCCTCACCACTGCGGCCACAATAAACAACATCCCCCCCACCCATAGTCCTGCTCAGGCTGTAGCCCAAGCCAGAGTGGGGAAAAATGAACAAGCTTTTAAATGGCTTCCACTGGCTGGCAGGTGGGGTTACACAGGACACAGAAAATGTCCTAGCACAACCTCACCTCTCAGTCAATCACCATCTACATAAAGGGGTCATACATGAATGTATCACCCCTCGATTTAGCCAATGATTGAACAGATGGAGGATAACAGTACTTGCATGCGTGACTCCTCCATCTAGATGGTGATTGGCTGTGAGGAAATGTTACTCTAGGCATGTTTTGTGCCCTGATTAATTTCACCTCCCAGCAGAGAATGCATTCCCCTAAAGGGATGGCAATGTCCCATAATTTTTTTTTTGCATTTTGAAGTAGTTAAAAAGTGGAATTGAATTTAAAAAAACGTCTCTCTCAAACAGATATGGTTTAAGAGATATCTGCATTCAAACTTTGATGTTTCCTACTGTCAGCTGTAAAGCCGTCAGCAGGAAATCCATGTAGGTCGAAAAGGAGCCGCAGTCGCGTTTTTTAAAAAGAATTACTTGATTGGAATGGTCTATAAAGTATGCCTGGTTTTCAAGCACACATTGTAGACCATTCAAATGAAGTAATTATTTTTTTTGTCCTGTACCCTGCAGGCCAGACACTTTTTCAGCATTTTTGCTATCCTTCCATTTAGGCGTGGATTTACTCTGGGAATTTCTAGTTACATATGGAAAACTATATATTGTTTTTTTCAGAACAAATTGAGCTTTCTTGTGGTACCTTACATGAAGAGAATTTTACATTGTGCAAAAAGCTATGATGTCATAATGACAAAAAAGTGAAAATTTACTCATCTTGCTAAAATCACATACTATGTATCAAAAACATTTACCTTGATTGAAAAAGTTTCAATTATTTGAAAAAGCCCTGAGTCCTCCACGTAAAAAATACCAAATTTGTATAGTTTTACCTACGTCCATTTTCCTCATGGCGTAGAGCCCTAATCACCAGCAGTGCAAAATGACATTTTCAACTTTATAAACCAATATGCACATTCTAGGGTTTTTGTGGTAAAGCTACTCTAAAACAGTGGAATTACATTTCTGAAAAGTAGCATCTAATGAGAGGTAACTTGCCTTCTTGCCCCAAGCCTGTTGTGCCCAAATGCTTCCAGAAGATGGCACAACAGGAAAAAAAAATTGCATTTTACATTTCTGCCTCTTCATCTGTACTGAAATCTGTGAAAACCATGGAATTTCCAACTGTATTCATTAACTAGTGCTCTTTGGAGAAAAATGACAGCTCACTGGAATGAGTTCACTGACCTTAGGGGACACTACAAGTGCAAAACTACACCTACAACAACCTCAAATTTTTCTAACATTTTCTCAAACGTTACTTGTCTATACAAAAATGGTTATAACAACTACAGAAGTGAAGAAAGGGTAGACAAACCATACCATTTTGGAAAGTAGACATTCTCCCTCATTAAATGAGGGGTCACTTGCCTTTCTATCCCTGGGCTGAACTGCAAAATATTTCCAAAAGTTGGCGCTATATGAATAAATACATGTTTTTTTTTTTTTACTTTTCCACCACTTCAAAGATACTAAAATCTAATGGAAAAAAATCTAATGAAAAAGAAAAGAAAAAAAAAAAAAAAAGGCATTTTCTTACATTTCTGCCCCTTCAAATGTATGGAACGTTGTCAAAACCTTGGAATTTTCAACTGCATTTGTTAGCTAGTACTCTTAGGAGTCAAATGACACCTCAATGGTATGAGTTGACCTACCTTAGGGGGTGCTAGAAGTGCAAAACAACACCTACCACAACCTCTGATTTTTCTAATATTTTTTCAAATAATACTTGCCTGTATAAAAATGGTTATATCAAGTATAGAAGTGAAGAAAGGGTACAGAAACCATGCCATTCTGTAAAGAAGATAACCTGCCGCATATAATGAAGCATCACTTGCCTTTCTACCCCTAAGTTAGAGTGCACAACTATTTCCAAAATGTGGTGCTACAGGAAAAAAAATGTTGTTTTTCTTACAAATCAGTCACTTCAAAGATACGGAAATGGTTCAACACCATGGGATTTCCTAGGAGGACCTCCTGTCAGCCTACAAAAAAATGGTACCCCACGCTATCGGTTGACATCCCATATTGGGTGCCAGGAGAGTGGTTACCGGTGGAACAAGGATGGGGAAGCAAACAGTGTATATGTGATTCTATTGCTACCACTGGTCAGTCAGTGTAAGTGAGGACTTATTGCATAGTGTTTTACAGCACACCCTTTAGATAATAGTCATCAGGAAATTGTATTCTTATCTTCATTACCATATATAGAAACTGGCAACTGTTGCCATTAGGATCAAGAGCGGAACAGTGGTACGCAATATACAGCCTCTTTCTCTCAGGCACATTGATAATAAGAGATCATTTTTTGTATCATGTCTGTGATCTCTTTGGGAGCATTTGTATGAACCATTGGAGGTTTGCCGTTAAGATATTTTTTTTTTAATTAAATTTCAATAAAGTCTTGATTTTTTATTCACATAGTTTTTTTTTGCCCCATATTTTGTTTTGGGCTTGTCAACTAATCTATCCTTACCAGGTATATTCCAAGACCTAAGGGATCTGTTTAGGAGTGCATCTAAGGATCTCTCTTGCTGTTTCCTTCTTTAGGAACTGTCTTGTTTGTATGTTTAAGTGAGGACTTGTGTCTGCTGGTGACACCAGGTCGGGGGAAGGGACGAGGGGTCAGGCTATGTAAGTGGGTATATCTACCAGTGGGCAGTGAGCAAGTGTGGCGGTGGTGATGGTGGGGAGGTAAGTGCATATGGGGGATTTGTGGTTGCCAGTGTGCACTGTAAGTCCCCTCATACACTGTTTGATTCCCAGCCTGAATCCAGAGCGTACTGGCTCTTGGGTCTACTCGTAGGCAGTGGAATCAGGCTGGGGGGGGGGGGGGGGGGGGGGGGCAGACTGGGTGAATGGGACTGCTGTGGACCTAGGCTGGTGGGTAGGGTATGTGGTGGTGGGGGGATTGGAGGCATTTTGTGTACATGCCACAGTGATGTCCAATGCATTGCAATGCACTGGACACCCTGTTGCACACAAAGAGTTTTTGCTATTTTTTTTTTTTTTATTCATACCTCATTGGGGGGGCATCAGTACCACTTCTCATGCCCTCCAACAATGTCTGAATAAAAAATAATGGGAACAAAATGTGTGCGCACCACAGGGGGTCCAGCACATTGCAAACCACATGTGTTGGACCCACCTATAACACATGCAGTTTTTTTGGTGTTTTTTCCCCAAAAAATATATTTCTCTGTCGTCCAATACAGGTTACTGGTAACTCTGGGAGGCAATCCACCCCTTAGTAGGCAGGAAGAATTCTCAAAGTGTGTGCAGGGTGTGGAGACTCCCTTCCCTCCTTGGCTGCAACTAGATCCAGAAAGTTTTTTTCCTCGGTGAAGACAATTGAGAACAGTTCTGCTATAGTTTTAGAAACGTTTTTATTTTTCTGTTAGATATGGAATACCACCATTAGGCGGATTACCATAACTGACAATGCCCTTAGATGTGACTAGCTCAGTATCCAGGTGCTTTTTGTGGACCTTAAGCCCTGAGGAGGAAAATCTTGATTCCAAGTACTTCCCCAGGAGATACCCACTGAGGTTACGTCTTGCTACATGGTAATCTGAAGACAGAAGATCTGCAGGAAAGTTTGGCTACCCTTTGAGTGCTGCAGGTCCACTTGTCCCACAGTGCCCCTCCGCACAGGGGTGTATTTCTGGAGTTCCTATTACAAACTCCAACACTCATTGGGTATATCTGTATGTCTGTTTGGTGTTTGGAGCAGGTTTATGTGGTAACTTAACCCTTTAGCTGCTGGTTTGGCACTTTATTGGGTGGTTTTATGACACTTTTCCTACTGGGTTAGTGTTTTCTGGGTATCCTCACATTTTCTATTGATGTTTTACATCTTTTTATGTTTTACTGTAATATTTGCAAAAATTGAGTACGATGCACTTTACCGCATAGACTCCATTGCTCCATTCATTCCATGGGACTGTACTGTTTGGGACATATCTCTGCAACTGTTTAAACTAGCGACTTCAGAGATGGCTCATTTTACTTGTCTACCCTTGCTCTATCATCTGGTTCATGTTTCTAGTGTGTTGGGGGAGGGCTCAGGGGGCTTTGGGCACTGTTTAGGGTACTTTTTGGGAAAAACTACATTTCCCATGAGCACTTGCTTCGCGCCCTTGTTTCTGATTGGCTCCTGCCACAGCAGCCATTTTGTGAGCATTTCTGGGCGAGTATCCAACTCAGGGCTTGGACTCTCCTTCTCTCCTCTGCAGATTAACCCTTGCCTTGTCCATCAACTTGGACAAGTCAGATCTTGTCCCATCCCAGTGTCTGGTCTTCCTGGGTCTTCTCTTCGACACTTGGAAGAGCATGGTGTTCCTCATGGACGAGGTGGTTCACCAGATCGCCCACAGGGTTCCAGCGATTCTGTCCCAGGATTCGGTTCCAGTCCAGAAGCTGTCATCTCTGGTGGGGAAATTCATTTCCACCATAGAAGCGGTTCAGTTTGCCATGGCGCACATCAGAGAGCTCCAGAGTTTCGTGATCCAGGTGTGCAGGGGTCAACAGGATCTTAGGAAGTCATCTGTTTCCCTTCCTCTTCATGTGGGACAGAGCTTGTCATGGTGGCTCGACCTTTCCAACCTGCTGAAGGGCAAGTCCTTTCTGGTGACTTTTTGGACAAGATGATGACGGACGCCAGCCTTTCCGGCTGGGTTGCAGTCCTGGGTCTCTTGATCGCTCAGGGTCGGTGGTCTCTGGAGAAGTCTCTCCTTCCGATCAACATTTTGGAGCTTTGGGCGATATTTCATGCCCTGAGACATTGGATATCTCACCTAGAAGACTGTTCGGTCCAAGTGGAGTCCCACAACTCCACGGCCATGGCTTACATCAACAAGCAAGGCGGGACAAGAAGTCTCACTGCTTGGATAGAGGTCAAGGCTATTTTGTCCTGGGCAGAAGAGCACGTACCGGCTATATCAGCAGTGCACATTCCAGTCGTAGACAACGTCATGGCGGACTTCCTCAGTCGACACACAGTGGACAGCGGAGAGTGGGAGTTGCATCCACAAGTGTTTCAACTCATTGTTCAAAGATGGGGTCCCCTTACATCAACCTGATGGTGACGAGACAACAGGAAGGTTCCAGTGATCTGCTCTTGATGGCGAGACCCTCTGGCTCTGGCAGTGGACACGATGTTCATTACTTGGGCCTTTCCTCTGGCTTACATCCTTCCTCCCCTTCCCATGTTGCACAGTTTGTTACGGAAATTACGACTGGAGCGTTGCCCAGTCATTCTGATCGTTCCATACTGGCCTCGCCAGTCTTGGTTTCCGCAGCTCTTGGATCTGTCAGTAGCAGAGCCCTTTCGGCTCCCTGACCGTCCGAACCTTCTTCTACAGGGTTATCTATGGAAGGAAGATGTTCATGGGCTAGCTTTGACGGCTTGTAAATTGAATCCTCAATACTGAAGAAGAAGGGCTTTTCTTCTGGTGTGGTGGCTACTATGCTCAATGCCCGCAAGCCTGTTTCTTCCAAGATCTACCATCGTGTCTGGTCGACTTTTCTGTCCTGGTGCGCTGACAGGGACCTGTCTCAGGATTTTGATCTACCTACGTTTCTGGCCTTTTTGCAGGACGGTATGGATAAGGGCCTCAGTTTGAGTTCCCTTAAGGTTCAGACTTCTGCCCTCTCTGTTTTCTTTCAGAGACGAATTGCCATCCTTCCTGATGTCAAGAGTTTCTTCCAGGGCGTTGCTCATACTCATCCTGTTTTCAAGTCTCCCACTCCTCAGTGGGATCTTAACTTGGTCTCCCTTTGAGTCTTTGGCTACTATTCCTCTGCAACTGTTGATGTGGAAAATGGCTTTTCTTCTGACGATTGTGTCAGTTCGCCATGTCGCGGAGTTACATGCTCTGTCCTGTAAACCACCCTATTTGGTGTTTCACAAGGACAAGGTAGTGCTTCGCACTTCTAAGGAGTTTCTACCCAAGGTGGTCTCCGAGTTTCACATCAATCAGGAGATTGTGGTGCCCTCATTCTGCCCTGATCCACCTCTGACAAGGAGAGGGATCTCCACTTAGTAGACGTGGTACGTTGTCTCAAGTTTTATGTGCATCGCACTGAGTCTATCAGGCAATCTGATGCACTGTTCGTCATTCCGGAGGGTCCTAGGGCAGGAAGACCTGCATCCAAGGTGACTATTGCTGCTTGGATCAAGTCCACTATTCACAGGGCTTATGAGATGAGGAAGAAGCCTGTCCCCTTCAGGGTCATGGCTCATTGTACTCGATCTTTTGGGGACTCTTAGGCTTACAAGAATCAGGCGTCCGCTGATCAGTTATGCAAGGTGGCCACGTGGTCGTCTGTGCACAACTTTTTGAAGCACTACCGTATGGATGTGATGGCATCGGCTGATGCCAGCTTTGGGAGGAAAATCCTGGAGGCAGTTTTGCCTGTCTAGGATTTTCCTTGGTTCTTAGTGCTTCCTTCTCTGTTGAACCCTGTAGGGTCTAGTTCAGTGTGCTGTGTAACGTTCCTGGGGTGCCATTACCCCTGTTGTGTGTCCGTTGACGCTTCAATTGTTGTTGGGCTATCTCTGATCTGATGGTTCATATATGTTCTGGTGACTTTGGGGGCCTTGCGACTGGTCCTTGTCTTCTTCCCGCCTCTGGGAAACTTGTTGGTTGGACATCCCAAAGTTACCAGTAACCTGTATTGGACGACAGAGAAAAGAGGATTTTAGTCTTACCTGTTAAATCTTTTTCTCTTAGTCCAAACAGTTTACTGGTCTCCCACCCTGTCAAGAGACCATGATTGGCTCTCCTGTGGCAGTATGTAGGGGTCATGCTCACAGGAGTCTTCTTCCCTTCTACTATCTAGTCATACTTAGTGTCTCAAATCTTTCTGGAGTCGATTGGCAAGCTGGAGCCAAGGAGAGAAGGAAGGCTCCACCCCCTGCATACACTTTGAGAATTGTTCCTGCCTACTAAGGGGCAGATCGCCTCCCAGAGTTACCAGTAACCTGTATGGACTAAGAGAAAAGGATTTAACAGGTAAGACTAAACTACTCTTTTTTGTGTAGACCTCATTGGAGGGCATTAGAACTGATGTCCCACAATGAGATCTGAATAAAAAATAATGTGTGTGATGGTACCAGCGGACACCGAGCCTTGGTGTCCCTGTCAATGGTCACTTCTTCTGCACCGAGCCAGATGGACATCCAACAGCATACCGCAATATACCCCAATCCCCAGGCAAAACTAGTGTCAGGGTAACCAGCACACACTCTGCATACAGCAAGCTTTACCCCAAGCATCAGACAACACCAGTGTCTTGGTGTTAAAACAACTGACTTTATTGGAACAAACCACATATATTTATATACAAAACCTACATTGAAATACATGTGTAGGCAGGATACAATAGGTGAGTCACAGGGATAATATAATCACAATATACAAGACAAAGGACCAACAACAGAAGGTCCCAGCAATTACAATAACACAGATATGATTGCATTACTACACAAAAGGCTAGTACACCACAGGGGCTCTCAGTACAGTTCACAGACCTACAATGACTGGAGTGGCTACAATACACACAGAGCTTGGGTGAGGGTGAACAATGAAACAAAAAAGGCTTGAGGGACTGCAATATACATTTGCAGCATCCTTGGCCAAACTCAAATACTTAACGGCCCTGTCCCCTGAAAACAGGCTATGATTTTTAGTCCTTTTGGCATAGCTGTCCACCAATATAACGTCCCAAAGTTCTACATAGCTTGCGACACTGGGCTGACAATCCATACACCTAGACAAGGGTTGTTTTAGGCATGACAGAAATAGGGCTGCAACTAACTTATTTTGATAATCGATTAGTTGTCCAATTATTTTTTCGACTAATCAATTACAATGTAACACTATCCCTGCAGCACAGACAGCTCTGTAGACTGGAGGCAGACTTTTTCTACAGAAAAAAAAGTGAATAAAACAATAATAATTATAGGCAATTAAACTTTAAATAGTAAGAAACTGCACAGCTTTCCAAGTCTAAATGGAGGCTGATTATCACTTAACCCTGTGAGTGACAGAGACATGCAGAGAAAGATTCAGATGTTCTTCTGGTTCCCCATTAACCCTGTGAGTGCCAGAGGTGTGTGTGTGTGTGTGTGTGTGTGTGTGTGTAAAACCCTTTGCTCTACACTCCTGTGCCACTGAAAGGGTTAAGTGAAACCTGAACCTCACATCAAGTCCCTCCTTATGGTGAATGGTCGATATCTTGCCAGTTATAACCTCCATAAACACACAGTCCCTGGGGTTGGAACACACTGCAGCACCCCCTAAATGGGTCACGTTTGAAGGGCCAGTCCTTGGTTTTGGCTCCCCAGCCCTTGATCCTACTGGCCCTGCTTTTATAATAGGATTTTAGTCTTACCTGTTAAATCCTTTTCACTTAGTCCATACAGGTCACTGGTACTCTGGGGAGGTGATCCGCCCCTTTAATAGGCAGGAACAATTATGCAAATGACTGCAGTGGGCGGAGCCTCCCCTCCTACTTAAGCTGCCTTCAGGCCAGAGCCACTAGATTGATTTGAGACACTAAAACTGACCATAGGTAAGCAAGAAGGAAGACTCCTGTGAGCATGCCCCAAAAGGTCTCCCACTGAATGCCACAGGAGAGCCAAGCATGGTCCCTTGACAGGGTGGGAGACCAGTGACCTGTATGGACTAAGTGAAAAGGATTTAACAGGTAAGACTAAAATCCTATTTTCACTGTCGTCCAATACAGGTCACTGGTACTCTGGGATGTACAAACATTGAGCTGACCCAGAGGCGGGAAGTAAGGCAAGGACCAGGCGCAAGGCCCAAGTCACTAGAACTGCTATGAACCAGTTAATTACATAGCCCAGAATGTAAGTGTCAACGGACACCAACCAGGGGAAAACAACCCCTGAACTAACACAGCAC
The DNA here is from genome assembly GCA_037306005.1 of Rhinophrynus dorsalis. NCBI lineage: Eukaryota > Metazoa > Chordata > Amphibia > Anura > Rhinophrynidae > Rhinophrynus > Rhinophrynus dorsalis. The sequence continues at coordinate 120,300,427 of CM074723.1, read as the reverse complement.
ACAGAACCAGAGCCAACCGGGCTCAACAGTAAACAAGCACTAAGGACCACAGAATAGAAGTCCTAGACAGGCAAAACTGCCTCCAGGACCTTCCTCCCAAAACTGGCATCAGCCGAGGCCAGTACATCAACTCGATAGTGCTTTGAAAATGTGTGCACAGAGGACCAAGTGGCCGCTCTGCACAGTTGATCAGCAGATGCCTGATTCTTGTAGGCCCCAATAGATCTGCTGGAATGGGCAGTCACCCGGAAGGGAACATGCTTATCCGCAACTTATAGGCTTCACGAATAGTAGCCTTAATCCAGGAGGCAATAGTAACTTTGGAAGCCGGTCTCCCTGCCCTAGGCCCCTCAGGAATGACGAATAGAGCATCAGACTTCCTGATAGACTCGGTGCGATGAACATAAAACTTGAGGCAACGCACCACATCCAACAAATGGAGATCTCGTTCCTTGTCAGATGAAGGATTAGGGCAGAAAGAGGGAACCACAATCTCCTGATTGATGTGAAACTCGGACACAACCTTGGGTAAGAATTCCTTGGTAGTGCGAAGCACAGCCTTATCCTTGTGGAACACCAGGTAAGGAGGTTTACAAGACAGAGCCTGTAACTCTGCTACCCGGCGAACTGAAACAATAGCCGAAAGGAAGGCCATCTTCCAAGCCAAGAGACGTAATGGAATGGAAGCCAAGGATTCAAACGGGGGTCGCTGGAGAACTCCCAGCACTAAATTGAGGTCCCACTGGGGAGCAGGACTCTTAAAGGCAGGCCGAACATGAGTCACACCTTGGAAGAAAACTTTCACATCAGGAAGGATAGCAATCCTTTCCTGGAAAAACACAGACAAAGCAGAAGTCTGGACTTTGAGGGAACTCAGACTGAGCCCTTTTTCAACACCGTCCTGCAAAAAAGCCAGGACAGTGGGAAGATGAAAGTCCAGGGACACCTTCCGATCAGTACACCAAGCCACAAAGGTGGCCCAGATACGATGATAGATCTTGGAGGACACAGGCTTACGAGCACTGAGCATCGTCGACACCACTGAAGGAGAAAATCCTCTCTTCTCTAGAATCGAGGATTCAACCGCCATGCCATCAAATGGAGATGCTGAACATCCTCCTTCCACAGATATCCTTGAAGAAGTAGATCCGGACGGGCAGGAAGTGGAAACGGTTCCGCCACTGACATGGCCATCAACTCCGGAAACCAGGACTGGCGAGGCCAGTTTGGAGCGATCAGGATGACAGGACAACGCTCCTGCTTCAACTTCTGGATGACTCTGATCAATAGAGGAAGAGGAGGGAAGATGTAAGCCAGAGGAAAATCCCAGGGGATTGACAAGGCATCCACTGCTAGAGCAAGAGGGTCCCTCCACCGGGAGCAAAACACCGGTACCTTCCTGTTGTGTCTGGTAGCCATCAGGTCCACTACAGGCACCCCCCACCTCTGGGTGAGTAGGTGAAACACCTCTGGATGAAGAGCCCATTCTCCGCTGTCGACTGTGTGACGACTGAGAAAGTCTGCCATGACGTTGTCTACGCCTGGAATGTGAACTGCTGAAATGACAGGCACGTGATCTTCTGCCCAAGATAAAATATCCTTGACCTCCAACCAGGCGGTGCAACTTCTTGTGCCGCCTTGCCTGTTGATGTAGGCCACTGCGGTGGCGTTGTCGGACTCCACTCTGACTGGACAACCTTCCAGCTGAGACTCCCAGTGTCTCAGGGCAAGCCGGATGGCACGCAGTTCCAGAACATTGATGGAGAGAAGAGATTCCTCCAGTCCCCATTTCCCCTGAGCACTGAAACGACCCAACACAGCACCCCATCCCCGGATGCTGGCATCCGTTGTAACCGTGGTCCAACAGGGAACCTGAAAGGATCTCCCTTTCAGGAGATGAGAGAGATCCAACCACCAGTGCAGACTCGATTCCACATGAGGAGGTAGAGAGACTGACAGATGCTGATGATCTGGATGATTCTTGCACGTCTGGATCACAAACCTCTGAAGTTCCCTGGAATGAGCCATGGCAAATGGTACCGCTTCGATCGTGGAAATGAACTTCCCCACCAGAGACGTCAACTTCGGCACTGGAACTCTGTCCAGCTCCAGGATCCCAGCCACTCGAATGGCTATCTGGTGAGCCACTTCCTCCGGTAGAAACACCATGCATTGGCGAGTGTCGAACAGGAGACCCAGAAAAACGAGCCTCTGAGATGGGACCAAGTCTGACTTGTCCAGATTCAGGATCCAGCCGTAACGGTTCAGAGTGTGAATACACAGCTGCAGTTGTCGTTGGAGAAGCTCCGCTGAGGAGGCTTTCAGGAGGAGATGGTCCATGTAGGGGGTCACCCTGACACCTTCTCGATGAAGTACAGCTATCAAGGAACCCAACACCCTCTGAAAGACCTGAGGGGCCGAAGTCAGCCCAAAGGGAAGAGCTGAAAACTGAAAGTGTCCCCTGTGGCAGGCAATCCTGAGATACCGCCTGCTCTCTGGATGAATAGGGATGTGAAGGTAAGCATCCTGAAGGTCCAGGGAGGCAAGGAACTCCCCTGGAGACATTGCTGCAATCACAGAGCGCAGGGACTCCAGGCGGAAGTGGGAACTCACAACATAGGAATTGAGATCTTTGAGATCCAAAATGGGACGAGCACCTCCGTCCTTTTTGGCCACCATGAACAGGCTGGAATAAAATCCTGAACCTGTGTCCTCTGGAGGAACCAACTCCAGGACCTCCTTGTCCAAGAGATCCTGAATAGCGTCGTCGAACAGACGTCTTTTTGTAGGTTCCTGAGAAGGACGAGTAAAATGGAACCGAAAAGGAGGAAGGGAAGAGAAAGGGATCCTGTATCCCTCTGATACCACCTGAATGACCCATGGGTCCGCCACTGACTCCTCCCAAGTCCGGCGAAAGATGCGGAGACGTCCACCCACTGCCGGATGCGGACCCGGGTTCGGTGAGTCATGCCGAAGCAGTCTTGGAGGTTTTGGCCTTGGGGGCAACTTTGGGCTTCCAGGACTGCTTGGGCTTGGAGGAGGAGCGGGCAGAGGACGGACCCGTCTGGGACGTGGAGCGTGTCTCAGTCTGAAAGGAACGAAAGGACCGATTGCGTTTGGCTGGAAACTTCTTCTTGAAGACTGAGGGTAGAAGAGTACTTTTACCACCAGTAGCCTCGCTGATCATTTCCTTAAGTTCAGAACCAAATAGCAAGTTCCCCTGAAAGGGCAAGGAAAGCAAGGCTTTCTTAGAGGCTGTATCAGCAGACCAAATTTTCAGCCAAAGGGCACGTCTGGCCACCACAGAAGAAGTGGAGTCCCTCGCCATCATGCGCACAGCATCAAAGGCAGCATCAGCAACATAATTTTGTGCTTCAGTAATGTTAGCAAGTAGCTGCAACTGCTCAGATACCGGTGCATCCTGGCGGACTGCCTCAGTCAGTCGTTCAGTCCAGGCCGCAATAGCTCTATTAACCCACGCCACTGCAAAGGTTGGACGCATGGCAGTGCCAATGGAGGCAAAAATAGACTTGAGAAAGTTCTAGCTTTTTGTCCGTCCAATCCTGCAGGGCAGAGGCATCAGAGACAGCTAAAGCAGTAGATTTGGACAGCCTGGAAACAGGAGCATCCACCTTCGGAGGATGAACCCATTTTGCCAGTTCAGTCTCAGGAAAAGGGTAAAGTTTAGCAAACTTTTTAGACACTGAGGAGGATTTGTCAGGATTCCTCCACGCCTCAGAGACTAGACGGGCAAGGGTAGGGTTAGTTGGAAAACATACAACCGCCTTAGATGGTTTTTGGAAAACGTCAGTTGGATCATGAGTAGATTCCTGAGTCAGAGGAAGGTTGAGCTTAGTTAACACAGCTCTAATCAGACCCTCAGCAGAAACCTCAGGGTCACATTCATAAGGGTCCCCAATGGACCTATTAGACTCAATAACAGTGCCTTCCTCAGCATAAGAATCCAGTAATAGTTCTTCTTCAGAAGAATCAGACACATCAGGAGCCCCCTGTGGCTTAGGCAGGGAAGTCCTGATAGTAGAGGGGGTCTGCCAAACCTGGAGAGCCCCCTGTACCTGAGAGGGAAAGAGTTGGAGTGTGGATCTGAGATCCCTAGTGGCAGCTTTAAACTCTTTTACCCAAGTTGGCTCAATAGCATGGCTGGGAAGCCCAGGGTTGCTATCACGACAATCAGTGCATTTAGGGCATAAATCACCAGAACAATCTCTAGGCAGCCCAGAGTGACAAGAGGAGCAAAGCGCAATGGGGGGAACAGACACCCCAGCCTCTTTAGTCTTGGGTCTCGCCCCTGGCTCCAGTGGAGTAGACATGCTCACAGCGTCAATATACACCACTAAACAATATCACCCAGTAAACGTGTGAAAGATTAAAGTTTCACCCCAGAAATGCCTAAAAACTGACTTATCTGGCCAGCGAAGGGTTAATCTGCTGAGAGGAGAGAAGGCTCGGTCCCTGCGTAGTATACTCACTGAGAAAGAACACCACAAAATGGCGGCCGTCAGGTCAGCCAATCAGAAACGAGCGCGAACCGGGCGCTCATGGGAAATGTAGTTTTCTCTCAGAAGTACCCCAAACAGTGCCTGAAGCCCCCCTGAACTCCCCACACCCTGTAAACATACACCGGATGATAGAGCAGGAGCTTAGAAGTAAAATGAGCCATCTCTGACGTTGCTGTGACGAGCGGTTGCAGAGATATGTCCCACACTGTGAAATCCCATAGAGAGTAAAGGAGCAATGGCGTCTAAGCGGGAAAAGGCGCGCTTAAAGGCACGGAACACTAAATTTTAATAAAGTCCCACTAAACTTTAAAAAGTGCTAAACAGTAACTCAAAACATGAGAAACATAAATAAAATTATACCCAAAGCTCCAGAACACAGAGAATACCACAGAAATTGCATAAACATGATAAATGCAAATAAAAACACCCTATGAGTGCTGGAGTGCAATGCAACGCCCAAATACAAGCCCATCAAAGGGACACTGTGGGGACAAGTGGACCTTCAGCACTCAAGGGGTGGCTCACCTTTCTGCAGGACTTCTGTCTTCAGGTGACCATGATAAAGTGGGAATAGACCAGAGGTAAATTCCTCAGCAGAAAAGCTGCTTGACTCAAGCTGTTCCCTCTTCAGGGCATAAGGTCCACAGAAAATCCCTGGAAGCTGCACCAGCCACTTTAAGGAGGGCAATTCACAGCCATGGTTACCCTCCTAATGGTGGTATTCCATATTTGAATAAAAATAACAAAACACTAAGATGAATGCAAAGATGTTCTCCACCTGGTGTGCACAGCACACAGGAACAAATCAATCTAGTGGCTCTGGCCTGAAGGCAGCTTAAGTAGGAGGGGAGGCTCCGCCCACTGCAGTCATTTGCATAATTGTTCCTGCCTATTAAAGGGGCGGATCGCCTCCCCAGAGTACCAGTGACCTGTATTGGACGACAGTGAAATTGTATTTTCACACTTGCACAATCTGTTGATGAGGAGATGCAGGAACACAGACTACAATTCCTGCCCCCGCCCATTCCCAGACTGGTTCGTTGCTCCTCCTGCCCGCAACAAGCTATCCGTGCATATTGGGATCTGTAGCAACTCAATAACAGCGCAAAAATAATAAAAGAGAAAAGCACCTCATCTAAGTGTAGTAATTATAATAACAATAAAATAAAAATAAGAGGTATTTCACTCACATTTTGCCCATCTTGGGCTTTATGCACTTCAAAAGGGTCTTTCTCCTGTCAGCCGACATGCTGTGTATCCTTAGACTCTTGTCTGTATCTCCCGGTCCTTACTCCTAAAGAGCTCAGTTTTTTATCCGATAAAAGGGGCACATATATATGGCAGCTGTTCAAGTAAAATAGTGTAATCTCTCCGGTAAAGGGAAACAGTATAACTATAAGATTGAAAAGTGTATACAATCTTGCGAGTTGACTGCCTCGTGTACGCTGCTCTTGTTAGGACGCGGCAGCGGCTCAGTTCATCACGGAGCCGCGGGATACTCAGATAGAGGGTGGAGCAATGGATAACCACAGGGGGCGTGGAGAAAGTCCCGTTGTCTGTTGAACACACAGTCTGACCCGAACGTTTTCGCAGAATACTCTCTGCTTCCTCAGGGGCATACAACGATAGCTGTCCAAAGTGCCTTCTTATATAGTTCAAGATGGATAACACTACAATTGGGTAATCCAATGAGTTTATACTTACATAAAAATGGAAAGAAAAAGTAACAATGTAATAATACCATCCTCTTATGAAACATTGGAAACAATATTAAAAAATATATATTAAAACCAAACAAAAGTGACAAGAATGATATGTTTCAAGTGATCATTGAAACCCACGTCATTAGAAACCTCGAATAAAGTGTCTGAAGAATTTTTTAAAAATATTTAGAAAAAAGTGATATATGAATTATATTTAAAGGTGTACTGGATTTATGTTGGTATTATCGTGTGCTGTAGAGTGTGAATGAAAAGAAATTATGTACTTATAAAAAGTGAAAATGTGTGTGATCTTATTGGTGAATGAAAGATACTTATGTAAATAAAATATAAATGAGAAAAATTGGATCTTACTGTTGCATTAAAAGAACAGATAGCACCAGCCTATCCATATTTTAACCAAGAGAAAACATAATGGGTTTTAAATATAGTGAAAAGAACAATATTATAATAAAGTATTTAGATGTGGATAATTAATGATAAATGTGATGAGAGATATGTGAACAAACGTAGAATGTTGTAATCAGTGATGTGTTAATAAGTTAATGCTGTTGGCAAGATGATGGTAATGTTGCACTAAAAAGATAATATAAATAAGCAACATTAGTGCAACATTACCATCATCTTGCCAACAGCATTAACTTATTAACACATCACTGATTACAACATTCTACGTTTGTTCACATATCTCTCATCACATTTATCATTAATTATCCACATCTAAATATCTTTATTATAATATTGTTATTTTCACTATATTTAAAACCCATTATGTTTTCTCTTGGTTAAAATATGGATAGGCTGGTGCTATCTGTTCTTTTAATGCAACAGTAAGATCCAATTTTTCTCATTTATATTTTATTTACATAAGTATCTTTCATTCACCAATAAGATCACACACATTTTCACTTTTTATAAGTACATAATTTGTCTTTTCATTCACACTCTACAGCACACGATAATACCAACATAAATCTAGTACACCTTTAAATATAATTCATATATCACTTTTTTCTAAATATTTTTAAAAAATTCTTCAGACACTTTATTAGAGGTTTCTAATGACGTGGGTTTCAATGATCACTTGAAACATATCATTCTTGTCACTTTTGTTTGGTTTTAATATATATTTTTTAATATTGTTTCCAATGTTTCATAAGAGGATGGTATTATTACATTGTTACTTTTTCTTTCCATTTTTATGTAAGTATAAACTCATTGGATTACCCAATTGTAGTGTTATCCATCTTGAACTATATAAGAAGGCACTTTGGACAGCTATCGTTGTATGCCCCTGAGGAAGCAGAGAGTATTCTGCGAAAACGTTCGGGTCAGTCTGTGTGTTCAACAGATAACGGGACTTTCTCCACGCCCCCTGTGGTTATCCATTGCTCCACCCTCTGAGTATCCCGCGGCTCCGTGATGAACTGAGCCGCTGCCGCGTCCTAACAAGAGCAGCGTGCACGAGGCAGTCAACTCGCAAGATTGTATACACTTTTCAATCTTATAGTTACACTGTTTCCCTTTACCGGAGAGATTACACTATTTTACTTGAACGGCTGCCATATATTTGTGCCCCTTTAATCGGATAAAAAACTGAGTTCTTTAGGACTAAGGACCAGGAGATACAGACAAGAGTCTAAGGATACACAGCACGTCGGCTGACAGGAGAAAGACCCTTTTGAAGTGCATAAAGCCCAAGATGGGCAAAATGTGAGTGAAATACCTCTTATTTTTATTTTATTGTTATTATAATAAATTACTACACTTAGATGAGGTGCTTTTCTTTTTTATTATTTTTGCGCTGTTATTGAGTTGCTACAGATCCAGATTTCTCTTACAAGTGGACAAGGCCACTTTTTCAACTCTCACCTGCTGCATATATTAAGAGACAAGTGATCATCTTTTACTCATCATTCTCATCACCATCTTCCATCCTCATCATCACTTTCTTCTCTATTTCATCTTCCTCATATTTTTATGAAAAGAAGATATTTTATTCATCTATTTGTTTTCTCATATTTGTTTGTATAGATTGTACTTCTTTCAGATCATTTATTATTGTTGTATCCCTATTTATAGGGTTCTTTATTTTATTTATTGATTTATATTGTTATTCTCTGCCACACTGTATTGTATCGCAGGAGCGCTTTTTCAATTTGACAGTCTGTTTCTCTTAGTTATCAGTGCATATTGTAATCAGATGACCTCAATCAAGGGGGTTAAGGTTAACTTAAATACCATGGCTCTTGAGGCCAACTCTCGATGCTGATTTGCCAATCCTAACGTGCTGGCATGGCTACAACAACTCCCTCAGCGCACCTCTCTGCACTGCTGACTTCTCATCAGGACTGGAGTCAGACATCCATCTTACCGGCGTCATGTTTTGTTCGTCCGGGGCTGGACCGGGACCGTGGTGGGCAGAGCTGCGGCTCCCTGCATGCTGACTGCACTGTGTGGAGTGGTCGAGTCGAGGACTGTCTGGAAGCCGGACTCCGGAGGCGGGACAGCAGTAGTACTGTCTGTTCCATCAGCGATTCATTAAATCAAGTGAGGACTGGAGCAGTGGACTACTCGAGTTGTCACTCACTCAAGTAAACGTAGTTATGCTCAGCCTCCTTGATAACACTGCCGACTCGGCAGCGGCGCTGCTCTTATGTTTCACTCAGTCTACAGAGTGCAGTGTATTCTTAGGTGTCAGAGTGGTCTCAAGTAAATGTATGTAATATAATGCGGCGCCGGTGACTCTTGACACTGTCACTCACACTGCAGACTCGGCGGAGGCACAGCACTTATCTCAATCTGCTCCCCCCTGCCCAACTAATTGATAATGAGAATCGTTGGCAACGATTCTCATTATCGATTTAACGGATTAGTTGTTGCAGCCCTAGACAGAAATGTCCACATTTCCTTGGGTTCCTTCTTTAACAGTCTCAGGGAGAGGCCATACCCTGTTCCAGGGCTAGGTCCATATTCTGTGGGCAGGAGGCTGGCCCTCAGGCCCCTCCTGGAGCCCAGTGGTTCCTGTGACAGAGGGGGAGAAAAAAAAAAAAGAAAAAGAAAAAAAAGAAAAATCCTTTGTCCGGAACAGGTGTGTACAACGCATTCCAAAGCAATGCATTGGACTCCCTGTGGCACACAGAGGGTTAATTTTCTACTATTTGTTATTCATAGCTTGTTGGGGGACATCAGAGCCCCCCAACTAGCTTTGAATACAAAGAAATTCAAACCAAAGTCCTGTGTGTGCCCCAGGAGGGGGGGGGGGGGGGGTCTGCATTGGCCTCCTGCCAATTGTGCTGGGAGATCAATCTGGCGACTGCAGGAGAGCAACAGCAATCCTGCCTTTCACTTCTACCACCGGTAGGGGTGGATTGGGTCAAGGAAAGTTTACTAACGTCATCAGTGATCATGTCACAGATGACGTTAGGAGGCTTCCACCCCGGTCCCACCCACTCCTACCTGGAAGTTCAGGTATGAGAGAGGAGGAAGGAGAAGCTCTGCTTCTCCTTTGGTAATATTGATTGCCCAGCACGATTGGCTGGAAGATCGATATCTGGGGGGACATGAGGAGTGATCCTCATGTCACCCCAAGAGTGCCAGGCAATGTATTTTTTTTTTTTTTTTTTTAAATGCGGCCACTGCATGCCAGTTATACCGGCTTATGCAGTGACCGCATTTAAGCTGTACATTGTACGAGCTTGGCACAGCAGGTGTCCAAACTTGTACAATGTACCCACCTGGCTCTCTAGGGGTTAAAAAATGCAACTGAGGCTCTGCTGCAGAGCCTCCGTGTGGGCCGACAGCAGGAAACATCAAATTTTGAATGCAGATATCTCTCAAACCATAGTGGTTTGAGAGATACACTGTTTTGCATTCAATTCCACTTTTTAATTACTACAAAATGCAAATGTATGGGACATTACTATCCCTTTAATGTGTGTTAACAGCTGTTGCATACAATACAAATCGTAAATGTTATTAGATGTTCCACTGAATTCTTTGTGCCCTAATCTAGCAACCATCACACATTTTTTTAACTCTCGGTGCTTAGTCATAGCACAGGTAACAGAATAGTAAACGGAGTCTTAAAACTAGTTTCCGTTTCATTTTTCCTCCAGCTCAAACAAAATAGAGCCCCAGATGTTTGCAGCTACAACTCCCATAATCCCCAACCAGCAGACAGTTTTATTTTAATGCTTATCATTGTTTCTGTTCTTAAAGGGGAACTAAACATCCCCCTCCCCCAACTTAGCTTACTCCTTTGTATGCCAGAGAGGTATCCAAAACACAGCAACTCGGATACCTCTCTTGCATGCAATGGATTTAACTAGACCTGTAACTGACCTTTTAGTCTCATTAAATGTGTCTATTCAAACTTCCTATACCTTGTACTTCATATTCAGTTTAAAAGATTTACAGAAAGTTGGTTTAGTTGTTAGAAAATCTAACTCATAGCTCGTCCCCCCCTGTAATTAGCCATCTAAATGATAAGCTTATCAATGGGACTGTTTGCTAGATTAACTAAATCCTACTTGTGCTGAGAATGATGGTCAGGCAACAGCGCAGACATCTTTGCTTACAGACATCTGTGCTCCTGCACTGTCAGTCCCGGTCTCCTCTAGGAGGTGTTGCATGGTACCTTTAGGTACCAGAAGGGACTCATGGTGCAGCGAGCAGACTCTTCTAAAGCGCTGTTTCCTGGCAGTCTCCGCACAAGTAGGATTTCTGAGTATTGCGGCAATTATTCTGGAGAACAGTACCATTGGTAAGCTTATCACTAGATGGCAAATATTGGGGGTGACTATACCTGGGGTGATAGTTCCCCTTTAAGGGTGCACAATTTATTACTCACATACCCAGAAAAATCACCTCTTCACTTTCTTAGGCTGCTTGAACCTATCATTTTTTATAAATGGGGCAGAACAGATTAATTAGAATGAATGATCATGCAAATATTTTCAAGATGGAGACTACGCCTTAATATGCTATCAAAATGATATGCCGTTATATTTATAGGAAGAGTCTCACTGTCAATGCTAGAAGACTCAAGGATCACCAGAGAATCACAGCTCAGGTAGGAAACACTTGTGGATGGTAGGATCCCAACATGCCATATAAAGGTATGTTTAAAGAGGGGGGGGGGGCACAGAGGGGTTATGGTTCTACTTTAAGGCCCCTTTCACAGGGACCACACCACAGTGAAACAATACTGCGTTGGATCTGTCGTCTGTCATGAAATGGAACATGCTGAGCTATGGTGCTTTTCACACTGGGTGACTGTTGCCCATGTGAAGATACCAAAGTCCAGTATGTGTTAACTTTACTGCATTAAAGCAGGTCAGCATGTAGGCTGAAGGGAGCCTCCAGTAAAGATTTCACACCAGTAGAGTTAGAGGCTGTGCTCTTCATCACAACCTCCAATTAATGGCTGACCCACATGGGTGCAGTTCACAGTTAAAATGTTGCACGGTATAGAGTAAATGTGGTGCATTAAATATGTTGCCGGCTTCAAAAAAGTCGACATGAGAATATTGCATGCATCCAAAGGGTAAGACTGTCATGTCGCTAGCTTAAGCACTGATCACCTGAGCGCCTGCATCAGGATGAGATTCTCATCAAGGCAGAACAGTGGGTGAAGGCAGCTGTCTGAAGATATTACTCCCACTCTCCTTCCCCCTCAGTGTCCGAAGCTCATAGTAGTAAGAAATAAAATAAATAAATAATCACTGTGGCGTTGAACATATCACCACGGCACGTAATTCATCCCTACTGTGTGTGCACTTATGTATATACATCCGAGCAGCTTGCGGACACTGAGGGAAAGGAAAGCGGGAATAACAACATCGGACAGCTGTCTGTTTTCACCCACTGTTCTGCCTTGATGATATGTTTATGACAATCTCGTCCGTCTGAAGCAGGCACTCAAATGGGCAAGGCTTAAGCCAGCGACATGACATCTTGCCCTTTTGATTAGTGCGAGATTCTCATGTCGCATTTTTGAAGCCGGCAACATATTTAATGTGCCGTTTACTCGGTCGCCCAATAGTGGGTGACATTTGAAAAGGACACTCATGGATGCCAGCCATTAACAGAAGGGTTCCCAACGTATTACAAAGCAATGCGTTGCATACTCCTCTGGCACTCAAAGGGTTAATAATGCCTGGTGCTCACTTGGGCCAACCAGAAGACAACTGTGTTCCAGATAGGTTGTGGAATGCAGGAGAAAGGTAAACTACACATGTGACAGAACTGTTGCTAGGGGCTGCAAGAGTTCTGTTGCCTGTGTGACACTGGCTTAAGATTGAGCCATTCTGCTTTATCATTGACCTAAGTACTGTCTTCTTCCTGATATACAGCAAGAGTCTGGTCATCCTTCACCCCTGAATTTTCATCAGAGACCAACTGTCTCACTGTCAACAGAAAGCCATGAGAAAGGTCCAGACACACTATGCTTTATAAAAATATAGTAGAAGGCATTTAGAAATTTATTTTCCAGGGTGGTACAAACCGTAGTAAACAAAAGCAAACTTCTTGGAGGGTGCCCACAAATGTGTTTTTCAACAAATGAACTCAATGGAAATTGAGAAAACATCAAATGACACAATGTAAATACAACATTCTGTGAGCCATTTCAAAATTTCCACTGCTCTGGTAAATAAGAGATAAATTAAAGGCAATGTCCCTCCGAAGATCTAACTGATCCTCTTCCATTCCTTTTAGCTGAAGAGGTGGAAGTTTAAGGGCTTGCTGGTAATAATGAATTGCAAAGTGAATTAGACCCATCTGATGTAATGCACGACCAAGATTGTAGTATGTCTCCTGGCAATGACCACGCAGATCAAGATACTGATTAAGGAATGAAACACCTTGGACTAAGAGAGCATGTCTTTTTAACACAAACTTCTGTGACGCCATATGAACAAATGTTAGTCCTATACAAAGGCTGTGCAGGGGTTCATTTGACTGCATCCTGAAAGCTTGAACATACTGGGCAAGAGCATGTTTGAAGCTTCCGGAAACAAATGCATTGTGCCCACTAAGGACACACAATGCAATATTCTCAGGGTTCTTAAGCATCAACCTTAGGCAGAAGCGATGATGCCTCACATCTTGGGAGTGCATGGTGACTTGGTTGAAGATATTCCAAAGTTGTGGTTGGTTTACATTTTCCATCAACATTATCCTTATATAATTATAAGCTTTTCTGAAGTTCTTGTCAAGAATTGCAGTGGAAAGGCCAAAATATTCTAATTCCTTTCGTTTCTGACGGTCATCATAAAATGAATAATACTCCAGTGATGAATCAACAAGCAGTTCACCTTCCTTAAAGCGAGAAAGTTCACATAAGGCATTAATCGCCTTTAAAAGGAGATTCCACCAGTCATCCTTGGTTAGAACACTTGTAAGAATAGCAAAAATTGATTTTGCATCACAATTAGCTGTGTCCTGATCATCATCTGAAATTTTATCCCTAGGCACTTTGATAAGGTATAAGTGTCGCTCTCCAGATTTTGAACTTGAAATCAAACAAACCTGAGCTCTATTCATGGCAATTTTTAAGAGCATGGCAAGCATGGTAAGCAGTGTGTCCACATAATCATACAATTTTCCTTGAGAGAAAAGTAGAGTTGATCGATGAAGCAATAATTTAAGTTCTTGTTGAGCAGCATTTGCATCCTGAGCCAATGTGTCTGGGTCATACATAGGCTCTAAAGCTTCCAATGCTTTCTCTGGATGTCCAAGTTGCTGTTGTAGTGTAGAAAGGGAAATTCTTGCATCTAAATGCAGAGGAGCCATATCTACCACTTTGCAATAACTCTCTGCAGCTTTCTCCATGTGTCCCAAAGCTTTTAAACAGTCTGCATGTCGTAGCCAGACAACTGCCAGGTTATATTTTTCAGAGCACACTAGAGCACTCAGAAGAGGTAAAGCAGAATTATATTCTCCAACATCAAGAAAAGCTTCTGCAACATCCAAATACAAGTCCCCCATTTCTTCAGGATTCTGTTCCATAAGTGAAGTCAACATGAGATTTACTGGTTCAAGAATATTAAGATGAATCAAACAAAGCATCATTTTAACTGTAATATCCATAGGGACTCCATCAGGTACGTGGCACACAGCAGTCTCTGCACAATCCACTGAAAGAGCATCTTCTCTTTTTTCAAGAGTAATACCAGAAAACTGTGTTATAATCTCAAGTGCTTTGTTATACTGCTTGTTAGAAATGAACAATTCGGCAGCAATATTGACATCTTCTATTGCAATGAGGTTCTGATGTTTGGAGAAGGCTTCTTCAATTATACCAATAGCAGAACAAATATCGTTTGATTCATAGTAACTCTTGGCCATATCTCTTGCCAGCTGCATAAAGCGCTCACCATCGGAAGGTGACAAAAGATTTAAAATGCGACGATATCCATCCATAGCCAGCTTATGTTCACCAACTTGTTCATACAGGCTTGACCTCTCCCATAGATAACGCACATTTGTGGGTTTGTACTTAAGTGCTTTGGCATAACAAAATATTGCTTGCTTTATATTGTCTTGTTCTAAGGACATCTCTGCCAGTCTAACCCACTCTTCTGTATCACTTGGGTTTAGATGAGCAGCAATCAGCTCAAACTGCAGTGATTTCTCCATGTCACCTTGATCCTCATATATCATTGCAAGAGTTGAGAAGGGCTCATAAGCAAGTGGAGCTTGTCTGATGATTTCCATGCACATCAATATGGCTTCCTCTCCTTCTCCTCGTGCAAATCGAATGTTAGCCTCCCCCATGAGGCCTCTCAGAGCTCTGGGAAGTTTACTTCGAGGCCTTTTCTCCTTCATCATCTTTTTGTTTTCTCTATTAATTTCCATCTCCAGAGCAAATACATCTCCAGCAGAAGGTGGGTTTAGGGAATTTTCTCCATCAAACTCATCATCGTTGTCATCTTCCTCCTCTTCTTCCTCCTCCTCTCCAATCATTGCTGCAAAGGCACGATGAACTGATTTACTGACACCGTCAGACATTTCCTCTTCATCCTCATTGTCGATTCCACACTTTGAGAGACTTCCTCGTGATGTAGATGGAACATTAGGGTCATCAGTGTTACATCCTGTAATCTCTGCAGCCGTAACGTCTAATGCATTCTGTCTGTCACTGTCTTGTCTCTCTTCACGTCTCTTCTCAAACTCCTCAAAGGATATTTTACCCTCGAGGTAGTCTATTAGTTCAGGACTGAAACCAGACATCTTCTCCTGGAATTAACACACCATTGATTTATCAAAAACTCCATCAACATTATCAGTTAAGCAACATTAACACCTAACATGATCTTGATTATATTTATTACACACACAAAACAGCCTGTACTTCATGCCAGAATCTGTACAAATATGCTATTTGTTTTAGGAGGTCTAAAATCTAGTCTTAAATATGCTCTGAGGGAGCAACAATTCCTGCCTTTTCCAGGGCTCCAAATACCATATCAAGTATTGGATTACGTTTTAGGGATGTAACATATAAACAATTTTTACACAAGTTAGCTGGACATACAATGTAGTTAAAGCTATATCAACCAATTTCATGTTTAGGTGTTAGTGTTCCTAGTGTTTTATTTGTTTTATGAATCTATAGTAGGGCTTTTCCTGTAAAACAAAGGTACTGCAACTGAGAGATGCATATTTCCAGAGTTATTACAGTTTAAACTTTTGTTTACATTACCAGTGCTCTCGACCAGGTCACATTCAAACAAGTTATTCTTTTGAAATTTTTGGGGATAGGTGAGTCACTTACAAACAGTTCTTAACAGAATGGGAACTTCTGAAAAGAAATTACACTGTAATTCACTTCCTGACAATATGAACTGTTAAAACATTTTAATAAAAACAACTGAATGGTGGGAGTACCCTTATTATACTGAACAAGAAAAACCTTATAACAGTTTTTCATGAAAAACATTGACTGTTCCTGTAATGCAGAAATCATTCCCTGCCTGCTCTCCAACTCCCTATATATAACCAGAATACAATGGAATCAATTAAACTACTTAAGGATAACATTTTTCCTTTTGAATATTTATCAAAGCAACTGCACATATTTTAGAATTGTTCCCCCAAAGGATTATTCACACTTTAATACTCACTAGTATTATATATTTCAAGTTCCACCAATTTCTCTGATGTTTGATTATTCTCCCAGGAAGGTGGCTTACTAGCACTCTCCCCACAGAAGACCAGCATTACACAGTACAAAACTGGCATCATATAAGTAACTTCATGTATCAACAGACACAGAAATAGCAAAGCAAACAACCAAATAAGAACCAAGAGGGTTTAAAACATGTGAAAAGACTAGAAAACAAAAAAGGGAGTCCTTAAACAAGACACAACATCCTGAAGGATCTTCGTGCCAAAGCTGACCTCGGCCAAGGCTGGTCATTGACACAGCAGTGTTTGATGAATGTGTGCAAAGCCAACCATGTCGCCACCTTGCACAGCTGTTCTGCAGAAGCCTGCTTCTTGTAGGCCATGGAGGCACCCACAGATTTTGTGGCGTGTGCCACGAGAAAAACTCATTCTTTCCAGATCATCACATACGCTTGTCGCATAGTTGTCGTGATTCAAGTAGCAAAGTACTTTGGATGCAGCCTTGTCTGCTTTAAGGCCTTTAGGAATGACAAACAGGATGACCAGAACCCCACAGGTGGGCTTGTCTGCCATAGACTTCTGAGCAGACTTCTCTTTCTTCCAAGCCTGTTTGGGCTTTGGGGCGGGGTGGACTTGGGAGGCCTGAGGGGGTTGAACCCTATGTGCCCCAAAACTGGCGGGGGGGGGATTAAATCCACTCATCTTCCTGGGGAAAAAAAAAAAAAAGGTACGTTTTATAGAAATCTGAGTTAAGAACATCACTGATGACCTTACCCAGGTCAGGTTCAAAGAGGTGTTATCCAACAAAAGGAAGGGCCACCAAAGATCTCTTGGAAGATTATGGCTCAACATTTGGTTGGCTGACCAGAGTGTGACATACAATAACAGAGCTGAGGACTAACCAGGTAATCTGGAGTCATCAAAGGCCGGCTCAGCGAGATACGCATTGGCCTCCAAAATACTGGCCAGCGTAACTAGAAGTTCCTTTTAGGAACATCCTGACAGAGAGCCTCTGAAGTTGTTCACCCAGATGGCTATAGCTCTGGTGACCCAAGCCATAGAAAGGATGTGTCACAGAGCAACCCCAGTGACCATAATGTTTGCCTTTAATAAGGAATATTGGTGTTTTTCAGCCTGGTCCTTAAGGATTGCAGCATCTGCCAATGGCATAGTGATATTTTTGGCTAGGCAAGATATTGGGGGACTCAACCGCAGGTGGGGAAGCCCACTGCACCCAGACCTCTGAAGAAAAAGGATAAAGCTTGTAAATATGTTTGTTAAGGAAGAACATGATGTAAGGTGTGATTGGGAGGAAAAAAGGGAGAGTCTTTCTCACGCCTATAAAAGATGTATGCGGAGGAAGATCCTATATCAGAGGCCTTGGAAACCTGAAAGGTATCCTACACCTCTGAAGGCCAAGGGTCAGCTTCATGGGAATCCCCATAAGGACAAGGAATAACCCATGTATTTTCCATCTGAATCTACTTCCTCTCCAGAGGAATCACCAACCAACTAAGAATGGCACCTAAAAACAGGATCAATAGTCTTAATGGTGAAGCATGGAAAGCCAAGAAAGGTGAACCCCTTGAAAGGAGAACCCCTTGAATAAATGAAGAGATTGAGGCAACAGATGACATCAACATTTTTACCAAACTGGCTCTCGTTCAGCAGGAAGGGGGGAGGAGAACAGTAGGTGTCACAGTGCAAGAGTGACATTGGACTTACACAGGAATATTCTGGCACCCTGCTTGACAGAAGGGACAAGAACTAAAAGGGGTTAAGGGGACCCCAGAATCCTTAGGTTTGGATTTCCCCACGTGCCCCTTGGGATCAGAAATGTTCAGAAAAAGCCCCCAAGACTAGGACCTTGTGGCCCAACGTTTTGTAAAAGTAAGAGAACATTTACAGATACCAAAAAAAGGAACTTATCTGACTGCAAGGGGTTAAACTAGGTAGGAAGAGGAGAGCCAGCCTCTGGGTAGTCTATGCATTGTGTAGAGTAAGAAAGCTACAGAGGCACCCTGTATTTCAATCCAGCAAGCCATGCAAAAAGGGGTTACGGAAAATGTAGTTTTGCATTCCCTATGTTCAGCAAATGGTGGCTTGCCAGCCTCAAAAAGCAGCAGAATTAAAGCATCTGAACATTTTGCCCAAGCTGACCATGTGATAGAGAATGGCCAGCTTTTTAATTTGAGCCTACTCTGCCTGTTGTATGTATGTCCCAGAGAAGATTTTCTGTTCATCTCTAAGTAACAAAGATGGCCAATGCACAGGCTCCCATTATTAAAGGGGCTACATACCATAAAGTAAAAGAAAGTCTAAAACAAGTATAAATACATAGCAAAATATATATTAAAAAACAAATTAAATAAAGGCTGTCAATCCAGGAGAATGATAAAGCCCAGTAAAGAGTTGAAACAAACAACTTAGCACTGAAAGGTTTAATATAACCTTATGCAGCCACCCTTATATCATAGGATACAATGAGAAAAAGAAGAATTGAAAGCAAATTAGGCAGGAACACCACATCTAGTGGGTGCCAAGAAAGAAATGGGACATTTAGAAACATGCGTATATAATTAAACAAAACAACCCACCATGTGTCAACCCCCCCAATTCTAGAAGTGAATGCATGGGGTGGAGCCTACCTTCTCTCCTTGGTTGAAGCTAGCCAATCAGCTCCAGTAAGATTTGAGACACTAACAATTGACTAGATAGTAGAAGGGAAAGAAGACTCCTGTGTGCATGACCCTGAAGGATCCCCACGGTCTGCCACAAGAGAGCCAAGCATGGTCCCTTGATAGGGTGGAAGACCAGTAACCTGTATGGACTAAGAGAAAAGGATTTAACAGGTAAGACTAAAATCCCATTTTCTCTGTCGTCCAATACAGGTTACTGGTAACTTTGGGATGTCCAACCAATGAGTTTCCCAGAGGCGGGAAGGCACGGACCAGGCGCAAGGCCCCCAAGGTCACCAAAGCAGATATGAACCATCAGATCAGAGATAGCCCAACAAACAAAGAAGTGACAACAGACACAGAACAGGGGTAACAACACCCCAGGAACTGTCACATAGCACACTGAACTACAGCCAACAGGGCTCAAAAGTGAAGGAACACAAAAGAACCGAAGAAGATCCTAGACAGGAAAGACTGCCTCCATGATCTGCCTCCCAAAAATGGCGTCAGCCGATGACAGCACATCAACACGGTAATGCTTTAAAAAGGTGTGCACAGATGACCAAGTGGCAGCGTTGCACAATTGATTAGATGAGGCCCGATTCTTGTAAGCCCAAGAGGCCCCAATGGATCTTGTAGAAAGAGCCGTGACCCGAAAGGGAACAGGCTTCTTCCTTAGCTCGTAAGCCTTACGAATAGTGGACTTGTTCCAAGACGCAATAGTCACTTTGGATGCAGGTCTCCCTGCCCTGGGACCCTCAGGAATGACAACAGCGCGTCAGATTGTCTAATGGACTCAGTGCGATGTACATAAAACTTGAGACCACGCACCACACCTAACAAGTAGAGATCCCTCTCCTTGTCAGAGGTAGAGTCAGAGCAGAAAGAAGGCACCACAATCTCCTGATTGATGTGGAACTCAGGGACCACCTTCGGGAGAAACTCCTGTGAAGCACCGCCTTGTCTTTACGAAACACCAAAAAGGGTGATCTACAAGACAGAGCATGTAACTCCGCGGCAAACAGACACGATCACTAGGAGAAATGCCATTTTCCACGTCAGCAGGCGTAGAGGAATAGTAGCCAAGGACTCAAAGGGAGGGTGCTGAAGGATGCCCAAAACCAAGTTAAGATACCACCGAGGAGCGGGAGTCTTGAAAACATGACGAGTATGAGCAACACCCTGGAAGAAAACCTTGACATCAGGAAGAATAGCAATGCGCCTCTGAAAGAAAATAGACAGAGCAGAAGTCTGAACCTTGAGGGAACTCAAACTGAGGCACTTATCCACACCATCCTGCAAGAAAGCCAGGACCGTAGGCAGATCAAAATCCTGAGAAAGGTCCTTATCAGCACACCAAGAGACACAGGTCGACCAGACACGATGGTAGGCCTTAGAAGAAACAGGTTTCCGGGCACTAAGCATAGTAGCTACCACACCAGAAGAAAAACCTTTCTTCTTCAGTATTGAGGATTCAATTGCCAAGCCATCAAAGCTAGACAATGAACATCCTCCTTCCACAGGTAACCCTGTAGAAGAAGATCTGGCTCCCTTGCCGTCTG
Organism: Rhinophrynus dorsalis; assembly: GCA_037306005.1. Lineage (NCBI taxonomy): Eukaryota > Metazoa > Chordata > Amphibia > Anura > Rhinophrynidae > Rhinophrynus > Rhinophrynus dorsalis. The sequence continues at coordinate 120,279,812 of CM074723.1, read as the reverse complement.
GAGTGGCTCCGCCACCGACAGATCCAGAAGCTCCGGGAACCAAACCTGTCTAGGCCAGTACGGAGCAATCAGAATGACTGGACAGCGCTCCAGTCTCAATTTCCGTAATACCCTGTGCAACATGGGGAGAGGAGGAAAGATGTAAAGAATAACCAAGGACATGGGGAGGGGAGGAAAGATGTAAGGAATAACCAAGGAAATAACCAGGGAATGGACATGGCATCCACCACTAGAGCCAGAGGATCCCTCCAGAGAGAGCAGAACATCGGAACCTTCAGGTTGTGTCTTGTCACCATCAGGTCGATGTAAGGAAGACACCACTTCTGAACAATGAGGGTGAACACCTCTGGGTACAGTTCCCACTCTCCTCTGTCCACCGTGTGTCGACTGAGGAAGTCTGCCATGACGTTGCCTACGCCAGGAACGTGCACTGTGGATATGGCAGGAACATGTTCTTCTGACCAGGAGAAAATAGCCTTGAACTCTAACCAATCGGCAAGACTTCTTGTTCCACCCTGCTTGTTGATGTAAGCCACGGCCGTGGCGTTGTCGGACTGGACATTCTTCCAGCTGGGGTGTCCAATGGCGAAGGGCACGAAATATCGCCCGAAGCTCCGACACGTTGATGGGAAGGAGAGACTCCTCCGGAGACCACCGACCCGGAGCACTCAGGCGACCCAGAACCGCTCCCCAGCCGGGGAGGCTGGCATCCGTCGTCACTTTGGTCCAGAAGGATACCAGGAAGGACTTGCCCTTCAGCAGATTGGAGATGTTGAGCCACCATGACAAACTCAGTTCCACATGAAGAGCGAGGGGCACTGACATCTTCAGAAGATCCGGCTGACCCTTGCATACCTCGATCACAAACCTCTGGAGTTCCCTGGTGTGAGCCATGGCAAATGGGACCGCTTCTATGGTGGAGATGAATTTCCCCACTAGACAGAACAGCTTCTTGGCTGGAACTGTATCGTGAGCCAGAACAGCAGAAACCCTGTGGGCGATCTGGTGAGCCACCTTGTCTGTAAGACACACCATGCTCTGCGAAGTGTCGAAGAGAATGCACACGAAGACCAGATGCTGGGATGGGACAAGATCTGACTTGTCCATGTTGATGATCCACCAGTGTTGGGTGAGAGCATGAATGCAGTCCTGATCTTGCTGATGAAAAAATTCCGCAGAGGGGGCTTTCAGAAGCAGGTCATCCATGTATGGAGTAACTCTGATGCTGTCCCAATAGAGGACAGATACTAAAGCTCCCAGGACATGGTTGAAGACTTGAGAAGCTATAGTAAGACCAAAGGGAAGGGCTGAAAACTGAAAGTGCCCTTGGTCGCAGGCAAATCTGAGATATTGCCGACTCTCAGGATGAATGGAGATGTGTAGATATGCGTCCTGAAGATCCAGAGAGGCAAGGGATTCTCCCCGGGGACGTAGCAATCACCGTCCTTAGAGACTCCTGGTGATAAGGAGTCTTGCTCACAAAGGAATTGAGATCCTTCAAATCCAAAATGGGACGCGGCAGCCAATCAGAAACGAGCGCGCGAAGCAAGCGCTCATGGGATATGTAGTTTTCCCAGAAAAAGTACCCCAACAGTGCCCGAAGCCCCCTGAGCCCCCCAACACACACAAAACATTAACCGGATGACAGAGCAAGGGCAGACAACTAATATGAGCCATCTCTGAAGTTGCTACATTGAGCGGTTGCAGTGATATGTCCCAAACTGTGCAGTCCCATAGAGGTGAATGGAGCAATGGCGTCTATGTGGTAAAGAGCACCTTAAAGGCACGGAACACTTTTTTTTTTTTTTTTTTTAAAGTTGAAACAGTGAATTAAAATTACATGAAATATCACTAGAACATGTTAGCAGACCCAAAAAACACTGAACCCAGTAGGGAAAGTGCCAATAAACCCCCCAAAAGATGCAAAACCAGCAGCTAAAGGGTTAGGTTACCAGAGAAACTTGCTCCAAAACACCCAACAGACATACAGATAAACCCAATGAGTGCAGGAGTGTGCAACAGGAACTCCAAAGGAAAACCCCTGCACGGAGTGGCACTGTGGGACATGTGGACCATCAGCACTCAAAGGGTTGATCACCTTTCCTGCAGATCTTTTGTCTTCAGATTACCATGTATTAAGAGGAAGCCTCAGTGAGCAACTCCTGAGGAAAGAACTAGAACCCAAACTCCCCCCCCAGGGCTAAGGTCCACAAAAAGCACCTGGATACTGAGCTACCCACATCGAAGGGCATTGTCAGTTATGGTAAACCGCCTAATGATGGTATTACAAATCGAACAGAAAAACAAAAAATTAGCTAAAACTATAGCAGAACTGTTCTCTTGCCTGTGTCTTCACCAAGGAACAAATCTTACTGGAGACGACTGGCTAGCTGCAACCAAGGAGGGAAGGTAGGCTCCACCCCCTGCATTCACTTCTAGAATTGTTCCTGTCTAGTTAAAAGGGCGGATTGCATACCCAAAGTTACCAGTAACCTGTATTGGACGACAGAAATGAAAATTAGTGAGAGGGACATATGAAAATACAGGAGCAGAGCATACTATGTGTCCTAGTATAAAAGGCATATCCCCATAACTTTACCCTTACAGCAGACATAAAGAAAAGAGTTCTATGCCTACATCCTCTGCAACCAGGAATAGTAAACCTGGGAACACAGCCATTTAACCCTCTGCATGCCAGAGAGCTGTACAACACATTGCTTTGCAATGCACTGGATAACACTCTAGCACTGAAAGGGTTAAAGGGATAGTAATGTTTCATAATAAAAACAGCTCTAATTAATCATCATAGTATTTGGACTTTGGAGAGTGTTATTTCAGTTCTGTCAGAGTTGTAGTTCAGGAGTAATTCAATGACAAAGTATCCCCCTCCCGCCCCTTTTACTGATGTAACACTGTTCAGCCAAAGCAGAAGGGAGGTGCCCAGGTAGACTGCACAGAGGGACAATCTTCAATTAAGATAAGGGAAAAACCTGAAAAGCTTGTCAAGGGGGGCTTTCATTGTTTTCACATAAAGAAGATTGTCCCCTGCTGTTTTCTGTCTGGTCTTACAACCAGATTCACATCTGAGAGGAGATGGCTTACACTAGGTAAAAGGGGCGGGGAGGGGAATCTTTGCTTGTGAATATCTCATAAACCATAAAGGTTTGAGAGATAAGACTTTTATCGTTCTTCATGTTTTTTTAATGCCTACAAAATAAAATAAAGTTAAAACGAAGTATTACTATCCCTTTAAAGTACACCTGTCAATTTAAGATTAGCTACTTTTAACCCTTTAAGGATCTGAAAAATCTGAGGTGGATTTCACTTAAGGACCAGAGTAATTTTGGCCATGTCTTTGTTCAACAGTATTTTCCCCTCTAAGGCTTTTATTCCAGCCACATTATATACTGTGTGTTTGTTTTTCGTTTTTTTACACACAAATAGGGGTCTCTTGATACCACGCTTATACGGATAGCCCACCATTTATTTTAGTAAAATTAAGGGAAACAGTAAAAATGTAAAACGCTTTTTTTTTCTCTTGTGATCATTTGAAGCAATGGGTTAAATTTTTATGGAGACTGCATGAAAGGTATGACCGGTCAGTCATACCTAAAAAATGGGCAGATTTAAGTGGGTACTGTTCCCTCTGGGTGAAAATACCTAGGTCCCTTTTTCCCACTTTTTTATTGATGACATTTGGTGGTGTGTATGAGTATATTACATGGCTCCACAACAATCACACTACCAATTTTGTTTCTTGACATGTTTGTTTTTTAACCCCTTAAGGACCCATGATGGTCCTGGACCGTCATGGCTTTAATGATAGCAGCGTGCCTCCGTGCACGCTGCTATCATTAATTCCAGGCTGAGACCGGGGCGTTCAGTCTCAGTCCATGTGATCGCCATAGCAGCGATCACATGTACCGGCATTCTGAGAGACAGAGGCAGAACGCAAAGCATGCTGCCTCTGTATGTCTCCTCTGCCTCCCTTGCTATCAAAGTAAGGGAGAGAGAAGTAGAGAGGAGACACCTAGTGGTAAAAGAAAATACAGCAGCTGGGGGTATTAACTCCTTCACTGCTGGTGCTGGAGGCTGGTTAAATGCAGGTCAGCTTCTGACCTGCAATGATCTTTTTTTTTTTTTTTTTTTTTTAAATAAATCTCATTAAACAATTTTGGAAGTGTGATTGTTGTTGAGCAATGTAATACACTTCTACACACCACCAAATGTCAGGGATTAAAAAGTGTCAAAATAGGGTGGGAGAAAGGGACATGAGGATTTTTTTACCTTTTTTTATTTTAATAAAGTAAATGGTGGGTTATCCATATAAGTGGGGTATCAAAAGAAAGCCCTATTTGTGCTTAAAAAACAGTATATAATTTACGTGGGTGGGATAAAAGACTTAGAGGGAAAACCCTGTTGAACAAAGACAGTCAAAAAGGTCAGAATTGCTCCGGTCCTTAAGTGAAAACAACCTCAGATTTTCCCAGTCCTTAAAGGGTTAAATATCCAGGCACACTTTGTAGACCTTTCCAATTAAGTAATTATTTTGAAATCTCCTGCTGTCAGATAGACACGGATGTCAGGAGAAGGGGGGGAACTTTCAATGCACATATCTCTCAAACCATAGCGGTCTGAGAGAGAGGATTTGTGGCACATAGTTTATTATTTTAACCTCTACAAAAGTAGAAGTTTTTTTTCATGGGATATTAGTGTCCCTTTCACCTTTTTTGTAGGAGGCACAGTGTGTTGAGCCAATATTACCACACACTGTGCTATGAATGACTCGACATTGCTGTCACACACCGGGGCCATTTCTAATTGCACACCAACCAAAAAGGCTGGCCTCGAACAAAAGTAATTTGCATACGGGATTAGCTTTAAGCACCCCAATATAAAAGGTATTTATCAAATCTTGTAATTTTACAGAAAAAGGATAACATATAAACATATAGGCATATTTTAATTCTCTGTAACAGAACCTAAACTTGTGTTAAGGTGATGTGCCCCATTTTCATGAAGTAAAACACTGGGTCTTATGTATAAACTAGCGTAAGAGCCCGTGTACATAGGCCAAGGTCCAGGTGATGTTAAGAGGCCGGTCCTGCTCTGCTTCCCGAAAGCACAGAATGCTCCCAGCATTCTGTGCGTTCGGGCAGTCTCTACTGCGCATGACGGCTTATGACAAACATCCTAGCGAATTATTATATAGGATGTGGAGACGTTCTGAAGCAAACAGACTGCACAATACGGGAAAAGAACACTTTCTCACAACTCCCATCAATTTAAATGGGGAGTTTATCCCCTAGAACGCTATAGAGTCCACCAACACATTTCCAAAGAGTCTGAGACCTCTTGAACATTTAACGCTTTGATTGCCAGAGACTTATACAACGCACTGAAATGCAATACTTTAGATACCTCTGGCACTCAAAGGGTAAATGGGTTTAAAAAATAAAACATTTAATTCAGTGGGAATTGTAATTTGTCCCCTATGGCACAGTTGGTTTTCTTCCCCTTAGCTTTATAGATAAGGCCCACCATACACAGTTACTAACAACTGTGGGACCTGCTTTTAGTTTATTAACAGCAGGTTTCCACAAATCAGGCCTATACGCTGTTTTTGCAAGTCCTCCATGCAAGTCCTTAATGACCAGTGGGGTGTGCACCACCTTTGCAATGTACTGTGTGGTCCTCAAGAGGGATAACGGTGCACTGGGTAACTTCATGCCCTCTAATTTCTGCTGGACTACAGTTTCCATCAGTCCAGAGCCTGAAAATGTATGATTGCGAATAATGAAGGTTGAACTTAAACAGCCGCTTCAGAACCACCAGTTGCCCACCTATGGCAAGAAACTTTTGTATGTACTCACCATCAAGTGATTAAAAAAAAAAAAACAACAACCACAAATGTTCATCATTATTGTTACTCAGTGTGTTAATAAACCATACTTCAAGCTGGTTCATGTGGTTTTAAAACAAGAGTATTTGCTAGACAGATACTATCATTATCTGTTGAGTTAATCCAGTTATTCTCAGACAGGTGGTGTGGCACTTTGGTGTGCAGCAAACGCCCAGTTTAGGGTGCACCTTTTTTCTATAAGCTTTGATAAACATGTGAATGTTGAGTTTCAAATTGTTTTACACCCTATGTTTGGTTTTGTTATTCTGATCGTGAGACATAAAAATAACTATAGAAAACGTATCTGCAAGTTTCATAACACCCTCGATACAACATTTAACATGTAAAGGGTGGCAGGAAAATTCTAAATTGCATGTGGGGTACCTTGTGCAAAGAAAGAAAACTTGACAACCACTGCATTAATAATTATTGAGTAACTATGCAGGACGCTTATGAAAATGTACTTCTGCGTGGCTTAACAGGAAACAGTGCAACCATGCGCTGGATACCTCTCTGGCACTCAAAGAGTTAAAACCGGAGATAAAGACACCTTACCGCTAACAATAGCACACTAAGTGATAAAAACAGGTACACGGTTTTTACTCGGAGTGTGTGCACGACAGTTCTGACCAATGCGTGGAACACATCATTGGCCCTCAAAGGATTAACAGATCCGTCACTGCAATCCAAGAGTTAACCCTTTGAGTGCCAAAGGGTTACGCAACGCATTGCGTACCCATCTGGCACTCAAATGGTTAAAAGACAAACCTAGATCATCTGACACTATTTGTTGTTTTGTTTTTTTCTATTTTTGTGCAATTCATTGGATCAAAATATTGTGGAAAACCCGAAATAATTTTCAGAGGCAGCAGACAGAACTCACCTGAGAGAAAGATGTGACGCAGAATACAACAGGTATACGCTAAATAACAAAGCCAGCAGTCACAACAATAATGAGCAATACTTTCTGCATGGAGCTTTTACTAACAGTTGTGAAGGGAGACAGGAAGCTTCCTCTTCTGCGCATGCGAATAGAGCACTTCCCTGTCAACAGAGTACGGACGCCGTTAGCTGCGCTGCAGTACAGAAGTCCCGAGGGAAGGTCTGCCTTCTAAGGACAACCCTTTGTTGAGTAATACAGACCAAACCCAGTTTGATAAGCTGCACGCAGTTTGTGTGTGCAACTTGGCCTTTGATTTGCGTTGTGAAATAAAAGATTGCAAGTAATATGCAAGTGTAAGCCCCAGAGCAGAATTACAGCAGTTTGCGCGACTGTACGGGAGGTGGGGCGGTGCCAATACATAAAGCATGGCGAATAGTTACACGAGAGATAGTGTGCATTACACACATTAGAGTAATACATGGGCAAACCCACTGGAGCACAGGGAGAAAATATAAATAGCCTTTGATAGAAATATGGATTTAACCCCTTGAATGTTAGAGAGATACTCAACGCAATGAGTTGGAGTCCTTTTAGCATTCAGGGTGGGGAGATTAAAGACAATTTTAAATGAAGGTAGGGATTTTTATTTGCTACTTATAATGGACCATATGTTTAGAAAAATAAGTAGAGGCGTTCTGAAGCAAACCATTTGCTCTATAGGGGAGAAATAAAATTTCCAATGTGAATTTTCACCCCTTGAACACTACAGAGTTCTCAAAAGCTTTTCATTTAAGCCTTTAACCCCTTAAGGACCGGACGTTGTGGGACATTTCCGTCCCATAACGACCGCATAGGGGCACTTTGAGGCGCCGGTACACGTGACCTGTCATGTGTATCGGTGCGTCACTATGGGGCTTGAAACAGATCGCTCCAATCTTGGAGCGGTCTATTTCATGCCCTATTTTTACTTACAGCGCTCCCGGTAGAGCGCTGTAAGTAAAAAGTACGTGACGTACCAGGACCGTCAAGGTTCTTTCAAGCAAGTTTACTCTTGACGGTCCTGGTACGTCAATGGTCCCTAAGGGGTTAAGACCCAATGACATGACAGGACCGTCATGACGATCTAGGTGTTAATAGAAGCGTAACTAGAAGCTTCCGGGCCCTGGTGCAAGAAGTGCCACAGGCCCCCCCTGCCACCACCACATTGGCCCCCCTCGACCACACTGACACCCTCTACAATGCCCCTGAATCTTCACAATGCCCCCATCTCATACCTCCCTGGAGCTCCCGCGCAGTCCTCTTAGTAATGCAGAGCGCTGGGAGATGATGTCATCTCCCAGCACTCTGCATTACTAGAGCGCCGGCGGGAGATTGCAGGCTCCAGGCGGAGGGGTCGCAGAGGGCAGCTGGGCCTCTGGAGTGACGGGCCCGGTCGCAGGTGCGACCCCTATAGTTACGCCACTGGGTGTTAAGGGATGGTATGGTCCTGTCACATCATGTAATTACCTGATCACAGAGCTCTACACCACACTGTGATCACTGAGCTGGCCGGGGAGAACAAAAAAGTGCATTAGTCCTACAGCATACACCACCCCCGACCGTGTGGTCTTTAAGGGGTTAAATCAATTTGAATGCTTGGAATTTTTTGTTCCCCCCTGTAGTGCAAATAGTTTGCCCCAGAACACCTCCACTTTTCTTTTGAACATATGGCCCTAAATAGTGTGCTTGGTTTGCGCCACTTTTTTTTCCCCAAACACCCCACTGAGAATGTATACTTTGTAGAACTTTAACTGTTGGAGTCACGATAGTATGGCTTGATATTTCCAGATTTCCCTTCAAGAGGAACTCATCATTGACTGCTAGGGTCAAAATGTATGTATGTATGTGTATATACACATGTATATATCATATGCATGTAAAGAAATAAAAGGGGCAGTGGCATTCACACAATCTAAGAAAATCAAACAAGTAAAACCACAATATTATACTAGTTATGCATGGTCATTAAGTGAAATGTAATATAGGAATACTCAGCCTGGGGTGTCCAAGAGTAGTAAGAGACCAATGTATTAATGAAGCGAGATATTTACTGCACATGACCAATTGTATTTGGTGCATCGAGGAACTTCCTCAGGGAAAATAGGTCCTTAGTAGACCGCAAACCTTTGGCCATGATGCAATAACTATCCCATTTTGTTAGAACATCAGAGTGTGTGCTGTCTTCCATGACTCCTGGACTCAATGGGATGTGTGTATGTATATATATATATATATATATATATATATATATATAATTCCTTTGAAGAAAACCGCACTCACAGGACTTTTTTAGAGTACTCTAAAAAAGTCCTGTGAGTGCAGTTTTCTTCAAAGGAATTCTACAAATTTTCTCGGGCTGGCACCCAGGCAAGTTGAATCATACTTCTGTGAGTGCTCCACTTCAATGAACTGTATATATATATATATATATATATATATATATATATATATATATATATAGTAATGTGCAAAAGTTTTAGGCAAGTGTGAAAAATGCTGTAAAGTAAGAATGGTTTAAAAAATAGGCATGTTAATAGTTTAAATTCATCAATTAACCCCTTAACGACCCTTGACGGTCATAGTACGTCAATGGTCGATCTGACTGAACGACCCATGACGTACTATGAGTCCGGAAGCACATGGAGCAAAAAAAAAATGCTCCATGGTCCTTAACTGACAGCACCACGCCGATCGGCCGGTCGTTAAGGGGATAACAAAATGCATAGTGAGTGAACAGAAGAAAAACTGAAATCAAATCAATATTTGATGTGACCAAACTTTGCCAAACTTTGGAGAACTACCCACAGTTCTGCTGTGGATTTAGGCAGCCCCAGGTGTGTGGATGTAGGCAGCCCCAGGTGTGTGGATTTAGGCAGCCTCAGGTGTGTGGACTTAGGCAGCCCCAGGTGTGTGGATTTAGGCAGCCTCAGATGTGTGGATTTTGGCAGGCCCAGGTGTGTGGATTTAGGCAGCCTCAGGTGTGTGGATTTAGGCAGTCCCAGGTGTGTGGATTTAGGCAGCCTCAGGTGTGTGGATTTCGGCAGCCCCAGGTGTGTGGATTTAGGCAGCCTCAGGTGTGTGGATTTCGGCAGCCTCAGGTGTGTGGATTTAGGCAGCCTCAGGTGTGTGGATTTCGGCAGCCCCAGGTGTGTGGATTTAGGCAGCCTCAGGTGTGTGGATTTCGGCAGCCTCAGGTGTGTGGATTTCGGCAGCCTCAGATGTATGTGTGTGTCTGTGTGTGGAATTCCTGCTCTAAACAGAGATGCTCTCTAAGAAACAGCTTACAACATTAGACATTTTATGCCAGATATCGATTACTCAAAAACAGGAAAGTAGAAAAAATGCACAACCACAATACAGACTACATTACAGTTTAAAAAGTGTTACAAAACCTCCAACTGTACCTTTTTAGCTGGTACAGTCCCTTTTTTGCCTTTGTACCTTATAAAACAGCAGGAGCCTTTCATATATAATTGGCACAGAAAGAAACAGGAGCTTTTCTGCCTTCATTTTGCAAGTAACAGAGAGGCACAGGAAAGATCACAGTCATGTACTCTAATGACAATTCATTTACAGAGGAAAAAATCCTGTCATGTAAAGATCATCTTATTAAGTCTGTGACCATGCGGTGAACACTTCTGCTGTGTCTACCTTTTAACTAATGCAGTTAATGTGGGTTTTAGCAGATATATGGTAAAAGAGGCTATGAGGGTACCATCTTTCATTTGTGAGTACACATACAGTTCAGAAATGTCAAACAATACAATATTCTGATAACATGAAAAATATATGCACAAATTGTAGTACATACCCAAGAACTGATCGTCAATGAAAACAGGTTAGGCAGTCACAATGGGAGAAGTGAGAAGCTTCAATGGATCAAGCCTATGTTCTTTGTCAACAGGATCTTCACTTCTTCAAACTTCAAACCAATCTATTACCTTACATATAGTAAGTGTTCACTGGACTCTGCACTATGCAGCTGTTTTCTGGCTGTGACCTTTACTCCTTATGTTATCATCTATTATGTGTGCAATAGTGCATGTGCATGAGTGACCAGTGTAGCTATCAAATGGGAAGTATTCTTTATTGGTAATAAACCACATAATTAAGGCAAGGTTCAGACTGACTTTTTTGTAGCATTGGAATTGTATGAAAAGAAAAAAAAAATACTTTCATACAATTTATAAGAGACTTTATATTAAGATTCTCCTTCCAGCATACCTTAGCCTCAATATAAACAATCAATATTCAATACACTCATCTGACTTCTCCAATAAATTGGGGCTTAATTGGAAATGGCTTCAATGGTTTTCTTTTTTTTTTAATCTCCAAATTCAAGTGATATAAAGGATAGTTACCCAGGAAGAGACATCATTCATTTTTCATCCAAAAAGGAGATCTATTTATCAAAACATAATGATCACACTGTTTCACAAATACGTCAAAAATAATCTGCGTGTACACCCCCACTTATAATAGTGAGAATATCAGAGCTTATCCTTGTGTTGGTTAAGTATCACTCATGGGGTTCCTGTGTGTGTTCTCCCCCAACACATTTGAATCTTATAGGTAATTAACCATATCAGGTATATGAGTCCAACAGGGACTACACGGCCCTAATCCACAATGAGGATTCTCCCCTCACCTGGATTCAACTCAAAAAATGATTCTCCCAGATATAGTGTTTGTCACACAGATTTATATAAAAATTAGTGAAAAAACAATATACATGAAAAATTGTATCTATTAAAATTAAAAATATGTTGTACCAGCAACAGACGGTCAGGCAATTCACCCATACACTAAAGGGTTAACAGGCACGGCCTGATGTTAAACCCCGTCACCTCTATCAGAGGGGTAGACTATGTGGTATATTCACCGTGCTTCGTGATGTTAATGCCTCTCAATTAAAAACCCTTACCCCAAAATAATAGTAATCAACATGTAACACTATAACTATATTGGTGATCAAATCCGTGTTATAAACTTGATCGATCATCAGTTTAAGCCCTTAATTATATATGACTTATATTCCAGGGACAGATCATTCATCCGTTCTGGGAAGATAACGTCACTGAATATATCCCCTTGTGGGTTACCCTACCTAATCGAGTGTACACTTTCTATTATATCACAGTTATCCCACAAATCAAATATTAACGATATTGAGATCTCAAAATTTTAGCATCCAAAGAAGACTGTAGATATGCACAATGAACTACTTTAAGCGAGCCAGGGTTTTTGGTATGGGTCCATACCCATACCATGGAGTCTTCTACCTCTTCTCCAAACAAAAAGGCTGAACAGATAGCAGTAGATAGCCTCCAGGCAAGTTGATTTTTTTTTTTTTTTTTTAAAAGCGTGACGGGTACGGAAGATGACTAATATTGCCATCCAGAGGAATACAGTCTTCACTTGAAGAATGTGATGTTATCTGATCAGAGTTCCTCCTATTAGTGAATGATTTCATATGATCAGTCATTTATCTGGAGAAGCCAGGCTAATAGCCATACTATGCATCTACAGAGGAGAGAAGGTGGTGGAAGCTCTTCTTATGATCAGAGAGGGATCCCTTCTTTTAAAGATCACTTTCTAGAATTAATTGTTTCTTCTTAGTGCAGTGACAAGCCTTTAATTGGGTGGAAGATGATATTTGGTCCTATGTTTATTTCCTCTGCTTTGAGAAATAATTTCTTTTTACACGTTTTGGTCCCTCCCTTTCTCCCATCTGTTGAATGCTGTCATGGATGTCCATGAAAATGAATAATTATATCATAGTTACCAAAATGTTCTTTTCCTGGACAAAACCATGGCATCATTCACCAATGTCCCATCCCTTGTTTAGCTTATAGCTTTGGGGCTAAGAAAAATGGGGAAGGGGTCTCTTATACTGTTTTAATTTGTTTAAATTTTTTCTCTGTCCTATCAGCTGAAAGGGGAGGAGCTAACACATCTGGTGAATTCTGTCATGGTTATGTCCTGGAAAAGAGAATTTTGGTAAGTATGATATAATGCTCCATTTTCTTTTCATATTTACACTCTTCCAGATATACTGAAATACCTGAAAACTATAGAATGCCATATTTGTCAGGTAGCTCTTGAGTAAAATGGTACCCCATTGATATTAGCTGTCACGGACACCAGAGTAAATAATACACACGACACAGGTACAGTGAAGTTTGACCAGTTTATTAAGATAAGCAAGAATAAGCACTTCCAAACCTTAGCAGGAACAGGCGTGAGTCCACTACCCAAGGATTGACACTGAACTCTAACCAGTTCTCAGTAGTCTATAGAGATAGATGGGAGCAGAACCAGGCTTGGTTCTATACTTAGCAAATGGAAACCTGGAACGCCAGGAAACCTGATCATTGGAGCGAAAGCTAAACTCCCAGACATGAGACAGGCAGACAGATGTGAGCCATCATAGAGAATCTGTTGACAATCATCAGTATACCTTGTGACCCTTAGATGCGGATAATTCAACCATGAAGTCTATAGATAGGTGTAATCAAGGACACTTGCCATTAGGGACTGGCTGGAGTAGTCCCACAGGACCTTTTCCGTGTATGACCCTTGGCTTGGCTGACTACCCGTGCTGGTGCTAACCTGGCTCTGTTTGACTACCCGCTGTGGTGCTGACCTGGCTCTGTCTGACTAACTGTTCTGGTGCCAACCTTGGATTGTCTGACTACCCGCTCCGTGTATGACCTTGGCCCGTCTGACAAATCCCTCTGGTGTGGACCTGCGGCTCTGGTAGACTACCTTTTCTGTGTATTACTCTTGGCTTGGCTGACTATCCATTCCGATTTAGACCTGCGGGTAAGTTGCGTTTCGATCTTCCCTATTTCTGCCAGTTGACTTCCACCTTGGTGCACCTGGGGTTATCCACTGCGCACTCAGCATACAAACGCTTCAGTGGAGACTTGTAGGGTATTTCGGTAACTCTGGCAGACTTCCATTACTGCGACGTTCAGGTGCGGACCTGTAGCGCAGTACTTACCTGTGGTATTTAGCCTGTTCAGGTGCGGACCTGTATTTTTGGGCTCAGGTGCGGATCTGAGTCAGTTCTCTTCGAGTTGCTATAGGACTCGGTTGGTTCGATTCCAGAAGAACTTTCCTCCTGGACGTCAGCCTATTGTTTTGCTCTTGCTTACTATTGTTCTGTACGTATTTCCAATAAAGATTGTGTTACCTACAGTACTGGTCTGTTACGGTTCAGTACACTCAGACACGTTAGGTTTAGGTAAAAACACAGCTTTATTGAAGCACACAAGGATTAATGTAACCCTCACAGGTCCAGTAAGTAGCATCAACTGACACAAGACAGGTTACAAGTGGTTACCCACACGGGTCCAGTAAAGTGCACAACACAATACTGACACAGGTCAGGTAAATCGTGATACAGTGTATGAGTATGATATACAATGGAGCCACTGGCAGAGTGGCTAGCAATGACTGCGGTACAATGTCGCTAACGCCACAGGCGGTGACAATGACCTGAGTAACGGAGGCAAAGCTTACTAGCACGGTTCCACTATGGTGGACGCCCACAGTGGACTACAAAGACAAATCAGAGCTCGTGCCAAATGGAGGCCCAACGGAGAGATCGACACCAGTGCTTTTGCTATGACCCAAAGGGTTAATGTGCTCACATAAATGGCAGACAACCGGAAGCGCTCAACTGACCTACTAAACGGTACGCCCTGGGTATAGGTAGTAAGCACACTACTATAGCAAGTGGATAAGAGGCAGCGCCCCTGAAGGGATTAATAATCGATATGGTCTGGATAACGGCAACCACGGAACGCGCCCAACTGAACCTACGGCGACCAAGCGATGTAGCACGGAGTAATAGGATACAGGCACACAGAGACTCTGAGCCAACTGGTAATAAGGACAGGGTACCGGAGTACCGGAGACGTGAGACACACTTAGAGGGAACCGTGCACTGTAAGCAGCCGGAACTGCCAGGTAAAGTCCAATAAACAAGCTGAGAGCAGGAACCAACGCCAAACGGAGCAGGAACTTCAGCCAGGCCGGGTCAGAACAGGAAGCAGGAATGTCAGCCAATCCGAGTCGGTACACAGAATCAGGAGCAATGACTAATGGAGTGGTCCGGCAGTCCGGGGTCATACACTGGATCAGAATCACAGAACTATCGCTAGGCATCAGGTACACCACGAAAGGGCATAGCCAAGTGACAGCCCAGGGTATAAAAAGGCTGTCACTAGGAGGAGCAATACAGCGCAGCCAATAGGAGAGCAGCAACATAGAGATGGACAGAATGTCGCTCAGATCACGGGCGCCGTGATATTGTCCTAGTCTCGTTTCTGAGTCCGTGACAGATGGGAACCAGTGGGCTATCCACCTCAGGATCCAATCCAAATTGTCTAGAGAAAGCGTCGGCTCTGACATTCTTGGTACCATGCAAATGTGAAACTACATAGTTGAACCTGGAGAGGAATAATGCCCATCTGGCCTGTCTGGGTGACAGCCTCTTGGCCACAGACAGATATGTCAGGTTTTTGTGGTTAGTGAGGATTAGTATCAGGTAACTTGTTGCCTCCAACAGGTAGCGCCTTTCCTTAAGTATGAGGATAATAGCCAGAAGTTCTCGATTCCCAATATCATACAGACTCTGTGCCCTAGACAATTTTTTGGAAAAATACCTGCACAGAAGGAGGGGTTTACCAGGAGCTGAGCGCTGATACAGGAGGGCGCCTACTCCTGACTCAGACGCATCAACCTCCAAAGTAAAGGGCAGGGCGGGGTTGGGATGAGACAAAATAGGAGCCCTGGCAAACGTGGCCTTCAATTCCTCAAATGCCTGGATAGCACTGGGGGACCAATTGGACGCATCTGACTCCTTGTGTGTCATATCGGTAAGTGGTTTAACCACAGAGGAGAAATTCTTTATGAATTTTCTATAGTAATTTGTGAACCCCAAAAACCTCTGAATGGCCTTCAAACCCACTGGACGGCGCCACTGTAGAACTGCCGATAACTTGAATGGATCCATGGCCAGTCCGACAGAGGAGATCACGTATCCCAGAAATGTCACCTGGGACTTGTGGAACTCGCACTTCTCCAACTTACAGAATAATTTGTTTTCTCTTAAAAATTGTAGAACCCGAGTCACATCCGCCTGATGTGCTTCCAAGGTCAGAGAGTGAATAAAGATGTCGTCCAAATATACTACTACACACTTCTGTAGTAGATCTCTTAATACATCATTGATAAATTCTTGGAATGCTGCCGGAGCATTGCATAAGCCGAATGGCATCACCAAATATTCATAATGACAGCTACTAGTGTTAAATGCCAATTTCCACTCGTGCCACTCTTTAATTCTGACAAGATTATACACAGCACTTAGAGCAAGCTTAGTGAATATTATTGAACCCTTAATTCGGTTAAACAGTTCTGTGATTAACGGCATGGGATAAGCATTCTTAACCATCAGTGTGTTTAGCCCTCTGTAGTCGATGCAAGGTCTCAATTCCCCATTCTTCTTTTTCTCGAAAAAGAAACCAGCACCGGATGGCGAGGAGGACTTGCGAATGATCCCTCTGGCCAGGATATCAGACACGTACTCCTCCATGACACGATTCTCCTCCACAGACAGAAGGTACACCCGACTCCTAGGAGTTATGGCTCCCGGAATTAAATCAATAGTACAGTCGTAGTCACTATGTGCCGGCAATGTACTAGCCGCAACCTTGTTGAATACCTCTTTGAAAGATTGGTACATAGCAGGTAGTGAGGGAGAGGTACCTAAAATTCTGGTAGGCTGCTGTAGACAAGTCTCAGCACAAAACAGTGAAAGGACACAATGTTGCAAGTCTGCCAGTGTATCCTGGGATTGTGAGTCTGAAGCCAAGGAAACCCCAGAATGACTGCAAAGTGAGGAGACTTTATAAACTGGAACTGTAGGGTCTCCACGTGGAGCGCCCCTACCCTTAGGACTAGTGGACAAGTCTCATGAGTCACGTGTGATGGCTACAGAGAACTACCGTCAATAGCTTCAATAGCAGAGGAGAGGAGCGAGGCAGCAGAGGAATATCGTGCGTGGTCGCAAAGTCAGCATTCATGAAATATCCAGCAGCTCCAGAATCCACCAAGGCCAGAGCTGTAACAGAGGATGTGGACCAGGACACTACTATCTCAAGGATGTGTCTCTCTTGACAGGAATTAGGGGACTGTGAAGCACCACCTAGGGTCTGCCCCAGACCTAACCCTAGGTGTGAGTGTTTCCCAGAAGGGTAGGACAGGAACGCAGCAAGTGGCCAGTCTTGCCACAGAGGCCCTCTCTCCTTCAGAACTCACTCTCCTCCCTGGACAGGCAAGAGAAGCCCAATTGTATACCTCCTCATCCCACCCTCCAGTGTCACTATAGTGTTTAGCGCTGACCTTTCTCTCCCTTTGCAGATATTTTCTATTAATATCTGCATGCACTAAAATGGTAATAACAACTAAAGAAATGGGGAATTGTAGACAACTCATACTATTTTGGAAAGTAGACATCCAGATGCATAAAATGAGGGGTCACTTGCCCTTTTTATCACTAGGCTGCACACAAATGTTGACACAAGGAATGAGAGACCAGAAGAGAGGAAGCGATTCTGGCCAGGATGTCTATAAGGTGAGATACCCCAAAATTGCCCCCTCCAAAGGAGTGACCTCCAGGCACCACCATAAATAAACTGAACTGGGCAAGAACTGTGAAAGGCATGGATAAGCTGAACAGAGTGAAATCCAGAAGCAGGTCCCTGGGTAGTAACCATTCTACTGAATAAAGGATTGGACTTGACATGCTTTCTAATGGGAATCAAAAAGCTCGCCCATCTTATATTTTTCTGCTTCATCCATTATAAGGACAGGAGAATGAATGGTGTCAGAAAGATGACGCTTGGGCAGCAGAGAGCAACTGGATTTACATGAGTGGAAATGGTGAAGGGACCAATGTATCGGGGTCCCAGTTTCTCTGAAGAACAAGACAACTTCAAGTTGAGAGAGGACAGTCAAATTTGATCCCTGGGTTTGTTAGATGGAGATTATTTATAGGCATGATTGGAGAACTTCTTATAGTGATTCTATTTTCAGAGTCTGCTGAAGTATTTAAACATTATCCAGCATAGAGCAAAGATGTTCATGTACTTCAGGAACCCACAAATCCTCTAACTAAACTGGATAGGAAGCTGGATAAAAGAATGGATACTTGTTCTGTGTCTAGCTCCACAAAATATACTGTGTGAATTGTCTCCACTCTCTAGCTGGGTGGGACCATTCAACACATAAATAGTAGCTCCCTTGTAGTCCCTTCAGTTATTTTAGTTCTACCCAGCTGAGAAGGCAGATCTTTATTTATCCAACCTGGCTCCCCTTTTCTCTGGTATGGAATTGGATGTTTTCCAATCACTAATTACTTCATTGGTTATTTTAAGGACGGTTCCCTAGAGAAGTGTATCAGAGCAGGGTGGATTTCCCTGCAATTATCATCACTGGCTAGGAGTATACAGATGGTGAAAGTTTACTCGTATGTTACATTATCCATTTGTAACATTATTGTATATAGATCATTGGATACTCTTATGTGCAATCATCTGCTTATGTCTATTATTACACTGAGAAAGAGGTTGAGTGTTAACAAAGACCCTAGAGGTTTCTTTACAGATCTTTAGGGAAGAAGGGATCTTTATAATCCCTTACTTATATGATCTGTTTATCAAGGTGAGTTCAAGGTTTAAGACACTAAAATTCACAAAAAGAAGTACAGATCTTTCCAGGCAGGCTTGGTTCATCAGTACAGAAAAAAATCAGTTATAACCCTCTCAAAATACGGTCCTTCTGGGAGTCAGGCTAGATGCCTGCAAGCAGATGGCCTTTCTTTCAGAAGAGAAAATTTGAAGACTAAAGAGGAAGGTGCCAACATTCAGGAGACAGTTGTTTCACATAGATTAAGATTATGTGGAGCTGATAGGGGTCCTCTCGTCCATTATTCAGATTATTCCATGGGTCACACTCCATCTCAGGAAACTCAGGAACAACTTCTTGAGGTTCTAGAACAAATGACTAAACAATGCCTGTCAGAGAATCTCCCTTCTGAAATCAGTCAGGTCTGTTCTGGCATGATGGTTGAACAGGAAGAACCTGCTGCAAGGTCAGTCTTTGGAAGGACCTAGAAATTGATAACAACAGACACCAGTACTAAAGGTTGGGGAGGAGTGTGGAACAATAACACATCCGAAGTAGAATGGACGGCAAGAGATACCTTCTTGCATGGAAATGAGGGCAGCTCTTAATCTTTGAGACAATATGGGAAAGTGGTTCACATAAGATCAAATAGTATGTTAGTAGTTATGTATCTATAAAACCAGGGAGACATGAGGAGCAAGTTATTGAAAATACAAGCAGAAGAAGTGTTAAGGTGGGCAGAAAGGAACCTGAAAGTTATTTTGGCATTTCATATATCAGGATGCAGGAACATCCAAGTGGGTTACCTAAGTAGGGTACAGGTGGGCCAGGACAAATGTTCTAAGGATGGAAAGTTGTAACGATCCAGTTCAGCAAATGGAGGGAGCAAGCAGTGGATCGGATGGCATCAAATCTAAAGAAATTCAGAAGTTGCTTTTCCTGATGGAATGATCCAGAAGCAGTAGGGCAGATTGCATGGAAGTCTTGTTGGAATTTCTCTGTAGCTTACATTTTTGTTCCATACCATTCCTTATGGAGGTGATAAAGATTGAGAAAGAAAGCTGAAATCACATTGATAATCCCTTATTGGCCAAAGAGGACTTGGTTTGCAGTCCTAGTTCAGCTATCAGTTGCTCAGCCCTGGCCGTTTCCTTTGACCTACTGAGTCAGGGTCCCATTTTCAAAAAGAATACATCATTCTTGAGGTTGATGGCCTGGAGTTGCAGTCATTGTTATCTAGAGGATTTTCAAGAGCAGTTGCTAGGATCATTATGTCTGGGAGGAAGTCATCTACCTCCATGGTGTAGTCAGGGTGTTGCAATGTATGTCCTTGGGGCACCTCATTGGGGGCATCATTTCTGTTTTTGGGGTTCTCCATTCCTTCTAATGCACTACTTGCATATAGAGATGGGCGAAAGTTACTGCCACAAACTGAAATCGGAGAAAAATGGCACTTTCCGCTTGGAGAAAAATTTCCCGAAAAAAGTGCTGATTTTCCACTTTTTTCCGCTTTTTGTGCCCATTGAAATCAATGGGAACATAGAAGTTACACACAACACATTACAAATAATATTTTATTTCTCAAAGGCATTGTATAAAAGGGGCATGAGGTTGCCTGTGTTGGTGGGGTGTGGGGAAAGAATCAGTTGAACAGGGAATGTTTTTGGTGGGTTGTTTACTGGGATTGGGGGGCACTTAATAAAAAAGAAATTCTAAATAAAATAAAATAAAAACCATAAGACATGGTATAAAGGGGTCTGAGGAGGGTGTCTGTGTTGGTGAATGAATGAATAATTTGAACAGGGAATTTGTTTCGGGGGACTTTCTTGACTGCTAATGGGGGGGGCAGTTAATAAAAAAATAAATCAATAAAATAAAATAAGACATTTGTATTTAAAGTGACAGAGACAGGAACCCCCTGACATAAGCTGCCACTGGGGTGGACTGATACTTGACTTGATAGAGTATTTTGTAGAGGATGATTTGTTGTTAGAGGCCTTTGTAGGACTAAGACTTATTCGAAGCCCAAGCCCTGAAGAAACATTTATTTGTAGGACTTAAGCTTGTTTGGCACAAGCCCTAAGGAAACATCGATTTGTAGGACTTAGGCTTGTTAGAAACAAACCCCCCCAAAATTGTTTATTTTTCTGTAGGACTAGGTTGTTTTTTTTTTTTTTTCAAAACAAAAGCCCTGAGAAAAAATGACAGTGGCCACTGTCAAACGTCCTCCAGAGTTGCAACTGCTGTTCGTACTGCTGCTGCTGAGTTGTTTAAGCAGAAGGATGATTAGGCAGCTGAAAGGGAATGGGATCAACAATAGCAGTAACATGGAAGATGGATGATGAAGGTTCCACTTGCCACGACTGGCTCCAGTGATGAGCTTGAGGCTGTAGCAGAAGAATAAGTAGCCCCCAGTAAATGTGGAGAAAAGAACAAGCTGACCATTAAATCTTCTCTACCTGCCCCTCCTCCAAATCATCATGGGTGTGTTGTTATTAGAATATATATTTTTCCCTTGAGAACAGGAACTGTGGCTTCCATCAGCAACTGCAATGTGCAGAGTGTGTGTGTGTGTGTGGTAAATAACATCTGGGGGCACAACTGTATCCAAACACCATGACACCTGAAACCAAGTACTGCCACTGTCACTGTACCCCTTGTCCAGGCCCCGCTAAGGACACATGACAACTTGTTGACAGTTTAATAGTAATGATGATGAACCCTCCCTGCCAGAATTCTAGCATATTCTGTGGGATGGAATCTCCTCAGATGCCACCTGATGACCTGGTATCGATTCTCCTCCACCACACTGGCATGTGTGGTCAGTGCACCACACAGTGTGCAATGGGTAGAGATGAACTGCCATATCCTAACATGACTGCACTGTGTCTGCCAGAAGAGAATAATAGCCCCACACCCATGACTTCTGGGGGGGAGGGATAAGCAAAAGGTGGAGAAGAATGGCCTCTTTCTTCTTGTCCTCCACATTCCCCTTCACTTTCTGTGGCAGCGGATAATGTTGCTGCTGTTGCTGCTACTGCCTCTAATTTAGCACTGCAACTAGGATCAGGAAGAGTATTGCTACTGCTGGCAAGTGGAACCTGTCCTAGTCCCGCATTACTTGTTGACCCCATTCCCGCTGTGTCCACAGAGGTCTGTGGCCCACTGATCTGCTCCTCTGCACCCTGTTGACCTTTCATCTCAGCAGCAGCAGAAGTTAGAGCAGTTGCAATGTCCGCTAATTTCAAAAGCTGACTGCTAGTGGTGGTGGTGATGCCCATCCTCATCCCTGTCTCCCACTCCTTCTCAGTTTCTGATAAAAAGGCCATCAAAGTCTCTTCCACCCCAGATTCTCCAACACCACCACCACCACTAGTCCCTACGTGCTGCTGCTCTATTCCAGACATCTCACTGCTGCTTGGAGGAGGTGACGAGCAATGTGACAAAGGGTCCCCTGCTGTCACACATGGCATAATTTTCTCCTCCCCACCCGAGTACTACAAGAAACACTAACAGCAGGCAAAGTATTGGTGGCAGCAGGTTCAGCACTGGCAGAAGATTCAGCACTGACAGCAGGTTCAACACTAGTGGCAGCACATCTGACAGCAGGTACAACACTAGTGGCTACAGGTACAGCAATGGTGGCACTGGCAGAAGGGGCAGCACCTCTTGCAACAGGCACAGGCAGCTGACCTGTCCTGTTCTCACTAGTACTACCCTTTTCTCCCTCCCTCCCTTCCCATTCCCTTTTCTCCCTTCCTTCCCATTCCCTTTTCTCCCTCCCTTCCCATTGAATTCCCCAAGATCCCTTGGGATGATTTAGGGGGACTGGACAGCATTGGTACAGTAGTGGTCCCTTCCTCTTCAGACTCAGTGGACACATAATGGTCCTTCCAGCCTCTCCATTGATTATTTTTTACCTGCTCATAGTGGTAGGAGTCACTATGAGCCTCTCCTGCTTCACTTTTTGCAAAATATCACAAGAGAACAGCACAGCACATCTATCTCGCTCTGTAGCTGCTTCTGTTGTGTCTGCCTTCAGTGAAAATGTTGCGTTTTTATAGTGGAAGCGCGAAAACAAAGTCAATCAATGGGTGGAAACTTTCTAGCCATTGAAAAAATATCGAAAAATTTTAGCCAATGGGTAAAAAATGAAAAAATTTTAACCGCTAGTTTTAAAGCGGATTTTCCCACGAAAAAGCAGATAACAATGTGGTTTTCACAAAATTTCCCGCAGGAACACGGCGACAACTTTCACCTACCCCTACTTTGCTCACAGATATTTGGTTCTTCTGTCGCTCCATTACACACAGAAGATCCTTTTACAATGGTATTTATGTGTTGATTGGTCCTACCTAGCTGGAGGACAGATACTATACCCATTGTCGTGGATGGACACAGAAGTAAATTAATTACCTGTGAGTACATTTCTTCCTTTCTAGTAGACAGATGTATGACATTTGTAGATGCAAATTCTGCAGTGGTTAAAAGGGAGACCCAGTCATGTTGTAAGCAGATGGAATAATAGCGGAGACATTGCTCCAGGATCTGGCTTACTTGCTTTGTTTGGCCATTAGTTTCTGGGTGAAATGTGTTTGATAGTGATTACTGAATCTAAAGATGCCAGCAAAATTTCCTCCAAAAGTGAGCAGTAAATTTTCTTCCTCAATCAGAAGTAAACATTTGAGGAGTCCCATGAATGAATGAATGAATGCATGAATTAATATGTTTATGTATATAGGGCCACAAGTGTACTATCACAGTGCCTGTGATTCTCTGTCACTCTTACTTGTGGTTCGCTCTGATTTGCTGAGCCAGTTTGGCCCGCCCCTGGTGACCTTCTTGAGCCAGTAGTGCTGTTGCTGTGTTCCGGATTCTCGTGTACCGACTTGGCTTGTCCTGACTATGCTCCAGTGTTCCTGATCATGTTTGACCCGGCTTGTCTGCGAAACACCTCTGTTTCCTGACCCGGCCTGGCTGACGTTCCTGTTCGTGTATGACCCGGCTTGTATGACTACCTCCTGCGTGCTCCGACCCGGCCCAGCTGACTTCCTGCTCCGAGATCTTCCAGCCTGTTCCAGTGACCTCTGTTCCCGTTGTCGCCGCCGCAACATTTTTCACCTGCTGTTGCCAGCCACCGTGTGACCACCCTGCCTTGTGTTGGCTTTGATCAGTACAGTGTACCGTTGTCTTGCAGAGCTGTGCGTTCCTCCGTGAGCCCCACTATACTTGCAGAGCCTCGTTACCTTACAGAGCCTTGTGTGTAAACGTGCATATTAACCCTTGCAGTGCTGCTTTACTCTCGCTACCTCGATTCCCAGTATAGAGCCTCTTTCGTTGTGCTACGTCTGCTGCGTTGGCCGCTTACCGACGGCGACTCTATCTATCCTACTGCAGAGTAGTCACTTTATGTTGGTCCGGTAGGGCGTCATTGGCTCTCACTTCTCGTTGTTTACTGGGCGATATCTACTGTGGTAGTGTGGCAGCAGAGGGAAGGCTCAAGCTCTGGCAGGTTCCCGTTGTATACGCCCGTGGGGGCTATTGGCTCTAGCGCTACTATTGCTGGTATCCGGTTAACGCCTGTGGAGGCTATAGCCAGCTCTTGCATTGCAGGCCATTTTCCGTTACGCCCGTGGGGGCTATACACACTCGCACTCGCAGAAGCAGTCCTCCTGTACGTACTCCCGCGGGGGCTATTTGGATTTCTGTTCTGCTTAACTATTTGGTCATTTCGGCTATGCATTTACGTTTCCAGAACACTGTGAACTGTCTCTATCAGAACCTCCTTTTAACACCTAGGGCGTGCCAAACCACCACATCTGAGACTGACTGATTTATGCTCTTAACCCTTTGGGTACTGAACACCATTCTCTGTGAAGAGATTTTGTATGTCAATTATACTGTGCATTGTCTCTCTGTACTATATCAGTCATCACTGTGTGTTTATTTCTGCCGCCTCTAGAGGGCGTTCGTTTGCATTATTGCTATTAAAATGAAATTGTGTTTTATTTTACCTACTGGTCTGAGTGTCCTAAAAACCGTTATATGTACGCAGTGCTTTACATTTTAAGGCTTTAGACAATACAGGGCTACAAGTGCTTTGTAGAGTGAAATATTGGTTGTGAGGTCCCTGCCTGAAAGCTTACAATTTATAGTGGTAATGGGAGACATACAAAGTACATAAAGGTTAAGTGCTGAATACAGTGCTAGAGTTTTGATGATGATAAGTGACACAAGTAAAGTAAATAATTTATAAGAGCATTCTTTGTACAACATACTGTAAGTGCCTTCTAGCATGTTGAGGTTTTATCCAGGATGTGCATGTTCAGGTGGTTTTATCAGAGTGGTGCAGTGGCGCAGGGTGGGAGGGAGAGCATTTCATAGATACAGAGCAATGAGAGAAAAAGGTTTGATATGTTAGAGGCTATAGACACAAAAGGAGCTGAGAGAACACAGTCGTTGGCTGAACGTATGTGGCTCGATGGGGTATAGCAGGAGATCAGAGTGGAAATGTAAGAAGAAGTAGAGGAGAGAATGGTCTTGAATGAGAGAAGTAAGATTTTGTAAGATATCCAGAGTTTGATAGGCAGCCATTAGAGAGATTTGAGGAGGAGCGGGGCAGGGACAAACCTAGGGGACAGAAAAGTAATTTATGCTGCAGCATTCTGTATGGATTGAAGTGGATGGAGATGGGAGGCAGGAATGCCAGACAGAAAAAATGTTGCAGTAGTCCATGCGGGAGAGCACTTGAATACTTGTATAAGAATTTTAGCTGTGGAGGAAAAGAGGAAGGGACGGATTTTAGCAATCTTATGCAAAAGAAAGCGACAGGATTTAGCAATGGCATTAATATTGGGGGAGAATGAGAGCAACGTGTCAATTAACACCTCTAGACACCGTGCTTCTGATACTGGACTTATGGTAGTGCCATTTACAGTCACCTGGAAGGGAGCTACGAGGCCAGGCCTAGGTGGGATGAGGAATAGCTCTGTTGTAGATGTATTGAGTTTGAGGTGCCGATGAGCCATCCAGTCTGAGATAGCCGAGAGGCAATCTGTGACTTTATCAGAAGTCAGTTGAGATGCAGATAAGTAAATCTGGGTGTCATCTGCATAGAGGTGATATTTGAGAACAAAGGAGTTAGTAAGATCACCAAGTGTTATTGGGTAAAGAAAGAACAGAAGCGGTCCTAGAATAGAACCTTGAGGAATACCAAAAGACAACTGGACGGGAGAGGATTAAGAGGTGGCAGAGGAGATAGTGAAGGATCGGTTGGATCGATAAGAGGAGAGCCAGTCCAGTGCTATGTTAAGGATTCCTAAAGAGTGAAGAATGAAGAGGAGGAGAGCATGAGCAACAGTGTCAAAAGCTGCTGAGAGATCAAGTAAGATAAGTATTGAATAGTGACCTTGCAATTTGGCAATGTGAAGATCATTGACCACTCTTGTGAGAACAGTTTCAGTGGACTGTGTGAAATCCAAATTGTAAAGGGTTCAGCAGATTGTGTGTGTTAAGGAAGTCGAGCAGGCGTGAGTAGGCTAGTCGTTTAGAGTTTAGAGGCAAAAGGCAGGAAAGAAAAGAGTTTATAGGTAGAAGTTGTGTTACTGTCAGAGGAGTTGTTCATGTAGCTGAAAAATGTCTTTTAGAAATACATATGCTGATTCAGCAACATTGGGCAGATGTATCATGGGTATAAAATGTGCCATCTTTAAAGCAATCCACAACCACAAAAATTGTATTGTAGCCTATGAAATTTAGGCAAGATGACAAAGTCTATTGTTATGTAACTCTGTGATTTGGTGGGATCAGGAAGAGGAGAGAGAAGGAGACAGCCAAGCTCTAGGGGTCTTCTTCTGGGCACACACTAAGCATGATTCAACATATTGTGTGACAAACTCAGGATGTTTAGGCCACCAATGCTGCAGCACTATTAAGTCCAAGATCTTGACAATGCATGGATGACCTGAAAGAGGGGAGCTGTGAGACAAATATTGTACTTCCAAACTGAAGGCCTCAAGGATATATAGCTCTTATTGTCTGTAGTGTAACCCCTTATTTTAAAATGGAGTGAATGAGACTGCAGAAGTCCAAGCTTGGACATGGGCAACTTGTTAATACACTCAGGCTGGTTGTCAGGAGAAGAAAATATGTAGGTTGAAGGCTAGTGTCTTCAGTTGGTTCCTTGTTTGTACTGTAGAAATGGTACAGGATATCAGCTTTTTCATTCTTAGACCCAGGTCAATACATTAAATGAAAGAATGGTAAAAGAAAAAAGTCAAGTGATCTTGTCTTGGTCTAAGGCATTTTGCTGAGCACAGATGTTCCAGATTATTGTGGTCAGTGTAAAGAATAATAAGATGTAGAGCTCATTGTAGTAGGTGTTGAAGTTTCTAGCCTCGAGCTCCTGCTTGCCAACATCATAGTTGATGCCTCTTACTGTATTCTCAGATTCATCCACTTCCATTGTGTAAGGCAGAGAGGGTCAGAGTGTACCAGGATGGACGTGGGAGTAGAAAGCACATAGAGGAATCAAAAGTCTGGACTTTTTTCATCCATTTCATAATGTCTTTGTTGATGAGTAAAGTCTGTGATGGGTTGTATAACACAGGAAAAGACTCCTGATTAATTTTCTGTAAAATTTCACAAATCCTTTGATGTCTTAGGCAGCAACTTTCTAAGTATTCATGTTGATACTAGTGGGTGAAAGGGTGAATCTGAGTCAAGTGTTTCAAGGTTGGTGTTAGTAGAGAAAAAAAGAACTCTACAAATGTGTTACAATGATTTTCCAAGACTGGGGAGAATGCCATCCACTTATACCACAAAGCAGACATCCAGTAAATCTCTAGAAATGTATTTGACAAAGTTTTGGAAAGTTACAGGAGTATTACATGACATTCAAAATTTAAATATATTGTTCTGAATGCCATCTTTCACTCAACTCGTTCTCAACCTCTCACCATGTTGTAAGGCCTTCAGAGATCAAGTTTCATGAATACTTTGGCTGTTCTCAGACTCTCAAATGACTCCAGAATTAGAGGCAGAGGATACCTGCTCTTGATAGTGAATTTGCTTAGTTCCTAATAATCAAGGACAGAGAGTAATCCTTTCTCAATGACAAAGATGCCAGCTGTAGCAGAAAAGCTGGCAGGCTGAATGAAAATGTAATGGCAGTCCCTTATGCACAAGATTTCACCAGGTGTTCTTTACCACCTTTAGCAATAACTCGAGATAGAGCTGAGCTTTCTAAATAGGACATTTAGTAGGTAATCAGGCACCCAACATCCTACAGTAAATGGGGCAACAGAACACGGCCTAGACCTGTGTTCAAATTGCCCAACCCAAATAGACCCACTGAAACCCACACAGCCAAAGTTCCCAGTATTTATTCCCCCACTCCAGAGGGCCTTCTTACCCGGGAGATCACCATCAGTCACTCAGGAGACTGCCAACATGCTTCTAGCTTGAATTCATTCAATTGCACCCCTGCTGACAATCTTCAGAGTCATGAATTGATTCAGTCTCCCTTAATAATCTCCTCAGGCCTGAGGACTCACCATTCTCTAGAACAATGAGGAAAGCTTGTGCTTCATTGTTTCAGTCATGGTGCTGAAACAATGGAATCCCATGCTGTAAGCAAATCAACATGATTCAGCTCTGTCACACAGATCCTGACTACTTCATTACTTCAGATCCATAGGCAATATGTATTGTACACAGGCAATCCGAGAATGTCTATGAGTGGTAGCTTGGAAAGCCCACAATCCCAGGGTGAACCAAAATCCAAGGGGACCCTCAGGGGGTCAGTGTGGACATGGTTTAAATGGTAAGACTACAGCAGTCTGGATGTCCAAGACACTTGGTGGTCAGTCCAGGGTACATCACAAAAACCTTTGACTAAATTATCTTGCAAATAGCTCTTGAGCTCAGTTTATCCAAAAATGTCTACAGAGAAAAAAAATCCTGCTCTGTATGTATTTCCTTACACAAGTTAATGCCATCAGCAAAGATACAATACTTTCAATACCCACTTATAGATTATTATTAAAGGGATAGTAATGTTTCAAAATAAAAGCAGCTCCAACTAATCTTCATAGTATTTGGGCCATGGAGAGTGGGAAACGATGGGAATGCCATGGGAACACAAATGGCACCACAATATGCCAAAATCATCATAGAGAAATAGTTCTTGTCTACATGCCCAATAAAGGCTCTGGTCTACCACTGCTACATAGATGATATCCTAATCATTTGAACTGCCAGCAAAGATGAACTGTTGTCATTTTACAAAAATGACAATGCTTTCCATCCAACCAATAACCTCAAACTCAGCCCTTCACCCTCACAAATGTAACTTTCTGGATACCACAATCAGTATTCAAGACAACTACATCCATAAATCTCTGTACCACAAATCAACAGACAGGCCTAATTTTCTCTGAAATGAGTTTCCATCACAGACACTTACAAAACTCTATTGTTTATAATAGTTATATGCTCTGAGACTTCTGACTGGGATCAGGCCTGGACTGGGACAAAAAATAGGCCCGGGCATTTAAAGCTGAGCAGCCCATTTTTATTTTTTGAGCAGCCCATGGGGGGGGGGGGCGCGTTCGCTTTTTTTTTTTTTTTTTTTTAATGCCCGGACCCAGGGCCGGTGTAAGGATTGATGTATACCCAGGGCGAAGGTGCATTTTGATGTCCCCACCCCCCTCCGACACAATCCCCTGCCCCGCCCACATATTCACCTCCACACTCTGCCCACCCCATCCTCCTCCCCACACTGTTCACCTCCACAATGCCCCCTTCATCTCCACATTGCCCCCTTCATCTCCACATTGCCCCTTCCACAATGCCCCCTTCATCTCCACATTGCCCCTTCCACAATGTCCCCTTCATCTCCACATTGCCCCTTCCACAATGCCCCCTTCATCTCCACAATGCCCCTTCCACAATGCCCCCTTCATCTCCACAATGCCCCTTCCACAATGCCCCCTTCATCTCCACATTGCCCCTTCCACAATGCCCCCTTCATCTCCACATTGCCGCTTCCACAATGTCCCCTTCATCTCCACATTGCCCCTTCCACAATGCCCCCTTCATCTCCACAATGCCCCTTCCACAATGCCCCCTTCATCTCCACATTGCCCCTGCCACAATGCTCCCTTCCACTCCACAATGCCCCCTTCATCTCCACATTGCCCCTTCCACAATGCTCCCTTCCACTCCACAATGCCCCCTTCATCTCCACATTGCCGCTTCCACAATGTCCCCTTCATCTCCACAATGCCTCTTCCACAATGTCCCCTTCATCTCCACAATGCCCCTTCCACAATGCACCCTTCCACTCCACAATGCCCCCTTCCACAATGCACCCTTCCACTCCACAATGCCCCCTTCATCTCCACAATGCCCCTTCCACAATGCCCCCTTCATCTTCACAATGCCCCTTCCACTCCACAATGCCCCCTTCATCTCCACAATGCCCCCTTCATCTCCACAATGCCCCTTCCACAATGCCCCCTTCCACTCCACAATGCCCCCTTCCACAATGCACCCTTCCACTCCACAATGCCCACTTCATCTCCACAATGCCCCCTTCATCTCCACAATGCCCCCTTCCACAATGCCCCCTTCATCTCCACAATGCCCCCTTCATCTCCACAATGCCCCCTTCTACTCCACAATGCCCCCTTCCACAATGCACCCTTCCACTCCACAATGCCCCCTTCCACAATGCACCCTTCCACTCCACAATGCCCCCTTCATCTACACAATGCCCCCTTCATCTCCACAATGCCCCTTCCACAATGCACCCTTCCACTCCACAATGCACCCTTCATCTCCACAATGCCCCCTTCATCTCCACAATGCACCTTCCACAATGCCCCCTTCATCTCCACATTGCCCCTTCCACAATGCCCCCTTCATCTCCACAATGCTCCCTTCACCTCCACAATGCCCCTTCCACAACGCCCCCTTCATCAACTGCCCCTTCATCTCCGCAATGCCCCTTGATCCCCTACCTTAAAGCCCTGGTGATCTAGCGGCGACGCGGCGTACCATCAGTGTGATCTGTGCCTCCTTCGGCACAGAGCTGAATCTCCCGCGCGCGGTTCGCAATAATGCAGAGCGCTGGGAGATGATGTCATCTCCCAGCGCTCTGTATTACTACGGAGACTGTGTCACCGGACCGGCCCACCGGGCAAATGCCCGGTGTGCCCGATGGCCAGTCCGGGCCTGACTGGGATAAACATCTTAAAAATCTCAGGAGAGATTTTATCAGTCATGCATGTAATGCCAGAGTCACAGACATCCAAATTCAAAGAGCCTCCAGTATATCCAGCAGACCTCTTCTGGAATACAAACAACCACAGGAAGAGAATGGAGTGCCATTTGTAGTCACATGCAACCTCCAGCTTGAAGAACTGTGCAAAATCTCAACAGAGCTCCAAACGATACTACATTCTTCTGGCAGATTAAGAAGAATATTCTATAACCTCTGCTCCTCTCCTATACACAGTCCCCCACCCAACCTGAAACAATAGTTGAAAAGAGCTTCCTTGAGAATGCAACAGAAGATGGTACTTCACTCTGCCTACAAAAAAAAATGTGGAATTTGTCCATACATATCCACCACAGATAAGGGACCCATCAAGGGTACATTATTTTGCAGATATCTAAAGTTGTCTACCTCATCATGAGTGTGAAATATCCCAAAACAGGATTATATGGAGATGAGACAGTACAAACTCTAAGAATATTGATGATTTTTCATAGTTCCAGTGTGAGCAAGAAATGACACTCCAGTGGGTCAACATTTTTGCAAAACTGGTCACAGCATCAAAGACAGAGAGACAGAAAGATATTGGAGTATAAATTGATTACCAAATTTAACACTCTGAACTGTTGTCTGAACCATGACAAGGATTTTTTCATATTATTCCATACAATAAACATATAATGGGACCTTTGGGTGCCAGAGATGTGTGCAATGCATTTCTAAGCAGTATATTGTACACCCTTCTGGTACTTGAACGGTTAACCCATACATTCCATATATTTAGCCATCACTGGCTGCAAGTCACAAACTCTCTACACACTAAATTTACTGGACCTCTTCACACATTAAAATGGAAAATCTTGGACCACTTGGTCAGGTACAAAGAGATGTCTCCACTATAGTCTAAAGAATAATTTACAGTGGAATACAAATTTTAAAAGGAATTGACACGAATGTACAATCAGTCATGTATTCAGTCTTCATTGTAAACATTCATAGTCTATAGATCAAGGGCGCAAGAGATAGAGAAAATTTATCTAAAAGTGGTGTTTATTGAATTTGAACATACTGCGCTTATAATCAGAAACACGTACCAAATATAAAATATATTTAAGCTTATCTGTCTCCTGGCAATGGTGTCCTCGTTACTGTGTCCACTCCTCCGTCTAGTTTTCGCCGTCGGCAAACACCAGAGTCCTCGAGTTTTTAAAGCATCCTCAAGGTACCATTCTGGGTCAGATCTCGTTACTCCGTTAGGCAGATAAAAGCGGGGGTGGTTTTCTCACAGGGGGACTTGCTCAGGAACTGATTTAAAAGTTTTTTAAAATAAGAAATCAAAGTTTTAACCCCACGCGTATCGCGGGCTTTTCTGTCCGCTTTTTCAAGGGTAATTACCGTAGCCATCCTTTATCTTCGTTTAAATAGAGGCTCCCGTTGATGACGTCAATCCGTCATCCTTTTGATCTTTTTAAAGTAAGCTAATACTTATCCAACGCATCAGACGACTAACCGAGAATCTCGCTCAAATTCCCCACCATAATTCTAATATTATAATCATAAAATGGTCCATCTCTTTTCTGGGAGATAACACTCTCCTTCTTAACATTGTGGGTATTTGTGCGATTCTCTCTGGATTTCGTCCGGTGCATTGGATCCCAACAGTATCTTTCTATAGATCTTATTTAGATACTTTGGCTGGTTATTCCTATTTCCAACATTTTCATTTGCTTTATAAACATTGTAAACATTTCCCGACTTATCTACTTTAAAATCAGCAAATATATACATGTTATCTATTTGCCCATAAAATTTACATTGTATCAAAATTATCTATAGAGGAGAATTATATGTCCTCTTCTCTAAGATAAATGGTAACAAAATGTACTGCATATGCACAATGAATTTGATAATAAAATGAACAATAAAATAAACAATAAAACTAAACTACTGGATATATAAATACAGGATCCTCCACCCCAAAGGGATACTATAAATAACCTTTCTTATGTGTTTGGACCAAGGTAGCATCCTATTTGGACTTGGAGTTCTCTCCATATATTTTCGATTCGTCCATGTTAATCTCTATGTATCCGATTCACATAATAAATGCTGCCAAGTCAATATCAATATTTAGTCCCTTTGGGGACAATGTTCCCAATTCATATATCCAATATGTCTCAAGTTGTCTCAAGCTTCTTTCTCTATTTCCTCGTCTCCTATCTTGCTGTACCTGATCTATAGCTGTAATGGAAATATTCTTTCTCCCTTCACATATTCTGCAATGGTTAGATACACTATGATCTTCTTTCCCATTACTTATATTGCGGAGATGTTCTGAAAATCTTATTTTTAATTTTCTTGTGGTCCTACCCACATATTGTAGACCACATCCGCATGTCAGCAAATACACCACATATGTTGAATTACAATTAAAACTATTTTTTATTTTGTATTCTTTTTTAGTAAACTGTGATTGAAAAGTACCAGCTTTCTTATTGCCCTTCAAAACTGAGCCATGTAGCGGATGGTGCGCACATGTAGTGCATTCCTTTCTCCCACACTTGTACATACCTTTAGGTTTTTCTAAAAAGCTTTCTGTGCTTTCTCTAGATTTGGACTTCTTCCAAATATCTGATGGAGCTATAATCTCTTTAATGTTTTTATTTTTTCTAAATGAGACATTAGGCATCTCTCCCACGTTCGGGCCTAATATAGGATCCCTTTTCAGGACGTGCCAATGTCTTCCTAAAATTCTTTTAATTTTATATGACTCATTATTAAATTTAGTTGTAAAATAGGGCATCTTATTTCTTTTTTCTTTCTTTTTTTCTTCTTTTTCTTTATATTCTATACAATCTGTTCTAGATATCTTTTTCACTTTCCAATATGCTTCTTCTATCAATTTATTATCATACCCTTTTTCTAGAAATTTTTCTTTCATAATCTGGGCTTCTGCTTCAAAATCTTTATCTAAACTACAGTTTCTCTTGATTCTTTGTAATTGCCCAAAAGGTATATTGTTCTTCCATCTATGGTGGTGATTGCTCTTATAATGTAAATAACCATTGCTATCTACTTCTTTTCTGTGATTTTTGGTAAGTACTTTTCCATTTTCATGAAATAATATAAGGTCTAAGAATTCTATATACCTCTCATCACTATTGAACGTAAATGATAAATTCAAAGTGTTTTTATTCATATAAGTTCGAAATTCTTCCAATCTGGTTTGTGAACCTTCCCAAATAATTAAAATATCATCAATATATCTTTTGTAGTATATTATATTTTCTTTATATGGGTTGTTATTAAAAATATAATCATACTCCCATTTGCCCATATACAGGTTCGCAAAAGAGGGTGAAAAAGAGCACCCCATTCCTGTACCTGTAATCTGTGCAAAAAACGAATTTTCGAATAAAAAATAATTGTGATTTAAAACAAACATAATAGCTTTGATCAAAAATTCAATCTGAGCATTGGCCATAACTCCATCTCTTTCTAAAAACCACCTAACTGCCTGTGTTCCTTTTTCATGAGGTATGCAGGTGTACAGTGATGAGACATCACATGAAACCCATGTAAATGTTTCTTTCCACTCTATATTCTTCATAGTCTGTATCACCTGCATACTGTCTTTGAGGAAGGAAGGCAATAAATATACTAATGGTTGGAGGAATAAATCAATATATTGGGAAATGTTATAGGTTAATCCATCTATTCCTGAAACTATTGGTCTTCCTGGCGGGTTATCTCTGTCTTTATGAAGTTTCGGGAGATGGTAAAAGACCGCTATTTTGCAATTCTCATTTATTAAATATTTGAATTCTTCCTGAATTAGAATTTTTTGTCTTAACAGGTTATTAAGTTCCCATAAATATTGTTTTGTAGGATCAGCCGTTAGTTTCTTATATGTTTTTTCATCGCTTAATAATCTGAGTGCCTCTTTTCGATAATCTCCTATATCTTGAATACATATTCCTCCCCCTTTATCTGCTTGTCTTATTACTAGGCTTCTATCATTTTTTAATTTTGATAAAGCCTCTTCTTCTATTTTAGTCAAATTTTTTTGCATTCTCCCCTTTTTATCTGCTAATATCTCTATATCTTTAATTACCAAATCCTCAAAACTTTAACATATTCACCTTGACTTTGTACTGGAAAAAAATTAGATCTCACTTTTTTACCACTACAGATAGGTTCTTGTATCTTTTTTTCACAATTTGCTTCATCTTGGAGTTGTATCAGCCTTCTTAGCCCATATTGATCTCCTACATTGGAAGGTTCATTCTCTATTGTGATTTGTGTATTTCTTTTATCTTTATTCAGAAAGAATCTCTTCACAGTCAATGCTCGGATAAATTTCTGAACATCAATATAGGTTTCAAATTTATTCATTTTTTTAACTGGGGCAAATGAGAGCCCTTTTGAAAGTACTCTTGCCTCTTTCTTCGTAATATCACGTTTAGACAGGTTGAAAATACCTCCTTCTTGGGATAAACTTTTCACTCCATTTTTGAAATTTTGGATTGTTGTTCTATGCTTGTTTCTTCCTCCTCTACATCCTCTTCTTCTCTTGCTATTCTTTTTAACCCTTGCTGTACTGTTTTCAATTTTGGCGGTATCCACTGACCAACCTCTAAAAAATATTGTTCTATTGTATCAGTGTTCTCTACTCCTGGAGTATTAGGTCCCTCTAAATGTTTTGTTTTGTTCTTCCTCTTTCTTGGTATATCTACTTCTATTCTCTCCTTTCCTTCAGCATTTCCTTCCTGTATTTTCTCATTTTCTTTCCTCACTGTATTTCTATTATATACACTATTTTCTGGGTAATAAACTATATTTCTATATAATCCTGTTCTAGGATCTCTTTGAAACCTCACTCTGTTCGTAGATCTTTCCTTATTATTCTTTTCTCCATTTTTTCCATAATTTCTGTTATCTTCATGTTTCACTTGTATATTCTTTTTATTGGACATCTTTTTATTTTTTATTCCAATTTTGGGCTGCTCATATATTCTAGTTTATCTCTAGCAAATTTCTTCTTTTTTGTCTGGATAATATTAATCTCTAAGTTGCTTACTTTTTTCATAATATTATCTTCTAATTTTTTTAAAAATTCTGTTTTTTCTAGCTTTTTAGAAAAACCTAAAGGTATGTACAAGTGTGGGAGAAAGGAATGCACTACATGTGCGCACCATCCGCTATATGGCTCAGTTTTGAAGGGCAATAAGAAAGCTGGTACTTTTCAATCACAGTTTACTAAAAAAGAATACAAAATAAAAAATAGTTTTAATTGTAATTCAACATATGTGGTGTATTTGCTGACATGCGGATGTGGTCTACAATATGTGGGTAGGACCACAAGAAAATTAAAAATAAGATTTTCAGAACATCTCCGCAATATAAGTAATGGGAAAGAAGATCATAGTGTATCTAACCATTGCAGAATATGTGAAGGGAGAAAGAATATTTCCATTACAGCTATAGATCAGGTACAGCAAGATAGGAGACGAGGAAATAGAGAAAGAAGCTTGAGACAACTTGAGACATATTGGATATATGAATTGGGAACATTGTCCCCAAAGGGACTAAATATTGATATTGACTTGGCAGCATTTATTATGTGAATCGGATACATAGAGATTAACATGGACGAATCGAAAATATATGGAGAGAACTCCAAGTCCAAATAGGATGCTACCTTGGTCCAAACACATAAGAAAGGTTATTTATAGTATCCCTTTGGGGTGGAGGATCCTGTATTTATATATCCAGTAGTTTAGTTTTATTGTTTATTTTATTGTTCATTTTATTATCAAATTCATTGTGCATATGCAGTACATTTTGTTACCATTTATCTTAGAGAAGAGGACATATAATTCTCCTCTATAGATAATTTTGATACAATGTAAATTTTATGGGCAAATAGATAACATGTATATATTTGCTGATTTTAAAGTAGATAAGTCGGGAAATGTTTACAATGTTTATAAAGCAAATGAAAATGTTGGAAATAGGAATAACCAGCCAAAGTATCTAAATAAGATCTATAGAAAGATACTGTTGGGATCCAATGCACCGGACGAAATCCAGAGAGAATCGCACAAATACCCACAATGTTAAGAAGGAGAGTGTTATCTCCCAGAAAAGAGATGGACCATTTTATGATTATAATATTAGAATTATGGTGGGGAATTTGAGCGAGATTCTCGGTTAGTCGTCTGATGCGTTGGATAAGTATTAGCTTACTTTAAAAAGATCAAAAGGATGACGGATTGACGTCATCAACGGGAGCCTCTATTTAAACGAAGATAAAGGATGGCTACGGTAATTACCCTTGAAAAAGCGGACAGAAAAGCCCACGATACGCGTGGGGTTAAAACTTTGATTTCTTATTTTAAAAAACTTTTAAATCAGTTCCTGAGCAAGTCCCCCTGTGAGAAAACCACCCCCGCTTTTATCTGCCTAACGGAGTAACGAGATCTGACCCAGAATGGTACCTTGAGGATGCTTTAAAAACTCGAGGACTCTGGTGTTTGCCGACGGCGAAAACTAGACGGAGGAGTGGACACAGTAACGAGGACACCATTGCCAGGAGACAGATAAGCTTAAATATATTTTATATTTGGTACGTGTTTCTGATTATAAGCGCAGTATGTTCAAATTCAATAAACACCACTTTTAGATAAATTTTCTCTATCTCTTGCGCCCTTGATCTATAGACTATGAATGTATGTGTGTGAAAGAGGACGCCCATAAGGTGCAGCATTGAGACGAGTTACTATTGGAAAAGATTGAAAAAGAACGGATTGAACGTATTTCATCATCATTCTATTCATCACTTCATCCATTTCATAGAACTTATCCATCCATCTATTCATCTAATCATTTCATCTGTTGTTGTTTTGAACTACAAATTCTCCTGTGTGAAGAACTAAGATAAGTGACTGGAGATTTATTCAGTATTAGTTGGTCCTGTTAGACCCCACTATTTATATCTGTGTTGATCAATTCCCAAATATTCTTGTTAAGTCTGTTTTTTCACTTCTTGGGGGAAGGTGGATAATTTATAAGAGAAAGAATAATCATCAATATCCACATATAAATATCTGGATTTTTTGTAATACCAAAAGAAAAATTCTCTTTCAGTTTTTTCTTGGGTTTTATAAATAGGCGCATCTCATAAATTTTCATTGTAAACATGCCTGAAAAAGAGTCCTATGTTGTCTTGATTCTAAAGCTACTCAGTTAGCCATTAAAGGCATCACTCTTACTCTACCAGTCCCCTGCTTTTTCTATGGCTAACATGGTACCACCTTTAACCTATGCTAGACAATTTGCCTTTCACAAAGGTGACTATTGTATGTGGGAATAACCCAAATTCCATCTCTTCTGCGCTCCCTCAGGAATGCAGCAAAGTTGCAGTATGGAAGGTCTGCATGGCAGCCTATGGGACCACCGTCAGACATTTCACACTAGCAGCACTAGGATTCAGTCTTTACCACAACCTCCAATAAATGGCCAACCCATTTTGGCACCATGCCTCCGTGTTCGAATCAGCTGTGGAATGCAGTAGAGAGGTGAGTGGAGATACACAGGAAACAAAACTGCCATAGAGGGCTGCTACAGTTCTGTCACCTGTGTGAAAGAGCCCTTAACCTTTTACCTTCAGCACTAATCTAAGAGATCACTATTGTCTATGTACATGGTTCTCTTTACTTTGCTACTACTTAATACTATGCTTACCTTGGACTGGCTGAATGTAATCTACTTCAAGTAAGCAATTTAAGGAATTTTAAGGTTAATATACCCTCCAGTACAATTACATTACAACTGCTGTGTAAATAATATATTACTAATTTAGAACCATTTATTTTTACTACTTCGTTTTGGAGACTCAGCTGCAGAATCCTACTGGTTCTGTTCTAAAAATAAAATTGCAAGACCTGTCTGAGTTTTTTAATGCTTCACTAATCAATGTTCTATGTTGCTATTTTAATTTTGTTGAATTATTTACATTTGTATGGTAAAGGTGAACTATGCCTCTGGAATGCAAGAAAGTGAAGCTTTCTCTATTTTATAAAAGCCATACATTTATGTGCTATTTGAGATTGCTATTACCCCTTTATACTGAAAAGCACATGCTCCAAATTAACTGCAAAATTAGTGCATGCTCCTAAATGAAAGGAAAATGCGTATAAATGGCTTTGCTGAATTAGGCGTAATTGCTAATCCTGTCACAAAACGACATACATGTTAGACACTCCCACTTTTTGAAATGCATTTGCTAAAAACAAATTAGCAAATGTTTGCTTACTGGGAAAAACATGCAGTTCAGTAACAGTTTAGTATAATTTTGCCATTTTCTTGCATTTCTCCCTAATGAACTTAAAGGAACACTGACACTTGAATTGACATGTTATTATATACAGTTCAATACCCTGTACTTCATGTTTGCACCTATACAAATTTCTCTGTTTACATGGGTTCTATGGGGGCACCCATTATTACCTTTTACAGGGTTCCCTAGCAATCTTTTTAGGTATCTCAGAAGTGATAGTGCTATATTGATTTTAAATGAGCTGGTATAAAATAACAGCTGGGGCAGTGGCTACTAATCTCAGTAAATTAACTGCAGAAGCTCTTATCTCTTTTATTTCAAAGCTCACAAACAAAATTAAAGGAATAGTAATGTTTCAAAATAAAAGCAGCTCCAATTAATCTTCATAGTATTTGGGACATGGAGAGTGGTATTTCAATGCTGTCAGAGTTGTAGTTCAAGAGTAATTGAATGATAAAGTATCCCCCTCCCACCCCCTTTACTGATGTAACACTGCTCACCTCAAAACAGAAAGGTGGTGTCCAGATAGCTTGCAGAGAGGGACAATTAGCGTAAGGGAAAAAACCTGAAAAAACTTTCTTGCGGTAAGAAGATTGTCCCTTGCTGTGACCTGTCTGGTCTTAAGACCAGATTCCACATCTGAGGGGAGGTGGCTTACACTAGGTAAAAGGGGTGAGAGGGGGATACTTTTTCCTTTTTTGGTGTTCATACAGCAGTCAGGTATCTCAAAACATTTTATCTGCACTGAATCTCCCTTGAAGTCTATAGGTATATGGTAGCATTTCACCATCTGAAAATTATTTCAGTGTTCTAAATAACTAACTAGTAAAGAAACAAAAATGGATAAAATGGAAAAAATGCCAAAAATATTTCTATTTTTTTTTAATTCTGTTAAATTAAGATTTACTTATTGTTATATTCATATAGGTACAGTTTCCATGTGAGGCATATCTTAGGATGGTAGAGAGGTCTCCAGCCCATTGCTAAGTCTGTATATAAAAATGAAAGTCACATGACTGCAGTTTCTGATTCCTTGTTTCCAAACCCTTGGGATGGCAATGGGAGGAGTAATGCAAATAGTTACCCTCCCTGCCTCTTTGTCTATCCCTCCAAACTGCACCACACAACTCCCTTAACCCTCCATGTCCCTGCTCCAAACATCTCTTTACACCTACCCTTTAACCCTACCTGTTCCTGCTCCAGACAATTCAAACATCACCCCACACTTCCCTTAACCTTTCATGACCTTGCTCTAAACAGTACCACACACCTCCTCCTTGAGCTTCCATGTTCCTGCTCCAAACAATACAATCAGCTCATCACATCTCCCTTAAACCTCTATGTCCTTGCGCCAAACAGCAATGCACTCCTCCCCCTTAATCTTCCCTGCCCCTGCTCCAATCACCCCAACAGTGCCTCAGTGCTCCCTTAACCCTTAATGCCCCTACTGCCATCTGATTTTAACCATTTGAGTGCCAAAATTATCCAAAAGTATGTACATTTTCACACTTCTGGCACCCAAACAGTTAAAGGTTTACACTCTGAGATTGTTTCTGTT
Organism: Rhinophrynus dorsalis; assembly: GCA_037306005.1. NCBI lineage: Eukaryota > Metazoa > Chordata > Amphibia > Anura > Rhinophrynidae > Rhinophrynus > Rhinophrynus dorsalis. Next base: position 120,239,109 of record CM074723.1, on the reverse strand, counting down.
CTCTACCAGTATATTTGAGCGTCTCCCTTCCAATGTCATACAAAAATGACTGAAGACAGATTATACTGCAGCACCATGTTGTCTACCTGCGCTGACTCTCCATGACATAGCTATCAACCAGCTGGAGGGCATCACGCTGCCATTCCCTCTCATGAATGCCTTTCGAGGGAACACCGCAAGTAGGGGTCAGAGAGTGTATGTAGTGTTCTGTTGCTAGCAGTAGACAACGGAACAAGGGTGGGGAATCAGTCAGTGTTCCTGACAATCAAAGGGTTAAATTGCTGATTATGAAACATATACACTGCAGGTATCCATAGGAGCCAACCATTGCTGCATTCCCAACCTTTACCAAGAGTGACAGACACACCAAGAAGGACTCTTCAGCTGGATTTATTGCCCCACCACAAGGAGAGCTGTATAAAAAAGGAACTCTCTCTTAAGCATAAACATATACCGTTTATATTACCAGTTTTTGGGGGCAGCGACATATATGATAAAAATTTACAAGATCAATGACTCAAAAAAAACCACTCCTGATTGGTGCTGATAAGATTACTGATTGGTGCCACTCATAAATCTCCAGCATAAGTGTAAGGGAATTTTTATATAAATGTGTATATTTTTGGCCTATCATGCACCCATTGCACAATTACCCCAAGACATCTGTCAGCAGAGGTGATTTTGTTATTAAATATAGTTCCTTGCTTCAAGAACAGGAAGCTGCAGGGTACAACAGGAAAATGTGACAAACAGTCATTTGCTTTATATCCTGTTAACATTTGTAGAAATCAAGTTAATCAAATTAACCCCTTTTTGGAGTTAGATTACCAAATATCTAACAGCATTACAGCTTTAAAGCATGAATGGTCAATTAGTTTGTACTAAAACTGCTATCACCCTCAACCAACAAGCGACTGTCTGAGAATGTTAACCCTTTGAGTGCCAGAGGTATACAGAATGCATTGCTTTACAATGCATTCTGTACCCCTCTGGCACTCAAAGGGTTAATTGTAATTCAACAACAGTGAAAGGGATATGCCATACTAAAAATGACTTCAGTTGTAGTTTAAAGGGATAGTATTGTCAAACGAATATTGTAGCTATTTAAAAATGAAGCTAAATGCCCCAGTCCCATGTCTCAAGCCTAGATGGTTTGAGAGATATTCGGCAGTAAAGTTCCCCCCTCCCTCCCCTTTCCCTGATGTCAGCGCTCTAGCTGACTGCAGGAGAATCCGGTCCATCATTCTTATAGGGCTGCAGCCTTGCAGGGTCTATCTTCCATTAGTTCCCACTATTAAAGAAATGAATGAGTGTATGGTGTCTATGCCCCATACAATTCTATACAGCAGGAGTAGCCAATTGCTGGACCTTCCAGCTGTTAAGGACTACAACTCCCATCTTCCCCAACCAGCCACTGGCTGGTAGGGGATGATGGGATTTGTAGTCCCCAACAACGGGAGGTCCCAAATTGACTACATCTGCTATATGGTATAGTTAAAGTTCCAGGATAGTATGACTGAACTATCCTGGCCCTGTTGACTTAAATAAGTGTAATATGTTTCAAGGGTACTTAGTAGGGTTTTCTAAAAGATCTAATAGATACATTATAAAAAGATTACCTATAAATTGCAGTTTAATGATATGGGATTCTTCATCTTGGACTTAGCTTCTTTATATTATTCTCTCAGAATTACTCACTGGTGTCTTTTATGACTTCCACAACTGTCATCAGATTATGGCTATATCAATGATTTCCTTGTTTGATGCACTGTTTTTTTCAATTTTATTATTGAATAAAAAAAAGTGTAAGAGATGGATGAACAAATTGAGTAAGAACTTTCAATGAGATCACTTCAGTTTATGCAGCCATAGCCTACTAATTCAATAGAGGATAACTACAAATTTGTGTTGATTTAGAATGACATTTTATCCCCATGAATGCTGTCAATGAGAATGTCAGTGGCTGTAAGACTAGTGGCAGGGTAACAGTGAATTCCACCTTGCAATTGCTCATACTTGTACATCAAGTTTCTGTTAATAAGGGAAGATGTTGAGGATATTGGAATCTTCTCCACATTCATCTGTAGGGTATCCTATTGAAATTTCTCCCTCCAGTTGGCGACCCTTAAGTGTGCAACATCAGAATGTTACCCTGTTGATGAGACATTATGATCTCACCCTTTTGATGGTTGCCAATAGGATACAATGCTAGAGAGGTCTTGAGAGCTTTGCTTCAAAATGTGGTTGAGACATTTGGCATTCAAAAGGTAAAATTCTCCATTTAAATCAATGGGGATCTGTATTTTTCTCATATGGTGCAGTTGCTTTGCTCCAGATTTGGTCCACTCTACTTTTGAACATAGAACCCTAAACCTAGATAATAGTTACCCAACTGGCAACCTGCAGGTCTTGTGGTATTTACATGTTTTTAGTCCCCTGTGGCCTGCCATGGAAACAGTATGATGGAGCTTAATGTAACACTGAGCAATGCAAGTCCAAAGCCAAATATGAGTCAGTTTTGTGTTCTACTCTACTAAGTAACATTTAGTGGGAGTTTCATAAAATGGAAATCATAACAACTTAGGTGATTTTTGAAAGAGCTTTTACAGTTACTAGTGTGTTATGTTAGACATTTTATATTTATGAGTTATTAGGATCTTATTTTTACTTGCTTAAAGCAGAACTTTCATCATAATATAGAGCCTTAACTCATAATTACATTAGCAATATGCATAGAAGTAGTTGTCTTTTCAAGAATAATTGCTGTATTAAAGAAAAATATAGCCTTTTATACAGGCAGGCACAGCTGGGATCTTGCAGTAAGTGCTCTCTGTGCCTGCGCTGTCAGTCCCTTCTGGTACCTTAAGGCACAATGGCATTTAACTCACCAATCATGGAGCTGAAGGTAATGAACAGCACAGACTCAGAGATGCCAGCACTGCAAGATGTCTGCTCTGTTCCATGCTGCCTGCCTAAAAGATTCTATTTTCTTTAATAAACCAATTATTTTTGAAAAGACAACTTTGGCTAGCATATAGCTAATGTAATTATGATTTAAGGCACTATATTAATCTAATGAAAGTTCAGCTTTAATGGACCTCACCTAGGCCCTCCATGACTTCTCTTCCCTACGCCTCCCCTTCCTACCTCCCCCTGCTTTGTATATAACCGAAGAGATGGAATCCACAAGACCCCTTCGCTCCAGTCTCTTAACACTTTCAATGCAAGAGGGTTTCGCAACGCATTGCAAAGCAATGTGCTGCACACCCCCTCTGACACTTAAAGGGTTAAAATAACTTTCAAATAGAATGGAATTGTACTGATCTCTTCATTATCACACTGGTTTCAGCCACTTTGCTTACAAAGAGAGGGGTCATGTCTTTTTCTCCAAATATGACTTCAGAAGGCAAGCAAGGATTCATGAATATCTCAATTCAGAAAATTTGTTCTAGAAGTTTCACCTGTAAAAACAAACAAACAAAAAACTACAAAACAAAACCCTACTATAAAGGTGTATACTAAGGAGACATATATATGAAATAAGTATGTAATTAGGAGTTTAGCCTCTGCTCCAGAGTTCCAGTTCCCAGGCAATCTTCTCATCAGTGTCAGCTGTATATTATTGGCTGAAACCTACTTGGGTTAACCAGTCACTGGAGGGCTCCACCACACCGATCCTATAGACCACTGTGCAGATCAAGCATGAATGCATCAATGTTGTAGCATACTACATGATCTGCAACAGGTACATAGATCTTAAGATGTTAAATTTCCAAAGGGTTAATGCAGCATTAGAAATGCTGCATTTTATTTTCCTGTGTGAATAGGTATTTAATAGTCCTTTCCTTCTCACTATGTTAGTGTAATTGTCAGAGAGGGTTTATTGCTCTTATAATTATTATTATTTCAGTGTGTTCTGGCTGTGAACAACTGTATTTCAAGAGACTGTTATTGATTGATGTTGGAATTGCTTTTCATTCTTATCACTTTCATTTTTACTGTTGTACTGTTATTTTCTCCTACAGAGAGAATATCTTTTACCCACCTCTGTAATTATATTTCCTCTTGTAATCTCCTGATGTCATGATACCTATACTTTTCAAGTAGACACAGCATATAAGTGGCTATTCCAGCACTGCACCTCTAAAAAGAAAATCCTTATCTGTGACAATCACTGATCACATTTCCTCCCAGTGCTTTTTGTTCCCAGAGTTACACTGGATACAATTGATTTATCATCTCATTATGTACCATTGGCCTCTTGCTTTCAAGAGAGCAGTCTTTCCCTCGGATGCTCTGTATTATTCCTTAAAAAATAATAATAAAAAGAAAATACCAAAAAAACACATTTTCTAATGTGTTATATTTCATTTTTATTCTTACTCGTTCATCTGGAAGACTAATTTTAAAATGTTGTCATTTATATTAGTTTAGGTTACTTTAATGATCTTGGGTACCTGGACCCAATTACCTCCATGTTTAATCTCTTGGGTGATAAAGAGGACTCCATTTAATTGCTTATCTATGTGCTAGATATGATACTGCAGAGGTGAGGTTAGATGCAGAATAACCACCCAAGTTCCAAGGGAATCCAGGATGGATATTTAGTAAGGTGAGAGAAAGGAGATTGTGTCTCCGCATCAGATGCCTTTTCCCATGTTGATCTAGACTTTATCATTGTTGACCTATATTGATGCAGTTGCATTTGCGCATTTCCATATACTGACTATAGGATATTGATGTATGCTCTGTCTATTCCTTGGTTGATGAGGGCATTGATTATTGCTTGCTTTTTCACTGAGTCAAAGGCCTTTTTATAGTCAAAGTAGGCTATGCTGTCAGAGTACCTATATTCCAGTGCCGAGCTCTAAGCGACACTGAAGAATTAGCCGCCGCTTTGACTCTTCTGCTGCGTTACAAGTGTTTTTCCTGGGTCCTGGTCTAAGTGCTGTGGTGGTAGTCAGTAACTGTCCATGGCCTCTGGCGGGATGGTAATATCGCTGGTATGACGCGGAGTATGGACGCATCTCTGAGATGCGTCATATGCGAATGGTTGGTCACGTGTGTGATGCAGCTATGGCGGGAATATGTCTCAAAACTACCAGATCCGTCATCTGCGGGTGCAAGGTGGCAGAATGACCCAGGCTCAATTTATATCTTGTCTTGAGGTGACTCCTCCTATCCACTTCCTGAAGTAAGGTTAAAAAGGGTATCTGAGTTCTGACTCAGTTGCCCTTGATTTGTTGTACAAAGCAGTTCTGTGTCCTTAGGCTCTGTGTATGACCTGGTTTGTCTGACCATCCAATCTGGTGCTGACCTGTGGCTCTGTCCAACTATTCTCCTGCCTTACCCTTATAATGGACACCCAATCTGGTGCAGACCTGTGTATGACCTGGCTTGTCCGACTACCCTCTCTGGTGCTGACCACTCTGTCTGACTATTCTATTGATTTTTCCGCTTATTTAGCAGACACCCAATCTGGTGCGGACCTGGGGCTCTGGTGGACTAGCTATACTGACTGCAGGCGTGAGTCAGGTATCCGCATTCGTTGTAGTGACTGCAGGCATGAGTCAGGTATCTGCATTCTCTATACTGACTGTAGGCGTGAGTCAAGTATCCACTTTCGCTATACTGACTGCAGGTGTGAGTCAGGAGTATTTGTTGCTCATCGGATCAAGATTTTGTGTTCCGGTCCCTGCTCCTGTTCCATTCCTGTTCCAGCTCCTGGTTCCATCTGAGACTACCAGTGGCTTCGGCCTAGTCTCCAGCAGAGTGGTCAGTCTTGGCAATCTACTATTCTTGATAGTAGCGCTTGCTGGCTGTGACCATCTGCTTGTGCCTGCCTTAGTACCATTGTATGTTATCTTTATTATTATTTAATAAACTGCCTTTTTACTATAATGTACTAACTCCTGAACGTCTCTGGGGAACCATGACATATGCATAATGGAAGGTTGTATTCAGTATGTCGCTCTGTAACTTGTTGCACTCCCTAGATATGATCCATTGTACTGAAGCCGCTCTTGAGGCCTCCTTGTTCTTTAGGTTGTGCTGCGTTAAGTATTGTGTCCAATCATCTTCATAGTACCTTTATGAAAACCTTGCAGACGACTGGCAATAGACTTACTGGCTGGTAGTTTTTTCAGGTCTGCCTTATCACCTTTTTTATGTATTTTTCCAAGTTTCAGGCACCTTGCTGAATAATAGGTGTTTTGAAAATAGTTTAGGTAGGGCTGAGAATAAGTGCTGACCTCCATCTTTCAACATCTTTCAACATTTCAATAGTAACTTTATCAGGTCCAGCTGCTTTGCAATTTCTCATTGATTTTATTGGAACTTCTACTTATTCTACCAATATTTCTGGCACAGCTTTAGCCTCTGGCATTGCATTCAGGTGTTGGCCTTCATCCATTATAAAGATTTTAATAAAACTCTTCCATTCCTAGTATTTGTTGTACCGTCTTCCAGCTTCAATGCAAACTTTTGGTTCCTACGTATGGCAATCTTTCATTTCACTTTCGTAAGCTCTTGATTTTCTTCCAGTGTCATTTTGATGAGCTCATCATTCAGTTTGTGCTTTTCTTCTTTTACATGCTTCTTTATGGTCTACATATTTCCAGGACATACTTGAAAACGAGAGAAATCTCAATGTATTCTTCTTGGTTAAACATTTTCTAAATAAATATTCTACCATGTTTCTAATATTACAGTCTTGCAGCACACTGAAGTAATTAAACAATGGTACCTCAAAATTCTTATGATTCTTCAGTAGCTGACATATATAATAATTCCCTGTAAGATGACCAATCCCACCAAACCTTGTAGAGTAACTGCATTGTCCATAATACACTACTAGGGCACTAGTTGTTCATTCATTTATTGTTCATCAATATCATCTATTTTATCATCATCGATTTGTTAATCAATTTCACCATTCATTCATCTATATATGCTTTTTTTTCATTCTTTTCACGGCACCAAATATTTTTTTTTATTACAATTTTTTTTATTTTTATGTGATAACATTTGATGATTTTATAAGTTTATCAGCATATTTGATTTTCTTCAGATACCAGGACCAGGGAATGCATGCAGCTTTATGATTGGTGATTTTTGGGTATATCTTTTACAGTTACCAGTTACTTATTATTTGTAGTATTGATTGAACCACTTGTTATGTATGATCTTTTAAAATTTCAAGCACTAGAAGTGGTGTGAGGTGTTTTCTGAGAAGGATTTTTGTATCCCATGTTTGATTATCCTACACGATCACAGTACCTGTGATCCTCCTGTCACTCTAGTTTGTGGTACACTCTGATTTGCTGAGTTTGTTTGGCCCGCCCCTGGTGACCTTTTTATGCCTGGCCTTGACACCTGTCAGGTGCCCTTTCTTGGTGTTTCTGAGCCAGTTTCGCTGTTGCTGTGTTCCTGTGTTCCGGATTCCTGTGTACCGATTTGGCCTGTCCTGACTACGCTCCAGTGTTCCTGATCGTGATTGACCCGGCTTGTCTGCGACCCACCTCCGTTACCTGACCCGGCTTGGCTGACGTTCCTGCTCGTGTTTGACCCGGCTTGTGTGAGAACCTCCTACATGTTACGACCCGGCCTGGCTGACTTCCTGCTCCGTGATCAACTACCGGCCTGTTCCAGCGACCTGCTTGTTCCTGTATTCTTACTCTGCTGTCGCTGATTACCCAGCTACTGTGTGACCACTTCACTCTTGGGTTGCCTCAGTCCAGTGCAGAGTTCCGTGCTGATTTGCAGAGCTGTGCTTCCTTCACTGAGCCTCCGTACGCTTGCAGAGCTACTACACCATACTGAGCCTTCTGTTGTTAAACGTACATTTTAACCCTTGCAGTGCTGCCTTGCTCCTGCAGAGCCTTCATTCCCCGGTATAGAGCCTTAACCCGTTGTGCTCCGTCTGCTGAGTCGGCCGCTTGTGTGGACGGCGACTCATATGATACTACTGCAGAGTAGTCACGTTAAGTTGGTCCGGTAGGGCGCCATTGGCTCTTGGTCTTACGTTGGTTTACCGGTGGACTCCGTTGTGGCTCTTGACCCAGTGTTGCAGCAAAGGGTAGGCTCAAAGCTCTGGCAGGTTCCCATTGGTGTACGCCTGTGGGGGCTATTGGCTCAAATACCGCTAGCTGTTGGTCTTCGGTTATACGCCCGTGGGGGCTATTGGCCAGCTCTTGCATTTCAAGCGATATTGAGATTACGCCCGTGGGGGCTACTGACTCTCACACACTTGCAGAATCAGTTGTCTCATTGGGTACGCCCGCGGGGGCTATTTTGGGTCACTGTTCTGCTGAATCTACCACTGGTCACAGGTTGCCAAACTGCCTCATTACCTTAAGAACTCTGTGTTGTCTACATCTACACAGCACCTCCTATCACCACCTTGGGCGTGCCAAACCCCACAGCTGAGATGGACTGATTTTTGCATTTAACCCATTTGTGTCTATATTAACATTATCTGTCCTGAGATAGTGTGTGTTATCCTGATTCTGTATATTGGGCCTTTGGGGTATATCTGTCTATACAGTGCTATTATTACTGTTGCCTGCAGAGGGCGATCGTTTGCATTATTTCTTATTTAATAAAATTGTGTTTGATTTTACCAACTGGTCTGAGTGTCCTAAAAACCGTTACATACACTAATTGAAGAGCCCGTTACACGGGCCACAGTGCCACTGCTAGCCGGTCACGGGGCAGTCATGTGCAGTAGAGACTGACTGTGCCGCTGCTGATACAGAGCTGGACGCTCCGAAGCTGCAGCGCGGGCAGTCTCTACGGCGCATGACTGCAGCACGCGCAGCAGTCTCTACTGCGCATGACTGCGGCGTTACACACATTTTAGCGAATTATTATATAGGATACTCTCTAGTGGTGGTGTCTTTAATGCTGGGGAGTCCTGTGGGTTTGGTCATCTCATAAGGATAGGTTTATTCTGCTCTCTGTATTCTGTGCTCCCTAAAGGTGCGCTAGCACAGCATTACTTTGTTTGGGATTACACATATGGACAAGCATCTACTCCATTTTTTGTGTATATATTTATGATGGGATTTCAAGTGTAATATTTTGTTGCTATTATTGTTTAGCTTGTTTTTAGATACATAAATATTTATCTTTGTAGCATTTGTTATATGTGGAGTTTTGACTAGTGTGGCATTTTAAGGATTTGATATTGTGTTCTACTGGTCCTGTGCTACTTTAATGAACTGAAGTTTTATTTTTGCTTTTAAAGTTAGATTTTTTTCCCACCTTCTTTATGGCTTGATGTGTCTCTGCCACCTTCTGGTGTGCTTTGGTATTGCAAACATTTGTTTCATGCTTTATCTGTTGATTGTCCCTACAAAAAAGCATTGATTCTTCAAATCAAAATGTTAACAGTTTGCTTTATTGATTAAAATTAAAATTTAGCAAAGTGTGCCATCAAATATTAACACAGCATGTGGCTAACAAGTTGAATTTGTTGTGTGTCCTACAGCTAAATAGTAGTAAAGAATGCAGCTAAATTTTACAACAGTGAGAGTGATGTACTAAGAAGGCATGATAAAAAGGTGATAAAGCAGAGATGACTTCACCAGTGATTTCACTTCTCCAGTTCCTATTTTATTCTATAGAGCCTATGCACTAAGATCTTCAAAGCTGGAGAAATCTTAGTGCATTGGCTTCATAGAATAACAGAGGAATTGGAGAATCGATATCACTAGAGAATTCATATCCTCATTATTGCTTCTTAGTGTATAACCACCCTTTAGTAATTCTGGGGCAAACCAAGTGTAGCATGGAGCTAAAAAAAGGTCCAAATTTCCATTTATTTAAATGGTTCTTTTAACCCAGTGAATGTTATAGAGATCTCAATCATGTTGCTTGGCATTGTATTTAATACCTTTTTTAGCATCCAAAGGGTTCAAAAAGCCATTTAAATCAATGAGAATTATTTGCCCCTCCCCCCAACGTGGTGCAGTATGTGTACCCCAATTCTTCATAGTAAATCATCCTAGGCTAATCACCTACCCTTTATACGGTGAGAAGCTCAGTAGTAGCATACTAATTGGGCCTCCTTTAATCTTGTGCCATGGAACCTAATCAAAACAACATTGCAGTGGACATTACCATATGTTGAAAGGAAAAAACTGTAGTAATGCCAGTTTTATCTGTAGTTTCTGGCATCGTTCAATGGAAACAATTGCTAAAGTGTGCTATTCCTTAGCTCTCAAAGCCCTGACTACAAAAACTATTTATCGAACTGAGTGTGAATATAAAAGCATCAGTTGGTGAAATTCCAATAGACTATAATCAATTGATACGTTGTATAACCATAAGTAAAGTGCAATCTCTGATAACTACATAAACAACATGGTTAGGCTACATAAGCCACTTAGGCTTACCTATCTTCAGTCCTCTGCAATCCCATGTGGAATGACAGGTAGGTGGCCCACATGGGAATCAGTCGTAGATGATTGGCTGGCACCTACCTGGGTTATCATTTTTTGGAGGTGGAGATGAGCAATGCAATCAATATCTGTGAGCAATATACATGATATCCCACAGGCCTCTGTGCAGGCCAGGCATTGAGCACCTAAGATTTGCCCATTGCAGAATGTATCCAAGTTGCAGCATATAGCATTCAGGTGTCTACTGCGAAGATTGCCAGTGTGAATGACAACTGGGACAATCAGATTTATTTTTCAGAGCAGCATTCAGAATGATTGATGATGGGAGTTTCAGTGTTCCACAGCTGGAGGGCCTCATGTTGCTCACCCTGTCCTAAGCAAAAAGCATTTTAACCCTTTAAGTAACAGGAGGGTGTGTAATTCATTGCTTTGCTTGCCCATCTGGTCCTTAAAGGGTTGATAAAGGCATATAATATTTCACACAAACAAACATATACAATCCCTGCTGGAAACATGCACTTAAAATTATAGAAAACAGAAAAATATGTACAACATTATGACTGTCTGTGTCTTTAACTAAGGCTCATTATTATTTTTATAAGTCAACAGCACTTGGCCTATCTGACCTAAAACATGTTTGTTTGATGGATTGACATTGCTTGCACACATCTACCCAAGGAGCTTTATCATTTAATTGCTTTTGTTGAACTGGGATTTTAAATGTCGGTGCTTAGATTCACAGCTGCTTGTTATCAGTTAACCCTTTCAATGCCAGAGGGATGGGCAATGCATTACATAGATGAAAGGGTTACCATTTTTCTTATCACCTTGTAGCACACAAGAATTGTAAATCACAGATTGTAATGGGTTTTGATTGTTGCATTGGAATATACAGTTGTGAATTTTGTCTTTAATCATGCAGTGCTTTAATAACTATAGGCAACTGAATAATAGCACAAAAGGCATTTTGCTAGGCTCCAAAACCTGATCTGTGTGAAAGCTGCAATCTCTCTCTAGGAACACAGCAAAATAGAAATGGTAGCTTGATTAATGGATTAAACCTGTGTGATTGATAGGCAAACTATTATTATAAGTGAGTGGAAGTGATTTTGTAAAGAATGGAACATGGAACAAGGCAGTGTTCCCTGATTCTCTAAAGGAACAGTTACCCCCCCTTTTTTTGGCATCACATTCTTCAAGTGCATAATATATATAAAGTTAAATTACCTATACCTTAATTTTTAACACTTCTTTTTCCCATATTTCTTTTTTACTTTTATATCAGTCTTCAGTGCCACTCCCTCTAGAGGGAAGAACCTTGCTCTAACAGTATCTGGTTAGAAAAGCAGTGATGGTGGAATATGTAGGGGACTTCTTCCTTTCTCAAGATGCAAAATATTTTTTAATGTTAGATAGGTGTTTTTAATTCCATACAAACTGGGACCCATCAGTTCAATATACATTTCATCTTAAAGGGGCCTTGCTCCAATCTACGTATTTCCAAACTTTCTTAAGTTATTGTTTTTATTTTAGACAGACTTGTATGGGCATGTTAGAATAGGTACTTGCCAAATTATGACGTACCTTGACGTTGGTGGCAAGCTTATACCACTTTGGCCAAAATGGGGACAAAATCCTCATGTTTATTTTCAGATTTAGCAATGATTATTATATATGGCTAAGCTAGGGCACACATTCACATATTGATATAGAGCACAGGATTGATCTTTTTCTTTGCACTTGCACTTTGGGTTTCGGCCTGATAATTGGGGGTTATGAAGAACCCTCTCTTTCTTTTCTTGCTGCCACTTATGTCAATTAATCTATCTTTTCTAATTTATACACTACATGTTTTCACTGTGGTCAGTTTAGCGCTGTAAGCTTTTCTTTTGCTTTATTAAAAATGCCTGCAATTGTCGATGATCCCCTCGAGGTCTGAACTATGTATTTTAAATAAATGTAACAATAATTATAAGAAATCCCATATAACATATGTTACACATATGTTATATGGGCATTAGTGAAAATGCCGGCAACTGTCGCCAGCATTGATCACCTGTCCAACTGGATAGGTGATCAATGCTATGGGGTATCAGGAGAGGTCCTGATTCCCCCTTGAGGTCTGAATTATTTTTTTAATAAAATGCAATAAACAAAATACAATAACATTTATTACACATATACAGGCAAGGTATGCAGCCACATGCCTTGCCTATTAATCCTTTGAGTACCAGAGGGCTAGCAAACACATTGCAATGTGTTGCTACCTATCTGGTACTCATAGGGTTAATTATGCAATACATTTACAATAAGGGCATGTAAAATCAAATTGGAAAATAAACAATGTCGAATGGGAGCAATATTTGTCAAATTAAAAAGGAGAAAGAAGGCCATGGGAGCACTATATGTTGAATTTCAAAGGGGGGTTAATATGTCAAAGGGGTGCACTCTATGTCAGATTTCTGTAATGTGGGGGACACACCTATAGCCTAATTTGATCTTTCTGTCATCAAACGTACGCCTATTCCCTTGGACTTTGACATTTAGCACATTTTTTTAGGGGGTAGTTTAAGGCGTAGCTGGATAAAAGCAGACAGCGCCATTTTTGTTAGTATATCAAAATCTGCTGTCTATGCTGGTTTTGTTTTACCGTGGTTCTTCAATAGAAAACCGGTAAAACACATGTTTGCAAAATACACGTTGCTTGTTTTTACTATAATGCCAGTTTTGGCGTGGGTAATAGTATCGAGCCGCCAGTGCTATGGTTTTGTTCTAAAACATTAACCCTTTATGTGCCAGAGAGCTCTCTTTTTTCTTTCTTTGTCTTTCATATGCTTTATTATCTCTCTGTCATCTTCATTCTCCCTCCACCCTTTCATTTAACCATTAAACAAACCTTAGGGGTTAGATCTACCAAATAAAGGGTAATATAGAAGGTTTTCTCCTTCTGAGTAAAACAAGGTTGCTCCCACTGCTTTGAGGTGTTTTATTCAAATGTTTTTGCAGCTCAGACTTGAATTTTATGGGTGCCATATCTTAATGGCCTGAAATATTACAATGGCACTGTTACTATATCATCCTATTGACAACTCTAGTCAGTTGACCATAAAACTCCATGGAATGGTGTAGAATGTAAAATGGCAGGCCATTGAGATACTGTACCTAACAAAATCCACGTTTTAGCTGCAATAACTTTTGAATAAAACAACTCTCTGCAGTGGGAGTGCTCTTGTTGTACCCAGTCTACACCCTACAATATATTTTACTTATTTAGTGTTACTATTCCTTTAAAACATACGGACGCACTCAACTCCTCCATCACACAACATTAATGTGAAAAAAGCTTGATGTGGCCCCTATAACATGCATAACAAAAATGGAAGACTTTAATGCCAATTTTGCTCTGTTCCCTGTTAGAGCATAGGGAAAAGGTGGCATTGTGTTATCTGTAGAAAAAGCAGGAGACTGGTAGAGTAAAAGTGATACCTTTGTTGGCTTACTAAGTAGCTTTGAAAGCTTGCATTCTAAGAAAACTAAGAGACCTGCACTGAAGAGACCTAAGTTGTCCCAAAAGCTTGCATTCTAAAGCTACTCAATTAGCCAGTAAATGTGTCACTTGCTGTTAGAACACGGCATGAAACAGTAGTGCTAACACAGGGGAAGAGGAACCGGTGGGGACACAGGGAAGAGGAACCAGTGTGGGGGCACCAACGTCCTAGTCATATAAGGCACTAAGGCCCATATTTATAAAAGCAAACTGGAGTAAACCAACTGCAAAAAAAAAAAAACTAAATTCCCATGCACTTGAATGGAGCTTTTACAATGCATTGGAGTCATATTTTGTATTCAAGGGGTTAAAAGCCCAAATTAATTTAACATGAATTGTTATTTACCCCCCTGTGGTGCAGTTGGTTTACTCCGGATTAACTCCAGTTTGCTTTTATAAATACAGGCCTAAGAGCCATTGGGTCAGTCCTGCATCCAGTGACTGCATACCGGGGCTTATGTACTGAGAGCAGTGGTGATACCACAGGGGACAGAAAAATGTTAAATGGGGCTTTTCCCCCTTGTATTCTAGATAGATTAAAATCTCCATTTAAGTCAGTGGTCATATTTGGACTTTATATGTAGTGCCTATGGTGCACTTAGTTTGCACCAGAATTGCTCCATTTTTTTCATAGCACATCAGTATCACTGTATGAACAGGGACAGGAATCAGAAGAAGGTGAGTCATGATCCAAGCATATCACACCTCTTATTTTCTAAAGACATCTCAACACCCAAGGGGTTAATCACCAAAGAAAGAGCAACCTGCCAAGCCCACATCTTACTCTTGTATTGCATTGTCTTATCATTGTATTACACTGTGGAGATAGCGGAGGTAAGAAAATGAGCTGGACTGTTAATAAGAGTTAATATATGTGTGTGTAAAAGTGAGTGTGTGGGTGTAAGATTGTGTGTGTAAAAGTGAGTGTGTGGGTGTAAGATTGTGTGTGTAAGTGTGAGTGTGTGGGTGTAAGATTGTGTGTGTAAAAGTGAAACTGTAAGATTCAGAGACTTTGTTAAAATGTAGTTTTGTATATAATATTTATCTACACACACAGAGACAATGTGCTTTTTTTCTTTGAAGATACTGTACAGCTGCGACTCTCTGAATCTATTTTGAAGTTTGATGTGGCCCTAAAGCCAAAATAATAGCCCATCTCTGAGCAATGAATTATATTTATATAATTACTGTGTTTAAAATAAGGCTTTAACTAGTTGTGTCCTTCAAAGATCTGTTGGTTATATCCATATACCTTTTTTAAATTATCATCTATTCTTTCTTGTACTCCAAGGTTAATTGTTTCAGTTTACAGTCTGGTGTTGATTGCAAGCATTGATGCCGAGTCTGTGTCTGCATGGTAATCTCCAAGGGTCCAAGCTCTGAGAGTCAGTTTCAGTGTAGACTGCAAACAGTGTTCCCTCTGAGAGCTCACACTTGTGTTTTGTTTTGTTTTTTAAGTAAAAGGCAACAAAAGGGGGAAAAGATAGTCAGACAATGGGGTTAAAGGAGGAAAAGAGAGGAAGACAAGGATTAAGGTAATGAGAGGGTACAAAAGCATTAAATGAGGGGATAGGGTTATTGGAAAAAATTAATGGGGAAGTAAGGGATAGAAAGGGGTAAGAAGAGAGTGTGGAATGAATAAGGGGGGTAGATATTAAAAGGTTTAAGGTGGGCTAATGAGAAAAAGCCAAGGAAACGAATGTCTTTGAGGAAGAAGAAGGGAAACAAAAAGTCAGGAAGGGGATAGGTAAAATAAAATAGGCTCATAAGGGTCCTGCACCAGGTAAGTCCCTCATTTACACCTTTTTCATGTTTTTTTATGTTATTGTATGTCTGTTTTTAATTGCATTACACAGAGGCCCAATGACGCATTTCAAAATAACATCTTTTATCAAACTTAATTAAGATAGTAATTTAGATAGTTTTTGTAGGTGTATTAGAGTAGGACTTACCATAAAGTGAGATACCGTGACGTGGTTGGTAAGCTTACACATGGATTGGCCAATTTGTGGGACGAAACTCTCACTTATTTTATTTATATTTATTCAGGATTATTAAATATGCACATTACAGGGCACACATTTTTCACAGCATGTAGAGGAGCGCAGAATTGTTCTTTGTATGTGTTTTCACAATTGGGTTTAGGCCCAATATTAGGGGGTTTGGAGAGTCCTCTTTTTTCTTGCTGCTATCTATTTCTTGCTGTTTATATATTTTACATATTTATATTTAATTTACATTTGCTATATGGATATTTTATGAGTTAGCGCTGTGAGCTTTTTTTCTTTTATAGGTAAAATAAACATGGTTGCCCTGGGCAGATTTTCAAAAATATCCCCTAGACACAGGGAGGCGCTCATAGGGTAAACAAGTTCTCAACGGTAAATTCCAAATCAAAGTACAAAAAAAGTATTCACATTTTTTAATAGCCATCATAAAATGCGGTTAAAGGGATAGTAATACTTAAAATGTAAAAAAAAAATATGTTGTAGGGTTTATCCCCCTGAGTAAATCAAGAGTACTCCCACTGCTGAAAGGTGTTTCATTCAAAAGTTATTAATTTTCAAAGTTGAATTTTTTTAGGTGCAATATCACAGTGGCCTGAAATTGTACAGTGGCATTGTTGCTACACGATCCTATGGACAGCTCTGGTCCCGGGACCATAAATATCCATAGGATGGTGTAGCAACAGCGCCACTGTACAATTTCAGGCTACTGTGATATTGCACCTAAAAAATTAAACTTTGAAAATTAATAACTTTTGAATCAAATGCCTTTCAGCAGTGGGAGTACTCTTGTTTTACTCAGGGGGATGAACCCTACAAAATATTTTTTTTTACATTTTAAGTATTACTATCCCTTTAAATGCACTGGTGGGGATTCCTTTACTGCCCACCACACATATTCTTCACAGCTGCTCCCCAAAATATGACTCCTCAAAAAGAAGAGAACATCAGCCAATATACAAGAACAAAAGGGGTCTCTTTTATTCCATTATAAATAGGTAGAGCTATATGACATTAAAATAATGTCTCATGTTTGTGTATACATAGATTGAAGACAAATGCAACCTGGAATCATATCAGGGGAAACCTGCCTCTGATCAGGTGTATCTGAGATAACTGGAAACTCTCAAATAATCTGATTAACCAAGAAACTGATAAGTGATGATTGGTCCAAGAAAAAAACTGAAAATGTATTTATTACATTTTATTATAGGCTTGGATGTCTTGATAAAATAAGCAATCCTGAAACACGTTGACGAGGCTTTGTTTTTATATTTTAATAAACAAATGTTTATCTTTTTCTTGGACCAGTCATTATTTATCAGTTTCTACATTAATCAGATTATTTGAGAGTTTCCACTTACCGCAGATACCCCTGATCGGGGCAGGTTTTCCGCTGGCACAATACTGGTTGAGTTTGTCTTTAACCGGTGTATACACAAATGAGTGTAATCATTTTATGTCATATCTCTATACATATAGCTCTATTACTGGTTCTGTACATATTATCTCTATTATTGGCTGTAATTCTTGAAAAGGATTTCCCGCTGGATGCATCATGCACACGTGCTGTTATGGCTGAGGAGGAACCCTGGAGAGGGGTGCCTGAGAGTGAGTCTTGATAGAGTACCAAGCCCTGTATCATGACCCGGACCTCAGGAGCAAGGAGAAGACCTCTCTATGGCCAGAGGAGATGCAGAGATTGATGAGAAGCCTGAAGTTGTCAATGGAAAGGGAGACATGAAGGAAGTTGTTAAGGTGGTATGAAATTCAACATGCACATTTTTTCAGTCTTTATGGAAAAGACTGGACAATTTATTAAAAAAGGGGCGAAAAAAACTATAGGCAAATTGACTTTACATATTCTTCTCTTTCAAATGTCATGGCAAAAAGGGGGTAACCATTAATTTAAACCTTTAGTGCCAGAGGGGTATCCAAAGCATTGCAAAGCAATGATTTGATTTCCCACTGACACTCAAAGGGTTAATGGTAAAAAAAATCATGTAAATCCTTGGATCACTAGTGAAGCAATGAGGTAGAAGCCATCCTTAGTATCCAAGAGGTTAAAGACCAAATTAAAACTTTAATTACCTTCACAAATATGTTTCTTTCCTAATTCCCAGCTAACCGTGGAATTTTACAGACAACTAACTGCTGCTGCATGGCTTTGCACGTGTGTTGAACCCGTGCGTGGCAGATGTATCCAATGCAGTGACTTGCAATGTGTTAGATACCTGGGTAGCACTTTTTTTTTTTTTTTTCCAGTTCAGTCCCCATGGTGCAGCATCAGGACCCATCTTGATTGCCCTCAGCTGTTGATCTCCTGACAAATCCGTCTGAGAGATCAATAGAGGCAACAAATGGGAGCAGGAGAACTCCCTGCTTCCATTCTACCCAGAGTACCTAGTAGGCGTGGGAGAGGTCGGGAAACCCTCTCAATTCAATGAAGGAGGCTTTCCCTTATTGACATGAGAGGGTTTACAGATCCCACCCACTCCTACCTGGTACTCCAGGTAGAATGGGAGATCAGTAGCTGGGAGGCATCAGGACCCCACCACGAGGCCTCATTGTTTTTATTTTATTTTTTTATTACTTCATGGGGAGGCAAAATGCTGAATGGAAGGGAGGGGAAAATGAAGCTGAGAATGCAAGAGAGAGTGAGGTGAAGTGGTGAATGGGAGGGAGACAAAGTGGTGAATAGAAGGGAGTGAAAGATGAATCAGAGAATGGAAGAGAGGGAAGTTGATATATGTACGCTTGGCTTCACCCCCTGCATCCTCAATCCAATCACATGTGTATTTGGTTTCCTCCTGAGGCAACTGACATTGTTCGTTTGGCTTCCTCCCCAGCCAACTTAAACCCTGCCCCACACATCCCATTGGCTGGCCACTGGCAGTAAGCCCACCCCATGGTGTGGCTGCCACCAATCCAGAAACCTTTTTTTGAGGCACCAAAAACAGAGATAGCTATATATATATTGTGACAAAGTGTGGGAGGATTGTAGAGGGAAGGTATTTAGGACCCAGCAATAATGCAGAGACAGAGTGGAGATCGCACAGTAGGGTGGGAATCCCTAAAGCAATACTTAGAGACCAAGTATGTCTAGGGTAATAAAAGAACTGTGTAATCTGCTCAAAATTAAACCACTGAAAACCTCCATATATCACCCCCAAACTGATGGGTTCGTTGAAATATTTAATAAAACCCTTAAAGAAATGTTGCGTAAGGTGGTGGATAAAGATGGAAAGATCACCTGCTACCCTACCTCATGTTTGTTTTCTATCCGAGAAGTGCCCCAATATTCCACAGGGTTCTCACCCTTTGAACAAATTTGGTAATTTCATCTATCCATCTTGTCTTTGGTCATCTTGTGCTTGAACACCAGGCACACCTTTTAGACCATTCCAATGACGGGATTCCTTGTAAGTAACAAGATTGCGGCACTTCACAAGCGCCACTGTGTCGATCGACATGAATCTCCTGCTGACAACTTTACAGCTGTCAGTAGGAGACAGCGAACTTTAAACACCTGTATCTCTTAAACCATAGCGGTTTGAGAGATACGGTTTTTTGCATATATTTTGCATATAATGCTCTTAACCCTGTTCTGTATTTTTGTATTATATTATTTCAACTTTTGTTAAGCGCTATGTACCTGTATGGAGCTATATAAATAAAGAAAAATACAAAGACACATACATATAATGTGCTGGAAAATTTCTGAAGCAAGCCAATTCTTATAAGTTAAAAGGGGGCTCTAAAACCTTGTTTTTCAATGCAATGGAAACCTTTCTAGCATTCAAGTGGTCCAAAGCCCATTAAAATAAATGTGAATCTAGGGAATGTTTATTTCTCCCATATGTTGTGGTTGGTTTACTCTACAATTGCTCCAGTATCTTAGTTCATCAGCCTCAATATTTTTGCATCTTTTTCCATTTTGTAGTCAGGTGATCAGGCTGAACACAGTCCTGTATATGTATGTATGTATATATATGTGTATGTATGTGTATGTAAATGTGTGTATGTGTGTGTCGGCTCCAGACAGCTGCACTGTGATGGGACTGACAGACATTGGATGAATGCTGCACATGCAGTCCATCACCACTACATGGAGTTTTTGTATTCTAGCTGCACCCCCTCCATTTTTTTCCTTTCCCTAAATCATATTTAGCTTTTATTAATAAATAGAAACACAATATTAGGATTATTTTTTTCATTTTATATTACATTTTACACTTCTCCACAAGAGTGCACTAGAACTCTATAATTTTACTAATCAGAGAACAGTTTACAGCAGCTGCAGTGACTAGAATAAAAAGAATGAAAGCTCACCTTACTAGGAAGTTTAAGTGATACACAGGTGGATCATTTTTAGTTGTGTTACCTTTTGAGCGGAATGTATGACTGTTGCTCATTTTCTGCACATGACTTTGTGGTGTATATACCAGTGCAAATGAATGCTTTAATCCATACAGTTGCACACTCCAATATTATTAAAACTTAAATGTGAGCAAGTCATGAACACCTCACCTATAGCATGTGTGGGAAAATATGCATTTTGATTATACAGCCTTGGCTAGCAGGGGATAATCGGACTTATAGTCTGGCAGCAGCTGGAAGCACTCATATTGCCCGACACTGCTCTAATATTACTATCTACTTGAATTATTGTGGGCAATGCATGGAAAATGTATCTTACTCCAACGGGGTTCACTTGGATTTACTATTCATATTAAGGGGAATTTATGACTGGACCTAGAACTGCTTTTGTGCATTGTACTTGCCTAATGCCTGTGTACAAAGCTGGTTGGACAAAAATACTGTCTGCATTGCAAAGTGTGTGCCAATAGATGGGCAATATTGGAGGGTTTTGTGCAAATCAACCCATGCCATTCCTCTTGTCCTTTCTCCATGCACGTTGGAAACCAAATACAAATTATTCCTTTTCCTTATGCCTATTGTGGCGTGGTGTTAGAGGATTGTTCACATTGAAGTTGTTCAATATGCTATGTACTAAGTTATCTATACATATGGACATATGGAAAGACACAGGCGTGGATGTATATATATTATATATATATGTGTGTATGTGTGTGTGTGAAACTCATACACTGCATTGACTGGTCTATACTTCACTCTTAATATATGCACATTTCTTAGGCTAATATTGTGTAGCATTACCAAGGGTGAGATCAAAATCAAACATCTTAATTTTTTTCGTACAAATGGCTGAAAACTCTACTCAGATTAGTCATTTGATGTAGTAAAGTACTTTTTTCCTGGTTTCTGTAGGAATGCAAGAACTTGAACTGAGAACGGATACCTCCTGTGCTGTGCTATGTACAGGGGAAGGTTTCCAGTCACTTTTCTACGATCAAATCATGTCCAAAAGTCAAAATTACTAGATCATTTAGACAATTTAATACCTAGTCCTTCCTAAATGACTTAAGAAATTGCCCATGGAATAGATTATACCTTATACCTGATCTAGACTCAGCAATTGACTTTTTTGACTCAGAATTCATACAGGTCTGTAATATCCGTAGTAACATAGTAACATTGTACTTTAGGTTGAAAAAAGACTTGCGTCCATCTAGCTCAACCCTTTTCCTATTCCTGTTTACTATCATTGATACAAAAGAAGGCAAAAAAACCCTCAATACAGCAATTTCAAATTCTGCCTTGAATGGGGGGGAAAATTCCTTCTTGATTCCAAATGGCAATCAGATTTCTCCTTGGATCAACAAGCACTAACTAAATATTTATCCCAATACTAACAGACATAGCCCTCAATGTTCTGCTCTTTTAAAAAAGTATCCAGGCCCTTTTTAAAAGCATCTGATGTATTCAGTAGCACCACCTCCTCAGGCAGTGAATTCCATACCTTTATTGTCCTTACCGTAAAAAATCCCTTCCAATGTCGTAGATGAAATCTCTCTTCCTCAAGTCTAAGTGGGTGACCCTTTGTCCTTTGTTCTGTTCTGTTAATGAACAGGTCTTTGGAGAGCCCTTTGTATGGGCCCTGAACATACTTACATAGTGTTACCATATCTCCTCTAAGATGCCGTTTCTCTAGTGTCCAAGTTTAACTTTTCTAGCCTTTCTTCATAACTAAAACTTTCCATTCCACTTACTAGTTTTGTAGCCCACCTCTGCACTTCCTCTAGTTCAGTGGTTCTCAACCTTTTTAATGCCGCGACCCCTTAATAAAATTTCCCCAGTTGTGGGGACCCCTAACAGTTAAATTATTTTTGTTGCTCCTTCATCGCTGTAGTTTTGCTACTGTTATGTTACCAAAAACAATTTTCTGATGGTTTTAAGCAGGGGTCAAGTCCTGGGAAAAGAAGTGTGAGAACTCACCCAAGATTTCCCTCTGGCCAAAATAAATATATATGGCTCATGTCAAGATTGTCTCTCTCTACGTTTGTGTGTATCATTGCATATATGAGTGTGTCTGTCTATGTATGTCAGTGCATGTGTGTTGGAGTTTTTGTGTGATGCATGTGTCTTTGTCTCTATTACTGTTGCATGCATGCACACACATTGCCCCCCATCAACTCCACATTACCCTCATATTTCCCCCATCAGCTCCATATTGCCCCATCAGCTCCATATTGCCCCATCAGCTCCAACTTGCCTCATCAGCTCCACACTGCCCCCATCAGCTCCAACTTGCCTCATCAGGTCCACACTGCCCCCATCAGCTGCAACTTGCCCTATCAGCTCCACATCGCCCTCACACTGCCCCCATCAGCTCCAACTTTCCTCATCAGCTCCACACTGCCCCCATCAGCTCCAACTTGCCTCATCAGCTCCACATTGCCCTCACACTACCCCCATCAGCTCCAACTTGCCCCCATCAGCTCCAACTTGCCCCATCAGCTCCACATTGCCCTCACACTGCCCCCATCAGCTCCAAATTGCCCCCATCAGCTCCAACTTGCCCCATCAGCTCTACATTGCACCCCATTAGCTCCATCTTGCCACCGTATTGTGAAATGTTAATTTCTAGTTAACATAAGTTACAAAAGAAACACAAATGCTGGGCAGGTCTGCAACACATTCAAGGGATTAAAATCAATAGGAAACTGATTAATCTTTATTTGTACCCTATGACACAGTTGGTTTGCTTCAGCATGGCATCTAACACTTATGTTTTACAAACTTAACAGGAAACTGAACCCTGTGTTGGTGTTTACACAAGTTTACAACAATTTCAGTGTAAAAGTAATCAGAGCAACGTCTAATTATAAAGTTTTACATTGTAGAATACCCCTCCACCCAGCAACAGGCCCTGGCCTCCAATACTACAGGCTTAACTGAGCTGCGTGGAGGTGGGTCTGTGTACTTTCAGTGTCACTCTGCCACACTTCTGCCTATGGTGGTCTCTGAGTCAACGTCCCCAGACCCCAGTAGTCCTCCTCCTGTGCTGCGTGTGTCATCTCCTGTCCCGCTGAATCCCACAGTCCCGGACCCCACCTCCTCATCACGCGCCCCAGCGGGACACCCGGTTGTGATTTCACATGTTGCGCACTGACAGGAAGTCAGGAAGAAGAGGCACAGAAAGAAGCCGGCCGAACAGCACTTGCTGCCAGCAGCTGCCAGTGTACAACAACTCCAGCGCAGTGAGTCTCTGGCAGACTGGCAGCAATATAGTGAGAACAGTGCATACATAAAGTGTGGCCCTGCCGCGGTAGTGGCTTTCCAAATGCGCAGACTGGCTCCTACAAGCCGCGGTTGGAGGAGTCAGACACATTAAAATTATATATTTTTTAGTTATTTTATTTTGTTTTCAGCGACCCCTGGCAAATAGTAATTCGACCCCCAAAGGGGTCGCGACCCATAGGTTGAGAACCGCTGCTCTAGTTCCATAATGTCCTTTTTCAGAAAGAGTGCCAAGAATTGATCAGCATATTCTAAGTGGGGTCTCCCATGGACCTGTAAAGAGGCATCTTCCTCCCTTGAGTCAATACTCCTTTTAATACATGCCAATATCGTACTGGCACTGCATGCTACTGCTAAGTCTATTATCTACCATTACTCCCAAATCATTTTCATTAGTAGATTTCCCCAGAGAAACATCATTAAACTATATGTTGCATTTTTATTATTATAACTAAAATGCTCAACTTTACACTTGTCTGTATTGAATCTCATTTGCCATTTGCCTGCCCAGTTACCCAATTTGTCCAAATCCTCTTGTAATGAAGACACATCCAGTTTAGACTTTATTACCTTATTTAATTTTGGGAGATCATTAATAAACAAATTAAAAAGAAGAGGACCCAGGACAGATCCCTGAGTTACTCCACTTACCACGTATATCCAATTGGAAAACTTCCCGTTTACTACCACTCTTTGCATTCTATCTTTCTGCCAATTTCAATCCACTCACAAATGTTTGCCCCTAAGCTTATTTCATTCAATTTGTATAGTAACCTCTTGTGTGGAACCGTATCAAATGCCTTGGCAAAGTCTAAATAGATCACATTCCCCACTAAGGGAGATCAGTGAAAGGGTGTCCATCTACCCTGGGTCTCTGCTGACCTGTTTGTGTTATGCAGTTTCAGAGATGCATTATGGGCAAAATTTAAACAAACTGGCTCTGCTAATGATTATGCTGCATACAGGCAATTGTGAAATACTTGCACAAAGCAAACAAAACTAGCAAAATCTCAATATTTTTCTGACAGCTTGAACAATAGCATTTCAAAACCAGACAACTTCTGGAATGTTATTAAAAACAACTACAACCCTCCTAACCACACTCACCTATCACCTATAACCATAGGCACCACTCTGATCACACAAAACAAAAGTAATTTTGAAGTAGAAACATGCACAGAACAATTTTTGTCACTTGCTACCTGGTGCAGTGATGTTAGTGAATTTAAATTAATGGTGGTAAATGAACGTGAAGTATATGACCACCTTCCTACCCAAAAAATTAAACTGCAATCTGGCCCTGACCAACTACCAGCAATGTTATTAAACCTTAGTGCCTTGGTCACTGCCCATCTTATTACAATCCTAATTAATGCCTCCCTGTCATCTGGGTATATGTCCAAAGCCTGGACAGTAGCTAGAGATGTGCCTATCCACAAAAGTGGGAATAAAAATGAAGTATCAAATTACAGACCAATATACCTACTCATCACATTAGCTAAAATCCTAGAGAAATGTGTCCATGTGTAACTATAGAAATATAACCGGCTGACCAGTTTTTTCACCCCCTTCAATCAGGCTTTCATTCAAATCAATTTACAGTCGCTGCCCTCCTAAAAGCAACCAATGATATCCAGACTGGCATGGAAAATGTGAACTCACTGGAGCTATTTTCCTAGATTTTGCAAAGGCCTTTGATACAGTAGACCACAGTATTCTGATAAGTAAATTCCAAAGTTCAGGATTGGGAAATCATTCTCTAAACTGGTTCCAATCCTATTTATCAGACAATATGCAATACAGTGCCTTGCAAAAGTATTTACCTCCTTGGTATTTTTCCTATTTTGTTGCATTACAACCTGGAATTAAAATGGATTTTAATTTGGATTTCATGTAATGGACAAATTGATGAAGTGAAATAAAGAAAATAACTTGTTTTAACAAATTCTAAAAATAAAAAATGGAAAAGTGGTAAAAATGGGGCATTCACCCCCTTTGCAATGAAGCCCCTAAATAAGACCTGGTACAACCAAATACCTTCAGAATTCACATAATTAGTTAAACAAAGTCCACCTGTGTGCACTGTGTCATATGATCTGTCACATGATCTCAGTATATATACACCTGTTCTGAAAGGCCCCAGAGTCTGCAACACCACCAAGCAAGAGGCACCATGAAGACCAAGGAGCTCTCCAAACAGGACAGGGACAAAGTTGCGGAGAAGTACAGATCAGGGGGTGTTCACAAAAAGGCATGTGGTAGACTCCCCAAACGTATGGAAGAAGGTACTCTGTTCAGATGGGACTTTAATTTAGCTTTTTTGGCCATCAAGGAAAATGCTATGTATGGCGCAAACCCTACACCTCTCATCACCCCAAGAACACCATCCAGCATGAAACATGGTGGTGGCAGCATCATGCTGCAGGTATGTTTTTCATTGGCAGGGACTGGGAAACTGGTCAGAATTGAAGGTATGATGGATGGCGCTAAATACAGGGAAATTCTTGATGGAAACCTGTTTCAGTCTTCCAGAGATTTGAGACTGGGACAAGGTTCATCTTCCAGCAGGATAATGACCCTAAGCATACTGCTAAAGCAACACTCTAGTGGTTTAAGAGGAAACATTTAAATGTCTTGGAATGGCCTAGTCAAAGCCCAGACCTCAATCCAATTGAGAATCTGTGGTCTGACTTAAAGATTGGTGTACACCAGAGGAACCCATTCAACTTGAAGGAGCTAGAGCAGTTTTGCCTTGAAGAATAGGCAAAAATCCCAGTGGCTAGATGTGCCAAGCTTATAGAAACATACCCCAAGAGACTTGCAGCTGTAATTGCTGCAAAAGGTGGTTCTACAAAGTATTGACTTGGGAGGTGAATAGTTAGGCACGCTCAAGTTTTCTATTTTTTTGTCTTATTTCTTGTTTCTTTCACAATAAAAAATATTTGCATCTTCAAAGTGGTAGGCATGTTGTGTAAATCAAAATATACAAACCCCCTAAAAATCAATTTTAATTCCAGGTTGTAATGCAACAAAATAGGAAAAATGGCAAGGGGTGAATACTTTTGTAAGGCACTGTATGTGTCTATTGCTAACAATACTTCCCTTGTGCTCAAAGTAACAAATGGGGTTCCCCAAGGCTCCATCCTTGGTCGTCTTTTATTTTCTCTATTTATAAATGATCTACCCCTGGTTTGCAAAATATCTTCTGTACTCATGTATGCAGATGACACTATAATATATGCTAAAAATTCAAACATATGACAACTCAGTTGGTTAAGGCACCAGCTGTAGAATCTGCTCAGACCGTGAGGTTGCAGGTTCTAGTCCCGGCAAGGTCAGCTCAACCTTTCACCTTTCTAAGGTAGATAAAATGAGTCCAGGACATACTTGAAAACGAGAGACAATCTCAATGTATTCTTCCTGGTAAAATACTTTCACAAAAAAAAACAAAAAAAAAACAAAACTTGAGGCCATATTACAGCATGATTTCTCTACAATTGAAAGATGAATAACAACAAACTGTTCTTAAACACTGACTAAACTGTCACAATGTTATTTGGTACAAAGAATAAACTATGTAATCCCTGCAATACCAATAAATCCATTGTAATAGAGTCTAATCGTAACTTGGCCGGAGGTGGACTCCTACAAATATACTTGTATGTGGCTTGACCCCAACCTCACTTTTGGTCTTCATATTGATAAATTAACATCCAAACTTTATCCCAAAATAGGTGCTCTATTTACAAACTGTCACGGTTTCCCAAGAATACTTCAGGAGTCAGACCAGTATAGTAAAATAACAATATTTACTAAATAAATACAAACAGGATATAGCAATAATTCGGAAGAGTCACAGGTAATAGACATGAGGAACAGTAGAGGTCCCACTAGAGGTCACCAACTCTATCAGGAATAGGAGTCTGCCTGAACAAGGGAACCTCTACAAGAGACCAGCACGTGCCCCTGTAGTTTCTGTATACGGAAGGTTTGCCAGGACACCGCTAGGGACAACTTGACTAAAGCCGGCAGTGAGGGGAAAGCAGAGGAACTCCTAAAGGTGGCCGTGATAGGGAGATGCTACTGACGCACGCCTGTCGTCAGTTCCAAGAGGTAAGAAGTAGAGACATCAGTCTTAACCAGAGCCACAGGTCCATATCAGATTGGGTGTCTACTATGTGCAGGGAGTAGGTAGGAGAATAGTTAGACAGAGCCACAGGTCAGCACCAGGTTGGATGGTCAGATAAGCCATGTCATACACAGAATAGGTAGTCAGCCAGAGTCACAGGTCTGCACCAGATTGGGTGTCCGCTATACTTAGGGAGTAGGCAGGAGAATAGTCAGACAGAGCCACAGGTCAGCACCTGGATGGGTGGTCAGACAAACCTGGATGGGTGGTCATACACAGAATAGCTGCGTCCGAATGATGCATCTATTCTGCGACCTGCCTCCACCTCAATCAGAGCAACTAGACTCGCTAGCAAGAGCAACCGGACGCCCCATAGCTCCTAAAAGTGCGCCCAGCCCAGGAACCATCAGTGACACTTGGATGAAAGCCACAGCAACATTTCGATGCCTCGTGCGTCGCCACAGACAGCGTTGCTAGAACTAGGCACTGTAACAGAAACAAATCATGTTTAAATCCCCTGGTAAGAAGATGAATTATACAATATATGTTAATGAAAATCATTGACTATAGTGACACAAATCCATCTTGCTAAAATTAATACTGTTTAACTCATTATGCTGCTTTATCCTCCAAGTAATTACACAACCCATCATTTTGATATGTATGAAGAACTAAATCAGCTGACACTCGAATCTAGACGTGCCCTTCACCTCTCTTGCTTAGTACACAACCATTTCTCTAGAAAACTACCAGACTACCTGAGCAGTATGCTCACTCCTGCTTTCCATACTTACTATAACCTCCGCTCCACTGCTAACAATTCATCCGTATACCAAAATATAAGAAAGAAGCCGGTTGATCGGCCTTTTCCTTCAGAGCTCCAAAAGTCTGGAATAACTTGCCTGAAAAAAAATCAGATCTTCTCCTAGTATAAAATCCTTAAAAATAACTGCTTCTTTATATCTAAAAACAATATGCAAATGTATAAAACATTTTTAGTATGTGTGTGTTTATTTTCTAAATAAATAAATCACCCTGAAGCCTGAGTGCATTCTCTCTGCTGTCCCACGTACCCACTGAGAGAGTGGAGAGAATCCACTCCAACTTCATCACCACAAACAGCATAGCTCCATCCATAGGGATGTGCATTGCATGCCCCTGAAAGAGTTACAACATTAATGGTAGAAAGCCGTTATATTACCTGGTACCACTATTACAATTTTGGGTGCCAGTTCTGAAAAAAAGACATTGGTTGAACTGGAAAAGGTGCAGAGACGTTCAACAAAACTGATAAAGTAATTGGAGGATCTGAATTATAAAGAGAGACCAGCCAAACTGGGTTTGTTTACATTAGAGAAGAGATGTCTAAGGGGTGATATGATTACCATTTACAAATACATTCAAGGTCAATACAAATAATTATCCGATTAATTATTTACGCAAACAGCTGAGCTAAGAACAAGAGGTCATCCATTAAGACTAGAGGAATGGCACTTTCAAT
The DNA here is from genome assembly GCA_037306005.1 of Rhinophrynus dorsalis. Classification (NCBI taxonomy): domain Eukaryota; kingdom Metazoa; phylum Chordata; class Amphibia; order Anura; family Rhinophrynidae; genus Rhinophrynus; species Rhinophrynus dorsalis. The sequence goes on along the minus strand of CM074723.1, from coordinate 120,209,858 downwards.
AAAACAAAGGCAGGGATTCTTTACATTAAGGGCAGTAAAGCTATGGAATTCTTTGCTTTGTACCATTTAGAGTCAGGAAGGAATTTTTTACCCACTTGGGGCTAAATTGGAAATGGCTTCAGAGGGCTTTTTGCCTTCCTCTGGTTCAACAGGTGTGTTTTTTGGCATGGGCTGATCTTGATGGACGCATGTCTTTTTTCAGCCTCATCAACTATGTTACTACGTATGTTACTATTAGAAGGACACAATTCCTGTCTACTAAAGTTCATGCAATGCCACTGATGTTATACATTCTTAAAGCTCTGTCATGGAGGCAACCTGGATTATGCCCTTGCAATGCAGACATGATGCCAGCACTCACAATGGTTATAATGCAGACAAATGTATTCTTTCCAGCATTAAAGGGATAGTAATATAAGAGAAAACTCTGTATAGGATTGTTCATTTTAATTTATTATATTGCATAGCATATTTTTAAATCTTGTTACCTTCATATTCTTCATCAGATTCTATTTAAAAGATTTATCCTCCCACCCCTTTCCAATACATCTGGCAGAGATCCCTTAGATCTAAAAGACAGTTACTTGACTGGACAGATTGCAGTGAGGGACAGTATTGTGTCAGCATAAGGAAAACCCTGCCCCACTTCATCAAGGGAGCAGAGTTTTCCATTTACTGGCAGACACAATATTGTCCCTCATTGTGATCGGTCATCAAGCGAACTTCTTTCAGATTTGAGGGATCTCTGCCTGATGTACTGTAAAGGGGCGGGATGGGGAATCTAATTTGAAGAAGAAAAAGAAGGTAATGCGATTTAAAAATATGTTATGCGTTATAACAAATTAAAATGAACAATCCTATACATTTTTACTATCTCTTTGATATATACCCCGTTACAGAGAGTTCACCACACAGATTAGTAATGCTATTTAAGCTGACATCCTGATGTAACTTCATATCACCACATTCACACCTGCTCGCATCAATCACACCTGCTCACATTGCCAGACACACTGCAGAAGGCCATCAGTGTTTCACCATTTAGCATTGTTGGCCTAGCACAGTGTGTCTGTGTGTGTCTGGAGATGTGACTGTATGTGACTTTGCCAAGCAGCACCAATACCCTTAGTCAGCGGTGCTGCGTGGAGAAATCACATCCACTCCCATAGCCATATACACATGGACACACTGTGCAAGTCCAGAAATGGTAAACGGAGTAACTCTGCTGGCCTTCTGCAGTGTGTCTGGCGATGTAAGTGGGTGTATTTGCTAAGATCATAGGGGCATTTGGTTTGCTTAAGATTTATATTGTGCATATGGCCCGATATTTCATATTGTACAATATAAAATCTTTATTCTGCAAAAGATCACTAGAATGAATTTGGTTACTATCAGGTTATCACGCTACGTGTTACATTAAAGTGCATGTTTCGTGCATTAATCAAGTAGTTATATCACTATAATTTAACCAGTGGAAGTATGTCATCTCGTTGTCAGCTTTTTACCTAATGACAAGTCACTTCATCTGCCTGTACTTTAAACAGTAACTATTTTATTGTGAGCTGTGGTGTGATCTGTGCAACACATTATGTAAATAAGATATTGCTAATTTACAATGATCAGACACTTTTTATTGTAACCTTAACAAGTTAGTGGAATCCTGCAGTATTTTAGACATGTTGTAATTTATGGATATGAAGCAATCATTTAAGTTGACTATTATTAAAGCCAAAACTCAATTTTTATTACTTTCGTTAACCCTGAGAAAGAGGAGAAAATTATTATTATAATTATAAATTATTAATAATTATAAATTATTTACACACCACTACTGTCCTTAAAGGGTTATATAATGAAATCTACACATATGACATAACCAGCTATTATCTAACCTCTGAAAACAAGTTGGGAGTTGGGAGCACCAGCTTTAGGTTGGCGATGTTAGATTAGAACCGTGAACTCCAAAACAAAGACTGCCATCGGAGCTCAGTGCTTCTGGTGAAGTGCCACATTAGCATGTAAACAAACCCACTGGTTAATTAAACTGCATTACCATATGAAAATGAGCCATTGATGAACAAAATAATAAACCTGTAGATGGCATGGTGGATTCATGGCGATGTTGGCAGATTGTGTCAGATTGGTGGCGGATTCACAGGATTTTGATAGAGAAGACACTTTAGTGCATGCTGTTGATATGACCATCAACACCACTTCACCAACATATCGCCAACCTGGCACCTTAATGCCTCATAATCCATCTCCCCAGTTGTTGCTGTTTCTATCACATTTATTTAAAAGATAAATACATTTAAGCTGTAATTTTTTTTAATGAAAACTCATTCAGTTAGATTTTCTGCCGAGTTAAACAAGGGTAAAGTTTTATAACAGATATTTTGTTTATATAAAAGTTTACTGATTCTCTCAGTGGACTAAGACAAAATGGCATGCATTTGTATATCTCTAGCAACAACCCCTAGAAATCACCTGCAGTTTGGCAGGTTATGTTACAGTAGCACATCTTACATCTGTATTCACATGTATTAATGGCCTAAATTCTGATAATTTTAACAAGTGTTTTATCTGCAAATTTTTCAGTAGACTTCATTGGGAATATTTTGATTAACGCTTATCAATTGCAGTGTAATCTAGGCCTATATTTGTTGCTTAAAATCAAGAAACATATTTTTATAGTTCTAGTGTTTACTTTGACCTTCTGCTAGTCTCTACTTATGTAAAGCTTTAAATGTTGCTTCTTGTGCATTGTATTGTGGGACATACTGATTGGCTTTTGGTAATGATTAGAGACCAAGAAGAATAAAGAAACAAACAAACACGCTAAAAACACGTGTTCCCTCCATGTCTATAAAAATCTTCATCTCTTCACCATTCCAAAAAAATCACCTTATCCAACCCCTATGTCAACAACATCACCCCTTCATGTGCCAGAATCACTCCCTGTGCCATAGACAAAATCATAACAAAACATAGCCTTTTTAACCCTTTGAATGCCGAAAGGGTATGCAATGCACTTAAAAAATGTAAATCCCTTGAATGCTAGAGAAGTCTTCAATGCATTGCAGTGCAGGGGAGTTATGCACTAAGGCATGATAAAGAGGTGATAAAGCAGTTTATCACTTCTCCATTTCCGATGTTATTCTGTGGAGCCTATACACTAAGTTGTCCAAAGCTGGAGAAATCTTAGTGCAATAGCTTCATAGAATAGCACAGGACATGGAGAAATGATATTACTAGAGAAGTCATCAACACTGTATCACCTCTTTATCACACCTTTGTGCATCTCCAATATGGCCTTCTTGCCATCAAGGGATAAAAAAATGCATCAGTTAGCTCTCTCACTAAATAAAATTGTGATAGTTGGATTAAATGTAACCTACTTCACCATATAAAAGTACACTGCATAGTACTTTCTCTTTGCTAGTCTCTCAGTCAAAACTGATTATCTAAAGTAGATAACCTCATTCTGATGGGAACTTTCCTTGAAAGTGTTCAAAGTTTCCCTTTTCATTCGTATCAGGTATTACCGTTGGTAAAAAACACTTGAGGGAATTTCTGGATAGAAACTAATCTCCAATTTGGTAAAATGGATTAAAGTACAAGGCAATCTGTACTCTCTCTAGAATACATGTAAAGAGATCAGAAAGTTCCATGATTCAGAATGAATCCTTGCAAATCAAGATCTGCAGCTTAGTCAGCTATTTAGTCTCTTGTAAACACTGAAACTATATTCATGTTTGCATAAAAATGATGACATATCAGGAAAATGTTAATGAATGGTTGTTTACTGGAGGCCTCAGGTTTCATGGGGCCTCATTATGGGTTCCCACACTCCCAGTTTTATAAGAAAGAACCAATTTAATCCTGTGGTCAGATGTTCAGCTAAGAGTGTGGCTGTTCAGGAGCACAGCATGTTAATGTATCTGTTTTTCCCACAAAAGGAAGGTTAAGGGAGGGGTGATAATGTTCAGCTCAAACCAAAAATCGGCTAAAATGGCACTTCACACTTTTTTCGCCTACCTCATTGCATTGAAATAAATGAGAAGACTGAATTCACACACAACAAATAGCAAATTTTATTTTATTTCCCACAAGCATGTCATAAAAGGGGTCTGAGGAGGGTACCTTTGTTGTTAGAGGCCGTGGAAAGAATCAGTTGAACAAGGAATTTTTTTTGAGGGGAGGTTGTTGACTAGGATTAGGGGGATAGTTAATAAAAAATAAATAAAGAAGATAAAATAAAAAATTGATATGTAACATGACAGATTTCTTTGGTGGGTGTTTGACTTTAACATACTTCACATAAATGTCATGGTGTCTGTATTTTTTATGTGTTATGAGAACGGTTGTGCCAAGGTGTGTTCCTTCCTTTCCTTTTTTCACAAATCATGTACAGTGCTATCGCTGATGCCTACACTGTGCCTGACCCAAGAGAAAAACAGTACTAAACCCAGGCCTTCATGGGGAAGTGGAAAGGTGGAGAAGAATTGCCCCTTTCTTCTTCTTTTCCACAATCCCCTTCACTGGCTGGGGTAGAGGATGATGCTGCTGCTGCCTCAGAATCAGTAATACAACCAAGACCAGAAGGAGTGTTACTGCTGGCAAGTGGACCCTGTCCTAGTCCCTCATCACTACTGCTGGACCTCATTCCCACTGTGCCCAAGGTAGTCTGTGTCATACTAGCCTGCTCATTATTATTATGATGATGTCCTTGAAACTCAGAAGAATAAGGAATTACAGCAACAGCAAACTCTGCAATGTTGTCACTGTTGCCCATCCGCATTTGTGTCTTGTTCTCCCATTCCTTCTTTCTTTGGGCTAAAAAGGCCATTAATGTCTCTTCCACCCCAGCTGCTCCACCACCACCACCAGTCCCTCCTTGCTGCTGCTGCTGCTCTATGAGAGTATCAATGTTTGGTGATGATGACAAATGTGACAGAGGGTCCCCTACTGTCTCACTTACCATCTATAGAGGTGAAGAAGGAAGACTGGCAGAACTAGCAGCAGGCGCTGATCTGTGCTCATGATGGTATTACTGCTGCTATCCAGTTCTGCTTTCCTCAGTATTATGTGCCAGAGGCACAATGCTTGGGAAAGGACAATGGGGGGGATGTTTGGGCTGTCTGCTCATCTTAAATCCCTCTTTCCCCTCAGCATCTCTGAATCATCACATCACCCCCTCCCTCACTGCCAACACTCTGAGTCTCTAGCTGACAAGTTTGACTTAGGGTCCCTTGCTGTCACACTTGCCATCACCCATCCCCCCTGAGTATTACAGCAAGGCACATTGGCAGCAGTAGCAGCAGGCACAGGTAGCTGACCTGTTCTGTTCAGACTGCTACCCACCTCTTCCTGTGCCTATGCTACTATTTCCCCCCAGATCTCAAGAGACATGTTGGGGATTGGGCATCCTTGGGTCTGGGGAATCAGGGCTTCCAGAGCCTTCAATGCTGGTGTTGGTAATTCCTCCTCAGACTTACTGGACACATCACAATCCTTCCAGCTCCTCATTTTCTTTTCCATCCAGGTGCTCATAGTGATAGCACACACCATGAGCCTCTGCTGCCTTAATTTATCTAAATTAAGCACTGCAAAGCAGCCTAGCATCCTCTTTCCCTCTCTAGCTGCATGTATTGTTTCACTTACTGGAAACATCATGTTTTTGGCATGAAAACCAAAGTAAATGTGAGTAAAGGTGCGAAAAGTTTGTAGCCATTGAAAAAATAGCAAAAACATTTTGGCAATAGGCAAAAATGGCAAAGATTTGAAGGGCTTTATTTAAGGTGGATTTTCCTGTGAAAAGCCACATGGTTGTCTGCTTTATGGCAGGAACACAACAGGACCTGTTGCCCTCCCCTAGTTACAGCTAAACTTAATTTTAAATGTTGCCCTGTATTTGGGGGCCTCCATTCTTAATTTTGCCAATGGTCACAGGGATTCTTAAAGGGTTAGTAATGTTTCATTACATAAGCAGCTAAGATTGTACTGCATAGTTAATAGTACTGATGTCCGATGCTGGCATTATTCACAACTGCCCAGCTACACTGTAATTATATGATGAAATTTACCCCTCCCACCCCTTTTCCCTACGACAGTCTTCTCTGGCTCAGATCTGACAACGAATCGCAATGAGGGACAATCTTCAATCAGTAACAGGAAAGACCCACCCTCCTACATCAAGGAGGGGTTTCCTTATACTGACAGAGGGAAGATTGTCCCTCATTGTGATCTGTCTGGTCTGACGACTGGTTTTCAGATCTGGGTGGAGGTGGCTAACAATCGGGAAAAGGGACTGTTATGAACAGTGCCTTCATCGGACATCAGACTATGAAGAACAATCTTAGCCTCTTGTGTAATTAAACATTACTAACCCTTTAAAACTATCCTAAACACATGACTACAACTTGTAAGGGGTAATTTATGGATATGCCAGTAAACAGTTGCATGAAGTATGGCTGTTCTTTGGACTATGCTCTAAAAAGGATGGTTGCTTTAGTGCATAGCAGCTCACATACTACACCATTGTTAAGAATTTAATGGGAGCAAGCCCTGAATGTCTCTTTATGGCATGTGCAGAAAAATTTATCAATTATTCTCAGATTTTCTCTGCCCCTTTTAATACAGAGTTTTTAAACATGGCATGGGAGAACAGGACACCCTGAAATGCCCATACATTGGGAGGGATGTTGGAAGTTGGTGAGCCACCTAGCGCAGACCTTAGAGAATGACTCCTTCCTACCCATTACAGAGACATTGTATTTCTCCAGTTCAAACGTACTTTGCAATCGGCCCTTCCATTCCTTGAGTGTGGGAGGGAAAGTGGTTTTCCAGTGTATAAGGAAGAGGTTTGTTAAAAGAGGTTGAGGTTGGTAGCATATTCAGTAACACTAATTGTGAAAAGGGTGTCGGGCATTGCAGAAAGATTTGATACAAATCAAGACATGGCCACCAGATATGAGATAACGTACCTTTGTGTGACAGGCATCTCCAGTATAGCTCCATGGTGGAGGGGAAGATCTTACCCAATTTAGAATGGGTATGATACCACCTAGTGTAAATGTGTCTACAGGGAGAGCCCTGTAAAAGTGTTTGTTAAGGACATGATGGACCTGGTTGTATCTCCACCACTCAGTGTCAGGGAAAGAGTAAAAATGTTGCAGATCCTGAAAGAACAGTATGCCTGTGGACGTAAGTATCTTATAAAGTGTATCAGCTTCATTCCATAAGGTGAGGACCGAGGGGTAGATAGCCCTCTCTGATTTTTTCCCCCAGCTTTATGAAGCTGCCAGTATCCATCCTAATAACCTTAAGTTCATTTATTTACTTTATTCCAAACATACATTGGACCTCACGTACAGTATAAAGTTCACCAGTTCTACAGCAAACCACAAATAAAAATTCCCAAATTCCAGTCGAGTTACATGGGTATTTTAACCCCTTCAGTGCTAGAAAGGTCCCCAATGCATTGCTTCACAATGCGTTGGAGACCTCTTTAGTATTCAAGGGGTTAACACCCCCTCTCCCCGTATTTAAATCAAAGTGAATATGTGTGTTGCAGCTGGTTTGTTTTAGACTTGGGGCACTTTGCTGTTATACATAAGGCTCATTAAATTAAGGTGGGCATTCTCCCCTATGGTGCATACATTGCCCTTATTTTCAAAAGAAAATGTGAGGAATTCTGGGGCTAATCAACTGCAGCATATGTGAGAAATAAAAATCTCATTCATTTAACCCTTTGAGTGCCAGAGAGGACACCTCTCTGGTGCTCAAAGGGTTAGAGGGTGTTTTTAAACCCATGAATTCTCTAGAATTTCTGAATATGAATAATCCTTAAGCCCTTGGATTCCAGAGATGTCTCCAAGACACTGAAAAACAATGAATTCTAGATGTCGTTAGCATTCACAGAGTTAAAAGTGCCTCTGTCTAACAGGCTGTCTCTAGTTCCACGTCCCTCTGAGTTGATCACCTTCTTTGTCTACACCATTCATGTTCACTTACATATTTTACCTTGTTGCACCTTTTTTCCTAGACGTCTTTTTGTCTCCACCACGTCAGTGGTGAAGTGCAATAGACAAGTCTATTGTTCTGTGGTCAGTGACTGATGAAAGTTATAGTCTGTAAATGACTCATGTGCTTTCCTGTGGATTTCCTTCTAATGCTTATTGAAGCATAGAGTGCTACATCATGGGAGCAATGGTGTGCTGCAGGTGAAATATTTATCATTTTTACTAAATCTTTTTCTTTAGTATTGCATTACTGATTACCGATCAACAACAATGCTCCCTCTCTCCAATAGGCCTTTTTTCACTATCCATTTTCCTTCCATTTGGAACTATGTACTGATTCATATCTATGTCACTTTACCCTCTCTGGTATTTGCATGTGTTTGTTTGTATGGGAGGAGTCTGATTATATCTGCAAAGAACTAACACTTACAAATAACCCCCACTTACCTTACTATGGTCAGGATGTCCTAATGGTCACTATGAATTTTGCCCTTGTGCTTTTGATTAAAAGATGACAATTTCAACTGGTTCTTGAGGCCATGCTGGCAGAAATGACAGTCGCTAACAGGACCAAAGGACCTCAAACCTGCTCACTGCACATGGTACTCTCAGTCCTTTAACCCTTTGGGTGCCAGAGGCGTACGCAATGCATTGCTTTGCAATGCGTTGAGTACCCCTCTGGCACTCAGAGGGTTAAGGATCAGAGAACTGGCCTCTACTTCTTTGCTTTGCAATGCATTGCACGCAACTCTAGGTTATAATTCTTTGAGGGTCAGAGGTGCACACCATGCATTGCAGAGCAATGCGTTGTGCACCCCTCTGGCACTCAAAGGGTTAAAGTGTTTGTAGTCATCTTTGCCTCCATGGACATGACATCCAGCACTGACTGAATATGTGATCTCCTGAGACAAATAGCACTGTCAAAATTCATAGAGGCCATTAAGATTTTCTGGCCTTAGTAAGAGGTGTGTGTGTATTGTTATTAATAGGTGGTATTAGTCCTCCTTTAAACATGAAATTGCCATTATTGTGAACAATTACCAAAGGACATCCAGTAGATTTCCGTTGCTATGTCTGTTGTAAGCATTTGGATGATAAACCATGAGTAATAATGGCCTTAATTTAAGTCAATGTGTGACGGCCCGGCAGGGTCCTTGGGTATTTGCAAAACAGGAGCCCAGGTGCAGCGGACAGCGGGTAGAGGCACCGGAGTAATCCAGCAGGATAAGACAGAGGCAGGACTGTAGATGGGTCAGAGGACAGGGCAGGCGGCAGCACAAGCAGAGTCAGAGACAAGCCAAAGGTCAGGGTAGGCGGCAACACAAGCGGAGTCAGAGACGAGCCAAAGGTCAGGGCAGGCGGCAACACAAGCGAAGTCAGAGACAAGCCAAAGGTCAGGGCAGGCGGCAACACAAGCGAAGTCAGGAAACGAAGCAGGATCAGGAACCAGGCTATCAGACAGGACTGTAAGACACAGGTAAGCGCAGCAAGGCTACAGAACAACTGAGCAAAGACTGGAGGGAGAGAGCAGACTTAAAAAGGGAACAGACAGTCACATGACCTGGGGAGCACCACTAGTGGAAAAGACACTCCTACTCTACCATAAGCCTGCCCACCAGCTCATTCATTAGCCTCAGTGGACACAGCTGACATGTCTCCCGCATGTGGGGAACCACTGGAGGCATCAGAGGGCGGTGAAGGGACCCAGGATAGAGGTTGCATAGCCGGCCAACCGTGCATGCGCCGAGAGGCAAGGACCGCGGCGCTTAGAACCCGAAAGCGCCGCGGCCGCCTTGATCCCAGCGTGGAAGCCAGCCGACTCTGCAGACGCCGTGGGTGCCTGGACCGGGTAGGAGACCGTCGGCCATCGTGACAGAGCCCCCGCTGCAGACGCGACCCCAGGGCGCGACCCGGGGATGGACGACCAGGATGACGTCTGTGAAAAGCCCTGACTTTAGCAGGGGCGTGTACGTCCCTGGCCGGCTCCCAGGACCGTTCCTCTGGGCCGTAACCCTTCCAGTGTATCAGATATTCTAACCTGCCGTAACGCCTCCTGGAGTCTAAGATCTCTTGGACTTCGTACTCCTCAGACCCATTGACCATGATCGGGTCAGGAGGGGGAGCGGTGTCCTGTCGAGCGAAACGGGAGGCTCTCCAAGGTTTAAGCAAAGACACATGGAATACTGGATGCAGCCTATAATGAAGAGGAAGATCCAAGCGGACTGTCACAGGATTAATAACCTTGGAGATGGGAAATGGGCCAATATAGCGAGGCCCTAGCTTCTTGGAAGGGTAGGACGTTCGCAAATACTGTGTGGACAGCCAGACTTTCTCCCCTGGCACATAGGTCGGTGCCTGAGATCTTTTTTTATCGGCTTGTCCTTTGTAGCGTTGTTGAGCTGCTACTAGGGAGTGCTGCAGGGTACGTCTCAGCTGGTATAGGGTGTTGAGTCGTTGGGCAACATCAGGCACTGTAGTAGGACAGGGAAGATCCGGAAGGGCGAGTGGGTGGTAACCATAGTTGGCGTAAAACGGGGTGAGTTTGCTGGAGTTGTGGATGTGGTTGTTATAGGAGAATTCCGCAGTGGGAAGCAATGAGAACCAGTTGTCTTGGAGGTAGGAGGTATAGCAACGGAGGTATTGTTTGAGTGTTTGGTTGGTCCGTTCTGTTTGCCCGTTGGTTTGGGGATGATAGGCTGAAGACAAACAACGTTGGATATTCAAATGCCGGCAGAAGTGAGTCCAGAATCGAGAAGTAAACTGAGTACCACGGTCAGTGATTATTGACCGGGGTAGACCATGGAGGCGGTAGATCTCCTGCAGAAAAATCATGGCGGTCTTGGCTGCAGAGGGTAACCCAATTGTGGGGATAAAGTGTGCCATTTTGGTGAGACGGTCCACGACCACCAGGAGGGTGTCGTGTTTGTGTGATGGTGGTAGCTCCACAATAAAGTCCATTGCAATATCTGACCATGGGCTGGAAGGAACCGGGTTGGGTTGAAGGAGGCCTGCGGGTCTGGTCTTAGGTGATTTGGCCCGGGCACAAACCTCACAGGTGGATACATAATCCTTGGTATCCTGTGTCAGGGTTGGCCACCAGAAATAGCGACGGATATTCTCACTAGTACTGGTCACCCCGCCGTGGCCTGCTGACAGAGTGTCATGGAACAATTTCAAAACGTCAGGGCGGATAGCCGGAGGGACATAGACCTGAGCTCCATGGTGCCATAGGCCTTGCTGCAGCGTTAGTGGGGGTTCCATGAGTGGGGGACGGTTAATGGAGGTGCGTATTCGATCCAGCAGTGACACTTGGGTGGCCAAAAAATGTTGCAGAGGTATGATGGTGTCGGTTGTATCTGTATCCTGGGCCAAGTCCTCATACATTCGGGATAAGGCGTCGGCCTTCTGGTTCTTGGTTCCAGGCCGATATGTAATCAGTAGATTAAAGCGGGAGAAAAAGAGAGACCACCTGGCCTGGCGAGGACGAAGTCGTTTAGCGGACTTCAAGTATTCAAGGTTACGGTGGTCCGTATACACTGTAACGGGTAGAGAAGCCCCCTCCAGAAGATGGCGCCACTCCCCTAGGGCACATTTGATAGCGAGCAGTTCCCTCTCTCCGATGTCGTAATTTTTTTCTGCTGATGATAGTTTGCGTGAATAGAATGCTACCGGGTGGAGGCGGTCATCTTTATCACCTCTTTGAGACAAAACCCCACCCAGGGCCAATTCCGAGGCGTCAACTTCCAAGTAAAAGGCTTTGGAAACGTCTGGTTGCACCAAGATAGGGGCTTGGGTAAACAGACCCTTAAGTCTGTCAAAGGCTGATTGTGCCAGAGGTGTCCAGGAGAATTTTTCACATGTCTTAGTGAGTGACGTAATCGGAGCACAGACTCGGGAGAAGTCCCGTATGAACTTTCGGTAGAAGTTAGCAAACCCCATGAAGCGTTGGACGGCTTTCCGATCTTTGGGGATAGACCACTCCAAGACTGCCTTCACCTTCCGGGGATCCATTTGAATGTGGCCTGGCGTAAGTATATAACCTAGGAATTCAACGGTGGTAGTATCAAAGACGCATTTTTCAAGCTTGGCGTATAGGCCGTGCTCCCGAAGACGCTGAAGGACCTGGCTGACATGACAAGTGTGTTGGTCCGGGGAATCAGAGAAGACCAGAATATCATCTAGATAGATCACTATGAAGGTGTCAAGAATATCCCGGAAGACGTCGTTCAAGAAGTGTTGAAAAGAGGCGGGTGCGTTACACAGCCCAAAGGGCATGACTAGATATTCAAAATGCCCATACCGGCTCCTGAAGGCTGTCTTCCACTCATCCCCGTCTCGGATGCGCACCAAGTTATAGGCTCCTCGAAGGTCAATTTTAGTGAAGATAGCGGCACCTCTCAACCTGTCAAGCAATTCCGGGATCAACGGGAGTGGATATCGATTTTTGATGGTTATGTTGTTAAGGGCTCTGTAATCTACACAGGGGCGTAGACCCCCGTCTTTCTTGCCAACGAAGAAAATGCCCGCTCCGGCCGGTGAAGTAGAAGGCCTGATGAAGCCTTTGGCCAAGTTGTCAGTGATGTATTCTTTCAAGTACTTGAGTTCAGACTCTGCGAGTGGGAATATACGCCCAAACGGAATCGGAGCCCCAGGAAGTAGGTCGATGGGGCAGTCGTAAGGACGTCTAGGAGGTAGTTTGTCCGCATTTCTCTTGTTAAAGACATCCCTGAAGGCTTCGTACTTGGATGGTAGTGCAGGAACAGAAGTGACGGACAAATGAGGGACTGAATGGGTTACCTGAACCCCAGAGGAGGCAGTGAATGTGAGAGTACCCTTGCTCCAATCAATGGCGGGGTTATGGGTGCGGAGCCAGGGCAGACCGAGAATAAGTGGAAAGAGGGGAGAAGGTACCAGGTCCAGACAGAGCACCTCTTCATGCCGGTCACCAATGAGGAGACGAACCGGAGCTGTTTCATGAAGGATAGGACCGGTCTTTATCGGTGTGCCATCCACTAGGTATAACATCAAGGGGTATGGCTTTTTTCGGGTTGGAATGTTCCATTTCTGGGCCAGGGCTTGGTCCAAGAAACACCCGCTGGCTCCGGAGTCGATGACGGCTGAGGCGGTGTGGAGCTCATCGTCCCACTGCAGAGAAAGAGAAACAGATAAGTAAGTTGTGAGCGTAGGGGTGGCCATGTTCCAGATGTGATGTGTAACAGGTTTCTTACCCGGAGGCGTGGAAGGACGTACTGGACATGTCCGCAGCATGTGATCGGGCTTTCCGCAGTATAGACAGAGGCCTTGGGAACGACGTCTCATACGTTCTTCTTTGGTAAGGGGGCGTCGGACGAGGCCTATCTGCATTGGTTCGTCAGTCAGGGAAGCAGGAGTAGAAGAGGTAGCAGCCTCTGGTGGGGCAGAAAACCGGCTGGATGTGTGAAGCCTCTCCAGCCTCCTCTCGCGGAACCTACGATCAAGTTGAGTGACTAGTAGGATCAGTTCTTCTAGAGAGGGAGGCATACCCACCCGGGCTAACTCGTCCTTGAGGTGTTCTGAGAGTCCTAGGCGAAATTGTTCTATCAATCCGGTCTCATTGAGTCCAGTATCGGGAGCGAGTTCACGGTATTCTGTAATGTAATCCTCTACAGGTCTTCTCCCTTGATGCAGGGAGCGTATAGCTGTCCGGGCCGCGGAGGACCTCAAGGGGTCATCGTACAGGATTCGCATAGCATCGGTAAAGCGAACCCAAGAGTCTAACTGAGGGCTGTTGGAATGCAGTAGCTGATGTGCCCAGACCTGTGGTGGCCTTGATAGCAGCGCGATGGCTGTCCGGACCCTGATGAAGTCATTTGGATAAGTACGAGGCTTCAGGGAAAAGAGCAATTCACAGGCGGTGATGAATGTCCTGAAGTCAGATCTCTTGCCTGTGAACTTGTCGGGCATAGGAATGGCTGGTTCGGGTGCCGGAAACATCTGAGGGCGCGCTGCAGGTGGAGGTGATGGTGGGAGGGGTACAGTCTCCGCTCTTTGTCTCTCATGGAGCATAGTGGCATGACTGGCCTGAAGTTCTTGGAAAGACTGCGTAAGAACGGTCACCTGGTGTGTTAGCGCAGTGAGCGCTTCCGCTATCTCTGCGGGCTCCATATATAGGGCTCAGTTGTTATGTGACGGCCCGGCAGGGTCCTTGGGTATTTGCAAAACAGGAGCCCAGGTGCAGCGGACAGCGGGTAGAGGCACCGGAGTAATCCAGCAGGATAAGACAGAGGCAGGACTGTAGATGGGTCAGAGGACAGGGCAGGCGGCAGCACAAGCAGAGTCAGAGACAAGCCAAAGGTCAGGGTAGGCGGCAACACAAGCGGAGTCAGAGACGAGCCAAAGGTCAGGGCAGGCGGCAACACAAGCGAAGTCAGAGACAAGCCAAAGGTCAGGGCAGGCGGCAACACAAGCGAAGTCAGGAAACGAAGCAGGATCAGGAACCAGGCTATCAGACAGGACTGTAAGACACAGGTAAGCGCAGCAAGGCTACAGAACAACTGAGCAAAGACTGGAGGGAGAGAGCAGACTTAAAAAGGGAACAGACAGTCACATGACCTGGGGAGCACCACTAGTGGAAAAGACACTCCTACTCTACCATAAGCCTGCCCACCAGCTCATTCATTAGCCTCAGTGGACACAGCTGACATGTCTCCCGCATGTGGGGAACCACTGGAGGCATCAGAGGGCGGTGAAGGGACCCAGGATAGAGGTTGCATAGCCGGCCAACCGTGCATGCGCCGAGAGGCAAGGACCGCGGCGCTTAGAACCCGAAAGCGCCGCGGCCGCCTTGATCCCAGCGTGGAAGCCAGCCGACTCTGCAGACGCCGTGGGTGCCTGGACCGGGTAGGAGACCGTCGGCCATCGTGACACAATGTAAATAGTAATCGTAGGTATTCTTTACTAGGGATGGGCGAAAATATTCACATCAAACCAAAATCTGCGAATAATGGGACTTCCCACTTGGTGAATAATTTCCGACTGAAAAATGCAGTTTTTCTGCTTTTTTCTCCTTACAAATTATATACAACATATAGCAAATGTTATTTTATTTCCCAATGGCATAGTATAAAAGGGGTATGATGGTGCCTGTGTTGGTGGAGTGTGGGGAAAGAATCAGTTGATTCTTTTTGGGGGGTTTGTTTACTGGGATTGGGGGGCAGTGGCTAAAAAAATAAATCCTAAGTACAGTTAACCCCCCCCCCATAAGAGATGGTATAAAAGGGGTCTTAGGACGGTGCCTGTGTTAGTAGGTGGCTGTTACGGTTTTATGTACATTCAGAAACAGAAGGTTTTGGTAAAACACAGTTTTATTAGCACACACAGAAAACAGTAACCCTCGCGGGTCCAGCATACAGATGAATATAAAACTGACACAGGACAGGTTACAAAGATTTGATTAACCCACACAGGTCCAGTATGTAAGAACAATATACAATACTGACACAGGTCAGGTACAGTTCGTATGATACAGTGTGAATATAGCAGAATGATACTATTAGGCCAGGAACAGTGGATAGGCCCTAATAGTGGAAAGCCCACAGTATACTCTCTATGCAGAGAGTGACAATAGCGACTGTAATCACAGAGGAGCAAGTGAAGCCAGGATATGAGACTGGCTACTGGGCACCAGAGGAATGCGGCAACCAGCGGTATCGTGAACACCAAACCGGGACTGCAATGTTTCGTGACCCAAGTGCACAGCACCGGATGGTGCAACGTAACGCCAACTGAGACTACCGTGGATGTTGATCCAAGTGCACTACACCACCCCGCAAGGGGTTAACGAACGCTCCAGTCTGTGGCAACTGCTAGTTGTAAAGATAGCTTGAGGCGCCCAACAGTAACCCAACCTCAGGGACAGCAGTAAACAGACCAAGCGACCGTGGTGCAACCGGTACACTCTACTGGAGTGGGAGCGAATAGGCACTAAGGAGAGAACGGGTCACGGATAGGACTATCTGCACAGTAACCGAGGCAACCGGAGGTCTGGTACAGACCAAAAGAGAGCGTGTGTGTGACTCTGGCCGCACAGCAGGAGCAGGACGTCCTCCAAGCCGGAACAGTACACGGAGCAGGAGCTTCAGCCAAACCGGGTCGGTACACGGAACAGGAACTTCAGCCAAGCCGGGTCGGTACACGGAGCAGGAACGTCAGCCAATCCGAGTCAGTACACCGAGCAGGAACCTCAGTCAAGCTGGGTCGGTACACAGAGCAGGAACGTCAGCCAAGCCGGGTCGATACACAGAGCAGGAACGTCAGCCAATCCGGGTCGGTACACAGAGAAGGAACGTAATCAGGCAGAATAGTCAGGCAGTCCGGGTCATACACTGATATCATACGAACATAACGGAACAAGCACTAGGTAACAGAAACACCACGAAAGGGCAGCGAATAAGTGACAGCATTGAGTATTTAAAGGCTGTCACTGGGAGAAGCAAAACATTGTAGCCAATAAAAGTTATCAGGAAGTAACATGTGTCAAAATGTCGCCTGTATAGCACGGGCACAGTGATAGTGGCATCTGGGGAAAGAATCACTTAAACAGAGAATTTAGTTTTGGGTGGCTTGTTGACTAGTGTTGGGGGATAGTTAATAAAAACAAAAATAAATAAAATAAAAAAATAAATTTGTACGTAACATGCGAGAGACAGGGACCCCCTGACGTAAGCTGCCACTGGGGTAGACTGATTCTTGACATAATATTTTTGTATTCCGTAGAGGATGGTTTGTAAGATTTGTTGTTAGAGGCCAAAGCCCCAAGGAAACATTGATTTGTTGAACTTAGACTTGTTTGGCACAAGCCCTAAGGGTAAGGAACTGATTTATAGGACTTAGACTTGCCACAAGCCCTAAGGAAACATTGATTTGTAGGACTTAGGCTTGTTTGGCACAAGACCTAAGGAAACATTGATTTGTAGGACTTAGGCTTGTTAGAAAAAGCCCCCAAAAATTGTTTATTTTTTTGTAGGCCTATGTTTTTTTTTTTGTTTTTTTTAAGCACAATCCTGAGAAAAATAACAAATTGCCTACTGGCCTAGTGCCAGCAGGTCATGCCGTGTTGGCCATTGACCATTGTCAAATGACAAATTACAAACTGCTGTTCTTGCTTCTGCTGCTGAGTTATTTAAGTAGCAGGATGGTTCACCAGCTCAAAGGGAATAGGATCAACAACAGCAGTAACATGGGTGATGGATGATTAAGGCTCCACTTGCCACCACTAGCTCCAGGGATGCGCTCGAGGCAGTAGCAGAACCATAACTAGCCCCCACCACTTCACATAATTGTGGAGAAAAGAAGAAGTTGTCCAATAATGTTTCTCCACCTGCCACTCCTCCAAAATCATGGGAGTGTTGAGAATATAAATTTTTCCTGTGAGAGCAGGAACTGTGCCTCTCACATTATCAACTGCAATGTGCACAGCGTAAATAAGGGAAGAACTGGGGAGTGAAACAGTGGGTACTTACATGAAACACCTGGCACAACTATATCAGAACACCATAACACTTAGGGTCCCCAATGTGAAATCCTCCACCAGAAATCAAGTGCTGCTGCTGTCACTCACTATTCCCCTTGTTCACACCCCGCTAAGGACACATGACTGCTTGCTGACAGTTTAATCGTAATGATGAACCCTCCTTGCCACCAACTTAGCATATTCTGTGGGATGGAATCTCCTCAGATCCCACTTGATGCTCTGCTTGCAATTCTCCTCCACCACACTTCCATGTGTGGTCAGTGGAACACAAAGTGTGCAATCGGTGGACACGAACTGCCGCATCCTAACATCTACAGAGTGGCTATCACTTGGCAGGGGAGGTAATGATGAATGAGGTGGACTGGCAGAAGTTACCCTAGAACAAGAAGGTGATGGGGAGCTAGTTGTTTCGCTTGTCATTGAAACTTCCAGCCTCCGGCTGGGTTGCTCTATTCTTTCTCCTCTTTGATCTCCGCCTTGCCTCTTGTTTCCTTTCTGGAGAGTCAGGGGGTAGAGTGACAGTGGTGTCCTATTTCTTTGGTGGGTGTTTGGCATTAACATGTTTCACATAAATGTCCTGGTGTCTGCGTTTCATGTGTGTTATCAGGGCGGTTGTGCCAAGGTGTGTTGCCTCCTGTTTCCTTCTAATGGACTTGTCACAAGTTGTGCACAGTAGCGTTAGTGATGACTGCACTGTGCATGCCCCAAGAGAAAATAGCCTCACACCAATGACTTCAGGGATGAGGGAAAAGGTGGAGACAAATGGCCTCTTTTTTCTTCTCTTCCACATTTTCCTTCACTGGTGGGGCAGAGGATGATGTTGCTGCTGTTGCTGTTACTGCCTCAGAACAAGCACTGCAGCTTGGACCAGAAATATTGCTGCTGCTGGCAAGTGGAACCTGTTCTAGCCATGCATCACTTTTTGACCCCGTTTCCACTGTGTCCATGGTGGTCTGTGGCATACTAGCCTGCTCCTCAGCATCCTGCTGCCATTGCAACTCGGCAGCAGGAATTAGAGCAGTTTCAAACTCCATAAATTCCAAAAGCTCACTTTTGGTGATGGGGGTGATGCCCAGCCTCATCCCTATTGCCAATTCCTTCTCAGTTTGGGCTAAAAAGGCCATCAATGTATCTTCCACCTCAGCTTCTTCTCCACCACCATCATCATCATCACCACCACGAATCCCTCAGTGCTGCTGCCTCTCTATTACAGATATCTCACCTGTTGGAGGAGCTGATGAGAAATGTGACAGAGGGTCCCCTAATGTCACAATTGCAATTTCTTGTTGACCTGAAGAAGGCAGACTTGCAGCACTAGCAGCAGGCATGGCCAGCTGATCTGTGCTCCTGGTGGTGGTGGTATTATTACTACTAGGCAACAATTATGCCTTCTTCAGGATCATGTTCCACCTGGACAATGCTGTGAGGGGAATGGCACTCCGATATATTTAAAGCTGATTTTTCCACGACAAAGCAGACAACAACATGGTTTTCAATTATTTTTTCGCTGGACCATGACAGGACCTTCCCCTCCCCCCATGCTTTACCTCTTGATGGCCACAGGGTTGTGCATAGCATTTCAAAGCAATGCATTTTCCACCCAATCTGATCATCAAGGGGGTTAATATTCCCACATAATATGAAATATTTTCAAGGTCAATACCATCTTTATGTCTGTACAAATAACGAATTTATATCTGATGTGGTGTTATTATTTTTTTTTTTATAAAGAGCTGCATATCACTCAGCTCTGTGCAATAAGGAATAAACATACTGAACCTTAGTAAAGTTACCTACTGCATACAATACAAAAGGAGTAGGGTGAAGTACTCTCAGGAAAGGTCATATATGAGTTCACCACAATTTGATTTTTTTAAAGGAACACTAGCACCTAAACATGAACAGGGGTTATATACACTTAAATGCCCTATACATATGCTCTGTTCTGTCTCCCATTTCTGCTTTTTATTAGGTACCATACACAGCAATTCTGTTGACTGATTCCTATCAATCTTGTCAAAGTGACTAGATTGACTAGAGTGTCTAGAGTGACTAGATTGTCAAAGTGACTAGATTGACTGCTTATTGCACTGTGTATGGGTTACATCAGTCAAACAGAGCTGGCAAAATTGGTGATTTTGGTTGGTCAGCTTGAAAATTTGGATCTCCTGGGGATCAGATTGTTGTGTGTTTGACCTAAACACACCAAACCACAGCAATCTTGAATGGAGTGTGCGTTGGCTTCTTCTAATGTCTGGGAGCCGTGAGTTACCTGCGCTCTCCTGAGGCTGTTGCATTTGTGCAGCCACTTCAGCTTGTTTATCTGTATCTGCCTGCGGTAGTGAGATGGCCTGCTCTGTATTAACAACATCTTGTACACGAAGGTCTGCAAGGCTGACTTCTATAGTGAATAGCACTGTATTTTCACTTGTGTCTGACATGATAAATCTGCTCAGTACTATGTAATGTAATATTCAAAAGGCAATGAAGTCCTAGTGTAAGCTATTGTAACAATGTAACACAACAATGTAAATATCAACACACTTGAATGAAATATGCAAAAAATACGTAAATGTGACACTCAGAAAATTTAAAATTTTTGTCTATTTTAACAGTACCATATATACATTTACTAATCTATTTAGTCTTTCTAGTTTTTAACTAAGCCATCCAATGAAAGAAAAATGTCCACTGCTGTCTTTAGGGTGAAAATGATATGATATGAAATACCAGCACAAGTAAAATGTCTGCAGTATTAACTAATTCCAATACTCTAATGTAAGGGTGCCTGCTTGTTCAGCCTTTACTTGCTCACTGGCTACTTCAGTCATTTAATTGCCAGTGTTGTACTTCACTTAGCAAACATGTGGAGTCTCTTGCTGGCCGACTTCTGCATGCAGCTTTACTGTGTCATGTCCCTCACTGAAGCATTGAAGTGTTCTACTATACCGCTCTTACTCACAATGAAAGCCGAGGTTCCTTTTTACTTACAGATGTTTAATGTATACATCAAGTTACAACACCGACATTTACACCAACACCGTAGAACACTTTTGCCTGCTTGTGAGCTAAGAGAGGGGTTTGTATCTTAAAGGGATAGTAATACTTCATTTTAACTTTATTTTATTTTGTAGGCATTAAAAAAACATGAAGAATGATATAAGTCTTATCTCTGAAACCTTTATGGTTTAAGAGATATTCACAAACAAAGTATCCCCCCCCTGTTCAACCAGATAAGAAGGGAGATGCCCAGGTAGACTGCAGAGAGGGACAATCTTCAATTAAGATAATGGAAAAAGCTGAAAAACTTTTCAAGGGGGGAAGGGCTTTCATTGTTTTCATACAAAGAAAATTGTCCCCTTCTGTTATCTGTACTGTCATACAACCTGATCCACATCTGAGAAGAGATGGCTTACACTAGGAAAAAGGGGTGGGGAGGGGAACTTTGCTTGTGAATATCTCATAAACCATAAAGGTTTGAGAGATAAGACTTATATCATTCTTCATGTTTTTTTAATGCCTACAAAATAAAATAAAGTTAAAACGAAGTGTTACTATCCCTTTAATTCTTAGTCAAATGGCTTATATTTTACAAAAATAAAACTTGCAATGATAACAATGTTCAATCTCTTAAAGGGATAGTAATACTTCGTTTTAACTTTATTTTATTTTGTAGGCATTAAAAAAACATGAAGAATGATATAAGTCTTATCTCTCAAACCTTTATGGTTTATGAGATATTCACAAGCAAAGTTTCCCCCTCCTGCCCTTTTTACGTACTGTAAACAATCTCTTCTCAGATGTGGAATGCAGTGTATAGACCAGACAGATAACATAAGGGGACACTCTTATTCCTATGAAAACAATGAAATCCCTGCCCCCCTTGACAAGCTTTTCAGGTTTTTCCCTTATCTTAATTGAAGATTGTCCCTCTCTGCAGTCTACCTGGGCACCTCCCTTCTGCCCTGGCTGAAAAGTGTTACATCAGTAAAAGGGGTGGGAGGGGGACACTTTGCTTGTGAATATCTCTTAAACCATAAAGGTTTGAGAGATAAGACTTATAGCATTCTTCATGTTTTTTTAATGCCTACAAAATAAAATAAAGTTAAAACGAAGTATTACTATCCCTTTAAGTATATAACAGGATCCTTCAGCTGTATACAAGCACCTTGGGTTGGTCAGTATTTTGAAAACTGACAGTTACTCTCTTTGTAAACCAGGAAGTGACATGCAATAATGCACCATGGGAACAAAACCAATTAAAGGGATAGTGATGTTTCATAATAAAAGCAGCTCTAATTAATCATCATAGTATTTGGACTTTGGAGAGTGTTATTTCAATTCTGTACAGAATTGACAAAGTATCCCCCTCCCGCCCCTTTTACTGATGTCACACTGTTCAGCTAGAGCAGAAGGGAGGTGCCCAGGTAGACTGCAGAGAGGGACAATCTTCAATTAAGATAAGGGAAAAACCTGAAAAGCTTGTAAAGGGGGGCAGGGATTTCATTGTTTTCATAGGAATAAGAGTGTCCCCTTCTGTTATCTGTCTGGTCTATACACTGCATTCCACATCTGAGAAGAGATTGCTTACACTAGGTAAAGGGGCGGGAGGGGGAAACTTTGCTTGTGAATATCTCATAAACCATAAAGGTTTGAGAGATAAGACTTATATTCTTTATGTTTTTTTAATGCCTACAAAATAAAATAAAGTTAAAACAAAGTATTACTATCCCTTTAAAAACACATGCCATCTATTGGAAGTAAACATTATATACACATAAAACTTTGTGAATGCAAATACACACACTCTGTTTCACTCACTCATTCATGCACTCACACATACACACTCTTACACACACACAAACACACTCTCTTACACACGTACATTTACACACACACTCTTACACACACACACACATTTACACAAAGAAACACACATTTACTTTCTTTCACACACACTCACATTCCTTTTAACTGTTAAATAAGCAGTCCACAAATCTCACAAAGTCCAGTTTATTAATATCAACTAATATATTTAATTTCATTCACAATGGTGAACTGACAATTATCTAAATATTTAATTTCACGTTAATTGAATTTGACCCACCATTGATGGACTTTAACTGGTCCGACTGGTTTTTGAGTATTGTGTTGAATTGCTTTTGCGAGTTTTGTATTCGTCTACATTTTGCAGTTTTGTAAGACACATGTGTCATGATCCAGAAGCATTGTTAGCATTTCTTACTTCATTTTAACAAATTGGATTGCAGGAAAAGCAATTATATGATGTTATAAATAACTAACAATATTTTTTGTTCCCTCCATTCCAGCTGGAATCAGTTCCTATATAGGAATAGATCTGGAAGCACGAGGCAGATCTTTATCTCTCTCTGTTTCTCTGTGTCTCTGTCTCCCTCAATCGCTTTCCTTCCTTCTGATACAGTTTGTAAAATCACAAAAATTACTTATACATTGGTGAACCAACTCATAAAGCCAACTGTGGGAGATCATCAACTTTTACATTTCCAGGATATAGTCCATTGAGCATGGGTGTTAGGACTGAACCTCACATAGATATCAGGACATTATATTCAGAAATACTGGCTCATAAGATTAAAGACAAAAATGAGCAATTTTGCGGCAAAACAACTGAACAATATTTTTAAAATGAACCCTTGGCTATCAGAGTTCTCAAATGTATTTCTTCTCACTAACATCCAAGGAGTCGAAAGCCAATTTTAAATCAATTTAACTTTTAGTTGTTTCAAAATGTACACTTGTGCTGGCTCAGAGTTGCTGTAAAAATATGAATAATCCTTAAAGGGATAGTAATACTTCATTTTATCTTTATTTTATTTTGTAAAAAAACATGAAGAATGACATAAGTCTTATCTCTCAAACCTTTATGGTTTAAGAGATATTCACAAGTAAAGTTTCCCCCTCCTGTCCCTTTTTCCTAGTGTAAGCCATCTCTTCTCAGATGTGAATCTGGTTGTAAGACCAGACAGATAACAGCAGGGGACAATCTTCTTTGCATGAAAACAATGAAAGCCCTTCCCCCTTTGACAAGTTTTTCAGCTTTTTCCCTTATCTTAATTGAAGATTGTCCCTCTCTGCAGTCTACCTGGACACCTCCCTTCTGATCTGGCTGAACAGGGGGGGGATACTTTGCTTGTGAATATCTCTTAAACCATAAAGGTTTCAGAGATAAGACTTATATTGGTCTTCGTGGTTTTTTAATGCCTACAAAATAAAATAAAGATAAAACGAAGTATTACTATCCCTATAACCCCTTGAAATCTCTCCATAGCATTGTGAAACTGGATACTTCTTTAACATCCAGGGGTTAATAGATTAGTATATCAGGATATATGCTGAAGGGCCATGGGTCTGCCACATTTAGGTATCGTCTTGACTGTTAGGAAGAATACGTATAATTAATTGCCATTCTATAAGTTTATATATAAATGTTTCCCTCTAGAATCCTATGATGTATTTCATTTAAAATTCCTTTTGAGTTAATTGGATATGGTGAGGGGGTGGACATGATTTCACACTGTAAAAGCTCACGTCTCTTTTACAATGATAAAACCTCTTTGAACCTGACCACAATTGCTATACTCTTTATAAGGAAAACACATTTCCTTGCAGTGTTGTTCTTTATAATAATGCGTAATAATAGTAAAATTATGTGTAATATAGTTGGGAGAAAAATGAATATGTACCCATGATGTGTACTGTGACGGGATTTCATACAGACTTCAATGCAATTAAAATATATTAAAATGTTTCTTTTTCATATGTATGTAAATGCCCAAAGTGAGCATGTTTCTCAAAGTTTTTATTGTTTTATGCGAGATGCCATATTTGCAGTGTGGTACCCCCTCCCTTCCCGGCAATATGATAAAATCATGTGTTGGTACACCCACTACAGATGTATGTTCTGTATTTTGCTGCAAAATAGGGCTGGCTGAGAGGGGCTGATTTACTAGGTAGATGTGGAGAAATTCTGGGGAAAAACAACTGCAGCTCTGTAGACGCATAAAAAGTTCCATTGCTTTAAATTGGGCTTTTAACCCCTTAAATGTCAGAGAGAGGTGTCCAATACATTGCTTCACAATCCGTCAGACATTTTTCTAACATATAAGGGGCTGGAAGTTCCATTTAAAACAATTGGAATTTTGGCAATTTTATGTGTCCCCTATAATGCAGTTGGTTTGCTCTAGAATTACTCCAGTTCTTATTAATACATTTGCCTCAGTTGGTTGAATGTGTTAACCTTTTGAGTGCCAGAGAGGTATTTAACACTTTGCAACGCAATGAGTTTGATACCTCTCTGCCACTCAACGGGTTAATTTGCCATCTCAGCTCCACTTTGGATAGCCTCCAATACCAGTGGCTGCACTTCAGGGTATGCAACCTCCGTAGCATCTCAAACTGAGCTGGATGTAACGTTAGCTCAAAACAACACAGCTCCGAGGTGAAGTGAGAACGCGCTCGCTGGGGCTTCTGGGAGCGAAGTGGGAAGTCCTGCTGCTCCGTGCCGCACATACAGAGTGCCGCAGTATGCGGAAGTGGCACTTTTTAAACATAAATATCTCGGCTCACAGGTCAGTAAATTTAAAACAAAACCCAGCGCTGGTATTGCATTAGGACTTATAACCAGCGCTCCAATTTTTTTTTCATGTGAATGTTCCCCTTTAATGCTCAGAAACAGGTTGAATTTATTAACCATTTGACTGCCAGAAGGGTACACAATGCATTGCTTTGCCAACACAGGCTAGACTAGAGAGGTGCCCAGATTCTCTGCTCTACTCCTCCGATACTCATGAGAAGCTGCTCTGTGCTGCTGTATATTTGTTGTTAGCACATTGCTTGGGCTTGCTGAGGCCACCTGCCTGCGGATGTATGCTAGTGCAGGAACCATCAGCATATGAGCTTGACACAAAAGTACGGGAGCCAGTGATATTAATTTAAAAGCTGTGCAGGAGCAGCTAATGCATTTTTTTACCCAGAGAATGTAATGTTTCACACGGAGACTGTGCCCTAAATCCGGAGTCTCCGGGAGAAACCCGTCAAGTTCCCAGGTATGCCGGTGATGTGTCAGGACCGTTGCCGGTGTTTCTGCCTTAAGGACCAGTGACAGTCCTGGTACGTCATGCACCTCACGGCATGCTGTCATCATGCTGTGGAGGCTGAAACTGACTGCCCCAGGACTGGAGCAGTCAGTCTCAGGCTTTCCCCATTTTGCAGGTATGTGTGATCGCTGACACAGAGATTATATGTACTGGCATAGTCAATGACAAAGGCAATGTATTCTGTACATCTCATTTGTCACTGTTCTCTGTCTCTTTCTTCCTTACTGTGATAGTTAGGAAGAGAGAAGCAGAGAATAAACCTATAATGAAATAAAATGACCAGAGATGGGGAGATTAATCCCTACAGTGCTGCTACTTTGGCAGAATTAAGTGTAGGTCACTGTATGACTGGAACATCTCTGTGTAACTAAATAAATAAGTGGGAGCAAGACTGAAGTATTTTTTTACACAGAATAATTATAAAAAACATTAACGTGAGTTGTATTGCTGTGGAACAAAGTAATACACTTATATACACGTCACACAGTCATCTACAAAAAAGTGGCAAACCAGAGAGGAAAAGATGGACATGGGGATTTTCACCCCAGAGGGACTGTATACCCCTAAAACTGGACACTCAGTAGGTATGAATGACCGTTCATACCTTTCATCAAGTCTCCTTTAAAAATTAACAAATTAAGCAAAAATTATCACAGGATAACTGATAAAAAGTCGTGTTTTTTATTTTTTTTAATCATTTTCTTTATTATCAACAAACTAGTGTAAAAGCCTGTGTACACGGGCCAAGGTCTGGAAACCTTTCAGTGCCAGAGGGGTACGCATAGCATTGCTTTGCAATGCGTTGCGTACCACTCTGGCACTCAAAGGGTTAAGAGGCTGCTACCTCACTGCTCCACGTGATGCAGTCTTGCGTTGCCGCACTCATGCTCCTCACTCACGCGATGCAATCATGCGCAGTAGAGACTGCCTGAATGCACGCAGTCTCTACTGTGCATGACGGCTTCTGACAAACATCCTAGAGAATTATTATATAGGATAACTTAGTGGGTTATTCATATAAATGTGGTATCAAAAGAAAGCCCTATCTGTGACTAAAGTATATAATTTGTGTGGGTGTACTAAAGTAATTAGATGCAAAATATGGGTGAACAAAGACATACTCAAAAGAGGTCAAAATTGCTTCTGTCCGTAAGTCAAACCACCCCAGATTCACCTAGTCCTTAACGGATTATAGAATACTAGAGGAAAGAGAATTATTTAGGATAAGGCAACAGCAAAGGTGCAGTTGAGAGTAGCATGGCTATGGCAAATTATTATACGATCAGTGTGAAGGTGACAGTGCTGAAATGTTTTGGCTTTTCCTGCTGGAGTAAAACAATGATACTCTCATTGCAAGAAATGCTTCATTCAAAAGTTATTATAGTGAAATCTTGCATTTGTTATTGCTTAACAGGTATATATCAACTTAAAGGGTTTATTGTTCTTTTAACCCTTTGAATGCCAGAGAGGTATGCATCCCATTGCTTTGCAATGCTTTGGATACCTCTATGGCACACAAAGGAAGATTTATTAACTCTTTGAGTACCAGAGGGGTATGGAATGCATAGCAGCGAACTTAAATGCCAAAGCAAACTTGATCAGAAGCAAAAAAACAATTAACACCAAAAAGGTTAATGTTTACCGGGATATCAAAATTGCACCATTTCAATGCATCGATGGCCACTATACGATTTGTGAGAGGCTTGTTGGCATATAGCATTAATTATAGTATGATTTAAAAAATCCCATTCAGAGGATGGTGAATCATTACACATCTGCTTACACTTGGATGTCTGTTTCTCTTAATTCATTTTGTAATTGGTCCTGAAAGTGCCAGATTTCATATTTGTAATATTAATTTGTGATTGGTCCTGGAAGTGCCAGATTTCATATTTGTAATATTAATTTGTGATTGGTCCTGGAAGTGCCAGATTTCATATTTGTAATATTAATTTCTTAAATCTGAAAATTGTACAGCAAAACACTTATTAGTGTCTTGCACATACCATTATTTCAATCCAAATAGGAAAATTCAGTCCCATATGTATTTAAGAACATCCTATATAATAATTCGCTAAATCGTGTGTAACGCCGCGACATGCGCAGTAGACACTGCTGCGTGTGCAGCAGTCATGCACAGTAGAGACTGCCCGCGCCGCGGCTGATACGGAGCTGGGTGCTCCGAAGGAGTGTCCAGCTCCGTATCAGCTGTGGTGCGGGCAGTCTCTACTGCGCGTGACTGCCCCGTGACTGGGTGGCAGTGGCACTGTGACTCGTGTAACGGGCTGTTCAACTAGTCAGTTATAACTGGATTTATTCTGGAGTAAACCAACTGAACCGTAAGGGACAAATAAATACTGATATTAAATTAAATGTGGCTTTTAATCCTTTTAATGCTAGAGAGGTCTACAGAGTTGCAGTTGGTTTACTCCAGTATAACTCCAGTTGCTTTTATAATTATAATCCTTATTCATTAATCTGGGGTGCAGTTCTGGAGCAACCCAACTGCATCGTGGGATGGAGGGATCAAAATTCTCATTGATCAGTTATGGATCTTTGCCATGTTGGGAAGAATATACTGCCGACTAAAATATGGGAAAAAGAATTGGACATAATAATTAATAGAGCGGAATGGTGTAGTAAATGAAGTGGTACATTGTTTGTCATTAGTAGAAACACAGTTTAAGGTAATCAGTATATGTGGTATTTGTTTCCCTTCCGGTAATCAGAAATATACCCGGAGTCTTCAAAGTTATGGTGGCGATATAACTCAGAGGAAGGTACTTTTCTGCATACTTGGTGGAGTTGAATTGGAGTTAGAGATATATGGAAAATGTTTTTTGATTTCCTAAGAGATATAGTAAAAGTGAACTTAAAGTAATGTCCACTAAAAAGTTTTTTTGCATGTATAAGAGCTTAAAAAGCTGAGCTAAATGCAAAAATCTGTATCTCTCAAACTGCTATGGTTTAAGAGATACAGGTGTTTAAAGTTTGATCTTTCCTACTGATAGCTGTAAAGCTGTCAGCAGGAGATCCGTGTTGGCCGACACAGAGGCTCTTGAGAAGTGCCGCGATCTTGTTATTTACCACCAATCCCTTCAGTGGAACAGTCTAAAACGTGTGCCTGGTTTTCAAGCACTCGTTTTAGACCGTTCCAATGAAGGGATTCGTGGTGAATATTGAGATTGCGGCACCTCTCAAGCACCTCCGTGTCGGCCGACACAGATCTCCTGCTGACAGCTTTTTTGTGGACATTACTAACACTTTAAATAAAAAAGCCAGAGGAGGCTCTGCTACATCTGAATTGGCCAAAAATGAGTAGAGAGCAACAGAAGATACCTATACACAATTTAATAGCACTTAAAATTATTAATGCAATAAATTGGAAACAATCACAAAAATTTAGTTGGCATCATTTAAAAAGTCAGATTCTTTTACAAATTAAAATGGAAAAGAATATCTGTTAAATAAATTCAAACTGTATTAACCACTTAACGCCCACGTGCTTTGCTATGAACATCACGTGGTTTTTGCGTTAAGGACCAGTGAAGGTAATAGCATGTCACTTACATTTTATTTACAGCACTCTGCTGGGAATGCTGTAAGTAAAAACAGGGAGTGAAATTGACCGCTCCAAGGCTTGAGCAGTCTCTCGCTGTCCCCAGTGTGGCGGGCCGGTACGTGTCACAAGTTATGTGTACCGGCGTGTTGGACACATCAAAGTGGTCCTTAAGGGAAGGTTACTTCCCAGGACCATGGAGTTAAAGGGATAGTAATGTTTCACAAAAACAACAGCTCCAATTAATCTTCATAGTATTTGAGCCATAGAGAGTGTTATTTCAGTTGTGGTTCTAGAGTAATTGAGTGATAAAGTTTTCTCCTCCTGCCCCTTTTACCTAGTGTAAGCCATCTCTTCTCAGATGTGGAATCTGGTTGCTAGACCAGACAGATAACAGCAAACAATCTTCTTCCTGTGAGAACAATGAAAACCCTGCCACCCTTGACAAGTTTTTCAGGTTTTTCCCTTATCTTAATTGAAGATTGTCTCACTCAGGAGGGACGAAGTTGTAGAATGTGCGACGCCAGGCAGGGGACAATGCTGACGAGTGAGGAGGGGAGAGAGGTATCGGAGGAAGCGGGCAGCAAATACAAGCTTGCCATCCACTTCCTCCGATGTCTCTCTCCCCTCCACCCGCTTCCTCCAATGCCTCTGTCCTCTTCAATGTCCCCAGCCATCAAGACGGGATATTAATGAAAGTATATGAAGGGAGCGATGCGGAGAGAGCGCATGGCTGCTTCCTCAATAGTTTCTTTACTTAGATTCATTCATTCATAATGTCCTACCTCCTGTGTCCCATTGTTATTACTACTTTTGCTCCACTCTCCTTTTGAAGGAGAGTGGAGCAAAAGCACTAATAGCAATGGGACACAGGAAGTAGGGCATTAAAAATGAATGACTCTATGTATGGATACTATTCTGGAAGCAGTTCTGCACTCTGATCAATTAATCAGTCACCCGGTTTGACCCAGGGTGACTGACTGATGGGACCGGCAGCATCAAGAAGGCAGTGAATGCCTTTGGGGTCACCCCATGGATCATCTATCATTTTGGATAGATGATCCATGGTAAGGGGGCTAACAGGAGAGGTCCTGGTGCCCCCCTTTGAGGTTTGATGATTTTATAGACCATAAAAGCTCATATAAGCTATGCTGCACATAGCTTATATGCGCTTAACGTTATGAAAGTTCAATTGTTGGCCTCATGGTAGGGAGGTGTCATGAGGGGTCATGACACCCCCCTTGAGGTCTAATATGTATATATTTTATAATAGTTTTTTAATAAAAAAATGTTTAAAACACACACACACACACACACACACACACACACACACACACACACACACACACACACACACACACATACATATACAGGCAAGGTATGTAGTCCATACCTTGCCTTTTAACCCTTTGGGTACCAGAGGGGTAGGAAACATACTAAGCAATGCTTTCCTACCTCTCTGGTGCTCAAAGAGTTAAGTGTTGAATATCAGACAGAATTGTCCACTACATGGAAGTCCCTGAGGTGGATGCGGATGGAGTTAGTATGTCGCATATATGCAATATATGTGACATACTAAGGGGGGGGGATGTCGAAGGGGGGCATTGTGTAGTGCTTGGTGTACTAGTTTTCTTTATTGTAACCCTTTGAATGCCACAGGGTTGAGCAGTGCACATCCCTATGGCATTCAAAGCTGTCCATGGTGCTGAAAGCCATCTCTGTGTTCCCCTAGTGGCTGGGTAGGGAAGCACAGAGAATGCTGTTCAGAACTGTCGACGTTGGTTTTGGATTTTCTGACTGAACTTTCTACTGTGGAGTGCTGTGATTGGCTGTGGTGCTAGGTAACATTTTTATTGTGTGTTTTTAGGAAAGATTTTCTATGCGACGCATGTTTAAGGTGAACATGTATTTTGTTGGTCATCTCTCGTTAGCCTTTCTGGGTAAGGAAGATTTGAATAATAATCCTTTATTTATTTATATAGCGCACACAGATTCCGCAGTGCTTTACACTCATATTGTTTCCTGTCCCCATTGGGGCTCACAATCTCACGTTACCCAGTCTTGGTTAACTCACGAAGGCAGTTTTTTTCTTCACGTTGGTTTTAACGCCAACATTTGGATCGAGCTCTCAGTCTGTGTCTGGCTACGTTAGGGGAGATTGCTTAAAAACTACAACCTGCAAACTGTGATTGACCTGGACTGAGTGCTATTGGCTTTTCCTTGCCGAAGAGAAAAAAAGGACTTATAATTTTGTTTGAAAATATTTGTTTTTGCAGTTTCTGGCTGAATAAAAGCATACCTTTATTTTCAAACAAAGCTGGTTTCAAGTCTCTTTTTCTGGTGAAATCCCATACAAGGACAAACATTTCCATGGATTTAAATCAGATGTTTAGCCCCTTGATTTTGAATCTCCTATAATGATCTCCTACTGTGGTGCATCTCTAGGAATAGCCACATACTGGATGAGGACACAACAACATGAAAGGAACTGATATATATAGCAATGAAGGTTTTTTAGGCTTATTGTTGATTTGATATTTTGTGGATTTTTTTATTTGTCCCTATTGTGAAGTTGGTTTGTTCCAGAATTGCCTTATTTTACCGTTACCCTTTGAGTGCCAGAGGGGTACCCAACGCATTGCTCTGCAATGTGTTGTGTACCCCTCTGGCACTCATAGGGTTAAAGCCCAATATCTGATGGAATTGTCTCTAGAGTATTTTACTTAGCTGAGAGATAGGTCTCTCTTGCATCGCTTTCTATCATCCAGGGGACTAAGTTAATCTTTCTTCTGATATCATCCATAGTTTATTCAGGGTTATTATTTTTTTTCATCTCACAGTAATACTGTTCCAACCTCTGACTCCAGGCCAAGTCCTCCATTAATGATAAATACCACACAGTCTAGTGTAAATGCATTGACGTCTCAGAATTAAATTGGTACATGTGCACTTAGATGAACTGTTTGCTTGTAATGTTTCATCTAGGGTTGTAACTTGCACAATAGCTATCAAGAAAAACCTCACAGTTTTTTATGGAGAAGTAAATGAGTCTATAATATACATAGAGGAACATGCATTTAACCAAAATCTTTGTTCTATAATTTGGAGCTTTATCTCCTGCTATTTCATTTCCAAGAATATTATGAGAGTTTAAATAACGTTGCTGTTGGCCAGGACCACTGATAAAAAAGATACGAATTTGAGTATATATCACTGAAACAGCATATTTGATTAAAAATTATTTGTGAGTATTCACTCATCAATTAAGTATTTTAAGAAATCAGTACAGAGTGGAAATTCCTTATGTGAAATCCTACTCTACACTTGTATGTATGAATGCACATACATGATGGGGCATATGTGTGAAGATAAACATTTAAAGGGAATCTTTTATTACATAGCTTTTAATCTCATTAATGGTATTGCTTTCAACTGCCTGTACACTAGGAGGATGTGCTACAACCTACTGTATCTATCTATCTATCTATCTATCTATCTATCTATCTATCTATCTATCTATCTCTATCTAAAATAACCATGTGCCTTTCCCAGATAATATATATATATATATATATATATATATATATATATACCAAATACTAGTATTGGATAAAAAGGCGCCCCTTTACCCTCTATATCACTTAAGCAAAGAATGATAAAAAAGAGAAACTATATGCTGCTCTCCCAATATTCTGCCAGTAATCAGAATAAGATACAAAGAAGGAAAAAAACACAAATTGGGAAAGTGCAAGTATCTTTAAATAAAGTAAACAATTTATTAAAC
The DNA here is from genome assembly GCA_037306005.1 of Rhinophrynus dorsalis. Lineage (NCBI taxonomy): Eukaryota > Metazoa > Chordata > Amphibia > Anura > Rhinophrynidae > Rhinophrynus > Rhinophrynus dorsalis. Next base: position 120,176,842 of record CM074723.1, on the reverse strand, counting down.
ATAACAAAAAATATAGATATAAATAATAAAAGTCTCCTCTACATAAATAAATATCCCTTATAGCACTATAAACAATGGTAGCTTCGGATGAAATGATGTATAGAAAATGTCCATCTAGTAGAACAGAAAGTCTAGATAGCAGGAAGGACAAACTGTATGTCTCTGTTAGCCAACAGACAAATATCTTGATCATATGATAATATGTGTACCTGCAGGCTAGATGTATTATGGCTTATATAGCTTTGTGATCATACACATTTTCTCTCATCTTTTAAAGGGGATGGTTCCAATGTAGGTAGCTGTTTTACCTCCTCCATTCACAGGCAGAGACTTTCTTGCAGGTATCGTTCTATGATCATGTATTCCGCCTTGCTTGCTGTTATATTATGAAACAAGGTACAATTATCTTCCTCTCCCGTCTCCTATACGCTGGTGTCAATATTGGTAGCACACTTCTGATGCCTCCAGCGGCCAGAGGTATATAAATCATCCCTGAGACTGAAGAATGTCCAATAGCCTCCCATTTCTTTTCAGAAATATATGAATCTCAAATTCAAATAGTATGCAAATAAAATATGTAGTGGAGACTGCATATCCAGTGCGTTTCGTATCAAGATGATACTTCCTCAGGGACAGTTAGCAAACAGATTGCAACAACAAACACCATTTAAATACTCTTCAGTGATCCTAATTTCTCTATCTGATCACAAGCTAGTCTGACTGCATAGGTATCTTATTAACCCCTAAATATATAAATGAGGAATGACTTATCATATATAACCATGCGAACAACCTAAAAGGACATGACTACTATAATAAAGCTGCAAAAAACAGTGCAGTGTGTAAAATGTATACTGTTATGTGTAAACAAAAAATATATAATATAAATAAAAATGAAGAAAAAACTAACTACGAGTACCAAAAAAAGACAACAAAAGACAAATAACCAATACAAAATAAAATACCAGAAATAAATAAAATGAATAACTGAAAAATAAATGAAAGATAAGATTAACACTAAAATAAAAAAGTAATAAATATAATAAAAAATAAAATATAATAAAATAAAAAAATGAAAAAAATAATAAAAAAATAATAAAATAATAATAAAATAAATAGAAAAAAAAGAAATAAATGAAAAATAATAAAATGTTTCAAATATATATAACAAATATAAAAGTGTCATGGTAGCTTAGACAAAGAAAGACTCTGACAGTTAAGATCAACACTACTTTATTGAAAGATATAATACAATAATGGCAAACAAGCACTTCCCTAACCTTCCCAGGGGTCAGGTGTGGAGACAATGCTACAGTCCACTACCCAGGAGCTGACACTGAACTTAGTCCGAATACTGGAACCAGGAACCAGGCAGAGAAAACGCCTATGGTTCAGGGTACCACCTGAGATAGAGAAGGGTGGCAAACGGCCAATCTCTGCCCTAGAATGCTAGGGACAGCAGAGGCACGATACCCCGGAATGCTAGGGTCTAACCAGATACAATACCCAAGAATGCTAGGGCCCACTGCAGTCAGACACCACATCCTAGAACTCTAGGGTTCAGGCAAGATAGTCGGTAAGACCAGAGCAATACAAGGCCTGTGGAGCAATACGATGGTAGAGACCAGGCCCAGGGACCTGCACGGAGGGGGAGCCAGGCCAAAGGTAAAGTGCAAGCGGATTCAGACAAAGCCAAGGTCATATAAGTAAAGGGTAGTCAGATGGAGCCACAGTACTAGCACGGAGAGGGTAGTCAGACAGGTCAGGGGACATACACGGATCGGGTAGTCAGACTGAGCCAGGAATCGAGCACGGATAGGGTAATCAGACAAGGCCAGAGGTTCAGGGTCATACACAGATTGGAATCAACAGCGAAGAATGGGTCACAACACATAATACAAGCAATGCTCAGATACACCACGAAACAATGTTTGAAGGCCGCATATAAGGCCTACCAGAGAGGCGGAGCATAATTTGGTCAATTAAGCTGTATCTACAAAATAGCGAGTGCGCTGTAGTGACGCGTGTATGCAAACAGGAAGTCAGGCAGTGACCAGACATGCTGCAGTTGGCACAAGTGGGGAAAAGCAGTTAATGCCATGGAAGAAGATCACGGGCACCGTGAAAAATGTTAAACAAAAGTAGAAACAAGATATTTTCCTATTGGCTAACCGAGACATACAGTTTGTCCTTCGTGCTATCTAGCCTTTCTGTTCTACTAGATGGACATTTTCTATACATCATTTCATCCGAGGCTACCATTGTTTATAGTGCTATAAGGTACCTATAGCACTTAAGATACATTTATTTATGTAGAGGAGACATTTTATTATTTATATCTCTATAAAATGTTTATTTACTTTATTTAGAGATACTTGCGCTTTCCCTATTTGTCCTATATATATATATATATATATATATATATATATATATATATATATATATATATATATATAACAATTTGATGGAATGAAATGCCCTTGTGTATTTTGGAACATGCACTAAATACTGGGGGTGTACAGAACTTTAAATTTCCTTTGAGAAAATTCCTACACAGAGGAAATGCAGGGTAAACTTACCTCCAGGGGTTGTAGAAACTTTAGGCAATGTGTTCCTACTCTGAGTTGCACAGTACCACTTTGAGTTCTGACATTTCAACATCTCCATAATTCAGATATTTCTGCAATAATGTAATGCTGCATCACGCATGTATACAATGTCATCACACATAAACATTTAGTGTCTCCTTTCTGCTGTGTGGAATAAATTGATAAATTTCTTCCCATGGCAAAATGTTCCAAATACCTCTACTGAGCATCATATTTATCCTTGTGCACCAAAAGAGGAAGTGGATAGATTTGTAAGAAATACATTTATACCTGCTGAAAGCCCATAATTGCTACAAAAGGTCAAAGTAACGTCATTTGATTATTGTTTAAGATAAATGAAATGCAGTGCTTTCCCTTTTAGCCAATGAAGGGGGCTTTATTCCAACAACAGCTGCATATATCCATAATTGTCCACCCCTGGTTGATGGTATTCACCTGTCTATTAGTAGCCTTATGTACAGAAGAGACAATGAACAATTCTGTAGAACATCAACTGCACTACAGAGAAGAAAACGTTCCCAAAGCTCCCACTGATTTAAATGGAGTTTTAAAACCTGTCACTACTTGATAGGTCTCCAACATATTGATTTACATTTTGGGTCAGCCCTACACCATCCATGTTGCTGCAATTTTGTAGTAAAGTATGTCACTTATTTAGTACTGAAGACTAAATGCTATACATCATAACTATTTGAACTCCCACATGTATGAACATGCTAAGAGACACTGAAGTTGTCTGCCATGTAGTGGGGGGGGCTCAAGTCAAGGCAAGTGTTACTCAATATACAGAACAAAAGGATTGTTCTCCCTGCTTCCCATTCAGGTGCATCTAAAATATAACATTAAAATACATACACACATAAATGTGTGCTCTCTGACAATGTTTTTTTTTTTAACAGATATGTGGTGCACACGCCAAAATAATGGTCCATGAGGCAAAACTCAGAAACTTTGAAATTCAGGACCCCCACCTTGGGCCACACCCATACTCCTCACATGACCCAGTCCCACCTACTATTGAAAGACACAGAAGATATCCAGCCTATAACATAAAAGCACAAAAAAACTCTAAAAGTGGACCAGTCTCTTCCAAAGACAAGACAAGCTTAGTTTGTTTTACAGAGAATTAAATTCTTCCTATATATTGTATTTGCCATTTTCTGCAAAAAAAAAAAAAGTTTTTGGAGGCAGAGCTTGTTGTTGAGTGAGATGGCTACATGTTAGAATAGATCCTGGGCCGACAGACTATGGTTGAACCTGCCCCTCCAATGCAGATGGAAGCCACCCTGCTCCCTAGCCCCACAGCTGTCCCTCTTTCAATGCTAGCTGCTTTCTCCACTAAGAATGAGCGCCGCTTGTTGGCCACCAACATCAAGGAGGCCATTCACGAAGAGATGGTGGATCTTCACCCCAATATACAGCAGCTGTCGCAGTGTGTGGATACAATCTCTCTAGTGAGCTTTTCATTCCAAGGTCTGATCACATAACTAGGGGCCACCCATTACAAGAGGAACAATGGTTTCAACTTCAACAGAGGAAAATTTCAGTAAAGTCTGATAAATTCTGAAATTCTTTGTCAAGTGCTGTGGTAATTGCAGGTACAATGGATATATTCAAGTGAAGTTTAGATACATTTCTAGCTTAATGATACATACAGGGTTATACTGTGTATTAGTAACTTAAATATGAAGTTTTTTTAACTAGTGTAACACCCATAATGGAATTGGGAAGGATTATATAATTCTCATTTTCCGGGTTATACTGTGACAACAGTTGAATGTGAATTTTGATTTACTATGTAACTATGAATGTAAACATCTGAAGCTTTAAATGTCTTGAAAAGAGAACAACATAATGATGGATGAAAGTTACAAAGACATTTAACTGAAAAGTGTGTCTAATGTTTCTAATTGTTAACATTACCAGAGCACCTGTCTGGAATAAGGGTTAACATTAGTTAGTGCTTCGCTTCAATAATGAGCATTCATTTCTATGAGTCACAGTTTCATTCTTGTTACCATAGTAAAATATCCGGTATTGTTAACACTGTTATGACATTGTGATAAAATGTGCACCCGCTCATGTGATGTAGTGTCAATGAGTTTACTAAAAATATCTTATATTTACTGCAGTAATCAGGATGTTTTAAATATTACTTGTAAATGTGCATTTTCCCCTGCATCAGGCAAATCAGCTCTGTATACTACCATTTGTTTATAGTTGTGATCTTCAGTGTATCATCGTATATTGTGATGTTCATTTGTAAGTACGTTACTGTTGGGTGTATCTTTAGTAATTGTTAACTTTTTTTAAACCTTTCCATGCTAGTATCTAAAAGATAAAAGGGTGTTAAAAGTTTCCACATTGCATGGAGTATCCTACATAAGAGTAACCCACTGACATTCAAATAGTTAAATCACAGGGTAACTCTTTATTGCCCCTTAAAAAAAAAACCTCTACCGCTGCTTAACCCTTTGAGTTCTAGAGACGTATCCAACATATTGCAATGCAATGCTATGGACACCTCCATGCCACTCAATGTTTTAAATATAACAAATGGTTAACATTCAGATTGTATTGAGATACGCCCTCAGTAATTATAATTATGCTATATTGTTTCAGTTTCACTGTTTACATATTGATTCCCTATAATTTAAGTGTATCATCCTAATGGTATATAGCACAGTTAGGTTCTAAAGCTATCAGATAAATATGCTTTGGTTGTTTGTTTCACTGTTTACATAGATAGTAAATTAGGTTAAAAAGACACGCCATCAAGTTCAACTTTGACTCCTTATAACCCAGACAGTGAGATCAATATTATCTTTCCTGATTCTGTCCTGTTTATCAGAACATCCTGTTTTAGCTAAAACTACACAGTATAACCCTGTATGTTCCCTTCTGCTAGAAGTGCATCTAATCTTCTCGTAAATGTATCCATTGTATCTGCCATTACCACATGCTTCGGCAAGGAATTCCACAATCTAACAAGCTTTCTGTAAAAAAACCCTTCCTCAACTGAAGGTGTATCATTCTTTCTGGTAATTGTAAGGGGGCACCTAGTTATTTGATCAGACCTTCAAATGAAAAGCTTACAGGATAGATCCTTGTACTGACCTCTCACATACAGTGTAACAAGAACCTCTCTTAGGTGTCTTTGTCTAGACTAAAGAAACCACGTTTGGCTAGACTTTCTTTATGTTTCAAATCCTCCATTCCCTTAATTAATTTTGTTGCTCTTCTCTGTACTCCATCCAGTTTGAGAAAATATTTTTTCAGAACTGCTGGCCAAAGCTGCATAATATATTAAAGGTGAGATCTTACAAACATTTACAGTAGCAAAATTATTTTATCCACTCTGTCTTCAATGCCCCTTTTATGCAAAAAGTATTTTGTTTGCTTTAGCTACTGCAGATTGGCACTGTTCACTATTTCCTGGTTTACAATGACTCCCAGCTCTTTCTCTAACAGCAAGCCTCCTAGTAAGATTGCATTAGGTTGATAAGTAGCATTATGATTTGGTTGTCCCAAATACATAAGCTTACACTTTCCCATATTAAATGTCAAATACCATTTGTTTGCCTAAACTATCATTTCATGTTAATCCCTCTGTAGAGAATAACCATCCTGCTTTGAATTTATTACTCTGCATAATTTAATGTCTTCTGAAAATAATTACATTTTGCTTACTCTACCTATTTCCAGATCATATATAAACATGTTAAAAAGCAGTGTATTAAAGGGATAGTAATTACTAATCCCTGTTTTGTAGCCATTAAAAAAGAAGAAAAATGACCCCAGTGGCATTTCTCAAACCCTTATGGTTTGAGAGATAACCGCTTACAAAGTTCCCCCCTCCCTCCCCTTTCCCTGACGTAAGTGCTCTAGCTGACAGCAGGGAAATCCGGTCCCGGGACCGTCAGAGGCTCTGCAGCAGAGCCGAGATTGTGTTAATGAAAAATAAATCCTTCACTTAAAAGGTCTTCTATGTGTGCTTGCAAACCAAGCACACGTAGAAGATCTTTTAAGTGAAGTATTTCTCTTTCATTAACTCGATCTCAGCTCTGTTGCAGAGCCGCTGGCTGATCCCTGGAGAAGATTTCCCTGCTGTCAGCTAGTAGGCTGACGTCAAGCAGGGGCAAACTTTGTAAGTGGTTATTGCTAAAACCATAAGGGTTTGAGAGATGCCACTGGGGGTATTTTTCTTCTTTTTTTAATGGCTACAAAACAGGGAATAGTAATTTTGAAGTATTGCTATCCCTTTAAGTACAAAACCCAGGGTACTCCCTTGTAATCCTTAACTGAGTTGGAGAATTTTCTGTTTACCATAGCACACTGTTCTCTATCCTTCAACCAATTTTCCATCCTGTTGCAAAGGTTATTCCTTAGACTCAATTTCTTTATCACTGGTCTGATGTGCGGCACTGCATCAAATGCCTTTGCAAAATCTAGATATACTACATCTACTGCTTTACCATTATCTAGGTTGCTACTTATTCTTTATAGAGGAGCAAAAGAGATGTCTAACAAGAACTGTTCCTCGTAAAATCATGGTGATTTCTGCTAATAATTTTATTTTTTACTTTGAAATCTTGAACATAATCCCTTATTATGCCTTCAAGCAGTTTTCCCACTACTGGAGTCAAACGCACAGGACTATATTTCTCAGGTTTTGTTTTTGTTCCCTTTTTAAATATAGGCAATATACTAGCTTTACACCAATCTTATGGCTCTGACATTTTGAAGTCTAAAATTAATAGTTTTGATTGTGCCCATACAGTTTTGCTTCATCAAACTGATCTCAAATGAAACCATGTTGTAATCAGTGTTTCGCAAATGTTCACCTACTTTAATTCACTGCCAGTGCTTAAATCCTGGAGGACCAGAGGGCTGTATAACACATTGTGAAACATACACCTCTGGTCTTCAAGGGGTTAGTACACTGGAGGGAGAAAGCCACTGTAGCTAATTTTCTGCATGTGTAAATTAGCATCATGGATTTTATCTCTGGGGAGTGCATTAAAGTAAGTTGAGCAGACATCAGCTTTCACTGACAGCAAATAGGAAATATGCATATTTAAGAGCTGCACTGATGTTAAAGCAGGCCTTGCGTTGTTGTTCATAGCAGTTCTGTTACCTTGGGCTTCGTGTATGACCTGGCTAGTCTTCCATCCATTCTAGTGCTGATCTGTGGCTCTGTCTGACTATTCTTTTGCCTAACCCCTAATAGTGGACATCCAATCTAGTGCAGACTTGTGGCTCTGGCTGACTACCTAAACTGTGTAAGACCCGGCTTGTCTGACTACCCCGTCTGGTGCTGACTTGTGGCTCTGTCTGACTACTCTTTCGTCTTTTCCCCTGGTGATCAGACACCCAATCTAGTGCAGGCCTGGGGCTCTGGTAGACTAAGCGCTGATACTGACTGCAGGCATGAGTCAGGTCGCTCCATGCAGGCGTGACTCAGTTTGCTCCATACTGACTGCAGGCGTGAGTCAGTTTGTTCCATACAGACTGCAGGCGTGAGTCAGTTCGCTCCATACTGACTGCAGGCATGAGTCAGAGTTCGCTCCATACTGACTGCACATACTGACTGCAGGTGTGAGTCGGTACGCCCATTACGTTGGATCAAGATCCTGAGTTCTGGCTCCTGCTCCTGGTTCCTGTTGAGACTACCAGTAGCTAAGGCTTAGTCTCCAGCAGTGTGGTCTAGCGTTGCAGCCTATTATTCCTGATATTAGTGATTGCTTGCTGGTAACCCTCTGCTTGTTCCTGTGTATATATTGTTCTTACTATCATTTGGTTAATAAATTGCATTAACTGTACCATACTGACTCCTGTACTTCTCTGGGTAACCGTGACATCCAGTGATTCAAACCATGCTCAGGGCTCACAAACTGGTGTCAGCTAAAATATGTCATTGTGTTTGGAGAATCTTTTTCTCATCTTCCATCCCTTTTAGAATTCCTGCAATCAGGTCTAGACAAAGGTCTAGGGGTTAACTCCCTGAAAGTCCAGATTTTGGCTCTCTCTGTGCTTTTCCAGAGAAGGATTGCTTCTCTCCCAGAAATTCAAACTTTCCTTCTAGCAGTCACCATAATAGTTCACCCATACAGATATTCCATTCCACCATGGGATTTTAATTTAGTGTTAGAGGTTATTTAATCCTCTCCTTTTGAGCTTTCGTCGACAAAGAAGAGGAAAAAAGAGGGTGACATGAAAAAGAAGATATAATATTACAGATGAGGAATTGAAGAATAAGGCCTGGCCGCAGAAAACCCTGTTGGACATCAGGATTCCAGGAATGTTTTTTAATTGGTCTTATATTTTGTGACTGATTAAAACCCTTTGAGTGCCAGTTGGCTATGCAATGCTGTGCAATGCATTGCATGCACTACTGGTACTCAAGGGGTTAATCCTTTTTTTTTTTTTTCATTCACACACATTTTGTAGAACTCTTTCAGTGCCAGAGGAGTATGCAATGCATTGTTTACCATTGCACTGCGTATCCCTTATTTATGCTTCACCTTTGCATGCCAGGTGGGTATGCAACTCATTGCTTTGGTATGCATTGTGTAACCCTCCGGCACTAAAAGCGTTACTCATTCGTACATTACATGTATTTTTTCAGTAATTTGCATGTAATGATATGGGGCTTAGGGCCCCATTTCAATACAGCCACTGGTCACTTAGCTTTTTTTCAGCTTTTTTTCCACTTCAATCCCAACAGCGGTAGTTTAAAACATGCGTCAGAGGACCCTGCAGCAACTTTTTTGGTGAGGATTATTGGCGATAAAGTGGAGTCCCTTAATGTATGTTACTGCCCAATGCATGGAATTGAATTGGAATTGAATCACTAATTCACAATATTTATTATTGCTTCATATGGCTGTAAAATTTAACACCCAATGTGTTAGTTTTTCACAGCACAGGTAACTGGATGGCTTACTGTGCTTGGAAAACTACCATCATCAGTTTATTTTTTTTTACCGGTGTAACTAGATCGAATCCCTTATCTTTCATCAAGGTAAAGTGGTCTTAAGAACAGTTCCAGAGTTCCAACCTAAATTGTTTCTGTCTTTCCACATAATCCAGGAAGTGGTACTCCCTTACTTGTGTCCTAATCCTTCTAACGCTAAAGAAAGGGTCCTTCATACTTTAGATGTAGTGAGATGTTTAAAACATTATGTCCAAGTCACTCAATCTTTTAGGACTTCAGACACTTTGTTTGTGATTCCAGAATGTCCTAAAAAGGGTAGACCAGCATCTAAGACTATCATTGCTTCATGGCTTAAACAGATAATCAGACAAGCTTATAGACTAAAGTATGTTCCAGCTCCCTTCAGAATCACAACTCATTCTACTAGGTCAATCACTACTTCTTGAGCCTTGAAGTATCAGGCTACAGTTGAACAATTGTGCATGGCAGCTACATGGTCATCCATTCACGCTTTCACTAAGTTTTACAAAGTTAACTTTTTCGCATCTCAAGATGCTAGTTAGGACCATAAAGTTTTACAGGCCATTGTTCATTAATTTTCTTCCCTCCCAGTTGCTGGGGTGGCTTTGGTACGTCCCCATGGTCCCTGCATTCCTCGGTGAAGCTAGAGAAAATTAGATTTTTTTATTTAACGATAAATCCTTTTCTCTTGGTCCATTGAGGGATGCAGGGCTTCCTGCCCACAGACAACTTGTTGGGTGGGGATGCACTGCCCTTTCTGGCAGATCTGTTTTACTGCTATTCTCTTTCTGATTCAGCTAAACGTAATCTGAAGGCAGTTGGGCAGGAGAAAGTAATAGCAGCTAGGAAATGGGAGGAGTTTTTTTGCTTAGAGTGCCATGCCTCCTATAGGCATGCTGCTTAACCCCATGGTCCCTGCATTCCTCAATGGACTAAGAGAAAAGGATTTATCGGTAAGTCAAAAATCCCATTATACTGAAGTTTAAACAAACAATGATGATAGTTTTATTGCTGAGGAGAAATGTGATACATTAATTTACACACCAGACAGTTTGATTTCATAAAAAGAGGGATAACACGGAGGGAAAGTGGGACAGATGGATTTGGGTCTTAACCCTTTGAGTACAAGCACTCAAAGAGTTAAAGAGGGACTGTCCCTCCTAGGGAAATATACCATACACTGTCCCCTGGCACAGAAAATGCCCTTAGCCTATAAGATAAAAGAACAAAAAACAACTTTTAACACCTTGGTTTCTACTCTGCCTGCTTGAGAAATCCGGCCCTGGTTCTATTTCATTTTACTACATAAGCCTCTTTAGGTCTCTAGTGAAAGTAAAACTTTATATATCAAGCCAAATTGCATATATATATATATATATATATATATATATATATATATATATATATATATATATTGGATACTCCTTTCACACTCAAATGGTTAAATTAGAATTTGAGAATTAATATTTGTCCCCTGTGGTTCAGCTGGCTTTCCCTAGAACTGCTTGAATTCTTCTTTGTACATCAACCTACTGATGTTTCATTCCATTGAACACACAAGAAAAGCATTCATTATGGTTTTTCTTTCCGCAGTATGTTTCCTAATGGCTATTTTCAGTAAATCTACTCTGGTCTCCCGCTTTTAGTTCAACCCAGTACATAAAGCATACAGCAACCCATGACATGACCTTCCTAAATCCTGGAATTGTTTTCTGGAAATGATAATGCACCAGTTATTTCTTTTTAAATGCAAAAGACTTGGATGTCAATATTTTCCAAGTCAATTATGTGGTGTTCAATGGAACTTTACATTTATGATGTAGCATAGATTCATGCACGTAAGATTAATTATCATGACATGTTACATTTCCTGTTAATATAGCTAATATATTTTTTGGAAGTTGAATGAGAGACACTTTTTCACATTTTAGATCTTGTTTTGTAGGGCATAATATGAATTTGTTTAAACTGTTAAGAATCATAGGGTTGTTCAACACATTGCACTATCTTTCTGTCTGTCTGTCTGTCTGTCTGTCTGTCTATCTATCTATCTATCTATCTATCTATCTATCTATCTATCTATCTATCTATCTATCTGTTTATCCTTCTGTCTATAAATATCTCTATTTGTAAAACTGAAGGGTTTCTCTCTGTCAGGGGGCATGGCACACATCACTGATTGGCTGAGCAGGAGTCAGGGGGTGAAGCTTAGCCACTTTGCTTTCCAACCACTGCTTACCCATGTGCCATAGGCTGCTTACACATTTGTCACTGATTACCCATGTTGCTCACTCAACCATGTTCTCACTAAAAAAAGTCAGATCTCGTTGTGTGGCATCAGGGCCCCTCCTGATGCCGCTCCAGCTACTGATCTCCCAGCCAAACTGGCTGGGAGATCAATAGAGGCAACCCAGGGGGAAAGAGGGCTCCCCTGCTTCCATCCTATACAAAGTACCATCTAGCAATTGGTGGAATCAGGAATCCCTTTCACCTCAATCTGGGAGGCTTTCCCTTATTGATGTCAAATGATTTCCTGATCCTGCCCACCCCTACCCTGTGCTTCAGGTACCATTAAAGCAGGGGAGCTTCACAGGGTCACCTCTATTGATCTCCCAGCCGAACCTGCTAGGAGATCAGTAGATGGGGGACCTCTCCTGATGCCCCACTATGATGTCTGCCAACAATAATACAATTAACCCTTAAAGGGATAGTAATACTTTGTTTTAACTTTTACTTTTTATTTTGTAGGCATTAAAAAAACATGAAGAACGATATAAGTCTTATCTCTCAAACCTTTATGGTTTAAGAGATATTCACAAGCAAAGCTTCCCCTCCCCGCCCCTTTTACCTACTGTAAGACATCTCTTCTCAGATGTGAATCTAGTTGTAAGACCAGACAGATAACAGCAGGGGACAATCTTCTTTATATGAAAACTATGAAAGCCCTGCTCCCCTTGACAAGCTTTTCAGGTTTTTCCCTTATCTTAATTGAAGATTGTCCCTCTCTGCAGTCTACCTGGGCATCTCCCTTCTGCTTTGGCTGAGCAGTGTTGTATCAGTAAAAGGGGCGAGAGGGGATACTTTGTCATTGAATTACTCCTGAACTACAACTCTGACAGAACTGAAATAACACTCTCCAAAGTCCAAATACTATGATGATTAATTAGAGCTGTTTTATTATGAAATATTACTATCCCTTTAAAGGGGAACTACCACCCCTCAACAACTTACGCTTGAGTGGATGTTCATCTGGCGACTAGCTGCTTAGTAGCGCTAGTCGCCAGAAATCTTACCCGGTTCTGCAGATATCGGCTTTTTGCGATGGTGACAGGAGCAGGAAGCACGGACGTCTCGTCACAGTGACGTCCGTGCGCCTGCTCTGTCAGTCCCTTTCGGAGCCAAATGGCTCCAAAAGGGACTGACAGAGCAGGCGCACGGACGTCACTGTGACGAGACGTCCGTGCTTCCTGCTCCTGTCACCATCGGCAAAACGCCGATATCTGCAGAACCGGGTAAGATTTCTGGCGACTAGCGCTACTAAGCAGCTAGTCGCCAGATGAACATCCACTCAAGCGTAAGTTGTTGAGGGGTGGTAGTTCCCCTTTTGCATTGTACGGCAGTCAATGAGTTAAACATTTTTTTCTCAAGGGTGAAGCCATGCCACAACTGCTAGTGTATATGTGTGTGTGTGTGTGTATGTATGTATATATATATATATAAATTGCAGGAAAGCACGCTCAGAAGTCCATGTTTCACACAAGTCACACAGGTATTTATTAAATTGATGTTTCGGCCACCCTCAATGGCCTTTATCAAGATTGCATTTATATATATATATATATATATATATATATATATATATATATATATATATTGCAATTGCAACCAAGGAAAACCCAGGATCACTGCATGGTGAGGAGAATTGATTATCTGAAACTGCTGTTCCTCTTTATGGAGTGCCCTAATAGTCATAGGAAGAGGCATTGTTTCAAACGTAACCTGGGCAGGTTGCAGTGGTCTGCCATCAAAAGCCTCAATAGCCATCGGAATCTTGTGCCGTTCAGCAAAGGCATTATCCATGAAATATCCGGCAGCACCAGAATCAATCAGGGCCAGAACCTCCACAGAGCGATCTGCCCACGAAAGTACCACCTGGATGGTGGGTTTTTGTATGCTCATACCTGGGGATGGATGAACACCACCTAGGGCCTGTCCCCCAAGGTACCCTAGGTGTGTTCGTTTCCCGGATGTACGGGACAGGTTCTTAGCAAGTGCCCAGATTTACCACAGTATAAACATAACCCCTGCGTCCTGCGAAGTGCTCGTTCCTCTTTGGTTAACCTGGTAAAACCTAATTGCATAGGTTCACCAAGTTCCTGTGCATGGTCATTGGATTTAGGCAACAAGGGAAGGATGGGTGGGCAAAGTGAACTGCTAGGCCCAGTGTTTTTTGATCGTTCCCTACGGTCTTTAGCCATAAGCCTGTCCCGGATTTGAGTGTCAATTAGAATTGCGTAATCAATATATTCATCCAGATCATTAGGCAGCTCTCTAGCTGCAGTTTCATCTTTGATATAATCGCCCAGACCTTGAGCAAAGGCAGCCAACAACGCCTCATTGTTCCAACCTACCTCTGCTGCTAGTGTACGAAATTCTATGGCATACTCGCCCACAGTCCGTTTGCCCTGTTGAATCTCCATTAGACGTTTAGCAGTGGAAGTGGTTCTACCAGGGATCTCGAATACTCTCTGAAATGTTTGCACAAATTCCCTGAAATTTTTTGTGCAAGGTTTAGCATTTTCCCATAAAGGATTGGCCCATGCCAGTGCACACCCAGTCAATAGGGATATCATATACCCTACTTTACTGCGATCATTGGGAAAAGCATGAGAGGTCAATTCCAGAAATATCTCACAGACTGGGTTCGCCATCATATCTGAGTGGCAATGGTGCAGAAGCGGTTAGCCCTTTAACTGCAGCCACGGAGGAAATAGTTTCATTCTCCGGTGTCGAAACTGGGGAGACCACCAGACTTGAAACAAACTTTTCAGTAAGTACAGTACGCTCAAGAATAGTTTGGATGGCCAATGCCAACTGATCCAAACGCTGCTCATGTACATCCATCCTCCAATGGATGTTCTGTGCGTTACCTTCACTCTTACTGTCTGAGGTCATGGCCCTTTCGTACTGTCACTGTTGGTTTTGACTCTCAGACACAGAGTAAGATAAAAATCAAACTTTAGTGAAAAGTTTAATGGGAACCCTCACGGGTCCAGAACATACACACATATCACATGTACATAACAGATTCAAACAGTAGTATTTGCAAGATACAGTATAGTAGGCTCTACCGGCCTTGCCAATATACCGGGCAAGGCAGCCTGGAGGGTTACACGACAATCTGCATATGGCTGTACCGGCCTTGCCAATATACCGGGCAAGGCAGCCTGAAAGATGGCACAGTGGAATAGAGACAGGCTCTACCAGCCTTGCCAATATACCGGGCAAGGCAGCCTCTAGGGTAACACTCAATCTGAATATGGCTCTACAGGCCTTGCCAATATACCGGGCAAGGCAGCCAGGAGGACAGAAGGACAGCTCCACAAATGCTGAATAGATGGAACAGCAGCATAAGATGGAACAGTGGAGCAAACCAGTATCGCCACCAGGGAAACCAAACCGGTTCTATACAATGGAGACAGCAGCAACCGGTGAATGAAGGGTACCAGTACCGAGTACTGGACAACAGTAAGCAAACCGGTTCTATATAGCTGGATCAGCAACCGGTAATATGGAGTAAACCAGTATCGTACATTGGACAACATGAAGTCCCAGCCGGTTCAGTCATACAGCGGAAACAGCAACCGGTAAATGAGGAGTAACCCAGTAACGTGTAATGGACAACAATAGCGTCTAACCGGTTCTATACAGTGAATCAGCAACTGGTAAATGTGGTGTAAACCAGTACCACGTACTGGAAGACAGGAAAGCCCAACCGGTTCTATAAGCGGAATCAGCAACCGGTTAAGATGGAGTGAACCATAATGGTGTAATGGACAACAATAGCGTCTAGCCGGTTCTATACTAGCGAATCAGCAACCGGTGAATGTGGAGTAAACCAGTACCACGTACTGGAAGACAGGAACGCCCAACCGGTTCTATAAGCGGAATCAGCAACTGGTAAATGTGGAGAACCCAGTAACGTGTATTGGATAACAATAGCGTCTAACCGGTTCTATACAGCGAATCTGCAACCGGTAATAGTGGAGTAAATCAGTACCACGTACTGGAAGACAGGAATGTCCAACCAGTTCTATAAGCGGAATCAGCAACAGCTTAATGTGGAGTAAACCAGTATGGTGTAATGGACAACAATAGCGTCTGACCGGTTCTATACTAGCGAATCAGCAACCGGTGAAATGTGGAGTAACCAGTATGGTGTAATGGACAACAAAAGCGTCTAACCGGTTCTATACTAGCGAACCAGCAACCGGCGAAATGTGGAGTAAACCAGTACCACGTACTGGAAGACAGTGAAACCCAACCGGTTCTATACAACGGAATCATCAACCAGTGAAAGTGGAGTAAACCAGTACCGCGTACTGGACAAATGTGGAGCCCAACCGGTTCTATACAGTGGAATCAGCAACCGGTTAGTGTGGAGCAAACCAGTGATCAATAGCCAGTAGATGAAGTGAGGATACAGCACAGGAGCAGCGGACAAGCCAGGACGCCCACAGGAACGACAGGACTGCTAGCCAGGTCAGGAATAGGGCAGGAACAACGGCAACACAGGATCAGGAACGGAAGCAGGAACGACAGCCCAACCGGATCTGGAACGAAGGCAGGAACCACGCAGGAGAGGCACTGACTACTGGAGAATGCCGACACTGGTAGCAAAAAGAAATAGGCCCAGGGAACAGGTACAGGAACAGGCAGGTGACTGTTGACATAGAGACACCACGAAAGGGCAACCAAAGGGTGCCTCAGCCCAGTCTATATAGACAATACTGGGCGGGTAAAAGACAGGCGGCCAATGGAGAGTACACACACCTGACTGACAGCAGAAGTCAGCAATCACGGGCACTGTGATAGCCAGATCTCTTCCTGTCAGAGTTTCCTCCAGTTTCCAAGTGCCTTTTGATTGTGTAGGAAACTGTACTCACTGACAGCTTAGCTTTCTTTGCAATTTCTCTAAAGGAAAAACCTACACTTTTAAGGGTTATAATGGTCTGTCTGTCTTCCTTTGTTAATTGCCTTTTTTCGCCATTTTGAGAGCAAAATACTACTTCCTGAAGTACAGTACTGTCCAAATATTGCTTAAGAGGGTGTAGTAATATGGTCAGTTCCAACACTGCTTTTATACAGACAGAGGGCTTGTAAGTAATCAACAAAAGGTGGACCACCTGTAGTCATTGTTGGCATGAAGTTTCAAGGATTAATTTACTTACATTGCTACAGAACAACTGTGTGTTGTTAACCAATTACTTCTTCCCTGAAAAGGCCTTTTTCTATGACTCTGAAATGTACATTATTTTTCAGTTTTTGTTAACCTAAACTTTTTTTTTTACCATTTCAGGTTATTCACTGGACTTGAACTGTATAAATTTCAATTACAACTGGAAAAATGGGTGTGTTCAAAAACTTTTGACTGGTAGCCCTTTCTGCTCCAAAAAGGTGTGCAACACAATGAGCACTGAGTGACAGAACTCTCCATCAGTGAACATGTGTGTGTGAGAGTGTGAATGAACATGATCATGTGAGTATGAGCGAGAGCATGTCCATGCAAGAGCATGTGTACAAGAGTGTGAGTGTTTGCGAGAGCTGTGTGAGCATGTGTTGCGCTGTGAGTGTAGAGTTTTGCGTATAGTGTTTTGCTTATAGCATACAGCATATTGTGCATAGCATTTTGCCTATTGCATATAGCATTTTGCCTATTGCATATAGCATTATGTGTATATCATTTTACCTAGAGTATTTGGCATATGCTGTTTGGAATATGGTAGATAGTGTTTGACATATTGCATTTGGTGTATTACGTATAGCGTTTGGCATATTGTGTAAGGCGTTTCAAATATGTAGAATAATGTTTGGCATGTTGAGTATAACATTTTGTGTAGTGAGTATAACGTATGGTGTTTTGAGTATAAGATTTGGTGTATAGAATATAGCAATTGGCATATAGTGTTTAGCGTTTGGCCTACTGAGAATAACATTTGGCATATAGTGTATGGCTTTTGGCACTTTGCAAATAGCATTATGCGCATAGCTTTTGGCACTTGGCATATAGCGTTTAGCGAATTGCATACTGTGCATAATGTTTGGCATATGGCATATAGTGTATGGAATTTTGTGGTAAGCGTATAGCATTGTGTATAGTGTTTGCCTTATCTGGGTTTTAGCATATAGCTTTTTGTATCTTGCTTATAGCATTTTGCGTATAGAATTTGGTTTAGCATATAGCATTCAGATATTGTCATAGTGAGTATGGCATATGGCATATTGAGCATGGCATTTGGTGCATTGCATTTGGATTATAGCATTTGGTGTATTGAGTACAGCATTTGGTGTATGGTGTTGTGTATTGCGTATACCGTTTGGAATATTACATGTTATGTTTGGCATATAGCACGTAACGTTTGGTGTATTGAGCATAAAGTTTGGAGTATTGAATGTAGCTGTTGGTGTATTACGTATAGTGTTTGTGTATAGATTTTAGTATATTGAGTATATTGTTTTGCATATGGCGTATAGCGTTTTGCATACAGCATTTGGTGTATAGCGTATAGTTTTTGGAGAATTGAGTGTAATATTTGGCATTTAATGTATGGAATTTGAAGTATGGCATTTGCATATAGTGTTTGGCATATGGCATGGTGCATATAGCTTTTTTGTGCTTTGCACATAGCTATTTGAGTATAGCGTTTGGAGTAGAGAGTATGGTGTATAGCGTTTGGTGCATAGCGTTTCTGTATGGAGTTTGGCATATAGCGTTTGTCATATTGTGTACAGCATTTGGCCTATGGCACACAGGATGTCATATTTCGTATAGCGTTTGGTGTATAGCATATCACATTGTATAAGTGTTTGGCTTATGGCATATAGCGTGTCACATCGCATGTAACGTTTGGTGTTTGCATATTGTGCACATTGTGTTTTGCGTAACGCGTTGTGTGTGTATTGTGTGCGTATTATGTCTGTGTGTGTGTATTGTGTATATTGTGTTTCTGTTTGTGTATTTTTTTTATTGTGTGTATTGTGTACATTGTGAGTGTGTATGAATTTTGTCTGTATGTATTATGTTTGTGTGTATTGTGTTTGTGTATGCATGCATTTCCTTGCAGAGATTTTGACACGAGTGGTCAGGGAAGTTAGCCCCCTGGCCACCACTGTCAAAATCACTCCCCTTGCTTACACCAAAAGAATAGGCAGTATAGAAGAGATTTGAACAACTCTCCTCCTTACTGCTGCCCCTGGGTATGTGTGCCATGGCCTCAGAATTTTGGTCACATGACCTCTACTGCTTTCATTAGCATATAAATATATTTCCATGAATGAAAATGCATTTAGGTGTTTAATTTATAGACCTCTGGAAAGTCAGTTATATTATTTGTAAATAATAATACAGTTATAGAAAAAGGGCTAGTATTGATCTTTCTGCACTGCTGTCATACATCAATAAGCAGCTCCACAGGTGTATTCTCAGTATTCTACTGTGTACTGGGGGATTTTATTCAAAGAGTTATCTCATATTTTTTTAGAGATGTTAAGAAAAGTATTTTATATTTTTATAAAAAATTAAATGTTTGTTCCATATATAATAAATAATATTGCATATGTAAAATACTGAATGGGATGATTCACATCTGAGGTGTCCCATGTGACGATCATCATTAGACTCATTTTGCAATCCTCATCTCAAAGCTACTTGCAATAGATTTGTAGCCAGGGCCAGATTTAAAGTTCAGGCACCCCTAGCTCCACCCATGGTCACGCTCCCAGTCATCACATGAACCCATGCCCAGGCTCATCCTGCTGCCTGGAACAGAAAATACCCATGTTCTCCAAAATGCAGGCACAAAATAGCCCTAAATTATAATCCAACACTGTATGCCTAATTCAGGGGAATTGGGATTGTTTTGGCCTCTCTCTTGGCACAGCTCAGTGGGTGCAGCCAGCAAGGTTGAGTTATCAAGTGCAAATTGCCAACCTTGGCAATTGCCTCCTTTGCTTAATAGATGACAATACAGTCCTTCTTGTAAATCACCAAGAATCCTGTGTCCAGAAGGGTCTCAGCTGTATACCTGTCCATCTTTGGCATTCTGATGTAAACAGGTATCAGTGGAAAGCAGGGCACCTGCCCACAATGGACATTGTGTCCAGACCTTCTCTAACAGAAAACCAAAGTCATAAAAATCAAGAAATTAGCTTCAGCCCATTACTAGTCTGCATTTCACTATAACCCTTTATCAAGCAAAGTTCTCTGCAATTGTGGGTGCCCTTCATAATATAATTTGACTATCCTCTGTCTGGATATTCCTATTAGTTGCCACATGTGTTGACCCCATGATAAAGCTAAGCTGTTACAAATTGCGTGGTCAATCAGAGGATGAGGGACCCATAGAAGGAGGCTGTTAAACATTCTGTCCCATTCTCTGTTTCTTTTCTTTCATATGAGAGCTGCTTGTGTGTAGACAGTACTATTGACCCTTTCACCCTTTAAAAAATAGGGACATTTCTAACCCATTGCTTTGGTTCCACAGAACCATTTAAGATACAGTTTAGCTCACTCCAGAGGAAGTCTGTAGTGGGAGAAATGCTCTGGGAACCTACAGCTGTATTCAGTATGATAACTGGGTGCAGTTCCGGATCAAACCAACGGGACCATAGAGGAGAAATAAAAATCCCCCAAATCTCCAATAATATAAAACCCTTGAATGCTAGAGGTTGGAGACCTCTCTAGCAATCAATTGGTAAAATGTGTCTTTTTACACCTTGAATGCTGATGAGGTCTCCAGTGCATTGCTAGGGATGATAGAGCTGTGGTTATTAGGTGCAAATTGTTTTGAGTCCTCTCTAGCATTCAAGGTGTTATAAGAATGTTTATCCCTCCCCACCATGGTGCATTTGGTTTGATCCAGAATTGTTTTGCCTTGTCCTTAAGGGGAAAAAGTACTTTGTGAGATATACAGTACCATGGAAAAGTAACAGCATGGGTGCAGCAAACTGAACTGACAGTTAAAGGGAAGCTTCTTCTAGTTACAAGCTTTTTGGGATTTTTTTTAACACTTTCAGTCATAGGCACAAAGGAAGAGGAGCAATTCAAGAGCAAACCAACTGTAATATAGGGGACAAATGCATAATCCCATTGATATAATGGGGTTTTAACACCTTGATTGCTACTTAGGTCTCTATCACATTGTTACTCAATGTTTTAAAAATGCATTGGATACCCCTGCTGCACTCAGTGTTAAAGCCCCATTTAAATCAATATGAATTTGGGGAATTGTAATTATTCCCCATGGTGATATTGGCTAATCCCAGAATTGCTTCTCTTGCTTTGAGCATATGGCCATTTAGATGTTGAATACCCTGTAACATGTGGTGAATGCAACAGTATGTGGCTTTTCTAGTCAGCCAGTACATCAACAGGGTGTAATAAACTAGATGGAACAGTCTATTTTACTCCACTTCTTTGCATCCCAGATTTGTGAACAGGCAATTAGAACCATCCTGCCTCTTGTGCTTTTTTTTTTTTTTTAATCTGTTCACTGATATGGGAATCAAATTGGCTTTGGAAAAAAATTGAAGAGGGTGTGGAGGAAATAGGGGCATCAGAAAAACAATTCCTGGGAAATGTTAGTGTCCAAAGCCTTTATCCTGTACCCGTGTGGACCGAAAGCGTTAGGCTTGATGGATGCAATAAATTCATTGTTTTTTTTTCCAAATTCTTCGCTTTGAGTGATGTCTCTTATGATGCTTGGAGAAACCTGAGCTGAGTGTACTTTAAGACAATATATATATATATATATATATATATATATATACATTTAAGTATTAGAATATTGTGGTTAAAGAAAGGGTGAGATCTCTCACTACTAGACACTCTCCTAGCCCAATGGCATGATCTCCAAACTGAAGGAAACCTGTCCCCATGATTGGAATCACCTACTGGTTCCTTAAAGGGATAGTAATTCTTCATTTTATCTTTATTTTATTTTGTAGGCATTAAAAAACATGAAGAACGATATAAGTCTTATCTCTCAAACCTTTATGGTTTAAGAGATATTCACAAACAAAGTATTCCCCCCCTGTTCAGCCAGATCAGAAGGGAGGTGCCCAGGTAGACTGCAGAGAGGGACAATCTTTAATTAAGATAATGGAAAAAGCTGAAAAACTTGTCAAGGGGGGCAGGGATTTCATTGTTTTCATTGTAAGAAGATTGTCCCCTTCTGTTATCTGTCTGGTCTTACAACCAGATTCACATCTGAGAAGAGATGGCTTACACTAGGTAAAAGGGGTGGGAGGGGGAAACTTTGCTTGTGAATATCTCTTAAACGATAAAGTTTTGAGAGATAAGACTTATATCATTCTTCATGTTTTTTTAATGCCTACAAAATAAAATAAAGTTAAAACGAAGTATTACTATCCCTTTAAATACTGACTGGATTTAATCCTGAATATCCCAGGTCTGTGTCCCTCCCCTACCCGCCACCTCTCTTTTTCTCCTTTTCTTGCTTTTTCTCTCCCAATCTTTTCATAAAATGAGGGCTGCTGCTCTTTGTTTGCTTTTTGATATTGCACAACAACATACCTCCCAACAGTTCAAATGGTCAAAGAGGGACACTTTTGTTTTAGGGGGTGTTTATAGGGGTGTGGCTGGTGGGCAGGGCATCACCGAGAATTTTTAGGCTATTTCATGACCTCCTCTTTGTGTAACTGAATAAATTATTTAGAGTAAGACTAAAGTATTTTTTTTACACAGATTAACCCCTTAGTGACCGGCCGCGAGCGCACGCGGCCGGCACTTAACGACGGGGTTTTTTTTTTCCCATTAAAGTCAATGACTTCTGTGACTTACCAGGTACGTCCTTTGTCACTAAGTGACATTTTTTTGTGACGTACCTGGTAAGTCACTTGTCGGGAAGGGGTTAATTTATAAACACATATATTAAAGATTAACTACACATTTATGTGAGTTTTATTGTTGTGGAGCATGTAATACACACTACTCATTCTGATCTCCTGAAAAGAGGGACAAAATGGTAGAAAAGAGGGACAGAGGGATTTGGGTCTGAAAGAGGGACTGTCCCTCCTAAAGAGGGACAATTGGGAGGTATGCAACAATTGGTGCTTGAGAGACAGACTTGTTTCTTAGTGGTTGTGCCTTGTCTCAGCATCTTTCAAACATGGACATGAGTGTATGTTTGTGGCACCCTTTGTAAGAACTTACATTGCCTTGTACTGTATTGTGCACTGTTGTATTCTTCAACCATTAATAAAAATCTATTATATAAAAAATACCATTTGAGTGATAGAAAGGTATCCAACTCATTGGAAAACAATGAGGAAGTTGCACTAAGGTGTGATAAATAGGTGATAAAGTAGAGATAACTTCTCCTGTGATATCACTTCTCCAGTTCCTCTGTTATTCTATGTAGCCTATGTGCTAAGACTTCTCAAGTGGGAGACATCTTAGTGCATAGGCTCCACAGAATAACATGGGAACCGGAAAGTTATATCACTGAAGAATTTTACCTCTGCGTTATCACACCTTAGGGCACAGGCACAGGTTCTTCATGTTTTTTAATGCCTACAAAATAAAATAAAGATAAAAAGAAGTATTACTATCCCTTTAAGTTGGAGCATACAAGCAAATGGACGAAACGTCCATCTTTATGAAATGCCAGACCTCTGGACTTAAATATTCCTATACAGAATAAACACTCCACCATAATGGCCTGCTTACAGTAGCATTAACGTGTGACAAATCGGGTCTGTGTGTTTTTATTTTTGTACTCACATGTCATTCACTTAAAAATATTAAAATATATTCAATATCCTTGATGTGTTCCTATGGCAACTGAAAAAGTCTTGATTCCCAATATCAGGTGTTCATATTACACTCAGTCCTCCCAGCTTCCTTCAGACTTACTTCAGTGGGCTGACACTTAATCTTGAGTGGGAGATTTAAAGGAAGAGGCTAACAACTGAATTTAAGGGGCCCAGAGAAATTCAGATAGGTGAAAATATCAAAAAATCTGAATCAAATTTGTATGGTTTCTGTGGCTAATTAGTAGAGATTAGGATAGAAAACTGTTTTTTTTCTTCATCTTGGTGGGACTGCCTTTTTCATGGAGACTATACCCTAGGAATAAGGGGGTTATGTAGTAAGGAGTGATAAAGAGATGATAAAGCAGAGATAATGTCTCCAGTGATATACTCTCTCCAGTTCCTGTTATTCTATGGAGCCAATGCAGTAAGATTTCTCCAACTTTGATTATCTTAATGCACAGGCTCTATAGGATAACTTAAGAACTGCAAAAGTGATATTACTGGAGAAATCATCTCTGCGTTATCAACTCTTTATCATGCCTTACTGCATAGCCCCCAGGCTATTCTTAATTTAACAGATTTATCAATTTAGGTTAGTGTACTTTATACAGCATTATATCTGCAATTTCCCATACTTTACATCTATTGAAGTCTACTTCTATATCACATATCCTAACTACAAGTAATGGGCATCAACACACCTGAGTGACTCATAAGGGATGCTAGTCCTAATAACAAAACAAACATATGCAGGTATAACCAACTGAAAGGGGAACTAACAATTTCTAATGACTTAGGTGAATTTGAAGTGACATATTTATGGGGTAAAAATTAATAAGAACTTGTATTTGTTCCCTATTTTGCATTTGGCTTTCCCCAGAACTGCTCTATTATTTTGTAGATATGTCCCATTATGTACCAAATACTAAGAAATGGTATTAATACGTTTGTTTCCATAGTTGAATCAATAATATAAACTCTTGTTTTAAATTTATTAACAATCGTTCTGTACTCTGGTATGACACAGTAGAACTATGGATTTCATAATGCGATTAGAATGCAATACATTTACATACCATAATCCTATTCTCTTTATATTTGTGCCACCTTACATAACAACGTGTGACATGTTTGATGTGAATTCAGAACAATAGTCAATAAAATCTCTTCTAAATCCTGTAGACTGGATAAATTGCCTTTAGCAAGAACAGTATTCTGGCATGTTAATAAATTGGTCTCCGGCTTGCTTCATTAATCTTTTTGCTAACAGATGATTTTACTAACATTTAACTACCATTGCTTTTATATAACATTTTCTGGGTTTGACAAATAAGCACCATAATCTCTGTTCAGAGATTAAAAAGGTAGTAAATACCTTTCATTGTTTTAGAGTGTCTCAGCATGTCATTGAAATAAATTGCACTCACAATTCTAAATAAATACTGGATAGACAAAAGCAAAAAAGAGCTAAGGGCTAAATTCAATAAGCTCTTAAATGAACACTAACATTTACAGATGAATTGGTTGATATACCTTTGAATACAAGGTACTTCCAGCTAGCATTTGTAAAGGTTATTTTATATTATAGTAACCACTGTTTTTTTATAAGGGCTACCTTCTACCATAGAGGGCGTATAAGATTGGATACCACATTCTAAGGGTCAAAAATCCAGTTTAAATTTAAAGGAATTCTTATTTGCCCTGTATGACACAATTGGTTTGCTCAAAAGTGCACGTCTTTAACTTACTGAATATGACCCTATGATATCATATTATGTGAATCTGTTATCTAGTATTAATTAAAGGGTTGTGGCTGTTTAGCGAGATGAGATAATGGAAGAATATAAAAAACTGACAAGAAATATGTTGTGCAGATAAGATGAATAATTTATTTATATACATTAAGCATTTGTAGATGTGCTCTGTTTAAAAGAAATAATACAGTAACAAAAATATTATTCAGCATAATAACTACATTAGAAACTGAACTGTGACAAACAGAAGATTATTTTGTTGTTGACATATAAAGAACACAGAGCCTGGTATAACAGATTACACATTGCATTGTGAACTAGGACAGTAAAAAACTGTACAGTGCAGGCAACACATTACAATAAATTATGGTCAATGAGGCAGTCTTTTCAGTTAGGTTGGGGGAAAAGGGTTAAAATCTCATAAATCCACCATATCTTTTCTCCATTTCTGGGTTTTCTTTGGAATAACTCTCTCCATCCTCATCTGAAGGAAGGAATGAATCAGCAAAGCGCCTCATAAACCCGCCATATCTCTTTTGGTAGTCCTGCCACCATTCTGGCCTGCCTACTCTTCTCATAAAGCCACCATACCTCTTCTGGAGCTCTCTTGCCCCATCTTCAAGGTCTGGGCTTCTTCTGTAACCTCTCATGAAACCCCCATATCTTTTATTAATTTCTCCTGGTGTTTCACTGTTCTTATCATGGTAAATTGCAGTCTCCGGATCTCCACTAGTACCTATGAGTTCCCTAAGAAGATCCGATGTATCAACATCAAATTCTTTCTTCATAAAGCCGCCATACTTTTTTGCAATTACTTCTCCACCAGCTCCATCTTCTTCTGGTTCAACATGATACATCTCATCCATTTTCTTCATGAAGCCACCATATCTTTTCATAAAACCACCATACTTTTTGGCAAGATAGTGGCTGTCACTGTTGTCTTGTTCTTTATCTTCTTCCTGACCACTGTCCACTTTGGCCATTTGAATAAGTTCTTTGCAAGCTCCCCACGCTTTGGAAGAAGGCAATTTTCCTTCACATTCTAACGTGCAGGCCTGAAATATAGTATAGAGTTTAATTAATACCCTGAACATCTTGACTTAAAATGTGTCTCCATGATTAATCAGTTAGTGAAGATTATACTATCTATGGAACATTCATGTCATTAAGAATAGTTATGTCAGTCGACTAAAATTTAAGTAAATCAATTTTTACACTTCAACACAACTTTTGATTTCTTCAAGGAACAATAACATTTTATTTAATATAGGCAGTGCTGTATGCTATCCAGAAATAGGTTTTGCTTAAATTTTGTTGAATAAAATGGTGTAAAGATGGAAAATGGTTGTTAGACTATAATTAATTCTATATCACACTCTATCCTTTCATTTTCATGGCATAAGTTGTAGTCCAATAACAGTCGAAAAGCTGAATCCTGGTATATTTTTTTGGGGGGTGGTGTCAGTTTGTTAAGTAGTTATTTAAGATATAATTATAATTAGATGCTTCCATTTATAAACTCGAATGCCACACTGGATTACACTGTATCTTTAAAATGTGTAATTATGTGTGTCTTATTTGTATATAGCACCAACAATGCAAATACGTTTTTTTGGCAGTGTCACAGGGATGTTTAAGGCATTGCTTTACACCTCTCTGACACTCAAAGGGTTAATACTGGGTTAACACGCTGATAGGAGATCTGGGGGGAGAGTCAATCAATGGTGATAAAGAGGTGATATGGTGGATATAAATTCTCCAGTGTATCACTTCTCCAATTTCTGTGTTATTCTGTGGAGCCTATGCACTAAGATTTCTTCAACTTTAAAGATCTTAGTGAATAGGCTCCATAGAATAACAGAAGAATTGGAGAAGTGATAAAAAGTAATCTAGAGGGACACAGGTTTAGATGTAATGTAAGAAAGTTTTACTTCACTGAGAGGGTAGTAGACAAGTGGAATAGCCTACCAGCAGAAGTGGTAGATGTCAATACAGTGACAGAATTTAAGCATGCATGGGATAGGCATAAGGCGGTCATTAACATAAGAAAAGACCAAGGACCAAAAAAGGTTTGAGGTTGTGTGTTTTTTTTTTTTTTTTACACAGTAGGAAATTGGGCAGACTAGATGGGCCGAATGGTTCTTATCTGCCGTCAAATTCTATGTTTCTATGTTAATCTCTATTCATCACCTCTATATCACCTCTTTATCACCTCTTAGTGACTATGCCCCCATGATGTTGATCCAGGAAGTTAGGAAGTAATTTGAATAACCACTTGGGGCTTCATTGGAAATAGCTTCAATTTTTTTAATTTGTGCCTTTTTCTGGATCAATAGAGGGGATATGGCATACGCTAAACTTGAGGAACTTGTCTTTTTTCAGACTCATGAATTAGGTTACTATGTAAATGAGTAAGAAAAAAGGCACAAGTGTAACAAATACAAGATATAAGAAGCAAAGGAATCCCTACCCCACAGATGTTACAGGGGATGTAAGATGTTGATGATAACAATGTAATAATCTGAACTAGCTTTAAAATCCTTAGTGAGAGCTGTCAAAACCTTGATTAAATTTATGTAACATACAAGTTAAGAAATATTAGCAGACATTACTAGTGTGCTTAATGTACATTGGACCTGAAAATGCTACAGTGCATCTGATGGTGTTTCTTCTACATCGTTCACATGTTCAGCAGCTGTTGAATTTCATTAAGTCTCTTTCTGTGGTAGAGGACTTAATAGAAATCCTGGAGCTGCACTGCACAGCATAATGGCTAAAATTACCAATTTATGGGGTAAATGAAATAAAAATGACCTCTATTGTTGGTAGGGGGATTAGACTCAAGAAGCAAATCCGTGGCATAAGCACTTCATTGTTACCCTGCAATTTTCATCTTTATATATTCGCATAACTGGAAACTGGCCTTCTATTAGATCTGTGTGTGCAGCTTATGGAGCCTGAATAGTAAAACTCCCAAGTCTCTCAATTCTATTCTATTTCCAGATCATACAGAGAGCCACTGGGGTTAGTTTTCTGATTACCAAATTGTCTTTCTAGTTGACTGGTCGAGCTGCAAAATGCAGCTCTGGTTATAATATCTGAATAGGAGGTTCTCTCAATGATGGCTTCACTTTAAGTCAGATGAAACTAAATTTAAAGTACCTAAAGTACCTGAATTTTCTTTAAGCATTTAATTAAACTTAAAAACGAGGGAGGAAACACAGAAGAGAGCAGTGCTGTAGAAGATCTGAACATTGTCAGGATTTTAAAGGGGTATGGACAGCAAACACAGTGATTTGCAACGAGGAACATCAATTGTGTATTGCTGAGGGAGGTTGGTCAGCCTGGTACTGGCATTTTATAGCTTAATTAGTTAGCAACCAACCATGAAAATATTAAAATAGAAAGGGAGGAATCTTATTAGTGAGGGAACTGGAGCTTTGAAGCCATCTCAGGTCAATAGTCTTTTATATTCAAAAAATGTTTTAGGTCAAGATTGACTGAATCTGGGGAATTAAGTAGACAGGAGAGTCAAAAATGACCTAGAGAAAGTAAATGCTCATAATTACTATTGACTATGAGGAAAATGTAAGTGAGTTGAATAGGTTACATTTCTGGTAAGTTAGGGGCATTTGGAGATTTGAGTCATGTGATTGTGTGTGTTTGAGAGAGAGAGTGCAAGGTAGAGTAGGTTATTTAGGAAAGGAAAGTGTGGATGGTGTTTGTATACATATATTAGTGAGAAATCTACACATTTGCCAAGAAATGATGTACAGTGAGAACAGTAGATGGCCAGGGAAGCCTTGAGGGACACAGATTGATGTGGATAAAGATAGAGAAGTATAAAACATATCAAGGGAGAAGACTATCACTGAGAATTATGGTATATTATCAACTACATGTAAAAGCTGCAGGGGTTAAGGAAAAGTATCCTTCAGAAGTACCTGTCAGAATGTCATTAAACACTGGTTGATGCTAGTGTAATGCATTTGTTAGAAATTACAGTAGTGGATGAAGTGGAGATTTGGAGAAGAGAAAGGTGATGAAACAGTTAAAAGTTAGCATAAGGAAGTAGAGTGATAATGTAAAGTCTTGGAACAATCACATTATACAGGGAAGATTTTTTGGCAGTGAGTGTAATAAGTACACATTTAAAACAGACAATGCCATTGGACAGTAAAAGCTTGGAAAGGATAATGGTGAACTAGAGTGAATAGAGGAATGAGTGGGACAGGATCTAGTGGCCAGATTGCAGTATGTGAGGACAAGAAAAGGGAAGAATCTCACCTTCTGTAACTGGAAATTAGAGAGAGAGTGGGAAGGATGGAGGGAAGGAAATGGAATAAGTTATATCTAATGTCAGGGCTTAAAAGTTGACGTTCTTTGCTACTAGCCAGACCTGAAAAGTTACTCGCCACTGCAATCCATAACATACCAACCAGGGCTGAATTTCTACTCGCCAGGGCTAAATTTTCACTCGCCACTGGCTAGTTGCGAGTGGAAATTTTGGGCGCTGCTAATGCTATACATTTTATTTGTAAAGTATAGAAGGTCTTTGGCTATACAGAAGGAAGGTGACTGATGAATGTGGACAAAAGTATGTGAAAATGAAGAAGCTATGTATGTGATTAAAAAATAGTTGTTAGGGAAGAAAAATAGAAAAGTGAGAAAAAGGGGAGGACAGGGTTGTAAATTAATAGTAGAAACCTGTACTAAAAGAATTCTGTTTCAGTGGAACTAGCTAATATATCTCATCTACAGATATCAGTTCAATAGGTGTGTCAGTGCCGGGGTTTCAGTTGCAGATATTTTATCCTGAGCTATTGGCAGAGTTTTGTTGTACTGAGTGGCTGATTGGCTGAGATATTCGCTTTCAAAATCCCCCCCCTCCTCGCCTTCTCCTGCTGTCATGTTGGCTGACATGAGGAGGCTCTTCATCAGAGCTGAAATCGCATTACTTAAAACAAATTACTTCATTGGAATGGTCTACAAAGTGTGCTTGCAAACCAGGCACACTTTGTAGACCTTTCCAGTTAAGTAATTTTTTTCCAATAACGTGATTTCGGCTCTGCTGCAGAGCTGTCAGTTGGTCCCTGGGCAGGATTCCCCTTCAGTTCACAGCGCTGACATCAGGGAAAGGGGAGGGAGGGGGGAACGTTAGTGTTGAATATCTCTCAAACTATAGCGGTTTGAGAGATAGGATTTGTTGCATATAGTTGAATTTTTTATGCTCTCCAAAACTATAAAGATTTTTTTCTGGGACATTATTGTCCCTTTAAGAACAGTGGTTATGTTGCAAGCTTTGGTGTGCAGGACAACTGTTTGGCACTACACTGCAATTTGACACACACACACATATATATATATATATATATATATATATATATATATATATATATATATATATATAAAATCATGTGTTATATAATGTACTAATTGTACCCTTTCAGACCCCCCAATACTCAAAATAGACTGTATAAGTACTAAACACTTACATAGATAAATATCCAATGAAGAACCTTAAATATTTAACCCTTAACCCTTTGAGTGCCAGAGGGGTACACAATGCATTGCAAAGCAATGCGTTGGATACCCATCTGGCACGCAAAGGGTTAAGATGAGTGTATAATAATAAATGTTATTTGTGTCCTTTTGCTGTAATAGCATGGTGATTATGCTTCTTCTCAAATTACAGGGGTTGTGACACTTCCCAAAACTGTTACTGAGCATTTCAATATTGGGGAAATGGGTTAGACAGGTACTAAGTTTTGCAATATGTTTCCAAAGTGCAGATTGAACAGTGCACTGACAGTACTAGCTCTCTGAATCAGAATGGACTCATCTCCATTGACAGTTCTGTCCAGCTCATCCCTGTAGAAGCTATAGAACTGCCACTGTTTTAAATATAATTTACATATTATCCTTAATGTATATGTCAGAGATCAATAAGGCTGATGTATTAACAATTAGAGCAATTCTGGAGCAAGTTTACTGCACCTCAAAGGAAAAGGTAAACTTCTGAGAATTCCCATTGATTTACATGGAACTCTTAATCCCTTGAAGGCTGAAGAGGTCTCTAACACATTCAGATTTATTAAACAAATAATTCCACTCTGCGATGCCTGTGCTATAGCTGCAAAATCGGAGCTCCACCCCAGATATTTTGTTTCACAGTAAATCACCAGCCTAGGATTTCTTATAGAGACAAACAATCCATGGAGAAATAGTCATATGGAATCTCAAACACTTGGACCCAAGCCCTTCTTGGTCTAAGCAGCTTGAACTGCTCTAGTGCAATTCATCTAAATCGCTAAATTCAATGCATAGAAGAGTTATTTAGGTTGGGTGCAAAACAATTATTTGGAGACATCTCTAGCTTTTGAGGTTCAAGGAGTTAGTAGTCACTTTTAAATCAATGGAATTTTTTATTTATCACGTATGGTACAACTGAATTTCCCCGGAATTGTCCCACTTCTTAGTCTGCATAGAACATCAGTGATGTTAATGTATTAGTGCTGTACATTTCTTTATGTGACTATTATCACATGTGGTGAAAGTGGTCACGTCAAGATTTTGGAGATTCTTCTAATCTCATAGAATCAGGATAAAAATGTATTATCCTGAAAAAGCATAAAATACAATTATTGGTCAATAATCAACCTCCAGCCGGGGGGACCATTCACCCCAGGAACTGGATAATTACTTTGATGATGGAATCTCAACACATCACCAAACCATTAGCTTTAAATATCATAAGAAAAGAACAAGGAGGGCTTAATTCCACCTAAGTGTTTTATTTATGGAACTAGTGTAAAAGAGGCCGGTCCTGCTCTGCATCCTGCTGCCGACGCAGTCATGCACTGTAGAGACTGCCCGAAAGCACAGAATGCTCCCAGCACAGAACTCCCAGCATTCTGTGCGTTCAGGCAGTCTCTACTGTGCATGACGGCTTCTGACAAACATCTTAGCAAATTATTATATAGGATATTATCACACAATACTTTAACTGGTATAAAAATCTGTATAAAAGGCATTCAAGAAATACCGCAATTATGGTGCAGTTGTTGCAGGGCCAACATGCGAAAGGGAACCATCAACCCCAGCACTGAACCGGCTCTAATTTCAGGGGACCCAAATAAATTAATGCAGCAATGCCCTTCAATAACTATTACTCCGCTGGGGGCGTATGTCCCAAATGTTAGGTTTGTCACTTTGTTAATAAATTAATTAGTAAGACTGGATAAAATGTATATGGGTAGCCTTTTTATGTAAATGGTCAATAATACCTTATTGAAAGAAAGCCAGTTTAAAGGGATAGTAATACTTAAAATGTAAAAAAATATATGTTGTAGGGTTTATGTTCCCGAATAAAACAAGGGTACTCCCACTACTGAGAGATATTTTATTAAAAAATTATAACAGCTCAAACTTGAATTTTTTAGGTGCAATATCACAGGGGCCTGAAAATTTACAGTGGTGCTGTTGCTATACCATCCTATGGACTGCTCTGGTCTGTAGACCATAAATCTCCATAGGATTGTGTTTTTAACCCTTTAAGACCCTCTTGGTCTTAAAGGGTTAAAAATGCCATGTGCAATGAGAAGAGTTTGAATTTTTATTATTATTATTATTATTATTATTATTATTATTATTATTTTTTCTATTATTATTATATTATTAATTTGTTTGGTCCTTCCTGTAACTATCATGCTCACCTCCATGAACATGACTACTAGGAATGACTGAAGATATATTAAACCAAATTACAAGAAAAAAATTAATTGGGGCCATTAAAATTTTCTGGCCATAGTAAGGTGAGTGAAAGGTTATTTTTAGGAGGTGTTCTTCTTTAATAAGGAGTGTGATATGTATTTTGGGTCTTTAAACCATATCACATGTGAGTGGTGACATATTAATCACTCTGGTGATTCTAAATGAATATATCTGCATGCTAAGTTAGTCTGATTCATCAAACACTGAGTTATGTTATATACTTTGAAAATAAATAATCTCCATAGCATGACACAACATGATGGGAAATTATGTAATTAGGGATACTGATGCTAGCATACTAAGACTATAGAGAGTAATTATGGGTCAAAACAACTGCACAATGAGGACAAATAAAAACTCCCCAAATCCATAATTAAGTAAACTGACTCTCTAGCACTCAAGAGGGTAAACTCCTTATTTAAATTAGTGGGAAGTGTTACTTGTCCAGTATGGTGCAGTTGGTTTACCATGCGAGTTACTCAGCTCCACTTTAAACCACAGAACATAGAATTTTCTAGATCAGTGGATCTCCAACTTTTTTGCAGTTGGTGGAACTCTTGAGTTCTCAGTGCAGCACTTCTGTTTCTGTTCATATTCCACTGAAATCCCATCATAAGAAACCTTTAACCCTTTTGGTGCTAGTGAGGACTCCAGAGCATTACAAAGCAATGAGTTGGAGACCTCTCTATGAGCCAAAGTGTTAACATAGTGTAA
This sequence comes from Rhinophrynus dorsalis, assembly GCA_037306005.1. Lineage (NCBI taxonomy): Eukaryota > Metazoa > Chordata > Amphibia > Anura > Rhinophrynidae > Rhinophrynus > Rhinophrynus dorsalis. The sequence continues at coordinate 120,142,979 of CM074723.1, read as the reverse complement.
CTGAATGCTGGTTGGTATCAGTAACTTAAGTCTACGTTTTCAGAGTAAAATTTATTAGTTGCCAAATGCCGTAATTATATGCTATAATTATATTTACATAGCCTAGACAAGGTTACACTTCTTTTTACAAGCGATCTAAAAGAAATATAATGTAGACTGACATGATTCAAACGCACACACAAGAGAAACGGTGATTCTGATGTACTAAGATGAACTGGAGGAAACCAACTGCACCATAAAAATACAAATTACCCATTTATTGTAATGGGGGTTTAACCCCTTGAATGCTAACAGGTCTCCAATTCATTCCTTTGCAATGCTTTGGAGATCTCGCTAGCATTCAAGGTGAAAAAAAAGGTTAAAAACCCAATTTAAAACAATGGGAATTATGGTGCATTTGGTTCCAGCCTCACTATCTGCCACTCTAGCCTAGTTTTCTGTGTCTGTCCCTTATAGTTGTTCAGGGAACCTTGTTTTTGAAAATAACTGTTCTAGATTATACTACAAGAGGCTGGTATACTGGAGAAATTCTGGGGCAAACCAGCAGTGTTCTTAGGGACAGCTAAAATTCCTGATGTATTTAAATGTGGTTTTGAACCACTTCAATTGATCTCTATTACATTGATTTGCAATGCATTGGAAAGTTATCTAGCGATCAAAGCTTTTAAATCAATGGGATGATTGGGATGATTGCAAATTTTTATTTTTCCCCTATGGTGCAAGTAAGTTGCTCCACAAGTCAATTATTTTAGTACATCATCCTCTTAATGGAGGCAGTGTGTGAATACGGCCAACACAACTCATACTGTGCTCTTGAACACAGGCATAATAGTCATGCTTCTGTACTTTGTGGTATGTAGAGTGTATGACTGATTTGGTGCATACTGCTACACAAACACTTTACCATCATTATAGTATGTTCAGGGAATGGGTTAATTTTAGGCCAGTTTCCTCTGTGCTTTGTTAATACATAGCATTAAACCAAACAAAGAGGAATAGCATGCCCTAATATGACCAAACACTTCCACAGTACCTTTCTCTTGGTGAAACCTATGTTAATGGGAGGATTTTCAATGTAGATAGCTTAGTACATGGGCGTTAGCCAGAAGCCACACAAATAATAGTTCCAGCTCCTATTTTAGTGTGGAATTGTACTGTTACATCCCCCATTTATTTGAACAGAGCAGTGGGCTTTTAAATAAACTAACACTTCCTGAACAATAGAAAATGCAGATTTCTAAACAGGCTTTTTTCTAATAAAAGAAAACCTGCTTCTCAGAAAATGGGAGACAGTGAGCTGTATAATGCCTGATCCATATATACATATGGTACTAAGAAACAAACAACTCAATCAACGACAATGGTTCCTGTCATTCTGGAGTATCCCAAGCAAATCAGACCATAGAGATGAAGTACATTTATCAGCTGGTGATTTACACTGGGAAGCATCCCTTTCCTGCTCTTTTGCATTGCAGATAAGTAAATCTACAGTGGAAAGTAATGAATTGCAGGAAGGTTTAAAAAACAGTATCTGTGTGGGTTAAATGGAGCATGACAGGCTACATACATATTCTAGAAACATTGGTAATAAGTCAGGTTAACTCTCTGAATGCTAGAGTATATGCAATGCAATGCGTAGGTACCTTTCTTGCACTCAAAGGGTTAATATTTTACAAAAAAAGCACCTATTGTGTTTTTGTCTTATTCATTATTTTAACACCTTGGGGAAGATGCACTAAGGCGTGATAAAAAGGTGACAAAGCACAGACGACTTCTCCAGTGATATAATTTCTCCAATTCCTATGTTATTCTATGGAGCGGATGCACTAAGATCTCCAAAGTTGGAGAAATCTTGGTAAATAGGCTCCATAGAATAACATAGACATTTGAGAAGTTATATCACTGGAGAAGTCATCTTCGCTTTATCACCTCTTTATCACACCTTAGTATATAACCCTCCTTGCATTCTAGAGACATCTTCAGTGCATATCTCTAACATCTTCAGTGCGTATCTCTAACACCTTCAGTGCATATCTCTAACACCTTCAGTGCATATCTCTAACATCTTCAATGCATATCTCTAACATCCAGGGGGTACAAGTAGTCAACACAATAATTACTGTACCTCTTTGCTTATAGAATATCGTACTGATTGCAACATTTTCCTGAAATATTCGCATCACTAATCACAATTGATTTAACTCTTTGAGTGCCAGAGGGGTATGCAACGCATTGCAGAGCAATAAGTTGTGCACCCCTCTGGCAACCAAAGGGTTAAACTATATATTTATGTGGGGCTATAATACTCCCTCAGATGAGGTATTCTTCTACAGTCCACTGTAATTAAGTTACTAAATGAAATGCAGTGCTGGTCTATCCATCTATAATTTATTGAACTAATAAATATTTTCTGCACTTTATTATGCATTTTACGTCTTCTTTTGGCCTATATCTGGAGTTGGGGGAGGTAGAAGGGTGTGGTATTCACAATGTTAACATCATTACTCTAAATTAAGGGTTAACAGGTCATGTTAAGAGGGAATAAGGAGTTCTGATATCAATATTATTACATACCTGTTTACCCTTTATATAAAAAAGTCTACTTACATCTTCTTTACCCTTTGATTGCATGATGGGTATACAACACATTGCTCTGCAATGCATTGTGCACCTGGCACTCAAAGGGTTAAAAAAAAGTTTAACATTTTGAGTAAAAGCCCTTCATGTTTAATGATGTTGATGATGGATGTTTTTCATACTTTTCTCGTTTATACAGTTCATCTGTTTTTTTTTTTTGTTTGTTTATGGTAAAGTAAATGGCTGTACCACTAGTCAAATACAAAAAGCAACACAGTACCAATAAGTGAAGCATACATTGATCTCATGAATGCAGTAATTTTGTTTCCAAAGTCAGAATACATTGGGGGGATTCACTAAGTGGTAATAAAGTGGGGATAAAGTGAAGATGACTTCTAAAGTTCCTATGTTATTCTATATGGAGCCTATGCACGAAGATTTCCAAAGCTGAATAATTCTTAGTGCATAGTCTCCATAGAATAACATAGGAACTGGAGAAGTGATATCAGTGGAGAATTTTTCTCCATTTTATCACCTCTTTATCACCGCTTTGTGAATCTCCCCCACCTTGTTTGGGTTTACAAAGAATAAAAATACATGTATGATTTTATTTCCAAATGTATCTGTTCTAGTAACCCTTAAACCCTCTTATAGCTACAATTCATTGTTATGTAATGCAATGCATACTCATCTGGCACTCAGGATGTGAAGGATGAATGAATATAGCAGTTTTGAGTTATGTGTAGACATTAATTAAAAGCATAAATACACACACACGCAGGTACACACAAACACTCACACACACCACTATTACTACTGAAGTGGGTTTATAGCACCCTTTTATAAGGCAACAGAGCAGTGCCTAGTAAATATTATGTTTTTAAAGTAAAGACAGAAGATATTATTTTGGGTGTCAGTCAAAGCAGGCTGACAGAAACTTGTACAATAGCTCCCTTCAATAGCATGCACTGTTGCATGTCTGCATTTCATCTATACTGAACTGAATCCAGTGGCGGGGGGAGCCACGGAAATACAGGCATGCAGATTAGTAAGAAGAACTAATAGCAGTCCGGGCAAACCAACTCCACCATAGGAGACAAATACAAATTCCAATTGATTTAAATTGGGAGTTCATCCCCCTTGCATGGTAGTACAATGCATTGAAAAGCAACGCATAGGCGATCTCCCTATTATTCAACTGATTGGAAACACAATTTACAACTTTTAATTGTCCTCTATGGTGCTGGGTTTTTTACTCCAGAATTACTCCAATTCATCTACAGTTGCCTCATTACACTACAGAGTCATCTGAGCGCTTGGGGCTCGCTTTCTGTTTTCATTAACCCCTTAAGGATCAGAGAGGTGTGCAGTGGGGTTAAGTCTGCCAGTATTGGTCAGTGAATACACGTCTTCTTGATTCATGTGTGTTGTTTTTTTTTTTTAAATGAAGCTCTGTGTTAGGTGCAAAAACATTGTTGGTAATCACTTAACCCTTTGAATGCCAGAGAGGTACGCACTCATTGCTTTTTAATGCGTTGTGTACCCTTCTGGCATCCAAGGGGTTAAATGCTCAATGATGACCTTCAGTCCGCAAAAGTCCCGCGGGCTATGAACTACTTTATGGTTCATGCAATACTTAAGCGTATGAATGCTGGAGCTATCCATGGTGCTGGAAGCAGAGTACTAAAGTTCAGCACGCTGGACAGCTTAGCATTCCTAGCCATTGAAAGTGTATGCGTCCAGAAGTAACATCGGTACTCGGTGGATAAGGAGAACAGATGAATAACAGTACACTTTAAAATTTCAGTTCCAGCAACATATTTATTGGATACACAGAATTCTATAAACCCTCATGAGTGCCAGGGAGGTGTGCAATGTATTTACTTTGCACCCCCCTCTGGGACTAAGGCGTTAATGGCAAAGCCGAAAAAGAGCGGTCAGTATTAACTTACCAGAGAGTTGATTTCAGCCTGTTGTCCCATATGTATAGCACATGAAGCACACTCTGTGCTGCAGTCTGCTCGGATTGCCACAAAGAAATAGGTGATCACAGCCAGCACTAAACAGCAGTGTCTGAGAACCAACCCCATGGACTGCAAGGCAAAGGTAGAGACTTTGTAACACTGAACTTGGTAATATATGGAACTATTCACAATATTAGCCAGGTACGTTATTCAGACGCTAGTACCAGTAACCAACCTAAGAGCAAGTGTCTCTTTATTTGTTTAACAAAGGATAATTTGATATGCAGCAAAACACAGTCAGTTATAGCTATATGCCATTTAGTTTTTGTAATCTCTTGTAGTCAATTACTGATTGTTTCAATGTACAGTCTGATATCTGCTTGTGCCGCTTAGGGGTCATTCAGGTCTACTACTGCTGTGAGATGTAATCTAGAGGCGAACTTCAACAGTGGAAACTGCAATTGTACTACAAAGAATATATATATATATATATATATATATATATATATATATATATGACTGCTGTATAGAAAACACCTACCTAAGTACATTCACTTGTTATAAAATAAGAGCCACTTATTCCTGAAATGTAGTTCCCATGTAAACGTTTAGTATCAGAGGGATGTGAAATGAGTTGCGAAACAATATGTTGCACCCCCATCTGGTCCTTAACCCTTTGAGCACCATAGGAGTACGCAAAGCAATGCGTTGCGTACCCCTCTGGCGCTCAAAGGGTTAAAATGCCCAAGCAGGCGTAGTTAACCGTTACTATGAATCTCCTGATGTTGTGGGTCACACTGTAATCAAGCTGATGTAAACTGATGGATGTAGTTGTCTAGTACACAGCTGTATAATTATTTAGCGATGCGTTGTGCGCTTCTCCAGCACTAAAAGTATCAAAAGATACAACCATTTTTTGTGTTTTTTTTTTTTTTTAAAGAATGATTACTTATTAACCCCTTGAATGCCAGAGGGGTACACAACGCATTGCAAAGCAATGCGTTGCGTACCTCTCTGGCGCTCAAGGGGTTAAGAAGCAATTAATGGTATATTTAATTTTAATAATGGGATAATACATAGAAAGTCTGATGTATTAAAAAAGTGGTGGCAATTCTGGGGCAAATCAACTTCTCAATAGAGAATAAATAAAATATCCATTGAATTAAACTGAGATTTTAACCCCTTGGATGCTAGATAGGTTTCCTCGCTAGGTTTTATTTGGCTTTTTCACCATTTACAAAACTGAGGTTGATATACTTGGTATAACTGAATCAATTCTGGGTCAAACCAACGACACTATATGGAAATCAAATAAAAATCCACCTTGATTCAAAAGGTATTTAACCCCTTGAGTGCTAGTAAGGTATCCGACACATTGCTTAGATAATTTGCAATAGAATCGCACCACTTTACTGTAGTAGATCAGCTTCATCGTGTATTCATATTAAACCTCTTTAAATCTTCTTAACTCATCCTTAAAATGAATGAAGAATGGACTCCTGTTCACAGGTACAGTTACACAATTATCACCACCAAGATTTTGCGTTAGGAGAGACTCACCTGCATGGTTCCTTGACTTTGTAGACGACTATCCACAACTGCTATATGGTGCTGTTTAGAAATGTCTTGGCATGGACAGAAAAATATATATTTATAGAGGAGCAAAATAATTTGCTTCTCTAGAGAAAGCCCCTCAATGGGGAAGAGCGCAGGAAAGAAGTAATAGCCCGAAGATACTGTGTCTCAGTTGAAGTCAGAGCAGATCTTACATACACTGCAGATAGTAGACTGGATTAGAATATGATCTGAGAGATACAGATAGAAGATGAGCTACTTTTTCATCAGCTCTCTGTTTCCTTAAATTATCTCTGTGGCTGTGAGGCTGTTTCACAAAAAGCACAGAGCCGGGCTACTTTATAATTAGTTAAAAAAAGAGAAAACACCGCTTCCCCCAATAGCCTGTAGGCTCCATATGACGCAACACATACGAAACCCCACTTGAGATTTCACACTCATTGTCCTCTGTCCTATTGAGACCGAGCCTAGTCATAATGATCATAGTCGGTACTGATGGGGGAGGATTTGATGCTCGGTACGTGGGACTGAAACACCTGGGGTGCTGAAGCACTTAGTAAATTTTAACAATTCTTCATTTTAATTCCACTGGCTAAGGAACATAGTCATCATCTAGCGGCAATTTGTATCCACCAACACGTGTGTAGTTTAATACAACTGCCTGTGGTCCACACACTTTCAGCATCACACTAATTTCTTCGGTTCAGTTTAGATTATTTTGGAGTGATTGGAAATTCAATGCGGAACTGTCACACGGTGCAAAGTGTTAATCCATTAAATGCTATAGAGACCTCAATGTAATGTGTTGAAGACCTGCATAGCATCCAATGGACCTAAATAGTGAAAACAGCAGCAACTTTTTGAGAGAGTCTATATGAAGTGAAAACCAAATGAGACAGTTCAGTCAGATTAACCATTTGAGTGCCAGAGAAGTATCCAATGCATCGCATAGCAATATCTCTCTGGCACTGAAAGGATTAAATCCCACAGATAGCAATGTCTTTCTCTGCTCATTGAATTGCTAGTACACAGTGAGGATGGCTGAGTGTGCTAAACCTAAATGGAGAATTTCATGGCCAAACCAAAAGCTCCATTTAAATCAACAGGAAGTTGAATTTCTACCCACATATTGCAATTAGTTTGCCATAGAATTGCTCCAGTTCTTCTCCATGCATCACATTCAGGATATAATTCGTGTTGACTGCTCCTTTTTCAAACAAATAGTGGCATCGTATTCAAAGAGCTAATCTTTTTTTATTTGTAATAAGAGTTCGAGTGTTTGAAATGCGCTGGACACCCGTCTGACGCTCCTATGGTTAAGAAAACAATTAAACATAGTTTAAAAAAACTAAGAATAATAATATTCTATCTGGAGCTGAAGTGGAGATTTTAGTTTATACTTAACGTTTCCTCTAGAGGGCACTCAACACCTCTGTCATGAAGATTTTCGGAAAAGTTGCAAAGAACAACGTGAGGGATTCGCTAACAATGAAATGGAAAGTCATACTGTAGCCTAGCACTAATAAAGAACATACTTTTGTATGCAAGTTTGTATTCAATTTCAGAAAATCAATATGCAGTAAAACAAATAATGATTCTAAAGGGAAACGTTGATCCGAGTGGGAATTTTATGTAAACTGTTAACCGGGATGCTCTTTAACTCTTTGAGTGCCAGAAGGGGAAACACCCCTCTATAATTCAAAGGGTTAAGGATAAATATTAAGGGGAATACAGAGTGTGCTTTCTTATTAAAATGCATACTGCAATTTTGTTCTCCATTAACCATTTAAGAACCAGAATGGTGTGCCACTCTTTTGCTTCACAATATGTGGAGCATCTGTCTGAGCGCCACTGGCATTTGGAAGGCATTTGGAACCCCTCTTGCACTCAAAGGGTTAAAGGTTAAAATCCTTTTCTCAAATATTTTTTATTTTTAATAATTAAACATACTGGAAGGGCCAATGTTATTTAATCTGCATCTCTCAATCTCTACAATGCTTTGGAGACCCCTCTAGTATCCAAATGGTATAGAGATTTTTATGTGTGAATGTTATAGGATGAGGACATTTTCTGTATCAGTTAACAGAGAATGGGGACAGAGGCAGGGTCATGTGAGGAGCGGAAGTTCCGCCATGTTCAGGGCTAATGATGGAAATCAAACCCTTTTGAGGCTGATAGTGAGTCTTGTTATATAGGTGTTTAATATAGTGGCAGAGGAGCTATTTTCTCATTATGCAGAGTAGTTCCCAAAGTTTGGAAAGATCTGGTTCAGTGGTGGTACTACAATATAAACAGAATAAGTGGATGCTTAGGGCCCCAACTTGCCCAGAGGTCCCTGCAGTACTTATACAGTAGTGCCACCACATGTAATCAAAATCAGATGGCAATTTCTTATTAGAAATACAGAAGTGGTAGTAAAGGGGGGGGGGGGCTCTCCTGATCTGGGTTTTGTTGTAATGCAGTTTATTAGTGTACACTGGTGAGCATCACACTGTTTTTATACACTTAGCAGGAGGCAGTTCTTAACAGTCTCTAATGTCTTCTCCCTTTCACCGCTCTCCATCATCAGATGTGGATTATTCTAGTGTCTAGCTACCCAGAGATCGCAGAGGATATATATATATATATATATATATATATATATATATATATATATATATATATATATATTGGAGGGATTGTTAGTTTGTTGGGGTGAGTGCATTTAATGTACATCACATTTTTGTAGAAAGCATGAGAGTGGTATCCAATGCATTAATCTGCAAAGCATTGCTTACCTCATTGGCACAGACGGTTAAGGGGTGTTTAGAGAGCTTCAGGGAGATCCCAACATTACTAACCCTAGGTGTGAACAAAGTTTGCTATTAGAACTTAGTGCATCTGGAGATGTACCACATAAGTATGTAAAAACACCCTATTGAATGAATACAACAATGGTTCATTAATGTGCTTTTACATATGTAAATGAGCCATTGTCAAAACAAAATCATAAACCTGTTGAAGGCATGGCTGATTCATGGTGATTGGTGGTGTAGTCACCTTTGTGTTTGCTGTCAATATGCCATCGACACCACTTCACCACCATATTGCCTCCCTGGTCCCTTATTCCCTCTTATTGCATCTCCCCCCAGGTGGTGCTAGTTTTATCACTTACTATGGAGATCCCTAGTCAGTGACTCATGCTCTTCCTTAGAGTACATTACAAAAATTAGTTTGGGACAAAAGTTGGCGCCATTGCTAACAATTTGAGGAAAACAAACACATATGCTATAACTTTTTTTTATAAGAATTTTTTTACAGTGCCTCTAAAGGGATAGTAATACTTCGTTTTAACTTTTTATTTTGCAGGCATTAAAAAAACATGAAGAACGATATAAGTCTTATCTCTCAAACCTTTATGGTTTATGAGATATTCACAAGCAAAGTTTCCCCCTCCCGCCCCTTTTACCTACTGTAAACAATCTCTTCTCAGATGTGGAATGCAGTCCATAGACTGGACAGATAGAAGGGGACACACTTCTTCCTATGAAAACAATGAAATCCCTGCCCCCCTTGACAAGCTTTTCAGGTTTTTCCCTTATCTTAATTGAAGATTGTCCCTCTGTGCAATCTACCTGGGCACCTCCCTTCTGCTGTGGCTGAACAGTGTGACATCAGTAAAAGGGGCTGGAGGGGGATACTTTGTCATTGAATTACTCTGGAACTACAATTCTGACAGAATTGAAATAACACTCTCCAAAGTCCAAATACTATGATGATTAATTAGAGCTGTTTTTATGATGAAACATTACTATCCCTTTAAGTCAGCAAATAAACTGGCCACCATAAACCCATAGTTAACCCTCTGCACGCAAGATGGGGTGTAAAGTGCAATGCTCTGTAATGCATTTAACATCTTTCTGATATTATTGTATTAAATAAAATTGAGTGCAGTTTTATATTGTTTATTCTAAAAGCTCCACAGCAGTAATGCATTTACTTGGGAACTCTTAGAATCCTCTCTTATGATTAATTATCTTGTTATCAAATAAACAGTTTAATTAGCTATCAGTATTTCACACCCATCGGCATATTTCTTCAGTAGTTTTACTTGAAAGCAATTATCTCCTTTTTCATCATTTCCAACTCTTATTTTATTCTTATTTATGTTGTGCTGTCAAAGAAAAAAAACACCCTAAATAAAGGTAATTTATAATAATGTAATCACAGTGCCAGCTTCTATGTTGTTATTACCAGGTCAATTTAATACCTAAGATGCTAACACATTAACATTTCACACTTTTATAATTGTCAAAATGCAAAACAAAACATTATTATGTGAGTGAGTAATGCTCCACAGGAGCCTGCAACGTTATAGCGGAACTTTCACATCTAGTACACTTTGTCTCAAATGATTCATCTAGTAAAATGGTATGTGAAGTGGCTTGTTTTTTTTGTTTTTTTTTTCTACTTATATACTTTAGTAGATAGTTGGTCTAAAATATAGACTTAATGAGGGCATTTCCACATTCTGCGGTACAGGGTAACTTCAGCATATTGGCGCAGGACTTCCCAGCCCTTCATTTCTCCTCCCACCTCCCTCCCAGCTCTTCCAGTGAGTGCGTTCATGCTTCCCTTTATATTAATGTGAATCATGTCTATTGTAGCAGAAAGCTCTGTTTATCATCATTCTGAGCTTGCAAGGTTAGGTACGTGTAGGGCTAGATGATTGATTTCAGTGCCTGTTCTTGTGAAGAATTATATTCACATATCCACATATTCACCCCAGTGGTTTCTGCAGTTAAATGCAAACATTCTAAGAGGGGGTTGTGCTGACAGGGTTCTTCTAAAAAAATTGGAGCCAAAACAATTTTTTCTGTACCTTGTCTGTCTAATGTTTATACACTAAGCTATCTACACAGAATGTTATTCTCTTTGCCTCACTTGTTCCAAGAGGAGGACAATGTGGAGTGTGTAGGCAATTCAGGGAATACTATTCCTCTGTACCTTGCTTGTCTCAAAGTACTAACAAGAAGCAGAGGAAATCACTACCCCGTGTAGTGCAATTGGTTAGGCCCAGAATTGTTTCTCTGTAGCTTTCTGAATATGTCCTATAACAGTTATTTGCCCTCACTTTTCAATGGAATTCATTTGTACATTCTTTCTGGGTCAAGCGTAAGAGCAATTTCCCATTTATAAGATGCAACACGCATGTTTACAATGCAGAATTACATATTAACACATATTGAAACTGATACACTAACAATAACTAATGCAGTTACTGAGCAAACCAAATCCACCATAGAGAGCCAATAAAAAAATCCCCAAAATGTCACTGATTTCAATGTGGTTTTTAAACTCTTGGATATTAGAGAGGTTTCCCTAACATTCAGTGGGTTTAAAGCTCAATTTAAAGGGGAATTGTCACTTCATAAAAATAGGTAAAGGTACATTTGAAAGAGTGTTCAAAAGCACCTATGTTTTTGTTAGCCTTTTTTATTGTAGTACTAGTACTTTCTGGTAGGGAGTGGTAGTTGGGCTAGGGAGCAATATAGCAATGCCTGCCAGATTCATAATAAAGTTAATATGCATGTTGAAAGACCAATTAAAAATTATATCTTAGTGATAGCTCAGGGTTAAGTGACCCTATGGATTAAAAGGTTGAGATAGCTTTAAAGATGTTATGAATTAGGAGCCTTTTTTTCAAACCCAGTGTAGCTATATTTTGCATATCAACAGCCATAAAACTATGGGTAGTACAGTTGGATGATCTTCTATTTCTATGATCAGACTGGTTTCTGAATGTATTTGTGATTATGCTTTTATGGAGTGTGTTGCTATGGTATATAGGACAACAGCTATGTTAACATTAGGCTGCAGAATATTATGGCTCAGGCATTGGGCAGCTGATATGTTTTTATTCAAGTGTAAATTATGGGCTATGCCTTTTGAAAGTAATTTTCTCCTTGGAAATGAGCTGGGTTCTCTGCTCTATACTTTGTCAGATGATGAGAAAATGTTTTTTTAAGAATATGTGATAAAAAAATCTCTTTCCGTCCCACAGATTCCTTATTACCCAAACTCCTCATTGTTGTTTAAAAAGGTCATACTTTCTTCAAGCCATGCAAATGTTAGTTGATACCTGTATCACATAGAGAGCAGAAGACCGTTACTTACACTCAGTATTTGTAGTCCTAAAACATTTAGTTAGTTTCACACTAGTGGTCAAGCTGACATTTTTGAATTGCTTTATTCAACAAGAACCTTTTAGTATGGAAAGGCATCAAGTCAGCTGTGAGTATCCAGAATAAATGACATGTGATGGCTTCTATGGACTGACAGGAAGCATATTTACAGTAATGTGCAAAAGTGTTAGGCAGGTGTAAAAAATGCTGTAAAGTAAGACATATCAATAGTATATTTTATCAATTAACAAAATGCATAGTGAGTGAGCAGAAGAAAAATATAAATCAAATCAATATTTGGTATGACCACCCTTTGCCTTCAAAACAGCATCAGTTCTTCACATCATTAACTGAAACAGAGATAGCTGTGAGGAGGAATAAAACTGGGTGAGGAACAGCCAAACTCAGCTAACAAGGTGAGGTTGCTGAAGACAGTTTAATGTCAAAAGTCATATACCATGGCAAGACTGAGCACAGCAACATGACACAAGGTAGTTATACTGCATCAGCAAGGTATCCCCCATTCAGAAATTTCAAGGCAGACAGGGGCTTCTGGATGTGCTGTCCAAGCTCTTTTGAAGAAGCACAAAGAAACAGGCAACATTGAGGACCATAGATGCAGTGGTCGTGCAGCAGAACACATCATTCTTACTTCCCTTCTCAATAGGAAGATGTCCAGCAGTACCATCACTCATAATTGGCAGAAAACAGTGAGACCCTGTTACACCCATCTACTGTCCGAAGAAGTATGGACAGTAGTGGTCTTTATAGAAGACTTGTGGCCAAAAAGCCTTACCTCCTACGTGGAAAAAAGGCCAAGAGACTCAACTATGCATGAAAACACAGTAACTGGGGTGCAGAAAAATGGCAGCAGATGCTCTGGACTGATGAGTCAAAATTTTAAATATTTGGCTGTACCAGAAGGAAGTTTGTTCGCCGAAGGGCTGGAGAACAGTACAAGAATGAGTGTCTGCAGGCAACAGTGAAGCATGGTGGAGGTTCCATGCAAGTCTGGGCTACATTTCTGTAAATGGAGTTGGGGATTTGGTCAGAATTAATGGTCTTCTCAGTGCTGAGAAGTTCAGGCAGATACCTATCCATCATGCAATACCATCAGTGAGGCATCTGATTTTTCCCAAATTTATTCTGCACCATAACAACGACACCAAACAATACAACAAGCTTATCAGACGGCACTAGTCACAGTGGAACATTGTAACATGATATGCGACTCACCAGAGCCATGTCTTGATTCCTGAAAGGTGCTGACTCTCATAGACTCCCAACCAATCTCCGAGAATGTAAAAGAAAAGATGACTTGCACACTTGGATTTCGAGAAGATCGTAAAGTAAAAACATTGCTTTATTGAACAGAGAGTTGCAAAGACACACCGAGCACATCCATTTTACGTGTTTCGCACGCAACAGTGCTTACTCATAGACAAGACCATAAATGTCTCCATAGAATATATACAAGTGATTAATAAAGTATTCAACTCATATTGGTTAATTGTAGAAACACACCAATCAATTCAAACAGACCAATCAGAAGAAACAACATAAGATGTTCCTATAGACTATCCTATTATTGACCGTGTATCACAATTATCCATACCTATGTTAAATGGAAAAAAAATAACCCAATCTCAACATGAATGTCAAAGCCAGTCAGCTAGTCCTGCATACGCTAAGACTCACTGTAGGAGACATTGGTTTTATCTCATATTCAATATAAAACACACAATCAGTGTTTATTACAGATATCAAAAACAATATAATAGAAAAAGAGAAAAAAAAGGAAAAATAAGATACAAATAATAAAGGAGTGAAATACAACAACAAAAAAATTAAATAAAATAATAATAATTGAAAAAAGTGAAAAGAAATATAAATATAAACAGTACTGTCACAGATTTTGCTAAAAATCCATATATATTACATACTTTTATGAGGTGTAGTGTGTCCTCAAATACAAGGGAAGAAAAAAGGAGCATATGATTATCTTAGTAATATTATACACAATATGTTACATCAAAACATCAAACTTCTTATTTAGACCCTTAGGAAATCTGTTTGATAATGTGAAAATCCAATAATCTCTCTATATGAGAGTTTAACTGGCAAATCACCACCTCTTTTTAAATCTCTTTTGAATAAAACAATGTTTTTACTTTACAATTTTCTCGAAATCCAAGTGTGCGATTAAACTTTTCTTTTGCAACGACCCCAAACATACAGCCAAAGCAATTAAGAACTATCTTCAGCGTAAAGAATAACAAGGAGTCCTGACTAATGATATGACCCCCACAGAGCCCTGATCCCAACATCATTGAGTCTTTCTGGGATTACATGATGAGAGAGAAGTAACTGAGGCTGCCTAAATCCACAGAAGAACTGTGCTTAGTTCTCTAAGATATTTGGAACAACCTATCTGCTGAGTTCCGTAAAAACTGCGTGCAAGTACCTAGAAGAATTTATGCCGTTTTGAAGGCAAAAGGTGGTCAAACCAAATATTGATTTTATTTAGACTTTTCTTCTCTTCACTCACTATTCATATTGTTCATCGATAAAAATAAACTATTAACAAGTCTATTTTTGAAAGAATTCTTACTTTACAGCATTTTTTCACACCTGCCTATTACTTTACATGTGTCCATTGACAAAAAGCTGCCAGAACTACTTCAAAGATTTAAACAATAGAGGAGAACACATGGGGCACCCTGTGTGCAAATAGGACATGAGAATGTTGTTGGACCTCCACCAAAATGAGATCTTAGGAATTGGTAAGAATAAATGTAGTGGCTACAATATTACATATGTCACAGTACAGGAAGCTCCTGCGTTATTTAAAAGCTCTTGTCACGGAAAGAATAGGGCTGCTCTTCAATGCTCTTTCTCCACAAAAAGGTTGAGAATACATATAAAACATAAAACACAGGAGGATCCACAATAGCAAATTGGCCAACTCTTACACATTTTGCGGATTAACACCCTTTCTAAAAGACAATGGCCATTATCTTTGAGACAGTGGTGTTAATCCAGGAAACACATAAGAGTTTTCAATTGTTTTAATACATTTTATAATTATTAATTTATCCTGTTGTGGACTTTCTGTGGAGCACAGCTGCCTCATCTCTCAGTGGGAAGCTTCCTGAATGGAGACTAGGTAACATCTCCATATGCTTTCTTAGTCAGGTGATTGAGAATATTCTCCTCCTGGCCACAAACAAATTTGAGCAGACTTCAGTTTCCTGTTATATTTTATCATATATCTGCAGTATTATACTGCTGGTTGTTTTCTGTGTTTTATGTTGCATGTGTAACAAAGATGGAAGATGTCTACTTCATCTTCAGACCACAGTATTACCTTTCTGCATGCTGAGAGCATTTACAAAGGGGATGTTAGTGGCAGCAGTGCCTCTAAGAGAATAAAGCATAGCAGTGATCCCTTATCTAGATGACAGTCTAGTAATAGCTGCCAAATCATTCAGCTGGAAAACCACATTCACCAAGTGATCAGGACACTACAGTATGTGGGGGTGGTTAGATAATCTTACAAAACCAAACACCACACCATAGAGATGGCAGAGGTTTCTAGGTCTTATCCTAAATATTACTTTGGGCAAAAGTTTCCTGCCAGCAGATAGGGTTGACAAACTGCTTTATCGGACCAGAAAGCCCATAACACTTTCAGAATGTCTCTAAGATAACTAGGGTTAGATTTAAAGGTAGGGGTTAACATAGCGGGTAGGGCCAAAGTGAATACCGGCTGTTAAAGTTGCGGCTGAACGTACGTTTTGTGCATTTAGTTCCCAAAACGCAGCTAAAAGCAGCGATATTGGGAACTGAACAGTAAAAACAATTAACTATCGGTGCTTGACATACTGCCAAGCACCGATCTTTAACTGATCCATGTTACACTTACATGTCATCCACTGTCCTTCTGTCTTCTTTCTCCTATCTTCCCCCTTCTCTTCAGTCTTCTGTCTTCTCTCTGTAAAATAAAAGAAATGAATTAATACCAAGCAAGAACAAAGAAATTCCTGAACCATTTGAGTGGCAGAAGAGTACGTAATGCATCGCAAAGCAATGCATGGCGTTCCTCACTGGCACTCAAAGGGTTCAATAGTAGTGTGTCATAAATATACCCATATTATATGCCTCCATGAAATGCCCCAAAGAATAAACATGCCAATAAATAAAATGATCCACATAGACATAAATAAATGCCATCCATTAATGTCCAGTATGACGACTTAGCTTATTAATCTGTATCTCCGCCACTTGGAGCGGCCGCTAGGATGGCAGCAGCAGAGACACAAATGTCCCACAACACTCTGCTTCAGCTGTGTACGGGCCGATGCCCGTAACACACTGAGGGCATTTGAAGTGTGCCTGCCTTTATATATGGGCAGGCTCACTTCCATTGCCCTCACAGTCATTGGCTGGGATGTTCTTCACATCCCAGCCAATCAGATTAGAGCGGCTGTTCTTGAAAATCATTGGCTCGGATGTGAAGAACATCCCAGCCAATGGCTGTGAGGGCAACGGAAGTGAACCTGCCCCTTTATATATGGGCAGGCACACTTCAAATGCCCTAAGTGTGTTATGGTCATTGGCTCATACACAGCTGAAGGGGAGC
Source organism: Rhinophrynus dorsalis (assembly GCA_037306005.1). Taxonomy (NCBI): domain Eukaryota; kingdom Metazoa; phylum Chordata; class Amphibia; order Anura; family Rhinophrynidae; genus Rhinophrynus; species Rhinophrynus dorsalis. The sequence goes on along the minus strand of CM074723.1, from coordinate 120,126,057 downwards.
ATCGTGGGACTTTTGTGTCTTCACTGCCGCCGCACTCGCAGCCGCTCCAAGTGGCAGAGACACTGATTAATAAGCTAAGTTGTCACACTGGGTATTAATGGATGGCATTTATTTATGTCTATGTGGATCATTTTATTTATTGGCATGTTTATTCTTTGGGGCATTACATGGAGGCATATCAAATGGGTAAATTTATGGCGCACTACTATTGAACCCTTTGAGTGCCAGTGAGCAATGCGTTGTGTACCCCTCTGCCACACAAAAGATTCAGGAATGTCTTCGTTCATGCTTGGTATTAATTTCTTTTATTTTACAGAGAGAAGACAGAAGACTGAAGAGAAGGACAAAAGGATCAGCAAGCTGTGGACTCTGCTGGACATCTGGATTAATGGTAAGTGTTAATGCGATGTTGCTTTACTTAGTCGGGTTAAAACGATGAATATAATTATACCCCACACTCAAAGGGTTAATCCTACTAACTATGGACACGTTTTAGGCACTTTGGATGTATTGATGCATTAGCTGGCAAAAGATCCAATAAGGAACTTTACGGCTAACAAAACTGGGTCCTAAGTTTTGTGCAGTAAGTGAGTCCTTTATCGGATTTTTTCAGTTAACTCAGTCCTTTAAATGGAAAAATGGAGCGTTTTTTATTTGTAATGGGCCAAAACACACATTGGTGTAACGGCTGGCATACTGGTAAACTGCTGTTTGCGGTTCATTACATGGCCCTTTGTATGGCTAACTACATGTTAAAATACCCGTTGGTGTAATTTGACCTTGATGGCTGCCTTTAAATCTACCTCAAAATGTCCATTTCTCTGCAGGTTCTTGCATATGAGAGCTTTTGCAACAATTCATTATGAAAAGTAGAAAAGAGGACCACAGTCTTCATCAAATGAAAATCCCTCCACAGGTCAAACCATCATTAATGTGGTGGTCCGACTCCAGAAGCAATATCTCAAAATGACTTCCATTGCCAGTGCTATAGTAAATACTAACTACTACTGATGCAAGTAAGGATGAGGATCTGTACTCTTAAGCCATTTGTTGCAAGGCATCTAATTCTTCCCAGAAAGCAACTATCATTCCAACCATCTGCAGCTGTTGGCAGTATGAGGTAGGTGAGGATGTTCTGAAAGAAGTACAACCTTTGATCAAAGGCCATACCATCAAATCAAATCAGGTAATACTATGATAATGTCATACCTAGCAAGACAGGGTGGAACAAAGATAGGTTTCCATCATCTTATCAAACTAATTTTGGTTTCCATCACCTTATCACACTAATTTTCCAGTGGTTAGAGGTCAACCTCAGCTATCCTTATTAGAGAGGATAATACCTGGTCAAACAGTCTCAACAGGAAGACAATATGGACAGAAGAATGATCTATCAATCAGAACATCTTTAAATCATTGACACGTATGCTGAGATTCTTCTCTCAGTTTCCTCAGGATCATAAAGAGGCAGAAGACACTCTTTTACAGATCATGGGCTCGATTCTATTACCCGAGCTAAGACTGGCGTTACAAGAAAAACAAGCAATGTGTATTTTGCAAACATGTGTTACATTGGTATTCTACTGCAGAATCACAGCAAAACAAAACTGGTGTAGACAGCACATTTCAGAGTACTAACAAAATGGGCAGTCCGCTTCTATTCATCTACCGCCTAAAAAAACTCACAAAATGTCAAAGTCCAAGGAAATAGGCATACGTTAGACGACAGAAAGATCAAGTTTAGTGTTAGATATGTTCCCCACATTATCAAAATTCTGACACAGAGTGCCCCCTTTGACATTTTAACCCCATTTTAAAATTCAACTTACAGTGCTTTTTCACCACATTAATTTGACAAATATTGTTCACATTCCACATTTAACCCTTCCCCTTGAAAATTTAACTTACAGTGCTCCCATAATTTTCTTTCACCATTTAAATCCGACGTTGTTCTTCTCCTATTTTTTCGACATGCCCTAGTATTTGTATTGCAAGATTAACCCTATGAGGACCAGAGAGGTAGCAACACATTGCAATGTGTTTGCTATCCCTCTGGTACTCATAGGGTTAATAGTCAAGGTATGCGGCTGTATACCTTGCCTGTATATGTGCATTACTTTTTTTTTTTTACATTTCCTTCAGGTGTCCCTTAGTAGCATGCAGACTTCCCACCTTATGTGTTGGCTTACCTTTAACTATATTTAAAGCATTATTTTGTTGGTGTCTGGCTGTCTTTGGGAAGTCCTTTTTAAAGTATTTCATGGCTTACCAGTGGCTGTGTGTGTGTGTGTGCTACCACAGGAAACCTGATATAAAAGGTATGACAAATCTGTCTTTATTCCATATGGTGCAGTTGGTTTGTACAAGGATTGCTCCAGTTCGTCATAGTACATCAGCTTCATTCTATTCCCCTTGTCCAGGCAGATGAATACAGTGTTAGTCATTGGACACAAGGGCTCTGTTGTATGTATCACCATTTGCCAATTTTCCTTCTTCTAATGTGCTAGATAGTTCACTTGTGTTTTAGTCAAATTTGCATGTGATGATACATAAGCCAGTTTACTATTCTTGCACATTAATTAATATACTGAAAAATTAATGAGTAACATCATACAGGAACTAGCAATTTGAATCAAAAACATAAACTACTAAAGTTTGCCTTGTAACCCTTTCAGTGCCAGAGGGGTACACAACGAATTGCTTTGCAATGCATTGTGTGCCCCTCTGGCACTGAAAGGGTTAATGAATATGCTGTACTGCCTATTTTTTGGTCAAAAATACAGCATCATTATGGTGGTTCATAAAACATTTGTATTTACTAATGATAAGGATTGGACTCCTTGGTCCTCAGGCACAAAAGAAAAATGGATTAATTCTGAAGCAAACCAACTGCACCACAAGGGACATATAGACATTTCCATTTACATGGGGCTTTAAACCAAACCAAACCAAACCAAACTAAACCAAAGCACTGCAAAGGAAAGGAAATCTTGGACAATTCGAGGGGCAGACCAACTGCACCATAAGGAACAATAGAGGCATGACTACAGGGGGTGCAGCTGTTATGAGCCCCAGCATCCAAGTGGGGACCACTGGCTCCAAGGCCCAATAGAATCTAGTTCTGCCTCTAGGAGAAAATGTGCCTGTTACGGGGCTCAAAAATGTTTCTACCTTGGTCCTCCAGTGATTACTTACACCACTGGGGAACAAATAAAATGTTCATTGATTTAAACAAGGGCTTTTAACCCCTTTGATGCTGGAAAGGTATTCAATTTATTACTAAAGAGTAACAGGAGAGAGTTATGATTATAATACATGTAATGCACCTAAAAGATTGCTTTGTAAATCACAATTACAGAGATTATGGAAAATGAAGTGAAAGATGACTTAAGCGGAAAAACAATCAGGCTAAATCAAATGTAAAATGTGCATTGATTTAACAAGTGCTTATCTGAGTTTCAATTCCACTCTAGCACAAAACAAATGAGTAAAAGTGATTACACGCCAGAAAGCAAACAGCTTTTTCTTCATATTACATGCTTCAGTTTCCACTGCTGAAGCATTATTTCACTTATTAGACATGTATAGTGATTGGCCCAGACATCAGTAAATGAAGGTATATGTTAGAAGTGGGAAACTGCACTTTTTTGTAAACACGTAATTTAACCAAATGTCTGATTCTTTATTATAGTCTCAGCTTTTTACATTAAATGTGGCTTGTGAAATATATGTAATGACTCCAAAGCGCATATGTATCACTTACATGTTACAGGACTCTGAATTATTCGTTGTGACTCACTGAAAGGCAATGAGGCCTTTGCACGTGTACAATGGATGTGTACTTTGGGAAACATTGAGGCTGATGTGCTAAGACGAGCAATTCTAGGTTTAACCAGTTGAACCAAGGACAAATAAACTTTGCCATTGCTTTAAATGGGGCTTTTTACCCACTCGAATACTAGAGAAGAATTAATTAGCTGGCATAAAAATCCTATGCCCACACTTTGGGGTACATATGGTCAGGTATGATCACTTTAATGAAGAGCAGTGCACACAATCTGCCATTGTAAACTGTGAAGGCCCCCCTGTAATATGAGCAGGAAAATGGACTCAGTATCATCAAACAATGTGCAGAGGAAAGTAGTGCCCAGAGATGGCGTCCCTTTGAGGCAATGCATTGCGTACCCCTCTGGCACTCAAAGGGTTAATAAAATATGCCACAAATGCACCATTTGCATTCAGAAATGTCATAATATTAAGGTGTCAGTTTTTGGTTCCTTTCTAACATCTACATGTATTAGATGAGTTAGAAAATGACTGTAGTATAAATAAACAGTGCACCCAGGGCCGGATTTACCATAAGGCATAGTAGGCACCTGCCTACAGGCGCATGCCACCGAGGGGTGCCTGCCATTGGGATTCTTTTTTTTTTTCTTTTTTTTTTATTTATTCTTTTTTTAAAAAAACCCAAAAAAACTAGCCACCTTGCTGGCTGCGCAGGCGGCCACTCCATGTCGCCCTCACATTGCCCCCCCGTTGGAGATGGTAGGGGCAATGTGGAGCTGGTGGGGGCAATTGTGGAGCTAATGGAGGGCAAAATGAGGGTAACATGGAGCTGATGGGGGGCAAGTTGGAGATGGTGGAGGCAATATGAGGGCAATATGGAGATGATGGGGGCAATGTGGAGCTGATGGTGGCAAGTTGGAGCTGATGGGGCAATGTGAGGGCAATATGGAGATGATAGGGCCAATGTGGAGATTAGGAGCATTGTGGAGGTGTCAAATGGAGATGGCCAATGGGGGTGGAGCTTCAGATTTCTGTGCCTACAGGCTCCTGAGATGTAAATCCGGACCTGAGTACACCTGTGTTATATATTTGTTCAGACTTAACCCTTTGAGTTCTAGAGGGGTATGCAATGTGATATGAATCCCTCTGGCACTCAAAAGATTCATGGAAATGTTATGTAAAATTCAGTGGTTTTAACATTGCAGTTCTCTGAATAATACCACCCACTTCTCGCTTGTCAGTGTACTGGAGAACTTTCTTGCATCAAAGAAGTTAAAACTTGATTAGACAAGCAGCAAATCCAATCAAATACCACAATGTGTCATGTCAGAAAACTCTCTAAACCTATGTTATCCAATTATGTCTGCCAACTGTATGAAGGAAAGAGAGCTTTCTGGTGTATTGACACTGAAGCTCTAATAATTACAGGATATGGAGAGGTTGTACTCACTGGAGAATTTGTTAATCTCTCCTAATGTTGCTTGATTAACTCTGTATTGATCCATATGGCAAAGAGTGAATGTTATTTACAGGGATATTAGCATGACAATATAGGTTTGTTTGTCCAAGAGATGTCTGTAGAAATGCAAGAGCTAGAAGAACTCAGGACTTACCTGTCATTAATATGTATTTATTAGTCATGTTTAAATGCTAGAGAGGCACCAGCACATTGCTTCATAATGCACTGAATGCATTGAATAAATCACCAAGGGCTTAAATACAAACAGTGTCTTCCTTGTTTTCAGTGATGCCTACTTTCATTTGGAGGAATACATAATGTACGTCATGCTTGTATTGGGGCTTCCAACACACTATAGAAGTATCATTCCATCAGTGTCGCAACTTGGAGGGCTCCTGTGCAAATATGTTTTGGGCCCCCTAATCACAGATGCACAAATAGAACCTATTGGAGCCTGGTGCAGATGAGGCAATCTTGGATGCTGGGTCCCGACAACTGCACCCTCTCTAGATACACCCCCTGTACCCCATTATAGACATTACTTTCACTAAAGTACACTTCCCACTAATAGAAGCAGAGTTAGTGCATATGCTGTTTTACACCAACATGAGTCCAGTGATCTGAAGGTCAGTAGTAGGTGTTTTTATTCTAAAATACATTGTAATATCATTTCAGAAGCAAAAGGGAAGGAGAAAAATAGCTTATCATTCAAAAAAAGACAATTATTACAGGTGTACAATATATATATATATATATATATATATATATATATATATATATATATATCTAAGATTTACACTCCAGGTGCACATCAACTTCATAATATGGCTGGTCTCTTATTAGATGAAATTGTTCCTGTATTTTGTTTTAAAACATTACTACAAATGTATATATAAGGACTGGAACACATAGACTTGATATGGTAGAGATAGGGTGCTGGACCAACAGGAGCAGCAGTCAGGATAACAGATTAGAGGCAAGTCGAGTTGACTATAAGCATTTAGGTAGTTAATGTATCAGAATCAGAGATATAGCTATACAATTAAGGGTTATAACCAGAGCATCAACTGACACCAAGCTCTTGGATAAAGAATGTCACCTGACAGTCATCCATGTGTCATCAAAAATCTTAGATAATTATGTGAAGTCAATTTTAGAGAAATGGCTACAGCAATAGCTCAGTGGAAGTTCAGCTCAGCTAAGAATAAAGTAATTCAATTGGTATGTCCAGCCTTCAAAATACAACAGTGCAGTTTTTGGGCCATAAATACAAATAAATAGTGGAATAATTCTGGGACAAACCAGAATCACAATCATGGAGAAATAAAGAATTTCCATTGAATTAAAGGAATAGTAATGCAAGGGTACTCCCAAGGCCAAGAGATATTTAGTTAAAAAGTTATTGCAGCTCAGACTGAAATTTTTGGGCACACTACTTCCATCGCCTGAAATGTTATGGTAGTGTTGTCTGCACCCATCTATGGACCATTAAACCTTCATAGTATGCCACAGAAACATTGCCACTGTCAAAGGTAAGGCCGTGGTGGTACTGTATCCCCCAAAAAATGCAAGTTTAAGCTCCAGTAACCACTGATTGACTCAGCAGGATAAACACTACAAGATATATTTTTCAATATTAAGTGTTACTCTAATTTTAACCCCTTTAATGCTGGAGAGATCTTCAATGCAATAGAGACTGCTCTAGCATTCAAAGCAGAACTGGAGTAATTCAGGAACAAATCAGCTGCACCGCCATGAAAAAATAAAATTCCCAATATCCCAATGGATTGAAATGTGGTTTTAACCCTATTTCAATCCATTGGGATTTTGGGAATTATACTTCTTCATGGTGGTGCAGCTGATTTGCTCCTGAATTACTCCAGTACTTCTTTGTACATCAGTCTCAATAATACATGGGACAGACTAATTTTAGTATGCCCTAAAATAGGCACTGGAACTGATTTCATAGTGATTTGCCTCCCCAATGCTTCTTATGCAGAGCGGTGGGGGGAAGCATGCTGGTATTGCACGATCTTCATTTCCTCTACTTTTCTTTAAGATATACTAAGAATGTGCAGTGGTAAAAGTCAAGTAACTCTTTATTTCACTGTGCATTCTATTGCAGTGGCATTTGGTTCTTGTTCACATTGAAGTCAGAATGCACTAAAGCAATCAGATGCTCTAGTACATTGTACATCATTGTACATCAATCGGGAGCCAGCTTCCCTATGCCATTGTTTCATACTTTTCATCAATGCCTATTTGCTCTTCAGTTTCCTAATGTGGCTGTTTGGAATATATTTAAAATGCAGGAAAGGGGGGTGGGGGGTGGATTCACTGTGTCTAGAAGATGGAAGCTTGCTGATCCTGCTCCTGAGCATCGAGCCTCCAATATAGCTCACATCTCCCCAGATTAACTTTACAAGACACAGTATTCTTACGGTATTGTCCCCGGACACAGTGATGCCAAAAAACAGATGGGTAGAAGAAGAAAAAAGCAAGCTTTTACTGAGCAAATGACAGACATAGTCTCCTTATTACGTCACTGCTCCAGCATTGCTAAACCTGCAGACAGATTGCGCTTGACATGCCTGCTTCTAGCAGCCCTCCTATTGCTTACACTAGAGGTTTGGTTGACATCTTAGTGCCCCAAATGGATGCGGTATAGTTCCCAATTTGTCTTCTCCACCTACGAAGGCTGATCTGCTAAGCTTGGCCACGGATATGAAACAGGCCTTGAAGGCAGATATTGCCGGCTTGAGGTAAGATTTTCTAAGCTTGGGCCACAGGGTTCATCAAGTTGAGGAATTGGTGGAGAAGCTGTACTCACTGCTTCATTCCCTTCAGCAAGTTGTAGCTGACCAACATGATTCCCTCACAACTTTACAATATAAACTCAACGACCTAGTAAATAGAGGACGCAGAAACAATATCCGAATCCCAAATGTTCCAGAGTCCACTCCGACCACAGACTTACCATCTTTTTACAGAAGTTGTTTGTCCATATTCTTTGCTCTTCGCCAGACAATACCATCACATTGGACAGAGCTTATAGGGCTCTCAAAATGAGGGGCTCCCCCTCTGATCCTCCAAGAGACATCATCTGTAGATTGCATTATTGCGCATAATGTCCAGGGCCAGGGAGATGGATAAGATTGTGTATGTGGGTTGTGAACTGCAACTATTCCAGAACATTACCCCCTATACATTACAACAACAGAGGGCCTTGAAGCCTCTGGCCGACTATCTGTGGAACCTCCAGATCCGTTATAAGCGGGGCTTTCCCTTTCAGAGCTCCATAATTTTCAAAGACCTTACTCGACTCCAACCCCAGATTGTCTTTTTGCAAGAAACCCACCTTGCTCATGGTCAGTATCCCACTATCTCCTCTAGGCATTACCATCCAATATGGCTAGCATCCTCTACTGATAGAACTAAAGGTGTAGTGATTTTGGTCCAGAAGTTGTTGCCGTGGACATGTTTAGATACCTTGGTTGACCCTGAGGGTCGTTTCTTATTCATTAAGGGCACATTAGGTGATAGGGTTCTTACATTGGCTAATGTTTATTGCTCAAACAGAGGTCAGCTGCCATTCCTCCAACAAGTTTTGGAATCCCTACACTCTTTCCAGGCTGGTATTATGATACTCGGTGGGGATTATTCTTATTATTCAGCAGTGCATAAATCTTGCACTAGAATCTTTTTATCAATCGCTTCCATTTGGACTTCCTAAAAGTGGCTTCTATTGCACTCCAAACCATTTCTGACCACTTCCCGATTTCAATGATTCTCACATTTAATCCCTGTTCCAGGCTTAACACTTAGAGGCTTAATGAGTTCTTGCTTGCCAACCCTGCTGCGGTAAGGATCATTACAACTGACATCTCTAACTTCCTACAGGACAATTTGACTCCGGACATACCTTTGCCCACCATATGAGAATTTGTGATCCTGGGTCACCTCATTAAATTGTGTGCACATAGGAAGCGAGTGGAATTAACGTATTGACCAACTCCTGGCCACTATTCGGTCTCTGGAGGCTAAACATAAACATTCACTGTCGCCCAAACTTCTCCACAGCTTGACTCAAGCCCTTGTGGACTTAAAGCATATTTTGCAAGCCCAGTGTTTGAAAACTCACATGTGGTTCAAATATCAGCACTACCTGAAGGGCAATAAGTCAGGGAAAATGTTGGCCAAACTAATAAAAATGTAACGAGATCAGATGTTCATCTCTCATATTCAGCGCAGCTCAGGTTCATCTGCGTCCACAACTGCTGACATTCTTGAGGAATATCGAAAATATTATGCCTTACTGTATAATCTACACTCTTCTGACCCTGCTGCCTTTCCTAATCCCTCATCTTCTATTTCTGCCTTCCTAGCTAAGGCTAAAATCCCGAAACTCTCTGAGTCTGATGCTCTTTCTCTAGATCTTCCTTTCACAAGGGAGGAACTTGAGACAGCCCTTCATTCTAACCCCTCAAGTAAAAGCCCAGGCCCTGATGGGAACCCAGTCACATACTACAAAACATTCAAAGTCACATTGCTTCCATTCATGTTAGATACTTTCAATGCTCTACTATCTGGAGGCTCCTGGCCAACTCAGTCCCTGGAGTCTCACATTACGGTTCTGCACAAGCTGGGAAAGGATTATCTGCAATGTAGTAGCTACAGACCCATATCACTTTTGAATGTGAATCTCAAGCTTTTTGCTAAACTATTGGCTGGGAGATTGTAGAGGTTCCAGCCCAACTTGATACACACAGATCAGGCCGGGTTTGTATCAGGCAGGTTGGTGAGGGACAATATAATTAAAGCAATCATGCTCCTTCATCATGCTAGGTCCTCTGACCAGTCTACGTTGTTTCTGTCATTAGATGCTGAAAAGGCCTTTGAAAGGGTCTAATGGTCTTATATGATGTTAGCTTTAGACTGGATAGGTCTGGGGCCCAAGATTCGTTCTTCCGTTCTCTCCTTATATTTTTTCCCCGATGGCAAAAGTCAAGGCTAACAGCGCAGTATCCTTGAGTTTCTGTATCTCGAATGGAACCAGGCAGGGATGTCCGCTCTCCATGCTCAATTTTGTCCTAACCTTGGAACACTTGCAGGCTCTTATCAGGGTGGACCCTCTGATCCAGGGCATACCGGGAGGGAATCTGGTATTTCATCTTGCCGCCTTTGCAGATTATATCTTGTTATTTCTTTCTAACCCGGTGGTATCCCATGCATCACCAAAACCCTCTTGTCTCTATTCTCTGGCTACTCTGGGATCAAAATTAATATTTCCAAGTTGGAAATACTAAGCATCCATGTAACTACTGAAAACAGATTATCCATTGAATGCTCCCTTCCCTTTCGCTGGGCGACCAGGTTGATCAAATATCTGGGTATCCTCCTGTCATCCTCTATGGAAGATATAATTCAGCTAAACTTCTCTTCCCTTATCACCTCACTGAAACAGGATCTCCTATGTGTCAAGGTTTTGCTGAGCAGCTCTATTCTGGCTATTGAATCTGATGTCTGAGCTAATCTAGTGCTCTGCTATCCACTTCTGCTGTCTTCTGAGTTTCTGGCTCAGGCTGAGCAGCTGACCTCTCTGATTGCTCACCTGACTGTTATCAGCCAAGCCTCCCAGGGTATTTAAAGCAGCTTGGCTCACTTCCTCATTGTCCTTTTGTTTGTTTGCTGACCTGTTGCTGCTGTGGATTTTCCTGCGCTCCTGTTTGCTGTGTTCCAGACCCCTTGGCTTGTTCCAGATATCGTGGACTTCTGTACTTCTGACCCTTGGCTTGTTCCTGACTTTGCAGATTTCTGGTTTCCTGACTCCGGCTCGGCTGAATACCTGTCTTGGTTCCTGAATCTGGCATGTCTTTTGGTTTATACTCTTGGATCATGCTTCTGTTTTTGTTGCACTAATAAAGGTGTATTGCATTTTACCTTTTTGTGTCCTGTCTGGTTCCTGGTCCCTAACACTACAGTGTAACTCTCTATATGTCTCCTGGATAGGGAGGATTCAATTGATCAAAATGATTGCTCTTCCCCAAATTATTTTCCTGTTTCAGACCATACCCTTGAAAGTGCCGGTCTCCCTGCTTACTGAGATTCAACTGCTGCTTCTCTCCTTCTTTTGGCAATATAAGAGGCCGCATTTGCCATGCTTGCTGTTGTTTCAACCTTCCTCTTGTGGTGGTCTCAGTGTTCCAAATATTCTGCTGTGCTATGAAGCATGCCACATGGCTGTATGATTTGCCATGGCTCGTGCCTCAGAAGTTCAGATAGGATGGATAACGTTCCAACAAGAATCCTTCCCCCTTGTCAACCTAGGACATCTTATTTGGTGTAGGAGACAAGACGTACCTTGTCAATGTTTACTTCACACTGTTCTTGGCCACCTACTCTCTTCCTGGCATCTCCTCAATGCTCAGCATGCCCTAGTGCCCTTCCCATCCCTGCACTTCTCCTTCAGGGGCAATCCCAGTTCCCCTCCTGGTCTATCTCCCAGTACGCACGCTATATGGTCATCTGCTGGTCTGAACACACTTAAGCCACTCCTTACTGCTTCTGGTATGTTGTCTTTCCAAGACCTTGCAACAGAATGGTGGCACTACACTCAGATTAGTTATTTCATGGGAAGATACTTCCATAGGACTCTCATAGGGGATTGCCACACCTTCTTTGAAAAATCGTTTGCCAGGGATGGCTTTGTCTTGAAACCCATTTCTCAGTTTTACACTATTTTGTTGGCAGCTCCAAAAAAGGGTATGGGTGTTCCAATGAGCATAGGGAAGAGAACTGGGTTGTGAGATTTCGGAGTCAGAGTGGAGGATCGCGCTCTGTCTCTCAAGTCTTCCTCGCTCACAAATACATCTCTCGGGGAGACAAACTACAAAATCCTGACCAGGTGGTACATTACCCTCCATAAATTAGCTTGCATATTTCCCAATGCCTCAGAGATATGTTGGAGATGTTGGTCACACTGGGGGACAATGAGTCATATCTGGTGGTTTTGCCATGACATTTGTTAGTTTTGGGATAGGGTCTTCGACTTGGCATGGCTCTTCCTGTGTTGCCCTTCTCCCTCGCCACAACAAGTCCTATTGAATATGTTGCCTAATACTGCTGTGAATGTCCATTTGCCCAAATATCAATGGTTGCTGGCAATCACAGTAGCAAAGGCTTGCATTCCACACCACTGGAAATCAATTGATACTATAGAGAAAATTCAGAGAAGGGCTACTAAAATGGTGATTGGTTTACAGGAAAATAAATATCAGGATAGACTAAAGGATCTGAACATGTATAGCTTGGAGGAGAGAAGAGAGAGGATATGATAGAAATATTCAAATATGTGAAGGGATTCAACAAAGTGCAGGAGGGAAGTACATTTCAAAGGAGTAAAAAAGTTAGGACAACAGGCTCACTTCACTGAGAGGGTAGAGGGTAAGTGGAGTAGCCTACAAGCAGAAGTGGTAGAAGTTAATACAGTGACAGAATTTAAGCATGCATGGGATAGGCATAAGGCTGTCCTTATAAGATAAGACCAAGGACCAATTAAGGTTTGAGGTTTTTACAGTAGATAAATGGGCAGACTAGATGGGTTGAATGGCTCTTATGTTTCAAATTCTAATCCAACCTCGAACTGTGGATGAGTGGAGGGGCAGACTTTGTCTTGCCTTTCCTGCCTTTTCTTGCTTTTCCCCCATATAATTTCGTTCTCTCCTTTTTTTCCATCTCTCTCTCTCCCTACCCAACACTCCCCCTCACCTCCTCCTCCTGTTTACCATACTCGGCCTCTCATTGACAAATAGTCATGGTGAGCTTTTTTGCAGCCGCCAGGTTATTCCTCTTTCCCAATGTTCATCATTTGCTAATCCTGCGCATATTGGTCCATCTAACATGTATTAATTAGCTTTTTGCAAATTCTTCCTTACTTGTTGTGCTTTTGTTACATTTGTACACCTCACACATCTGGAGCTTTTATCAGACTAAGCATATTGTATGTCTTTATATTGTACTTTTACATTATTATCTTGTATATTGTGAGGTTTTATTAACAAAGCATATTAAAACAAAAAAAAAATGCACGAAAGAGTACAATCTATTCCTTGATTCCATTTCAGCAGAAAAGAATCTCCAGTGCCAAGTGGCTAATTGCTACACAGCACAGATATTTCCTGATAGTCATATTTGCAATCACATTGCAGCTGACAACCAGAGTCTGATTTAACCCTTTGGCAGAGTGATGTGTTGCATACCCCTCTGGCACTGCAAAATTCTTTAAAATAATTTAAAAATGAGTCTCACAAAGCCTAACAAATGGAGCCAGACATCAGCAGCTTCCCTTAGACAGTATCAGACAGGGAAAACCGGGGAAAATATCTCTTTTCTCTAATACAATGTCCCCGACATCTTCCTAACATCCCTGCTAACTGTGTTTAACCCCTGTTGCGATATAGCAGCAACCTCACTACGCCAGCAAAGGAGGGGTTAATTGATATATTGCCCCACCACACACACCATTTCATCTAATCATATAATTAGCACCTCTATTAGCTGCACACTGGCAATGGAGGAATAAAACAAAATGCAATGTCAAAATCATCCATTTAAAAAAAATTGGGGGAAAACACTATCCCACCCACCACCATCCTGATCATATAACTAAGTGAAAATGCAGGGTTTAGTCATACTGTATTATTTTTATATGCACTAACATCCTATATAATAATTCGCTAGGATGTCTGTCACAAACGCGTTCGGGCAGTCTCTGCTGCGCATGATTGCATCGCGTGAGTGAGGTGTCACAAGACTGCATCGCATGGAGCAGTGAGGTAGCAGCCTCTTAACCCTTTGAGTGCTAGAGGGGTACGCAACGCATTGCAAAGCAATGCGTTGCGTACCCCTCTGGCACTCAAAGGGTTAACATTACCCAGACCTTTGCCCGTGACTGATTTACAGGAAAAGAAATATCAGGATAGACTAAAGGATCTGAACATGTATAGCTTGGAGGAGAGAAGAGAGAGGGATATGATAGAAACATTCAATACATGAAGGGATTCAGCAAAGTGCAGTATAGAAGTACTTTTCAAAGGAGTAAAAGTGTTAGGACAAAAGCCCATAGTCTAAAACTAGAGGGAGACAGGTTTAGATGTAATGTAAGAAAGTTTTACTTCAATGAGAGGGTAGTAGATAAGTGGAAGAGCCTACCAACAGAAGTGGTAGAAGTTAATACAGTGACAGAATTCAAGCATGCATGGGATAGGCATAAGGCTGTCCTTAACATAAGAAAAGACCAAGGACCAAAAGAGGTTTTAGGTTTTTACAGTAGGAAAATAGGCAGACTAGATGGGCCAAATGGTTCTTATCTGTAATCAAATTATATGTTTCTAAGTAAGTATTGCCCTGGTAAAGCTCCACACATTCTCCATGGAGATAGGCGGCAAGCAAATATACTTCCCCTCACGTGAAGTGTTACCCTGGTAAAGCTCCACACATTCTCCAGGGAGAGAGGTTGCAAGGCAATTCTACTGTATCTCACCAGTAGTATTGCCTCAGTAAAGCTCCACCCATTCTCCATGGAGATTGGCGGCAAGGCAATTATACTTTACCTCACCAGAAATATTGCTGCAGTAAAGCTCCACATACACCTCCGATTTGCTGTCTATAAGGCATAGAATTACATTGGCATCAGTCTCCATGGAGAATTTGTACAAATGATTAAAGCTGTGATCGGCTTCTCTTCAGCTGTCTTTTGGAGGACAAAAGAGAAGCGTCATCATTGAGCTGTTTGCTTGTACAAATTTTCCATGGAGAAAGAGCAGAGCTAAAGAAATTTCCCTTTCCCTCACCAGAAGTATTGCCCCAGTATAGCTCCACTTACACCTCAAATCTGCTGTAGCCTTATCAGCATGTTTCCTGCCAAGTCTCTGTGTTGAGAAAATACATGACATCCCCTTAAAGTGCAAGAGGAGTATCCAACTCATTGCAAGTGTTATGCTGGGCAACCCCACTGACACTAAAGTGTTAATACATTGTAGTCCAACCTTCATAACACGGCAGTTTCAGTTGGAGCAGAGATCAGCAGCTGCATCTCCTTTGGGTCCCATTCTCCCACCTGAAGGATGGGTGCGATGATGATCTGCTGCAGCTCTTGCTGGGCATTGCGCACAGCGGTGATGATGATCTGCTGCAGCTTTTACCTGCATCTTCAATTCTTCAGATGAATATCCATTTCTTTCAGCTTCCCTCAGAGGCCACTGTGAGCAGGTACCAACAGTAAGTCTCTTGAATCTTTGCTTACTTGCCCCATTCCACTTACAGGATGTGAAGCATGTCTACCAGTTTGCTCCACTACTTGAGGTCTGTGACTTTTTGCAGTAGGTTAGTGTGAGGAATCAGTGTTTGAGGTAGAAGGATTTTTTATAGTCAGAATTTTCTGTCTTACCACTAACTTGTGGAACATGCCTTCTGAGGCTTGCTTTGGCCATTGGCATTGCTGAAGAAGATAACTAGGAAGAGGGACATGATAAAGCTGCTCACTTAATGTAAGACACAGATGGCTTCAGGGAAGTTCTACATTTTTCATATGACAAAAAAAGTAAATACAAGGTGTACTCAGCTGATATAAATTAGAGGAGACAGCACTCGATGAAGTTCAGAAATTTATTGAAGCAATGCTTCCATTATCCAAACATTTTTGGTCCTGTATCAGACGTTTATCAGGGAAACCATATAAGTACTTTTTTCATCATATGAGTATTCTGTTTTGGCTTATTAACATGTATATTTTAAATTATTTTCATTTTATTCTTTTCATTTTCTTTCACTTTGTTTTTTTTCGGTAAACATTCATTGATATCCTACATGCCCTCCCACGTTGTGACTTCATGCACCGGGTCCCGGTGCTGGACGCCCACATGGGAGTTGGAACGGCGTTCATCATGGATGCCATTAGTGGCCTATGTCTAGGATTAAGTTATTTAAACCGTATTTCTTTCACTTATCTGGTTACCCTGATGAAGGTCCTCTACAGGATCGAAAACGTTTGGATAATGGATGCATTGCCTGAATACATTTCTCACTTCACTGAACTTCATTGAGTGCTGTCTCCTCTACTTTAGCTCAGCTAAATACACCAAATATATATATAAAATATATTCACCACTTGAAATATTCTACAGTCTTTAATAACAATGGAATAAGGAGGGGTCCTCAACAAGGTCTGATTTTCTTTTTTCATAGACACTGATTTATATTTAAAGGGATAGTAATACTTCATTTTAACTTTATTTTATTTTGTAGGCATTAAAAAAACATGAAGAATGATATAAGTCTTATCTCTGAAACCTTTATGGTTTAAGAGATATTCACAAACAAAGTATCCCCCCCCTGTTCAACCAAATCAGAAGGGAGATGCCCAGGTAGACTGCAGAGAGGGACAATCTTCAATTAAGATAATGGAAAAAGCTGAAAAACTTATCAAGGGGGGAAGGGCTTTCATTGTTTTCATACAAAGAAAATTGTCCCCTTCTGTTATCTGTACTGTCATACAACCAGACTCACATCTGAGAAGAGATTGTTTACACTAGGTAAAAGGGGCGGGGAGGGGAACTTTGCTTGTGAATATCTCATAAACCATAAAGGTTTGAGCGATAAGACTTATATCATTCTTCATGTTTTTTTAATGCCTACAAAATAAAATAAAGTTAAAACGAAGTGTTACTATCCCTTTAATGTAAACTAACATTGCCACTCCAATGGCCATTGGAGCGATCATGTATATTTTAATTTTTAAAACCTGGCCCTGCAGTTGAGGCAAAAGACCTACCTTACATTCATGGTCAGTTTCAAGCTTCTACCTGCACATGAAGTTCAGGGAGAAGCTTATAAATATAACAGTCATTTTCATAGGGTTAAACTTTCAGTCCCACTTTTCTAACCCTGTGAAAGTTACAAGGATGGTACCCAAAGGATTAAATAAAATCAAAACCTCAGTCACATATAAGTTGCTAAAAACAAAAAAAGTTGAACCCTCCTCCAGTCCTTCCTGGCCAATGCTAAAAAAATAATAAATAGGAATTTGTACAAGCCATTCTCTGTTTCAAAATCTTCCCATGCTCTGATTGGAGTGGCGGGTTATGTAATGTATCTTAAGTGCACTTAAGTAACCTTCTCTTTTCTTCCCTTTTCAGGGACTAGGATGAAGGGGTCATGCAAATGCAGTACATGACCCTTTCCTCTAGCTGCTTATTCACATATCATCAGGTTTTCTTAAGGAGTTTATTAGTTTCATTTCACTGTTTTACAGGGATGTGAGGAAAGGAGCATAGAGGACGAAGCTGGACCTTGACATTCATGTATTTTTTACATGATCACTCATACATAGACACTGGTAGTGGCAACTTGATACATTAATATGGGAGCTAAGGATCCCATATGAATTTATTTTAACCCAACCTTTCCCATAATGGAGTATAGAGGAAGGAATACCAAACCCAAATCTTGAGCTTAACTGGATTTATATGGGGGCTCCAGACTCCATATTAAAAGAAACAGAAGAGAATCCTGTGCTGCTTTCTACTTTCTACTATAAAATCTGTACATAGTATACTTTGTTACCAACACATTAACTCACTTATTTCAATATGATATATTGACAAAATATGCTCAAACTTGCCATCATTACAGATACACCTACTTTTAGGCAAGTGCATTCTATTACAACTTACCATATCATACGGCTTACAAAATGCTTTCGATTGAAAACTCTTGTCAGTCATCCCCTTTAACTGCCTCTCTGTCAGCCATCTCTTTTTAGCTGCCTCTCTCTGAGAGCTGTCAATCATCATTACAGTCTTTATATACTCCCTCTTTCTTTTTCTTAACATATCATCTGGCATTCCTGTTAGTCTCCAGTCAGGTTCTTTTCTTAGTCCCTGTTATTCCAGTTGCTGACCCTGCTAAGTTCCTGACTATCTGTTTGTCTGTCAATTGTGCCTATCTTGATATCTCCGTTGCTAACCTTGCTAAGTTCCTGACTATCCATTTCCTAGCTGATTTTTCCTCTCTTGATATCTCCTTTACTGACCCTGCTTGTTCCTGACTATCCAATTGCCTGCCATTACCTGTACTGTTCCTGACCCTGTGATTCTGGTAGGAGATCTTCCTGTGTAGTTCTCTCCTCCTTGCTCTCTGTGGCTTTCCCCAGTATTCTCAGAGCTTGGATCTCCAGTGTGCAGTTCCCAGTCCAAACTGCTTGGCTATATCTCTACCACTACCTGCTGCTGTGGACTGGTATACCCTTTCTTTTGTTGTTTTTGGAGAGTTATCTACCACTTTGTGGGTGGTCTTCTCCCCTCTTGCCACTCCCCAGTAATGAACCTTAGTCCTTGCTCTCCCCCATAGGAGAGCTTGCATTACTCCCACTGAGTCCATCCTGTGCATTCTCCACTGGAGGGCACAATCTGACCTTGCAGCTAGCAACTTGATTCCACCCTTGCTACAGCAAGGTCCAGCAGGGAGTAGTCCATGCACGCTAGCCATGGACCCTAGCACCACTTCCAAACACTAACTCTTTTGTGGGTTCTCAGCACCTCAGACTTACATCTCTAGCTAATCTCCTATGCCTTCAGAAGGCATTGCCTGCAGTGAGTGGGTGGGAAAAATGAGATGTATCTGCAGTCCATTTTTACAGAGGTCTTTTGCACCCAGTACAATTAACTTCATGTAGCCTGGATAATACAACTTTCCATTATGTACTGAGTATTTCATTTTTATTTACTCAAGTGACATGGAATCATTACAAGCTAAAATAGGCAAGCTAATTCAAATTATCCTATATACCATGCCTTTAAAACCTCTCCTGCAAAGGTCAGTAATTGTGCATATTTTAAAAGTACATTTTAATGCACTCCATTATTTTCCATCATTGTCATTTATTAAAGGAAATTCACAGTGGTATGTAGAAAAAGCTGCTAGAATGACAAGGAGAAGGAATTGACAGGGAAATAAAAAACTGACAGCACTATAATCTCATAATATAAACATAAAAAGGGACCTTAGTGAACAAAATATGAAGCCCAGCTAGGAATGAGGGGACTCTCCAGAATCTCCAAAATAAAAACAGAAGGTAATCCCACACTGCTCCATTCAAATTATTTAAATATTAACCCTGTGCATAGAATACACTATAACCCACATATTAACTCACTTATTTCAATATGAGGTTTGTTTCATAGTTTAGCCAAAATATGTCCAAGGCACCGCAGTTTAGGCAAGTCCTCAGTTTACCACATTCTATGGCTTACAAAGTGGTTTATATTTAAAGCTCTATCTAATGGCTTAACTAGCCTGCCTTTGGAAGGGATTACCTGCAGTGAGTAGGCAGGGACCTCACAAAATGGAATGTGTTCACAGTCCATTTTTATTATGGTCTGCTCCACTCACTTCTATTAATTGCATAGAGCTTGAACAGCACAACTTTCTAGTTATTTTCAGTTTACTCAGTTGTCTTGGAGTTATTGCAAGCTAAGATGGGCAGGAAAAGCCAATTAAACCAATACCATGTACTGTGCCTGACCGTTTTAAACCCTCAATTGCTATGGCAGCTGGAATGCATTGATTGTAATGTGTTTCCAGCCAGTCCAACAATGTAGACACTATATCTAAAAACAGAGTGTAACTGTATATAATGTTAATAGTCCATATGTTTGTATATTCATATGTGTATGTATATTTAATAACTTGTAATATATAATGTTTCTCAATTTGTGTAAATATGCAACCCTCTACTGAAAACTGTCAAGGACATACTTGAAAATGAGAGAAATCCCAATATATTCTTCCTGGCAAAACATTTTCTATATAAATTAATGATGATTCCTGTTATGCTAAAGCGGATAATGGGGAACTTTTTACTGGTATCCATTTAAAATGTTGCATTCAAAACAGTGTGCAGCTACATGCCGCAATCAGCATGTTGCCATAATGAAAAAGGTGACATGAGAATCTTGCTCTGCATAAAGCGCGAGATTCTCAGGTCACATCTTTAAACGTCACTTCAACCCAAACCACAGCATCAAATTTATTGGCTGCATTCCTAAGCATCACCTTCAAGAAACGCAGAGGAATACCGGAACATTTCTACAGAAGATCTGAATGCATTGCTTATTGGGTTAACCATTTGAGTGCCAGAGGGGTGCCCAACACATTGTTTTGCCTCTGTCACTCAAAGGGTTAACAAAAGTTGCCAGCTTCATGTTATATTCAATAAATGGTTTAACTCAGTTGGCAATGGTTAACCCAATTAGAAATGCATTCAGATCTTCTGTAGAAATGTTCCGGTGTTCCTCTGCGTTTCTTGCCACACGCTGTTTAGAATGCAACATTTTAAAAGTGAACACTTTTGGGTTATTTAACATCTTAATTGCTAGATAGTACACAATGCATTTCAAACTGAATGGCATCGTAGGGTTTAAGGGGGACTTTGGTGGGTGTAGGGAATGTGATTGAGGATACTTAGGGGCACTGGCGGAGGGGGTTGGGGGTCACAACATTTTGCTGCTGATTAGGTATGTTTTACTGCATCAGCATCCAAGTGCTGCAGAGGCATGGAAGGCCTCTAAGGACACAAAAGGAGCATAGAAAAGGCCATCCTTCCTAAATATGATGGCGTTTATGACTGTTTTCAGTATTTTTTCTCATTTTGGCCATTTTATCTGAGTTTGCTGTTTATCATGACATTTCTAACTCAAGATACATAGTTATTGGAATGTGACGGCTAGAGTTTGAAAAAGGCTAAAAAAATAGCAATTATGTGGCTCTGTTGCCAGTGGAAGATTCATTCTGATGGAATGAAATCTAGGCCATAGTTTGGTTTATCTGTATAAATGGGATTTAATGGCTCATCCTACATTATGGGTTGGATTGGACAGCAGGTGATAATTATTACCACTGGATTCATTTCACAGGTTCCATTTGACGTCTATGGGGAAATTTGGCTGAAAAACCAGTGAAATTAATATCACCTGCAGGGGAATTCATCCCATTATGTGAAAATGAGCTAATGTTGCAATTACTGAAATGTGAATGAGTATCCATGCACATAGCAATACTTTTTAATTGGATTAACAGTTAATTATTCCTCAATCTTTTGAGATGCACCTCTTCTCTCTGTCCTACCTGATCAATATCCAATGTCAGTGACGTTATTGCTTAAAAGTGGAAGGCAGTTCATATGCTTGTCCATTACTGAACTACAAAATGATCTGGGTGGCTGATTTTGCTCCTTAACCTGTTAAGGACCAGGTGTGTACCCAACACATGGCTGAGACACATTTAAAAACACATGAAACGTGTCCACACTAAGATTCAATTCAAGTGACAAATTGTAGAGTTGTACAACCAGCAGAAAGCTGGTTGTATGGTATGTTAGATATTTCCCCTATGTCCCAAATAAAAGTGGAGTAGTTCTGGGGCAAATCATCTGCAAAGCAATGTGTAGGATACCTTGCTAACGCTCTGTTAGAACAGCAAGACTGAAGTCTCTAAATTCAGTCTCACTGACCTGTGCAATACAGTCCCCATAGACCATCTGCTCCAGGCTTAAAATCCAACACAAAAGGTCTATGGATGTTGCGCGTGCAAGCTGGGATGTTTGTGACTGAGAGCCACATATTTTCTTTCAATTGTGATCCAGCCAAGGGGTCAGTTTTTTAAACCTTCCCCAAATGGCTGATAATAAGCATTTTGGGGTTTCACAGTAAGCCCTGGTCTTTTTTGTTACTAAGTCTGCCACCATAGAATAAACTTAGTAAAACATGGTTATTTCTATTTACATTTATTGTCACATCATGCTTCAAGTATATCTTTACCAAGAGATTTATTCTATCAATGTAAATTAAAAATTATCTGGTTGCTTTTCTTGGATAAATAAACAAGATTTTATTACCAGTCATGCCTTTTTGAGTACCAGAGAGCTATCCAAAGCATTGAGTTGCGATACTTTGTATACCTCCCTGGCATTCACAGGGTTAACAGCTGATGATATGTTTTCACACATACACACACACACACACACACACACATACACACACACACACACACACACACACACACACACACACACACACACACACACACACACACTGAATAATTTAAACACAATTATCTATTAGTGCAGTAAATAAAGGTAAGGAAACAAGCTAATATTTTCTTGCATGTATACACATCATTCTAAGAAAGGAACACCCTCACTCATGTAATTAACAATAAATGATTTGATTTAGAAAGCCAAGACTTTTGAAGGGAGAATATTCATTGTGTGTCAGTGACAAGCTCAGTAATATTGCATGAAATGTTCTGAATAGACTATAGTCAGAGAACAGCCTGAAGATTTCATCATTACTGTTATCAGTTTAAATTGTCTTTGTATAACCCACAAATTTGTTAGCAAATGACATGATTTTACATTGTACATTACATAAATCAGTTTTCAATTAAACTTTCTGTAGCCACATTAAATATTTGAGAAATAACAAGCAAACAAATAAATAAATAACATCAATCAGAAAATGAACACCACTTATTGTAAATAATACATTTAGGGCTTTATTCATCAAGCTTAAGAAATGTAATTCTTGAAATTTGGGGTAATGTGATGTGTTGGACACCTATCCAGCCTTCAAGTGGTAAAAGAGTCTTTTAAATTAACCCTTTGAATGCCAGTGAGATATCCAACGCATTGCAACACAATGCGTAGACACCTCTCTGGCATTCAAAGGGTTAGTAAGAATTTCCATTTCCACCTATAATGCAGCTGGTTTGCTCCCAAATTCCACCTCTTTAGCTTGATTAATACATATATTATTTAGGCCCTGATTACACTGCTGTTGATAACTTTATTAGAGTTTTTTCTACACACTTCTCCATAAAATACAATGGGAATCCGTTGAATAAAACCAGTGATAACATTTATCAACCACAGGTAATTTAGGCTATAACTAATATGAAGCGAAGGAGAGAGAACTGGGCCAGAGGACAGGGGTCATTTCTCCTGATATGTTTCCTAAACTCTTTAGTTGCTCCAGACTTGACTGAGAGACTAGTACAACACACAGACTGTAATATGATGCATCTAAGTACAGGCTGGTCAGCCATTTTGTCTGTAAAGAGAGAACTAGTAATAAAAAGCAAAGTGATGCTACAAAAGATAAAATGAGAGGAACACTAGGGTGATACACGCATTTTGAATTTGGCAAATAAATCGTTTGGCTGCACTTCCCAGTATGTACTAGAGTAGAGATAGGCAAAATACAGCCTGCTGGCTGAATTCAGCCTTCTATCTATCTATCTATCTATCTATCTATCTATCTATCTATCTAACTATCTATCTATCTATCCTGAACAATTATCACTCCTGGCCTTCTCTGCAAGAGGAATTATGCATTTTACACCAAAGCAAATTTTTATACAGTGTATCATTCTAACAGCACAGGAAGAATCTGAATTTATACATTGTCTATGCATCTGCACAGCTGTTAATGTGCAATCAGGAGCAAAAGGAAGAGCAGGACTTGAACCTCAGTCATCTTCACTCATATGTCAGTAAGGACATGGGTTTACTAATGGACCAAGGGTATAAGTCAGGGGTTGCATGTAGGTATATGCAGTAATATATTTAGGCTTTCTGCAGCCCTAGGTCCAACCAAGGACATGCACATCCCCCGATACTTACTTAGTCAAACCATTACTTTCATTGTCACTTCTACAGATTCCCCTTTCACAACGTTCGGTTAATCAGTTAACAGTCCTCATTGAATTGACTGCCTGAGTGCCAGAGAGATATGTAACGCATTACACAGCAGGGTAGTGACACAGATTATATGGGACAGAATAGTCTCACAATAATTATATTAATGTGTCACTGTTGTGTACTGAAGTATGATACTTTTAATTTGTTTCACTGGAGTAGGTGATTTTTTTTTCAAAAATGTCATCAGCCCCTAAAGCTTAAAACAAGGTAGAAGTGAGAGGAAGATGGTAACATCACTTGTTCCAGGATGATGCCTATTGCTCCTCCCAGTAGGACAGGGACAATAGTCTGAGAATAATTAACACTCCTAGTTTAAACTATGTTTGCAAACCTCTAGTTTCTGTTGGAAACAGAAAATCAGTGGTAGGGCTAAAACACAGTTAAAGTGGATCTCCGTAAAAGTTTTCCACTATGTAATCTTTGTACAAAGTCAACATGTAATCTGTAATTTTTTATTTAATGAAGCCTTTAGCCTCCTGGACAGGCTCTGGCAAAACTCTGACCGCAGCCTGTCAATCCTCATCTGTTCCCTTCCCCATGTAGTGCCTTGTTCCAGCCTCCTTTGATGACCGAGGATTCCTCCATGTGAGCTGGAGTGGTCTCTTGCCAATGAGACCACTGCAGCTCACACTGGAGGAATCATCCTTCATCAGAGGAGGCTGGAACAAGGCACTACATGGGGAGGGGAACAGACAAGGATTGACAGGCTGCGGTCAGAGTTTTGCCAGAACCTGTCCAGGAGGCTACAGGCTTAATTAAATAAAAAATTACAGATTACATGTTGACTTTGTACAAAGATTACATAGTGGAAAACTTTTATGGAGGTGAGAGATCCATTTTATATTGGACTTGTCACTTTGATTTTTTTTTTTTACATATTTGAAAATGTCATATTATTCAAAAGCCCAGGAGATGTATAGTTTAGCAAATATTCACACTTTTATTTCTGGAAAAAGTGAAAATGAAAGTCTCCTGGTACATCACAGTACTTAATTAGCATATGAAACACCACTGAAAAGCTTAATTGATATGTTACATCACAGAAAAGGATTAATTAGCACAGGGCTGTCCAAGTACAGTCCTCAAGGGCCACTAACAGGCCAGAATGTAAGGATTTCCCTGATTAAGCAGAGGTGAGTCAGTCACAATGACTGAGACATTGATTAACTCACCTGTGCTTCATCAGGGAAATAATTACAACCGGGTCAGTGGTTGGCCATTGAGGACTGAACTTGGGCAGCCCTGCATTAACATATGAAACATCACTGTTACCGTGCAGGTACCACAATTAGCATACATTAGCATGCAGTACCAAGTATAAATAGCTCCTTAACCCATTAAGTGAACTTCCCTTAAGCCCCATTTTGAAGTTGGTCAGCTCGCTGGCACACGTGACTGATGATGTGGACCAGCGCGCCGAATGGGGGTCTCGAGTGGTCAATTTCAGACATTGCTAGCGCTTACAGTGCTCCTGCAGGAGTGCTGTTAGCACAAAATATGTTACATGCCAGGGCTGTCACCGGTCCTTTAGGCAAGTTTATCAGTGAAGGTCCTGATGTGTCACTGGTCATTAAGGTGTTAACTGTACATTTGCTGGTCTATTGGCTAACATGACACATAGGCAGTTTTGAATTACATTTTGAAATATGCAAACTTGAATCAAGTTTGCAGGTCTACTTTAAACATATATAATAGCTTAACATAATGCTGAGTTTTCTCACCCATCTTTACACAGTACTGAGTTTTCATACCTGGCTTCTTACATTGAACAGACTATACTGTATTCTTGGATATCAGGGAGAAAGAGACCCTGCGGGTTACAAACTGTGTTGTAGGACAATCAGAGTTTCTCCATGACTGGTGGTGGAGGTTATGGGGCTTTCTCTAGTGGACCAACAAAAAAACAACTTATAGAAACAATATCAAAGGTGGAGTTCTACTAGCTAAAGTAATTTTGTGGCAAACCCACTACACCAGTAGGTACAAACAACATTTCCTGAAATTCCCATTCATTTAAATGGTGAGTTAACTCCTCACATGCTGGAAAGGTCTCCAGTGGATTGCTTTGTAGTGTAATGGAGACCTATCTAGTATTCATAGGGATAAAAACTATATTTAAATCAAATTTTAAAATCTCCCCAAGGTGCAGTTGGTTTGCTGCAGAAATGTACCACTACCAGAACTGCATTTCAATAGTTCTGACAATTTTGGAGTAAGAAAGTCTTAACAACTTAACCATTAGTTTGGTGTCTGTCATGTTTGACCAAGAGTCACATAATCATATTAGATGTTATAGAAGCCTAAGCTGCCATGGCACTGTGTGTGTGTGTGTAAAATTATGTTCTGGGTTCTAATCCAACTGCTTGAGAAACATCAGTGAATTGTTTTTGTATGATAATCAGAAATCTACTAAGGCTAAAATACTAAGAAAAGTGGTTCAATTCTAGAGCAAACGAACTGCATCATATCAAACTAATTAACATCCCAGGATCTCTTAGGCAAGGCACTCTTATTACTGCCCATGGCCACACTGCCACTTCTCACATGACCCCACTCCCAGTCCTAGCCACTGTTTCCAATCACAGAAAATACCCTTAGCCTATAATAAGCAAGAATAAAAAAGACTTTAGCCCCTTGGCTGCTAGAGAGATCAACAATGAATTGTTATGCAATGTGTTGGAGATCTTGCTAGCATCCAAGGGGTTAAATAATAGCCTGTAAAGTCATGTAAAACTGGCACTGGGACATTAAGATTCCTCCAAACACAATACAGAATGTGGATTTACCTAGCACAGCTGAGGCCCCTGCAAAATGTGGAGCTCTAGGCCATTGCCTACACTGTCTATTGGGAAATCCTACCAGAAGAGAAGAATAACAAGGGACCACCACAGAAGCAAGAGCTTAGCGTAAGAAGGTGGGAGAAATAGTGGACTGGTCTGCATAAAGTAGTTAATTGGTTGGCATAGTTGAATGGTGAAGTAGGATGAGAAATTTAAAAACTAAAAAATGTTTGTAATAGGCTCAAATACAAATTCTGAAATTTCCGATTATTTGAATTCCTTGAATGCTAGAAAGTGCTCCAATGCATTGAAAAGGGGTTAAATGTCCCATTTGAATCAATGAAAAATGTTATTTGTGCATATGATTTGCCCTTGAATTACTCTACTTTTGTTTTGTATATATGTCCCTTAGAGGTCTCAAATATATTGAATGCTGTGGTGATGGAAATAAACAGTAGACTAGTGTACTATGTAGAAAAGGAACAACTGCATGGCAATCCAACTGCACCATAGGGTACAAATAAAAATTCCAAGTTATTAAATGGGGCATTAAAATCCTTAAATTCTAGTCCAATGCATTGCTTCACAAAGCATTGCAGGCCTCTCTCGTATTCAAGGGGTTAAAACCTAGTGGGTACATTAGCTTCTCTCAGTCAGTGATACTGGGATACAGATTGGTTTGCTGAGATGACAATATGCTAACTTATCGTACATCCCTGTCATGGCCAGAAGTAGGGAGGATCTATGCAACTTATTCCCCACTACTGCCTGCATGATCCAGACTCTAGTCCCTGCCATGTCTGAGTAATGACTGGCTTGTGGGTGGAGATTTGGACAGTACCATCCTGTTCAGCATCCTTCCATCTCCTTTCCATGATCAGTTACCACTTGCCTAATTCTATGACTCTCACCTCTCATCACATGCACACCGATCACTTACATTGTTCCCTCACTTCCATACCACAGACAACCACCTTGCCCCCTTGCAATAATGGCCATTCAAACACGACACAGACAATAAAGAGAGTTCTTCACATACATAGGGGACACTGACAATGGACAGTGCAAATTCTATACACACTTTCAGTGCCATAGGGGCATCCAACACATTATTGAGCAATACACTGGATACCACTTTGGCAATTAAAGGGTTAACACAGGGAGAGCCCAAACCTGGAAGAGATCTTATGATTTCAGTATTCTCCCAGTGTTAATAAAATGTTTGCCCTGTCCGTTTTTAGTGTTCCCATTTGTTTGCTGTACTCTATATGTTTTATCTGTATCCTCTGCACATATCCCCTATTGAGGCCATGTTTTGCACCCCTCCACAAAATTTACCTGTAGCACAGATGTAGTACTATTGTATGTCAAACATATGAAAACAGTCTCTGCTACTAGTTCAGGCTTAGCACAACTGGGCTGAGAGCTGAATAAAGCAATTCAGACAAAAAGAAGCTCTCTGATGGGACTTGCTGTTTCCAGATATGCCCAGAAGGAAGATAATGATGTGGTTGCTGGGGGATCCTGCTTTATATGGAGGTATTTGCAGGCGGATCAGGTACATTTTTTCCTCTCCTCCATGTCTCTCCCCCTTCTCCATGTCTCTCCGCTATCTCACTCCTCATTCTCCATCCTGTCACCATCTGATTTCTTGAGGGAAGATTTTACATTGTCAATATGCTGAATTAGAACGGATGTGCTAATATTTGTGATCTGTCCTTTCCTGTTCACAACATTTTTCACTGCACACTGTAGTTGTTGCTAACTGCACACTACATCCATGAGAGGAGGAGAAGTAGAGGGATTATGTTGAGAAGACAACTTTTTCCCCAGATGCACTTGAAGTGGTGGTGGCTTTTTGTGGTGCTGCTGCCTCCTCAGCACTAGGGCTGGTAGTAACAACCACCAGCATCTGTTCCCTGACATACTGGAACTGGTGGTTTCCTCACCATCATCTGTGGGGTTGATAATTCCAGTCCAAATCCAAACACCATTAGTACTACCCATGGCCATGGTGGACACAGAACCCTATTCCTGTCACATATGATGCTGAAGCGACCATCATGTCAGTGGCTGCATAATGTTTCAGCCATGTGATGGCTTGCCTTGCCATAGGCAAGACATGCTACTACTAACAATTGTTTCAAGACTCACCTGGCTGTAAACTTGTTAGAATATTTTTTTCAAGGTGTGCCTTGCTAAGTGGCTCTTAACATGGTTTCAAGTCTTGCCTTTCTGTAAGCAAGCTAACATGTTTTCAAGGCTGGACTTATTGTAAACCTACAACCTGTTTTTTAAGGTTTACCTTACATTAGGCCTGCTATCATTGTTTTTCAAGGTTTGTGCATAAACCGATAAATGGTGATTACATTAAATTGTAGTCAACGTCAATCAACAGTATAAAGGTAAATAAGATACTGAATTTAACATGATGGTGAATATTTAATAATAATGAAAAGGAAGGAATGCTAGACAAATGATGTGCCATATCATGAATGATTCAAAGTTAACTTCAGATTTATTATTTGTCATGCATCAAAATTCATAGCACCGGTCCCAACAGTCTTAGATGGAGGCAACTGTGCAAATCCCTCCTCCTCCTCACTACTTTTGTTTGTGCATATGCCATATGCCTCTGTGACCTGTATGCTTTCTCACTTCTGCTACATGATACTTGTATGGTAATAGGTCCTAGTTCATTATATATAAGTTTAATGCTGCTGGATAAACATTTGCTGTAGTCATTAAAGATATAACCAGCTGTGCACAAAACCCACTCTGAATGAATGCTTTCTGGTGGGCAACTAATGATTTACACAGCAATATGCATGAATGCTGGCAACACACACAGTTTGTTTGCCAGTAGGCAAAAAGTAGGTCATTGTGTTGACCTAGAGCATAGTTATCCGGCAAGTATGCTGTAAGCATCTCACATGCAGATGGGGCCACTCTTTTGAGATAGACCATGTTCATGTGCATCAGTTACCAAAATATAGTTTGGTAGCAAGTCCCACAGATGTGAGACTTTGCCCACACCTCACTGCCACTGCACTCTCCTTAGACATATGAATTACTGTGGGATAGATGAAAATATGTTCTATGCTTAAGACAAATGTTCATATCATCCTGCTGTTTCCTGAAAGTGAACAACAGGACTGTAGTACGTAATAAATTGCAAACATTTTTATTCTGGATTGTTTCCAAAAAAGTGCCCCTAAAGGAAATATTTTGTTGTTTGCTTTGGCTATGAGCAGCAAGCTTTGAGAAATAGTTACTTTTATTGTGCAAATAATTCCAGCGGTAAAAAAAATATAATTTTTTGGATGACATAAGTAGACAGTATTATTCTTTCTCAAGGGTTGTACATTTTAAATGTAGAGTCCATTTTTTGTGATGAATTGTTCCTGAGTAGTACAATAAAAGATACACATAGTGCCCAAAGTACGTATGAAGCAGTTTGCAGAATATTATACCCATTAATCTGTGTTTCTGGGTCATAATATTTCAGTTTTGTGTGGTTTGTAGACATTAATTATTAATCCAAGCTTTAACTAGCAGAAAACTTAGTACTCTTTCACAGATGCAGTGCTTTCTATAAAATGCTCTGTTATAATGACTTATTTTCCTTGGTCAGCTTTCTGTGTAATCATGCATTGAAAAGTAGCAACTGCTGAAGTGTGCTTATAGATCAAAATGAATGGAACGGTATGTAGTTAGCAGAGGATTGATTAAACAGTAATGAAAGCTTGTCTGGTGCATCATAAACATTGATTTCTGTTTATGTTACATAAAATATGCACATACATTATTACTACAGTTGTCTGGCATTATAGCAGAACATATATGAAGATTTGTTCTTTATCTACTTTGGTGATAATGCTTTTTTCTTTTCTTTTGATTATATCCATTTTCTTTTCTTGGGGGATATCATAACTTTGATCTTTAGCAGCTGCAGCTGTTTTTCTCATCACAGTACCAATGGCATCTGTAAGTATTGTTTACTTATGTTCAGCATTGTTATCTTGAAAAGCATTAGGCATAATAGGCAGCATGTTCAAAAGCAAAGTAATAGAATTATGGGCACTATAGGGGACAAATAAAAAAAATCCCCAACTTCCCATTAATTTGGGTCCTTTAAATCCTTTAAGTGCCAGAGGGGTATGCAATGCATTGCTTTAATGCGTTGCATAGCCCTCTGCCACTCAAAGGGTTAAACCCTTACATGTTAACAACGTCTCAAAAAGATTATGAACAATGAGATGGAGAATTCTCTAGAATTCAAGGGATTAACCCTTTGAGGGTATTGTGTACCCCCTGACATTATCCCTTTCAGTGCCAGAGGGGTACACAACACATTGTGTGCCCCCTCTGGCACTCAAAGGGTTAAAGGAACACTTACACCTGAAAAACATAGCCATAGATTGATATAACTGTAAACATCATGTACTTCTTCCAGTTAACATATATAAAAATAATTAGTCATATGTTTTATCTCTAAAACATAATCCTAATTTACTTTTTGTATATTGTCCTATTTGGAGAGCATTTATTTAACTTTGTTAGTGCTGTCTGAAATTATAGATAAGAACTAAAATCAGTTATGGTATTTTATTAGTGCCCACACTGTTCTTATATTCAGAAAGGGTGTTATTTGTATCTTAACCCATTTACAGAAAATCCTGGACAATTGCATGAATACAGTGGGTCTGGGAGCCCTGGAAAAGGTACGAATGTCTGCTCTTTCAGAGCACATGTAAAACTAGATTTTACATCTCAGATAACAAATATGGACAATTTTAGATGCTTTTAAATTTTTATGTAAAATCCCATTTTATTATGATTATTATTATTATTATTATTATTATTTTTTATTTAAACGTTCAAATTAGTTTGACTATTTGTCCCTATTGTATAGGTGTAGGCCCAGAGGGTCTTATTCAGGGAGCTAAACAGATGTAATTCTGGACAAGTCTGGTGTAATGCAGCTGCACTTCAGGGAATGCATTAGAGTATATGATTACTTTAGAGCACTGTTTCTTAAACTCTGCATTATGGAACCCTGTGATTCAAGGGATTAAATTTGTACACAGCAAAAAAAAAATTGTTTCATCTGCATGATTAAGTAATTTTTTTACCCACTTGTATGAAATTAATTTTGTGTAATACAACCTCCCCCCCACCCCCAATTTGGTTTCTCAGAATTTCTATGATGATTTTTCGTTGCCAGACAAAATTTCTTCATCGATATTCTGGATCAGTGCCAAACAAAATTAATTCACCAATATTCTGACCATTAAGTACATACTTACCTTGATGCTGGTGGTCCAGTGGTGTCCTTAATGCCCTGAGCCTCCTGCATGTTCTGTCAAATTTTAAAGAAAGATAAAAAAAACCCTAACCCTAAAACACTAAAACACTACCATCCCTGCCACTGCATACAAAGTTAAGAAACAAGCCAAATGAAACCCTTAATCCTTAATCCCAAACTGGCTTTTATATGGCCATCCCAGTTCGAATGAATTTCCATGCTCCCATAGGGATTGTGGGGTTACACAGGGCACAAAACATACCTGCCAGTAATGTCAACTCCCAGCCAGTCAGCATCTATTTGAGGAGGTCACAGGTACATGTGATGTCACCCCTCCATCAAGCCAATGATTGCAAAGCAATTTGCTGCACATCCATATAGCAATCAAAGGGTTAACAGCATCTTTTAACTCAAAAGGTATATATTTCTTTGTACATTTAAGGCCAGTTGGATTGTTCTATAATTACCCCTCTTTAGTTTCCTAAATACTATTCAATATTCTTTCCTAAAACCATTTGAGGTTGTGATAAAGACCCTTTCAATGTATATACTAATGCAGCAATTAATTCTGTCCATTTTGTGTAACTGAGCAAAGTTGTGCATCATTGCTTCCTATTTGATCATGACTAACTTTACATTACATAATGGTGCAATTATGTCTTGTCCAAGCAAATGAGCTACGGGGTTGTAAAAATAGGAAGCAAGCCATGTGGTAATGAAATGGGAATCGGTACTAATAGTGCTGATTTCTATTGCCACCCTAATGGTGGCATAGACAAATTAAACTGGTTTCTATGCAACCATATGAGATAGAGACATATACACTCTATCACATACCTCCCATAAACTGCTAACCCAGTCCTGTATAGCAGCAGATTCAGCCAGCTGGTCAAAGTCTTAAGAGAATACTGATGTCATGAAGAGACAGCGAATGGGAGGAGAGCTGCATTTGAAGCAGCTGTGTGAACACGACATGAGTTTGAACTAACCCTCCTCCTGCGTATGTATTGTTTGCCGTAAATTACACCACCACATCCACGCCATTGTTGTAGGTGCCTCAGGTGCAGTGTGTGCATACACAGATGATGGGGCATCCTAGTAAACCAGGCCTTTGGTCACTGCCCCTGCACATGTGTGTGTGTGTGTGTGTGTGTTTGTCTGTGGTAGAAATAATATACGTGTGTGTAAAAACCAGTTTGTATGTATGTATGTATGTATGTGTCTGTTCGAACTGCTTTGTCATCTGTGTGTTTCAAAATGATGACTCCATGAGCTCTGCATGCAGTCATTGTTGAAAAGCCAGCCTCTGACACATGCCACTCACTGTCCAGTGACAGTAACCCTGTCTGTGAGTGTTTCTGCCACTGATTTAGCCCAAGTCATATATCACCATAGAAGGAACATATGCACACTCAAGGCTTAACTCAACAGTAGAAGAATTTCATTTTATTAGTCAATATTTCAGTTGTATAGAATAGCAGCCTTCTTCACGTCCTGAGGATAATATATATATATCACCATATCATAGATCAAGTAACATGAAGTATATCTATAGCACTTGCTATACACAAGATATTTGAATACTCATCTGATAGATAGTAGTTATCACCTCGATCAAGTAATATGATGTGGGTCCATAGCAACCGCTTGACACACAAGTAAGTAGAACGCTAGGTTGATTCTTCATCCAGTCACTGAATAGAACATTCATGTCACACTTGGTGCGAATAGCAATCATAGCATCAGTGTCTCTTTACGTTGCACATGGGTTTCACAGTGTTTAGCGGATTCACGTGGTCAGTACAATATTATTTAAATGTTTGTTTTAGAATGTGCACATTTGGCTTGACATAGATCCCATTAAGAGGATCTAATTGTTGCTGCTGTCTGTGCTGCTGTTTGTCATTTAAAGAGCTGGATGCCGCTTTAATATATTTGATATTGTTTGATACCTGAACCGTGAGTGTGTACTATTATTCGTATATATACAATACTGTGTAAAAGTTTTAGGCAGGTGTGAAAAATGCTGTGAAGTAAGAATGCTTTCGAAAATAGACATGTCCATAATTTATTTTTATCAATTACCAAAATGCATAGTAAGTGTGCAGAAGAAAAATCTAAATCAAATGAATATTTGGTATGACCATTGAGTCTGTCTGGGATTACATGGAGAGACAAAAGCACCTGAGGCTGCCTAAATCCACAGAAGAACTGTGGTTAGTTCTCCAAGATGTTTGGAACAAATTACCTGTGTGCAAGTGAACCTAGAAGAATTTAATGCTGTTTTTAAGGCAAAGGATGGTCTCACCAAATATTGATTTGATTTAGATTTTTCTTCTGTTCACTCACTTTGCATTTTGTTAATTGATAAAAATAGATTATTATCATGTCATTTTTGAAAGCATTCTTATTTTACAGCATTTTTTTTTACACCTGCCTAAAACTTTTGAACAGTACTCTATATCACTTCCATGGTTCAATGCTTTATTGTGGCAGGAGTGTTTGCAGGTCTCAATGAAGCCAAGAACTATGCCTTTAGCAGCATATACTCCTAGCAGGGTCACCCAAGGTAGACAGAACAAAGCTAAGACAACAGACTAAACTGATCCAAAATCTGCCTACTTGCACTGGACCAGCATGGCAGAGTATAGTCTATTCCCTCACCATGGCTTCAGAACAAAAAAAGTCCCTCACTCTCCAGAGGCACTTCCTACGTCAATGGGAAGACAAGCATAATGGGAGAGGGTGCTAAGAATCACTGGGTTCTATCAGGCTGTATTTTTTTCTTTAAACATTGGGACACTTAACATTTCACCTGTGAGTATGGTTTCATGCATACAGTAATTCGTACAGTTCAGTAAGAACTGAATAACATCAGCTGGGACATGACAAGCTTATTTGAGACTCATAAAAAAAGTCAAAGATTTAATCAGATTAGAAGATGGGCACTGGCTATACTATAAAGGAACCAATGATTATGATGTGGAAGAATCAGAATCTTGAGTAATAAAAGAGTGACAGAATCAGTCATTAACCCCTTAGTGATGGCCACGTGCAGACGCGGCTGTAACTTAACGCCCGTCTAACATTTTTTTTTTTAGACAAATCCGGAAGTCCCCAAACGGCGTGCAGCCACGCGGGGATCCGGATTTCCTGGACGTACATGTACGTCCTCTGTCACTAAGTGACAGCCACAGAGGACGTACATGTACGTCCATTGTCGGAAAGGGGTTAAAGTAGAATGTTTTTCTAAAAGAATTGCTTCATGTGCTATCAAACTAAACAGCTGCTATGTTCTTTAAATCATTCAAGTTTATACCCCTGCAAATAGTCACCGTGATGATGAATTTGAAGAATTTAATGTTGATTTATTATGCCTCTACAAACAGGACAATTACCACTATAAATTTATAATTGGAGATTTCAATACGAAGTGGAAAAAGAGACGATAGGAGCAACCAACTTATCAAATTTGCAGAAGAACAAAATTTGTCCATCATGAATTCAGTCTTCAGGAAAAAGGCCAGAAGATAATGGACATGGAAAAGACCTTATGGTAATACAAGTGAGATCAACTTCATACTTGCAAATAATAATATTAATAATATTCACTGACTACTCAATCTGAAAGGCCTTTTGCCCTTTCTTTGAAACAAGAAAAACCAAATGAATATCAAAAGAACAGATTCCATGATGAAAAAGGGACAAGAAAGTTAGCACAATGGTAATATTAGAAACAGAGTTGAATACGTAGATATGTGCAAGATCATAAAGAAGCACATAAAAGAAGAAACGCACAAGGTCAATGATGAGCTCATCAAAAGGACACTTGAAGAAAATCAAGGACTAAAGAAAGCAAAACAAAAGATAGCCACATGTAGGAGCCAAATGTTTGCATAAAAGTGTGAAGGTGATACAAAGGCAAAAGCTCAACAACAAATACTAAAATGGGTGGAAGAATCATATTCATCTCTTTATAAGGATGAAAGAATGAACTGAATGCAGTGCCAGAGGCTGAAGCTGTGCCAGAAGTTTTGGTAGAAGAAGTAGAAGCTGCAATAAAATCTATTAAAACCTAGACTGCCTCAATCTACTCTTCAAAGGCACAAGAACTTGGGATATTTGGGTATTCCAGATATCCAACAATTCTATAATGCATCTATACTGTCCCAGACTGACATCACAATGGCTTATATAAAGTTTGGGTAAGAACTGAACAATCGTTCTTTTCTACTTTTGATCCTCTTGGAGAGGCATTAATTCCTAGTAATGATAGAAGCAAGCTACTTCATTCCCATGCAATTTTGGGAACCGTCATCTTGATATGGACATTTCACAACCAGAATGGGGAACCGGCTTCATTACCTTCTCCTTTTTCCAAGGTGTTTACGCCCTGGCCCACTTCATACTCCCTTCAGGCGTCCCAATTCCCTTGATGGACAATTGGCTTGGACCTATGGTTTCCGGATCTAGGAGATGCCAATAGAATAATGGATTTCCAGATACTACAAAATAAACTGCATCATCTGTCTGCCAACATTTTGGAAATTCCTACAGGTAAAGCATTTCCTAAATCAGACTGTCCTTAAAAATTGCCTTGCCCATCCAGCTTCTGATTTTGAAAGATTACTATTATCGCCAACGAGTTTTCAGAATCGTTATCTCAATAGAATATATTTCATACTCTCAACCACTGCCGACTCTGGCAAACAGCTCTACCCTATTGCATGGGAAAGGGAGTTGGGTTCTTCTATTACTACTGTGGAATGGAAACAAATTTGTACAAATATGCTCTGTTCTTCTATTTCAACTCATTTTGTTGAAAAGAACTTCAAGCTACTTTCTCACTGTTACTATACTTCAGAAAGACTTCATACATTCGCACCAATGATTAGTCATTTATGCTGCAGATGATTGGAACATGCAGGCTCATTCCTCCACATCTGGTGGTCCTGTCCTGTGATCGCCACTTTTTGGTTTAGGTGTCTATCACTCATTGAACTTTTGTTTGACATATCTTTGAGTTGTGACCCTTGGCAGATACTTTTGTTTAGAGGCTTGCCTTCAACCTCTCCTCCTTGAAAGACATTTCCCTTTGCCTTAGTGAATGTTGGAAAGGCACTGATTCCCTTATAGTTGAAGGATAGGTACCCATTTTCCTAGGGGCATGGGTTGACAAGGTGAAAGAATGGTTGAGGGGCAGCTTGATGTAGCCTCTTTTACACCATTAATAGATAGGTAGTTTGGGCTTTCGGGGGGCTCATCCAATAATCACCACTGGTTAGCATCTGCAACTGTCATGTGTGGATCTTTGCCAGCCCCAGGCCAGACCCTTCTTCTGACCTATATCCTTTTCTTCACTCTCCTGGATCTTCTCTCTATCTGAGCTCTGTGGGCTTTGAGTACCGCTCTCAGTGCCGACCCCCACCGCTCGTTTCACTTTCTTCTCCCCCTTCTGTTGTTACTCCGCTATCCTTCTCATATTATTTCCTCTTCCTCTCCTCTCCTGTTATTGTTAAAAATGTATGATTGGATTGAGGACACACTGTTGAATTTGGACTCTCTCAATTCGTGCAGACTTTTATTTGCTAAGCCAAGAAGAGAGATTGCTATAACGTCTTCACTTTTGGATATTTGTACACTTACCTCATTAGGGAAATGTGTATGCTATGTATTATCCTGTATCTATGTGTCCTTGCTTAACCAAAAAAATTTAAATTTATTTAAAAAATGGCAAAGCATCTGGAACTAATATAGTCACTACTGAAATGTTGAAAGCTGGGGGTCATCCCATAGGAAATAGCTAAACTATTTTGAAAATGTCTACTACTCAGCAAAGTGCCTGAAACATGAAAAATGCTGAAGTCATCCTACTGTACCAAAAAAGGTGATAAGGTGGATCTAACAAACAATGTGACCAATAAGCATATTGCCAGTCATCTGCAAAGTTTTCACAAAAGTACTATATAGAGGAATGGACAAATTATAACATGGCACAACCTAAAGAACAAACAGGCTTCAGGAGCGGTTTTAGAGCAATGGACCTTATCCAGACAGTACAACAAGTTAGAGAGTGGCATAATGAATACAACCTTCCATTATGCATAGGCTTCACCACTGGCTCAGTTATAAAAAAATATGAATAAGAGGGAAGGAAGGGGACAAGTTGGACGGACATCTATAATCATCACTGTCCTTCCATGTATAGTGAATGATAGATCAATAAGGAGATAATCCATACCTATACCATAATCCATACCCATGATTCAAATTTACACAGATACATAAATGTCAATTGTATATTGTTAATCTAGACAAATTTACAATTTTCCATCATTATACATCAGGTCCTTTTTTCCCCAGGTAAGCATCTAGATGAGAAACATATATGTTTATAACAGAGGTTTAGAGAACATGGATATCCAAAGTCTTGTTTAAAATGGGGTTATAATAGAGCTCAGTCCACAAAATGTAATAATAATCAATGAAACAGGAAGAACAACAAAACCATTGGATAGATCTATTCGTATCATTACTCGCTTTATTATTGGATAAGAATGAATTAGTAATATTGAGTATATTGCTCTCTCAAGTGATATTTGTGTCCCTTGTACCTTAGGCAGAAATCCTATATATTTGGATATTGAAAGTAAGAGGATTTCATTATATTCCTTTGGACA
Organism: Rhinophrynus dorsalis; assembly: GCA_037306005.1. Taxonomy (NCBI): domain Eukaryota; kingdom Metazoa; phylum Chordata; class Amphibia; order Anura; family Rhinophrynidae; genus Rhinophrynus; species Rhinophrynus dorsalis. Next base: position 120,087,230 of record CM074723.1, on the reverse strand, counting down.
GCACATGTGTTCCATTTGTGAACAATTTTGGGGAAAGATTATATACTAATTGAATGTTACGGCTTTTACGACACTAAGACCAAAGGTTAAAAATAAAACACAGTTTTATTGAGGTAAAAATAAGGAACAGTGCCCCTTGGGGCCAGAATAGGTAATAGCACGTATCAGACAGTAATGGATGTAGGACAGGCCCAATATAATAGGAGCAAATAGCTTGCAACAGGAATCAAATGAAGGTGAAAGGGTTAATGCCCAATACAAATAATCAGTCTCTGTTGTGGTGATTAGTCAACGCCCGGTGAATATAAACAGTCCAGGTAGTAGTGCAGAAAGCAAGCGCTCGCAGTGCGACTGAACTGGATCACTATAAGATAGCTGTACTGTAATATGCCCAATAGTACAGCAAGAGCTGACTGGAGCTAGAGCCAATAACACCCCTTGGGTGCGGTAACGGAGGAGAGACCCTGCACGAGCCAATGGTACCGGAGCCAAGTGCACCCCTTAGGTACGGTAACGGAAGAGGCACTGCACAAGCAAATGGAACCAGAGCCAGGAGAACCCCTTAGGTGCGGTAACGGAAGAGACACTGCACAAGCAAATGTAACGTGAGCCAAACGCACTCCCTGGTGCGGTATGATGGTACAACACTGTGAGCAATAGGAGACCAGAGCCAAGACACCCTTCCGGTGCCGAAATGGAGTAACACACTGCAAGAGCTAACGGAATGCCCAATAGCACCATGCGGTGCAATGACTGCAAGGAAACGAGCACCGTAGTTGGAGATAACTGCTCTGCTAGTGTAAACGGATAGGCTCGGTGATGGAGGCAACAAGCTCATCAAGTGTTAAACAGCTCAGAATCGGAGGCAGCTAGCTTGGCAAGTGTACACAGACAGGCTCGGTAACAGAGGCAACAAGCACAGCAAGTGTTCTCTGGCAGGCTCTGTAACAGAGGCAACATCTCAGCAAGTGTTCTCTGACAGGCTCGGTAACGGAGGCAACAAGCTCAGCAAGTGTACAGACAGGCTCAGTAACGGAGGCCACAAGCTCTGCAGATGAAGTGTGATCAGTCAGTGCAACACTGCAAGCACAGTTCAGAATGTCGCCAGGCAAAGAGATACAAATCTCGCAGGAACACTGGAAGCAATCATGGAGCAGGAACGTCAGCCAGAGCCAGGTCAATCACGGAGCGGGAACGTCAGCCAGAGCCGGGTCAATCACAGAGCAGGAACGTCAGCCAGAGCCGGGTCAATCACGGAGCAGGAACGTCAGCCAGAGCCGGGTCAATCACGGAGCAGGAACAACAGAGTAGTCAGATGGGCCGAGTCAGTACACAGGAACGCAGGAACACAGCAACAAAATGCGCAGGTACAGGAACACCACAAAAGGGCACCTGACAGGTGCCATAGGCCCGGTAAATAAAGGGACACCGTGGGCGGGCCAATCAAGCTCCGCCAATGGGAGAGAACCACTACAGAGAGTGACAAGGAATCACAGGAACCGTGATATTGAAGAGCCCACTATACAGGCCACAGTGAAACTGCCAGCCAGTCTCGGGGCAGTCATGCACAGTAGAGATTGTCCACTCCACGGCTGATACAGAGCCAGCCGATCGCGATGCAGTCATGTTCAATAGAGGCTGCCCGTGCCGAGGCTGATACAGAGCAGGATGCTCCTTTGGAGCAGTCTCTACTGCACATGATTGCAGCAAGCGCAGCAGTCTCTACTGCACATGACTGCATTGTTACAAACTTTCTAGCAAATTATTATATAAGATGTTTCTCATCTAGATGCTTTCCTGGGGAAAAAAGGAGCTGATGTATAATGACGGAGAATTGTAAATTTGTCTAGATAACAATATACTATTGACATTTATGTATCTGTATAAATTTGAATCATGGGTATGGATTATGGATTATGGATCATCTCCTTATTGATCTATCTAGTAGTCACTATATATGGATAGACAGTGATGATTATAGATGTCTGTTCATAATATAGGGACTTGTTTCTGGAGATCGTCCTCATGATCTGTGTACTATATTTGTTTACATACATTGGCTTGCGGCACAATATATTAATTGTTATTTACTTGTTTATAGTATCTTTTGTATTTTGTTATATATTGAATTTTTGTTCATTTGCCAATCAGTTGTCTATTTGGATGCGATTAATGGATACTGTAAATGGTTTCCCTCTCACGATCAGACTATATTATGTAACTGTCTGCATATTAGTCAGAAAGATGCACCTTTGCCATGGAGAGGGAATATGATTCCCTCTTGTGGATACATTATATTAGGGAGGATGTTATCTGTTATCCTATCTTGTGCTTCTATTTGCAGGATTAATGTGACTTGGGCGTTTGTTCAATATTGTTAGGTACCTCCTGGCACTTGCGCTTAGCTAGCACGTACATTGCCTTCGGTGATGACATTATTTTGTGAGGTCAGTTCTAATGGTCTGATTGTGACTTGGAACCTGATTGGTATGTTACCTGTATTTAAACTTGCATCTAGTAGGCTTCAATTACCCCTGATGAAGCCATTCTATTGGCGATATGCGTAGGGTGTAGGATGGCCAGGAGTTACACCTATATTTCTGAAGCTTCGCTTGTGCTTTCATTTATTGCTATACAGATAAGTATTAATGTATTTTGATCTGTTTGACCGCTGTACTATTTTGTCATTTTTGTGATACTGTATGACACTTATCTGTATATAATATTTTTGTACCAGGATTTACTACTCCAGGGAGTTTCTTGTGTGTACTTTTATACTCCTGTGCCAGTTTTGTTTTAATTGGTTTAAGGTGCTCACTTTATATTTAGTATTACTAATAAAGTTATTTTTCTATGCTCCTGGAGTGTGCCTTTCTTTATTGTTTTTCTTTTTTAGGGGGAAGGGGGTGCCATTTGGTAGGCTTTTTCCAACTGGTCCCCTTCCTTCCCTCTTATTTATATTTTTTAGGTTTCTTACTACCCATAGTGCACCTCTGTTATTTAGTCTTTATAACAGGAGTTTATTATCATTCGTCTGTGTGATTCCTGTTTCTTTATGCCATTTTCATCAAGGTGACATGGGTAATACACCTTTAGGTTGCACGCTGTTTTGTGTGCGACTTTTTAAAAGGATACTGCACTAGGCTACTAGAGTGCATGATGTTTTTAGTGCATTCCAGCACAAATTCTGCTTCTGTGTTATGAACTTAATGTGAGCCAGCCCTAAGCTCCACTCTATACATAGAAATGTTGACTGCTTATATGCCTATTTCCTCTGCAGCTTGTTAAACAAGGAGCAGAGGAGCATAATGTCAAATGCACTCCCACACTGGTCTCCTGTTAGTGCAGGCAGCATAACTGAGAGAATTATCATCATAGGTTGCTTGTACATGGGCAATAAGTAGGGGGAATACACAAAATTCTGAACCAGTGCCTTTTTTAGAGTGGAAAAGTAAAACAAATACATAGAAAGGGTGCTTCCACTTTAGATATAATTTCACACATAATCCATTAATCACATTTTGTAATCATCTGGGTGATCCTCAGATCTCATTATCATAGATGATTCACAGGGATAATGTCCCACCCCTACTAGAGTCTTTCAGGCACACAGATAGTGGAAGGATCCCATTCTTAGAATGGAGAAAAACTGCTGATCAATGGATATAACAGCTTTTCTGATGGTGATAACCAAGGACCTTCCAACTGAATACAAGTGTAAGTACAATTATCATTCTTAATGGATAATATTTTGTGAAATGACATGAAACATTAAAACACCCCTTGCTCCATATTGGCGTTCCTTTTCCTCTCATCTTTGAGGTGGTGTGTTCACCACAGAATCGGACCTGCTTAGTTGTGTTATAAGCCTTGTGTTAACTATATTAAGCTATCTAGGACCCCTGAATGTTGCCTTTTATTTTAGAGCAGAATCGTAATGGTACATTCCCCCTATTGTCTCTGCTGTGTTTTTTTAAAGGGATAGGAATACTTCATTTTATCTTTATTTTATTTTGTAGGTATTAAAAAAACATGAAGAACGTTATAAGTCTTATCTCTCAAACCTTTATGGTTTGAGAGATATTCACAAGCAAAGTCTCCCCTCCCACCCCTTTTACCTAGTGTAAGCCATCTCTTCTCAGATGTGGAATGCAGTCCATAGACCAGACAGATAACAGCAGGGGACAGTCTTCTTCCTATGAGAACAATGAAAGCCCTGCCCCCCTTGACAAGTTTTTCAAGTTTTTCCCTTATCTTAATTGAAGATTGTCCCTCTCCGCAGTCTATCTGGGTGCCTCCCTTCTGATCTGGTGAACAGTGCTACATCAGTAAAAGGGGTGGGAGGGGGATACTTTGTCATTGAATTACTCTTGTACTACAACTCAGACAGGATTGAAATAACACTCTCCAAAGTCCAAATACTATGATGAGTAATTAGGGCTGCTTTTATTATGAAACATTACTATCCCTTTAAATGGTGACATTCAGCTGTACTTAATCACCCTCCTCTCATCAACTGTCTGCCCTGCTCAAAAAGTATTAAGGGAGGTGCACGTTGCCTCATGAATCAATGTATTGAACACTTCTTATTTCCAGATGTTATATAAATTTGATTTATTCCTTGTACATTTATCTGTGTTGAAACTTGGAGGGAAGACTGAAAGCTCTATTAAGTTTTCACAGATCAACCTTCTAGGTAGAAGAAACCTCAAATTTGCGTGCTATATAAAGGAAGACTATTGCACACACTGTACAAGTTACATAAATAGGTTTCCATTGTAAGCTTACTGTTAGTTTTATATTTTGCAGAAACCATATAATGATACAATTGGGAGAAGTACAAGAGGTTCAGTTGCATTGCATTGTTCTTTCCATTTCAAGACCCACTGATCGGTCAACGATACAAGTTTATTTGTTTGTGACTTTAACCCCTTTGAGTACTCTCAATGCAAATCTACTACTACTACTACTTGTATGTTTTATGCATTGCATCTACTTTTTAGACTTAAGTTTAGTTGATTTAACACTTTAAGGACCAGATTGTTAAACAACATAATTTGAAGCAATATGAAGGGCACCTTTCTGGTCCTTATTGTGTTAATTGAACCTTTATATGCAAGACTTCCAATTAATTTATTCAATAGATGCATATTTACATGTATAGTTTAGCTAATAGCTTTGAAATTGTAGCCCTAAAATCATAATAATTTGACAGGGTTAGTGATGGGCTATAGCTTAGGATCTACAGTATACACAGCATATGACAGCATGTAATAGAGAATAGGAAGATACATGTGATTTGATTTACCATATTTTGTGGACTATGAGACATACTTATTTGTAGGAAAAACATGTCCTACAAATGCCCTGTCCCTTATAAACCAAAGATGCAAATTACCTGGTACTATAGTATGGTTAATGCCCTCTTATAATTTCTCAGCTGAGTGCACGTTTAACTAGGGGAAGATGCACTATGGTTCAATGCTATTGCAATGTGTGTCTGCCGATGTGTGAGGAACATATTGCCTTGTCTATGTAGACACACTTTGCCATATGAACTAAGAATTAGGGATGCAAGGTGGAGGAGGAAGCTCCTTATTAGTATGCAGGGTTATCAGACTGCTGTGTCAGTGTGGAAGGAATGCCCTCCCTTACACCAGCAATTTGAGAACCCTGAAGTCTTGTCATTTGGGGGAGCAGAGAGGATCCTGTCAGACTTCAGCACTTCAAATAGTTTCCCTCCAGTAACCCTTTCAGTGCAATAGGGATTTGCATTGCATACCCCTGTGGCACCGAAAGGGTTAAAAACTGCACAATTAACAGCAATTTTTTTTTGTTAATTTTTTTTAATTGATAATGTAAATTTTAACAGCAGGCTTTGAACCCTGATCTCAAGGTATGTGGATGCTTATTATTTAAAAATTGTTAGTTACTGATTCATTAGAACTTTCTCATGGAAGATAAAACAGGAAAAGGAGAAAGAAGGAAAAAAAGAAATAAAAAATGAAAGTACTCTCAAATGGGACTATATAGTGGTCAGAGAGAGAAATGATTAAAGAACTACATGTATCCCTACCTATTCAGGGAAAATGAGGGGTGTTAACACTTTATCTACAGTGATAACCCCCATCACCAATAACCTCTACCACTTTATTTATGGTGGTAAATTTAGTATAAATGTATGATGTCATTTTCTGATTCAGAGAGGCTATGTGTCAATAATCTGCTGCAAGAGCCAATAGTGTACTTTCCTGTATAAAAGGAGTATAGATGCACGTAAAGCAACTCTTAGTCTACCTCTATGAAAATCCTTGGTTAGGCCTCATCTGGAATATGTAATACATTTTTTCAGCACCAGTTCTTAATAGAGATAATATTTAACTGGAAAAAGTGCTGAGACATGCAACAAAATTGGAGGGATTGGAGGATGATTTATGAAGATCGAATGGCTAAACTGGTTTTGTTTACGTTAGAGAAGAGGTGTCTAAGGGGTGCTATGATTACCATTTACAATTATATTTGGGTCCAATACAAATAATACTCTAAGGAACTATTTACTCAAAGCGGTCATCCATTAAAGGCATAGTAATACTTAATATGTATAAAAAAATATGTTGTAGGGTTTATCCCCCTGAGAAAAACAAAAGACTCCCAGTGCTGAAAGGCGTTTTATTCAAAAATTATTACAGCTCAAACCTGAAATTTTTTAGGTGCAGTATCGCAGTGGGCTGAAATTGTACAGTGGTGCTGTTGCTACATCATCTTATGGACAGCTCTGGTCTGGTCATAAGATGGTGTAATAAATAGTGCCACTGCACACTTTCAGGCCACTGGTATACTGCACCTAAAAAAATTCAAGTTTGAACTGTAACAACTTTTGAATAAAACACCTTTCAGCAGTGGGAATACACTTGTTTTACACAAGGGTGTAAACCCTACATTATATATACACTGTTACATATTACGGGTTACTGTCCCTTTAAGGCTAGAGGAAAGGCACTTTCAACTAAAACAAAGGCATAGACTTATTAACACTAAGGGCAGTAAAGTTATGGCATTCTTTCTCTTGGGATGCTCTGCTTGCAGATACTGAAGCTGCTTTAAAAAATAATGGATATAATTTTGTCTCAGAACAATACTGAAAATAATGACAGTTAGTTTCACAGGAGATAGGTTGTTGATCCAAGGAAATATCTGAATGCCATTTAGACTTTTTTTTTACCCTTGTGGGGCTTAATTGGAAATGGCTTCAACAGGATTATTTTGCCTTCCTCTGGATTAACAGGAGTGAAATGGCATGGGCTGAACTTGATGGATGCATATTTTTCTCAGCCTCATCAACTATAGTACTATGTATGTTTTTATGTGTTATAGGGCCACTTAGGAGTTTCAGAGATAAGCCCCCCAATACTGTATTTATTAAGAACCTGTTTTTTAAGAGACACCACTCTTTTAATCCCTGGAATACTAGAGATGCTTTGAAATGCATTTGAGACATCTCTAGCATCTCAGGAGATAGAATGATACAAAAACAGACACATATACATGCGGTAAAACAAATTATTCTGCCTTTACAAAGTAATTTCTTAGCGTTAACACTGGAGTATCATTATTTAGCACTACAAATGATTTATGTTTGTTGTTTTGACCATTTATCCAAAGTGTGACAGTTGCACAGAGCACACACGCCTGAAGTAAACCTCGTCAGTCAGTAATCACACTCCTACTTTGTGTAGCACATTATCTCATTTTCTTTCAGACTGTTGCTATTGTAATGATTTATAACTTGCATCATTTCCCAGAAAGGAGCAAACCGCCTTTTCTTTATAATTTCTGATATGTAGTTTTGATATTGGTGATGCAGGAAACTTGAATAATAAGGGACTTTCTATCACATCCACCGCAATAAAATAAGCTTTTCTGGCACTATTGATGCCTCAGGTATTGAAGTCCTTTTGTAAGATGAATACATGTTGGCAGGTGGCACTTACTGCTACTAGGTTTATTATTATTTCTATGTATACAGTCACAAAAGTTACTTGCAAACTTTTTCAAACTCAAAGTTTATGTCTAACCCTTTGAATGCCAGAGGGGTATGCAACGCATTGCTTTGCCAGTGTGCTTAAAAGAAATACCCCCGCATACCCCAGAGAATCTTCCCCCAGCTTACCAGTGAAAATGCAGTATTGTAGTCATGACCCCAGTAGTCCAGGGGCTAGCAGCAGATATACAAAAAAAGAATGTGATGAGCACTTGCCGAGGATGAAGTGTTTTGTTCTAAAGTGTGGTGGCCTCTCAGAGGTGCTACAAATCACATTTTTCGCTCCCATGTGCCATTGCAGAGAGAAAATTGCCAGGTCCACATCAGACAAGACCCATCCACTGGCAGTCCAGCTCTGAAATGTCAGGCAAATCCTCTAATCACAGGAAATCACTACAACCACAGACGTATGTTTCGGCCTATGTGGACCTCATCGGTGTTGTGCAGCAGATTTCCTCTAGGCACATGGAGAGCAAGGGCACATGCCTGGGATACCTTCCTTCCCATGTTGCTATAACTTTTGGTTCTTCAAATTGAAATTTCATCAATATCCAAATATGGGGTGTAATGGGGGCGGGAGGGTAATGTTTTCACTGCAGGAGAAAGGCAGTCTGTAAATGGCTGACTCATACAATCATTAAAAGTTAAAAGAATAGAACTAGTGGGATGTTCTTCCACATTCAGGTGCTCCTTAGAGTAATCTAACAGCTGTGATCTGCCTCGACAGGGCCGTAGCAGTTGAGGGGCAATACTATTTTATACAATAGTGTTACTTTAAATGGTTAAGTAAACTCATGCACTCTGCCTGCTTCCCTTTAAAAAAATTGCCGGCAACTGTCATGTCCACTTCCATGAACATGAAATCAAAGACTGACTGAATATGTTATCTCTTTTCTGTCCATAGAAAGGTAAGTGGGTAGTGATTATTAGAGGTGTTCCTTATTTAAGTAACGATTTTGCAACGTTCTCTAGTAATACTGTTGACTTTACTCCCCCAGATTTTTCCCAAAAGGTCTTCACTAGGTTAATATTAACTCAATATGCTTGCCTCTTTTGTTGTTTTTTTTCCATTAGATAAAAATGGCTTATTTAGAATGACTGGATTATTCTTCACATCTTCCATATCTGCATCCAAAATAATTGTTTTCTCTGTTTTCTGTCTGTGAAAACAGAATGCTTATGCCTTGCCAAATATCAGAGACAGAAACGGCATTTTCCTTCACTTGGGATACAAGATAAATTTCAAGGACTATATTAGGGCATAATATGTTCTTGGTAATGAATTGCATGGAACCCAATAAAGTGCAATAAATTAATAAATAAGGGTAGGGATGTGCAAAAAGTAAAAAAAAAATTATGTGGGAATTTTTGGGAAAATTAGCAATTTCCCACATTTCCAGCAAAATTCAAGCCCATAGAAAATACAATTTCTGCCTTTTTGCCACAAGGACTGCCATTATGCTTTCCATGGATACAATATTTCCCACCTCAGCAGATGAAAATATTAGTTGTAAGCAGGCCTACAGCAACATATGCCTTGAAATAATTTTCAGCAGAGTCCCTTTGTCCTTTACCTACTACACTAACTACCTACTTGTACAACTTTGGTAAAGGAATCCTTGAAAAATAAAATAACTGCAGATTAGGATGTGCCAACAGGGTGCAAGATATCACATGAGTTCTTTAAAACCTCTGTTTTCAACAAAAGAAAAGGGCAGCATATCAACCTCCAACATTTTGATATGTTTACTATGTCACATACATACTATTAGATTCTTTTTGGGCAGATTTTGACTCCTTTCTAAGAACTTAGTAAGTGTGAGATAGCAGTACATAGTGGAAGAACTGTGTAACTATATTTCTTTAACAATATGACTTGTGGCAATGGAGGTGGTTATGGTCGTGTTGGCAGGTGTGGGCACTCTATATGTCTTGTAATCTCCTCCAAAAATGCAGAGTCATACTCCTCCATGTTTTACATTTGCAGAACAGTAGCAGAAGCCATGGGTGTTAGTGTAAATGAATTAAATCTTAGCACACTCTCTGCCACATCTACAGGACTACTATTATGTGCCCCAGAGCTCCAAAAAGTTTTAGGAGTGTGTCACGATCATTCTAGGAATACCTGTGTCAGTCACAAATTCTCTCCCTGCCTACTTGTCCCTCCTCCTACATACTCTCATTGGCCCTAAAATGCTTTATCTACCTGTCTTCCCGACAGATAATCACATGTTTATCCAGCCAATTCCTGGCCTGGCTACATACCCAGCAAAGGCCACTGACCCACACTTTGATAAAACTTCCAGGCTTCAGACCTGGCTGAGACACTGACTGTAACGGATCCTACCCATTACTTGAGCCCCTTGTCTGGACCTCAAACTATTTATCCAAAGACTATGGACATTTATTACTGTTTGGACTCTGTGCTGTGCCTTGGCGTACAAACTGGCCAGCTATTCCCTAAGAGAAAGACTTAAATTCATAGACTTTGGATCACATACTATGTTTAATGTATGGCGAACGTTTTAGTTATTGTATGTGGTATGTTTGAGGGTTTACTCCAAGGGAATAGGCAGTGAGGGGTTAATTATTTCAATATGTATTGCAGACTCCCAAGCCTTTTGCTTAATTATTCAACCCCTGGCCATTGTTAAGGGAATGTATATTCTAGCCACTCAAGTCCTTGGAGTGAGAACTGTCCTGAGACCCCCTGCTGTGTGTGTTAATCCATTCACACCCCTCAGTCTGTGAGTCACCTATTGTATAACCTGAAACTCTGTTGCCAGCCCTTTGTATTATATGTTGTGAGTTGCTTACCTCTGTGAATGCTCCCATTGTGTCAGCCCTTACCATCTGCTGCTGGCCTTTTGTCTGACGTGTTATGATTTAATCATGTTCCCTATTGGATCAGGTTTCCCCATGTGATTCAATGTACTGTACTGTGTATAAATATCTGTAGTTTGTGTCAATAAAATGAGTTATGTTTTGGAGTGAACAAGGAGTCCTGGAGTCTTGTATTGCTTATGGTCTAAAGTGTCCACTCTGATACCCATCTGCGCCAAGTATCCTGAATCGTCGACCGCCTGCTGCCAGCTTCCTGCGTCCCAACTTCATATGCTGTCAGACGGCGATGTGGACTCCTCCCTGCTTCCCTGCTTCCAGCGATCCTGCGGCTGTTTCCAGTGACTGTCCATACTTCAACTGGTGCATCCAACGGTGCTTATCTGCATAAGAAGGAGAGACCCGGGAACGACGGCGGAAGGTGACACAGTCCCTTCTCAGCTTCCGTTACACTGACCTACTCTCTTATTTGACTTTCTGGCTTCAGACCCGGAAAGACTGCTGACCTATGGGCTTGTAAGCTGCCCCAGTGTCTTCCTGGTTCAGACCTCTTGCCTCAATTCATCATTTTCATATTTTGTTGCTGCAGTTCTTACCTTCTCCATGCAGGTGACTCCTCAATTTCATGAGAGTCCTATTCTCGCTACATCAGAGTTTCTGTTCCAGTATTGTTCTCTCTGCTGCCCAGGCTGGACTATGTTAGCTCTCCTGCCAGAGCCTTTACTGTGTGATCTATACTGGCAACCAGTTACAAATTGTCCCTCAGCTCTGTGTGCCCACTGCTGGATTGCCAGAATTTGACACAGACCCTGTTCCTTTTACCTTTGGCAGATATTGTTGATCCTGTGTGAGACATTGTTCTGTACTTCACCTATTGATCACTCAGCTAACTACTTGCCACCACTTTGTCTACCCTCACTGTAGTCTGCTAGAATGTAAGCTCCCCAAGACCCTTATTCTCTACTGCACCAGTATCTTAATCATATCTATCATCTTGCTCCAAAGGCTTGATATACCCAGTAAAGCATCCAAGACGTCAACTGCTGGGAGCCCAGACTCTTATCCTGAGTGGATTACTGATAGTGGTGTATTGAGGTACCCATCTTGTCATCTGACTTTGCTGCCAGCACCTGTAACCACAGTGCTAGATTTTTGTACTATTTTGGTTAATCTGCTTTCTCTGTTTACACTCTCCCAGACTCCTCTAACACAAAGGACAAATTGCTTGCCCACAAGACTCCCTAAACTATGCTCCAGCTCTATGTTTTGTCCATCTTTATTAGCTCTAGCAATATGCTACTTTCTTTCTCTAACAATCACAGAATGACATGCGGCGGGAACCTGACACCACTTTTATACTATCCTGGCTGATAAAGAATGGAAACTTTAATTTGTGGGAAAATTAATTCTTACTATTTATTTCAATACAATGAGAAAGGCAGAAAAAAGTGGAAAATCTGCAGGAAGTGACATTTTTAATCTTTTTCAGTTTGAGGTAAAAAGTTTTGTCACCCCTATACAGGAGCTGGTATGTAAGTCTTATTCAATGAATTCTGATGTTTGTGCTCTCTTCATGATAAGAAATAGTGTGCTTATAGCTTAAATAGATCCCATTGGTTTAGGCCCCCACTCTGATATGGATATCATTCTCCTATTTTTGTACTGAGGCAAAAACTTTCAACCATCCCTAATTGTAACAAGATAAATACTAGCTTTAGAGCATTGCAGAAAAATAAAAAAGAAACAGAAGCCACTGGGGACTCAAAGGAACATAAAACAAGTATTCATTAATACAACGTGAGCACAAGTAGTGAATGGTCAAAGACCATACAGAAATGCAGAAAATAAAAAAAATTGTTATTTAAGCAAGCTAGCAGCTAGTTTGTCAATGAGTCATACAGAGTGGTCATAAGAGTCCAGGGGAGCTGAGGACAATACACAACTCAGTCAGATGATACTAGAACTCAGTGACAAGCAAAATATTCTGACCCAGATCATAAGCTCAGGTAAACAATTAAAAGTGAAATACCTCCTAGAAAGGCCAAGTGGAAATCAGCCAGGAGAGAGGAGCCCTATAGACTACTTTGCCTAGATTATTGGGTAAATTGAGGCTCTTCAGTTATTGTTGGATTACACTTTCAACATATTCAACTGATCAACAGAATTTGTAGTCCAATAGAAACTGAAGGGTCTTAGGTTTTGGACCCTTTGCCCAAATGCCTGAAAGAATACATCAGAAAATCACCATAATCCATAATAAACTGTTATGTTTCCTGTAACTATGAAGTAAAAAGGTACTTGCTGAAGGCAAAGTGAAATCAGTTAAATGAATAGTAATGTTTCACAAAAACAGCAGCTCCAATTAATCTTAATAGTATTTGAGCCATATAAAGTGTTGATTCAGTACTATCAGAGTTGTAATTCAATAGTAATTGAATGATAAAGTTTCCCCTCCTGCCCCTTTTGCCTAGTTTAAGCCACCTCCCCTCAGATGTGGAATCTGGTCTCGAGACCGGACAGCTCAGAGCAAGGGACAATCTTCTCACTGTGAGAACAATGAAAACCCTGCCCCCCCATGACAAGTTTTTCAGGTTTATCCCGTATGCTGACTGAAGATTGTCCCTCTCTGTGATCCATCTGGACAGTCTTGCTGCTCTGAGGTTGAGCAGTGTTATATCAGTAAAAGGGGCAGGAGGGGGTATTTTATAATTTAATTACTCTTGAACTACAACTCTGACAAAATTGAAACAACACTCTCCATGGTCCAAATTCTATGATGGTTATTTGGAGCTGCTGTTTTTGTGAAACATTACTATCCCTTTAATGTAAATGGGAATGTGTGAAAAAGTGAAATTCAATGACTCATCATCCAAAACTGGTGTCAGTCTTGTAAGTTGAAGGAGCATGTCAGTCACCGTGTGGTTAGTGATCTCTCTTAACACTCCGAGTGCCATTAAGGTATCCATCACATTGCACTGCAAGGAGATGAATACCTTTTGGGCACTCCAAGGGTTAACCCTAACTGGCACATGACATGCTTACTACTATGTGGCTTGATCTTGGGACTATATCCAAGAATGCACATTTGCTAGAACATAGCACACAATCTGATGGCTCCCATTTCCCTTGTGACATGAACTTGATTATTATGCTGTATTTACTGAAATCTATAAACCCCTTTAAGTTACTTGTGTGTATGTGTTGTACCTCCTTGCTTCATTTGCTGGGACATTTTCACTTGTGGGTGTACTCATGAGTCAAGCACACACAGTGGCATTTTTCAAGAGGGCCACACCATTATGTCCCATTTGTCCTAGTTTAGTAACCAGTGTAATTGTCTGTTCATATGTTTGCGGAAGATTGGAGTTGTCCTTGGTGTACTTGGGTACTAGGAGGTTGCGGTCCTAAGAACTGGCAAAATTCTGGGACAAATCTACTGTGACATAGGAGGTAAAACAAAACTTCCCCAAATTTTAATTTATTTAAATGGGTCTTGAAACTGTTAAATACTAGAGGGATCTCCAGAGCTGGAATTGATCCAGTTACTAAGTACATCATCCTCAATGTAAAACAGTGACTGTTTTCATCCTGAATATTAAAGAGCCATGAGGAAATACTCCATACAACTTAACCCCTTAAATGTGAAATGTATCAAACAGTTGAGGTGGTCCTAAATAAATTCTATGTCTGGGACCTCTTTTCACTATTTTTCTTGGCTCTCAGAAGTTCTTAAAAAGCACTGACTGCTTGTTCCATAAATCTAGATTAATCTGTACAGAACCAGCACAGGTAATTTGATCCAGGGGCAGATAGTGGTCTGGGGTAATAATATGGACCAAGGGTGTGAAGCTCATCCTTTATATAATAACTTGACTATTGATATTCCACTCTCTGCTCCTTTCAACACAGTCAATGCCTGTCTGTTGCTTTACTCCATCTCCAGGATTGCTAATCATACAGCTGCTTCTAGACATTATACAGTCACAGAGATATACGAGTGGATTTTTACATAGGAATAATGAGAAAATTCATATGGATTTGAAATTCTTTGTGTATCTATAACTCTTTGAGTGCCAGGGAGGTATCCACTCTAGATGACTCAAAGGTTTAAATTAAATAATATATAAATATAAGTGAATTTCTGATTTCTGTCCTAGTTAGAAAGGAATTCATTACAGGCTAAAAATAAACAGTGAACATCATGTATAAAGACAAGCATTACGGGGTGGGGTGGGGGGATAAATAAAAATTCCCATTGATATAAATGGGCTATTAATCCTTAGATGCTAGAGAGGTCTCCAATGCATTGGAGACTTCTCTTGCATTCAAACAATTAAAATCCCCATTTCTAAGAATAGAAAATGTGACAATGTTTATTTGTCCCCTGTGGGGCTGTTTGCTTGCCCCACAATTGCTTCACATTGCTCTTGTAGCTAAAACCCATAGTGTCATGTCACACAACACTCATCTTATTATGACCAATGATGGGGGTGCATCGCCTAACTATAGCCATCCTTGTATGGAAGGCCCCAGGGGGCACTGTAACAGGAAAGAAGAAATTAACATATTTTGCTGACTTTCACATCAATGATCACGCACTGCTGCTCCTGCCATGGAATTGAGACTATGGCTCATATGCCTTTTTGTTCAAGGGCCACAAAGAGTTGTTAGCTTTCCCCAGTTCCTGTCATTTTATTCTGTTGATGTACCTAGACTGATAAAAAGAAAGTGATTGAAAAAAGGCATGTTGTTTATACAAGTATTCAGAAAATTGTGTCATCTGTTGTAAACAGGCAATGCTGGAAGCCATCAGCCTCCTTACATTAAGTTATAAAAATATATATACAGGGAATCATTTGTGTGACAATTTAATGCTTTATACTAAAGCATCTAGTATCCAAACAATCACTTTTTCTTTTGTAAACTTAACGATACCATTATCATCTTTAATTCAAAATAGTAGAATACAAGCTTTGATCACAATTATATGATACTCCATAAAAACAAACTGCAGTTTGGAAAGCAGAGTATAAAACTTTACTATGGTGAATTGTACATCACTTTAAACTATTTAGATATTATACAAATAGGCATTACTGTTTTGAAATGATTCTCTGTGGCTGATGTACTAAAAAACACTAGACCAGTTCTGGGACAAATCATCTAAACTATAGGGAACAAATAAAAATGACCATTAATTTTAATGGAGCTTTTAACCCCGCAAATGCCAGAGAAGTCTGTATCACATTGTGAAGCAAAGAGTTGGAGACTTCTCTAGAAATCAAGGAGTTAAAATCAGTTTAAATCAATGAGTGTTTTCATACATTTACTGTATTTGCTTGAATATAAGCAAGAGTTTTTCAGTAATTTGAGTCTGACAAAACAACTTTACCTCATAATTGAGGTCATCTTTTAACTGAGTTTTGAATCCTTTGGGTGCCAGAGGGGTATGCAACACATTGCTCCGGTACTGAAAAGGTTAATCCAACAGAGCAGCCTGGTAGAAGATCTGCTCCTACTGTGCATCCTGGTAGAAGAACTGGGTAGATACACTAAGGTTTGATAAAGCAGAGATGACTTCTCCAGTGATATCACTTCTCCAGTTCTTATGTTATTCTATAGATCTTATGCACTGATCTGCAAAGTTGGAGAAATCTTAGTGCATTGGCTCCATAGAATAACATAGGAATTGGAGAAGTGATATCACTGGAGAAGTCATTTCCGCTTTAACAGTTCTGTATCACGCTTTAGTGATCCGATGGGGCAGCATGTTAAAATTTACTGTCCACTTGTTTCTTCGGTTAAGTGTCCAATCTTACAATACAAAGAGACTCACATGATTACAGCTGGATGCATTGCTCCTTTGGATCTGATCTTCTACCAGGCTACCCTGAGAGAGAATGACAGAACAAAAAGAGACAGAACGGGAGAGAGATAAAGGTATAATATATATATATGTAGTGAGGGAGAGAGAGAGAGATACAGGGATGGAGGGAGAGAGAGAGATGTTGATTGAGAGAGAGACAGAGTAAGACATACACAGAGAGGGAGAGAGATAGATAAAGAGCAAGAGAGACAGGGAGAGAGACAGAGACAAAAGAGAATATAAGGGTCTTCATTGCTTTTCTTTTTTTTGTCTGTTTAAGAAACTGATATTAAGATGATCTGTGCTTTTGAAAGAATGATGACCTCGCACTCAAAGAAAAATTAACACTAGTTTCTCAAATATTATTGCAGTCGTTCGTCATGGTGGTGATATATCTCCTCAATAGATTCCAAGAAATGCAAGGGCATTACGTTGTTTGAGAGGAGGTTGGTGTTTGAAATATGAGGAAAGAATGGATAAGGGGTAGCTTAAATGCAAAAAAGTACAGACAAGCACATGCTTATTCAAAAACAGATAATACAGGACAGAATGGAAGGTCTATCACCCATTAGCTATAACAATGATATGTTAAAGGGTTACAGCTAACTAGTGAGGACTCCATGTTCCAGTGCTTGCTGCTTCCTTTTTACTTTACAATCCACTTCCTGTCAAGTCTCCCTACCTATGATTTGCTGCTGATGAAAAGCAGTGTACAACTAGTCTCCATAGAGTTTATTAATCCTGGGGAAATACCCACAATATAGGCATGACAGGCTGACATTCAATCACATTATAGAAGAACAGCTTATGTTACTCCTTGTATAATATTGCTGAGATGCAGTCTGGTACAATAAAGCAGACAGGTACTTACTGTGGCATGTACCACCTGTGTTTGTGCCAAGTACCCCTGGGGTACTGATACCACAGTTTGACAAACACTTCCTTAGTACATCAGCCTCAATAGCTTCAATAGTTGTATTTTGCAAAGCTATATTACTGCATTGAAAGGAAACTTTCTAGTTTGCAGATTACATGTTTATGGGACATTGCATTTTTCAATATATTCAATATATTGTTTAATAATGATTAGAATATTTTAAATGGCATACCTAAAATTAGTTTGGTTTCAAACAGCGGAGAGAAGTTTTCTTGTCCTAAAATATGTGCTTATGAGAATAGATTGTCTTCTAAATATAACCTCTGTGAGCTACAAGGCAGGCCTGATAAGTTACTGGGAAACTGTCTAAAAGAGGATTATTTGGAGGGTTTCCCAAAAAGGAGAAGAACAACATATAATAGTCATATGTGCCAGACCTAATGGCTTAAAAGGCAAGGTCATGGTCAAGTGGATGGACTGGACATGACTGGCTGCTATAGAAAGTAAATTCCAATAGCAACATTTTACAAGAAAGCCAATGGAGGAACTTAAACAAAAATGCATTTAACACTTGATTCATAACACAGGTTTTAACAGATAGGCCTTGACATCTAAGAGAGCTGGAACAATCCATGATATCTAGCATTACTACATTCCATCAATAGTCAACTGTAGGGAGTGTTGATCAAGTATGGCATCCAAACTATCATCCAACACAATGTTTTCTGTGAATATACAGTGGGCATATGCAGAGAAACAATTCTGGAGCAAACCAGCAGCACCATAGTGTAAATATTCAATTTTCTTTTTGATTCAAATAATACCTTCAACCTCTAAATGCTAGAGATGTCTCCAAGGCAAGTGCAATACTTTGCATTTAAATGGTTAAATGCTTCATTTGTAGCATATGGGATATGAAAGTCCAACCACAGTATAGGTAGTATACTTATTATTCCAGATTAAGGGCTCGATCCAAATGTTGGAGTAAAAAATGCCAGTTAATACTCAACGGACGTTAAGCCACAAAACTGTTTTTGTGGCCAAACGTCCATTTTGTACATTAAGTTCCCAAAATGCCGCTAAATACCGGCAGTTTTGTGACCTTCAAAGGAAAAAACTAACGATCAGTGCCTGACATACTGTCAAGCACTGATGATTACCGAATCTGTGTTACGCTTACCTGTCATCCACTGTCTGTCTCCTTCTATCTCCATTCTTTCTTCTATCGTTTGTTTTCTTTCTTCACTTTTATCTCCTGTGTTCTTTCTTCTCTTATATCTTCTGTCTTCTTGCTGTAAACCAATCGGCTTTGAGTGGCTGTGCTTTAAACTGATTGGCTCGGAGGTGCGTAAGCATATTCAAGCCAATGGCTGTGAAAGAATTAGAAATAAGACTGTCCATATATAAGGGCAGTCTCAATTCTAATTCCTTCAGAGCAGAGCAGGCATCGGCCCATGGCCATGAGGAGGGGGTGTGTATGGCACATTATTCTGTCTACGCCGCCACCTCAGCAGCCTCACACAGCGGAGACAGCTACTACATATGTTAATGCTAATGGCGTAACTTTGACACATTTACTATGCATGGGGGCGTTTACATTTTAACAACCCGGCACACTACTGCATAATTTAACCCTTTGAGCCCCAGAGAGGTACGCAACGCATTGCTTTGCAATGCGTTGCGTACCCCTCTGGCACTCAAAGGGTTAAACTATGTATTAGTGTGCAGCATATGTATGCTTTTGACTTATACTTGTTTTTTGTGTTTTACAGCAAGAAGACAGAAGATACAAGAGAAGAACGAAGACAAGATAAAAGAGAAGAAAGAAGGACAGAAGATAGAAAAGAAGAAAGAAGGACAGAAGAGGACAGGAAGCTGAGGACTCCTCTGGACATCAGGAATAATGGTGTTACTTGTAATGTGATTTTTTTTTAACTTAGGTTAACCATATGAATGCTGGTGGTGTAATTATACCCCACTGGCACTCATAGGGTTAATTCTACTAATGTCTGACACATTTTTCATACTTTGGATGTATTGATATGGGGCTTAGTGCCCCATATCAATACATCCACTGAGGACTTAGTTTTTTTACATTCAAGATTCTGCGTCGGCTGTTTAAACTTTCCTGCAATAACTTGAGTCTTTTGTTGGCTTTTCTTGGCTAACACAGACATCTGAATTGCTATTTATGGTGTTTTCATCATTTTCAAAGGATGAAAACACTTCTTAACTTTAACTCACGACGGCTCTTTTTTTTGCGGGTATTTTTTCACAGCACAGACATTTGCATAGCTTACTGTGATGGAAAAAATGCCATCGGCAGAAAAACCAGCCGCCTTCAACATTTGGATCGAGCCCTAAAAAACTCAGGCAAGAATAAAAATAATCTGGTATCACTCTCACAAGTAAGGGTGCCACACATACCTACCTTCAAGTACAATGGCCTTGGTTATAGACAGTAACACCAGATATTGGAGGATTCCCTTTTTATAATTTACAAGTCTGAAGTTTCAATAATGACTTGCTAAGAATCTATGTGGGTCAGCCAAAGAGGGCAACTTAACTCCCATATGGATGGCTTCTATGCTTCCTCAGGTGCAGTCTCAAAACAACAAATAGGTACAAGTGGTGAGAAAGTCCAAGTCATCTGTAACCCTATGTAACCAACCCCTGATGTCACACCACATTTTTTTTAATAGAGGGGATATGATAACACTATATAAATATGTTTAGGGCCCATACAAAGGGCTCTCCAAAGACCTGTTCATTAACAGAACAGTACATAGGACAAGGGGCCACCCGCTTAGACTTGAGGAAAGGAGATTTCATCTACAACAGCGGAAGGGTTTCTTTACTGTAAGGACAATAAAGGTATGGAATTCACTGCCTGAGGAGGTGGTGCTATCGTATACGTTAGACGCCTTTAAAAAGGGCCTGGATACTTATTTAAAAGAACATAACATAGAGGGCTATGTACGTTAGTATTAGGATTAATATTTTACTTAGGGCTTGTTGATCCAGGGAGAAATCTGATTGCCATTTGGAATCAGGAGGGAATTCTCCCCCCCCCACCCCATTCGGGGCAGAATTTGAAATTGCTGTATTGTTGTGGTTTTTTTGCCTTCTTTTGGATCAACGATGGTAAACAGGAATAGGAAAAGGGTTGAACTAGATGGACGCAAGTCTTTTTTCAACCTAAATTACTATAAACGAAACCCTATGCATGTGCACTTATATTATTATTATATTTTATTTCTTTTGTAATACTTATTGAAGAAAACAATTCATTATGCATACTTCTCTATGCCAGCTGAGCTGCTGACAACCAGTTTTCCAAAACATCTTGTCACGACCACAATGGGGGTACTGTTATGTTGACAGTGAGGCATACTGTTATGTTGTAAAACAAGGTGGAAGTGTGGTGCTGATAAAAGCTCACCTAGAAGTGCCTTACTCCACCCTAGTTTGGGAGTCATTGATTTTTTACTGCTGTCATGTTTTACCATAATCTATTTACAGATATTTATAATTGTGTGCATGGACAGCATTTTATGTATAGATTGCAGTTGTAAATATAAGCATTTTTGTATAGATGGCTGAATATGTTGTGTATCTTTTACTTTACATTTTTATGATATTTAAGTCATTCTTTATTTCTTGACAGAGTCAATGTATGTCTACTAATGCAGGACAATAGAATGATGAGTGATGGGCATGATGATAGTGAAAAAGCTGTAAGCCCTCTTGGCTTGTAGTGTTACAGTACAGGTTCTATGCACGTGATAATATTTGCATTAGTAGCGCACAATAGGAGCATGTGTGTGTGTGAAGTTTGTTAGAAAGAGGAAGAGAAGAAAGTACTGTATCATGAACTAGAGAAGAGCAGGGCAGGGCACGGTGAGCCCCACCATTAGCTATCAGACTACAACTCCCAACATCCCCTGCCAGATATGATAGGAGTTGTTGTCCAGCAGCTTCAGGGTCTCATGTTGATTCCACCCCCTACCCCCCAGCATAGGGAGTATATGAAAACAGGAGCAGGGAGCATTGCTTGAACATGTGGCATATGTCTTAAAAACAATTTAGGGACAGATGAAAGGCACCATAGGGGGGAAATTAAAATGTAAATTAACTGAAACTGTGCTATTAACCCCTTGAATGTTATAGACTTTTTAACGCAGAGTTTTCCAGTGCATCCTTTTTCAATGCCTTGGAGACCTCTCAAGAGGTTAAAACACCATTTAAATCAATGAGGATCCACGTGGATATCACTTAGATATAATACCACATTTTTCTACATACACAGTTATAATATTGATATAAGTTTTATAAGTTTTTAGTAGCTCTAGTGGTGTTTATTGATGGTATTTGGAGGTGGATTTTGGATGTTGGGTATATATTTGCCATACAATACTGTATTGTGTTGATTTTATTTTTTATGATGGTGATCGTGTTCCTCATGCTGATGGTGAGCTGTGTGGAGAGCTATATCTATAGGTATATATATATTTTTTTTGTAGACTACATATTGCGCATCACGGCGGCACAATATCTACTGTAAGTTAGATATATAGACGTATGTGCTAACAGTTTTACATTGATATTATTTTATGTCTCTCGCTACACACACCGCTTAGTAACTGTACTATGAACCAGTGTTTGGGGTAGTAAGATAGCATATTGTTATAATATACCATTAGGGGTTGGTTTATTTTTAAGATTTTATCGTGAATATATTTTGTGGGAACCCACAATACTGGCTATCACTGTCTTTATCCACATATAGGTGCTGAGTACTTTTGGTGGATATTGGTGGTGACTTACTAATACATATTGTTGGGGGGCCCTAAAGATCTCATATTGAAATAAAAGTTTTTATTTAATAAAACACATTTTTCTAACATGTATACCTGATATCATTTGTCATTTGTTATATATCATTCAGCAATTAGATAGTACTATATAGATATATTATATACTTATCTGGTGCTTCACACTAGCAGTTTATTTTTGATACAATTTTTTCTCATGCGTTGTTGAACTTCATTCATTGTGCAATCCGGTCATCTTCATGTGCCTTCAGGTCCCAACTGTAAGGGGTTCTATAAATACCCTGAAGACCTTACTAAATGGCTGGTAGAGTGACTAAACCTGAGATTGCTTTATCTCAACATCTATGCTAGGCAAAACCTCTCAGAGATTATTTCTAACATGGCTTGATCCATTCAGACAGTTGGGACAGTGGGACCAGAAACAGTCACTCCAGGGCTAAGCCTTCTAGCAGTTAACCCTTTGAATGCCAAAAGAAATGTGTGGTTCATTCCTTTCACACTCAAAAGGTTAATCCTTTGAGTGTCACATTGGTGTGCAATTGTGAAGCAATGTGTGGCTCATTCCACAGACATTCAAAGTGTTAAAACAACAGGTAGATCAAAAACTCTTGCTCATTTTGCTTACAACCTCTATATCTTACTTTGGTACGGAACCTACCTTTCCCCTCTGCTGATTTTCTAATAAAACAAACATAAAAAATATGTATCTCTCATTTTCTCCCCTTCTCTCCATATCTCATCTTACACTTACAAGCACTTGTTCTAAAAAACAAAATGGTGTCAAAAGAACCTTTTATACTTGAACAACAAATATAATGGGTTCATCTCACTTACCTTGTGCTTGTTTTATAAATAGAAAAGCTCCAATAAATAGGACTATTACCTGTCTAAATTCTCACAATGGGAGCATTGATCTTGACATAAGTTACATAATTGTTCCTCCCCATTGGTAGAAGATAATGTGCTCTAAAAGCCTCAAAGTTGAGGGAGGAAATTTCGGGACAGGTGAGTATTAATTATGCAGCTTGTGCTACACACTGCTGTGGTAATGAGTCTCTAACTACTAAACCAAAAATATCTAAAATCATTACACATATTTCAATGCAAAAGGCACTAGGTATAGGTAATTTAAATAAATACATTTAATCAGACTAAAATCTGGAAGATGACATATCCACTAAATCAGATTTGTTATGTCAGAAATCCAGCTCATGGGTTTAGAATGAATCTACTTGCTTATCTCTTCTGGCTATTCTTATTGTATTTTTGATGCAATGCAAAAGGCTATATGGCAGGTTTCTACACCCTCCTCCCCCATTTCTGTCTGATACTTTTACTATTCTTCAATTGGAAGCAGTGTATTCATTGTTTATAACCAGTGACTCATAGATTCAGCTCATAAGCTTATATTGAACCACCTTGCTTATCTCTGAAAGCCATTTTTAATTATTTTTTTTTACAAAAAGTCTGTGTGGTGCATCTTATGTCTGTGAATGATGTCCAGAATGAATGTGAGTCATTGGAACTTGCATCATTCATTGGTGCAATATGATGCCTGATTGGCTACATCAGTGAATGCTCTAAAATTTCCAAGAATGCCTAAAAGAAAGGATTATGGTGTTTTCAAATATTTTTCAAACATTTATACTATATACATTCAATTCAGTTACGCAACCTAATTTTTGTTTTACTTCTCACTTGAATTTTAAAAAAATTACAGTTAGTATTTTCTATCTTTTTACTCAGTTTTTATGACATACAAAGGTGAAAGTGCATTATTTTGAGATAAAGGGATTATATTATGGGTAAAATTAAGGTACTTTACTCCTATAATTTTATCCAGCTTCATAGAAATTAATGTTGCACTTTTCCCATCTCAAATGATATATTTGATAATGGAATGTAACATTTCTGACATTTACCAGCAGCAAAAGTAAGACCAAATCAATGTACTGTAGGAAAGACTGAGTGTTCATATCAGTGCATGTAAAGGAAAAAAACACCAGCGCTGTCTCTTTATACACAAGATGATAAAGAAACTACAGAAGCCAGTAAATAACCTAGAAATCCATATATATGGATCATGCCTACAGATATAGATGTGTGTGTATGCATGTATATATATCAACACCAAATATTAATAAAAAAAGATAATGGAAAAAAATATCCACCTCTATTAAATAGTTATAATGCCTATATATCTACTATATATCAATACAACCAGTTGTTATGAACGTATGCAGGAAAACTCTAATTAGAAAAATAAATAAATAGGATGGAAGAGAATATTAAATGCAATGGAATGAAATGAAATAAAAGCTGAGAAAATCACTTATCCCTCTCATCAAACAGCAGGTATAAAGTCTCTAACCAGCCACTCCTAGAGAATGGGATGTGAATGGGGATGAGATGATGGATATGAAATTATATGAAGATGAAGTGGATTCTCTCAGTGTTAAAAACTAATCTGTAATGCTTCTAAAATGTCCCACTTGCAGCTTAACCTTTCAGGAGCAACCAACTTGTGTAATTCTAAATCTGGATATAGAGAAGCACAGAAAGGCACCATCTAAAAGTGATGTCTTTTCTTATAGTGCAAATGACACAAACACATATTCACTTACAGGCTATCATAAGTTAGACAGCCCATTAAACACCCAAGCAGTGAACAGCTTCGAACTCCATGTCTCAGGATATTCTTCCTCTTCACTAGTCCTTTTAGGATGTTAGATGGATCAGTATTGGGCTTACTTCTCCTTTAAGCAGGATGGATGACCAAGCGGTACTGGGGAAGTAATAGAGGCTAAATCTTCAAAGCAAGGCTGCCGCTGAGCCTCCACACTTACCATGCGTGGGCTGACTCACAGTTGGTCTCACAGTTAAATCTCCTGCACTATGGAAGCAACACTAAAATATAAATCATAATTTTTAGTACCACGGTTTAGTACTAGTACTGGTGGTGGAACTTTGCATACCACTTTTACAAACAGCCTCAACAAGAAAAGAAGGATAATCATAATTTCCAACACAAACTGCAGCAACCATGGTCACTGTAAGGTTATGTATTGCAAATATTCTAACACCAACTCATCTACAAACTCTTCCTACTCCTTTCCCATTACTCCTGCACCTAGAATGTTTGTTAGACATAGTAGTATTGATTTTACACAACAAAGTTGTTAGCATGTGGATTGATGTTTGTTTGCCTAAAAATGATGTATGATGTATGCCTCTGTCTCTAGTATCTGTCACTGCCAGTCTCAGCTCAGATGACACATTTTTACCCCACTGCTCATAGCCACTACACTAGGATTGATATTTGTTCTTGGGCCAGGCACACCTCCGGTATGTTCATTCTGCCAACGTGCACCACATTAGTTGGTTGGACCACGTGCCTGTTGAACTTCTTTATTCCATTCCTATTCCCAATATCTACTCTTTGGATGCTTAATGCGGATTGTTATCTAATCCCTCCTTTGTTTCCGATTTAAATAATCATATCCTAGATTTTTTGGAGTCAATTGACCACACTGATATTTATACCTAGCAACACTCTGGGAAATGCTGAAATGCTATGTCAGGGGGATCCACATATACTACTCAGCAAATAGAAAAACCGGGGGAAAATAATTCAACTCCATTCTTTCCCACATTATTTACTAAGAACAAGCTCATAAATTTGGACAGAACACTTCTTTCCCAGGATTAGCCCAGGAGCCACATTTACACACTTAAGCCAGGGAACTCTAGAGTAAATGAATCAATCAATTGGTTGAACCAAACCTTTTATGAATATAGCAACAAGTGCGGCAAGCTGTTAGCAGACCAGTTGAAAAATAGTTTGCGGGCTTCCTTCCTACATGCATCAAATTGAGTCAACTCTGAACCATCTGCCCAGTCATAGGAGAGACTTTAAAGGGGAACTTTCACCCCGCAATAACTTAATGTCCCCTTACTGCTCACCTGGCGACTAGCTGCTTAGTAGCGCTAGTCGCCAGAAAGCTTACCCGGTTCTTCAAATATATGCGTTTTAAAGGAGCAGGAAGCACGGACGTCTCTTCACAGTGACGTCCGTGCGCCTGCGCTGTCAGTCCCTTGTGCACCGTACGGTGCACAAGGGACTGACAAGGGACTGACAGCGCAGGCGCACGGACGTCACTGTGAAGAGACGTCCGTGCTTCCTGCTCCTTTAAAACGCATATATTTGAAGAACCGGGTAAGCTTTCTGGCGACTAGCGCTACTAAGCAGCTAGTCGCCAGGTGAGCAGTAAGGGGACATTAAGTTATTGCGGGGTGAAAGTTCCCCTTTAAGTCTTCGTATGAACATCTTTATAATATACAAGGTGACTGCTCCCCTTCTGCCCCCAAAAGATTCGGGATCATATGCAATCATCCTGCCTCCCTAAACTCACATCTCATCAGGAGATGTTTCTCTGAATGAGATAGCAGCAGCTCTATAACAAATACCATCAGGAAAGATCCAGATGCCTTCTCATTGGTATTTTATTGGACTCTCCACACTACCCGTTCTCCTGTTTTCACCAAATCTCAGTGTGGACTGGCTGCTTTTAGAACAAACACTCCAACACATAAGACTGGGCTCCCACTTTTGCCACTTCATAATGGCCATCTACCTCAACCCCACTGAGAAATTAAGGTGAATGGTGTACTGTCGTCCTCCTTTTCCCTGCAAAATGGCATAGTCAGGGCTGTCCCTTTCTCCTCTTGTCTTTTTCTTAATACTGGAGTGCATGGCATGCAGGATTAGGTGGAATTAACAATTCAAAAGAATCTACACTCAATCAATGGAAGAACAGAGCCAGCCACTTTGCTTTCTGTAGGTTCTTGGTGAATTGCAGCCGGGTATCGAATTTCACACCCAATATCTCAAAGTTGATGATACTTAACATCAGTGTTCCCTCTTTTCAGGTTTTGCAGTTCTGAAAGCTAGCTCCTACTCAGTGGTCCTCCTCCACAATTAAATATCTCAGATTATACCTAGAAGCTTATAAAAATCACCTTTTAGGTAAAACTGTCCCTAATTACTAGACCTAATTGTTAAGGATCTCACAAAATGGTCACACCTTTATTTATCTTTGATAAGGTATCTCAATTTGCTGAAAATGATGATTCAATATTGTACTTTTGAAGGCAAATTTCGATAAGACTCACTCAACTTTCTTAAAAAGATTCCATTTGTCTTTAATTCTTTTGCCTGGTGACACAAACCTCCTAGACTCAAGCTAGCACTATTGGCCAGGAATATGAGATAAAGGGTGGGCTGTGAGTCCCTCTAATTTCCTACTAGTATCAAGCTGTTCACTTATCTATGCTTTGTCATTGAAGCCACTCTTGGCTTTTTAAAGGGATAGTAATGTTTCAA
This sequence comes from Rhinophrynus dorsalis, assembly GCA_037306005.1. Classification (NCBI taxonomy): domain Eukaryota; kingdom Metazoa; phylum Chordata; class Amphibia; order Anura; family Rhinophrynidae; genus Rhinophrynus; species Rhinophrynus dorsalis. The sequence goes on along the minus strand of CM074723.1, from coordinate 120,059,387 downwards.
AATAAATGTAGCTCCAATTATTCTTTATGGTTTTTTGGGCCATGTAAAGATGTAATATCATTCTTCCAGAGTAATTGAATTATAAAGTGTCCTCCTCCCACCCCTTTTACCTATTGTAAGCCACCTCCCCTCAGATGTGGAATCTGGTCACTTGACCGGACAGCTCACAGCAAGGGACAATCTTCTTACTGTGAACATAAGGAAAATCCTGCCCCCTTTGAAGGAGGAGGGCAGGATTTTCCTTATGCTAACAAAAGAATTTCCCTTGCTGCTATCCATCCAGACACTCTTGCTGTACAGCTTGACAATAGGTAAAATGGGTGGGAGGGGGATACTTTATGATTCAATTACTCTGGATATACACATTGTAGAGAATGATAATAACATGCTCCATGGGCTAAAAACTATAAAGAATAATCGGAGCTACATTTTGTTTGATACATTACTATCCCTTTAAGCTATGGGTTCAGCTCCTTCAAGACCTGGTCAATACCTTTCAAATGCGGACCCTACCCTGGCTTCCTCGAAGTGGCATACCAAGGGTGGTGGCAGACTGTTCACTTCTTCAAAGCATTCTGAGAACGTTGGATTGTAGGCTGAGACCCAGTTTGTTTGGCCATAAAGTCCCTCATTGGATCTTTAGGCAGCTAAAGCAGCTATTAATGGGAAAAAAACCCAAAGTCCTCAGTGGATGTATTGATATGGGGCCCTAAGCCCCATATCTATACATACAAAGTGCCTAAAACGTGTCCAAAGTTATTAGAATTAACCCTATGAGTGCCAGTGGGGTATAATTACCCTTCCGGCACTCATAGGGTTAACCCGACTAAGTAAAGCAACATCGCATTACAAGTAACACTTACCATTAATCCTGATGTCCAGCGGAGTCCTCAGCATGCTGGTTATCTTCTGTCCTTTTTTCTTCTCTTCTGCATCTTCTGTCTTTCTTGCTGTAAAACCAAAAAGAAAATTATAAGTACAATGGAGAAATAAGTGTCACCCTAATACATACTTTAACCCCTTGAGTGCCAGAGGTGTATGCGATGCATTGCAAAGCAATGCGTTGGGTACCTCTCTGGTGCTCAAAAGGGTTAAAGAATGTGTTAACATTGTCCGGTTCAAAAAATATGCTGGCAGTTGTAATATATACAATGTCCAAGTTGTTCCCAATAAAGCTCACCATATATGCCATGTTAAATAATGCAATTTTAAATAATGACATGTTAAGGTTATTTGTCCAAAATACTTAGCTTTATAATTAATAATGCTTGCTGTCTCACCGCTATGCAGCACAGACCCCCCTTCCGTCTTTCTCACGGGCAGATGCCCGTTACACACTGAGAGAATTGGTAGTGAGCCTACCTTTATATATGGGCAGTCTCACTTCCAATTTCCTCACAGCCATTGGCTGGGCTGTGCTTACTCACATCCCAACCAATCACCTCTGAGCAGCTGTGCTTTGAAACTGATTGGCTGGGATGTGAGTAAATGTGAGAAATCAAAAACTATGACTTGACTGGCATAACAGAAACATGGTGGGATGACACACATGATTGGTCAATCAATTTGGAGGGCTACATGTTGTTTAGAAAAGATAGGTCAAACAAAAGAGGTGGTGGGGTCTGTCTGTATGTCAAACCAGCATTATTGCCTCATTTTCGGGAAGATATATGTGATGACAGTAGTGAACATGTGGAATCCCTGTGGGCTGAAATAGTCAATGGGGGTAACACTGCCCAGAAAATATTAGTAGGTATTTGTTATAAACCACCAGACATTGGTGACCTTGAAGAATCACAGCTGTCGATGCAAGTAAAAAAGGCTTATCAAATAGGGAAAACTATAATTATGGGGGATTTGAATTATCCAGAAATAGACTGAAAAAATGTAACAACTAATTCTGCTAAAAGCAGTAAGTTTCTGAACTTGTTGAATGACAATTTTTTGTCTCAACTAGTGCATACCTCAACCAGAGGGAATGCGTGTCTGGATCTGGTAATAACGGACATTGAAGAACTTATCTCTAACATCCAAGTAAGGGAGCACTTGTGGAATAGTGACCATAACATGGAATCGTTTGAGATTAATTCAAAAAAGCAATTTGGTATGGGTTCCACCAAAACACTGAATTTTAAAAAGGCTAACTTTAGCAGATTTAATTCATCCCTTGGTCTTGTTGACTGGGATAGAATATTTTCAGGAAAAAACACAGAAGGTAAGTGGAATGCCTTCAAAATAACATTTCAAAAATATACATATAAATGTATCCCTGTTGGAAACCAATACAAAAGAAGCAAATTAAAACCAATGTGGCAAACCAGTAAAGTAATTCATGAAATAAATGCCAAGAAGGCGGCATTTAAACATTATAAAGCTGAGCGATCAGCAGAGGCATTTGCAGAATACAAAAATGGCATCAAAACCCGTAAAAAGACGATTAAATTAGCTAGACTGGAGAATGAAAAAATTATTTCTAAGGAGAGCAAGAGCAACCCAAAAATTATTTAAATATATTAACAGCAAAAAATTAAAGTCTGATAATGTTGGGTCCTTTTTATCTGAAACGAGTGAGATGGTCACTGGGGACAGAGAGAAAGCAGATATTTTAAATAATTTCTTTTCTTCTGTTTTTACCAAGGAAGACCCAGTGGACAAGAATCTGCAAACTACTTTTACAGAACAGTCACAGCAAGCATGGGATTGGCTAACACCAGAAAATGTGTTAAAACAATTGAATGGTGTTAAGGTAGACAAAGCTCCGGGGCCAGATGGTATACACCCACGGGTACTTAAAGAGCTAAGCCAGACCCTGGCCAGACCGTTATATTTGATTTTCAGGGATTCTTTTATTTCAGGTATGGTGCCCATGGATTGGCGTAAAGCAGATGTGGTGCCCATATTTAAAAAGGGATCAAAGTCACAGCCAGGAAATTACAGACCTGTAAGCTTGACATCTGTGGTAGGGAAGCTGTTTGAAGGGTTGTTAAGGGAATATATTCAAGAATCCAGCTTGAACAGGAATATCATTAGCAGGAGCCAACATGGCTTTGTGAAAGGCAGGTCTTGTCAAACTAACTTGATTGCATGTTATGAAAAAGTGAGTAAAAATATAGATGTGGGAGCGGCGGTTGATGTGATCTGTTTAGACTTTGCCAAGGTATTTGATATGGTTCCACACAAGAGGTTACTGTACAAATTGAATGAAATAGGCTTAGGAGAAAATGTTTGTGCATGGCTTGGAAATTGGCTGAAAGATAGAATGCAAAAAGTGGTAGTAAATGGCAAGTGACCTCCCAGAGGGCATAGGGAGCTATGTATCAGTGTTTGCCGATGACACAAAATTAAGTAAGGTAATAAACTCTGAACTGGATGTGTCTTCATTACAATTGGACAAATTGAGTAACTGGGCAGGCAAATGGCAAATGAGATTCATTATAGACAAGTGTAAAGTTATGCATTTTGAGTATAATAATAAAAATGTAACATATAGTTTAAATGTTGTTTCTCTGAGGAAGTCTACCAATGAAAAGGATTTGGGAGTAACGGTAGGCAATAGACTTAGCAGTAGCGTGCAATTACAGCTGGCAGCTACAAAGGCCAATAAGATATTGGCATGTATTAAAAAGGGTATTGACTCAAAGGAGAAAGATATTATTATGCCTCTTTACAGGTCCATGGTAAGACCCCACCTAGAATATGCTGTTCAGTTCTGGGCGCCCTTTCTGAAAAAGGACATTATGAAACTAGAGAATGTGCAGAGGGGGGCTACAAAACTTGTAAGGGGAATGGAAAGTTTTAGTTATGAATAAAGGCTAGAAAAGTTAAACTTGTACTAGAGAAACGGCTTCTTAGAGGGAATATGATAACACAATATAAATATGTTCAGGGCTCATACAACAGCGGAAGGGTTTCTTTACAGTAAGGACAATAAAGGTATGGAATTCACTGCCTGAGGAGGTGGCGCTATCGAATACATTAGATGCCTTTAAAAAAGGCCTGGATACTTATTTAAAAGAGCAGAACACAGAGGGCTATGTACGTTAGTATTGGGGTTATTATTTTGTTAGTGCTTGTTGATCCAAGGAGAAATCTGATTGCCATTTGGAATCAAGAAGGAATTTTTTCCCCCCATTCAAGGAAGAACTTGAAATTGCTGTATTGAGGTGTTTTTTTGCCTTCTTTTGGATCAACAATGGTAAACAGGAATAGGAAAAGGGTTGAACTAGATGGATGCAAGTCTTTCTTCAACCTAAATTACTATGTTACCTTTGTGGGTTCAGGAAAATCAATATCGGCCTTGGAGCCAAGAATTGCTATGTGGAGAAGTTCACATCCCTCAGCCAGAAAGAGTTGATCAATGTTTATAAAAGTGTGACGAGTGTTGGGCAAGGTATAAGCCAACATGAACTGAACTTGTGCCTTCAAGTAATACCGACAGAAATCCGGAAGAGAAATGCCCCCCTCCCCAGTAGGTCTTTTAAGAAAGGAGAGTCTGATTTGTGAGAGGCCGCCGGCCCACAAGAATGGTGTCATAATTTCGTCCAATGCCATAAAATAGCATTTAGGAATATATATAGAAGCTCCCTGAAACACATACAGAAATTTGGGCAAAAATATAATTTTGATCAAATTAGCATGAACCAACACCATAAGCCGGAGTCCCAACCATGATTGGGTTTTGGTTTTAAAGTGTTCTATTAAAGGCTTAAGATTATCACGTAAGAAGACATCCGTTGAAGATGCCACCATTAGCCGAGATACTTGATAGTATGTTTGCAAACCATGGGTGTGTTTGCGAGTGAGGACCCTTCCACCAATGGGTCGACCTGGAGAATTGAGGACTTAGACTAATTGATGTGAAGGCCCAAATAGGAGCCAAAGGTGTCAACCAGGCCCAGGATCCGGCTGAGTGAGGCGTTGGAACCCCCTAGAAACAGTAGAATGTCATCTATGTACAGTGCCAATTTCTCCTCCCTATTTCTTAACACAAATCCCCTTACGTTCAGATCGTATTCGAGCTGCTAGTGGCTCAAGCGCCGGTGCGAAAAGTGGAAATGTTTTTAATATAAATCATTTATCTTATTAGGTGGTTCCAACTTGGTACAGTACACTCTTGGAATTGTTTTGGTTTCTTATGCGTATACTTCTGTACAGTTAGTCAAGGCTGTAGGAGCTTAACCTTGGGTGTCTTTTAACTTGCAAAGTGATATTACTGCAAAGCAGTATTTTATTATTTCACTTGTTTTATATTATTTTAACCTTCTCTACATAAATATCTTTTCAAAATGTTTTCAATTATAACCCACTGGATTTAAGGGGTATTTATGTTTTTATATACATTTTTAGCTTTTGGAAAGTATCTGATTAGCACTTTTACATGCAATAAAATGATGATGATAAAAATGTAAAATATCATATAATTATTACAAATCCATCCTAATATGTTTGCATGGGTCTGACATGTACCCTTATTAATGTTAAGTAATATAAAGTGCTATTCATTGCTCAATGGTGGAATGTCCAGCGTCTCTTATTCATTCTTTATGTTAAAGATATCTTCCATTTTTCTTTCATCCTATTGGCTAAAAACAATCAATTTTCACTTATTAAACTATTGTTGTAGCATTGGAAGCTAGCAAGTTCTGCATTGTATGGCAAAGTAATATGTTGCAGACATCTCTTGCTTCCATGGGGATCAATGTGATCTAATAGTTGCTTTTTTGACGAATCGCCTATATTTTAAATTGTCTGGCTTCTCTTTATACAACAAAACTATTAATTTAACTCGCTGATGCAGTTTGTTCTATATAAGGGGAGACTTGCACTGAATAGCCCAAGATGACCAAGTAGTAATTTTGTAATTACATTGCTTTCAAGCAGAGTCACCCAAGTCCTTGACATCAACTTTGGATTTTCCATTATGAACAACAACACTGTCTTTTATGTGTTCCAGGAATTGGCAGTTATTTTCAATAAAATTAGTTCTGTGAAGCTGTGCTGAATTGTGCCCATTGAAAATACTGCATATTACACTGTAGAACAAGAGAGCTAATTGGTTTTTCCATTACGTATTTTATATTTGGGGCTCTACTTATGATACAATGGAGAGAAAGCACTGGAGCCTTTGTTCTGCTGTATGCTGTGTTCATACATACCTAAAGATATGGGTATTTAAAGTGCCAGAGCAGGCTTGAATCATGCACCAATACACCTCCAAGGTGCAATTCACTATTGAAGGATCTCAGAGGGTCTGCACAAAGCAATGTCATACTTCCCAACATTTAAAATAGCCAAAGAGGGACACTTGTGTTTTAGGGGGTGTGGCTGGTGGGCGGATCATTACCGAGATGTTTTAGGCTATTTCATGACCTACTGACACCTCCTTGTGTAACCTAATAGATGACTTATAACAAGACCAAAGTATTTTATTTACACAGACTAATTTATAAACACATATACTGATGTGTAAACAAACATGAACGTGAGTTTTATTGCTGTAGATCAATATTATACACTTATATACACACCACACAATCTGATCTCCTAAAAAGAGGGACATCAGGGTGTAAAGAGGGACAGAGGGATTTGGGTCTCAACGGGGACTGCCCCTCCAAAAGGGGGGCACTTGGGAGATACTCAATATGTTGCGTACATCACTAAGTTTTAAGAGGTTAAAAGCCTTGTTTAAATCTATGGAAACATGGGTAATTTTTATCTGACCCCTGAAGTACAGTTGCTTTGCCCCATGGTTATTCCAGTTCATCTATGTATTTCAGACTCTTTAAAATATTGTTTGTGTGTGTGTGTGTGTGTGCGCGCTGCTAAGTACAAGAATTTACGTGCACTTGTAAGATGAATTAATCACGTGTATCTTCTAGCCCCATCCACTTCCCTTGTCAAATTATCAGATTTTACATTAATATAAACACAATTAACACAAAAAGAGACAATACCAACTGCACATTTCACAGCTCTGCAGATGTGAATACAAAACAGAATCTTTTAAAAACAAGTTTATGATTTGTACGTAAGAAGTTGCTTTATTTATTTACTTTATATCCCACTGGTAAAATTGTTGACAGTTTACCAACAAAAATAATAAACATCATTAAAACTTTATCTGTCAGTTGGATGTACAGCTGTCTAAATGTTCTATAAAGAACAATAAAAGATCCGGAAATAACATTTCTTTATATTTTATTTAACATGTTATCAAACAAGCATTGCAGCATGAGTGTCATGTATCTATTGGGCATTGAAATGAGAATTAGATTGCTGCATTTATCATACAGTAACAGCTGTGGTATTAGACTGTTTGTTCTTCCAAGTGAGGATGTGGCATAATTGGTAACAACAATAAACAATTATTGGACATGTATTCCTACTTATCTGCGGGCATATTACCAATAAATAGTGTTGACTGATGTACTAAAAGGAACTGGAAAGATTTGGGGAAACTAACTGCACCACTGGGGACAAAATTCCAATGATGTTACCCTTTAACCCTTTCAGTGCCAGAGGTGTACGCAACACATTGCTTTAAAAATCATGTCTGCCCTTTATTCTATGTGATTAGGATGGAAGGATTAATATGTTATGTGTTTCCCACATCTTAATATTGCTTATATATAAGAATTGATGTAGTATGTAGAAGTGGGGAATATGTGTCCTGCTGTATAAACACAGATCTAAGCATGTTGTACAAGGTTTTATGCTAGTGTTGTGCTATATGCTATTGTGGACTGCTAGTAAAATACTTTATTGTGACTGCTCAGAAGAAAAGTGTCCCTGGAAATTTATTTTTTAAAAACTTTATTTTTATTGAAACAAGCTGATACAAAGGGTATACATAGTCAGAAATACACATAACAATAATCATCCACAAGATGGATTGTCAGAATGGTCATTTGTACCAAAAGTTACATTATTAAAAAGGGTGTAAGCCCATTTAAATTTTTATTTAGTGGACCCCTCTGGTGCTGAAAGTATTAAATGCCAGAGGAGGGCTTAGCAATGTGATAGAGACTCCTCTGGCACTCAAATGGTTAAATGAGTAATTTAACTTCTTGAATGCTAGGGGGAGGTCTCCATTGCATGGCTTTGTATCCAAGGGGTTAAAAAGCTCCATTTAAATCAGATGAAATTTGTAGTTGTTCCTTATGGTACAGATGGTTTGTCCCAGATTCCCTCCAGTTCTTGTTCATACATCAGCCAAACTAGCACCATAGATATATGCATGAACCCTTGAAGAACCAGAGGGCTGTGAAGCCATTTTGAGAGTTGCATGCTCATTTGGTCCTTAAAGGGTTGACACAGGCAGAGACGTGATGAATTCACATACACGTGACTACATTACAATATAAGTACTCATTAAACTCAGTCAAGGCTTTTAATGCAATTGTTTTTTTTAAACCGTTTGTGTTCCAGATGGGTACACAACACATTGTGTTGTGTACCCCTCTGGCACTCAAAGGGTTAACAATTAATTTTGTATTCCATTTTTGCTGCTGAAAAAAAATGACACAACAGATTGCTAGCACTGAAAAGAGACAAGAAAATTAATCAACAAACAATTAGGAAATACGGAAAACATTCATTCAACATTAAGATAAAACAATGTACTGCGGTAAAAAGATCATGCCATAAATATGTAAATCGGCTGATTTACTGGATAAAATTAGTGTGGTTGATGCATTAACCCTTTCAGTGCCACAGAGGTAACCAGTGTATTGTGATACAATGTGCTGGCTTCCTGTCTGGAACTCAAATGGTTTTAAAGTGGACCTGTCACCCTAAGAGAACATTTGTTCATTTTAGAGCTAATTAAAAACTACCAATATGTTGTGTAAGCCATTTAATTGTAATACAAAATAGTTGTTGGTAAATTAACATTAGCTGGTGGCACAATGTGACACTTCATGCTAACTACTGTGCTTTACTTATGCTAACTACTGTGCTTTACTAACTTTTCCACATTCCATGCTATGAATGAATGTATCTAAACAAAAAATACAAATGTCACGCACTTACAACAAAAAACATTCACAGAGGTCCCTAAGTAAAAACAATATTCTTTATTCAATGAAGATAAACATACCTGTACAAAAGTTTCAGTCAATATTTGTAGTCAATGGAAGGGTATAAAAGTTATGGGTACAAGCAGTCAGATGTATGGCAGAGCATCTCAGGCGGATCCAAGTGTTTTGCGTTTACAACACTTACTCATGATCCCTTAAGCATTGTAAACGCAAAATGCGTGGATCCACCTGAGATGTGTGACATTTGTATTTTTTGTTCACATTCACTAGAGCCTGAAGAGAAGCATAGTCACAGCACCCACTTCTCCATTGGTCATGTTGTACCTTACCAGGAATTCCTAAACACAAACAGAATAGGGTGGCCCATTTGCTGATACATCTTATCAAGTCTGGTTGAATATGTCAAGTAAGAGCTGCTGAAATCACATGTTGTCTTCTATGAAGAAATCTAGGCAGATCCCACAAACTGGGATAATTTTTAATAGAACATCGAGCATTAGCTTAGGCAGAATAATTAATTAGGATACTGAGCAGGGAATTAACCTAAAATGACCCCAAAACATAAAAGTTAATTGCTTAAAATGTCTTATTTTTACAGAAAAATATCAGGTACTGTATAACATACTGGTACAATTACATTTTCTGTAAAACAAACTAAATTTGTCTTAGAGTAACAGGTTCACTTTAAGATGAACAGGAGCAGTTCTGCAGCAGACCAGAAGCAATCTTATGAATGTAGGTGTTCCCTAACGTTTTCACATGATGCCACCTTTTGGTTTTCACCAAACCCTTATGTCCCCATTTATTATCAAAATCAATGTAACCGTTTTCATGAGTAGTTATATGATAATTAATTGACATTTTATTCATTTATAATGCATTATACATCATTATACATCATTACCATTGCCACAGATATTTCTGTATGAAAGTATATATAGTGTCAAACCATGCTGTTCACAACAGTTCTCTGAACCAGCTTTACTGTCGCTGATTGCTTTTTATATTATATGTATACTGTAATGTTGCCTGAGGATGCAGAAGTTTGGTGCTAAAACAAAGCCTCTCTCAACCCTGCAATGGATTCATGCTCTTCAGACGGGCATGCCCCTAGTTTGAGGACACCCCTGCTATTAAGGGGTGTCTAAATTTTTTCAGTTGTGGGCCACATGATCAGAAAGCCATTCATTTCGAGAGATGCATTATATTTATTGATAATGGAGGTGAAATATGGCCTGTCAACTATTCAGGGTACAGTACTGGCAAGCAAGGGATTAGGCCATACTTGTCTACTAGATCTTGTATGCTTGTTAGTTAGGTAATATTGTTTGTTTTTTTAATCTCAGGTGGGCCGCAATCAGGGATCAGGAGGGCCGCATTTGGCCCATATGCTTCACATTGGATGCCAGTGCTATAAAGGCTTCCAACACATTGCTTCACAATGTGTTGAAGAACTCAACAACATTTAAGGGGTTAAAGGCCCCATTTAAATCAATGGGGATTATGGGAATGTTTAATTGTGTCTTATGGTGCAGTTGATTTGTATGTCATAGTACAGTGGTTCTCAAGCTCTCTTTGCTGAAGTCACATCTACCACCCAGCCTAGTTTTCTCAGGGCATCCCTAACATTGTATAGGTCATTTGTCAAGGGAATAACAAAGGATATAAGCAATGGTGGCTCTAATGCTTTTTAGCTATTAGGGATTTCCACAGAATATTTTTTATTAGACATGTGAGCGCACGTATATAATTAAAAGGGATAGTAATGTATCATAATAAAAGCAGCCTCAATTAATATTTATAGTATTTGGGCCATAGAGAATGTTAATTCAATACCGTCAGAGTTGTAGTTCAAGAGTAATTGAATGATAACGTATCCCACTCCTGCCCCTTTTACCTAGTGTATGCCACCTCCCCTCCGATGTGGAATCTGGTCTTAAGACTGGACAGATCACAGTCAGGGACAATCTTCTTATTGAGAGAACAATGAAAACCCTGCCTCCCTTGACAGGTTTTTCAGGTTTTTCCCTTATGCTAATTGAAGATTGCCCCTCTCTTCAAGCCATCTGGACACCACCTCTCTCTTCTGAGGCGAGCAGTTTTACATCAGTAAAAGGGGCAGGAGGGGGTACTTTATTATTCAATTACTCTTGAACCACAACTCTGACAGTATTGAAAGAACACTCTACATAGCACAAATACTATGAAGATTAACTGGAGCTGCTTTTATTTTGAAACATTACTATCCCATTAAGAAGACAAATAATAGTATTATAATGTCACCACCCCAGTAGCAGGCATATATAAAGGGAAGATTATTGTGTGATCTCCTCTGTACTAAGGGCCGTACATACAAACAAAAAAAAAGTGGAGGAGATCTGGGGCAAACCATGTGCACTATAAGGAAAAAACATGTATTTTTTAATTGATTTAAATGGGGATTTAACCCCTTGAATTCTAGTGAGGTCTCCAATGGATTGCAAAGCAATGGGCATTTTTAGTGCTCCCCTATAATGCAAAGGGTTTGCTACAGAACTCCTCCACTTTTCTTTTAACACAATGGCTCATACAGCTGTATATAGTGAGGCTGTAGTACTAGGAAATGTGGTGCAATTGTGGAGCAGACCAACTGAATCATGGGAGAAAAAAATCCTCCAATTTCCACTGATTTTAATGAGGATTGTAAACCTTAGAAGTGTAAAACACATTTTAAAGCAATGCATTGGGGACCTATACAGTATTCAGGAGGTTAAAAGCCCCATTTACATAATTTAGCATTTGTATTTGCTCTCTAGAATACAGATGGTTTGCCCCAGAATTGCACCACTTTTACTTATCATGTCAGCCTTGGTGTTGATGAACAGTACAGCACACCCTGAAATAACCAATACACTCCCACGCTGCCCACCCCTTGACAAAGAGGCCATTTAAACAAAAAAGTTAGGAGTTAGACAAGAACAGCACACAAAAACAGTGTTACACACATTGTATCATAGGCCATGCACATATACACCATGTAACACCTGGAATACTGAAGACAAATGTTTTGATGTATAAATTATCCATTGAGTTAAATAACTACTACAGCAGAATAGGCAAACACAAGCTGACACTTTCAATGTTAACTTTGGAACTGGAGAATTTACCACAATGGAGAAGTTAACGCCTTTTTATAATACCTTAGTGCATAATCTTGTTTGTGCCCAGAGTTTGCTGAACTCTGATCAGTATAGAGATCAGTGCATGTATTGTATGTTTAGAATAGTGTATGAGAACTCACTATCATTTAACTATTGTATATGCCAGATTATAAAACACACTAGACTATAAGACACACAAAGATATTAAAGGAGAAAAGAGAAAAAAAAGCAATGGACTAGTTTGACCGATAAGGTGCAGGACAATGTTAGGGCAAATTTCTCTTAATGCGTCCCTTTTAAGCTATTGATTCTATTGAAAGCCATTAATCGTTGTGAGGAGGTGTGATCTAGAGGCAAACTTCAACAGAGATCAGTATAAGGAAACTGCAAACTGTAATATGAAAAACATATACATTTATATACCTAACTGCTGTATGGGGACATCTACTTAGTTAAGTCAATGTGTTAAACAAATTAATATACTTATTCCTAGGTTATTGTACCCCTTTAACCATGTTGAAACCTAATATTTTCCTTAGGTTTCACTAATTAACATTTTTACCTTTCATCTATTTACTTTCTTTGACTACTCTCCTCATCATTGTGTCTGTTACTCTCCCACACTGTGCATCATACTTAATTTCCCTAATCAGCTCTTGGACCTATAACGACCCTTTAAGGACAAGAGGGGTGTGCAACACATTTCTATGCAATGCATTACACACTTCTCCAGTACATCTCCAGTTCCTACAGGGCCAAGCCCACCATACTACGAAGATAAGGTGAAAGAACCAATGATCTTCCAGTGCAAAAGACCCATACAATGCTTCAAAGAGAAAGGGAATGAAAGAGATACCATTCCTGCACACCCCAATTCTGGTATGATGTGATTCGTATAGGTATTGTGTCCCTTTAAATCACAATGCTCACCCCTCTCGTTACATGAACCTATGACTACGAGTATATGGGGTTAAATTTGTCCAGTACCTTTTTGATTGTAACTCCCCTTTTCTAGCTGACCAATTGTAAATAGTGTTGAGACTTCAAAAAGAGGGCTGTAACCAGCATCCTTCGGATTCAGACTACTGTGAACAAGCAAATGCGAAACAATCATCAGTTTAATCTTGGAAGCTGACATAATTGTCGGCATTCCTGTCTAGAAAACAATGCTACTTTGATCCAGGTGTGCTAGAAGTACCATGTACCAGCGCATCATTGAGATACATGCTGAATTAGGTTGGGAATGAGGATTTCTGTTTCTCTAGGTCTTTACTTTCAGGCAGATATCATGCTTTGATTTAGCAACACATTATAGATAGATCTCTCTGGCAATGTGGAATTAGCCCCAGCAACAATGAGACAGGGTACAGATCTATGCACTTAAATAGCTATTAACCACATCTAGTCTGCTTTTTCTCAAGACATCTAATATATATATGTAATCATGCTAATTATGCCAGTCTAATTTGACGGCGCTGGTATCAGACAACAAGATAGAGATACATGGATACAACGGAAGAATAATATATTAATATAGCATTGTGATTAGTAAAACTATATGATTAGTGGAACAATCTATGCAATTGTGGTTGCTGTTGAGTTGCAAGTGAATAAGACATTCCAACCATTTGGATGAATAAGACCTTAAAGTGTTTCTGATAAGATTTTTCTGGAATATCACTGTACAAGGACCTCTATTAACTTTAAAAACCTTCTTGTATTAGCAAACAATTAGCAAATGACTATCAGAAAATCAATGTTTACTGTTAATAATATAGTTCTGTTTTAACCGCTTTGTTAATAAACGAGAGACAGATTTCGTTGACAACCCGGAATTAGCCCCGGTAACAATTTATCAGGGTACAGATCTCTCACCATACCTTCAGAGTTAACAACTACATTACAAAGAACACTTGGATATGTAGTAATAGGGTTAAGTGAATGGTGCAGTAATGAGCAAAAAGCTACTATAGAATATTGCCAAATCCTATAGACACGCAGCGTTCTCAACACATACGGTTAGACCAGGAGGAACACCTAGATATGTTGTCATAAGGTTAAATGAATGATGCAAAAATTATATAGATTTTGCAGAATACTGCAAAACCCTATAGACACGGAGTGTTTCTAAACATATGGTAAAGTGATTTGTAAAACCTAGGTATTGGTGTAATAATCCAGATTTGACCTTACTTAACTTTTGTGATTGTATCACTTGCCAAACAACTACATTATAGGTGTCTCAATAGATGGATTTGATAACTTCTTTCATGTGTTGGTTAAGAAGGTATAGAAGCAAATTTCGCTTTGAGGATATTTTAAAGATATACAACATATTTACGTTATCTAATTTAATACAGTGATGAACACATCTAACTTTGATGTTTAAATAAGACAAAATCAGTAGATTTATTTAAGAACTCAGAAACCTCATAACCTACTTTATTAAGATGTAGATTTTTTTTCTTTGTATTTAACCCCGAATTTTCTTACAGTTAATTTTATAGGTACACTTAATAAAAGTTTCCACTTTTTCCCGCCTTTTCCGCCCATTGAAATCAATGGGAAGAAAAGTTTTCTACAGCCATATAAAAGGCTGTCAGGCTCTCACAGCAGCCATTCTGTGTTTGTGAGAGGAGACAGCAGTATGTTTTTTAGCTAAGGGAGACAGGCAAATAAAGGGGAACTGAAGCTTAGTTTAGGAAGTCATTTAGGTAGAACATTTGTTCTCTGTATAAGGGGAGTCTGGGGGCACTCTAGGGGATAAGAAGGGAGGAAGGAGGTTGTCTCCCAAATGCTCCAAAATTCCATGTGACTGACAGGCAAGACACAGGGACCTATTTGCTTGCTGATCTTGCTGTTATTGTCCCTGTGCTGGGTGGGGAAGTCTGGGGAAAGACATTGTTGATTTTCTTTTTCAGTTATAATTTTTTTTGGACAGACTGTGATAAGACAACAGGATGGACAACTTATAATAAATAAATAAATAAAACATAAAAAATAATAAAGAAGTAAATATATTAGGTGACAGTGACAGACAGCTGACTGGGCATAGGCAAAGCATCATACAGCTCCATCAGTTGTGTTGTGCACTGTACAGTAAAAAAACCACAATGTAGTTGCAGAATGTCTAGGGGAAGGGGGAGGGGTGGAGCAGTGTAGGGACGTGAGAGTAAAGTAGTAGTCCAAAAACCTACTGCAGCAATGGTTGTTGCACCGTGTACAATCAGTGATGATGATCCCTTTACTCCAAGGGAGGATGCAGTTTGTCAAGCTCCCAGCAAAACTAGGTCCAGCAACACCAGTGCCAGCAGAAATATAGAACCATATAAGAACACTGAAGATGACAACAAGTCACATTCAAGTGTTGATGATGCTGGCAACAGCATAATAGAGGCAGGAGTAGCAGCTGAAAAGCCTTCTGCATCAGACAGTGAGACACCAAAACACCTGTCCTCAAAGTAGTAGTGAATTTTGTTATAGTAAAAGTAAAAAGAAATTGTTTGAGACTTCCAAAAGCTTAGCGGAATATAAGGGAAGTAGTGGACAAGAACTGTCAGGTGATGCTGATGCTTATGAGGATGACTTAATGATGATGATGATGATGATGCAGATCTAGACTATATCCCTCAAGCATCCTTCTCTTGTTCAGATACAGATGAAGTTGAGAGTGAGGATGATGACAGGGCTATAAGGTTAGCAGAAAGTCAAAGGCTGTATCTTCCGCTGCTTTTACTACAATACATATCTGCAACATTGTAGGTTGTACTTTTTTTTTTTATTACTTGATATTATCCTGAATATGTGCCAGTGTCACTTAAGCAAGAAATTGTTGTGGGCAAAGGACAAATGCACTCTGCATGCTAACACATTTTTCAAGCCATATTTTGCTGTAGGACTCACAATTTTGACTTTCAGCCACTTATTTCTAAACTTCAGTCCTCAGAAGAAGTAATATTACAGTGGGAAATGTAGTACCTATAGGAAATATAGGCAAAAAATGTGTTAAAATAGGCGAAAAATGTGTTAACATAGGCGGAAAATTTGTTAAAATAGGCGTAAAGGCAAAATTTTTCATGGGAAAAGTGAGAAATTGGTACGTTTTCGCGAAATTTTTAGAGGGAAATTTTTCACACTTTCGTGCACCCCTAACAGGGATAGCAATAAGTCAATAAGTAATAAGCCCTTAGTGAAATCCAATATTTCAAAAAGCCAAACAAAAGCCTTTTGATAACCAACTTGACCCACTTGACATTATGGTAGAGATTTTAACAAATATTTTTAATCCTTCTCAAATTCCTTTTTGAAATGGATAAAATGTAATCTCTATGTAAAGCTTTTAATTATATATTGTCATTATCATCATGTAGTAATTGCTACTGCTTAAGGATTTGAACTTATTCCCATAATCCCCTTGATATGTATTGCCTCTTTTGCAATGCAGAAAATATATGGTTACAATAAAATGACTTACGCAAACAGCTTTCCACAGGTGTTTAAAATTCTAATGCATAAACTGAAAGTATTGATTCACTGGGTTACAAATATTCTCAACTAGATGCTTAAGTGTTCTGCTACACTGCAGATCTAAAGATTCATTTTACACCTAATTGGCAAAGTGAGGCAGTAAATGTAGAATAATTTGGTATTTTCTGAAAATAGCACAAATACAGTTTACATTTTCTGTGCAGCTGTTCTAAAAGTATTTTTGATGGTGGAACACCTTCAGTTTACACAAAAACTACCTTAAAACCAACATCCAAACCCCTTTTAAACTCTTGGAAACTTGAAAAACAATACTTTGGAGAATTCTCTAGGATCTAAGGTGTTAACATGGGATAAAACCTGAACTGCTAGTTTATACTAGTAACTTGGGACTACAGTACAACATTAGGCTACCACCAGGAAATTTTGAATCCCTTCATGTATTTGGATATGATAGAAATATTCAAATAAGTGAAGGGATTCAACAAAGTGCAGGAGGGAAGTACATTTCAAAGGAGTAAAAATGTTAGGACAAGAGGCCATAGTCTAAAACTAGAGGGACACAGGTTTAGACGTAATGTAAGAAAGTTTTACTTCACTGAGAGGGTAGTAGTTATGTGGTAGAAATTAATACTGTAAGTTCAGTAACAGAATTTAAGCATGCTTGGGATAGGCATAAGACTGTCCTTAGCATAAGAAAAGGCTTGAGGTTTTTAAAGTAGCAAAATGGTCAGACTAGATGGGCTGAATGGTTCTTATCTGATGTCAAATTCTATGTTTCTTGGTTAAAATGCTGAATATAAAAAATACCTAATCAAAAATTGTACTGTTTGTAAAAATTGAGTTGTTCACATGTCCACTGGTACTCACAGAACTTCAAGTGTTCTACATTCCATCATTCCAAAAAAATGTTTGCTGTAATACTTCAAGGAACTATGAGGTTCCACAGAACACAGTTTAAGAACCACTTTTCTTGGATTAGGTACAAGGTCAAATCATTTGTTTCAAAGAACTACTATTACAAATTATACTTTTAACCAATATATAATTGATTTAACAATAGTTATAAAATATTATAGAAAGTACATGTTCCAATAGGGAATTAACCATTTGATAAAATTATTTTCTGATAAAGTTACTAGGATATTTTTTTAAAGATAATTGAAATTCTGTTACTTTCCATTTGTGTTTCCAGTGTTTATTTATCAGGGAACATTTCATAAAATACATACAGATCTGGGCAGGCTCGAAATGTTCAGCTCATGGTCCGACATTCTTTGAAAAGCGTTATAGATCTCCTTAGCATTCAAGGGTTTAAACCTTTGAATGCCACAGGGCTATACAATTGATTGCAAAGCAATGCACTGGACACCGCTCTGACACTCAAAATGGTTAAAAGCCCCATTTAAATCAATGGCAAAGCTTATTTCCCTTATGATGCAATTCTTGTACCAGGATTGTTCATGGTTTTGCTTTCTACATAATGCCCTACATGTTATAAAGTTACTAATTGAGTTATCTATTCCAATGACAAGCAGCTCAAATTTCCAGCTGACTACATGGGCATCTCTGGGCTAATCAAGTGGAGAATTATTTAGTTAATTACTGTGGCTCATGACTGATATGATAGCAACAGTCAATAGAAAGTTTACTGCTTTGTGGGATAATCTGATAAAGTATGTTTAAAGGGATGCAGTGGATTATAATAAAGCTATGTAAATTATTCAATACGCTTATCTCTACTGACCACTCATGATGATATTGCACATCTATACTTCTTATAGCTTTCCTCTTATAGCCTTAATTCTCTTTAATCTGCACTTCATTACTTGATTTATTAAATCAGTGACTCCTTTTAGAGTATAGACAGTGTCACTAGGGAGAGATTAGGACACAACCAGTTCAGATTAAAGGAGCTGTAGACTTTATTTTTATGTAAATCTGTATGCTTTTCTTGATTTAGCTCTTTTTTTTAATGGAGCTATATCTGCTTAAATTGATTTACAGGGAACTATGCTTGATGGCAGTGAATCAATAAATATTAAACACAAAGGCCTTGGTATAGCTGAGCTAAGCACCTTATGTACACATGTGTGTGTGAAATTTCTTTAAAACTTTGTCCTCCGCAAGCCATATACATGACCATATATCCTCATTGTTATTCTAAAACCAGTTTCCAGGCTACTCATTGTTTGGACAAGGCAAGATGCCTGGAATGATGTTTGAGTTTAGATTTGTTGGATTCTGCTTAGCCACGACTGAAATGTTTCCATAATTCAGAAAATTGATCTATTAAATGACTCTGGATCAGTGATTCTCAACCAGGGTGCCGTGGCACTTTGGTGTGTCACGGACATCAGCTTAGGGTGCCCCATGTTTTCTATGAAGACTAACAAAAATGGACTTTTAAATAAAGATTTATAGAAATTGTTTTGCACAATATGATTAGTTTTGTTTTTATGATTGTAAGACCTAATAATAATTGTATATTTATGTATTGTACTCTTCTTATGCCCTTGATAAAGTATATTATGTTATGTGTGCCCCGAATGTTCTAGATTTTGTATTAGGGGTACCCCGAGCAAAAAAAGATTGTGAACCACTGCTCTGGACAGATTCACTCACCTCCACCCGTAACCAAAATTTTTAACATTAAAGCTGCAAAGAATCTCCAGAATTACTATGGTTAAAAGCCCTATTTAAATCAATTTGAACTTTTACTTATTCCTATGGGGAAGCTGTTTTGTCCCCAAATGGCTCCGGTCCAGATCTTAGTACAGAGTGAGGAACATACGTCAGACTCAATTAATTTCTCTGCTTGCTTCTACCAAACAACATTTACTAGTTGATTATAGTCAGCTCTAGAGGTGCTCCAGTACAATGCTCATCAATGTGTTTGAGATGTCTCTAGCTTCTGAAGGGTTAAGTGTGATTATGAAAAAATTACACAAACTGGAAACGTCATTTTCCCTTTCCCCTGTGTGGTATTCCCAGGTGTACATCACTGATAGGAATAATCATTTCAGTAACCTAGCAACAATCTCTGTTCTGCATTGGCAATAACTACCTAATATCTGATCAAAATGATGTATCATAAGTCTAAATAGTAATACAATTCTGTAAGAAAAAGGTGGCATGTTGAAAGACTAATTTGCAAATAATACATATTAAAATAATCACACAAATATAATTAAACATACATGTCTACATAAAACAATCACACATATGATAATTATACATGCTAACTAAACTGTCTCACAGTTTTTACACATACACTATGTATTCAGTAAGTTTCACAGGGCCTAATGTAAAAGTAGAACAATTCTGAGATAAACCAGCTGTACCATAAAGGACAAACTAATGTTTGAGGGGTTAAAAGCCCCATTTAAATCAATGGGAACTTTTATTTGTCCCCTATGGTATCATTGGTCTGCCCCATAAAGCCCACAGTGTTTAAAGGGGAACTATAGCAATAAGAAACAATGGTTGCTAATTTGATTAACAATACAATCAGTAACTTGTTATATATTTAGCAGTAATTATACTTCAGGTCTCAATTTATACAGAAACAAACAAGAAAAGAAAGAAAGGAAATGCTATATTAGGACAAGTTTGGTGCATATGAATTATTGTATCTCCCTATATAACATAAGCAGTCCCTTCTGGTACCATATACCCTAAGTACTCACAGCAGTGGTTAAAATGTAACCTTTATTAATCCAAATTAAAAATAATTGAGGACTCGTCCTTCACCTTTCATACCTATCTACAGAGTAAGTTCAGTTCTATGTTAGTACCTTGGTGGCCCTCCAAGTCTGCCATTGGTTTCCTACTGAAACCAAAAAATACCTTCCTTTATCAAACCTAACACCCTGTGAGAGAGCCATCTCTATACCACCCCCAACACTACACACTTCATCCTTCTGCTACTCACTAATCCTGTCTTCCTAACCCCAAACATTATTCCCTATCAACATGGAAAGAGGAAATATCAACAGCTCTTGACCTGACCCAATGGTTGACAATATTCCACCAACTATTCAAAGTCTCTCTTGATGTAAAAATAAATAATTGAACTATAAATTACTATCTCAAAAGGTACTACACTCCATAACGTGCCTGTCATTTCTCCACCTCTCAATCCGGCTCCTGCTGTAGGTTTCAAAATCATGTAGGTACCATGCTATACATCTGGTGTTCTTGCCCCATCATAACTACCTACTGGAATCAGATTTTTCATCACATCAAAGCTACCTTGGCAATTACTATTCCCCATGACTCTCTGGTATGCCTTTTCTATTTCTGTCAACATATTCTCTCAAATTACACCCCTAAAAGTGGCTGTGTGTTCCTGTACTGCTAAATACTGCCAAAGCTCTCATACCCCTTCTCTCTCACTTTGCATCTTCAAAGTTGAAACATATATATCTGGAACAGTGCCATGCCATTTCCACATATACCATGCCTCACTTCCAATGCACTTGGTCCAGGTGGCTCAATGGTGCACATAGCTTACCCAAACCATCCTTATCCTCCTCCTGACCCCAAATACAGACATTCTTTCAATAGAGTTTGTTGAGTGCCTTATCCACTACATCTCACACTGCCCATCCTTTTAAGATAAACTTCACATCTCTGCATCTGGGAGTAAATTTGTTTCAGGTTCTGTGGTAGCACCGGCAACATATGATTTCTCCAGTTCCCCTCCCCCTCCATTTTTTTCTATGTCCTTTCTCTTTCACTTGTCCCCCTCCCCTCAATTTTTCACACTCTCCTTACTTATCCAATCTCTCTACATTCTCACAACACCCTTGAAACCATTCCCCTCCTTTTCACTCACCTACACAACACTGATTATCTGTGGTTTACCACTCAGAAATATATCTGTAGCTTGTTATTGACTTGGTTATTCAGTTAACTCATCATCGTCTTCAATGGACTTGAATGTATTTTTCCAGCTATCTCACATGTATTGTTTGTTGTGATTTATTGTAATGATTAGATTACTCAATAAACTATTAAAAAAAACCCAATAAAAATAATTGCATGTGACTTTATAATTCGCCATGCTTTAAAAAGGTAGTGTGGGTAAGATTTAGTTAAACCCTCATTTTAATCACTTTGAATTTGTCAAAGATGTGCATCTTTTTGCTAGAAAATTGCTGCTATTTAAATTTTCAAGGAACTAGAAAAGTGGTTTAATAAGATAAAGAAGCCCTATCAATCTCACTACTCTTTTATAAGAAAGTGAGATTGAAAATAAGACAGTGAACACAAATGATCACTGCAATGATATGATCAATGGAACAGTAAATAAGATGGGATGGGTATAAATTCCTAGATATATTTGAGTGGATAAGAGTTGTATGTTTAAATTAGATCCCTAAATTACATCATTCAGAGATAGAGTAGTATGATTAGTAGTATGATTAGAAAGATTGTTGTTATTTGAAGCAATTATTAAATAATTATTAATCCATATAATCAAGCATTCAAAGCAAATGCAAAATCTAACCCCTTTTTCGATAGCCAAACAAGTTTCGCCATGATCTCTCATAGCTTCATCAGGGTCAGTGGTCTAACATAATGTCCACGACCTCCAGCTTTTTAAAGCCTCATTTCCTGGGAGTGGAAGTCATACTGACATCAAATGTATGTATCAATTATAGAAATGATAGAAGGGACATGAGTACTAGTCCCGCCTCTCTAATATTGTCAAAGATTACATCATATTATACATTTCATCAATGCATTGCCTAATAACTCCCATCTATAATAGATACAATTCGTAAGACATTAACAAAACAAAGAATATAGGAAGTCTGCATTCTAGTCCTTAATCTCCAATTCCATATAATTAAAGGGATAGTAATGTCAGAAAAAAAGTATCAACTATATGGTAGATACAATTAAAAGAGACTACTTGCACTTATTTGTATCTCTCAAACCGTTATGATTTGAGAGATATAGAAAAATAAAGTTCTCCACCCCCTTCCCTTTCTGCTTGACGAGCTGTAAAGCTGTCAGAAGCAGATTCTGGCCACTTGACTAAATGCGGCTCTTCAGCAGCGCTGATATAACGATATCTAAAGACAAATACTTAATTGGAACGGTCTACAAAGTGTGCCTGGTTTGCAAGTACACTTTGTAGACCGTTTCAATAAAGTATTTATTTCTAAATAGCGTGATTTCAGCTCTGCTGAAGAGCCTCTGCCTGGTCAAATGTCCGGAATCTGCAGCTGTCAGCTCGATGGCATAACTGTTTGAGAGATAAGACTTACATCGATGTTAACCTTTTTTAATGTCTACAATAGTAAATCAACTTAAAATTAACCATTACTATCCCTTTAATTATTTTTTTTATATGTGATGATATAGTAATTATTAGTGCCAAACAAATTTGTCTTTTCATCCTGATTAGATATATTATGGTATACTTGGTATAGTCTTATATTTTTATTATGAATGGCAACATAATAAAATCTCATTATTTCTCTATGTGTGTGTTTTATTCCAATTTAGTTGTTGTTATTAATTGATTAAAAATTTAAATAATCCTTATAACAGTAGATTGTGTCTAATATTGTAAGATACTTAGGCTATTATATTAATGTTTGTGAAAAAAACAAGTTATAAATACTAAAACCTAAAAATTTTGAACATTTGATTAAGATTATTATGTTTTATTTCTGAATATAGAACATTATTATGGGTGTTAAATTGGAATTAAATTTACACTTCATGGGTTATAATCGCAACCCAGTTTGGTTGTACTTTTTTTGGCTGCTCATCCATCACATTTATCGCCCCTCAATTGAACTTAAAGGGATAGTAATACTTCGTTTTAACTTTATTTTATTTTGTAGGCATTAAAAAAACATGAAGAATGATATAAGTCTTATCTCTGAAACCTTTATGGTTTAAGAGATATTCACAAACAAAGTATCCCTTCCCTGTTCAACCAGATCAGAAGGGAGATGCCCAGGTAGACTGCAGAGAGGGACAATCTTCAATTAAGATAAGGGAAAAAGCTGAAAAACTTGTCAAGGGGGGCAGGGCTTTCATTGTTTTCATACAAAGAAAATTGTCCCCTTCTGTTATCTGTCCTGTCATACAACCAGACTCACATTTGAGAAGAGATGGCTTACACTAGGTAAAAGGGGCGGGAGGGGGAACTTTGCTTGTGAATATCTCATAAACCATAAAGGTTTGAGAGATAAGACTTCTATCATTCTTCATGTTTTTTAATGCCTACAAAATAAAATAAAGTTAAAACGAAGTATTACTATCCCTTTAAATACTTTTAGATAGTGAATACTGTGGATGATGGTAAAGGACGATTCTCTTCAATTTCTCAAAGCTGATGAGAGGTATAAGTAGAAGTAAATAATCTCTACATTTAATAGAGGGCTAATCCTAACATTTTTCTAATTCAGGGTACATATAAGTATGATCATCTGAGATCAAGATATTTCGTATCATATCCATATTATATTATAGAATTGTATTGGTTGAGTAACTATCAATTACAAATAAATGGATGGAAAGTAAAAGTATCACTCAATCCCTTTAGTCCTGATTTAAGCCAATTTGTTCTTTTTTCTTTTTAAAATGACTTTGAACGTTGAAGTCCTTAACTCTTTGAGTGCCAGAAGGCTTAACAATGCGTTGTATACCTCTATGGCACTCAGAGGGTTAAGATTTTTCCTTTTCCTATAGGTTACCCTAGCTACAAATCCAATAACTAACTTCAAAACATCATCACAATTCAGAATATTCCAATGGTCTGTCAGTATAGTCAATATGTGTTTATACTGATTACTGAATCCACTGATAAACCAAGGCTTTTGTTGTTTGTTTGGTTCCTTTATTGTTGGATTTAATAACTGGTCTCAATCCAAAGACAGGGCTGTCTCGTATACTTTTTAAGAATTGTATTACCATAACCTCTATCTTTAAATATCTATCTTAGATCATATCCTTGTTTCTTAAATTCATTCATCTTACTACATATTCTCCATAATCTTAGATATTGGTCTATAGGTATAGTCTTTTTCAGGGGTTCAGGGTATCCACTGTCCTCTGCTAGCAAGCTGTTAGTTGCTATTTTGTTGCAAAAGAGTGTTTTCACAATCCTGTTATTTCACAACCTATTTTTATTTTGATATCCAAAAAAGAGATTTCTTGATGATCCAAAGTTGAAATGATATTTAATTTAATGGTGTTATTGTTAAGAGTATCTACACATTCTCTAAATTCCAATTCAGTACCTGTCCATAACATCATTAATAAAGCTTAGCCATAGGATAATTTTTTCTTCATATGTTGTCATTCCTACTCTAAAGATAATCTTGTCCACCCAATATCCCAATATAAGTACCCATACGTGTCGGTACAGGTACTACACATTTCTGTGCCTCATAATAGGCATACCTGGGAACTCTCTGGTTTTGCCCCGGAGACTCCGGATTTCAAACTGAATTACCGGGTCTCCAGGGCAGTGTGTGAATCGCCGGGTGGGCAGAGTTTAAGTAGAAACTCTGCCCACTTGTGCTCCATCCTGCCCGGTTCCTCCCACTCCCCGCCCTCTTACCTTAATTTTGCAGGGTTTTTTGCCCCCCACAACTAAGCCCTGCCCCTTTTATGATGCGAATTGCGTCATTTTTGCCACTGACAGGGTTACCCTCCGGGTAGCCCTGCATGAAAATTTCCCAGGTATGATAATTGGTGGTAATATTTCCCATTAAAAATGAAGTAGTTATGTGAGAGGACAAACTCCAAAGTTGTAGAACCAGCTCATTATGGTCTCTGTATTGTTCTCTTATATATATATGTTATATATAAGCTGGCCAAAAATTATTTTCACCAACAAATGCTACCTAGTTAGTTAAGGGCATCCTATGAATCCTTTATATAGTTTGGTAAAGCGGTTACAAAATTTAACAACACATATACTAGCTCTTTCAGTTAGATTTACTACTGGTCTCCCAGGGGGGACATTTTTCATTTTTGTGTGCTTTTCGTATGATGTAAAACATGGCTTTTACTGGATGTTCAAGTTACTCCTTGCTTAATAAACCTTCAGAGAGACCTCTGTCGAGAATAGTTTTCAATGTTGTCTTAAATGTTTGTGCAGGATTCCCTGTTAGTCTCCTGTAACATGCTGAGTCACTTAAAAGTCTCTGAAACTCCTTATCAAAGTAATCTTGAGATTAGAATACTATGTTCCTACCTTTATCAGATGGTTTAATAACAATAGATTTATTAGCCAAAATCCACACAAAAAATTCCAAGCGCTAATACACCAATTTTTTAAAATTAGATAATACAAAAATATTTTTTTCATATAGTTCTAAAGGACGAACAAAATTGAGACTATATATAAATTAATAACATAACCTGAATAAGTCCTTTTGAGATCTTTCGTTGGTACACTCAGCAGTGCTGCCCTATCTTCTGGGCTTCCGGTTAAGCCCTTATTCCTCAGATACAGTTCCACCAAAAAAGAGAGAAGGTGCACACGATCTGAGTGTAGATTGTTATAAGCAACTATCTTTCACTATTTTTCCCTTTCACCAAGTGAGTTCCTTTCTTTTTAATCTGTCCCCTCCTTCACTGTGAAAAGACACCTTTCAATGGGTCTGGTTTAGGACTCACCTTTTGAAGAGGTAAGCCATCCTCTTGGTATGTAAGGTTCCACTGGTTAACCCCCAGTGATGGTACCTTTACGTCTTCTCCTTCCCCTTCCTCTCCTGGGTCCTTGATGTTACTCAAGAATCTTTCACTGCAGACATGGTACAATTCCCTGCTACCCTCTATCCAGGGTTGGTGATCTGTCTATGGGACCCTATTAGACTATTGGGACACAAGGTTTTGGACCAAGGTACTGTGATATACACAATTGTTTATTTGAAATAATATAAATATAAAATTGTAAATACAATAAAATAAATATATCTGCACAGATCCAAAATCTTAAAACCACTAAAAGCTCCTCATACACGATGCCCAACACGTTTCTCAGCTTGCGCTGCTTCATCAGGGTCTATATCGAATTATTGTGTGATACATATCCCCAATATTTAGTTTTCCGGTGCTCCATTTGGCACCAAAAAGCAACAAACCTCACTCCGTGGACTTCCGGTTTCATCATCATCCGGCGGGCACATCAAAAGTTAACCTACTTGGGACACATTTGTGTCTCATAGCTACATAACCCTTATTTCCAGTTGCTTCCATACTCGTATTTCCTGCCAGTATTTCTTCAACAATAACGCTCATGCTCGTCAGCACATACACCCCCACCAACAAACTCAGAGCATGCGGCAGTCATTAGTTGTCTTTATCCCAGGCTAGGATT
This sequence comes from Rhinophrynus dorsalis, assembly GCA_037306005.1. NCBI lineage: Eukaryota > Metazoa > Chordata > Amphibia > Anura > Rhinophrynidae > Rhinophrynus > Rhinophrynus dorsalis. Next base: position 120,032,364 of record CM074723.1, on the reverse strand, counting down.
CATATCTCCTGTGCAATTGTGAGTCTCCGTACTTTAGGGTATAGCCATTCCGATCGCTATGTTCACCAAAGTGGCTTTTACCAGTGCCCAACCTAGCCCATTGATGTCATCACCCAGAAGCCCACAAACGTATATTCACCGCCCCTAGCTCATCCCGGAGCACCAGTATCCACAACAATTCGACAGAACATATGTACATCTATCATACAACCATTTTGAGGCATTTTAATCATTTATGATACATTTTGGGACACCATTCTCCTATTATTCTCATCCTTTTCCTTATATCAACATTATCTTTTACACATTTTATTTATATATATACATGCATGTGTATCATACTATGTTGTCCACATTAAATAATAAAGTTAAATATAGATGTAACAATTGAACACATACCAATATCCTATATACACATACATACATATCCAAAAGTATACTCATATTTTCTTACTCCCCATCCCATTTTCAAGTTATCCTTCCCTATCTGAGTATCTATTATACCTATTACAAACCTAGAAAATGTACTTAATTGTGATGATCCATACTCCACGTTTCATGGTGAAGGAGGTGACAGATTGAAAAGAAAGGAACTTACTTGGTGAAAGGGAATAATAGCAAAAGATAGTTGCTTATAACAGTCTTCACTCAGATCGTGTGCGCCTTCTCTCTTTTTTGGTGGAACTGTATCTGAGATTTATTAGCCATCAGTTCTTTCAACACTTTCCACTCTTTAATGTCAAGGTTTTCAGATATTGCAAAGTCTCTTCTATCTGCAAATTCTTGTAAACTATTGTTTATCATATCTACAAATGTTTCAATGTTTGATGACGTTGTTCATAGGAGGAGTAAATGTGTTATTTTTTTTTTTAGATCAGTAAAAGGGGCTTTCACTAGCATGTTTTAAATCCTACTTTTTCCTAAAAGAGTAATTAGATTGATAGGGCTGATTTATCTACTTTTTAATCCACTTTTCTAGTTCCTTGAAGAATTTAAAGAGCAGCAATTTTCTAGCAAAAAGATGCACATCTTTTACCCATTCAAAGTGATTAATAGTTGGGTTATAGAAGAAACATCTACTTAACAATTTCAAAGTGATTCACCTAATGTGATGCTTGTCACGCTGAATAATGTGCAACTTTGCAAACTAATAACACTGGCGTCAAACATTAACCCCTAGAGTGCCAGCTACTTACAGCGTACGAGTTTGGACAGCTGTACCTGCTGTGCTAAGCTTGTATGCTGTAAGAGTATAATGCGGTCACCGCATAAGCCGGTATAACTGGCATGCAGTGACCGCATTTAAAAAAAAAAATGCCTGGCACTCCTGGGGAGGCATGAGGATCACTCCTCATGCCTCCCCAGTTATTGATCTCCCAGCCGATCGTGCTTGGAGATCAATAAGTACAAAAAAGAAACAGAGTTTCTCCTTTCCCCTCTCTCCTACACGAACTTCTGGGTAGGAGTGGGCGGGACCGGGGGAAGTCTCCCAACGTCATCGGTACATGGTCACCGATGATGTTAGGGAAGTTTTCCCGGTCCTGTTCACTCCTACCGGTGGTAGGAGGGAAGGGCAGGAGAGCTTTTGCTCTCCTGCGTTGCCTTATTGATCTTCCAGCCCATCGGCTGGGAGATCAATAACTGAGGTGACACCAGGAGGGGTCCTGATGTCTCCAACGAGGTCTGAAAAGGTTAAAAAATAATAATAATAAAAAAAATGGCAAAGTAACCCTGTGAGTGCCACAGGGGACCCCAGCACATTGCAAAGCACTCTCAGGGTCACTTCTTTTGGGGGGGATTTTTTTTATTGCAAGATCTCTTTGGGGGGATCAGGGAGGTCCTGATGCCCTTCAAAGAGGTCTATAATTAAAAAAAAAAATAAAAAAATAACCCTGTGTGTGCCACGGGGGGGGGGGGTTTCCAATGCACCCCCCCCTCTCCTGTGGCACCCACAGGGCTTTTATCATTACTTTGTTACCAGGGATTGATGGGGGGCCATCAGCTCTGATTACAAAGTAATGATTACAAAAATTAACCCTCTGAGTGCCACAAGGGTCCAATGCATTGCTTTGCAATGCGCTGGAGACCCCTGTGGCACTCACAGGGACACTTATTTTGATTACTTTTGTTTTATTTTTTTTTGTAAGACCTCATTGGGGGGATCAGGGGGGTCCTGATACCCCTCAATGAGGTCTATAATAAAAAAAAGTAAATTAAAAAAAATTAACCCTGTGTGTGCCACGGGGGTCCAATGCAGCCCACCCTCCTGTGGCACACACAGGGCTTTTATCATTACTTTGTTATCAGAGATTGTTGGGGGGCCATTAGGATTGGTCCCGATGGCCCCCAACAAGCTCTGATTACAAAGTAATGATAGAAAAAAAATTAACCCTCTGAGTGCCACAATGATCCAATGCATTGCTTTGCGATGCGCTGGAGACCCTTGTGGCACTCACAGGGTCACTTCTTTTGTGGACATATATATTTTTTGACTAAGACCTCATTGGGGGGGATCAGGGGGTCATGACACCTCTCAATGAGGTCTATAATAAAAAAATTTCAACCCTGTGTGTGCCACTGGGAGGGGTGGGTTCAATGCAGACCCCCTTCCTGTGGCACACACAGGACATTTTATAATTACTTTGTGATCAGAGCTTGTTTGGTGGCCATCTGAATACAAAGTAACGATAAAAAAAATTTAACCCTTTGTGTGCCACAGGGGCCCAATGCATTGCTTTGCAATTCACTGGACACCCCTGTGTAACACAAAGGATTATTTTTTTTCCCCCTTTTATTTTTTTATTTAGATCTCATTGTATGGGTTCTGATGCCCCCAACGAGGTCTACACAAAAATATTGGGGGGAAGAAGCCCCAAAAAATGCACGTGCCACAGGGGGGATCCAACGTTGTGCTTTGCAATGCGTTGGACCCCCAGTGACACACACACACACACTTTTTTTTCATTATTTTGTTTTTAGACCTTGATGGGGGACACCAGGAATGTTCCTGATACTGCCTCCCCAACGAGGTATGAATACAAAATAATAATTAAAAAAACACTCTTTGTGTGCAACAGGAGGTCCAACGCATTGCTTTGCAGTGCATTGGGCACCCCTGTGGCATGCACACAAAATGCCTCCAATCCTGCCCCCCACATATTGTATCCCCCTGCCTGGTTCCACAGCCAACTGGCAGTCCCATTCCCCAGCCTGACCCCCAGCCTGTTTCCACTGCCTACTGGTAGACTCAAAGTACCAGTATGCACTAGATTCAGGCTGGGAATCAAACTTTGTATGAGGGGGTCATACAGTGCACACTGGTAGTCACAGATCCCCCATATACTCTATCAGACGCTGCCCCACCATCACAACCATCCTTGCTCCTCTGCTCATACCCACACACATTGCCTAATCCCTCACCCTCCCACACACTTTGTTACACTGGTAGTCACTGGTCCTCATGTACACCGGCTGACGCCTTAGCTTCATTCATTTGTTAGCCATAAAATCACACATACACTGTTTGCTTTCCCATTCCCGTTTCACTGGTAGCTACGTTCCTGTCACCCAAATTGGTATGTCAACCCACAGCAGTGGGGTACCATTTTTCTTAGGCTGGCAAGAAGTCCTCCTAGGAAATCCCACGCCATTGATCCATTTATTATCTTTGAAGTGACTGATGTGTAAAAATAGTTTGTTTTTTTTTCCTGTAGCACCACATTCTGGAAATAGTTGTGCACACTAACTTAGGGGTAAAAAGGCAAGTGACCCCTCATTCAATGTGGCAGGTTATCTTCTTTCCAAAATGGTATTGTTTATCTACCTTTTCTTCACTTCTGAAGATGTTATAGCCATTTTCGTACAGGCAAGTCACATTTGAGAAAATGTTAGAAACATCGGAGGTTGTAGTAGGTGTAGTTTTCTACTTCTAGCACCCCCTAAGGTAGGTTAGCTCATACCAATGGGGTGTCGTTTGACTCCTAAGAGTACTAGCTAAAGAATGCAGTTGGAAATTCCTTGGTTTTCACAGAGTTCCATACATTTGAAGGGGCAGAAATGCAATTTTTTTCCTATATCTCCTCCTTCTTGAAACATTTATGCACACCAGTATTGGGGTAAGAAGGCAAGCAACCCCTCATTAGATGCAGCAGGTTGTGTTCTTTCCAAAATGGCATGGTTTATCTACCTTTTCTTCACTTCTGAAGGTGTTATAGCCATTTTCGTACAGGCAAGTCACGTTTGAGAAAATATTAGAAATTGTAGTAGGTGTAGTTTTCTACTTCTAGAACCCCTTAAGGTAGGTGACCTCATACCGATGGGGTGTCATTTGATTCCTAAGAGCACTAGCTAATGAATGCAGTTGAAAATTCATTGGTTTTCACATAGTTCCATACATTTGAAGGGGCAGAAATGTAAGAAAATGCCTTTTTTGTAGTAAGTGTAGTTTTCTACTTCTAGAGCCCCTTAAGGTAGGTCATCTCATACCAGTGGGGTGTCATTTGATTCCTAAGAGCACTAGCTAACGAATGCAGTTGAAAATTCATTAGTTTTCACATAGTTCCATACATTTGAAGGGGCAGAAATGTACGAAAATGCCTTTTTTTTTAATTAGCGCCACCTCCTGGAAGCATTTGTGCATACCAGCATTTGGATAAGAAGGCAAGTGACCCCTCATTAGATGCTGCAGGTTGTTTTCTTTCCAAAATGGCATTGTTTCTCTACCTTTCCTGCATATCTATTATGGTTATAACCATTTTAGTGCAAGCAGATAATTTCAAAAACAAAAGTGTCAGGTTTACGTATGTGTTTCTAGCACCCACATGTTGTATATTAACCCACAAAAATGGGCTACCATTTTTCTCATGTTGGTAGCAGGTACTGAATACAGCAGGAAATGATATGGTTTTCAAAGATTTTAGTACCTTTGAAGTGGTGGAAATGTAAAAAAAAAACATGTATTTATTCCCATAGCGCCACTTTTTGGAAATATTTGCGCACTTCATCCCAGGGGGTAAAAAGGCAAGTGACCCCTCATTTGATGCGGGAGAATGTCTACTTTACAAAATGGTATACCTTTTATACCTCTCCTTCATGTCTCTAATAGTTATGAACATTTTAGTACAAGCAGCCATTTTTGAGGAAGCAAACTGGTAGGTGTAGTTATGTGCTTCTGGCACCCCTAAGGTAGGTCGACTCATTCCAATGGGGTGTCATTTTTCTCCTAACAGCACTAGCTAATGAATACAGTTGGAAATTTCATGGTTTTCACAGATTTCCGTACAGATGCAGGGGCAGAAATATAAGAAAATGCCATTTTTTTCCTATAGTGTCACCTTCTGGAAGCATTTGGGCACAACAGGATTGGGGTAAGAAGGCAATTCACCCCTCATTAGATGCAGCAGGTTGTCTTCTTTCCAAAATGGTATGGTTTGTGTAGCCTTTCTTCACTTCTCTAGTTGTTATAACCATTTTTGTACAGACAAGTAATTTTTGAGAAAATGTTAGAAAAATTAGAGGTTGCAATAGGTGTAGTTTGGTACTTGTAGCGACCCTAAGGTAGGAGAACTCGTACCAAGGAGGTGTAATTTTTCTCCTAAGAGCACTAGCTAATGAATACAGTTGGAAATTCCATGGTTTTCACAGATTTCCATACAGATGCAGGGGCAGAAATGTAAGAAAATGCCATTTTTTTTCTATAGTGCCACTTTCTGGAAGCATGTGTGCACAACAGGCTTGGGGTAAGAAGGCAATTCACCCCTCATTAGATGCAACAGGTTGTCTTCTTTCAAAAATGGTATGGTTTGTGTAGATTTTCTTCACTTCTCTAGTTGTTATAACCATTTTTGTATAGACAAGAAATGTGTGAGAAAATGTTAGAAAATTTGGAGGTTGTAGTAGGTGACTTTTTGCACTTCCAGCATCCCCTGAGGTAGGTCAACCCATACCAATGGGGTGTCATTTTTCTCCTAAGAGCACTAGCTAATGAATACAGTTGGAAATTCCATGGTTTTCACAGATTTTAGTACAGTTGAAGGGGCAGAAATGTAAGAAAATGCATTTTTTTCCTATAGTGCCACCTTCTGGAAGCATTTGGGCACAACAGGCTTGGGGCAAGAAGGCAAGCTACCCCTCATTAGATGTGGCAGGTTGTCTAACTTTCAGAAAAATATAGCTTTATATAGTTATTCCACTGTTTTAGGGTAGTTTTACCACAAAAACCCTAGAATGCACATATTAGTTTAGTTGAAAATGTCATTTTGCGCTGCTGGTGATTAGGGCTCTATGCTAGCCATGGACGTAGGTAAAACTATACAAATTTGGTATTTTTTTACTTGGGGGACTCGGGGCTTTTTCAAATAATTGAAACTTTTTCAATCAAGGTAAATGTTTTTGATACATAGTATGTGATTTTAGCAAAATGAGTAAATTTTCACTTTTTTTGTCATTATGACATCATAGCTTTTAGCACAATGAAAAATTCTCTTCGTGTAAGGTACCACAAGAAAGCTCCAATTTGTTCTGAAAAAAACAATATATAATTTTCCATATGTAACTAAAATTCACCAGAGTAAATCAAGCCTAAACGGAAGGATAGCAAAAATGCTGAAAAAGTGTCTGGCCTGCAGGGTACAGGAAATGGCCCAAGCCTCTGGCACTGAAGGGGTTAAACAGAAACTGATCTGTGAAAATTGAAGATAGATCTATCTATCTATCTATCTATCTATCTATCTATCTATCTATCTATCTATCTATCTATCTATCTATATCACTAATTAGCAAGCTCAATTAATAATAATAATAATAATGGATCAAAGAACTGGCTATGATCTTGATATTATCCAATCAATCATTGAATATAACACAACCATGGAATAGACAAGTTTTTTTTTTAAAGGGATAGTAATACTTAAAATGTAAAAAAATATATGTTGTAGGGTTTATCCCCCTGAGTAAAACAAGAGTACTCCCACTGCTGAAAGGTGTTTCATTCAAAAGTTATTAATTTTCAAAGTTGAATTTTTTAGGTGCAATATCACAGTGGCCTGAAATTGTACAGTGGTGCTGTTGCTACATGATCCGATGTACAGCTCTGGTCCCGGGACCATAAATCTCCATAGGATGCTGTAGCAACAGCACCATTTTACAATTTCAGGCCACTGTGATATTGCACCTAAAAAATTCAACTTTGAAAATTAATAACTTTTGAATGAAACACCTTTCAGCAGTGGGAGTACTCTTGTTTTACTCAGGGGGATAAACCTTACAACATATTTTTATTTACATTTTAAGTATTACTATCCCTTTAACATGTCAGTGGAAGGGTTAAAGGGATAGTAATGTTTCATAATAAAAGCAGCTCTAATTAATCATTATAGTATATGGGCTTTGGAGAGTGTTATTTCAATTCTGTCAGAGTTGTAGTTCAAGAGTAATTCAATTACAAAGTATCCCCCTTCCGCCCCTTTTAATGATATAACACTGCTTAGCCAGAGCAGAAGGGAGGTGCCCAGGTAGATTGCAGAGAGGAACAATCTTCAGTTAAGATAAGGGAAAAACCTGAAAAACTTGTCAAGGGGGGCAGGGATTTCATTGTTCTCATAGGAAGAAGATTGTCCCCTGCTGTTATCTGTCTGGTCTATGGACTGCATTCCACATCTGAGAAGAGATGGCTTACACTAGGTAAAAGGGGTGGGAGGGGAAACTTTGCTTGTGAATATCTCTCAAACCGTAAAGGTAAAACGAAGTATTACTATCCCTTTAACTAAGCATTAACCACTGTTACCTTTTTAAAGCATGCCAAATAATAAAGACACACAATGGGCGATTCACAATTATTTGAATGTAGTTTAATAAAGATTAAATTTTAACCACTGCTGTTTGGGCATTTAGGGCAGATGACACCGAATGGATCTGCTCATGTTAGATAGGGGATGCATTAATTCATATGCACCAAACTTGTCCTAACAGAACATTACTTCTCTTTATTTCTTGTTCATAATTTGATTAACAGAAGGACTTGTCTGTGAAAAAGCTCTTCTTACAAAGTTCATTGTATCTGTTAACCACTTGAGATTCTGAAGGGCATCCAGTGTATTGAGAAATAATTATTTGAATATCAAGCACTCACAATTCTTTAACCCCTTCGCGACACAGGACGTACATGTACGTCCTGTGTGGCTGTCACTTAGTGACAGAGGACATACATGTACGTCCCGGAAATCCGGCTCCCAGCGCGGCTGCACGCCGTTCGGGGACGCCGGATTCTTTTAGAAAAAAAAAAAAAAAGTTAGACGGACGTTAAGTGACGGCCGCGTCTGCACGCGGCCGTCACTAAGGGGTTAAAGTCAGTTATGAAGACATTATTTTAGAGGCTTCATTAGCATTTACTTTAACAAAGTAAGGGTTCTAGTATGATAGTATATGATAAAGCCACTTGCCCCTCCCCCAACGTGACAATGATTATGGAGACTATTTGTCTGCTAATGCAGCCAAGGAATGTGAACAAATATGAAGATAGACTGGAAGCACTATAGATGCAGGCAATACAGCTTGATCAAAACTTTGCCAACAATAGCAGAAACGCTCACCATCAATTCTTGTGACTCAACATGGTGCAGGTAAGGAAATTCCAATCCATATAGCAGATACAAAAGAAAAACCCATTGGTAGCCATGGAACCCTACATACCGACTCCCCTGTCCTTGTCACACTGCATTTGTAGCCATAGAACCTCACATACTGATCAAGTCTTAAGCCATTGCACTGGTAGCCATAGAACCACATATATACCCCACAGCCTTGTCCCACAACACAGAACCAAACAAATGGACTCCCTAGCCTTGCCCCAAAACACCTGTAGCCATAGAACCACCCATACTGATCTAGTCTTATACCACTATACTGTAGCCATAGAACCATGCATACTGCTCCCTCAATACTTGTCCAACTGGCAGCCACAGAACCACACATACTGATCTTACAGCCTTGACTCATTTCACTTGTAACCCCACATACTAACCCCCCCAGCTTTTCCCCATTTGTATCCATAGAACTACATACATATATATATATATATATATATATATATATATATATATATATATATGGTTTATTAATAAATTAACTCATTGAGAAGTCATGTGAGTGCACCAGCCTATTCTTCTTTAGATATTCATAGCCTTGCTTCAGCAAGAATTTTGTGAAATTTGACATGAAAAAGATAACAAATTGAGGGTTATCTGTAAAACTTCCCAGTGGAAAAAAAAGGACTTTTTGCCCAGTCCTATGATTCATCCATCATCATCATATAGTCAACAAAACCATCCACACCTACCCTGTTGAGTTCAACCTTTCAATTTTAATTATTGTTATGTTGTTGATTGCAATTGAATGTCATCACAATTTATATTGTTTATGAATATCATTATACTGTCAAGAGTAATAGTGTATTTTGATTGAGTATACAAACAGAATGAAGAATACTATTGTGCACACACAATCAGTCTTTAAAATATAAAACTTTATTTTGGAGGAGAGACTCCAAGATCCACTTCCACTTTCTTATTTTGATTCATTGTAGCAGATTGCCTTATTTTCATTTTAAAATTACAGTATCAAGAGTAATGGTGTAATGTGTTTTGATTAAGATAATTATACAGTCAGCAGATATGTCTTTTTAAAAATGATTAACTACTACTATAGAAACATGGGGGTGGATGGATGGAGGACAAGTGTATTTGTGGTGTACAGCTATTGAACTATACTTATGTAACTTTATCAAATGTATAACTTAATGAAAGTAATTTACCGAGGGCTTAGCCATAATAGCCAGCAATCCTATTAAAACTTTTTTTAAAGCTGGTTTACAGGCCAAGTATACCATTAAAAAAAAATAACGGTGATTGACACATTGGTTATATTTTACAAAAAATATTATTATAAATAATGGTAAAACCCTTACAGAAGTTGGTATAATAGCCTACTATGTTAAGGCAAGCCTTGAAAAGCAATATTAGCAGGTTTATAGCAAGCCCTGAAAAAATAGTAATAGGCCTAGAGCCTGGTGTGGATGGTTTTGTTGACTATATAATGATTGAAAACATTGCTAGCAGGCTTACATAGAAAGTATTGATGGGAAACAACATAGTTCATGTGAGAAATTCATTGGTGGTAGGAAGGCAGATTTTTTTTGTATTTTCTATGTGTGTGAATTTCTGTGAAAAATTGTGCATTTTCCTCAAATTCTTGTGAGGAAATAGGACTTTTTGCCAATCCCTAATTGCATTTTCTCAGTTTAAACAGAACTATTTGACCCATCTAGTATGCCCATTTTTCTTAAAAAAAACCCACAAAAACTTGGATAGTGCCCCATCAGCAGATCTGTTCTCCTTTGAGCAGACTTGCAGATGAAGCCTAGAGGCCTGGTGTGGATGGTTTTGTTGACTATATGATGATTGAAAAAATTGCTAGCATGCTTACATAGAAAGTATTGATGGGAAACAACATAGTTCATGTGAGAAATTCATTGGTGGTAGGAAGGCAGATTTTTTTTGTATTTTCTATGTGTGTGAATTTCTGTGAAAAATTGTGCATTTTCCTCAAATTCTTATGGGGAAATTGGACTTTTTTCCAATCCCTAATTGAATTTTCTCAGTTTAAACAGAACTAGTTGACCCATCTAGTATGACCATTTTTCTTAAAAAAAAACACAAAAACTTGGATAGTGCCCCATCAGCAGATGTGTTCTCCTTTGAGCAGACTTGCAGATGAAGCCTAGAGGCCTGGTGTGGATGGTTTTGTTGACTATATGATGATTGAAAAAATTGCTAGCAGGCTTACATAGAAAGTATTGATGGGAAACAACATAGTTCATGTGAGAAATTCATTGGTGGTAGGAAGGCAGATTTTTTTTTGTATTTTCTATGTGTGTGAATTTCTGTGAAAAATTGTGCATTTTCCTCAAATTCTTATGGGGAAATTTGACTTTTTGCCAATCCCTAATTGCATTTTCTCAGTTTAAACAGAACTATTTGACCCATCTAGTATGACCATTTTTCTTAAAAAAAAACACAAAAACTTGGATAGTGCCCCATCAGCAGATCTGTTCTCCTTTGAGCAGACTTTCAGATGAAGCCTAGAGGCCTGGTGTGGATGGTTTTGTTGACTATATGATGATTGAAAAAAATTGCTAGCAGGCTTACATAGACTGTATTGATGGGAAACAACATAGTTCTTGTGAGAAATTCATTGGTGGTAGGAAGGCAGATTTTTTTTGTATTTTCTATGTGTGTGAATTTCTGTGAAAAATTGTGCATTTTCCTCAAATTCTTGTGGGGAAATGGGACTTTTTGCCAATCCCTAATTGCATTTTCTCAGTTTAAACAGAACTATTTGACCCATCTAGTATGACCATTTTTCTTAAAAAAAAAAACTTGGATAGTGCCCCATCAGCAGATCTGTTCTCCTTTGAGCAGACTTGCAGATGAAGCCTAGAGGCCTGGTGTGGATGGTTTTGTTGACTATATGGTGATTGAAAAAATTGCTAGCAGGCTTACATAGAATGTATTGATGGGAAACAACATAGTTCTTGTGAGAAATTCATTGGTGGTAGGAACGCAGATTTTTTTTTTTGTATTTTCTATGTGTGTGAATTTCTGTGAAAAATTGTGCATTTTCCTCAAATTCCTGTGGGGAAATGGGACTTTTTGCCAATCCCTAATTGCATTTTCTCAGTTTAAACAGAACTATTTGACCCATCTAGCATGACCATTTTTCTTAATAAAAAAAAAAACTTGGATAGTGCCCCATCAGCAGATCTGTTCTCCTTTGAGCAGACTTGCAGATGAAGCCTAGAGGCCTGGTGTGGATGGTTTTGTTGACTATATGATGATTGAAAAAATTGCTAGCAGGCTTACATAGAAAGTATTGATGGGAAACAACATAGTTCTTGTGAGAAATTCATTGGTGGTAGGAAGGCAGATTTTTTTGTATTTTCTATGTGTGTGAATTTCTGTGAAAAATTGTGCATTTTCCTCAAATTCCTGTGGGGAAATGGGACTTTTTGCCAATCCCTAATTGCATTTTCTCAGTTTAAACAGAACTGTTTGACCCATCTAGTATGACCATTTTTCTTAAAAAAAAAACTTGGATAATGCCCCATCAGCAGATCTGTTCTCCTTTGAGCAGACTTGCAGATGAAGCCAGGGCTGCATTGTGATCCCCATTGTATCAACAGGGTAGAAGAAGGGAAGATATCACTGTGACTCCTTTGTTGTTTCTGTTTCAAAAGACTGAAATTTTACAGTTCACTTTGATTTGGGATTTAAGGGTGCTAGAGGGACTATGAATGCTGATAGCCACATATGACTGGGTTAGGCTCCAGCAGGGGGAAAGGGGTAGAAAGTGAGATATCTAAACATATCTAAACCTCTTAATGGCTAAGTGGAACTGTTTGGGGGCTTTTTACTAATTCTTCTTCCATAGAAGTAGATGTAATAAAACAGAATTATCTTTAAGGAACTAAATACTGTAGTGCCCTAAGCTTATAAGTGGCTGATGAGGTTTAATATAGATAAATGTAACAATATGTATTTGGGCTGCAGAAACAAACACACTTCATCTACACTAAATAAGAAACTACTTGGGGAATCCTTCTTAGAGAAAGATTTAGAAGTACTGATAAACAATAGACTTCACAGCAATGGGAAGTGTCAGTTAGCTGCTGAAAAAGTCATTTGGGGACTATCATGAACAAAAAGGGTTATAGATGAAAATATGTCTACTTCTATACAAATCCCCAGTTAGGCCTCATCTGAAATATGAAGTACAGTTTTGGCACCAGTTCTTAAAAGGCATTATTGAACTGGGAAAAAGTTTAGAGATGTGTAACAGAAGTGATAAAGGGATTGGAGGATTAGAGTTATAAAGAGAGACTAGCCATTACACTAGAGAAAAGATGTCTAAGAGGTGATATAATTACCATTTACAAATATAGTCAAGGTCAATTCAGAGAACTCTCCAAGGAAATTATTTATTCAAAATGCTCATCCATTAAGACTAAAGGAAAGGTGTTTTCAACTAAAACAAAGGCAGGGTTTTTTACATTTAGAGCAGTAAAGTTATGGAATTATCTGCCTCAGGGTGTGGTACTTGCAGACACTGTAGCTGCTTTCATAACAGTAATGAATACCTTTCTAACGCTGAACAAAATTGAGAATTATGACAGTTGGTTTCATAGTAGATAGCATGTTGATCCACGGAAATATCTGACTACCATTTGCAATCAGGAAGGATTTTTTTTATATCACCACTTAGGGCTAAATTGGAAATGGCTTTTCCGCCTTCCTCTGTATCAACATGGGTGACATGGCATGGGTCGAACTTGATGGACACATGTCTTTTTGCAGCTTCATCAACTTTGTCACTGTGTAGTAAGATATCCAGTGCATTGCAGCAATATATAGGATACTTCAAGCATTCAAGTGGTTAAAAACTCATTTTAATGGAAAGCTGGAGAATTTTAGTTTGCAGCTTCTTTGCTACAGAAATACTTCACTTAGCTTTTGAACATAAAGCCCTTTGTAATTAGAGTATTCTCTTTTTATTTTTGATTCAGTTGACATTGTTCTCCTTTATTTACTTGTATCCACTCTTCTTATATAATATCTAGATGTATTTCATCTGTCTGAATAATGAATTAATACTGTGATTGTCTGAAATTCTATAGACCAAAGAATTCTTCAACTGCCATTTTCTGTACTTAAGGAATGAATTAGACTGATGTTCTAACATCTAAGAAGTAATGAAGCAAATCCAAAACAAACTAACAGCACCATAGGTGACAAAGAAAAAAATTCACTTAAAGAGGACTCTAAACCTCACGAAAGCTAGAATGCAGATACTTTGGACATCTTTCTAGCATTTGAGGTATTGCAAGTCCTATTTTAACCCTTTGAGTGACAGACAGCTAGCCAATGCATTGTGTTTTACTGCGTTGGATACCTCTCTGGCACTCAAAGGGTTAATCAATGAAAATTTTGGGAATTTATATTCATCCAACACCAAATATATTCACCCCAAATATCTGAGGGCTCAAATCCAATAAACACATTCACCAATCCTCTATAAATAATCTATATATAAAAGAAGAAGCGGTTCATTTGACAACCCTTCTGCTGCCCAAGCATACACACCAAGGGGCAGCAGTAAGGAGGAGTTATACAAAGTTCATCCATGTGACTTTTACAGTTCATTACTGTCACCACCTGGGGGGTAAGGACCTGTGTGGTGCCGGCACTGGTTCAGTAGCTAGAAAGCGATGCAAGGGAGAGAGGTTAGAGATTGGTGATGGCGTGCCAGGTACTCCTGTGCTGCAGCTGAAGCTGGCTTAAAGGTGCTGGTCACACACCCAGATTGTTCCACCCCAGTTGAACCAAGGTGCAACCAGGATTAGAATACTCTGGGAACTGTGAAGAACCAGGCCGGCTGGACAGGCTGGAATCAGGGTGGAATGGACCAAGCGTAACTAGAACTGGCAGGAAGGCTGGTACTTTGCAGGAGATGAGCTGAAGTTCAGAGCCAGGAACTGGAGACACACGGTGGTCAGGAACAGAGCCAAAGGTCAGATCCAGGGCCGGGAGACAGAGAATGGTCTGGAGCTAACCAAAGGTTAGAGCCAGGGACTGGAGACTGTGAATGGTCTGGAGCAAAGCCAAAGGTCAGAGCCAGGGACTGGAGACTGAGAGTGGTCTGGAGCAAAACCAAATGTCAGACAACAATGATCACGCAGGTTCAAAATTAATGCATGTAATGCTTGTGGAATGGGCACCCTAAGCCTGGGTTAGCCTGTTTAAATAGGAGATAGTGGCCAATGGGCAGAGGAAAGGAAGGGGCTCGCCTGGGAGCCATGCATGATTGGCAGAGGCCATAACAGTAGAGCACCGTGGCGGGCACATGCGCAGATGCCACAAAGGAAGGTATCAGCACCCGGAGTATTCACCCGCCAAGAGTGTGCAGTGAGATGTTTCGTGGACTCTAGGTAATGTAGGTTTTTGTGGTCAGTATAGATTATGAGGTGAATACCGGACCCCTCTAGAAGATGACAGCATTCCTCGAGGGCTGCCTTCATGGTGAGCATCTCATGATTACCCACATAATACTTCCTCTCAGCTGGGGTTAGTTGACGAGACAGATAAGAACACGGGTGGAGGACATTGGACTTGCAATTCCTCTGAGACAGGACTGCACTGATTCCCTGCTCGGAAGTGTCAACTTTGAGGACAAAAGGTTGAGCAATGTCTGGATATCAGAGTCCTGAAGCTGTGGTGAAAGCAGCCACGGCCTCCCTGGACCAGATCCATGGGTCTGCTCCTTTCTTTGTTAAAGCGGTCAAAGATGCCATTAGGGTCGAGTACTTACGGGTAAACCTCTTGTAGTAGTTAGCAAACCTTAGGAAGGGCTGCATTGCCTTCAGGTCCATAGGGCGAAGCCATTTAGTGACTGCAGTGAGTTTGCCGGGGTCCATCTCGAGGCCAGAGGTGATGTATCCTAGGAATGGAAGTCGATTCTTCTTGAATTCGCATTTTTCAAGCTTGGCTTAGAGACCATTTTCACAGAGCCGTTGAAGCACCGCCTTTATGTGAAGTCGGTGCTGCTGTAGAATGGGAGAAAATGCAAGAATGTCATCCAGGTATACCAAGATGTGTGAGGTGAGAATGTCTCAGAAGACATCATTATCAAAGGCCTGGAAGACAGCTGGGGCATTACAGAGCCCAAAGGGCATAACCAGATATTCACAGTGCCCCTATCTGGTGTTGAAAGCCATCTTCCACTCATCTCCTGGTCTGATACGGACTAAGTTATAGGCCTGCCTCCGGTCCAACTTAGTAAACCAGGTGGCCCCACGGAGAAGATCGAACAGCTCGGGAATGAGAGGCAGGGGGTATTTGTTTTTAATAGTAATGTTGTTCAGACCACGGTAGTCCATGCATAGACGAAGAGAGACGTCTTTCTTGCTCACGAAGAAGAACCCAGCCCAAGCAGGTGAGGTGGATGGTCGAATGAAGCATCTGGCCAAGTTCTCTTGGATGTAGGTGGTGCTGGCTTTCATCTCTGGAGGGAAAAGCAGAAATGTCCTTCCTCTAGATGGATGAGACACAGGCAGGAGATCAATCGGGCAATTGTAGGTTCAATGTGGGGGAAGGCGTTTGGCATGGTTTTTGGAGAAGACGTCCCTGAAGTCATGGTAGGCTGTTGGCAAGGAGTCATGAAGACTCAAGGAAGCAGAGACAGTCGGGGGCAGAGAAACCGGATTCTTAGGAAGGCAAGCCAGGAAACAGGACTCACTCCACCGAGTGAAATTGCCAGTCGCCCAGTCAAAAAGAGGGTTATACTGGTGAAACCAGGGGAATCCCAGGATGACAGGAGTGAAAATAGAGGATACCAGGTCTAGGATCAGATCCTTGGTGTGTAGTACCCCGGTAGTGAGTATGAGAGTCTCGGTCCCCTGAGTGATCCATCCAGTACCGAAGGGTCCTTCGTCCAACGCGGACACCAGCAGGGGCTGCTTCTTGAGCCGACAAGGCACACCGTGGGCCCAGGCCCAGGTGCTATCCATGAATAGCCAGGCAGCACTGGAGTCAATAAAAAGCAGCAGTGGCCACGGTCCTAGCAGTCCACTGAATAGTTACAGGAATGAGCAACCTGGATCGAGTGTAAGGAGCCTGACGGATCGGCCTTAGCTGACTGCCGAGATTCGGCTAAACGGTGTCTTTTCCCGGATGGACTGGACACTGTCAGAGCACGTGGCCCACCTGCCCACAGTACAGGCACAGTCCTAAGGCCCAGCAGCTCTTTCTATCCTCGTCAGTCAGCCGTGTGACACCACCAATCTCCATTGGTGTCTTGGCCATATGGCATTTCTCCACCGGGGAAGTGGCTGGTGCCGTTCTCCTCTTGCTGCGATCATGCTCTAGTTGCCTTTCCTGCAGGCATCTGTCCAGATCCAAACACAAGGAGATGAAGTCTTCCAACCCGTTGGGAATGTCACGACCAGTCAGGGCGTTCTTCAGGGCTCCCCGGTTCTAGTCGGCCTTGTACAAGAGGGTGCAGAATTCCCCCGCATACTGGCTGACAGACCGGGATCTCTGTCGTAGGCCTAGAAGTGCTGATTCAGCCGAGGGGCTCCTTCTGGGTGCATCGAAGATGGCCTTGAAGGTGGTAATAAAGGCATCGGAACTGTCCAACAAGGAAGACTGCTGCTCCACTAACGGAGATGCCCGGGCTAAGGCCTTGCCTTTGAGGAGAGAGATGATGAAGGAGACCCGGGCTGCATGCATGCAAAAAGTCTGGTGCAGATTCCAGAAGTGCAATTGGCACTGGTTGTGGAACCCTCGGAATTCGTCTGGCCGGCCTGAAAATTTGTCTGGCAAGAGTATGTGGGGAGGTACAAATCCAGAAGGGGGTGTTTCAGAGACGCCAGAGGCGGCAGCAGCTTTGGGAGCGGTGGTGGCCATGGTCTGTGTTGCTGAGGTATGCAGCATTTCTAACACGGTATCCAATTTGCGCTTCAGGCTTTGGAGGTGGGCGGTGTGAGAGGTCAGCACCTGTTTCTGGTGGTCTAATCTGGATGCCTCAGCCGGATCCATGGCACCTATGGTTATGGCCCGTTCCAACTGTCACTAACCTGGAAGCATTCACCCCCTGCGAGTGAGCGGCAGCCGGGAGAGAAGTGAGGGCGGTTAAGGTAAGCGGTGACAATTACAGAGCTGCAAAATAAGTTGAAGCTGCATAAATAAAGAATAATAATAATAATATGAATGGGAGAGTGATTTTGACATGAGTGACCAGGAATACTTCACCTCCCTGTCCACTCTTGCTAAATCTCTACAAGGAGTCTCTAGGCCTCTAATATACATGATATCCTTTTGAAACATTGCCCACTATTGGGTGAAAAAGACAACTGAGCATTAAACAAGTCCTGCAATGAAAAGGGCGATATTAGAATCTTGCCCGAATCAAAAGGGCAAGATTCTGATATCATGGGCTTAAAGGGGAACTTTCACCCCAAATAAAGTCCCCCCAATAATTAGCCATCTAGCATTTAGCTTGCCATTAGTACTATTATCCAGCCTAATTACCACATTAGTCAGAAATCCTACTTCTGTGGAGACTGATAGACAGGCAACAGTGCTTTAGAGTCATCTACACACCTGCATCATCAGTCCTTTCTGGTAAGGCATCCTAGAGGAGACAAGAACTGACAGAGCAGGAGCCCACTTCTTCTTGTTTCCACTTCCATATGTATAATCTTTCCATTTTTCTTTTGCCTTTTTTGTCTAACAATATTCACACAAAATAAACTACAATGACCAGCATGCATTGTATTATGTACATCACACAAGTTATTCAGTCAAATGGCTCACACTACCCCTTTTCCAATCAGAATGTGGCATGCAACACATTTGAACACATTAACTACAGCCACCATGCATAGTCACAACTTTTGGTGTTACAAGTAAGAATATATGTGGTTCACATATGCTCATTTCCATTTCCAAAAGGCCTGCAAAATTGGGTCACCATACAGCCTTAGTTCAACTACAGACACCATTATCCTTACCAGTGGATAATGGATGCAACAGATCAGAATGTGGCATGCAATGCACTTGTACACATTAGCCACAGCTACCATGCATAGTCACAGCTTTTGGTGTTACAAGTAAGAATATATGTGGTTCACATATGCTAATTTTCATTTTCAAAAAGTCTGTAAAATCGCATCACCGTACAGCCTTAGTTCAACTACCAACAACATTATCCTTACCAGTGGATAGTGGGCGCGATAGTCAAACTGCTGGAGAATGACACTTTGCTTACACCTTGATGAGAAGTGGCCTGGAAGGCAGTTGCCTCACAGTCTGCCTATATTTTACTCTTAGGGCTGATCTGTGCAAAGCATTTTAATATTTCCCTACCCCTAACATACTATTTCTGTAATGTTCTGGTATAATGTATTATGCCATATGGTACAGTGCTACATTGCAGAGGACAATGTGTTACAGCACTAACAACTAACAAGTACAAAATAGATGCATTTTCTCTGTCCACATATGCTGGAAATTAGAATTCATAATTTTACTAACATGGACTGCTAGTAACTGTTTTTAGTTCTTTTAATCAGTGCCCTGTGCCCTGAAAGACTGAGATTGGATACTTGCTGGAATAATAGCATAAGAATATTGTGTGGTGTGGTAAGGGAGAGGTTAAAAACAAATCTCTCTGAGTTTTGTTTTCCCTCTTTGCTGTGATAAATAATTGAAGTCTGGTGTGGTGGGAGTGACTAATTGCTGTGTTTGTAATTGGTGGATTCCTGGCTTATATAGCAAGGAGTGAGAGAGCTCTGTAAGTTCATCAGTGCCCTGTGCCCTGAAAGACTGAGATTGGATACTTGCTGGAATAATAGCATAAGAATATTGTGTGGTGTGGTAAGGGAGAGGTTAAAAACAAATCTCTCTGAGTTTTGTTTTCCCTCTTTGCTGTGATAAATAATTGAAGTCTGGTGTGGTGGGAGTGACTAATTGCTGTGTTTGTAATTGGTGGATTCCTGGCTTAAATAGCAGATACATAGTGAATACTTGAACGTGTGAATCTTGCCTCAGTGTGTAAGTGCAGAAGTGTGGGAATTTAAAACAGGGGGAATTCAAATACAGGGGATTACACAGGGGAACACATTTATCAAACTTATTGTGCAGCTATTTTTGCCTGCCTGCCTTTTTATCTTGTGGTAACTGGCACATATGAGTGGTAGCATGATTGTCCATTTAACTCAGTGCACAAACTGCCATATGTTTGCACACCTGGAACAACCGTTCCAGGGTGTATACCTCTGTGGCAGATGTGAGCAAGTGGTCTCTCTGGAAGCTCGTATTAGAGATCTGGAGGGGCAGGTTGCAACATTGAGAAAGACGGACAATCTTGAGAGGGTTCTGCTGACTGAGCAGCAGGAAGCGGTGGTAGGTAGTTCTGGGGGTGGAGACTGCACAAAGCAAGAGCAGGTAGCCAGATGGGTTACAGTTAGACGTAGCAAGGGGGGTGGACAGAGAAATAGGGAGGACACTCCTGTGTTTACTAATCCTAACATATTTGCTACATTAAGTAATGATGTTGGGGATGCTGACACAGGAATGTCTTTGCTGGAGAGGACTGTTCTCTCTAACAGCCGAGTGAACAGCCCCTCTAGCACGGATGGGATCCAGGACTCAGGCAGACCTAGACAGATGGTGGTGGTAGGGGATTCTATTATTAGGAAGACAGACAGGGTAATCTGTCGCCAAGATCGCCACAATCGTACAGTTTGCTGTCTCCCGAGAGCTTGGGTTCGACATGTGGCTGATCGGGTTGATAGATTGTTGGGAGGGGCTGGGCATGACCCGGCTGTCATGGTACATGTTGGTACTAATGACAAAGTCAGTGGAAAATGGAGGTCCGTTAAGAAGGATTTCAGGGACCTAGGATATAAGCTTAAGCAGAGGACCTCTATTTTCTGAAATTCTACCTGTGCCACACGCTACATTAGAAAGGCAACGGGAGATTAGGGCGTTAAATGCGTGGATAAAGACTTGGTGTAAGCAGGAGGGGTTTGGGTTCCTAGAGCACTGGTCAGTCTTTTCCCTTGGGAGCAATCTTTATAGTAGTGATGGATTGCACCTTAGTGGAAGGGGGGCCACGGTGCTGGGTGATAGGATGGTTAGAAGGCTGGAGGAGACTTTAGACTAGAAAGGGTGTGGGAGGGAGCTGCAACACAGGCTGGGGAAGATAGTATAATTGAGTGAATGGGATTAGAGAAGGGTCATGGGGGTGGAGAGGGGGAATGGGCTAGTTCATCTAATAGGGAGTTGCCATTGTTACAGCCTGATAAAAGACAAATACATCTGAAAAAGAACTAAATCTTAAAGAATGGCAAAAAGATAAAAGGTATGCATGCAAATGCTCGCAGTCTGGCTGGTAAGATGGGGGAACTAGAAATGATTGCAGTACATGAGCAGTATGATCTGATTGGAGTGTCTGAAACCTGGTTAGATGATACGTATGACTTGGCAGTCAATCTAGAGGGTTATTCACTTTTTAGGAGGGACAGGGTTAATAAAAGGGGAGGAGGGGTATGCCTATATGTAAAGCAGGCCTTAAAACCTAGTTTAAGGGAAGATATAAATGAAGGGTCCAATTAAAAGGTAGAGGCCTTGTGGGTTGAAATACACACTGGGGGCACACATAATAAAAAGATATTGGTGGGGGTTTGCTACAAGCCACCTAATGTTGGGGAGTTGGAGGAAGCCCAACTTTTACTGCAAATGGAAAAGGCTGCTAGGTCAGCAAAGGTAATTATAATGGGAGATTTCAACTACCCTGAAATTGACTGGAGCAATATGACTTCAGGCACAACAAAGGGAAATATTTTTCTAAGTATGATAAATGATAATTTTATGTCCCAACTAGTAGAGGAGCCAACTAGAAAAGAGGCCTTGCTTGACCTAGTGCTCTCAAACGATTCTGACATTGTAAACAATGTGCAGGTAAGGGAACATTTGGGCAGCAGTGACCACAATATTGTATCCTTTGAAGTTTGTTATGAGAAACCCAATAGCAAGAGTTTAACCAAAACATTAAATTTCAAAAAGGCTAATTTTACAAAGTTAAAAGAAGCTTTAAAGGATATCCAGTGGGATATAATTTTCAAAGATAAAAATGCACAAGAGTCATGGAATGTATTTGAAATGCTCTTGGGCAAATATACATGTCAATATATACCATTGGGGAATAAGCACAAGAGAAGTAATGCAAAACCAATATGGATTAATAATGTGGTTAGCAGGGAAATGAGAAATAAAAAGCAGGCTTTTAAGGTGTTTAAGTCAAATGGGTCAGATGCATCATTTAAAAAAATATAAAGAATGTAATAAAATCTGCAAACAAGCAATTAAGCTAGCTAAAATAGAAAATGAGTGAAACATTGCAAATGAGAGCAAGAAAAACCCTAAACAATTCTACAAGTATATTAACAACAAAAAAGTTAAGGTTGATATTGGTCCTCTTAGGACTGAAACAGGTGAATTGATTAGTGAGGATAAAGCTATGGCTGACACCCTAAATACGTTCTTTGCATCAGTATATACAAAGGAAGCAGAAATGACAAGCTGTGGGCAAACAGACAAAACCATGGAATTTCCTCCAACATCTACATGGCTTACTGAGGACAAGGTCCAAAAGAGACTGGAAAGGGTTATAGCGAATAAAGCACCTGGACCGGACGGTATACACCCAAGGGTACTTATGGAACTTAGTTCAGTAATAGCAAAACCATTATACTTAATATTTATTGATTCGCTTTCATCAGGCATAGTGCCCTGTGATTGGAGGAAAGCTGATGTAGTTCCATTGTTTAAAAAGGGAGCAAGATCCAAACCAGGAAATTATAGACCTGTGAGCTTGACTTCCATAGTGGGTAAGATACTAGAAGGGTTATTAACTGACAGTATTCAGAACTATGTGAAGACAAACAATATCATTAGTAGGAATCAGCATGGTTTCATGAAGAACAGATCATGTCAGACTAATTTACTTGCATTTTATGAAAGAGTGAGTAGTAATTTGGACAGGGGAATTGCTGTTGATGTAGTATACTTGGATTCAGCAAAAGCCTTTGACACAGTGCCTCACAACAGGTTACTGCATAAATTAAAAGGCTTCGGTTTAGGTGGTGTTATTTGTACATGGATTGAGAACTGGTTAAATGATAGATGGCAGAGAGTTGTTGTAAATGGAACTTTTTCAAATTGGTCTAGGGTTGTAAGTGGGGTGCTGCAGGGTTCAGTCCTGGGCCCAATGCTTTTTAATTTGTTTATTAATGATCTAGAAGTGGGAATTGAAAGTAGCATCTCAATCTTTGCTGATGACACTAAGCTATGTAAGGAAATACATACAGAGCTTGATGTTTTTTCCCTACAGAAGGATTTAGATAAACTAAGTGAATGGGCAGAAAAGTGGCAGATGTCATTTAATGTAGATAAATGTAAGGTTATGCATTTGGGTTGTAGAAACAAACTTGCTACATATACTCTAAATGGGAAACAACTTGGGAAATCCTCATTAGAGAAAGATTTAGGTGTACTGATAGACAATAGTCTTCACAGCAGTGTGCAGAGTCACTCAGCTGCTGCAAGAGCAAATAGAGTACTAGCCTGCATAAAAAGAGGTGTAGAAGCAAGGGATGCTAATATTATCCTACCTCTGTATAAATCCTTGGTTAGGCCTCATCTAGAATATGGAGTACAATTTTGGGTGCCTGTTCTAAAAAAAGACATTACTGAACTGGAAAAGGTGCAGAGACGTGCAACAAAACTGATAAAGGTATTGGAGGATCTGAGTTACAAAGAGAGACTAGCCAAACTGGGTTTGTTTACATTAGAAAACAGACGTCTAAGGGGTGATATGATTACCATTTACAAATACATTCAAGGTCAATACAAAGAACTATCCAATGAATTATTTATGCAAAGAGCTGAGCTAAGAACAAGAGGTCATCCATTAAGACTTGAGGAAAGGCACTTTCGACTAAAACACATGCAGGGATTCTTTACAGTAAGGCCGGTAAGGCTATGGAATTCTTTGCCTCGGGATGTTGTGCTTGCAGATAATGTAACTGCATTCAAAAAAGCAATGGATGCCTATCTAGCACAGAACAATATTGACAGTTATGACAGATGGCTTCAAAGCAAATAGGATATTGAGCCGGGGAACTACACTGGAAATCACACACACACACACACACACACACACACACACACACACACACACACCTACACTGGAAATTGCTCCAGAGGGCTTTTTTGTTGTCTTCCTCTGGATCAACAGGGGTGTTATTGGCATGGGCTGGACTTGATGGACGCATGTCTTTTTTCAGCCTTATCTACTATGTTACTATGTTACTATGTTAATATACTTTATTCACTTAGTTTGCAATATAGCACCCCAAACCATTCTGTATAATCAAATAAAAGAACGTTACATGTAGCATATTTAATGCATATAACCATTAAAATGATTGAAGCACATACATAATCAATCACATATGATTCAAAACACAAACAACATAAACAAACAGACAAGCAATGCCATCACCACACTGCTAATATGTTTATAAAAATAAAATGACTAGAACACACACACACATATATATATATATATATATATGTATCCAAAATACTATTACTATGGTAGAATGGTATGACTCGCCCAGTAATATTCCAAACTAGAAAACCTTGTGTGATGGACCTCAGTCTCTAGTAACTAGATGTGAGACATAGCAGAATCCAACAGAATGAGTAGCTTCAGGTAGTATTTATTGAAGCTGTCCATCTGGAACCACTATGAGAAGAATAATCTATAATTGTCCGTCTCTCTGAAAGCCATGACCAGCCCAATAAGCATTTCATGCGCCCTAAGCATGTGTCCATAGGAAGACTGTCAGAAGGTAAAGAACATCTATTTAAATCATTTCTAAGGTTTGAAAATAGCCAACGGTATAATTCTCTATGGATATTATAAGACTAGAACACATATTTTGGTAACTAGTACGTGTCCCTGCAGACATATGTTAAGCTATTGTATCTTCACTCCCATCATTATGTCCATTGAGTTTTGTAAACTTCCCACTAATGATGGGGTATCTTTCTCTTTTTTTAAGGTGTAGCATTCTTCAGTTTAGAAATATTATTAATCACCTATAGTGAAGATGATTTTCTCCAGAATTCCTACAATTATTCTTAACTACCTCAGCATCAGTATACTGAACAGGAATCAAATCTATTGAAAGAAATAAAAACTGAACAATGCGTAGTCTTCTTGCCCTTTCTAGAATATTATGTTAGTGATACTGTTAATGAAGTGAAAAATGTATGGTGTTTTCTCTTTAGTTGGTTGTTGTTTAGATAGAGGTCTGCCTTCCTTTGGAGGTGGTGGCAACTATATATGGTTAAGGCTATGGCAGTTTCTATGTTCCTAAGAGTCCTGCAGCTTGCTCCACACTAATGCATTATCAGTGAAATGTTCAGTCCAATTGCATCATTATTCAGAGGAAGATTAGTACCATTACATGCCAAACCTGACAACATGATCTGGAGTTTTAAGCATGAGGCCTCCTAAGACATTACGTAGCAATACCCATGATTTAGATAAATGGAGATATCATAACAGTTAAGTAGACAGTCACCTTAAGATAAGTTTAGTTAGTTTTACAAATAATTAGAAACTACTTCAAGGATGTACTAGCCCTTTAGTTTAAATTTTTCTTTTTAGAAAATAACCTTTATTTGTGGTACAGTGTGGCTAAATGTTTATGTATTGGGCCAATATTAGCTCTGTGAGCTCTGTCAAGAATGAATCTTGACAGATGTCACACACTATGGAAAGGTCTAATAGAACAAAGAGTAATGTCTTCTATTAAACATAACTAATTAACAACCTGAAGAGAATTAGCATAAATGGCTACACTGTATCACAAACACAGAAAGATACATTTTTCAAAAAAAGTATTTATTTGACAGAAAAATAGCTTCTACATCATATTAGCAGTAGGGATGGGCGAAAGTTTTCGCTGTGTTCCTGTGAGAAATTTTGCGAAAACCACGTTGTTGTCCCCTTTTTCGCGGGAAAATCCGCTTTACAACTAATGATTCAATTTTTGGCATTTTTCACCCATTGGCAAAAATTTTTCCCCATTTTTTTCAATGACTTGAAAGTTTCCACCCATTGATTTACGTTGTTTTTGTATTTCCAGTATAAAAATGCAAAGTATTTGCAGAAGGCAGAAATAATATAAACAGCTACAGAGCGAGATAGACATGCTGTGTTGTTCTGCTGTGATATTTTGGCAAAATTGAATCAGGAGAGGCTCATAGTGACTGCTATCACTATGAGCAGCAAAAGGAGGAACTGGAAGGACACCTATTATGTGTCCACTGAGTCTGAGGAGGAGGAGGAAGTGATTACCAGTACTGAACCAATGCTGTCCAGTCCTCCAAAATCACCCCAAGGGATCCTGGGGAATTTAATGGGAAGGGAGGGAGAAAAGGGAATGGGAAGGGAAGGAGAAAAGACTAGTACTAGTGAGAGCAGGTCAGATCAGCTGTCTGTGCCTGCTGCAAGATGTGCTACTCCTGCTGCCAGTGCCACCATTGCTGTAACTGCAGCCACTAGTGTTGTACCTGCTACCAGACATGCTGCCTCTGCTGCCACTAGTGCTCTTCCTGCTTCCAGATGTGCTGCCCCTGCTGCCACCAGTGCAGTACCTGCAACCACCATTGTTGTACCTGCTGCCACATGTGCTGCCCCTGTTGCCAGTGTTGTACCTGTTTTCACCAATACTTTGCCTGCTGCTAGTGTGTTTTGTAGTACTCAGGAGGGGGGGGGAGAGGAGAAAATGACGCCAAGTGTGACAGCAAGGGACCGTAAGTCACACTTGCCATCTCCAAGCAGTCCCACCAGTGCTAGTATCACTACTACTAAGGTCCAGCAGCTTATTAGCATTAGGAGTATAGGAGTGGGTATTCAATATCCTCATATTACTAGTGACTATGAGGAGGAAGACTCTGTGGCTGACCTTGATGTAGTTGGTGTTATTAAAAGTAGCAGAAATGGTGAAGCAGTCGGAGTGGTAGGAGAAACATTTGAGAGTGTCCAGACTAGCGATCAAGGGCGCCCACACCATTCCTCTGGCTCTGGAGTCCTCCTCACCTTCCCTTTACTACAATGTCCAGATGGAACATGATCCTGAAGAGGCCAGTACTGGTGTTGGGGGAGGAGAGCAGGCTCAGAATTAATATCACTACCACCAGCAGGAGCACAGATCAGCTGCATGTGCCTGCTGCTACTGCTGCTAATCTGCCATCTTCTTCAGGTCAAAAGAAATGGCAAGTGTGACATTAGGGGACCCTCTGTCACATTGCTTGTCACCTCCTCCAAGCAGCAGTGAGATGTCTGGAATAGAGCAGCAGCACGTAGGGACTAGTAGGGGTGGTCACGATGATGCTGGAGAAGCTGGGGTGGAAGAGATATTGATGGCCTTTTTAGCAGAAACTAAGAAGGAATGGGAGACAGGGATGAAGATGGGCATCACCACCAACACTAGCAGTGACATTTTATAATTTGAGGAATTTGCAACTGCTCTAATTCCTTCTGATACTGAGTTGCAAGGGCAGCAGGATGCTGAGGAGCAAGCTAGTGTGCCATAGACCACCGTGGACACAGTGGGAATGGGGTCAATAAATGATGCGGGACTAGGACTAGGGATGGGAGAAACTTTCCACCTCAAACTGAGTTCGGCGAAAAATGACATTTTCCACTTGGCGAAAAATTTCCTGCAAAAAGTGCAGATTTTCCACTTTTTTCTGCTTTTTTCGCCCATCGAAATGAATGGGAACATTGAAGTTACACACAACACATTTCAAATAATATTTTATTTCCCAAAGGCACAGTATTAAAGGGGCATGAGGGTGCCTGTGTTGGTGGGGTGTGGGGAAAGAATCAGTTGAACAGGGGATGATTTTTGGGGGGGTTGTTTACTGGGATTGGGGGGCACTTAATAAAAAAATCCTAAATAAAAGAAACGTAAAGAAAAACCATAAGACATGGTATAAAGGGATCTGAGGAGGGTGCCTGTGTTGGTGAATGAATGAATGAATCATTTGAACAGGGAATTTGTTTTGGGCGGGTTTCTTGACTGCTATTGGGGGGACAGTTAAAAAAATAAATCAATAAACTAAAATAAGACATTTGCATTTAAAGTGACAGAGACAGGAACCCCCTGACATAAGCTGCCACTGGGGTGGACTGATATTTTACTTGATAGAGTATTTTGTAGAGGATAATTTGTTTGATTTGTTGTTAGCGGCCTTTGTAGGACTTAGACTTATTAGAGGCCCAAGCCCTGAAGAAACATTGATTTGTAGGACTTAAGCTAGTTTGGCACAAGCCCTAAGGAAACATTGATTTGTAGGACTTAAGCTAGTTTGGCACAAGCCCTAAGGAAACATTGATTTGTTGGACTTAAGCTTGTTAGAAACACAAGCCCTGAGGAAAAAAATAAAAATGTCCTACTGGCCTAATGTTAGCAGGTCATGTTGGCCTGTGGCCACTCTCAAATGTCCTCCTGAGTTCTGAGTTGCAACTGTTGTTCATACTACTGCTGCTGAGTTGTTTAAGCAGCAGGATGATTAGGTAGCTGAAAGGGAATGGGATCAACAATAGCAGTAACGTGAAGATGGATGATGAAGCTTCCACTTGCAAAGACTGAATCCAATGATGTGCCTGAGGCAGTAGCAGCAGTATAAGTAGACCCCTGTCTGGTGTGGTGGAAGAGAATCGCAAGCAGTGCATCAAGCGGCATCTGAGGAGATTCCATCCCACAGAATATGCTAAGACAGTAGCAGGGAGGTTGTCATGTGTCCTTAGCGGGGTCTGGTCTGATGAGAGCCACAGTTCCTGCTTCAAGGGAAGAAAAAATGCATTTGAATAAAACACACCCGTGATTTTGGAGGAGGGGCAGTGAGGATTTAATGGCCAACTTCTTCATTTCTCCACATAGACTGGTGGCTACTTATTGTGCTGCTACTGCCTCAGGTGCATCTTTGGAGTCAGTCGTGACAAGTGGAACCTTCATCATCCATCTTCCATGTTTCTGCTATTGTTGATCCCATTCCCTTTCAGCTGCCTAATCATCCTGCTGCTTAAACAACTCAGCAGCAGCAGTAGGAACAGCGGTTGCAACTCAGGACTCAGGAGGACATTTGACAGTGGCCACTGGCCAACATGACCTGCTGGCATTAGGCCAGTAGGGCATTTTTATTTTTTTCCTTGGGGCTTGTGTTTCTAACAAACCTGAGTCCTACAAATCAATGTTTCCTCAGGGCTTGTGCCTCTAAGAAGCCTATATCCTACTAATCAATGTTTCCTTAGGGCTTGTGCCAAACAAGCGTAAGTCCTACAAATCAATGTTTCCTTAGGCCTTGGGCCTCTAATAAGTCTAAGTCCTACAAATCAATGTTTTGTCAGGGCTTGGGCCTCTAACAACAAATCTAACAAATAATCCTCTACAGAATACTCTATCAAGTCAAGTATCAGTCCACTCCAGTGGCAGCTTATGTCAGGGGGTTCCTTTCTCTATCACTTTACATACAAATTTCTTATTTTATTGATCTATTTTTTTTATTAACTGTCCCCCCAATACAGTCATGAAACCCCCCAAAACAAATTCCCTGTTCAAATGATTAATTCATTCACCAACACAGGCACCCTCCTCAGACCCCTTTTATACCATGTCTTATGGGGCTTTTTATTTATATTTAGGATTTATCGTATATTAACTGCCTCCCCCCAATTCCAGTAAACAAACTCCCCCAAAAATCATCCCCTGTTCAACTGATTCTTTCCCCACAGCCCACCAACACAGGCACCCTCGTGCCCCTTTTATACTATGCCTTTGGGAAATAAAATAATATTTGCTATGTGTTGTGTGTAACTTCTTTGTTCCCTTTGATTTCAATGGAATGAGCTAGGCGAAAAACACAGTAAAAAGCGTAAAATCAGCACTTTTCTCCGGAAATTTTTCGACAAGCGGAAAGTGTAATTTTTCATCCATTTCAGTTTGAGGAGGAAATTTTCGCCCATTCCTAATTAGCAGTCTATAATTCTCCAGTACAGAAATATATTGTAATAAGCAGAGTCTGTAAATTAAACAGATACTGGACAACAAGTAAGTCTGATGCAAGTCTGAGGCAAGCCAACTGAACTATCTAGGACAAATAAAAATTACCCAAATTCCCATTGATTTAAAATGGACTTTTAACCTCTTGAATGCCAGAGAGGTCTCTAACATATTACTTTGCAAAGCATTGGAGACCTCTCTAGCATTCAAGGGGGTTAAAATCCCTATTCAAATTAATGGAAAGTTTTATTCGGTCTCGATGGTATAGATGGTTTGCTCCAGATATACACATATTCTTCTTAGTACATTAACATTTTTGTGTACTTGTTTAATGTCACTTTTTTCCTTTCATCAGTAATTCCCAAAAATAAGGTAATGAAATAACAGAAGGCTGAGGGTGCATTAATACTGTGCTAATCTATTTATTGATTCTCAGTTTTTCAGTAGATTATGTCTCTCGTACCATTTTAATTTCCGTGATATGCACGTTTTACAAAGTGATAGTTCCAGAACATAACTCCAATATTGAAAACAGAATATTAATGCTAAAAAACTCAAATGAAACACATAATAAGAAATGTGTGAATTATCAGATGATCAGTCATACACCTGTCTCAGAACAACATTCTCATTGTGTTCTTAAAGGGATAGTAATGTTTCATAATAACAGTAGCTCTAATTAATCATCATAGTATATAGGCCACGGAGAGTGTTACTTCAATTCTGTCAGAGTTGTAGTGCAAGAGTAATTCAATGATAAAGTATCCCTCTCCTGCCCCTTTTACTGGTGTAACACTGCTCAGCCAGATCAGAAGGGAGGTGCCCAGGTAGACTGCAGAGAGGGACAATCTTCAATTAAGATAAGGGAAAAACCCGAAAAACTTGTCAAGGGGGTCAGGGCTTTCATTGTTCTCATATTAAGAAGATTGTCCCCTGCGGTTATCTGTCTGGCTATGGACTGCATTCCACATCTGAGAAGAGATGGCTTACACTAGGTAAAAGGGGCAGGAAGGGAATCTTTGCTTGTGAATATCTCTCAAACCATAAAGGTTTGAGAGATAAGACTTATATCGTTCTTCATGTTTTTTTAATGCCTACAAAATAAAATAAAGATAAAACGAAGTATTACTATGCCTTTAAAGTGGACCTGTCACCCTATGTCATATTTACTTTATTTTGCCTATATTCTGTAATAGCAATTTTTTCAGTGAAACAGTTTTGCAAAATTAACCTTTATATTTTGATGACACAATCTGATACTTTATGCTAATTCCCTGCACAGTAGGCTAATTAAATATATTTCAGGTCAAACTTAACACTTACTGTGCTATTAGAAATGTCCCCTTTGTGATTGGGTTCTGTCTAGATTAATTCAAATCGCAGTGTGTGGCCAAGCACATAGACTAAGTAATATGAAGACCCAAAAAGTGCCACCAAAATATATATGTAAATTTCTCAAAAGCTAGTAATGTTACAAAACAAATAGCTAGTACAATATATTGCAACAAATATATTAACATATGCAAATTTGACAGGCACTCTTTAATATATTTAAACCCTAAGATGTGAAAGATGTATGCATGGGAGTATCTTCAACATTGAAAGGGTTAAAGCAGATATGTGTGCATGTGTCCAAACACAGGCATACCCCAGAGTAGTAGTAATACAGTGAATCACAGGGACAGTCTCTTTACACCAAGTCTAATGGTTCTCAAATTGAGTTCTTCCCTTTTCCTTGAGAAACATTGCCCAGTACCTCACTTCAGAAACCCCCAGCCAGGAGCTTTTACTTTTTACTCTTAGGTAGAGATGGGATAAATATTTTGCCTCAAATTAGAAAAGTGGGGATTCCTATGAAAGTGTTGTTTTTTCCCACTTTTTTCCAACCTACACCAAATAACCTCCTGTTTTCCTGCAGTGGTAGCTGTAAAATCACTCATCTGGCCCTCAGCCTTATCCAAAGGGAGACATAAAACCACACATACTAACCCCCCAGTCATATCCTACTGCATTTGTAGGTATAGATCCACACATATTAACCCCACAGCCTGGTCCCACAGAAACAATACAACCATGCATAGTGACCCACAACCTTGTCCCACCAACTGGTAGCCATATAGTCACGCATACTGATCCCCAGCATTATCCCACTATAGCCATACCACACATACTACTTACCTCTGAGTTCCAACCTTTTCCCATTGTACTGAGAACCATAAAACTACACAAAATAAATCTGAGCCCCGTTAGGATGTCTTGGGTATAGACGGAAGTGGCAAATTACAGGTTTTCTGTGAAAATTTCTCACTCTTAGGGTTAAAGGGATACCCTCATTAAGTTCAGAAGGACTGCCACTATTTGCTTCCCCTGGTAGAACCCTTTGTTGGATCAGTGCAAAGCCCAGGGTAACGATCGGCCCTTTTTGCTCCAGACAGTCTGCAGTGTCCTCTATACAGTGCCTCAATGAGCTTCCATATCCCACTCTGGGGGCTTTTTCAGGTCCCATTTGGAGACCACTTTTACAGGAGCACATAGCTCCTTTCCAGACTTCATCCCCACAACAGAAGTTCGCTGCAGTCTCCTAACTTCTCCAAGGACCCTAGGAAAAGCTGAACAAAGATGCTACAGTTGCTGGAAATGCTGCGTTTATAATTTGGATGGATGCAAAGTGTTTCCATAACCTTTCTATGTTATGGGCTCTGTTGGTGCTGCTCTTGGTGCTTGCTCTGGCGAGCAAATTATAACAAAAATGTGAAAAAAGTTAATCAGTCACTGTATCATTGTAACATAGCTGATAAAGTTTAAAAAACAAACAAACAAAAACATCTATGAAGTTCATCCTTTACCATATCACTTTTGCTGATCCAGAGTAAGGCAAAAATCCCTGTTAAAGTGATTTCTAATTAAGCCGGAAATTATGAAAAAAAAAAAAAATTTTGTTCCTGAAAACAAAAGGCAGTTGGATGTTTTTCTGTATCAAAATCCTATCTGAATTGAATCCAACTGTCATAATTCTCTCTATATTTCTGAGACAGAAAAGTATCCAATACTTTTTTTATAGCATCTACAGTACCTACAGCCACTGAAGGTAAAAAAATCCACAACCTTACTGTCATTAAAGTAAAGAAAATTGCCTTTGTTTTGCTCAAAAGTGTCTTTCCTTGTTTTTTGCTTAGCTCTTTCAGTAAATAGTGCCTCAGATAGTTGTTTATTGGCCTTGAATATATTTGAAAATAATAATCCTATCCCCCTTAGAAGTCTCATCTAATGTTAACAAATCTACTTTGGCTAGTCTTTCTTTACGGATAAAATATTGCAATCCGTTTATCACTTTTGTTACATGTCTGTCTGTTTTTTCACTTCAGTAATGTCTTTCTTAAAGGGATAATAATACTTAAAATGTAAAAAAAAATATGTTGTGGGGTTTATCCCCCTGAGCAAAACAAGGGTACTCCCACTGCTAAAAGGTGTTTTTTTCAAATACAGCTCAAAGTTGAATATTTTAGGTGCAATATCACTGTGGCCTGAAATTATACAGTGGCACTGTTGCTACACCAGCAGTTGGAGTGCCCTTGTTTTACTCAGGAGTCAGGAAGGAATTTTTTTACCCACTTGTGTCTAAATTGGAAATGGCTTCAGAGGGCTTTTTTTTGCCTTTCTCTGGATCAACAGGGGTATTTTTGGCATGGGCTGGACTTGATGGATACGTCTTTTTTCAGCCTCATCAACTACGTTATTATGTTACTACGAATTTGCCTTTAACAATCAATTACATGACTCCTTACAATGTTCACCATTTTTTGCTGCTCTTGGATGTAACCCTCGTTTGGGGCTCACCAGAAGGAGTTCCATTGGTGGATACTTTGGTCGAGGATTTGAATTATCTTTGGAATATTATTCATTTCCAACTATCCAAGGCCTTCACTGCTCATAAAGTGGCTGCAAATAAGTCAGGCTCCTGTTCTTTGTCCAGGTGATTCTGTATGGTTATCTACCACAAACCTACTATTACTTATGCCCTCCCTTAAATTCAGTCCCCGATTCATGGGGTCTTTCAAGATCACTAAAGAGATAACTCCTGTTACTTTTCAACTGGCCCTTCTATCCTCTTGGCATATTCCTAACAAGTTTCATGTCTCCCTCCTTAAACAAGTGGTCCTCAATCGCTTTTCATCACCTCCTCCTCCCCCTCCTCCTCTTGTCATGGTCCAAGGCAAACCAGAGATACATCTATCCTTGATTCTAGAAAATGTAGGCGTTCCCTTCAATACTGTATTGACTGGAAGGGATACGGCCCAGAGGACCGGTCCTGGGTTCCTGCTAAAGATGTACATGCCCCTGACCTAGTAAAATCCTTTCATCATACTTATCCTCTTAAGCCTGTCACCCTGAGGGCTCCTCTTGAGTGGGGGGTACTGTCAGCTCCTTTGCAGACTTCTACTTTTTGACCTCTTTCCTACTCCTTACCTTTCCTGGCTTTCATTTTCTCATTGGGCCCTGAGGGTTTTTAAGGTCTTTACCCTGGGCCCGATTATTGAGTTCAGTCTCAGCATTGTGGCTTCTGCTTGATGTCTTGTCCTGACTTTGACTCCGTTTTTGTATTGGACTTCCCGGTTGTTTTGATCCCTGGCACACATCTTGACTTCGTCTTGCTTCATCCTTGTGACTCCTTACACTCCTGGTTGTGACCCTTGCCTATTCTCCTGACTCTGACTTTTGATTACGTACTCTGTGTCCTGTTGCTCCTGGTTACCTCGGACCACATGACCAAGTAAGCGTATTCCATTTCCCTTACCTTTGTTTCTCAAGTGTATTGCTGTTCATCCTCGTGGGCCTCTCTCAGCTGTACTGGGTTTAATTCCCGGTGTTTGCAAGTTTCTGAGTCCTCCGGTGCTGCACTTCCTTACATCTGCACTGTCTCCTCTGTTTGCCGCTGGACTTTTATCAGACCTGTCTTCTGCCCTGTCGGCAGGGTCCTGCTGTGGCCAACAGTAAAGGTTCAGCTACTGATATTGTCTGCAGTCTGGTGCAGGGAGATGGGCTTGAGGTGGCATTATCCTCCACTCTGCTGCCCTGCTCCTCTCAGAAGACAGTTGAGTCTGGTCACATTCTTGCAAATTTAACAGCTTCTGGGTACCCTGACTGTGAGTTTGCCTGCTATACTTGCCTGCTATACTGCTATACTGTGCTATACTGTGGCAAACCCTTTGCATTATAGGGCACCACTAAAAATGTCCATTGCTTTGCAATCCATTGGAGACCTCTCTAGAATTCAAGGGGTTAAATCCCCATTTAAATCAATTAAAAAATATATGTTTTTCTCCTTATAGTGTACATGGTTTGCCCCAAATCTCCTCCACTTTTTTTTTGTTTGTTTGAATGTACGGCCCTTAGTACAGAGGAGATCACACAATAATCTTCCCTTTATATATGCCTGCTACTGGGGTGGTGACATTATAATACTATTATTTGTCTTCTTAATGGGATAGTAATGTTTCAAAATAAAAGCAGCTCCAGTTAATCTTCATAGTATTTGTGCTATGGAGAGTGTTCATTCAATACTGTCAGAGTTGTAGTTCAAGAGTAATTGAATAATAAAGTACCCCCTCCTGCCCCTTTTACTGATGTAACACTGCTCACCTCAGAACAGAAAGGTGGTGTCCAGATGACTTGCAGAGAGGGACAATCTTCAATTAGCATAAGGGAAAAACCTGAAAAAAACTGTCAAGGGAGGCAGGGTTTTCAGTGTTCTCTCAATAAGAAGATTGTCCCTGACTGTGATCTGTCCAGTCTTAAGACCAGATTCCACATCTGAGGGGAGGTGGCGTACACTAGGTAAAAGGGGCACAGAACACTGGGGAATTATTGAACTGGCTTTTCCCATTCTGGGTCTGTTTGTGGTGCCTGTATCCTCCAAGGACACTGCCTTGGGGTCTCTGGTCCAGAACACCCACTTAGGGCAATTGCCCATTTTCTACATATTTTTGGAGACTACTGTGGTAGTACTTTCTTGCACCCATTCTTGATCTTAACCTGTCTGCCTTAGCTGACTGACTGACTGAGCCTTTGGGTGTTATTCATCTCCACAGTTGAAGTCTTAGCCTGCTCGGTACTACAGGGACTATGGTCTCACTTTCCCCCGGTATTAACAATCCTGGTTGTGGTATCAGACCACAAATAGGGAAGCCTACACTTCAGGGGTCATTAGTCCTACTTTTACTAGAGTATCCTCTACCTAACTCTGTGCTGTATTAGTATCTGGCATTCTATCTCTAGCATATCTGTTTAAGTTCTCCTGGGACACTTCTGGAGCCCCACCAGGGCACCAGCCTCCTATCCTGGTCAGGGTTTTGGTTCAACTGGGGTCAGACATCTGGCTTTGCGGCCAGCACCTTTACATGGCTGTGGTGCCGCATGGGAGTCTGGTGACAGGCACCACACCTGAGCTTTGCTTCCCAGCATCGCTCCCAAGCATCCTACACTCCAGAGTGTCTAGTTATCTTTGACAAACTCTCCTTATCTGGTTTCCATTTGTACAAACCAAACACATACACAGGCATAATACTGCAAGACATAAAAAATAACATTGATGTGGCTTCAAGACTTGGGGGGGGGGGCTACACATTGTGAAGTGATGTCCTTTGGTCCTTAAAGAGCTACATTTTCCTTTTAACTCTCTCAATACCTGACATGTTCACTTCAAGTGATGGTAATGTTTCACAATAATACAATCTCCAAATAATCTTCATGGAGAGTGTAATTTCAATACTGTCAGAGTTGCAGTTCAAGAGTAATTGAAGGAAAAGTATCCCCTCCCACCCCTTTTACTGATGTAACACTGCTCATCTCAGAGCAGCAAGACTGTCCGGATGGATCACAAAGAGAGACAATCTTCAGTGTGCATAAGCAAATACATGAAAAACCTGTCAAGGGGGGCAGGGTTTTGCTTATGTTCACAGTCCCTTGCTGTTACCCAGATTCCACATATGAGGGGAGGTGGCTTATACTAGGTAAAAGGGATGGGAGGGGGATACTTTATCATTCAATTAATCTTGAACTACATCTGGCAGTATTGAAATAACACTCTCCATGGCCCAAATACTATGAAGATTAAGTGGTGCTGCTGCTTTTGTGAAACATTACAATTCCTTTCAATACAAGATTGTTACCTACACACTATTGTAAAGCTCCTACACTAATCCCAGGGTTGCCAGAGCCCACACCTGTACACTCGATACCTATAGATCCAGGGGACAAGCAAGAACCTCAACCTACAGAGACAGGTGTCCTATCACTGTGTCTGTGTCCCCCTCTGTGTGTGTCTGTATGCATATCTCTTGCGTGCATGTGTGTGCGGATATCTGTTGCATGCATGTGTGTTTGTGTGATGCATGAATGTGTCTTTGTGTATGTCTGTGTCTCAGTGTGTATATATGTCTCTCTGTGTGTTTTGCATATATATATATATTTATAGTGAAATTTGTGTTCTATCCTCTGTGTCATTTTTTTATTTTAAACATTGTTTGGATTAATTCGGGGGTTCTGCTCGTCACCGGGTTCTGTTTCTCATTTGAAGACAGACTGGCATGGATCATTTACAAGGCACAATTATTAAATTATAAGATGTCCTAGGCGTCTTTCCATTTATGGACCCCAACAGCTCCGTATGAATTAGCGGCACAAACTTAGTGGCGCTGAGGGGGCCAATATATGTATGTTTAAAAGTAATATGTTTAATATATACATCATTATTTTTAAGGGCTGATACATACATATGTATCATCACCTTTAAAAGGCTTATGCAATTAAAGAGCTTTGGGTTCTATTGTTCTAATTGGAAACACGTCATAAGGACACTGAAGTTGATGAAATGGTCATTGATAGGTCAGTCAGACTTTAAATGAGTGGACGTCAGCATTGTTTGATTGTAGTAACAAGGTTAAGCAAAATGCATTGATCTGATCATTAAAATGCATTGATCAGATTGTTAAAAGCACCTCTTTGTCATTTTTACACCTGACTTGTTGCCCTGTCATACAGCTCACCACCCAGAAATATCCATGTTTTAACTGAACAATAAAGGTACTGTGTTTTGATTTTACTTCAAAACATTTGACTTGTGGTTATTGCATTGGTGCGGTCACAAAGTTGCAAGTGTTTCCACTCAGTCCACTCCATTTTAACCCCTTAAGGACCTGCAGCGCACGCACGCGGGAGTCACTTAAGGATCACGGAGCATTTTTTAAATCAGATTATGGACTCCCCGAATGGCTTGCAGCTGCACGGGGAGCCTGGAATTCCATGACGGTCCTGGCATGTCATGGGTCCTTAACGCAAATCCAGCCATGACGTCAAGGGTCCTTAAGGGGTTATAATTTAAATTTATTTTCTTACACATGGCAATGAGTTGTGGGGTGTGAGTTTGATTCCAGAGCTTGGCAAAAGTCCTTCTAGTAGCAAGTTTGTCAATTCAATAACCTATCAATTGGTTTATTTAGGAGGAAAGTCCAGGGCCCTAAGAAAGAATCCTATCCATCAGGCCATTACTAATGCACAAACATTAGTGACACTTGGACTAGACCACCAGTGTGGTAAAAAGTTCCCGCAATGCCACAACCCATCCAGTGGAGGTAATCTGAGCTCTTGTCCATTTTGAACAGACAAACTAGAGTGAGGTACCATCTTTGAAGTGTTTTAAACTTTTGTTTCATATATTTTGCACACAAATAGATGAATGTTTGATGTGGTCCCTTTTTACTTTCCAATCTTCTATATCTATGAGCTGGCCAACATTTATCTCCTCTTTAAGGAAGCTTAAATTTAGAAGATCATATACAGAGTATCATATACAGTAGAAATCATATCCTTAGACCTTTAGTTCATAACACATGTTCTCCCTATAAAAGAGCGTTTACTGGTATGCTTTTTTTAAAAAAATCTGTATTTTGGATAAGATCTTGAATCTGAACATAATAATAAAAAGTTAGGAGATGTTCTGTTAAAAAGTCAAAGGATATGAATAACTAATTGATATATATATATGTATATATATATATATATATATATATATATATATATATATATATATATATATATATATAAATCTGGAGAGACCACAGGGTTCAATATGTTGAAAAAGCTGGGGTGAAGGATCAGCTATTATTTAGGATCATTAATAAACAAATTAAAGAGCAATGAGACCAGGACTGAACAATGAGGCTCTTAACATAAAAATATTAAACAAACCAAAAAAGGTCAAATTTTCAACATATCTCTGCATCATTTAACCAGTTCTCCAACCATGAACAGATTTTGCCTCCCATGCCTGTCTTTTAATTTATGCAGTAAGATTTTGAGATGCATAGTAATTTTGCAAAATGCACAATATACTATTTTAAATAGTAGGAAATAAACTGCACCACCCTATTTATGAGTAAATATTAACACTGAATGATATCAGTGAGGGTGCCAAGTGGTAAAGAACAAATATACACAAAAAATAAAGAAAAAGAAGCCACCCATAAAGGCACACCTAAATTTACAAATTACATCAAGTAAATGGCTTGCCTTTGATAAGACACTTCTCATTCTATCCAATAGAGAATAATTGGACACTCAATTAAAACTATAACATCTTTATTGAAAAAAATAATAACAAAATACGAGGGAAGTGTGAAGGTATATATGGATCACCAGAACACAATATACTAGATCAACAGCTGTAACGTCTGGGCATCACATACCGTACTGTGCAAAAGTCTTAGGCAAGTGTGGAAAAAATGCTGTAAAGTAAGAATGCTTTCAAAAATAGACATGGGAATAGTTTATTTTTTATCAATTAACAAAATTATTGTGAGTGAACAGAAGAAAAATCTAAATCATATCAATATTTGGTGTGACCACCCTTTGCCTTCAAAACCGCTTCAATTCTTCTAGGTACACTTGCACACAGTTTGTTAAGGAACTGGGAAGCCAGGTTTTGCCAATCATCTTGGAAAACTAATCACAATTCACTGTATTTAGGCACCCTCAGTTGCTTCTCTCTTTCTTCATGTAATCCCAGACAGACTCAATGATCTTGAGATCAGGACTCTGTGGGGACCATACCATCACTTCCAGGACTCCTTGTTCTTCTTTACGCTGAAGATAATTCTTAATGACTTTTGGCTGTATGTTTGGGGCCATTGTTATTCTACAGAATAAATTTGGGGACAATCAGATGCCTCCTTATGATGTTGCATGATAGATAAGTATCAGCCTGTACTTCTCAGCATTGAAAAGACCATTAATTCTGACAAAATCCCCAACTCCATTTACAGAAATGCAGCCCCAAATTTGCAAAGAACCTCCACACATTGTATTGCATAGCTGAGTCGCTTGGCCTTGTTTCCACTTTGGAGGCATGGGTTTTTAGCCGCAAGTCTTCCATTTAGACCACTTCTGACCAGACTTTTCCGGACAGTAGATGGGTGTACCAGGGTCCCACTGCCAATTCTGAGCTGATGGAACTGCTGGACATATTCCAATTGCAAAGGTTAGTAAGCACTGCGTCTTCGGTCCTCAACATTGCCTGTTTCTTTGTGCATCTTCAAAAGAGCTTAGACAGTTCATCTGGAAACCCCTGTCTGCCTTGCAATTTCTGCCTGGGAGAGACCTTGCTGATGCAGTATAACTCCTTGTGTCTTGTTGCTGTTCTCATTCTTTCTATGGTGTATGACTGTTGACATTAAAGTTCCGTAACCTCACCTTGTTAGCAGAGTTTGGCTGTTCCTCACCCATTTTTATTCCTCCTACACAGCTGTTTCTGTTCTAGTTAATGGTTGTGTTTCAACCCACATATTAAATTGATAATTATTAGCACCTGTTTGGTATAATTGTTTAATCATACACCTGACTATATGCCTACAAAATCCCTGACTTTGTGAAAGTGTACCTAGAAGAATTGATGCTCTTTTGTAGTCAAAGGGTGGTCACACCAAATATTGATTTGATTTAGATTTTTCTTCTGTTCACTCATTATAATTTTGTTAACTGCTAAAAATAAACTATTAACATGTAAATTTTTAAAAGCATTCTTACTTTACAGCATTTTTCCATACCTGCCTAAGACTTTTTCACAGTAAACTTATGCTCAGTTAGTAATCTTTCTAGTATCTTACACTCTACAGAAGTCATCCTCACTGGTTTATATTTCCAGGTTTAGATCTTGCCCTCTTTCAGAAAGTTACTACATCTGCTTTCCTTCAGGCACTATGCCTGATTAAAGTGAATTGAAAAATAGTAAGCCTAATGGCCTTGCTATTACTGAATTAAGCTGCTTAGGTACACTTGTCTTTATGCCATGAGGCCCAGGTACTTTATTCACCATAACTTCTTCCAGGCCAGTTTGGATTCTGTCCTCAGTCAGTACTCCATATACATGCAAGAGAAATGCAGAACATGTTTCTGTTTTCCCAAAGCCTATCATGGTTGCATTCTTCAAAAATATAGAAGAAAATAATTGGTTCAAGCTGCAAGCTATTGCTTTATGCTAAGCACCTATTTCATTTTTATGTGGCCCAATTTTAATCATAATCTTTCTGCCATAAATTTACTTGAAAAGAAACCTTTAGAATCTTTTATGCTCAGTGTTAAAATCTATTGCATTTTTCATAATTTTTTTTTGATGCAGCTGACCTTCTGTCTGAAATAATTAAAACATAATCTGCATTTTTGTCTTTGAAAATTACTTATAGTTCAATCCTTGTTATTCGGTTCTTCATAGCAAATTTCAAATGATACCAATTTATTATCACTGCTGCCCAAATGCAGCTTTACCTGTATATTATGTTCTATTTCTGAAACAATAAACTTACTATGGTTTACCACACAGATCAAATAATAATGTTCTTCTGTATGCTATTCATAACCAAAAGCTTTGTTAAGAGACTCATAGAAAGGTTTTTATGATCCTCTTGACAAAGAACCCTTAGGAATGAAATGTGTAGTGCAGAACAATATTGTGTGGCAAGCCATAGACAGCTGATCGGTCCAACATCAGCTTGCGGTGGGATGATTTGGAGGATTAAATGCTATCCATGTGTTTTTCTGGGCCAGGAGTATTTCATACAAGATATCTAAGCCATCTGCTGATTTTTTTTTTAATTATATATGGTTATGTGTATTTTGCTTTTCCCATAAGGCAAACGTGTTAATTATTGTGGAAAAATGTTTTCAACAACACAAGCATAAACTCTACACATGGACATCATCCAATGGCCAATGCAGAAATCAAACAGATTATATTCTTGGTAGAACAAGGTGGAAAAGTCCTTTCCAGTCAGCAAAGACACTAGCAGAGGTGGATTGTAGAACAGATCATGAGTTTCTGGTGGCAAGAATGTGAGCCAGACTCAAAAAGGTGGTATAAAACGATCTCCCAACAAGATTATATATAGGAAATTTCCCATTGGAGTACACTCTTGAGGTGAATACCCACTACAGTGCCCTAAGTTTTGGGCTGAAATTCAGAAAATGATGACAAAGTTGGCATAGAGCCATTTATCAAAACCGCAAAAAGAGGTGGTTCTCAGATGACGCTATTAAGATTCCTAGCAAACAATAAGGAGCAGAATTAAGGGTTTATTAGAAGAATTAAAGCTGCTGAATGAGAAGTTACAGTGACATGCAAGATGGGATTAGTAGTAGGGATGGGTGAAAATTCCTACCTCAAACTGAAATCAGCAAAAAAATGGCACTTTTCGACTGATGAATAATTTCCATCGAAAAGTGCCAATTTTCCACTTTTTCCCACTTTTTTCGGCTAGCTCGTTCCATTGAAATCAATGGGAACTTTGAAGTTAAACACAACACATAGCAAATATTATTTTATTTCCCAAAGGTATATTATACAAGGGGCACGAGGGTGCCAGTATTGGTGGGGTGTGGGGAAAGAATCAGTTGAACATGGAATGTTTTTTTGGGGGGGTTTGTTTACTGGGATTGGGGGCAGTTAATACAAAATAAATCATAAATACAGGGGGACAGTTAATAAATCAATAAAATAAAATAAGACATTTGTATGTAATGTGGTAGAGACAGGGACACCCTGACGTAAGCTGCCACTGGGGTAGACTGATACTTGACATGACAGAACATTTTGTAGAGGATAATCTGTAAAATTTGTTGTTAGAGTTAGGGGCCCAAGCCCTGAGGAAATATTGATTTGTAGGACTTAGACTTGTTTGGCGCAAGACCTAAGGAAACATTGATTTGTAGGACTTAGACTTGTTTGGCAGAAGCCCTAAGGAAACATTGATTTGTGGGACTTAAGTATAACGGTTTGTTTGACACACAGACACAGTGGTTTAGGATAAAACACAGTTTTATTGAAATCACAGTAATAAAATAACCTTCACAGGTCCTGTAGTATATCAGCAGAATAATACAGACACACGACCGATTATCTATACATATGCCTACACGGGTCCAGCATAAACATAAAGTCCACAACAGTCTATACTGACACAGGTCAGGCAGATGATAATGGATTCCCAGGAGCAAGGTTCTGCAGGGGTTAATGTTCTTCTTAGAGTGT
This sequence comes from Rhinophrynus dorsalis, assembly GCA_037306005.1. Taxonomy (NCBI): domain Eukaryota; kingdom Metazoa; phylum Chordata; class Amphibia; order Anura; family Rhinophrynidae; genus Rhinophrynus; species Rhinophrynus dorsalis. The sequence goes on along the minus strand of CM074723.1, from coordinate 119,989,030 downwards.
AAACAGTCCCATGTGCAGAGAGGTCTGTGATGGGGCTCTCTGCATGTAGACAGCTGAAAGATTCGTAACGCCCAAAACCAGATAAGCAGAACTAACGTGAACTGCCTAGGCAACAATGGGAACAAAGTCACATAAGGGACTGCCGTAGCAGTAACGGAGACCAGGCCACTTGCACTCTCCTGCAGCAGTAACGGAGGCAGACACTTGCACTTCGCAGAGACACAAACGGAGATTAGGCCCATGGCAAACTTCCGTAGCAGTAACGGAGGCAGACACTTGCACTCTGCAGAAGTAGTAACGGGCAAACCGGTGGCTCACTGCCGGAGAAGTAACGGAGGAAGACACTGGCACTTTGCAGGGGCAGTAGCGGAGACTAGGACCAAGGTAAACTGCTGTGGCAGTAATGGAGACAAACACTTGCACTTTGCAGAAGTATAAACGGAGGCAAACCGGTGGCTCACTGCCGGAGCAGTAAAGGAGGCAGACACTGGCACTTTGCAGAGGCAGTAGCGGAGACTAGGCACAAAGTAAACTGCCGTAGCAGTAACGGAGACCAACACTTACACTCTGCAGAAGTATTAACGGAAGCACACTGGGGCTCCCTGCCGGAGCAGTAACGGAGGCAGACACTTGCACTCTACAGAGGCAGTAATGGAAGCAAACTGGTGGCTCACTGCCAGAGCAGTAACGGAGGCAGACACTTGCACTCTACAGAGGTAGTAACGGAAACTAGGCCCAAGGCAACTGCCGTAGCAGTAACGGAACTGGCCGCTGATACTCTGCAGTAGGAAATGGACACAATTGCCAGAAAGTCAGAATGTCGCCTAGACGACACAGCACAGGAACGCCAACCAAGCCGGGTCAAATCACGGAGCAGGAACGTCAGCCAAGCCGGGTCAGATCACGGAGCAGGAATGCCAGCCAAGCCGGGTTGGAACACAGGAGCAGGAACATCAGAAGAACAGTCAGGCAATCCGGGTTGGTACACAGGAGTGGAAGACAATATGCAGAGTAGTCAGGCAGGCCAAGTCGGTACACTGGGAATCACTGAGCAGAAATAAGCACTGGCACAGGAACACCATGAAAGGGCACTGGAGGGGTGCCAATAGCCCAGTATATAAAGGTCATGCTGGGCGGGACAAACACACAGTAGCCAATAGAAGCAAAGCACAGGCTAGACTGACAGAAAAACAAAAACAAAAAGAGCACGGGCACCGTGATAGTAAGCTTGTTTGGCACAAGCACTAAGGAAAGATTGATTTGTAGGACTTAGGCTTGTAAACCCCACCCCCCACAAAAAATGTTTATTTTTTTTATAGGACTATGTTTTTATTTTTTTATTGTTTCAAAGCACAAGCCCTGAGGAAAAAAAATGCCCTGCTGGCCTAGAGCCAACAGGTCATGTTGGCCAGTGGCCACTGGCCATTGTCAAATGTCCTCCTCCTGAATTTCAGTCCATAATTGCAGAATTTGCAACTGCGGTTCTTGCTGCTGCTGCTGTATACTGGTTTAAGCAGAAGGGTGATTAGACAGCTGAAAGGGACTGGGATCAACAATAGCAGTAACATGGGTGATCGATGAAGGTTCCACTTGCCACGACTAGCTCCAGTGATGCTCCTAAGACAGTAGCAGCAATTAAGTAGCCTCCAGGCTATGTGGAGAAAAGAAGAAGTTGGCCAATAATTCTTCTCCATCTGCCTCTCCTCCAAAATCATGGGTGTGTTGTTATTAGAATATAAATGTTTCGCTTGCGAGCAGGAACTGTGGCTCTCATCAGCAACTGCAATGTTCGCATTGTGTGTGTGTGGTAAATAACATCTGGGGCCACAACTGTATCCAAACACTATGACACCAGAACCCAAATAGTGCTACTGTCACTATACCCCTTGTCCAGACCCCGCTAAGGACACATGAAAACTTGCTGACAGTTTTACCCTTTGAGTGCCAGAGGGGTAAGCAATGCATTGCTTTGCAATGCATTGTGTAACGCTCTGGTACTCAAAGGGTTAAAATTAATGATGAACCCTCTCTGCCAGCATCTTAGTATATTCTGCAGGATGGAATCTCCTCGAATGTTGCTTGATGCACTGCTTGCAATTCTCCTCCACCACACTGGCATGTGTGGTCAGTGCACCACACAGTATGCAATGGGTAGAGACGAACTGCCATATCCTAACATCAACAGAGTGGCTATCATTTGGCAGGGGGAGGTAATGATGAACGAGGTGGATTGGCAGAAGATGTAGTTATCCTAGAAGGTGATGGTGATGGTGAACTAGTTGTTTCACTCATCATGGAACTTCCAGTCTGTCTGGGTTACTCTACTCTTCCTCCTCTTTGATCTCTGCCTCGCCTCTTGTTGCCTTTCTGGAAAGTCAGGGGGTATAGCAACAGTGGTGCTTGATTTCTGCAGTGAGTGTTTGGTGTTAACATGTTTGACATAAATTTCATGGTGTCTGTGTTTCATGTGTAAAACCAGGGTGCTTGTGCCAAGGTGTGCTCCCTTCTTTCCTCTTCTCACAAATTGTCCACAGTGCCATTGGTGATGACTGAACTGTTCCAGCACCAAGAGAAGAATAGTCTCACACCCATGACTTCAGTGGGGAGGGAACAGGTGGAGAAAAATGTCTTCTTCCTTCTTGTCCTCCACATTCCCCTTCGCTGTCTGTGGCAGTGGATAATGTTGCTGTTGTTGCTGCTACTGCAACACTGCAACTAGGACCAGGATTATTGTTGGTGCTGGCACGTGGAACCTATCCTAGTCCCACATCACTTGATGACCCCATTCCCACTGTGTACAGGGTGGTCTGTGACACACTAGCTTGTTTCTCAGTATCCTGTTGCCCTTGCAACCCAGCAGCAGAAGGAATTAGAGCAGTTGCAAATTCCTCAAATTCCAAAATCTCACTGCTAGTGGTGGTGGTGATGCCCATTCTCATCCCTGTCTCCCATTCCCTCTCAATTTTCTTTTAAAAAGGCCATCAATGTCTCTTCCACCCCAGCTTCTCCACCATCATCTTCACCACCAGCACTAGCCCCTATGTGGTGCTGCTGCTGCTCTATTATAGAAATCCCACTGCTGCTTGGAGGAGGTGACAAACAATGTGACAGATGTCCCTAATGACACACTTGCCATTTCTTGGTGATGTGAAGAATGCAGGCTGGCAGTGGCAGCACTAGTAGCAGGGACAGGCAGCTGATGTGTGCTCCTGCTGATGGTGGTATTAATTGTGTGCCTGCACTCCCCCAATAACAGTTCTGGCCTCTTAGTCTTCAGGATCCTTTTCCACTTGGACACTTTAGTGAATGGAAGGGGAGGACTCCCATGGTCAGAGGAATGGTGTGGGCTCCCTTGACGTCTAGTCTGGACGCTCTCAATTGTTTCCCCTACCACTCCGGCTGCTTCACCATTACTGCTACCACTACTAACACCAACCACATCAAGTTCAGACACAGAGTCTTCCTCCTCAGTCTCATAGCCACTAGTAATATGACAATATTGTTGTTGATTACTCCCTCCTTCACTCATAAAGCAAACAAGCTGCTGGACCTTAGTAGTAGTAGTTCTAGCACTGTGGGAGTGCTTGGGAATGGCAAGTGTGATTTCGGGTTCCTTGCTGTCACACTAGGCAAACTCTTCTCCTTCCCCTCCTCCTGAGTACTACAAGACACACTAGTAGCAGGCAAAGTATTGGTGGCAGCAGGTTTAGCACTGGCAGCAGATACAGCACAGGTGGAAGCAGGGGCAGCACATCTGGCAGCAGGTACAGCACTGGTCTCAGCAGGGGAAGCATGTCTGGCAGCAGGTACAGCATTAGTGGCAGCAGGGGCAGCACATCTGGCAGCAGGTATAGCACTGGTGGCAGCAGGGGCAGCACATCTGGTAGCATATACCACATTAGTGGCAGCAGGGGCAACACAATAGTGGCATTAGCAGCAGGGGCAGCATGTCTTGCAGTAAGCACAGGCAGCTGACCTGTCCTGCTCTCACTAGTACTACCATTTTTCCCTCCCTTCCCATTCCATTTTCTCGCTCCCTTCCCATTCCGTTTTTTCCCTCCCTTCCCATTCCCTTTTCTCCCTCCCTTCCCATTAATTTCCCCAAGATCCCTTGGAGTGATTTAGGTGGGACTGGAAAGCATTGGTTCAGTAATGCTCACTTCCTCCTCCTCCTCCTCAGACTCAGTGGATACATAATAAGGGTCCTTCCAGTTCCTCCTTTTACTGATCATCATGATAGCAGTTACTATGAGCCTCTCCTGCCTCAATTTAATAAACAAATAACAGCAGAACAGCACGGCACAACACATCTACTTCACTTTGTAGCTGTTTCAATTGTGTTTAACTTCCTGGAATACGTCACACTTTTATAGCGAAAACAACGGAAATCAATGGGCAGAAACTTTCTAGCCACTGAAAAATTGGAGGGGAACTTTGGCCAATGGCCAAAAAATGTGGAAATTTTACTCACTGTTTTAAAAGTGGATTTTTTTGTGAAAAAGCGGACAATAACATGGTTTTCGCTGAATTTTCATGGGAATACTGTGACAACTTTCACCCATCCCTAATAAGGAGGCATATCTCAGGTTACAATGTCAGGAAAATTAATTATACAACAAAAAAAGGGAGAGTCAGGATACTTTAAAAAAAAATCAAGGAAATCACAAGCATGAGAAAGATATAGAAGAGGAGGAAGAATAAAAAGACAATGGCAATATTACACACAGAAGAGCTTTACAGATGAGATGACAATGTTGTTGCCTATTTCAAAGAGCAAGACTTCAAGGAAGAACCACTTCTATTAGAGTTTGAAGTTTGCTGGGCTATGGAACAATTGCCAAACAGGAAGGGTGCAGGAGCACATGGCATACCCATTGAGCTAATTCAGTCAAGGGGAGATGAGGCCATTAAAGTAATAACTCATATATGCCAACAGTTTGGGGGAAATTAGCAGGTCCTTATGAATGGAAAAAAAATGATGTGTTCATCTCTATACCAAATAAGGGAGATGTTAATGTGCAAACCACAAGACAATCACACTAATACTACATGCAAGCAAAGTCATTTTTAAAATATTGCCGCAAATGGGTTTAGGAGAGGCAGTGGAAAAAGATACCAAATCTGTATCATAAGATGAATTATGTAAAAAGCAAGAAATTGTCAAAAGGATATGTAACTGTGTTTCATATACTATAGTATGGACTGCGTAGATCATGGTAGAATGTGGAATATGCTAAAAAATATGGGTGTTCCAGAACACTTGACAATATTGATCAGGCACTTGTATGGTGATTTCAAGGCAACAGTAAGGACCAAACATGGAGAGTAGTTCATTATCAAAAAAGGTGTGCAACAAGGCTGTACCCTATCACCGTATTTTTTTCACATGTATGCTGAATACATCATGAGAAAAGTGTGAATGGTGAGATGTCAGTGGGTCTCAAGACTGCAGGATGTAACATAAAATCAGATATGCAGATAACATGACACTACTGGCTGAAACAACAGGATCTGGAAGAGATTATAAGGAACGTAAAACAAGAATGCACAAAATGTGGCTTTGCCCTAGACTTCAAGAAAACAAAAAGTCATTGAAGTTATTCTTCAAATTTGTTCTACTCAGATCAGCCATTTCAAATGAGTGTCTTTGTGATAATGAGATCTGAAGAAGATTGCCTCTTGTAAGACCTGCTATGGCTGGATTGTCCAATATCTTGTTTCACAGGCAATTAAACTTAAATTAGTATGGACATTGGTGTTTTCAGTTGTAACATAGTAACATAGTAAATTTGGTTGAAAAAAGACACAAGTCCATCAAGTTCAACCTTCGCCTCATACCTCAGTAACTGAGATTTTATAGCTTTCCTGCTACCAATTAAATTAGTCTTTATCAGACCTTCCTGATCAGTCTACTGATACAGTATAACTCTGTATGTTCCCTTTTGAAAGAAATGTATCTAATCTTCTCTTAAATGTATCCATTGTATCTGCCATAACTACCTCCCTGGGCAATGAATTCCACAATTTGACAGACCTTACAGTAAAAAAACCCTTCCTCTGCTGAAGTTTAAATCTCCTTTCCTCTAATCTCAAGGGGTGTCCCCTGGTCACCTGATCAGTCCTTGGAATAAATAGCTCACCGCAGAGATCCTTGTATTGCCCTCTCATATACTTGTACAATGTGATAAGGTTTTATCACGGTGCCCGTGATTGGCTGCAGTTACTTGTCTATCACCAGTAGGGGGCTTCTATTGGCTGTCTGCAGATAGCCCGCCTCTTATTGACTATTTAAACCTGGATTGGGCACCCTTTGAGTGCCCTTTCGTGTTGTTTCTGACCTTCTTGCTATCACTATGCCAGTGATAGCTGGGCCTCTGTTCCAGTGTTCCTGAGTTCCTGATCTCATGTGTTCCTGAGTTCCTGATCTCTACTGTTCCAGTGTTTCCTGCATGCTGAAGTACTTCCAGTCCTGGTTCCGGCCTAGTCTCTGGTGTTGCAGTTCCTGCTGAACTTCTCTGCTGTTTTCTGACCTGACTGATCGTTGCTGGTTCCTGTCATCTCATCACCTGTCTACAGTATCCTGGCGACCTTCTGCCTGGTCGCGTTGGTGACATTGCTACAATTCCGTGTTGGTCCCAGCGTGCGGACGCTGGTTTGCTCCCAAGCCTTGCGGCTATACAAACTCGCTTGTTACACCAGTGTGCGGTCACTGGTTTGCTCCAAAGCCTATCAGCTATACAAATCTGTGTTGGTCCCAGCGTGCGGACGCTGGTTTGCTCCTAAGCCTTGCGGCTATACAAACTCGCTTGTTACACCAGTGTGCGGTCACTGGTTTGCTCCAAAGCCTATCAGCTGTACAAATCTGTGTTGGTCCCAGCGTGCGGACGCTGGTTTGCTCCTAGCCTTGCGGCTATACAAACTCACTTGTTACACCAGTGTGCGGTCACTGGTTTGCTCCAAAGCCTTTCAGCTATACAAATCTGTGTTGGTCCCAGCGTGCGGACGCTGGTTTGCTCCTAAGCCTTGCGGCTATACAAACTCGCTTGTTACACCAGTGTGCGGTCACTGGTTTGCTCCAAAGCCTATCAGCTATACAAATCTGTGTTGGTCCCAGCGTGCGGACGCTGGTTTGCTCCTAAGCCTTGCGGCTATACTACTCGCTTGTTACTCCAGTGTGCGGTCACTGGTTTGCTCGCTAAGCCTAACGGCTATACTATTCAGTGTTGTTTCCAGCGTGCGGACGCTGGTTTGCTCCAAAGCCTTGCTGCTTAACGATTCTGCTAATTTGCCAGTTCCATCTGACTGCTGCTATTATCTCTGGGCTGCCCTGCCCGGTATTGGTAAGGCCGGTAGAACCTTTTGCCACATTCCATCTGAGGTTGCCTTACCCGGTATTGGCAGGGCCGGTAGAGCCTACATTGTGTATCTATTGAGGCTGCCTTGCCCGGTAATTTGGTAAGGCCGGTAAAACCGTTATGCTATTCCATCTGCAGGTTGCCTTACCCGGTATTGGCAAGGCCGGTAGAGCCTAAAGACTGTCCTGTCCGGTATATCGACAGGACCGGTAGAGTCTGCCTTCTGTCTGTGCTATATTCTGTATATATATATATATGTATGTTATTGCCATCCTAAGTTATCATTTATTATTTCAATAAAATTGATTTTTTTTTACCTAAAACTTGTGTCTGAGAGTCATAATAAACCGCGACAGTACGAAAGGGCCATGACCTCAGACAGCAAGGGTGAAGGTAACGCACAGAATATCCATTGGAGGATGGATGTGCTCGAGCAACGTTTGGATCAGTTGGCAGTTGCAATTCAAACGATCCTTGAACGCACGGTACCTGCTGCCCAATCTAGCTCTAGCCCGGTGGTCTCGCCAAGTCAGACACCGGAAAGTGATACCAGACCCCTAGGGGGTACTGTTAAAGGGTTAACGGCTTCTGCACCCTTGCCGCTAAGATATGATGGTGACCCTAGTCTCTGCAGAGGGTTCATCAATCAACTCGAAATCTTTATGGAATTGACGGCACACGCATTTCCCAATGATCGTAGTAAAGTGGGGTTCACGATATCACTGCTCACTGGCAGAGCATTGGCTTGGGCTAACCCCTTGTGGGAGAATGCTAAACCTTGTACTAAGAACTTTAGTGAATTTGTGCGTTCCTTTCGAAGAGTGTTTGAGCCTCCTGGTAGAACCACCTCTGCTGCCAAACGCCTTATGGAGATACAACAGGGCAGGCGTACTGTGGGCGACTATGCCATCGAATTCCGCACATTGGCAGCAGAGGTAGGTTGGAATAACGAGGCATTATTGGCAGCCTTCTCTCAAGGCCTGAATGACCACATTAAAGACGAAATCGCTGCTAAAGATCTACCTATTGATCTAGATGATTACATTGAGTATGTTATGATAATTGACTCCAGAATACGTGAGAGATCAATTGCCAGAGATCGTAAGTTACGGTCAAAAAATAATGAGCCTAGTAGCATGTTTTGCCCACCCATCCCTCCCTTGGCATTGAAGTCTAGTGAACCAGTACGGGAAACAAGTGAACCTATGGAAATAGGCTTCACTAGACTATCCAAGGCAGAGAGACTATATCGCAAAAAACAAGGGTTATGTTTATACTGCGGTAAAAAAGGGCACTTGCTAAATTCCTGTCCGGTACGTCCGGGAAACGCACACACCTAGGGTATCTTGGGGGACAGGCCCTAGGTGGTGTACAATCGTCCCCAGTGTCGGGCATAATGAAACCCACCATACAGGTGGTATTGTCTTGGGCACAACGCTCTGTGGAGGTTTTGGCCTTGGTTGACTCCGGTGCAGCAGGGTATTTTATGGATAATACCTTTGCTGAATTGCACGGAGTTCCACGCATTGAAAGAGAAAACCCCTTGACTATTGAAGCGATTGATGGTAGACCCTTAGAACCGCCTCAGGTTATATTTGAAACTATGCCATTGTCTATGACTATTGGGGCACTTCACAGAGAAGAGCAGCAGTTTCAACTGATTAATTCCCCGCACCATGCGGTGATATTGGGATTTCCGTGGTTACAGTTACATAACCCACAATTCGATTGGAAAAAGTGTGAAATTGCTGCTTGGTCCCAGTTTTGTATGGACAAGTGCGTCATCCAGCCTATTAAGGTCATGTGCACCTCCTCTGCTATGCCGGATGTGTACCAACAGTTTGGCGATGTTTTTAGCAAAGGAGAGGCTAGTATGCTACCCCAGCATAGACCTTATGATTGTTGCATTGAATTGCAGCCTGGTGCAGTACCTCCGAAAGGACGCACTTATCCATTATCTTGTGATGAAAATAAGGCTATGGAGGATTACATTTCTGAAGCCCTTGCTAGAGGGATCATACGTAAATCTACCTCTCCAGCTGGGGCTGGGTTCTTTTTTGTAAAAAAGAAAAATGGCGAATTAAGACCATGCATTGACTACCGGGGCTTGAATAAACTAATGGCAAAAAACGCATACCCAATACCACTCATCACCGAGCTTTTTGACAGGCTTAAGGGCGCTTCGATATTTACCAAGTTGGACCTACGGGCCGCTTACAATCTGGTTCGCATTCGAGCAGGTGATGAGTGGAAAACTGCCTTTAATACTCGAGCTGGGCACTACGAGTATCTAGTAATGCCTTTTGGGCTGTGTAATGCACCCGCAGTTTTCCAGGAACTGATAAATAATGTTCTGAGAGATATGTTACAGACATGTGTTGTGGTGTACCTCGACGATATACTGATTTACTCCCAAAACATGGCACAGCACATCAAAGATGTATCCGCAGTATTGCTACGACTCCGTGAGAACAAATTATTTTGTAAAATGGAAAAATGTGAGTTTCATAGAACCAGTGTGCCATTCTTGGGGTTCATAATTGGCAATGATGGCATTGCCATGGACAAAGAAAAGTTGTCAGCTGTCCTACAATGGCCAAAACCCAAGGGTCTTAAAGCCATACAGCGTTTCCTGGGTTTCGCTAATTATTATAGGAGGTTTATTAAGAACTTTTCTTCCATTGTCAAACCTCTGTCCGATCTTACGCACAAGGGTGCTAATCCTTCTTGTTGGCCGGTATCTGCTGAGAAAGCCTTTGAGAATTTGAAGCTGGCATTTGCTGCGGCTCCTGTGTTATCCCACCCCAATCCCTTACTTCCATTTACGTTAGAGGTTGATGCCTCAGATATTGGGGTCGGGGCAGTACTTTCGCAGCGACACGAGAAAGGTGGAACTCTCAGACCTTGTGGGTTTTTCTCTAAAAAGTTGACTGTCACTCAAAGCCACTATGAGATAGGTGACAGAGAATTATTGGCCATTATCCTTGCTCTTAAGGAATGGCGTCATTTGCTTGAAGGAACTAAGAATCCTGTCTTAATCCTAACAGATCATAAGAATCTGACCTATCTCTCGGAGGCCAAGAGATTGTCCTCTCGTCAGGCCAGGTGGGCACTGTTCCTGTCTCGATTTAATTTCATTGTATCATATTTACCAGGGTCAAAAAATATCAGGGCTGATGCCCTGTCAAGACAATTTGAGGCCGACAGTGACAGAGTGGAAGCACCAGCTCCTATCATCCAACCTGATAGAATACTGGCTACTATACGCACGAGTATCACTTCTCCTCTAGGGGAGGAGATCCTGGCCTCTCAGGGGTCCGCTCCCCATGAAACCCCAGTGGGCAAATGTTTTGTCGCTGAATCATTTCGTACTAGGCTGCTCGAAACCTACCATTCCTCTAAGGCTGCGGGACATATTGGTAGAGACCAATTGTTATGGTCCCTTTCTCAGTTATTTTGGTGGCCTTCCATGAGAAACGATTGTGCCGAATTTACTAATGCCTGTGCCACCTGCGCCCGCGCTAAGACCCCGAGACATCTCCCTGTGGGCTTGCTTCAACCGGTGCCTAATGGCGAACGCCCCTGGTCTCATGTTTCCATTGATTTTATGGGAGAGTTGCCTATGTCGAAGGGGTACTCCTTTATATTCATGGTGGTGGACAGGTTTTCTAAAATGGCTCATTTCGTGCCCCTCCGTGGTCTTCCTTCAGCGAAGGAATTGGCAATGGTGTTCGCCAGAGAAGTATTCCGGTTGCATGGAGTGCCTAGGGTACTGGTGTCTGACAGGGGGAGCCAGTTTGTGTCTAGATTTTGGAGGGCATTTTGCCAACAGATGGGCATACAGCTGTCCTTCTCCTCTGCCTACCATCCCCAGACCAATGGAGCCGCTGAACGAGCTAATCAGGGCTTGGAACAATTTCTCCGTTGTTTCGTTACTGACCATCATGATAATTGGTCCGACTTGTTGCCTTGGGCAGAGTTCGCCAGGAACTGTGCGGTCAATTCTTCATCTGGGAGCTCTCCGTTTCTGATTAATTATGGGTTCCAGCCCTGTTTGCTTCCAGACTCATTTCAGACGCAACAGATTCCAGCTCTGGATGAGCATATCGAGCAACTCCGTTCCACATGGGCACAAGTTCAGAGGGCACTTGGTCAGTCATTTCAGCGTCATCAGCGCCATGCCAATCGCAGAAGGCTTCCAGCGGTTTCCTTTCAGGTTGGGGATAGAGTATGGCTTTCCTCCAGAAATCTCAAGCTGCAGGTCCCGTCTAATAAGTTGGCTCCTCGGTTTATTGGTCCATACAGAGTTATTCGCAAAATTAACCCTGTCTCCTATGCACTAGAACTACCTGCATCCATGCGTATCCATAATGTGTTCCATGTGTCCCTTCTTAAGCCTCTGGTTTGCAATCGCTATACTACCACACCTGTGGTGCCAGGACCTGTTGAGGTCGAGGGCCAGGAGGAGTACGAGGTTCAGAGCATTATTGATTCCCGTAGGCTTAGAGGAAGGGTACAGTACCTGGTACATTGGAAAGGGTATGGTCCTGAGGATCGATCATGGGTGGATAGTACGGACCTTCATGCACCTAGGTTAACTAGGGCCTTTCATGCCAATTACCCGCAGAAACCTAAACCCTATTCTAGGAGAGGGGGTCTTTGAAAGGGGGGTACTATCACGGTGCCCGTGATTGGCTGCAGTTACTTGTCTATCACCAGTAGGGGGCTTCTATTGGCTGTCTGCAGATAGCCCGCCTCTTATTGACTATTTAAACCTGGATTGGGCACCCTTTGAGTGCCCTTTCGTGTTGTTTCTGACCTTCTTGCTATCACTATGCCAGTGATAGCTGGGCCTCTGTTCCAGTGTTCCTGAGTTCCTGATCTCATGTGTTCCTGAGTTCCTGATCTCTACTGTTCCAGTGTTTCCTGCATGCTGAAGTACTTCCAGTCCTGGTTCCGGCCTAGTCTCTGGTGTTGCAGTTCCTGCTGAACTTCTCTGCTGTTTTCTGACCTGACTGATCGTTGCTGGTTCCTGTCATCTCATCACCTGTCTACAGTATCCTGGCGACCTTCTGCCTGGTCGCGTTGGTGACATTGCTACAATTCCGTGTTGGTCCCAGCGTGCGGACGCTGGTTTGCTCCCAAGCCTTGCGGCTATACAAACTCGCTTGTTACACCAGTGTGCGGTCACTGGTTTGCTCCAAAGCCTATCAGCTATACAAATCTGTGTTGGTCCCAGCGTGCGGACGCTGGTTTGCTCCTAAGCCTTGCGGCTATACAAACTCGCTTGTTACACCAGTGTGCGGTCACTGGTTTGCTCCAAAGCCTATCAGCTGTACAAATCTGTGTTGGTCCCAGCGTGCGGACGCTGGTTTGCTCCTAAGCCTTGCGGCTATACAAACTCGCTTGTTACACCAGTGTGCGGTCACTGGTTTGCTCCAAAGCCTATCAGCTATACAAATCTGTGTTGGTCCCAGCGTGCGGACGCTGGTTTGCTCCTAAGCCTTGCGGCTATACTACTCGCTTGTTACTCCAGTGTGCGGTCACTGGTTTGCTCGCTAAGCCTAACGGCTATACTATTCAGTGTTGTTTCCAGCGTGCGGACGCTGGTTTGCTCCAAAGCCTTGCTGCTTAACGATTCTGCTAATTTGCCAGTTCCATCTGACTGCTGCTATTATCTCTGGGCTGCCCTGCCCGGTATTGGTAAGGCCGGTAGAACCTTTTGCCACATTCCATCTGAGGTTGCCTTACCCGGTATTGGCAGGGCCGGTAGAGCCTACATTGTGTATCTATTGAGGCTGCCTTGCCCGGTAATTTGGTAAGGCCGGTAAAACCGTTATGCTATTCCATCTGCAGGTTGCCTTACCCGGTATTGGCAAGGCCGGTAGAGCCTAAAGACTGTCCTGTCCGGTATATCGACAGGACCGGTAGAGTCTGCCTTCTGTCTGTGCTATATTCTGTATATATATATATATGTATGTTATTGCCATCCTAAGTTATCATTTATTATTTCAATAAAATTGATTTTTTTTTACCTAAAACTTGTGTCTGAGAGTCATAATAAACCGCGACAGGTTTCCTCTTAGTCGTCTTTTCTCTAGAGTAAATAAACCAAGCTTGTTTAGTCATTCCTCATATGTCAAGTCCTCCATTCCCTTAATTAATTTTGTTGCTCTCCGCTGTACCCTCTCTAGTTCTAGTATATCCTTTTTCAGAACCGGTGCCCAAAATTGCACTGCATACTCAAGGTGAGGTCTTACCAATGATTTGTATAATGGCAAAATAATGTTATCCACTCTTGCTTCAATACCTCTTTTTATGCAAGACAGGACTTTGTTTGCCTTTGCTACTGCTGTTTGACACTGGTCACTGTTTCCAAGTTTGTAGTTGACAAGGATGCCCAGGTCTTTTTCTAGCAACAAGTCACCTAAAATTATTCCATTAAGTTTATAAGTAGCCTTGGGATTGTTTCCTCCCAAATGCATGACTTTACACTTTCCCACGTTAAACTTCATATTCCACATGTTTGCCCAATCTGACATTGTATGTAAGTCCCTTTGTAGAGAGAAAATATCCTGTTCTGAATTAATGACTTTGCATAATTTAGTATCATCTGCAAATATTGAGCCTGTGGTGATAGAATCTTTAAAGAGTAAATATAGGGGTTTTGCTAACACTGCCCTAAGTTCCTGAAGAACCATTGGATGTATACCATCAGGACCCGGTGCTTTGTCGGTCTTAATTTTGTTCAGTCTTTCCATGACATCTCCTTGAGTTAACCCAATATCTATTAATTGTATTGTTTTATTAGTTACTTGCGGAGGTTCTTCTACCATTCCTTGCTCCCTTGTATATACTGATGCAAAGAAAGTGTTTAAAACATCGGCCTTTTCCTTATCCTCACTAACCAACTCACCCATCTCATTTTTGAATGGTCCAATGCACTCCCTCTTAAGTTTTTTGCTATTTATATATTTGAAAAACTTTTTTGGATTAGTCTTGCTTTCCCTTGCAATTCGAGTTTCATTATCTATTTTTGCTACCCTAATTGCCTTTTTGCAATCTTTGTTGCACTCCCTGTATTTTAAGAAAAATTGTTCAGTTCCTTCAGACTTAAATAATTTGAATGCTTTTTTTTCCTTGCCATTTCCTTCTTTACATGTGCAGTTAACCACATTGGCTGTGACTTACTTTGTTTGCATTTGTTCCCCATTGGTATATACTGTTGGGTACATTTCTGCAACCTAAATTTGAATTCTGACCATTTTTCCTCAGTATTTTTGCCTTTAAATAAAATATCCCAGTCTATGTGTTGCATTGAGGCCCTTAACAATTTGAAGTTCGCTTTTTTAAAATTAAGAGTTTTGGTTGAACCTATACATTTTTGTTTTGCCAGACTGATCTCAAATGTAACCATGTTGTGATCATTGTTTCCCAAATGTTCTCTTACCTTAATATTGGATACCATTTCTGTGTTATTAGTGATCACTAAGTCCAATACATTGTTATTTCTTGTCGGCGCTTCCACCATTTGTGACATGTAGCTTTCACGAAGTGTGTTCAAAAACCTGCTACCCTTAGCACTCTGACAGGTCTCATTTTTCCAGTTGATATCTGGATAATTAAAATCTCCTATAATTATAGTGTGCCCAAACTGGGCAGCTTTCTTCATTTGCAATAGCAGTTGGGCCTCATCATTGTCATCGATATTTGGTGGTTTGTAGCATATGCCCACCAACAACTTTTTTTTACCTTTCACACCACATTTAGTCTCGATTTCTACCCACATGGACTCCACAATTTGGCCAGTTTCCTCACTAATATCACCTCGCAAAACTGGATTTAGCTCCGTTTTCAAATATAAGCACACACCTCCACCTTTTCTATTAATTCTGTCTCTTCTAAACAGGGAATAGCCCTCTATATTTACAGCCCAGTCATGTGCATCGTTCCACCATGTTTCTGTTATTCCAATTATGTCCAATTGCTCATTAACCGCCAGAAATTCTAGTTCTCCTATTTTATCTACCATACTTCTTGCATTTGCTAGCATACAATTAATTTTGAAGTCTTTACATATATTAATCCCTACATGCCTTTTTTCTTCACCTTCATGTACTAGGAGTTCCTCCCTACTGACTAAATTTTTCCCCACCCTTTCTCCACCCCCCTGGTCATTTACTTGGACCCAGTTCCTATCTGCTCTATCTACCCCATTTTTGCTATCTATACCCCCCCCTTTCCTAGTTTAAAAGCTCCTCCAAGCTTCGTAGCATTCTCTCCCCTAACACAGAGGCTCCTATATCATTTAGGTGCAATCCATCTCTTCCATATAGATTGTACCCAAGAGCAAAGTCTGCACAGTGTTCTAAAAACCCCAAACCCTCCTTCCTACACCATTGCTTGAGCCATGCATTAAGCTCCCTGAGCTCCCTCTGCCTACCTGCACTGGCGCATGGCACAGGTAGTATTTCAGAAAATACTACCTTAGAGGTCCTTGCCTTGAGCTTGCATCCTAAATCCCTGAAATCATTCTTTAGGGACCTCCATCTTCCTCCTATTTTGTGCTGTATGGCTGTGAAAGCTGGGGAACAAGAAAAGGAGAAAGACTGATGCTTTTGAACTCTGGACATGGAAGAGATTACTGAGAGTCCCATGGAATGCAAAACAGACCAACAAGTAAATGCTGAAACAAATCAAGCCACCCTGTTATCAGGAAGTTACCATACCATGTTGAAATTCAAATTAAAATATTTTGTGCATTTGATAGGGCCTCATGATTCCCTGGAGAAGTCTATTACATTGAGTAAAGTTGAAGGGTAGAAGAAAAAGTAAGCAACATTTGACTCACAATACAATAATGTTTGTGAAAATATCCAAGACCGTGCAATGTGGAGAGCTCTAGTCCATCGAGTCACCAAAAATTGATGTAGACTTGATGGAACATGATACTTTGTATTTATCATACTGTGATGAGGACATCAGTGTAGTGTACCAATAGTTATATACTAATTGACATAAATGTGAAAGTATTACAAAAGTTCACAATTTATTGGAATTAAAAGTTATTTAATAGTGACTGTGAGAGATAACCATATTTTTCATTCTTACAATGAAACATTCAAAGCTGGTCTCAAGTAGCAAATAAATCTCCATTTGTAATTGGAAATATACTGGGACAGATGAATCAATGTGGCACTACAAAGTCATGACTCAGTAGGCATATCCACTTATTTATTTTGGAGGAATACCCTGTTGATTTTTATCGTAACATACATGACAGAGTAAGTGAGGTGATGTTTTATTTGTCTGAAAATAATGAATGATGTATGTCTCTACTCAGGTGTAGGAATAGGATCTTCTACCTGCCTGTCACCTATCAGTCAAAGGTATCTTTTTAAACTGTCCTTGTCACTGTCAGTGTCACTGTCTACAAATCCCACCCACACTATGTTCAACCTTCAAAAGAACAGTATCAAACAACTCCAAATCCTCTTTTTCTGTCTGTCTCTCTACACTAGTAGCTGGTGTCAGCTTTTTCTTTTTTCCCAAAGAACTGTAGTGTGAATTTTTACAGTACAGTATAGACCTATGTAGGATAAAATGCACATCAACTGGTGGAGCATTACCACACCTATGTATATGCTTGTCCCGTTTGTTCTTTCAGATGTTGGAGTCATGTTATTAACACAGTATTTCAAGTTGTACCTTATCTGTTTGTCTTGAATCTATGATGAATTTATGTCTGCCTGCTGTATCTTTGACTCTGTCTCTGTAAAGTCGCAGACTCAGCCTGCCTGTCTATATCTGCACATAACAGTCAAAAAATGTTTTGTTTTTTATTTATTTATTTTTTTAACATTCATATTTCTGTTCACTCCCAAACCCAGAGAACAACTGGTAGTGGCTAGGGGTGGGCGAAAGTTGTCACCGTGTTTCCTCAAGAAATTTTGCTAAAACCATGTAGTTATCCGCTTCTTTGCGGGAAAATCCGCTTGAAAACTAGCGTTTAAAATGTTTGCATCTTTTGTCCATTGGCCAAAATCTTTTGCCATTTTTTCAATGGCTATAAAGTTTTCGCCCATTGATTTACATTGTTTTCGCACTTCTGCTATAAGAACGTGATGTTTTTGCTGAAGGCCGACACAATAGAAGCAGCTACAGAGCGAGATAGATGTGTTATACTGTTCTGCTGTGATATTTTGGAAAATTTGAGGCAGAGAGGCTCATAGTGACTGCTATCACTATGAGCAGGGTGAAAAATAATCAATGGAGGAGCTGGAAGGACCCTTATATGTCCACTGAGTCTGAGCAGGAGGAGGAAGGGACCACTACTGAACTAATGCTGTCCAATCCCGCCTAAATCACCCCAAGAGATCTTGGGGAATTTAATGGGAAGAGAGGGAGAAAAGGAAATGGGAAGGGAGGGAGAAATGGTAGTACTAATGAGAGCAGGACAGGTCAGCTGCCTGTGCCTTCTGCAAGACTTGCTGCCCCTGCTGCAAGTGCCACCATTGTTGTACCTGCAGCCACTAGTGTTGTACCTGTTGCCAGATGTGCTGCTACTAGTGTCGTACCTGCTGCCAGTGCTGAACTTGCTGCCACCAATACTTTGCCTGCTGCTAGTGTTTCTTGTAGTACTTAGGGGGAGAAGGAGAAAATGATGCCAACTCTGTCACATTGCTCATCATCTCCTCCAAGCATCAGTGAGATGCCTGTAATAGAGCAGCAGCACTTAGGGACTAGTGGTGGTGATATTGGAGAAGCTGGGGTGGAAGAGGCATTGATGGCTTTTTTATCAGAAAGTGAGAAAGAATGGGAGACAGGGATGAGGATGGGCTTCACCACCACCACCACTAGCAATCAGCTTTTGAAATTTGCAGAATTTGCAACTGCTCTAATTCCTGCTTCTGCAGAGATGCAAGGGCAACAGGATGCTGAGGAGCAGGCTAGTGTGCCACAGACCACTGTGGACACAGTGGGAATGGAGTCAACAAATGATGCGGGACTAGGACAGGTTCCACTTGCCAGTGCCAGCAATACTCCTAGTCCTAGATGCTGTACTAAATCTGAGGCAGTAGCAGCAACATTATCCGCTGCCACAGAAAGTGAAGGGGAATGTGGAGGACAAGAAGAAAGAGGCCATACTTCTCCACCAGTTCCCTATCCCTCCCCCCAGAAGTCATGGGTATGGGACTATTATTCTCTTCCAGAAGGCAAAGTGCAGTCATCATCCACAACTGTAAAGTGCAAAATTTGTGACAAGTTAGTAAAAAGGGGAAAGGAGGGAACACACCTTGGCACAACCACCCTGATAACACACATGAAACACAGACACCATGACATTTATGTCAAACATGTTAAAACCAAAAACCCATTACAGAAATCTAGCACCACTGTTACTATATCCCCTAACTCCAGAAATGCACCAAGAGGCGAGGTGGAGATCAAAAAGGAGGAAGAATAAAGAAACCCAAACACTGGAAGTTCCATGACGAGCTAAACAACTAGCTAACCATCAACATCACCTTCTTTCTGTAGGGTAACAAGTACATCTCCTGCCAATCCACCTTTTTGATTGTTACCTCCCCACTCAAATGATAGCCACTCTGTTAATGTTAGGATATGTCAGTTCATCTCTACCTGTTGCACACTGTGTGGTGCACTGACCACACATGCCAGTGTGGTGGAGGAAAATTGATACCAGGTCATCAGGTGGCATCTGAGGAGATTCCATCCCGCAGAATATGCTAGGATTTTGGCAGGGAGGGTTCATCATTACTATTAAACTGTCAGCAAGTTTTCTTGTGTCCTTAGCGGGGTCTGGACAAGGGGTATAGTGACAGTGAAAGTACTTGGGTTCTGGTGTCATGGTGTTTGGATACAGTTGTGCCCCCAGGTGTTATTTACCACGCAAACTGTGCACATTGCAGTTGCTGATGAGAGCCACAGTTCCTGCTTTCAAGGGAAATTTTCTATTCTAATAAGGACACACCCATGATTTTGGAGCAGGTGCAGGTGAAGAATAATTATTGGCTGACTTCTTCTCACATATGGGTGGAGGCTACTTATTGTGCTGCTACTGCCTTAGGCGCATCGCTGTAGATAGTCATGGCAAGTGGAACCTTCATCATCCATCTTCCATGTTCCCATTCCCTGTCAGCTGCCTAATCATCCTGCTGCTTAAACAACTCAGCAGCAGCAGTACGAACAGCACTTACAACTCAGGACTCAGGAGGACATTTGACAGTGGCCACTGGCCAACATGACCTGCTGGCATTAGTCCAGTAGGCCATTTTTATTTTTTTCTCAGGGCTTGTGTTTTGAAAATAAATAAATAAATAATTAAAAAAAAACTAGTCCTTCAAAAAAGAAAACAATTTTTGGGGGGTTTGTTTCTAATAAGCCTAAGTCCTACAAATCAATGTTTCCTACAAAGGCCTCTAATAACAAATCAAACAAATCATCCTCTACAAAATACTCTATCAAGTCAAGTATCAGTCCACCCCAGTGACAGCTTATGTCAGGGGGATCCTGTCTCTATCACTTTACATACAAATGTCTTATTTTATTTTATTGATTTATTTTTTATTAACTGTCCCCCCAATAGCTGTCAAGAACCCCCCCAAAACAAATTCCCTGTTCAAATGATTCATTCATTCATTCACCAACACAGGCACCCTCCTCAGACCTCTTTATACCATGTCTTATGGTTTCTATTGTATTTTATTTTATTTAGGATTTATTTTTTACTAACTGCCCCCCAATCCCAGTAAACACCCCCCAAAAAAAATCATCCCCTGATTGTTTCCCCATACCCCACCAACACAGGAACCCCCATGCCCCTTTTATAATATGCCTTTGGGAAATAAAATAATACAAGAGAAATCTCAATGTATTATTCCTGGTAAAACATTTCTCTAAATAAATAAAATAAAATGTGTACTGTTCTAAATTTCATTTAACATGGTTGGAGATCTTAGTCATACAAAGGGTATATTGTATTATTGTTTATTGTATTATACCTTCGTTTAATCCATATTTTTAAATGCATGTGTTAAACCTCTTTGCTTTATAATGTTCCTTATATGGAACACAATATACAATGCTGACTGTTATATGACTTGTGTGACATTTTTATGAATCTGCACAATTTACTCATAAACCGATATAAACTTTGCAATGTATTGTTTGCTCCAAGAAATATTAACACATATTTAGATGTATGAAGTGAATTTTTAAGCATTCCAAAATGGAACACAATATCCTGTTCTGAATCTGAAGTAAGTTATTAAAAACCCAGTAATTACTACGAAATTAATTACAAGGTCAGAATATCATGGTCAGAACAAGAGCCATGAACCATCATTTTAACTGTAATTGCAGTAAATTATAGGAATATTTTTGGATGCTTTCACAGATTTTTTTGCATGATGTGTCTAATTAATGCAGACATCTGCAAGTGGTTACAACATAATTCTTTTTTTTTTTTGATCACTTATTTAAAATTCTTACCCATTTTCTTGAGGCATCTTGAATATAAGTGGATGTTGTGGTGAATAATAATTATGTAAATAAATGAACACTGTTTGACTAATTCCAGAATTGTTTTGTGTATAAACTAATGTAGTGGAATAAAGAGAATTATGTGTATTACGTAAAGCCTAAAACAAAAAGATTTAAGTTGATTATTTGGCATTTTATATTACTACTTTTTTTGTAACAAGGTATTAAAATAGATTCAGTTATACACAGATTGATTTGCATCGCTCAACAGGTTGCTTTATTAACATTTCATAAAAATATTAACATTTTAATACATAGTTAAGTTTGTTAACACACTGAATGGTTGCTGAATACAGTTTAATGTCAAAAGTCATTCACCATGGCAAAACTAAGCAGAGTAACAAGACACAAGGTAGTTATACTGCATCAGCAAGGTCTCTCCCAGGCAGAAATTTCAGGGCAGACAGGGATTTCCAGCTGTGTTGTCCGAGCTCTTTTGAAGAAGCACAAAGAAACGGGCAACATTGAGGTCTGTAGCTGCAGTGATCAGCCAAGGAAACTTAGTGCAGAAGATGAAAGACACATCATGCTTACTTCCCTTCACATTCAGAATATGTCCAGCAGTGCCATCATTTCAGAATTGGCAGTGGTACACAAATGTACGGTAGGAGAATTCTGCTCAGAAGTGGTCTTCATGGAAGACTTGTGGCCAAAAAAACAACACCTCGGATGTGGAAACAAGGCCAAGTGACTCAACTATGCACAAAAACACAAGAACTGAGTTGCAGAAAAATGGAAGCAGGTGCTTTGGACTGATGAGTCAACATTTTAAATATTTGGCTGTAGCAGAAGGCAGTTTGTTCACAGAAGGGCTGGAGAGCTGTACAAGAATGAGTGTCTGCAAGCAACAGTGAAGCATGGTGGAGGTTCTTTGAAAGTTTTTGTGATGAGTCTTTCCTTGTCATCCTTAAAATGTCAGTGCACATGTACACAGCCTAATCAGGAATCCTTATATCTTTTGTGAGGTCAAGAAACTCTGCGAGGCAGTTTACCTTGCTGAAAATATCTTGAGGCTTTAATATTGTCTAACAGACTGGAATGTATCCTAATGTCTTTATGGCAAATCAGCAACCAATCTTGTTGGGCCTAGAACTGCTATGCAAGCTTGGAACACTGCACAATGTAGGACACTTTATCTGGAGTCCAATGAAATAAGACTGAATAAAATGTTTTTTACAGTCTACCAATCTTGAATGATATTAAAGACCACATGATGCACAGGAATTGACCTTCATTTGTATTAGTAGTTTTTTGTAAGTTTATTGTATCAGGATTTATATATAGTGTGTTAATCTCTAAGGAACACTGGCAAAATGTTTGCAAATAACTTGTTTTACTGATATCACATTCATGATACTTATCTTTGGAAGCATGGTTCTGATTGCAATGATTTACAGATGCACTTAAGACCACAGGCTGTTAAAACTAAAGAATTCTGATTTTCAAACTGATTTTTTATGGGTTTCTCATATACTGTAATAAAGAAGGAAATGCTTAGTTTATTTTATATGAATAAAATTGTAATACAAATTCTACTATGTTGCTAATGTTTCATAACAATTATTTTCTTCTTCTGAGGAACTCCAGATGATAGTTTTCAGTTTAACGTGACCAGATGGTTCCACATTCCAGGACTGAGTATATTACTTAATCATACTATCATATGGTGCTTTTGATCATGTTGCAACTGCCAGGCAAACACAAAGGTTATGCATCTTTTGGCTGGATCTTTAAATTTTACACCTCCTCCTCCTACACTGTACCTAGTACTAGCCAACAGAGCAGGAAAAATGATAAATCTGCAAGATGAGATACTATATTTACTCACTAGCTGATGAAAAATAAGTAAGTCCTTAAAGAATTTGATTGTACAAAGTGTATATATATGTATATATATATATATATATATATATAATAGTTTCAATCATTGATGTTTATTGTGTACAAAGCCAGCAAAAATGTAAGACTTCAGAAGAAAAAGGAAACTAATTAGTGTTGAGCGAGCACCCCGATGCTCGGGTGCTCGGGTGCTCTGACCGAGCACCCCCTGAGGCTCGAGTGCTCGGCCGAGCACCCGAGCCCCATTGAAATGAATGGGGCGACACCAGGCACCCCCTGCTCTGATGAGGGGAGGGTGCCTGGTCAATGCCCCCTTCATCTCCGCTATGCCCCCTTCATCTCCGAATGCCCCCTTCATCTCCGCAATGTCCCCCTTCATCTCCGAATTGCCCGTCTTCCACAATGTGCCCCTTCATCTCCGCTATGCCCCTCTTCCACAATGTGCCCCTTCATCTCCGCTATGCCCCTCTTCCACAATGTCCCCCTTCATCTCCTCTATGCCATAGAGGAGATGAAGGGGGACATTGTGGAAGAGGGGCATAGCGGAGATGAAGGGGCACATTGTGGAAGAGGGGCATAGCGGAGATGAAGGGGCACATTGTGGAAGACGGGCATAGCGGAGATGAAGGGGGACATTGTGGAAGAGGGGCATAGAGTCTATGCCCCTCTTCCACAATGTCCCCCTTCATCTCCGCAATGCCCCCTTCATCTCCGCAATGCCCCCATACCTCCAGTCCCTGGTGGTCCAGCGGAGCTTCTTCGGATCTGTGCCTCTTCCGGCACAGATCCCCGCCACCCGAACATGGCGGGAGAGCACATGGCGGTACTCGACGAGTACCGCCATGTGCCGAGCAGAGCGATGCTCGAGCCGATCCGAGCATCGGCCGAGCACGCTCGCTCATCACTAAAACTAATAAAATGTAACAACAGTACTAATTTGATGCACTGCATACCTCCTTTTTCATACCTACATGCAGCTATAAATAGACACAGCCAATACAATTTGTTGACCAATTAGGAGGTCACAGCTTTATTAATGGGCTGTGGCCTTTAGACCTGGGGAAGACCCTCATTCACCTAATGAAATGGCCCACAGCATGGGTCATTACCTGTGTCTAGCTGCATGCCTCCAAGGGTAGGTCAACGTTCAGGCACTACACCTGGTCCCTCAGTGATCAAACCATACCCAGGGAGACACTGGTCCCTTAGTGATAAAACCACACCCAGGGAAATGAAAAAGGGGTTGCCAATCTACCACAGCACAAAAATGGCAAAAAAGGCAGGTAGACCTGACCACCAAGTCAGTGACTCCTGGAACTTTCTTGCCTGGCAGCTCCACATAAGTCTCAAGATGAATGCTATAGCCTTATGTGTGCGATGTTGAACTATGCTTTACCTCCTCTGCAGCTTAAGCTATGATGCAGGAAATCTTCAGTATCAGAGGCAGAAATGGTATAAAAATTTTGCCCACCGAAAAAAAAAAAATGACCCCAGCCTTGTCCAATTTTGTAGCCATAGAGCCACAGATATTATTGACCCAGCCTTATCCTGCTTCTTGGTAGCTGCAGCGATGGGCAACATGATGCTCTCCAGCCACTGCCAGATTAAAAGTCTCATAGGACCCCTCAGTCAAAGCCCCTCATTACTCCAGTCCCATTATAGCCATAGATATAACCATGTTTCCTAATCCCCTCAGCCTTGTCCCTCAGTAACCATAGACCAACACATACTGAAAACCCAGACTTTTTCATGGTAGCCACTGACCCACACATACTGACATCCAGTCTTATCTCACGGTGGTGATAGAACCACACCTACTACTGGCCACCATCTGTGTCCTACTGCACTGGTATCCATAGAACTACACATCACAACTTTCAGCCTTGTCCTTCTGCATTGGTATAGCCAGAAACTCATATTCTGAATCTACCCCCCCCCCCCCACCGCATAGCATGAACTGGCAAAGTTCCCATTAGAAATATCTTGGGGATAGTAAAATGTAAAATATTTTGAGTGGTTTCTATAGTATTCTATAGAATTTTCACGGAAAAAGCAGCAAATTGCCAGTTTTCTGAGAAACGTTTAGTGGGAAAAAAATTTTACTTTTTGCCCATCCTTATGTGGGGGGCAAGGGGAGAGAAAGCAAACTAAAAAAGGCTGTATTCAAACTTTGCACAACTTGTGCCTCCTTTTAAATTCTAAACCCCTCCTCTAAAATTATACACCATAACTAAGGGATCTGAACATGTATAACTTGGAAGAGAGAGAGAGGTGAGAGATATGATAGAAACAGTCGAATACATAAAGGGGATTCAACAAAGTACAGGAAGGAAATCCAGTTCAAAGGAATATAAAGCAAGAGGTCATAGTATAAAACTAGAGGAAGAGATAATTAGATATAATGTAAACAAGTTTTACTTCACTGAGAAGGGGAAATAGCCTACCAGAAGAAGATATAAAGGTTAATACAGTGAGGGAATGTAAGCATGCATGGGATAGGTATAAGGCTAGGTGATACAGATAATGACAAGCAGGAGATTTTTAACCTGAGCTGAGACTGAAAACAACAATGACAGATAGAAACATTATTTTTACAGTCAAAACACTAATCCACACATTTCTGTGTGGCATAAAGTACATTTGACACTACTATCATTATATCCACAGAATGTGCTAGGGACAAAGGGTAAGGGAAAAGGAGTAGGAAGAGTACATGGATGTGCTGGGGGTACCATGGTAGCAAAGTCATACTACAAAAACTGACTGTGGACATGTTCCTGAAGCTTGTGCAGTAAGTGATAATGATGATGATCCTCCCATTTGTGAGGAGGTTATTTGATATGAAAAGTTCAACCACCAGTATTAGTACTACTACAACTAAAGATAATGAGGAGCCACATTCTAGTGTTGCTGAAACAGCAGAAAGGAAGATTTAGTAGTAAGACCAAGAGCTGCGTCACCAGTGACTATAACACCCTTCCACAAAACTGAGGTCACTCTATGAATCTACCTAAAGGACAAAGTGAAAATATAGTGTTTCAAAATATGAAAGTAGTGGAAATGGGGCAGATGTGGATGATGCTACAGCTGCTGACCTAATTATTAATGATGATGATTATATTGATTTAGAATATGTCCCTCCAAACACCAACCAGGCACACTCACTCTTACTGACTACTAAGCAGCTACAGAGGTCAACATCCACAACTCTAGCTAAGATAAATTCTTCCTATGCTGTCCAATGTGCAGAGTCAATGATCGCTAGTACTAGCACTATTGCAAAATCTAGCCCCTGTAGTAGTAGCCCCCCCAGGAACCCATGAGGAAGGTATTTCACTCCCAACCGAAGTCCATAAACAGGTCCAATCTGGAAGCACGCCAGCAACATATCATAGATGCTATGACTAGTAGCAATAGAAGAATTTCTAAAATTCAGGGGGGTGAAGGGTACATAATAACAGGGACAAGGTATTACAATTAACCCTGCCTGCAAGACTGCTGGATTATAATAAATACCAGTCTTTTCACATAGTAATGTAGTTGATAAGGCAGAAAAAAGATGCGTCCATAAATATCATGCCATATCACCCTTGTTGATTCAGAGGAAGGCAGAATTCCCCCACTGAAGCCATTTCCAATACAGTCCCTATTGGGTAAAAATATCCTTCCTGATTCCAAATGGCAATTAGATATTTCTCTGGATCAACATTCAATCTGCTTTGAAACCCTTACTGTAAAGAAATCCCTGTCTTTGTTTTAGTCAAAAGCTCTTTTCCTCTATTCTTAACGGATGGCCTCTTGTTTTTTATCAGCTTTTAGTAAATAGTTCCACGGACTTTTTTTTCATGGATCTGTTTCAGGGCTCCCTGAATGGCATGCAGCCACACGGGGAGCCCTGAATTCCATGACGGTCCTGGCACGTCATAGGTCCTTATGGCTCACCGACCCATGGTGTGCCAGGACCATCAAGGGTCCTAAAGGGGTTAAAGAGTTCTTTGTATTGACCTTGAATATATTTTGGCTAGTCTTTCTTTACAACTCAGATTCTCTAATCCCTTTATCAGTTTTGTTGCACATCTCTGCATTTTTCCAGTTCAATAATGTGTCTTTTAAGAACTGGTGCCCAGAGCTGTACCCCATATTCTTATTGGGGCCTAAGCAAGGATCTATGTAGAAGTAGAATAATATTCACATTCTGTGCATTTATACCCCTTTTTATACAGGATAGAATCCTATTGGCTCTTGCAGTGGCTTAGTGATACTGCACCCTAATGTGTAGTCTATCAGTACTCCTAAATCTTTATGCAACAAGGATTACCTAAGCCGTTTCCCATTAAGTGCATATGTAGCATGTTCGTTTCTGCAGCTCAAATGCATAATCTTACATTTATCTATATTACATCTCATCAGCCACTTTTCTCTCATTCATTCAGTTTGTCCAAATCTTTCCTTATACAGGTTAGAGTCATCAGCTAAGATTGAGACAACACTTTCAAAACGCACTTGTAGATCATTAATAAACAAGTTAAAAAGCATTGGGCTCAGTATTGAACCCAGTGGCACCCCTCTTACAACTTTAAACCAACTTGAAAAGGTTGCATTTATAACAATTCCCAGCCATTTATCATTTAACCAGTTATCTATCCTTATACAGATATCACCACCCAAACATAAGCCTTAAGACCACCAATAAGACCTGTTGTGATATAACATATCATATCCCTATGCTATTTCTGTTGATTTATCACTGGTGCAATCAAGTCTGTCAATGAAGTGATGAGAATGAACAGCTGAAAAGAGTTCAAATGTTGAAAGTTGTATTCTCCTCTATTGCTCAGTACCATGAATAAAAAAGGGAATGGATACATGAAAAAACAAAAGAAAGAGCAGAAAATGAATGCACTAAGACACTGAATTTTTGGTGATATTCACCTTGTGGAAAGAAGGACACAGGCTGTGTGTGACCAATGAATGATGAGATGAGAAACATATGTGTTCTGAAGAGAGCTGATATCACATCTCTACGAAGCATATGGGTATCAGAATGGGAAGGGAGAGTCAAGTCTTTTTATATGTTGGAATTTTTTCATGCATGATTTCTGTTGTTATTGTGCCCTACACCTGAGCTAGCCATCATATCTCCTATATAGGATATCATCACCCACATCATAGGAATATTCATTTATCTCCATTTATCATTTTGTACATATATTTGTTTTTCTTTTATGTTCTTTTATCTCTGTGACACTTCTAATTAAAGACTATGACATATTATTATTTGTTTTATCTTTTTCCAAATATTGGGATGTATTTTATATATTTTTCTCATTAAATCTACACAGAGGGGCTCCATGCGCTGCTCTTTCTTTTTATTTCTCTGTTTACCTGAATCAGCTTATCGGTGGACAGTTGGCTCAGAGTTTTCAGTCAGTAGAGAACAACAGAGAAGTTATGATATAAAACTTATCAGCCATTCTCTCACTTTGGAACCCTTTTAGTGCTACAGGGTTGCTAAATCCATATCCCCATGGCACTGAAAAATGTAAGGGGGGCAGCTGCTGTCAGTGCTCTTTAGCATTGATAGAAAACTGTCCTATAGCTCCATGGGGAGCTATGGGAAGATCCCAGCATCACAAACCTCACAAGATTCCCATAACCAGACATCTTGGAACAAGGCATACCGTATATAGGCTCACCTGAGCATTCTTTTGACCCCGGCTGTCCCACGATGTGCACATCTTTTGCCACACCTGTGACCTTTGCCAGCAGGTCAGCAAATGAGGTGACAAGCCCCCGGCACCCCTGCAGCCCTTCCAGTGGTTGGTCGGGGATATTGTGGGATCCTTGGCTAGATGCAGTCAAACCATGAAATGGTTCATCCTGACTATGATGGAGTTTGCCACCCGGTACCCTGAGGCAGTTGCCCTAGCCAACATCACTGTAGACATGGTCGCTGAGATACTGAGATACTGAGAGAGGTGTTATCATTATCAGATCAGGGCACCTTGTTTATCTCTGACTTGCTGCAACAAGTCTGGAGGTTGTGCAGGATGAAACCCATTCAAACCATGGCCTATCACCCCAGGCTAATGGACTCTGTAAGAGGTTCAATGGGACCTTGAATCAGATGGAGCTTTTACAGGGTCCCATTGAGACTGGGAATGCTATTGCTCCCACCTTATCTTTGCATACCAGAAGGTACCTTTGGAGCCCAAGGGCTTCTCCTCCTTAGAGATGTTGCTCAGGCAGAGAATCCGGTGACCCTTCAGCATCCTCCTAGAGCACTGGGAAGGGAAGTGTGACTCTGAGGAGACCTCAGCCATCACCTATGTAGTGGAATTGAGGAAAAAAATTAGACACTTTAAAAACCTACTGTCTGCAGTTTTAAGTCACAGTCAGGTATGTAATTACTTGTGCTGTGACAAACTACCGAAGGAGAAAATAAACACGTTGGGCTCTAAATTTGCTCACCTTGGAAGCTATGAAAATGATTTTGAATTTGTGATTCAATTCCATATGCTGGGTAGTAACATGCCTTAAGGGACTCCTCTTTATCACCAAAAATCTGAGCTTACAAAACAGTAGGAGCTGAATCCCCTAACGCTTCTTAAAAACCACAGACATGTAATTGAAGTCTAAAAAGAAGATAAGTGACCTGTGGATAAGCCCCATATCAATAGATCCAATGATCTAAAAACATAAGTAAAAAGAAAGAAAATGAACCCTATGAGTGCTAGTGGGGTATGCAAGACATTGCATAGCATTTCAAAATCCACTGGCACTCAAAGGGTTTATCCCCCAAAGGCTAGACTTTCCTCTGGCTTGGGACTCAGATGGGAGGGGGTAATATAACAGACCTGAGGTCCATCACGGACCTGTATGTTACCCACACAGTACTATGTTTATTATACGTTCACATGTGTGTATATAAATATATATATATATATATATATACTGTTTGTTACACAGTGTGTTATGTGCATTATAGGTTCATATGTATATGCCTTACTGTGTTTCACATTTCATCTGTGGTCCCCAGATTCCACATCCCTCCAAACATACAAGACCCCAGTTTAAAAATGTCAGCAGCACTCTGATTGGTCGACGCCTGTTCATTCTTTGTCACTCCGATCCTCACTGGCTGGAGATCAGTGCTAAAAGTTTGTGTTCCTCCAAATCTCCTGGTCCTCAGGTCAAAATGTCGCAGCCCTTTGACTGGTCTCCACTTGTTCATTCCTTGTTAATCCAATCCCCATTGGCTGGAGAATGGAACGGCAAGATTACACTGTACTTTATGTTTCCTCCAACCATCCTAGTTCCCAGTTTCAAAATGTAGGCAGCCTTCTGATTGGTCACTACTGGTGCATCTCTTTCCCTGCCGATCCCCAATGGCTGGAGATCTGCACGGCAAGATTAAACTGTATTTTCTTTACATTTGGGATTCTTTCCCTGTATGTTCTCAGATAAAGCTGCTGGATCCCTGTTATCCTGTCTGTTGTGTGTTATTCCAGGAATGGTCTAGAGTCCTCTTTGATTCCCATTCACTGGATCCATACTACTACCAGCCCAGTTACCTTACTAGTGGCTGCATCGCAGAGAGAGAAATCTGGCAATGATGGCCAGGGATAACTTGCATCACCTCGTTCCCATTACTGGAATATTAGAAGATTTGGTGATCTTTAAATTCACTGTCTGCTTGAGGTACTGGTAAAAAAAAGTTGTCCATGGCATTGCCAAGGAGGACCCTGCAGTGTGTGTGATATTACTACTAGCAGCCTGAAGGATTGGACTAGGTAATTATGACCTAGGTGAAGTGGTCAACATTTTGGGCTTCTGTGGGACCCTCACACAATTTTTGTAGGAATTTTTTTATCCACTTTGCTCAGTCGGTGTATACAGGAGTCACAGCGATAGAGCCCTTCTTTATTTCTCGAGGGATAGCTTCATATATTCCACAAAAATCTAGGGAGGTTATGCAGCATGTGCCAAGGTGTGATCCTATTGGCCAGCCTGGCCATGCAAGTGTGCACATTACAGTTGGGTATGATTGCATGATTGTTCTTGGCCCCATGAAAAGCATTCCTTCACCAATGATTTCAATGACTGAGGTAGAGAAGGATCTTCTTGACAACACACCTCCCCAGATGCACCTGAAGTAGCTTCTGGTGGATCATCATCAGCACTTGCAGTAGAAAGTGGAATATCACTGCTGGTACTTCAACTGCCACCACCACAGTCTGTGGTGGTGATGATGACCCACTCCCTCTAGTACACAGCTTATTCCTGCCCTATTGTAATGCTGGGAGTCAGACATTCAGCAATAGGAACTTCAGAAACTACAACTGCTCACCACCAAACAACATGTCAGTGATTTTGTGAAACCCATTTTCTTCATGTATCCTGCCCACTTCTGGCTTGTATAGGACAGGAAAGCTCTTATAATGTAGCCACTGGTGTCAATACACTGTCTCTTACAGTGTCACCACTGGTGCTAGCACCCTCATCGTTATGAGCAGTGTCACCACATTATTCTTCTTCTCTTGCTAGTGGTGGTGGTGGTGTTGAGTGACATAGATGTTCGTGGTGCACCTGGTGTCACACTTACAGACTCTGCAAAAGCAGGCAGTCAGGCAGATTCTGTGGTGGTGGTGCTACTGCTGCACTCAGACACTTGGGGAAAAACACATTTTCCCCTTTCAGAAATTGACTGTTGGGTCCTGGGGTTGTGGTGGCGGCAGTATCTGCTGGGGTTGTAGCAAATGCAGCAATATCTGGTGCTGCTGGTGGGCTGTTATAGGGGATGTGGTAGTGGTATTCATGGCAGCAGCCCTATCTGATGGTGGGCTTTGGTTTCTATATGTCACAGCAGTGGTTGTGGTGGGGTGGAGGCAGCACTATATGCTTCTGGAGGGCTCTGGAGTACCAGTCAAAGAGGATGTGGGGTTGGTAGGTGCACTGCTGGGCTCTGCTTCTGAACACTGCTACTACAAGGACTTATGCTGCTGCTACTGCCACAAACATGCAAACACGCACACACATAGATGCACACACTGCAGTAGGCAGCATCAGCAACAAGTGTGCTGGTGGTGGCTACTAACTGTCTTACCATACATAACTAGTCCACAGAGTATTTTCTTCTCTTCTATAGTGCTCCACTTCTACAGCTTTCTGTCTGTCTCAACCACACTGTTCAGAATGACAGGAAGTTCCTGATTATTATAGAACTAGTTGAAGAGCCCGTGTACACAGGCCACAGTGCCACCCAAAAATGTCTGCAGTACAGTCATGCACAGTAGAGACTGCCCGCATCATGGCTGATATGGAGCGGGGCACTCCGAATTCAGACAGTAGTCCTCTCTGTGCACCATCTGAATTTGGAGCCCTGCTTCGTTATCAGCCGTTGCATGGGCAGTCTTTACTGTGCATGACTACAGCATGCGCAGCCGTCTCTACTGTGCATGACTGCTTCTGACAAACATACATTTAGGGAATTATTATATAGGATTATTACAGGAATTATTGCAACAATAGAAAACACAGGAGGGAAATTGCAAAGTTCTCACCAGAAATTCAATAGCAGCAGTGGAAAGGTGGGAATTTTATGAATTTTCAATGAGTGAAAATTTACTTGCAAAAGGTGGCAAATCATGGATTTTCATCGAAAATTTAAGCAAAAAAAACAAAAACAAAAAACAAACCTGTGACTTTTTTCCTGTCTCGAGTCAGGATTATCTAACATAAAAGCATTCTCTGTATTTTTGTCTACTGTTTATGAACTAATTAGCAATGCATTGTACATCATTCTATCATTCAAAGGCTTGAAGAAAAAGTACATTATTTAAACTTTCCTTAATACTACATACAGCCTATATCATAAGTAAATGAACAAAAACTGCAGCATCTGATACTATGCATCTTGCTATCTTGACCTGATTTCTTTCCTGAAATGAGCCATGGTGAGACATATCACTTTTATGTTCACTAAGAATACACTTTTCAATAGCAGAGCTATTATTATTCTCGAGTGATTCAATGTGTACAGACAGACTATATTATCCAGAGAATAATGCCTTAGGGTGCACAATAAATGTGCAGAGAAAAAGTATAAAAGATTTTGCAATACATACTCTTGTAGATTATAATGATTATTCTGTTGTTTCATTTAAAGAAATTAGGCAGGTCAGGATGGGCCCTAGATGACAATACCGTTCCAAGGATAAAATACACGGAGGTTTGCAGGATTTAGTAATGTTCATCTGGAACATCAGGCAACCACAAATAAACTGGACTGTATCACGTTTATGAGAAATATACACACATCCTTAGTGAGCTCAATCTAGATTATGAATAATATTCAAATAGTTACATATATGTATAGTCAGATAAGCATCAAGAACAATATCTTGGCTACATATACAAAAAATTAAACACAAAAGTCTGTGCATCAAATCCTGCACTTTAACAGTGAATAACCTATGACTTACTTCAGATAAGAAACAGTGAGGTTTACTTATACATTTGTGGGCAAAACCATGCTAAGCTGTCCTGTTTCATCACACCACTTAAGATTAGGCAAGTCCCTATTGTCTTAAATATGTATTTCACATAATGCAATTAATAGCAGTGATGCCATCTTACCTCTGCTGTGAACAAACATTTGTGAAGGAAGTAAGGGCAGTATTATACCTTCCCTAATTCCACTCCACTGCTAACAACTCACTGAGTATACTACACTGCAACAAAAAAGCAGGTCAATCTGCCTTTTCCGTCAGGGCTCCGAAAGCCTGGAATAACCTGCCTGAAAAAAATCAGATCTTCTCCCAATCTAAAATCCTTAAAAATAACAGCTTATTTATGTCTAAAAACAGTATGTATCTGTATTCAAATTTCTATATGTATGTTTATGTGTGTGTATATATATATCGCTTTTCTCTATTAGTGTAAAATCTCTCCAGGACATACTTGAAAATGAGACAATCTCAAGGTAGTCTTATTAGGAACTCCAGCTAATAGAAATTCATGCACAGTTAGGGGGTGGCATTATGCTGGGGTGGCATTTGCCAGGGGTATTAGTTGGCACCTTCTCAAAGTACACCTTATCTAAGTATTCAGAGTTAGACAAGTGAGATAATGTTAACAGAAAGGAGAAATGTATGTTTGCACCAAATCATATGGTATTAGTCCCCCTATTCTTACTGTATTAATTGTGAGTGCCTACAGGAATAATATTAAGCATCACAAAAAAGAAAAAAGAAAGAAAGAAACCTATTTATGGCACCTCAAAGAGCACGTATCTGTGGTTAATTCAATAACAAATGGTTAATACTTACCCTTTATTATTTTGAATAAAATCATATGTATTAAAATTAAATAAAAACAAGATCAAACATGTTTCCCTAGTCACAGTGTTAAATACTACAGCTTGTAAGATACTATCAGTTTTGTATTAATCTTACAAGGATCTCTTTTTCTAAGTTAATTAAATTTAAATATATATATGTACGGGGGGGGGGGAGTGAATGAAAACCCCTTCCACCTGAATTTGGTGGGGGGTAGATACAATGCTAAACAAAAATTTGACATACCAGTCAAGCCATAAGACTTGCTTTTCCCACAGAAATCACACTTTTGCAGTGTTGTTACTACTGCAAGGGATTCTGGGTAGGCATATGCAAATAAGTTTAACAAGGAATCACCTTTTTGCCTCAAATTCCACTTTATACACCTAAGAGTCTATAAACTTTACACTTTTAAATGACTCTTATAACTCTGATTCATATGAATACATTGCAGGAAAAATTATTCTTCCCTTCTCTAAACAGATCATAATTGTTGGTATCTGCAGGCCTCCAAATACACCAACACAGTTGCTTACATACATAATCCACCACCTCAATGAGATTGCCACTCATAATAAGAAAAGTGAACTGTTGGTTCTTTGAGACTTTAATATTAATTGGCTATACTCCAGGAATGATTGTTGATTGTTAAAGACATCAAACTTATCACAGATAATATCCTCCCCTACTCACATAAATGTTAAAACATCCAACCATACTCTGCAATGCTGGATACGTTCATCCTGCCCAAGTAGAATTCAAGATTCAGGTGTACTAGCCAATGTGTTTAGTGACCACTCCATAGTCTACTGCTTTCACAAAATAAAACCAATCAAATCATATCCAAAAGTCATAATTACTAGATAATTTAGAAAATGTTATCTCCAGTCTTTCCTAAATGACTTGCGAAATTGCCCATGGTATAGAATACACCTAATACCTGATCTAGACCTGGCAATTTGCTTTTTTGACTCAGAATTCTTACAGGTCCCACTAAGGTAGAATAGGATAGGAGGGGCATCTACCCTGGATCTCTGCTGATCTGTTTAAATTATACAGCTTCAGAGATGCATTATGGACAATATTTAAACAAACTGGCTCATATTATGATTACACTGCTTACAGGCAATTGCGGAATACTTGGCACAAAGCAAACAAGCTAACAAAAGCTCAATATTTTTTGACAATAACATTCCAAAACCAGCCAACTTCTGGAAAGTTATTAAAAACATCTACAACCCTCCTAACCACTCTCATCCATCAACTATAAGCATAGGCAAAGAAATTATACAGTGTGCTATAGCAATAGCTATACTATTGTTGGCTGTGCCGCCACTCTGATTACACACAGAAATGTAATTCTGAAGTAGAAACATGCACAGATCAGCTTCTGTCACCTGCTACCTGGTCCAATGATGATAATGAATTTAATTTCATGCTGGTAAATGATATTAAAATATATGACCATCTCCTTAACCCAAAAATGAAACTGACATCTGGTCCTGAAAACCTACCTGCAATGTTATTAAAGCTCAGTACATCAGTCACTGCCCATCCTATTACAACCCTAATTAATGCCTCCCTGTCATCTGGGTATATGCCCAAAGCCTGGAAAGTAGCTAGAGTTGTGCCTATCCACAAAAGTGGGAATAAAACTGTAGTTCAAATTACAGACCAATATCGCTACTCCTCACGTTAGCTAAAATCCTAGAGAAATGTGTCCATGTGTAACTACATAAGTATTACCAACTGACCAGCCTGTCAGTCTTCTTAGGGACTCCAGGTAGTATATATTCAGGCCCAGTTATGGGTGGCATTTGCCAGGGTATTAGTTGGCACCTTTATTAAAGTACACCTTTTCTAAGTACTGATAGTTAAACAAGAGAAATAAAAATATCCAGTATGCTGCATTGTATGTTATATGAAGACAGTCTCCTAACAACTTTCTCATGTTCTTTACAGGTATGTACTAATATATCCTTCATTTGGAACTCAGATCTCATCCATTCTCCCTCTACAATGTTAACCCTTTGTGGTATGTTCGAATCTATCCTTCATTTGGAACTCAAATCTTATCCAGTCTCCCTCTACAATTTTAACCCCCTGCGGTATGTACTAACAATTAGCCATTTATAACACCCTGTTCCAGTGCCCATATTGCCTTCCTCCACCATTCCTCTCCTATATCTCTCTGTGTCTGTTTCTTATCAGATGTTTAATGGTGTCACACCTGATTGCACTCCAGCTAATATATATTCAGGCCCAGTTAGGGGTGGCATTTGCCAGGGGTATTAGTTAGCACCTTTATCAAAGTACACCTTTTTTAAGTATTGAGAATTAGACAAGACATTTGGACAGGAGAGAGACAGCTGCTGCAATACAACTAATTAAAGGAATAGTAATGTTTCATAATAAAAGCAGCTCTAATTAATCATCATAGTATTTGGACTTTGGAGAGTGTTATTTCAATTCTGTCAGAGTTGTAGTTCAAGAGTAATTCAATGACAAAGTATCCCCCTCCCGCCCCTTTTACTCATGTAACACTGCTCAACCAGATCAGAAGGGAGGTGCCCAGGTAGATTGCAGAGAGGGACAATCTTCAATTAAGATAAGGGAAAAACCTGAAAAACTTGTCGAGGGAGGCAGGGCTTTCATTGTTCTCATAGGAAGAAGATTGTCCCCTGCTTTTATCTGTGGACTGCATTCCACATCTGAGAAGAGATGGCTTACACTAGGTAAAAGGGGCGGGAGGGGAATCTTTGCTTGTGAATATCTCTCAAACCACAAAGGTTTGAGAGATAAGACTTATATCGT
Organism: Rhinophrynus dorsalis; assembly: GCA_037306005.1. NCBI lineage: Eukaryota > Metazoa > Chordata > Amphibia > Anura > Rhinophrynidae > Rhinophrynus > Rhinophrynus dorsalis. The sequence goes on along the minus strand of CM074723.1, from coordinate 119,952,117 downwards.
TCTTCATGTTTTTCCAATGCCTACAAAATAAAATAAAGATAAAATGAAGTATTACTATCCCTTTAAAGACAACAGTCAAGTAAACACACTGGATTCAGATCGAAGAAACATTTATTTCCACCAAGCACTGACATTTGCATCTTCTATCAAGACTGCTGACCACCTGATGCAAGAAACCAGGATTACCAGGACTGAATTTACAAACTGCTCAGTTAACCACTAAAATGCTGATGGGGAAAAAACAAATCAGAACTTCACTCTGATTTCTTCTCCAACCACCATTAACCATTACAACATCTTCCTCTACTGATCATCAATTGATTACTTAATTTAATCCTGCATTGACTCCTACCCTCACCAAATACTTCACGGTTCTGCAACTGACTCTCCTCACCCTCCCTGGCACCTACACCCTTTGCACCATGGATTGACCCTTGATTGCCAAGTCACCTGTACTCTCCTGGAACACAGACTGTTGCACAAACTCTACTGCCCCATGTATTAACCCTACTGTGGCCAAGTTGGCTCCTTGCTTTGTCATCACCATTCTCACCTGTATAAGACTCTCCTCCTCCTGTGTCCTGTGTCACTCCATTTACATTGCACCCTAACTTTTTCCCTCACCACTTCTTTGCTCCCATGAACTTTTCTCATTACTCCACTCCATATCACCACCATCTCCTTCTACCCCTGCAAAAAAGCTCAGCTGCTTCAAGTCTCACTCATACCTTATGTCCCTGTCCCTTCTCCTTCTGCTCGCTGCAGGTGACATCTCACCTAACCCAGGCCCCCCTTCCATTCTCTCTTGTACCGCAACACTTACTCACACATGCAACATCTATAACCCAATAACCGTTCCACGTCACCTAACCTCCCCCCCCCTTTTGTTTATGTCTCTGGAACGCCAGCTCTGTGTGTAACAAACTAACAGATGTTCATGATTTGTTAATTTCCCTCTCCCTACACTTCTTAGCCATCACTGAAACTTGGCTCACATCATCAGACACTGTCTCCACTGCTGCACTCTCACATGGTGGCCTTCAATTCACCCACACACTTAGGCCTGACAGGAGGGTGTAGTAGGCATCCTGCTGTCCCCTAACCACACATTTCAGGTAATCCCCACTGTGCCCTCTCGCTCTTTCCCTACCTTTGAAGCCCACACACACTTTGTCTCTTCTCTCCCTTCCCCTTGTGTGTTGCTGTCATTTACAGACCACCTGGTCCTAATTCACAATTCCGTGATCACTTCGCTTCCTGGCTCCCTCAATTCATGTCCTCAGATGTTCCTACTCTCATCCTGGGTGACTTCAACGTCCCTGTAGATAACCATAACACCCCCCACCCTCAAACTCCTCTCCTTGACAACTTCCTTTGACCTATCAGAGTGGATCAGCTCTCCCACGCACAGTGACGGTCACTCCCTTGACTTGGTCTTCACTGACCTCTGCTCAGTCTCCAACTTCTCTAATGTCACCTTTCCCCTCTCTGACCACCACCTCCTCACCAGAAACCTCATAATTCCATGCAAATCCATCCCCCCCACCATGATCAAGAGCATGTGGAAAAATTTGCACACTCTTGATCTGCAACAATTTTCCATATCCCTGCAACCTCTTCTCAACCCCATCCTCACACTTACTTGCCCAGAAAAAACTACTGCTCTCTACAACAGCACTCTTGACACAGCTACACCTGCAACTCTACACCATCCGCACACAATCCCACTACAACCTTGGCAACCAAGACAAATGCGATACCTCCAAAGGTGCTCACACACTGCCGAAAGGCACTGTAGGAAATCATGTTCCATAGATGACTTCATACATTCTCCATTTTTATAGCTCTGCCCTCTCCCTGGCCAAACAGTCATCCTTTTCCTCGCTAATTTCTAATCTTTCCTCTAACTCGAAATGCCTTTTCTCAACCTTCATATGTCTCCTACACCCACCAACACAAACACCTTCCACTATCTTCTCTTCCCAAGAGCTCGCCACCCACTTCAAGAACAAGACCATCTGCATCAGACATAAACTCTCATCACTTCCACTCCTACCTATCCAGATTAGCCCTGTCACTCCTCCCACATACACACTAAGCTCCTTTTTATCCATGACCGAGGATGAAGTTTTCCTTCTCACTCGCTCAAACCTAACCACATGCCTTCTTGACACAATCCCATCTCAGCTCACTCAAGAACTTTCTCCTCTAATAACTCCAACCCTTACTCACTTATTCAACCTCTCCCATCCTCTTTCAAACATGCACTAATCACACCCATCCTAAAGAAACCCTCCCTGGACCCAAACTCACTGTCAAACTACCGGCCCATTTCTCTATTCCCAGTCACCTCCAAGCTCCCTGAGCATATAACCGGCTCGCTAAATTCCTCTGCTCCCATTCCCTTCTAAATCCCTTGCAATGTGGATTCCGTCCTCATCACTCCACTGAGACTGCCCTCACTAAAGTTGCGAACGACTTGCTCTCCTCAAAGTCAAAAGGCCACTACACCCTACCCATTCTCTTGGACCTTTCAGCTGCCTTTGACACAGTAGATCACCCACTCCTCCACTCCCTATGTCTCCATGACACTGCCTTCTATTGGTTTTCATCATATCTCTTCAACCACTCCTTTAGTATTTCCTACTCTGGCTCTACTTCCCCACCCCTCAGTCCTGGGCCCCTTGCTCTTTTCAATTTACACCGCCTCCCTTAGAAAATGAATAAACTTCTTTGGGTTTCACCATCATCTATATACTGATGACACTCAAATCTATCTTTCCTTCCCAGACCTCTTCCCTTCCCTCATGTCCCAGGTATCTGACTGCTGTGTGTTCCTGGATGTCCTCCCTTCAACTCAAACTCAACCTTGGCAAAACCAAACTAATTATTTTCCCTCCCACTACAACCAGCCTTACCCTAGAAATTACCCTCACTGTTAACAACATTATCATCACACCAACCCCTACAGCACACTGCATGGGGGTCACATTTGACTCCACCTTATCCTTCATACCTTACATCCACTCAATCTCAAACTCATCCTGCCTCCACCTCCACAACATCTCTAGAATCCGACTCTTTCTCACCCAAGACACTACTAAAATTCTAATCCAAACACTCATCATGTCCCGTTTTGACTACTGTAACTCACTACTAATTGGCCGTCCCCTCACCCGACTAACCTTACTACAGTCTGTTATGAACTCTGCTGCGAGACTAATCTACCTAAGAAAGAAAAAAATACCCTGTGCACACAATAGCCGAAATGTACAATAAGGAAACAAGCTGATGAAAGGTAGGTGCTCAAAGGGAAAATGACTAATTGAACTATAGAAAGAGACCAAAGAAACCCTGCAAAACTCAACACATTATCTATATTTCAGCTACATCTGTTTCCAAATCTAAAGCGGAAAGGAAAAAACAGGGAAGTCTATAATGAAATAAAATTTAACATTTATTAGAAATAAGCTAAAATTCTACCTAAAAAGATAAGTTCATTCCCAAATTTAGGGATGGGCGAACCTTTCCGCCTCAAACTGGAATCAGTGAAAAATGGCACTTTCTGATTAGCTAAACATTTCCCGCGAAAAGTGCAGATTTTCTACTTTTTTCCACTTTTTTCGCCCATTGAAATCATTGGGAACATAGAAGTTACACACAACATATTACAAATAATATTTTATTTCCCAAAGGTAGAGTATAAAAGGGGCATGAGAGTGCCTGTGTTGGTGGGGTGTGGGGAAAGAATCAGTTGAACAGGGGATGATTTTTGGGGGGTTGTTTACTGGGATTGGGAGGCACTTAATAAAAAAGAAATCCTAAATAAAATAAAAACCATAAGACATGGTATAAATGGGTCTGAGGAGGGTGCCTGTGGTGGTGAATGAATTAATCATTTGAACAGGGAATTTGTTCTGGGGGATTCTTGACTGCTATTGGGGCGATAGTTAATAAAAAAATAAATCAATAAACTAAAATAAGACATTTGTATTTAAAGTGACAGAGACAGGAACCCTCCTAACATAAGCTGCCACTGGGGTGGACTGATACTTGACTTGATAGAGTATTTTGTAGAGGATGATTTGTTTGATTTGTTTTTAGAGGCCTTTGGAGGACTTAGAGTTATTAGAAGCCCAAGCCCTGAAGAAACATTAATTTGTAGGACTTATGCTTGTATTGCACAAGCCCTAAGGAAACATTAATTTGTAGGACTTAAGCTAGTTTGGCCCAAGCCCTAAGGAAACATTGATTTGTAGGACTTAGGCTTTTTAGAAACAACCCCACAAAAATTGTTTATTTTTTTGTAGGACTAGTTTTTTTCCTTTTCTTTTTTTTTTTTTTCAAAACACAAGCCCTGAGAAAAAAATAAAAAGGCCCTACTGGCCTAATGCCAGCAGGTCATGTTGGCCAGTGGCCATTGTCAAATGTCCTTCTGAGTCCTGAGTTGCAACTGCTGTTCATACTGCTGCTGCAGAGTTGTTTAAGCAGCAGGATGATCAGGCAGCTGAAAGGGAATGGGATCAACAATAGCAGTAACATGGAAGATGGATGATGAAGGTTCCATTTGCCACGACTGGCTCCAGTGATGTGCCTGAGGCAGTAGCAGCAGAATAAGCAGTCCCCAGTATTTGTGGAGAAAAGAATAAGTTGGCCATTAAATCTTCTCCACCTGCCCCGCCTCCAAAATCATCATGGGTGTGTTGTAATTAGAATACATTTTTCCATTGAGAGCAGGATCAGTGGATCTCCTCAGCAACTGCAATGTGCACAGTATGTATGTGGTAAATAACATCTGGGGGCACAACTGTAGCCAAACACCATGACACCCGAAACCAAGTACTGCCGCTGTCACTGTACCCCTTTTCCACACCCACTAAGGACACATGACAACTTGCTGACAGTTTAATAGTAGTGATGAACCCTCCCTGCCACCATCTTAGCATACTTTGCAGGATGGAATCTCCTCAGATGCCGCTTGATGCACTGATTGTGATTCTCTTCCACCACACTGACATGTGGGGTCAGTGCACCACACAGTGTGCAATGGGTAGAGACGAACTGCCACATCCTAACATCAACAGAGCGACTATCATTTGGCGGGGGAGGTAATGAACAAGGAGGATTGGCAGAAGATGTAGTTACCCTAGAAGGTGATGGTGAGCTAGCTGTTTAACTCGTCCTGGAACTTCCAGTCTCCGCCTGGGTTGTTCTATTCTTCCTCCTCTTTGATCTCCGCCTCACCTCTTGTTGCCTTTCTGGTGAGTCAGGGACAGCAAAAGCGGTGGGTGTTTGGCTTTAACATGTTTGGAGTAAATGTCATGATGTCTGTGTTTCATGTTTGATATAAGGGCACTTGTGCCAAGGTGAGTTCCCTCCTTTCCTAGTTTCACTGACTTGTCACAAATTGTGCACAGTGCCATTGCTGATGACTGTACTGTGCCCGCCCCAGCAGAAAAATAGTCCCACACCCATCATGACTTCAGAGGAAAGGGAGAAGAATGGCCTATTTCTTCTTATCCTCCACAATCCCCTTCATTGTCTGTGGCAGCAGATAATGTTGCTGCTGTTGCTGCTACTGCCTCAGAGTCAGCACTGCAACTAGATCAGGAGTATTGCAACTGCTGGCAAGTGGAACGTGTCCTAATCCCGCATAGCTTGTTGACCCCATTCCCACTGTGTCCACAGTGGTCTGGCACACTAACCTGCTCCTCAGCATCCTGCTGCCCTTGCATCTCAGCTTCAGAAGGAATTAGAGCAGTTGCAAATTCCTCTAATTCCAAGATGTCCTTGCTAGTGGTGGTGGTGATGGCCATCCTCCTTCCTGTCTCCCATGCCTTCTCAGTTTTGGCTAAAAAGGCCATCAATGTCTCTTCCACCCCAGCTTCTCCAGCATCATCACCACTATCACCACTTGTCCCTATATGCTGTTGTTGCTGCTGCTGCTCTATTCCAGACATCTCACTGCTGCTTGCAGGAGGTGACGAGCAATGTGACAGTGGGTCCCCTAAAGTCACACTTGCCATTGCCTTTTGACATGAAAAAGAAGGCAGATTAGAACTAGCAGAAGCAGCAGCAAGCACAGGCAGCTGATTTGTGCTTCTGTTGGTGGTGGTGGTATTAATTCTCAGCCTGCTCTCCTCCCCCAACACCAGTTCTGGCCTCTTCAGTTTCCATGTTCCACCTGGACACTGTAGTGAAGAGATGGTGAGGGGTCCCAGTCCCAGGATCAGGAGAATGGTATTGGCTCCCTTGACCGTTAGTCTGGATGCTGTAAAATGTTTTCCCTACCACTCCGGCTGCTTCACCATTACTGCTACTACTAACACCATCCACATCAAGTTCAGCCGCCGAGTCTTCCTCCTCAGTCTCACAGTCACTAGTAATATCAGGATATTGTTAATTACCCCTTCCTTCACAAGCTAACAAGCTACTGGACCTTAGTAGCAGTAGTTCTAGCAGTGGCAGGACTGCTTGGGAATGGCAAGTGTGATTTAGGGTCCCTTGCTGTCACACTTGGCATCATTTTCTCCTTCCCCCCTGAGTACTATAAGAAACACTAGCAGAAGGCAAAGTATTGGTGGCAGCAGTTTCAGCACTGGCAGCAGGTTCAGTACTAGCAGCAGGTTCAGCACTGGCAGCAGGTTCAGTACTAGTAACAGGTACAACACTAGTGACTGCAGGATCAGAAATGGTGGCACTGGCAGCAGGGGTAGCACATCTGGCAACAGGTAAAATACTAGTGGCTGCAGTTACAGAAATGGTGGCACTGGCAGCAGGGGCAGCATATCTGGCAACAAGTACAACACTAGTGGCTGCAGTTACAGAAATGGTGGCACTGGCAGCAGGGGCAGCACGTCTGGCAACAGGTACAACACTAGTGGCTGCTGTTACAGAAATGGTGGCACTGGCAGCAGGGGCAGCACGTCTGCTCTCACTATCCTTTTCTCCCTTCGTTCCCTTTCCCTTTTCTCCCTTCCTTCCCTTTTCTCCCTTCCTTCCCATTCCCTTTTCTCCCTCCCTTCTTATTAAATTCCTCAAGATCCCTTGGGGTGATTTAGGGGGACTGGACAGCATTGGTACAACACTGCTAGTCACTTCCTCCTCCTCAGACTCAGTGGACACATAAAAAGGGTCCTTCCAGTTCCTCTTTTTGCTGCTCATAGTGATAGGAGTCACAATGAGCCTCTCCTGCCTCAATTTTAGCTAAATATCACAATTGTTTTGTGATATATGGATTTAAAAACCTAAGTGGATACCCATACAATATATGAACTAAATGATATATGGTCATTAACCAGTAAAATTCTCTGTATGTATGCACTAGAGAAATGATGACTCACAGCAGGCAATCTTATCTACAGAGATCTGCCAGTTCAGGACAGGAATGATGGACATGCTTTGTCAGATGCTGGTGGAAATGCAGGATACCAATCTCAGGGAGAACCTGGGGACAGAGAAGGAAAATAAATTCACACAGGGGTCAACTGTAACTACCTGCCCCTCCAGTGTGACCCCTACACCAACCCCAAAAATGACTAGAGTCATGAGAAAATCAGCATGGACATCCATCTCTGCAGCCCCTTCCAAAGATCCCCACCAAAAAAATAAAAAAGCTCCATCTGTGATATTTTCCCAAAATACAATTGCAATCATTCATCCACCTCTTCATCCTCCCCCATCCAACTCTCTGTTGGGGTTCCTCAAGGTTCTGTTCTAGGACCGCTTCTGTTTTCTCTTTACACAATAACACTTGGCGATCTTATTAACTCATTTGGTCTCAAATATCACCTCTATGCAGATGACACCCAGATTTACTTATCTGTACCTCAACTCACTTCTGATATCCAGGCTAAAGTCACAGATTGCCTCTCGGCTATCTCAGACTGGATGGCTCATAGACACCTCAAACTCAATATGTCCAAAACTGAACTGCTCCTCATTCCACCTAGACCTGGCCCTGTAGCGCCCTTCCAGGTGACTGTAAATGGCACTACCATAAATCCAGTATCAGAAGCACGGTGTCTAGGGGTGATAATTGACAACTCTCTCTCATTTTCCTCTCATATTAATGCCATTACTAAATCCTGTCGCTTTCTTTTGCGTAACATTGCAAAAATCCGTCCCTTCCTCTGTTCCTCCACAGCCAAAATTCTTATACATGCAATCATCCTCTCCCGCATGGACTATTGCAACATTCTTCTGTCTGGCATTCCTGCTTCCCATCTCCAACCACTTCAATCTATACAGAATGCGGCAGCACGAATTACTCTTCTGTCACCTAGGTTTGTCCCTGCCCCACTCCTCCTCAAAACTCTCCATTGGCTGCCTATCAAACTCCGGATATCATACAAAATCTTACTTCTCTCTTTCAAGACACTTCTCTCCTTTACTCCTTCTTACATTTCCACTCTCATCTCCCGTTATACCCCATCCCGACACTTACGGTCAGCCAATGACTGTCTTCTCTCAGCTCCTTTTGTCTCTACAGCCCTGTCACGGATCAAACCTTTTTCTCTCATTGCTCCGTATCTATGGAATGCTCTACCATCCAACCTGCGCCACTGCACCTCTCTGACAACCTTCAAATCTCACTTGAAAATGCACCTCTTGGATAAAATCTCAACATGCTAGAAGGCACTGATGTTGTACAATGAATGCTCTTATAAATTATTTACATTACTGATGTCCTCTATTATCATGAAAACTAGCACTGTATTCAGCACTTGACCCTAATGTACTCTGTATGTCTCCCATTACCACTTTAGATTGTAAGCTTTTGGGCAGGGACCTCGCACCCAATGTTTCACTCTACAAAAAGCACCTGTAACCCTGTATTGTTTAAACTCTGAGATTGTAAAGCGCTGCGTACACTTGTGGCGCTATATAAATAAACATATTCATTCATTCATTCATCCCATTTATGTCTGTGAATGTTTCTGGTTTCCAACAAGTGTCAGAGATATCTCCAATGTATTACAAAGTAATGCAGTGAACAAAACTCCTGCACATATTACTTGCTTGTAAGGTGTTTGACCATGGGTAAGCACACACAGCACATACATTGTTGTCCAATTTCAACTCATAATCCACCTAGTAAAACAAAACAACATGGAGGTGTTATTTGGCCATGATTTGAGTTGAAGTTGAACAACTGATAGTAGCCCTTAGCATGCTATGTTCCAGACTGTCCCCACTTAGTTTTACCCACTGGTGTGGTTATTAAGGTGTTAACTCAACTAAATTATTGTTCAAAGGAATCTAAAGAGAAGTTCCCGCATAGCACATATGGTCCCTACCTTGTTCCAGTAAGTTTTATTACCATTTACTTTAATAATAATAATAATATCAAAGTATTTTACCAAGAAGGATACAATGATATTGTCTCTCGTTTTCAAGTATGTCCTGGGGCTAGAGATATTATTACCTAGTTTATTGGTACTCATTTTATCTACCTCAGAAGGATGAAAGGCTGAGTTGGGACTAGAACCTGTGACCTTGCATGAAACAACTGAGCCATCTCATTGATACTTACCATGTATTACTAAAATGAGGGATACATGTCCTGGAGTCTGTATTGGAGTCAGAGCTGCAGAATCCCTTTGTTTGTTATTAAGGAATCACATGCACATTTACAGTGCACTTATGACTTCAAAAACACCTGACTGATTGCTCACACCTTTGGAACATCCTACCTCACAGCATCCTTTCATCATCACGAAGAACCATCTGGAAATTCATCTCTTTAAGGATGTATTTACAGTAGCACTCTTGGCAGATGCACATGCAGTAACTAGAAATACACTATAATACACTATCCCTTACAAGTACCTTATGACCCTTCCTCTTTGTCTGAAAGTGTCTCCAGTTATAAATGTGGAGGAAGCTAGATAGAGATAATGTTATGAATAAATTATATTCAACATTAATTATTTAATTATTTTGCTTATTACACCAATCTTCCACTGACTGAAATACATTTTACATTGATAAGAATTTGCTTCACCCTCTATAGGCTTTAGTGTAGTAAGTATACATATGTTCTCTACACAACATTAAATAGTTTTTCTATTTTCCAATAAAAAAAAATTAGAACATTAAAGGTGGGATTCAGCAAGATAAACAGGTGCAGCTCTGGAGCAAATCCACTGGTACCCTAGACAGCATGCAAGGGGTAGGAAACCTAATTAACTCCTTAAGGACCAGCAGTCCTGGGGTGTGGTCCTTTAAGGACCAGATAGGGAAGTCCGACATGCCACCCCACTTGACTGATCAGATGTGCTGGCACGCCGAGGGGCTGAAAGAGATCGTTCCAGTCTTGGAGCGATCAACTTCAGTCCCCGGTATTACTCACCGCACTCCTGCAGGAGCACGGTGAGTAAAAGTACGTGACGTACCAGGTACGGGTACGTCAATGGTCTTTAAGGGGTTAAAACAATTGGGAACTTTTATTTACATACTAGTTGAAGAGCCTGTTACACGGGCCACATTGCCACTGCCAGCCAGTCGTGGGGCAGTTATGCTCAGTAGAGACTGCCCATGCCGCAGCTGATACAGTGTCAGCCAATCGCGGTGCAGTCATGCTCAGTAGAGACTGCCCACGCCGCGGCTGATACAGAGCTGGACACTCCGAAATGTGCATGACTGCAGCAGTGAAGCAGTCTCTACCGCGCATCACTGCACCGCAACCGGCTGCCACTGTATCAGTCATGATGTGGGCAGTCTCTACTGCGCATGACTGTGTCGTTACACACAACAACCACCCTACACCACCCACCCCATCTACAGACATGGTAAATGATCATTTGTATTATAAAAATCAAACAAAAAATACCTGGAAGGGATAAATGAGACCTCCCTTCACCCCTCCCCCCAGATATGGTTTGTGTTTGTTTAAAAACATAATCACCTGGCTGTCAGAGGTTCAGAGGTGTTAGCGATGCTCTGATATTCCACTTAAGTTAAGTGGAGAAACAAATTAAAATGTATGAATGTATGTATCTTTATTTATATAGCGCCATACATGTACACAGCGCTTAACAGAATTTGAAATAACACAATACAAAAATACAGAACAGGGTTAAGAGCATTAAGCTAAAGTGCGATCATTGCATTATTTTTGGGGAAAGTGCAGCAAAGGAAACATACACTGGGAAAGGGACCTTGCCCCAAGGAGCTTACAATCTAATTAGAGTTCATAATGACATACAAAGACAGTAGGAGGATGATTATAAGTGCAAGTACAAGGTGTGGTGAAGGAAGTGCAGAAAGATTCTGATGTCACTATTGTTGTGCACACCGAGGATATTGCTATTGAGATGCCTCCTTGAGCAGGTGGGTTTTGAGGAGATGCTTGAAAGTGATGATTGTGGATGATTGGCGAATGGTGATAGGGAAAGCATTCCAAAGCCAAGGGCCAGTCAGTGAAAAAGCTTGAAGACGAGAGATGGCTCAAGTTGTGTAGGGAGAGGACAGGAAGAACCCTTGGAAAGACCTTAGGGTACGGGAAGGGGTGTAGCGGGAGATAAATAAATAAATAAATAAATAAAAGCCCCAGAAATCTGCTGCTTTAAAAACAAATGAAACTGATTTTCTCAATTTGTGAGAAGCCGGACCAAAGAGTACCTGTTTACTCATGTAATTTGATCTAAAATTGCTGTGGTTATTTTGGTTGCTGAAAAAACAGTTTTGGACACCTTTTCTTTGGGTATTTAAATAAAATAATTTTGATGTAGGAACAATCAAATCATTATTTTTATATTAGTACTGTTATTAGTACTAATAAAACCAGGTAAATTGCTAAAAATGCTAAAGAGGAAAGATATCCTAGGCCCAAAGTTCTACATACCAAAACAGCAAGTGACATAAATAAAAGAATAGGGATGTTAATAAAATAAAGCTATAGAATGTAACTTTAGAAATCAGGCTAATTTGCAGCAAATAACCAAATATGACAAATGCAGATAAGAACCCCCCTTAACATCTTTTGTCCTTATCTAACACAAGACAACATGCCAGCTAATAGTTTTGATGCTGTTGAGGGCATTTCTTTGCCAGGCAGGCAAACTCATCTTTTGTTGGACTCCTATCATCCTTAGCTAGCCAACAGCCAGCTGATGATGGTGATAATTGTAGTCCAACAACTACTGGAGAGGACCACAGGCTCCTACTTTTAGTTTATACTCAGGAAGATGCAATGAATTTTGAATACAAAATCACACAAGACTAATTCTAGGTATTGTTTTTAAAAGCTTGCTTATTTATTTTTTTTTTTTTTACAAGACCCTTTCTGGAAATCCTGAGTTTTCACTGTAATAACATAAAAAATCTAAAGGAGCTCCCAAGCGCCCAAAGAACCCATAAAGCAATGATTACTACTAGTCCTCTTTCTGCATATTAAGTTGCCTTTTTATGTCCTTAAGTGAATGATAGGAGTGTCTGTGTACATCTGCTCTTCAATGATAAAGGTTAGCATAGGAGCATCTGTAAGAATGGCAGAGATTATCATGGCTGCATCAGTTTAGGAACCATACACTGCATCATAAGCAGTCAATACACACATTAAATTAATTATCAACAATCAACAGCACAGGTCATGAATAAAGTGATTACATTAGTGTTATAAATAGGTTTGCATGGTCTGACTGTAAATTACCCAGGATAACTAGGAATATAAAAAATACAGCATGGAGACAGATATTAAAGCAAACAATGATCTCCTGCTATAATCCCTGCAATATTTAGAAAGCTGTTTTGATCACTGTAATACATCTGAAAACTGCTCTCATATTATAAAGATTAATGACCGTTAAAAATATCACAATGCAAGATGAATAACAAATAAACATATGACTGCTGCATAAACATACTGTAGTAATATATCTCTATTACTAAAACCTATAGTGTTTTTTCACCAAATTTATAATAGTGATGTTTTTTTATACTTAATAGTGTCAGAGAAAGACACAGGAACTAAAGAATATGTTAACTCTTTCAGAGCAAATTAGTTACTCACTCTACTGGTCCTCAAAGGGTTACTGATAAGGACTAACAAATCAGTTATATTTCAGACAATGTTTTGTTTCATATCTCAGTTTGTTATGTTAAAATGGAGCCCCATGTTCCCCTATTTGTTATTCAAATGTGTATGTCTATATTGTATTTTCTTTATTGTTCATATCAGTTAATTTTGACATTGTTAGGAGATACAAGTCTTTAATCTTGTCTACTTGACATGAAGGGACTAGTGTTGCCACCTGTCCAATTTTGACCAGGACAGTCCAGTTTTGGGCCCCCCCTGTCCACTTTGTTAGCATTATCAGTGTTTCAGAGGTTTTTAAACTTAAACAGATTCTGTTTCAAGCTTGCGCTCATATTGGTTAAAGCACACATCTATCATCAGAGCACTAATTCAGATTGGCTGTTCGTGTAGCTGCCTGCAGATTTAAATGAACGTTTTAACTTTTTGAATGCTAGAGGTCCCCAATGCACTACTTACTTAAAACAGACATGCAAGGTATAATTTACATTCTCATTGGAAATAATTATAATGTTAGAAATTGATCACCAAAAATGTGGCATATTGACCTTCATATAGCATAAAAGCATGGTTCCTCTGTTCAGAGTTGGCAAGATTAAAGGTACACAGTGTGATTTTTGTTGGAGCTGTCCAGCAATCTGATTGCTGAATAATCAGATTTCTGGTCTGTCCTCCCCCCTCCTCCCACACATAGACCAAATCCAGGTAATCTGAAATGTGACTGCCTGTGTGTGTGTGTGTGTGTGTGTGTGTGTGTGTGTGTCTGTGAGATCAGGTATGAAAGCCCTGACCTCATGGCCTCATGCAAGATCAATGTGCTTTGGTTTGTTATTGCCACACACACATAGCAATCTGATCAGCAAACAATGAACTTTTCAAACCAGACCGACCAACCAAAAATGCCAATTTGGTATTTTAGATGACATTGACAGTGGACACACAGACACAAAGATATATGTCCAATCTTTTGTATGGGTACTGGGTTTTATTGAACACTCAGACAATTTGGTTAAGGTAAAAAATGCAGCTTTATTAAATAAATAATAAAGAACAGAGATGCCCTTCAACAGGTCCAGACCCAGACAGAGGATAAGCTCTTCTGGATCTGACACAAGTCAGGGTACAAACAGAAACAGGTATGTACAATAACTGTAATGCAGAGTGTAGAACTGGAACAGGAACTGGAACAAAACCTCAGCAGTACCAGCAAGGAGGTGCCCTAGGTGAGGTAAGTACTGCAGGGCAAAATCCCCAGTGGAACAGGGGAAACCGATGAGACTACCGGACTTGCTCAGAAAACCAAGTATAGGCAGTCTGAGTGACAGGCACAGACACAGGTACATGGAGGTATGCCCAGAGGCAACCGTAGCAGGCCCAGAAAATACTGTAAGGAATAGGCAGTCCAGGTGACGACACAGATACATGTACTCGGAGGTTATACCCAGAGGCAACCAGAACAGGCACAGGCTGTACAGTAGTGCAACCGGAGGCAATCGTAAGGCACAGGTTGAACAGCACAACCAGAGGCAACAGTAATGTACAGACTGAGTGTAGTGCAACCAGAGGCAATCGTAAGGCACAGGCTGTATAGCAGAGCAACCGGAGGCAACAGGAAGGTACCGGTAGTATAGTAGCACAACCGGAGGTAATCGTAAAGCACAGGATGTATAGTAGCGCAACTGGAGGCAACAGTGAGGCACAGGCTGAAAGGTGGTGCAACCAGAAGTAACCGCAAAGGCGCAGGCTGTATACAGAGCAACCGGGGCAACCGTAGAGCAATGGCTATAGGACACGAAACCGGAGACAACAGAGGCACTAGTGTTAAAGCTAATGCTAGGAGAGTAGCCAATGCAGAATCGGTACACTGAGAGCGGGAGTCAGCCAGAGACTGGGCCGGTACACAGAGAGCGGGAGTCAGCCAAAGCCTTGATCGTTACAAAGAGAGTGGTAGTCAGCCAAAGCCTAGATCGGTACACAACAAGCAGTAGTCAATGGAATCTGTCACAGGAATCATAGTCAGGCAAGCCAGGTCGTAAACGAAATGGGCAGCAAAGACAGAAGCAAGTTCAGACAAAACCAGATCATATACGGAACAGGGTACTCAGCAACAAACGTCTGGTCAGGAACACCACGAAAGGGCACCGATATAGTGACGGGAGGGCGTATATAAAGGCAAGCCCTGGGAGGAGTTATGAACCCAGAGCCAATAAGAATGCAGCCAAGGTAAACCCGGAAGTAAAAATGTCGCTCAGGCAGAATCACGGGCACCGTGATAGGTACCTTAAAAGGTGGCAAACCAAAAGGTACAAAGGTTAAAATAATAATATTTTACATTTACACTTTTGTTTTATTTTTCCCTTGTCCATAAGTGCAGACATACCCATATAAGGATAGGCAAACTTTTGGCACTCCAGCTGTTGGAGACTACAACTCACATTATTACCAACCAACCTTTGTGGTTGTAGTCTCCAGCAGCTGGAGTGTCAAAGGTTGTCTAGTCCTGTTTTATGTAATCTTCTCACCATAGTGGCAGAGAAGTAAGTTTATATTTTAGTCTGAGAAAATACTTATCTTTTTTAACAAATATTGTAAATGATTTAAAAAAAATCATATTTTTATTATTATACTTATATACACGCTCAAGTCCCACTCTAAGGACAGTGTTTTCAAAAGAAATGTAGAGAAATTCTGAGACAAACCAACTGGGAACAAACCAAATAGGGGTGTTAAAAGCCCATTTAAATTAATGGGAATTTGAGGATTTTTAATCATTTATGCTTCAGAATTACTCTACTTTTATTTTAAAAATATAACCCATACATTAGAAAACATATATTTTTTCTTTCCTGGTTCTATGAAAACAAATTTAAAATCCACCCTTAACTATCCTATCTTTTTTCACTTGTATGTCCCTGATAGGAAGCTTTATGTATTTGTTTTCAGAGAGCTATCTGTGTGGGACTGTAAAAGAAAAAACAGTGCAACAATGTAAGAAAACTGTGTAAAAAACAAACAAACAGTGAAACAAAATAGAAAAGCCTGTATACAGCATAGTGAGTGCTCCGTGTTGCTTGAATAATGTTCTATTGTATAACTATGTTTCCTTTAACAGTACCTGATGGAATAATGAGAATAAAATCATTGATGTAAACATGTAAAAAAAAAAGTGAAGATGAAAAAAAGGATAGGTAATTTGATGATACATATCATGCCCTTTCAATTTGACGGTACATATCATGACCTTTCAAAATATGTAAAGTCAAAAAGGAGATTGTCTCTTTAATAGTGTTATAGTAGCTTTTCCCAATAGTGATATTATCTCAGGATTTTCAATCTTGTGTATTTGTGCTCAACTGAGAATGGATAAAGAAACAACTAAAGCATGGATACAGATGTTAATATCTGCCACTGATATCTTCTGGGTGACTGTATGGTTTAATAGTGATATGGCAATGTTATCATACAATTCTCTTAAACTTTTCTTAATAAATGCAACATTGGTTAGGTTTGATATTTTTCACCATTATCTGAATTTCACCAGGGCCTATAAATTCAGCTGATGTTCTCTCTCTTGCACCTTTTTTAATCTTTAACTGATAATGAGAAGTCAGTATCGCTGAAGAACATTTTAAGGAGCAGTATAAACTGAAATGGCCAGATGGAATCTGAGCAGCGGACATCACCAGAGGAAGAGAAGCTGAGAAAAAGCTGCTAACATTCAAGATGTGATGCCCTTAACTGACTGGTTTTAGGCTTGTGTTTGTTTTCTAATCCAGTCAAGCACATTATATTTTAGCAATCCTGGAATTCTATATACTAACCAAAATTCAGAAAATTCTAAATTCAATTCCCACAAACAGACATATTTATGGATATGCATATTTATTATATTTATCACGTTTTTGATCAACAGTGTTAATTCTTCAGCAACCACATGGAACCTCACAGTTTTGTCAAACATTAATACAGTTTTTGTTCCTTTTCACAGTCTATGATTTATGGACAGTGTAGCTGAGAAACCTGACTTTTATCTTTGGCAAAACAGCTAAACAACCTTAATGCATCTGTCACAACTTCTAAGCTTAATATCTCAGGATAGCTGTTTGCAATCAGTGACATCTGTAGGGAGCTTACTGACCTGAGCAAGTTCTGTAATGCCTGCTGTTTTTGCCCTGGCTTGTACATCAGAATAGAGTAATGGAAACGTAACAACATCACTGATCCAAGGGAATTATCAAGAGATAATATCCTTTTACAAGAAGCACGCATACCAAGTGTTTTCAAACTTTATATTTAGCCAGCACTATCTCTAGCAATGAAAACAGAGCTCTCCAAGTCATT
The DNA here is from genome assembly GCA_037306005.1 of Rhinophrynus dorsalis. Classification (NCBI taxonomy): domain Eukaryota; kingdom Metazoa; phylum Chordata; class Amphibia; order Anura; family Rhinophrynidae; genus Rhinophrynus; species Rhinophrynus dorsalis. The sequence goes on along the minus strand of CM074723.1, from coordinate 119,934,737 downwards.
AATCGTGTTGCTTAAAATTCAGTAGGCAAGACCTACATTGTTTCAAATGGCTTTGCAATATACTATATTTATACTATAACAGTGACACACACAATGGTTCTAAAATATTAGTTTCCCTCTGAAATAAAATTCAGACAAGGCTTTTTTAAGAATTTTATAAAATATGTTAAGCAAACCTATAATTTCTAGCTGTTTTTATACTACAGTACTTAGCATCAGCCAACTAAAGATTAGATGAGGATTTTGAGAGCTATAGTCCAAGCTGTGGGTTGGTGCAATGCTTGTGCTGTCATTAATGCTATATATATGTTTAATCACCCTTCTATCATATTTCCATTCACATATGGAGATCCGTAGCTTCAAAAACGCATAATAAACAAAACAGAAATATAAAAATGTTCCATTTATTTTTTATTGTTTTTTGAGCTAGGACATATATGATGACCTACTTTGCACTATATTAAATCACCCTCAATATATAAAGGATGTTAGTATACCTTACAATTGACCAAAACTAAAGTGTGAAATGGATCTTATGGCCAGCATATTACAGTCATATCAAAGAGTCCACATATGTACAAAATGGCCTCAATATATATAAACTGCATCCATTTGTATATCACTCAGGGATATGATAAATATGTTATGGTATGGCAAAAGTAAAATATTAGTAAGTTCTAGTCATTGTGTACTCGGGCACCTGTTGTTAAAGCCAGAAATTATACAACATAGTTCATTTTAATTTTAAATATACTGGGGAATATGTATAAAGACCAAAGTGAAACAGAGGTACATACTCAGGGAAATGTCCTTCATAAAGAAGAATTGTGAGGAAAATATGACAGTTAATTTTAATACAAGTAGGATGTTGATCCAAAGAGATATCCTTTTGCTTTTGGAGTCAGGAAGGATGTTTCTTCTATTTGAGATATAATTGGAGTTTTTTTTTCTTACCTTCCTCTGGACCACTGATAACTAAGATGATATGAAAAAGTTTGTACTTAACATATGCACGTCTTTTTTCAACATCTATAACTATTTTACTATGTTGCTATTTATTTTATGTGTGTTGCTAAGTACTGACTACGTAGAAAGGAATGGTGATAGATTCTCATTTTGGAACAAGGCTTGTCAGTGCAGTGCAGTGCAGCTGTTCTTTCCAGATACCTGAGAGCAAGGGATCTACATCTGAATTCCCCCATAATCCTCAGAGAGACCAAGTATAGTTAAAGTAATGGTCAGAGACACTCAGTAAGGAACAAGCCTGCCAGAGAATGTAGCAAGCCATGTATGAATGTATCATACACAAGGTGTAATCAAACATGGGCTATACACAGAAGAAATATCCTGAATCATACTGTTCCTACTCAGATTACAGTCCAGCCACTAACTGTCAGGCAATACCTCTCTGCAGGACAGAAGCAGTTAACCCAGGAATATATATTTTGGCCTACCTGGGCCTTGTGAGTAAGGTGTAGCAGTTCTCTCTAGTCACCTGTGATGAAGGGTACTCTTCTTTATTCCCCCATAACCCTTAGGGAGACAAGCTCAAGTGTAATTTGCATATACAAAATGATAGTCAGAGATGGTCAACTAGAAACAAGCTTGTCTGGGTATGCTGCAGACTTTATAGGACCTTATCCTACCAGGGGTGCAATCCATTTATGCTCACAAGTGCTATCCACAGAAAAGAAATATCCTGAAACATATTATACAGACCCTGCCTAGATGACAGCCCAGCCATGGAGCTCTAGGCAATTACTCTCTGAATGGGAGAAGCAACTATCCCAGATGTGCATTTTCAGCCTACTTGAGCCTTGTCAGTGATGTGCAGCTATTTTCTCTACAGCAACTGTGTACAAGGGGTCCACATCTAGATCCCTCCTAAACTTTTAGGGACATCAAGCCCAAGGGTTACTGGAATCTAGAAACTAATGCTCAGAGATCTAACAGCCTGACAGGGCATGTAGCAGGCTCTATAGGACCTTATCCTACCCAGCATACAGCTTATTTTAGCTAACAAGTGCCTGCCCAGATGACAATCCAGACATAAGAGGCAGTTCCTCTTAGAACGATAGAGGCAGTTAATCCCCAATGTATGATTTGTCCTAAATGGGCTTCATGAGTGAGGTGCACCATAAACATAGAAACACAATAACATAGCTGATGAGGCTGAAAAAAGACATACGTCCATCAAGCCTAGCCCATGACAAATAATACCTGTTGATCCAAAGGAAGGAAAAAAAAAACATTGAAACTATTTCCAGTTAAGCCCAAGTGGATAAAAAAAATTCTTCCTGGATAAACATACTATTTGCCTTGAAGCCAAATGTCATAATTCTCAATATTGTTGTGTGCTAGATAGGTATCCATTACTCTTTTGAAAGCAGTTACTTTATCAGCAAGCTGTGGAGCTGATGGGGGTCAATGTGGAGCTGATGGTGATGGGGTCAATGTGGAGCTGATGGGGATCAATGTTGAGCTGACGGTGATGGGGATCAATGTGGAGCTGAGTGTACCACTCTGACACTCAAAGGGTTAATTTGGAGATAATGGGAGCAATGTGAGGTCAAAATGGGGATGATGGGCGGCAAGCGATGTGGAGCTGATGGGGGGCAATGTGGAGCTGATGGGGGGCAATGTGAGGGCAATGTGGAGCTGATGGGGTCAATGTGGAGCTGATGGTGATGGTGTCAATGTGGAGCTGATGGGGGTCAATGTGGAGCTGATGGTGATGGGGTCAATGTGGAGCTGATGGGGGTCAAAGTGGAGCTGATGGTGATGGGGTCAATGTGGAGCTGATGGGGTCAATGTGGAGCTGATGGTGGTCAATGTGGAGCTGATGGTGCTGGGGTCAATGTGGAGCTGATGTTGATGGTGTCCATGTGGAGCTGATGGTGATGGTGTCAATGTGGAGCTGATGGGGGTCAATGTGGAGCTGATGGTGATGGGGTCAATGTGGAGCTGATGGGGATCAATGTTGAGCTGATGGTGATGGGGATCAATGTGGAGCTGATGGGGTCAATGTGGAGCTGATGGGGGTCAATGTGGAGCTGATGGTGCTGGGGTCAATATGGAGCTGATGGGGGTCAGTGTGGACTGATGGTGATGAGGTCAATGTGGAGCTGATGGGGGTCAATGTGGAGCTGATGGTGATGGGGGTCAATGTGGAACTGATAGGGGTCAATGTGGAGCTGATGGGGGTCAATGTGAGGGCAATGTTGAGATGATGGGGCAATGTGGAGCTGATGGGGGAAATGTGAAGGTGATGGGGGCAATGTGAGGGCAATATGGAGATTTGGGGCATTGTGTAGATGGCGGGGGGGGGCGCTTCAGATATCTGTGCCTACAGGCTCCTGAGATGTAAATCCAGCTCTGGATACCACTAGAAAAAACATCTAAACTAGTTGGAATTGTTGCTTCTGTCCTACAGTGCAGCTGGTTTACTCTAGAGTTAATCCAGTCCTTCATAGTATATTTCAGTGAGTTGTACATAATGCTGAGTATACTGAAATATATCTGATAGTATAAAGAGTAAGACAACGTCCAGCTCCATAGCCAGTCCAAGGGCTTAACAAACAAACAAAAAAGTAAGCAGAATTTACTTAACGCTCTGAGTGCCAGAGAGGTATCCAGTGCATTGAGATGTAATGAGTTGAATATCTCAAACACATTTTGTGGATCTGTGCTAAATACCATAGTATTTGGATTACCTGAAATATAACTCAATTATACCAGGTATCATGCACAAATATATATAACAGACACTCCAAGAGAACATGAAGAGAAGTGAAAAAAGAGTCCAACTCATTAGTATAAAGATGCCGTTTTCTGTCATTGCAAATTTTTTTAAGCATATTGCTGTTCTTTTAAAGACAATATGGTGTTGTTTCAATAAAATAGTAGCTTATTGTATTTTTCTTCATTAATAGCATCCTTCCCACCCCCACTGCATACATACCAAGGGTTACAAATAAAAGAGGAAGAGATCCGGGACAAACTAATTTTTTCATACGGAAAAGTTTTAAATCCCCAAATTCTCATTGTTTTGAATAAGGATTTTAATTAATTTGATACAAATAAATGCACTGAAAATCTTTCTAGTATTCAATGGGTAAATTAATAGGGATTTTTGTTGTCTCCTATAGACCAGTTGGTTTGTCCTAGAATTCCTCTAATTAATTTTGAACATACAGCCTGAGTTGTGTAAGTGGCAGTGATGATTATGAGTGCGAAAGATGGAGGGGGAGGGGGAAGCACAGAATAGAGGAAGGAAGGAGAAGGGAGGTAAATAAGAAAGAAGGGCGAGATGGGAGGGAAAAGAAAGAACAGTCAAGAGGAAGAGTGGCAAGAAAGGCAGGAACAGGGTGAGTTAGAAGGAAGAAATATGTGGAGTCAAATGCATTTTCACTAAATTAATTTAGTGTGATGTACTTTATTTTGGAAATACGAAATGCAAACAAACAGCTGGCACTGAACAGGTGTGCGTGTAAAAAAAACCCCCAAAAATGAAGCGTAAATTATGTGTGCTGCGTATATTACAATAGAGATATAACCAGGACCACTTTTGTCAAGATCTGACCGAAGCACCCAATGCAAGCGGCCTTAGCCTCCATGTGGATCTAGAACCTCACAAAGATATAGCAGACTGCTGAGTTAATATGAATAGAATACTCAACAACAGTAGGCAAATATAGGATACTCACAGAGTAGGCCCCAGTGAGCCTGAATCTAGAGTTCTAGGACTTGAGAGCACTGCTAGCTGTCGGTGGATGCTTCCAGGAGACCTTGCTGTGGCCGAGGCCAGGTGGTGTAGCTGGCTGCGAAGCCAGATGACAGGACAGCCACCTGGAAAACAGACAGCTACTCAACGGGTCTGGAATCAGTTTACCATGCGATGGGAAGTCGAACCTAAGAAGGTCGACAGCATTGAACTTCAACGGCACCAGGGTCGTAAGGTTATCGTGCAACAAGAAGTCAAAATTAGGGTAGTCAACGACATCAAACCTGACTGGAGAGTCAACAAGTTCTAATGTGACACAATGGGCACTGGGGATCTTACGAGATCGAAAGGAGGATGGTCAACAATCCAAGTCAGCAACAGGCGGGCATAGACGGTACCTGGGAGAAGGCAAAAGGATAGTCGGACAAACCAGTTGAGCAGTACAGTACCAAAAAAGCAGGCAGGAGAGAAGTCATAAACAGGCCAAGGTCAAAGAGACAAGAGATGTAGTCGAGGAAAGCTGGGTCAATAAGCTGGATACATCTAGGAACAAACTCAAAGACTTGATATACACAGCCTGAGTTGTGTAAGTGGCAGTGATGAATATGAGTGTGAGTATACTCACACTCATATACCCACACTCATATACCCATCTGTCAGTGTTTGATATAGGCCCTAAACAAGGGCGTGAACTAGACAAGGTGGAGATACCAGAAAAGGTCTAGAGAACCAGAATACTTGGTGATGGAAAGTAGCAAAACCCATGAGATCATGACAACTTTTTTTGTCAGGGTCTGATACTTACATAGGAGGAAAATGGGTGGAAATGTCAATATGGGAAGATACAGGTGGAAAATGGCATTCCAGCAGGAAGAAAAAAGAAACACAACTCAAAGCGCTAGCTCACCATGACATTTACATATAATATCCTATATAATAATTTGCTAAATGTGTGTGTCAGAAGCCATCATGCGCAGTAGAGACGGCTGCACGCGCTGCAGTCATGCTCACTACAGACTGTCCGTGCTGCGGCTGATAACGGAGTGGGGCTCCGAATTCAGACCCGCAGAGAGGACTACGGTCTGAATTCGGAGTGCCCCACTCCATATCAGCCATGGTGCGGGCAGTCTCTAATGTGCATGACTGCACCACTGCCGTTGCTGGGTGGCACTGTGGCCCGTGTACACGGACTCTTCAACTAGTACAAATATATAATGATAACCTAAGTGAATAAATATAGATAACAGCAAGAAATGAGAGAGTTCTCCAGGCTCTCAAAAGTTAGGCTGAAGCCTAAGTATAAGTTAAAACAAAAAACAAACCTGCGCTCCTCCATATATACTATCCAAATGTGAACCTTGTGTAAAACATATATTATACCACTTTAATAAATTTGAGGGTTTTGTTGCATAGATTAGCCAAAATATGTTTAAGTTTGCCCACAGACAATCAAACCCCACGTGACTTGTGGGGGGTGAGTGGTTAGGTCTGAAAAAGGAGACTAACAGAGATCTAGTCTTCTCTGTCTCCCACTCACTCAACACAGACCACCATAGTTTAGAAGCAGGTGAGTCTTATCATAAAGGTATTAGGGTTCAGTGTAGCAAAAAACTCACAAGAGTGATGTAAAGATGATAGCTTTTAATAGCTAACTGAGGACATAGAAAGTGTGAGATTTCAGGACACTAAGGGCCCTTCTTCAGGCATGGGTTAACAAATAAAGCTGGGTTAACAAACAAATGGGTTAACAATTTTTTTTTTCCGGATTATAAAGGTATTAGAATTTGTTGTTTTTAAAATGTGTCAGATGTTTTTAAGTAAGCTCAATATGTTATTAACAAGAAATCTTAAGAGGAATTGTTAACCCTAGATAGGGATGTCTGTGTGTATTAGATAGGACTCACCTGATATATGCTTTTCACAGGGTTCAGATTTGGATAGTTTATATAGAGGAGTGCAGGTTTGTTTTTTACTTAAGCTTTTGCTTAGGCTTTAGCCTACCTTTTGGGAGCCTGGAGAGCTCCCTCATTCCTTGCTTTTTATATTTGTATATTATATGTATGTTATGGTGAGCTAGCTCTGTGATTTTCATTTCTTTTCTTTTTTTTGCTTTTGCACATTTCTCCTTCTCATTCCAGCTGCTTTTTTTTTTTTTACAAACATTCTATTTTATTTCATAAGTATAAATGTTCTACAATTAAAATTAATTTGCACTTTTGCTACCACTTGCAGAGATGTTTTTAAAGGCATAGTATTTGGCCTTCTGTTTGGACTTGCTTTACCTATGTTTTTTAAAAATTAGAGCAATGTGTAAACCCCATGTGAATTGTGGGGGTAGGTAGATAGGTCTTATAAAGGAGACTAATAGAGCTCTGGTCTTTATGGCCACCCAACCACTCACTATAGGCCACCATAGTTTGTAAGCAGATGAATCTTATCATAAAGGAATTCAGAATTGTTGTTTTTAAAATGTGTCATATGTTTTTAAGTAGGCTCAATGCGTTATTAACAAGAAATCACAAGGGGCATTTTTTAACCTAGATAGGGGTTCACATTTGGATATTTTATATGGAAGATGCAGGTTTGTTTTTATTCCAGCAAGAAGGCCATTTCCTCTTACATATTTCTGTGGAGATGTTCCTAGTATGAATGTGTGGTGTATGAATACATGGCTGACCGTATGTGCTTGAGTACAAGCATGTGTGATGATTTGCATGTGTACATGCATGACAAAATGTACATGCACGTGTCAGTGCCAGAAGGGGATGCCCAATGAACTTAATGTTCTTCACTTTCCAGCATAGGGACTTGCCTGTCTATTCCTGTGAGAACATTGTGGCAAATAGAAAGAGTTCTCCCATTCTGCAAAAATACACTCAGTGAGAAGGTTTTACTTTCTGTCCATCCCTACAAATGGGAGAGCACAATTTGATCAGAAAACTTGTACAACTTGAGGAAAGGATCTGCATTCAAACTGGATGGGCTATGGACCACAGAGGAGTTAGACTACTAATTATTAATAAAATTAACACCAAAAGAACATTACTGATAATGACTGAAGAAATGTGTGCCTCCACTGTCCTTTTCGCTGAGACATCTTAAATACCTCTTTAGCACTCCATTCTTCCCTGACTATCTCTCTTGGGTCATTCTCTCCTTATCTGTAACCAATACACAATGCCATTTGTGGAACCCCCTATAACATCTGTGCAGACATCTATAACAAAGCTAGTTGTGGGGAGGGGGCAGGCTGAAATAGGGTACACATGAAACTCATAGGGAGAGATGTTCAAAAAGTCTTCATAAGGAAAAAATTGTCGGATCATGAGTTGGTGGTAAAAGAAGGACAATATTTTCAGAAGTAAATCTGTCAAGTTTAAAAAAGAGTCTAAAGAATTAAAAATGACGGTAAAAAGATCTTGATGAACATGGCCTTTAAAAAATTCTGATGTTAAAAATGTCTTTGATTTTGTCTTTGAAATGAAAGTTTTCAAAGAAAAATAAATTTTTTGTCTTTGAAACGAGAGATGGTGGAATTGGATGCAAAAAATGACGGAAACATGTTTGAGAATTGACAGACCATGGTGTAAGAACTTTTTTATTCTGATTACAGATAATTTTAGTTACTACCACTTCCTGAACATCTTGCCCATAGTGTATAAAAATGCTGTGATTGAAATTTTGTAAAACATAACTTTTGTCTACAAGTTTTATGGCTCCTGCTACATAATCACAACAATATGGGAGATAATACCTGAGAGTGAAACCACAAAAACATTAAAGGGATAGTAATACTTCGTTTTAACTTTATTTTATTTTGTAGACATTAAAAAAAACATGAAGAACGATATAAGTCTTATCTCTCAAACCTTTATGGTTTAAGAGATATTCACAAGCAAAGCATCCCCCCCTCTGTTCAGCCAGATCAGAAGGGAGGTGCCCAGGTAGACTACAGAGAGGGACAATCTTCAATTAAGATAAGGGAAAAAGCTGAAAAACTTGTCAAGGGGGGAAGGGTTTTCATTGTTTTCATACAAAGAAGAGTGTCCCCTACTGTTATCTGTCTAGTCTTACAACCAGATTCACATCTGAGAAGAGATGGCTTACACTAGGAAAAAGGGGCAGGAGGGGGAAACTTTGCTTGTGAATATCTCTTAAACCATAAAGGTTTGAGAGCTTAGACTTATATCATTCTTCATGTTTTTTTAATGCCTACAAAATAAAATAAAGATAAAACTAAGTATTACTATCCCTTTAAATCAGTGAGGATTTGGGCACTGTCATTTGTCCCTTGTGTTGTAGTTGATATGTCCCAGAACTGCATGTCCCAGAACTGCACTTCTTTAGCTTGCTGAATACAACCCTTCGATATAAGCCTGTCAAAATAGTTTGGATAAAGCAAGTAAACACTTAATACTGTTAAAGTTGGCACTTCAGTGGGGTTATAGCCATTAACTGAAGAACGTCTCTATTCAAAAGCAGTCACCAAATCAATTAACCCACTTTATGAGAAATGTCCAGATTTTACTTGCAACATAATGCTTTTAGATTGTTTATTCCATTTATTAATATGGACATTGGTGTATGCAGAATTACATGTGATGCATATTTTTAACATAATTATGCTCTAAAATAAATGACTAATTAGTCAAATTAAAAGTGATGTTATTATGCAAAGCATCTCCTCCAGAAGGAGAATAATTACACTAGTGGCGTGCCCAGATGTTTTGTACATGTACCTACAACCGAGCACAGTACACATACTTGTACAACGAATTAGCATTTTCATAAAATTTTATTGTAGAATTAATTATAACTTTTGTTTTACTGTAAAAGAAAGCACAAGATATGTGAATAAAATTAGGAAGGGAAGGTAGAAGACTGACTACTCATAATGAAATCACTCATATGCAAACATTTACCTATAATTGCTTAATAATTGTAATGCTTTTGGTTATGCCCAGCATAGTTTCAGTTTTCAAGAATCAAAGAAAATAATAAATAATTTACATAGTTTTCTGTCTCACTCTGGTTTCAGTTGTTCTTGCATCAGGCAGCTATCCAGGATGGGAAAATGGAGCATTTGTGCACCTGTCCATCCACCCTTAGCTTAGGTAATTATGTTGGTAGCAGTTATTTGTACTTTTCCACTAAACATATATATTGAAGAAAATGATAATAAAATGTATATTTAAAAAAATGAGGACATTTTTACTGACTTCAGTAAATGTACTAATAGCTGGCAGACATTCTCTTAGTTAAATCAGAACTAACACACCTCCTAATAACAGCCCCCACACACACACTTACCTTATTATGGTCACAAAATCTTAATGGCCCTTATTATTTTTCCTTTGCTCCTTGGCTTAGGAGAAAAAATATTCAATTAGATCTGGATGTCATGTCCATGGAGGTGGACATGACAGCTGCTAGTAGGACCACAGGACCTCAGACTCTGCTCAACCCTTTAAAAACCAGAGGGGTGTGCAATGCATTACAAATCAATTCATTACACCCCCTCTGGTCATTAAAGTGTAGAGAATGCTCATGCATTTATGCATGGTTCAGTTTTAAAGAGTTGCCAGCAGCTGTTATTTCCTCCTCCATTAAGGTGACCACCTACTCATTTCAGTCAAGGATGATTATAAAAACACACTATATAGGATTGTTCTGATTCCTGTGCAGTCCTACAGAATTATGTTTTCAGAAGCATCCCTGATTTAATGAAGTGGCGACCTTAGCCTCCATGGACATGACATCCGGGACTGATTGAAGATGTTATCTTTTGAACAAAGGCAGAAGAGCAACATTTATAGAGGCCATAGGGATTTTCTAGCCATATAAATGTAAGTGTGTGTGTGTGTATAGGGGGTATTAATAGGAGTGTTCATTCTCGTTTAAGAAAGCAGACTTGATCACCACTTCTGCTGCAGTGAATAATGATGTAGATGATATAATTGTACTGTTAAGAAAACTTCAATATGCTGGTTCTGTTACTAACACTTTTTAGATATAGTCTGTTAAAGCGGAGAGAGGTTGTTGACATAATTTGCTACCCAAAATGTACAGAATATTATTTAATTTTAATTTTTCTAGTTTACCAGATACCCTAAAATGCAGAACAATGTTACAGTGCATATGTGTACTAGATCCTTATAACTGAAGCTGGCAGAGTGATCAGAGCAGAGCTTTGGGGCCTGGGAGTCTCACAAACAGCAGTCATGTCAATCTCATAAACAGTGGCTATCAAAACTCTTCATACCCCTAAAGAAATTGCAGCTTTTGTTTCTGTAAAAGTTTAAATCAAAACACATTATCTCAGACCTTTTCCCTACTTTAATTAGATATTGTAATTGTAACCAATGTTTAAGTGAAAAACAAATGGATATTGTCTTAGAAAAATAATTAAAGATAAAAACATGACTTTGACTTGGTTGCATAATTGTACACTCCATTTAACTAATATGTGGAATCGCCTTTTGCTTTCACTACAGCAGTAAGTCTGTTTGGATGGGTCTTTATTAATGTAGCATGTCTGGTTTTTGCAATTTTACCCCACTCTTCTGGTCTGTGTTTTTGTTCCTAACAATACATTATTGTGTCTCTCTCATGATAATGCTATATTCTGCTTAATGGTTCTGAATATGATGATGCCATACTTTATGCTGTGTTATGTATATTGCAATTTTATGCTCTGTATATTATGATGCTGTATAAAACAATGTCATGATCTGGTCTGTGTTTTTTATGACAATGTCATGCTCTGCATAGATCATGACTCTGTCTTATACAGCATCATAATATACAGAGCATAACAATACCATATGTCATGCCTGTGGGTTGATGTCTTATCATGGCAGGAGTGTTTTTGTGTGTGTCAATGAAACCAAGAAATATATGATTGGGAGCATATACTCCTTGCAGGGCCAACCAAGGTGGACAGATCAAAGCTAAGATACCAGACTAAAATCAATCCAAAATCTGCCAACCTACACTGGACAAATGTGGCAGATGATGGTCTACTTCTTCAGCATGTGTTCACAACAAAAACAATGGCCCTCATGCCCAGGAGGCTTGCTAGCTACTTCCTGTGGCAGCAGGAAGAGCAGGTCAATGGCAGGGGGTGCTAAGAATTACCAGGTTCTATCATGCTGCCTTTGGTCTTTAGACATTGGAATGCTTAACCTTTGATCTATGAGTATGTTTTCGTGCTTAGAGGAAATAGTACAAGAACTAAATAACATCAGCTGGTACATTATCGGCTTACTTGAGACTTGCAAAAAAGATGAAGAAGATTTAGTTAAATTAGCAGATGGACACTGGTTATACTACAAAGGAACCAATCATCAATTGGGAATCGGATTCTTGATTAATAGACTCAGTTGTAAAAGAAGAAATGTTATGATGATTTAGTATGCTTCTACAAACAGGACAATTACCAATACACATTTATAATGAGTCAACCAACAGATAGAATTTGTAGAAGAACATAATATGAACTTTATGAATTCATTCTTCAGGAAAAAGACCCAGATAAAATGGAAAAAGCCTTATGGTAACACAAGTGAAATCAACTTCATACTTGCAAAAAAAAAAAACATTTTTCACTGACTGCTCAGTCTTAAATTGTTTTTTTACATTGGAAGAGAAGAACAATAATAAAAATTGACTGCAAGAAAGAAAGGGTGAAAATGATCAGGTCAACAAACATGAAGGTCGACACTAGCCAGCTATTGAAAAACCACAAGAAGTTTGAGTTAGCACTGTCTAATTGCTTCAGTGTGCTGTAAGACCTTCCAGACACAGACATTTCAAAGCACAATGAAAAAGTTATTGAGACTATCATAGACAGTGCCCATGACCTTTCACCTACTAAAAAACAAGAAAAACCAACCATCATGATGAAAAAGTGAAGCAAAATAAAAGATGTCTACACATAGGAGCCAAAGGTTTGCAATAAAGCTTGAAGATGGTACAACAGCAAAACCTTGACAACAAATAGTAAAACCAGTGGAACAATTTGACTGAAATCATTATATGGATGAAGAACAACAACTGAATGCAGTGACAGAAGCTGAAGCTGTGTCAGAGGTTTTGGTAGAAAAAGTAGAAGCTGCAATAAATTCAATGAAAAATGGCAAAGCAGCTGGACCTGATAAAGTTACTATTCAAATGTTGAAACCTGGAGGTCAACCGTTATTCAAAACTTTTGCTAAACTATTTTCAAAATGCCTACTACTCAGCAAAGTGCCTGCAAAAGTCATCCTGCTGCACAAACTATAGAACAAAATGTCTATTGCCAGTGGTCTGCAATAGGGATGGGCAAAAATTTTTGCCTTAAAATGAAATCAGAGAATAATGACACTTTCCGTATGGAGAAAAATTTCCTGCGAAAAGTGAAATCAATGGGAAGAAAACTATTTCTACACCACACAGAAGTTTTCTACAGCCATATAAAAGGCTGTCAGGCTATCACAGCAGCCATTCAGCTTTTGTGAGAGGAGACAGCAGAATGTTTTTGAGCTAGAGGGATAGGCAAATAAAGGGGAATTAAAGCTTACTTTAGGGAGTCATTTAGGCAGGACATTTGTTCACTGTATTAGGGGAGTCTGGGGGCACTCTAGTTGATAAAAAAGGAGGAAGGAGGTTGACCCCCAAATAATCCAAAATTCCATGTGACTGACTGGCAAGACACAGGCAGCTAGGGAGCTATTTGCTTTCTGATCTTGCTGTTATTATCTCTGTGCTGGGAGGGGAAAGTTGTTTTGTTTTTCAGTGATGATTTTTGGACAGACTGTGACAAGAAAAAAATAAATATCTTATGTGACAGTGACAGACAGCTGACTGGGCTTAGGCAAGGCAACATACAGCTGCATCAGTTGTGTTGTGTATCGTACAGTAAAAACACACAGTGTAGTTGCGTAATGTCCAGCAAATGCACAAGGGGAAGGGGGAGGGGTGGAGCAGTGCAGAGACGTGAGAGTAAAGTAGTAGTTCAAAAACTGACTAGAACAATGGTTGTTACAGCATGTGCAATCATTGCTGATGATCCCTCTACTCCAAGGGAGGATGCAGTTTGTCAAGGTCCCAGCAACCACCAGTGCCAGTACAAATAAAGAACCATATAAGAAGAACACTGAAGACAACAACAAGTTGCATTCAAGGAATATAAGGGTAGTGGGCAAGAATTGTCAGGTGATGCTGATGCTGCTGAGGATGACCTAATGATGACTAATAATGATGCAGACCTAGAATATATCCCTCCAGCATCCTTCTCTTGTTCAGATACAGAGGAAAGTTGAGAGTGAGGATGGTGACAGTGCTATAAGATTAGCAGAAAGTCAAAGGCTGACTCTTCTACCACTTTTTAGGAGCACTGTGCCTGTCTATAAACTGTTTGAGAAAGCCATTGGAAAGTATGACCCTGAACAAGCATAGGTGTCAAAAAGCACACAGTCATCATTGGCATCATCGCCTCTTCAAAGTCCAAGTCCCACTCAGCCACACACACCTGTTTTGAGTACCCAGCAACAGCAACACAGGTTAACATCCACAGTGATAGATTTGATGAGTACCTGTGGTGCTACTGCTGTAAGTGCTGCACCTTTGACCCCTAGTAGTATTAGCCGTAGAATTACATCAACATCTAGCTCCAGTAGTAGTAGTAGCAGAAACCACACATGACAGACAAAGCCAGGACAAATATATTAACAGCAGCACAGATGAGGAGGTGGAGGACAGACGGGACCACTGCTGTGACCGTTAAGTAATGTGTGTCAATAATCTGAGAAGGAGGATAGAGTATGACAATGGTAAAAATATATACACAAATCACACTATGCCAGTCCCTCACTACCACCACAACAATACATATCTGCCACACTGTAGGTTGTACTTTATTTTTTTTATTACTTGATATCATCATGAATATGTGCCAGTGTCACTTAAACAAGAAAGTGTTGTGGGTAAAGGACAAATGCATTCTGCATGCTAACACATTTTTCAAGCCATATTTTGCTGTAGGATTCACAACTTTGACTTTCAGCCACTTATTTCTAAACTTCAGCCCACAGAAGAAGTAATATTACAGTGGGAAATGTAGTACCTATAGGAAATATAGGAGAAAAAATTTGTTAAAATAGGCGGAAAATGTGTTAACATAGGCAGAAAATGTGTTAACATGGGCGGAAAATTTGTTAAAATAGTAGAAAAGGAGGAAATTATTGCATAGAGGGAAAAGAGTAATTTTTCACTGGAAAAGTGAAAAAATCGGCACGTTTTTGCAAAATTTTTGTGGGAAATTTTTCACACTTTTCGCCCACCCCTAGTCTGCAAGGTTTTTACAAAGGTAGTCTCAAGAATGGACACAATACTTAACACGGCACAACCTAAACAGCAAGCAGGCTTCAGGAACCTTTTCAGTACAATGGACCATATCCAGACAGTGCAACACAATATAGAGGGACATAATGAATACAACCTTTCATTATGCACAGCCTTCATTGACTACAAAAAGGTCTTTGACTCAGTGAAAAAGCAAGCAATAATCTGTGCCTTGATCATCCAAGGAATAGATAGAGCTTACATCAATATCCTCCAATCAATATATCAAAATGCAACTTCATCATTACAGGTCAACAATGATAAAGTCCAGATCAACAATTATTCAAATACATATGTTCTATGTTAAAAACACAGTTATCTTAATATTACATGCAATGAAAATTAATATAATCTATAGGAGCAGCATTTATGAAGATAATAATGGTATGTGGGGTTTTCTATTAACAATTAGAAGTAAAACAATGTGACAGGACTATAAAGAATATTTTTTTCTAGCTGTGATAGCACTGTGAGTCCATTGAACACTATGCTACACATTTGAACCAGTGTTATCATACATTTGGAAGAAAGACACAGCATGCTGTGTCTCAATTAGGGATGGGTGAAAATGTTCACCTCAAACCACAATTGGTGAATAATGGCACTTTCTGCTCGGCAAATAATTTCCTGTGAAAAGTGCTGTTTTTCCACATTTTTTCACCTAACTCATTGCATTGAAATCAATAGGAACATTGAATTTACACACAACACATAGCAAATGTAATTTTATTTCCCAAAGGCATAGTATAAAAGGGGTTTGAGGGTGCTTGTGTTGGTGGAGTATGGGGAAACAATCAGTTGAACAGGGAATTCTTTTTTGGGGGGTGGATATGTTAACTGGCATTGAGAGGGACAGTTAATAAAAAAAAAATAAAATTAAAAAATAAGAGATAGTATAAAAGGGGTCTGAGGACAGTGCATGTGCTGGTGGGTGGAGTCTAGGGAAAGAATCAGTTGAACAGGGAATTTTGGGGGGGTTGTTGAATGGTATTGGGGAAACAATTAATAAAAAAAATGATATAATTAAAAATAAAATAAGAAATTGTTAATTAACATGATAGAGACTGATACTTGATGGGATAGAGTATTTTGTAGAGGATGATTTGTAGGACTTAGACTTGTATTAGGCACTAGACCTGAGGAAACACTGATTGAAATGACTTCGACTTTTTAAGCCCAAGCTCGGAGGAAACATTGATTAGTAGGACTTTGGCTTGTTTTTTTATCAGTTCAGCTTGTTAGCTTCACAAGCCCTGAGGAATCACAGATAGTTTTTATCAATCTGGCTTATTAGTGTCCCAAGCCCTAAAGAATCACATATACTTTTTGTCAGTTTGGCTTATTAGCATCACAAGTCCTGATGAATCAGTGTTTTGTAGGACTTAAGCTTGTTAGACACAAGCTCCCAAAAAAGTTGTATTTTGTAGGCCTCTGTTTTTTATTTATTTTTTTTTTTTTTGAAAGAACAAGCCCTGAGAAGAAAAAACAATGCCCTACTGGCCTAGTGCCAGATCATGTTATGGTGGTCAGTGGCAAATGCCCAGGTGTCATTGTGGCATTTTGTGTGTGTCTGCACTCACATCAACCACCTGACACATTTGTAACCAAACACCATGATGCTTAGGGTCCCCAGTGTGAAATCATCCCACCAGAAACCAAGACCTGCTGCTCTCACTATGCCCCTTGTCCACTCCCCACTAAGGACATATTTAATAATAATTATGAACCCTCACTCTCACCAGCTATCACGGTGCCCGTGATTGCTGCATTTCCTTGTCAGTTACCTGTAGGGGGCTCTCCATTGGCTGCCTGCCTTCAGCCCGCCCTGTGTTTCCTATTTAAACTGAGCTTGGGCACCCTTTGGTTGCCCTTTCGTGTTGTCTCTATGCTACCTGCACTTGCACTGGATTCCTGAGCTTCTTGGGCCATTTCTCTGTTCCTGCTCGTCAGTGATCGCCTGAGTTCCTGTTCACCAGCTTCCGTAGTTCCAGCATCCATTCCTGATCCGGTTGGGGTTGCTATCTCTACTGCTGTTTCCTGCTGCCGTTCCTGATCTGGTTGACTGCCTGCAGATCTGTTTCCTGTCCTTCAACGGCTGTGTTCCTGCTCCTGGATCGCCTGCAGTGGGCTCCTCTCCTCCAGTCGCCTTGGCGACATTTTCATTCACTTGTGTTCCACTCTCCAGTACGCGGGTACTGGTTCGCTCCACATACAACCGCTGCTGTTGCACCAGTAGAGTTCTAGGCTTACTCCAGTACGCGGGTACTGGTTTGCTCCATGTATAACCGGCTGCTGTAGCACCGTTAGAGTTCTGGTTACTCTAGTACGCGTGTACTGGTTTGTTCCATGTTAACCGGCTGCTGTGGCACCGGTAGAGTTCTAGGTTACTCCAGTACACGGGTACTGGTTCGCTCCACATACAACCGGCTGCTGTTGCACCGGTAGAGTTCTAGGCTTACTCCAGTACACGGGTACTGGTTTGCTCCATGTATAACCGGCTGCTGTAGCACCGGTAGAGTTCTGGTTACTCCAGTACACGTGTACTGGTTTGCTCCATGTTAACCGGCTGCTGTGGCACCGGTAGAGTTCTAGGTTACTCCAGTACGCGGGTACTGGTTTGCTCCACATACAACTGGCTGCTGTCGCACCGGTAGAGTTCTAGGTTTCCCCAGTACATGGGTACTGGTTCGCTCCATGTATAACCGGCTGCTTACTATCATCTGACAGCACCACTGGTGTTCGAGGTTTCTCCAGTCACGGGTGCTGGTTCGCTCCACTTACAACCGGCTGCTGTTGCACCGGTACAGTTCTAGGTTTCTCCAGTACTCGGGTACTGGTTTACTCCATGTATAACCAGATGCTTACTATCATCTGACAGCACCGGTGGTGTTCTAGGTTACTCCAGTACGCGGGTACTGGTTCGCTCCATGTTTAACCGGCTGCTTATTATCATCTGACAGCACCGGTGGTGGTTGGGTACCTCCAGTAAGCGGGTACTGGTTCGCTCCATTCAGCCGGCTGCTTGTTGCACCGGTAGAGTTTCCTCCTCCAGTACAAGGGTACTGGTTCGCTCCATGCATAACCGATTGCTGTTCAGTCCTAGACAGCACCGGTAGACTTGTTGTT
Source organism: Rhinophrynus dorsalis (assembly GCA_037306005.1). Lineage (NCBI taxonomy): Eukaryota > Metazoa > Chordata > Amphibia > Anura > Rhinophrynidae > Rhinophrynus > Rhinophrynus dorsalis. The sequence continues at coordinate 119,916,505 of CM074723.1, read as the reverse complement.
CCTCCAGTACGCGGGTACTGGTTCACTCCACGTATTAACCAGTTGCTTGCTGCGTATTCCTCAGCACCAGTAGAGATTGTGTTCCAGTCCAGGCTGCTTTGCCCGGTATTGGTAAGGCCGGTAGAACCTATTCCACATTGTACCAACTTATGGTTGCCTTACCTGGTATTGGCAAGGCCGGTAGAGCCTATAACTATTCGTTGTACCAATCTCCAGGCTGCCTTGCCCGGTATATTGGCAGGGCCGGTAGAGCCTATTACTATTTGTTGTACCAATCTCCAGGCTGCCTTGCCCGGTATATTGGCAAGGCCGGTAAAGCCCTCTTTTCTCCATTACTAGTCTAAGGGCTGCCTTGCCCGGTATATTGGTAAGGCCGGTAGAACCTTTTCCATCTGTGTCATCTAAGTTTGCCTTACCCGGTATTGGCAAGGCCGGTAGAACCCGTGTTACATTCCGTATACCACTACTCTTGCTACTATGTATTGACATTAAATGTTATATATGTATGCTACCCACATGGGTATACATTAAACTTTTCAATAAAGTTGTATTTTATCTTAACTCTTTGTCTGAGAGTCATAACAAACCGTGACACCAGCTTAGTGTATTCTGTGGGATGGAATCTCCTCACATGCAGCTTTATGCCCTGGTTGCGATTATCGTCCACCACACTATCATGTTGCACACAGTGTGCAATGGGTAGACACGAAATTCGACATCATGACAGCTACAGAATGTCTATCAACTGGTGGGGAGGTAAAGCTGAATGAGGAGGATTTCCAGAAGATGTAGCTACATGATCTTTCCACAGCTTGACCCTAGAGCAAGAAGGTGCTGGCGAGCCAGGTGTTTCGCTCACCATTGAACTTTCAGGCTCTGGATGGGTTTCTCTATTCTTCCTCCTCTTTGATTTATGCATCACCTCTTGTTGCCTTTGGGGAGAGTCAGGGGGTACAGCAATAAGTGGTGCCCAATTTCTTTGGTGGGGATTTGGCTTTAACATGTTTCACATAAATAACATGGTGTCATGTGTGTTATCAGGGCTGGTGTGCCAAGGTGTGTTCCCTCCTTTCTCCTTTTCACTGACTTTTCACAAATTCTGCATAGTGCCATTGCTGATGACTGCACTGTGCCTGCACCAAGAGGAAAAATAGTCTCAAACCCAAGACTTCAGTTGGAGGGGAAAGGTGGAGCAGCACTTATGAACAAGCTGATAAAGTATGTGGATATTTCTATTTACAAAATACTTTCCAAAAATCACTTTTCCAGACTCAAACAGTGAGCAGGAACCAAGGGCAACAGAAATTGATGATGGGGTTTCAGAAGGTAAATATATTATAATCTTCTATTTATTTCAGGATTAAAAGAATATCAAAGTTATGAAGAACTTTTCTTGTATACAGATGATGAAGAGTAATGTATCATCTCTCAAATATTTATAAAAAATCATGTGGATGAATGAAATCAATTAAAGAAATAAAAATGCCTGGTAAAATGAGTAGGGGAAATAAGGCAGAATCTCAAAGAAAAGAAAATAGGACAGAAAAGGACTCTAAAACAATGGCAAGTTAGGTAGATATTCAAATATGAAAAGAAGAGAAAATAATAAACTAACAACTGGAGAACATTCATTAACAAAAGGTTTAATTAATTCAAATCATTATGTCTATGTTAAAATGCAATTTTTATATTTATAATATTATTTACAGACAATGGAAATGGAAAATGCGTTTCCAGGAGCATCACACATGAACAGTTTAATTATGGTGAGTGGACTTTTTTAATCAATAAAAAACCATAGGACAATACTTTAAAATTATTTTTTTCCCAGATTAAAACAATGAGCAAGAACCAAATCCAACAGCAACTGAGCACCATGTAGTCCATGTAATGTTAGTCACACATGCAGACACCCATACAGACTGAGCACACAGTCACACACCAATAGTGTAATAATTTTTTTAATGTTGCTATGCACTGTGCCAGGATCTCTGTCTCCTCTTCTCTGCATGCAGAATGACAGGGCAGAGCAGAGACGGGCTCTCTCTTCACTTCTCTGCAGGTTCTGCTCCGCCAGGTGCAGTGCTCAGCAACATTAAAAAAATGTACTGGTGTGTGGCTGTGTGAGCAGTCTGTATGGGTGTCTGTATGTGTGACTAAAATTACATGGTGATGGATATGGATATTCATGTAAATCCCTTCAAGATCAAAGCTCCAAGTGAGAGGATTTTTAAATGTTATACTCTGTCCTTTTTGTTGGCTTTTCATATTAACCAAGAGCTGGTCTTGACTTCTCTTTGTCCTACCTCACATAACAAGAAAGCAGAGTGACTTCTACATGTGGTTTAGGTGTATCAGACTCAGAGCTCGATTTAAAGGCAGCCGTTAACCAAAAAACTCACAAACGGGTGCGTTAAGTGTCATGTTGCAATTCAAAGATCCGTCTAAACAACAGCTAACGGCAGTTGTAGAATCCTTACGGCCGATACACTTACGTGCATTCAGACGCATGGAAAAACATACCCCAGAGCTATTCAAAGGCTTGCGGTACTGATAACGGCTGAAAAAAAGACACACCTAACGGCTAAAAGTTAAGACCCACTTCCCACACACGTTAGACACTTAACGGCCAAAACTAAACACCCGTTACAGAGGAAAAGACACAAAAGGCTTACCGCACAACCATGTAAATGGGAAAATTAACCCGTGCAATGCCAAAACAACACAAAAACATGCACACACAACACAAATCACTATACACACAACAACAACCAACACCACAGGGACAACGACACACAAAAAAACAACAACACAACATGGCACGGAACAATGGGGATCATCACACAAAGCGGACACCTGCAAATACAAGCTCACCTGGGCAACATCAACACGCGACCTGCACCCCACAACTGCACGTCCGCAAATGGCACACACAGAACAAGCACAACACACCACATCTTATAACACACACACACCTGCTAACACTTACCTGGACAAAAACAACTCACCATTGGTCAGCACTCACCTCATCACCACACCTACACAACGCCCTAGCAAGTACTTAAAGGGACAACTCAACACACTCACTTGTGGCTTGTTTTCCACTCAGGGAGGGAGAGAGAGAGATAGAGAGAGAGAGAGAGAGAGAGAGAGAGAGAGGTAGAGGTAGAGAGAGAGAGAGAGAGAGAGAGAGATAAAGACAGATAGAGAGAGCAAACAGTATGTTGGGTTACATATTGTTGCGAAGACTGCGGAGAAGGCGTGCAAGGGAGAGAGCTAGGGAACATCAGCAAACTCCAAGCACGCCTCATCAACAGCCTTCACCTGTTGCAAGTGAGGAGGCTCTGGCTCAGCAGCCACACAGGAGTCCATCCCCACCTGGAGGGCACAGGATGTATAGACGACCACCAAGGCCCAGGGTATACCGCCCAAGGGTCACACTCTTTGGAATGGCTGATGACGAGGTCATTGATCGCTACAGGTTGAGGCCTGACAGCATCATTGCCTTGTATGAGGTCATCAAGGAGCAGGTGGATCCCATCTACATCCACAACCATGCCCTAACTGGCCTGCAGAAACTACTCTGTGCCATACACTTCATGGCAAGCGGGGCCTTCCAGTCCACTGAGGGTTACGCATCTGGCATGTCACAGGCCACATTCTCCAGAGTGCTGGCCCAGGTCCTGCCAGCCCTCAAAAGCAAGGCCAGTACCTATATACATTTTCCCACCACCGACATGGACTGGATACACGTCAAGCAGGCCTTTTACGCAAAGGGAGGCATGCCCAGGGTCATGGGTGCTATAGATTGCACCCATGTCCGGATTAAGGACCCAGTACGTGACGCACAGATATTCATCAACAGGAAGAACTTCCACTCCATCAACGTGCAGATGGTGTGTGACAGCAACATGAGGATCATGAATGTCTGTGCCAAATATCCTGGCAGCACACATGATGCATACATTCTACAAAACTCCTCAGTCCACAGAGATTTTGAGAATGGAACCTTTACAGGGGGATGGCTAGTGGGTGAGTTCACAAAACAAAATCACACCACATACACAGGCGTACACACCACTCAGCTCAGCATGCACCTGACCCACAGCTACTACGTCCACCACACAAAACATCATTCACACAACATGTGCTCCCTGTTTCACCATGTCACTCACATTACACAGGTGATGCTGGCTATGGATGCAAGTCCTGGCTACTGCCCCTCTGGCCAATCTCCAAACACATGCCCAGGAAAGCTACAACCAGGCTCATGCCAGAACCAGGAATGCTACTGAGCGGACATTTGGGCTCCTCAAGTCAAGATTCCGATGTCTGGACCACTCTGGGGGAGCACTGCAGTATGCACCGGCTAAGGTGTGTGACATCATTGTGGCGTGCGCAATACTGCACAACATCGCAGTGGACACCAGGCTGCTGGAGCACATCACGGACCCCCCCATACAGGAAGTGGCCATGGACATCGGGCATGCGGAGGAGACCATGAGAGGGGCACAGATCAGAGACAGGCTCATCACGGAATACTTCACCTGTGAGTATAACACATGCATGCAAACAATCCATGCAAGTCCCCCATCAGTCCTGTGACACTAACCACACTGCACATTTTGTTCTGTCTCACCCCACAGGAACAGTGACACAGCACTGCACTGGCAGTGGACGTGGAAAATTGTGTGTGTGGACTCAACAACCATCCTCCATTCCACTCTCCACGTTGACATACAGACCCCAAGGATATCACGCACACCCCCAGGAGAAACAAGGTACAACATATTACCCATGTTCATCACCTTACACGGCTTGATTGACAGCAACTAACTGGATATGCCATGATTATAGCCTGAACAAACATGCTAGCCCAGTAGCGAAAGAGTATTATCTAATGATATGCATTAGAAGGGACATCAGACTCAATATGGAACCTGTACTGTGCTACAGCTGAGAAGAGCAGCACAGGGGTGGATGTTTAGTGGTATGGGCACACAATGTAGAGGTCATGAGACGTAGATCAGATTACCAGGGACTCCATGCAGACCTGTGAGTGTGCAGACATATGTGCCCCTGACATGAATACACACATCAACAAATGTGTCCTAACAGTTCCATGGAACAAATGACATTGGGCTGCCACTGTCACTTTCACAGTGGCAGCACAATGTCATTACTTCCATGGAGCTCTCAGAACACTTGTTAATGTGTGTATACATGTCAGGGGCACATATCCCTAGGACTGATGCACATGTCCTTAGTTCCCCACAGAATTGGTTACAGATGAGTACACAACACATTGTCAAGCAATGGTTTGTGCACTCACCTGTAACTGTGAAAACTGAGGGGATGAAAAAGACTAAATTGTTGTTGCTTGATGATCAGTTCAGGTCTACTGCTCCAAATCCTGTCCTCTTGTCCCGCAGGTATCCGTAACATGATCCATCCTTGAACTGAAGATCTTCCATGTGACTGGATTGATGTCTTGACAACACCTTCATGAAGATCACCCCTTGCTGTTAATGGTGATGTTGTTGGTGATGCAAAGTTTGACCTGAGGTTCACACAAACCTCTACTGGAACATTCTCATAGAGACACAGAAAACACTAATTCTTGAGTGTTTTAACCTGTACAGTCAGGATGCTCAGCTACAGAGTTGTCAAACCTCATGGACAACACATGAGCAGGGCAGCAGTGTTACTGAAGTATTACGATTTAGTTTCAAAGTACATTTAGTGTTCTCATACAGGTGTTCAATGCATATAGGCAATACACACACAAAACACATGTACATTCTAATGTACTTTGAGACACAATAAAGATGAACCATCACCATTCTATCTGTGTCTGTAGGAGGATATATTTGAGAACACATATGTCAATGTGTTACCACACCCAGGGTAGAGTATGCCCCATACATGGAAAGGCATCACCCACATCACAGGAGTCCACCACTTGTTTGCCAGTGACTGGACTCTGTGATGTATCCATGCAAACAGATGATGGTGGCAGTGATGCACCAATGTGTTGTGGGAGTGATGAAGAGGTGATACAGGAGACATACTTCCACAGTGAATACCTGTCCACAGTATCTGTATTGCTCAGTATAATCCATGTTCTGAGATTTTGCTCCACTTTGACATATCTCAGTACATGGGCTAACGAACAACCAGACTAAGTGGACATGTGTTATCACTGGTGAAGTCTATTACACCCTTAGGGAAACAGCAACTCAACTTACAGGAGACCCCAATGCTCAGCCCAGGATATCAATGTGTGTGCTACACATTGAAATCCTAGGTTAAAAACATTGGCTTCTCCAGTAAGTCAGTTGCACAATGAGTGTGTGAATCCAGACAACATGGATACATGTCCCATTTATCTATCCTGCTTATCATGTCCCTGCTAAATCACAGAGCTGTTTGTCTGGTTATCCCATTAACCCACTGAGTGCAAGAGTGGTCCCCAACGCATTTCTTTACAATGCGTTGTCTACCACTCTGGCACTCAAAGGGTTAAACACAACATATGATGTAGACAAATGTTCAGTGTTGTACAATTTGTTGTGCTAAGGGGTATGTTTTGTTGTTCAAATTCAACACACAACACCGCCATATAATACAGTGGTGTAATATGGCTCCAGGGATGTATTACAAGTTGAATTTGTACAACGGTGTGTGTGTGAACCCATGTTGTAGCATCCCACTAACATTTCACCCAGGCAGAGGTTGTGTTCACTGCATTGTATGGTAATGCATTGGAGACAACCCTGCCACCCAATCCATAACTGAAGACACAACAGATCAGACTGGAATTAAAAAAAAAATGTTTTCTTTATTGAGGGGAAACTTAACAGGTTGGGCCTTTCATTTTTTCTTCTTTGGGTGGGGGGCCTTAGCCTGGGTGCCAGAGGTGGATGCCCTTGTGGATCTCCTGGTAACCCTCTGCCCCCTAGGTGTTGCTTCAGGGGTAACACTGGAGGGGGTGGTGGTAGCAGTAGACCCCTCGGTGGAACGCAAGTTCGCCCTCTCCATCCTCAGGTTCTCTCTGCGGTTGATCTCCCTTAACTCCACAAGGACCTGTGTCATCATGTCCATGAGACCAGTCCTGAGCTGGTGGAATAGTGTGTTCCCCCTGGCCACCTCCGACTCCAGAGCTTGGATTCTGGTCTCCAATTGGGCAATGTTCCTCCTGGATTGCCTCCTGCTCCTGGTGATGTTGCTGTCTGTACTTCTGCTGGACCGGAGTAGTCTTCTTTGAAGGGCCATACACTCCGCCTCCATGCCTGTGAGGCGTGCGGTGCTGGAGGTGGATGTGCCCAGTGTACCTGGTGCTGCTGTTTCCTCTGCTGCTGTTGAGGGTGCTCTTTCCTCCTCCTCCGCTGTTGAGGGTGCTCTTTCCTCCTCCTCCGCTGCTGAGGGTGCTCTTTCCTCCTCTGCTGCTGCTGAGGGTGCTCTTTCCTCCTCTGCTGCTGTTGAGGGTGCTCTTTCCTTCTCTGCTGCTGTTGAGGGTGCTGTGGCTGCTGTTGGAGTGGCTGGTGCAGATGATGGGCATATGCCCACCACATCAAGTGATGCAGAGCTGCCCAGAGATGTGTGTGCTGGTGGAGGTGTGAATATGTCCCTGGGTAGGGGGCGCTGGGGCTCACCAATCAGGCCCAGGTGTGTGTAGTCCAGTGGCCAAGGGTCATATGGTGGCCACTGATAGGTGGTGGGACCCCACCTCGGATCATACCTTGGGGCATGCTGTGGAGCCATCCAGGAGGGTGGGTTGATCTGGGAGGCATATGGCCCATATTGGGTGTTGGCCACTGTCCCTGGCAGCCATTGCCTCCCTGGTGGTGGTGGTGCTGCTGATGGAGGGTAGTAGCTGGTGGAGGTGGATGGATGTGTCCACCTCTCCTCCTGTGGCATCCAGCCACTGTACTGGGGAGGTGCAGCTGGAAGGGGTGGTGCAGCCTGTGGTGGTGCAGCTGGAAGGGGTGGTGCAGCCTGTGGTGGTGCAGTAGGTGGTGATGCAGCCTGTGTTGGAGGGGATGGTGATGGTGGGTAAGGTGACCACCGGCTGGTCCCCTCCTCTGTGTCCTCCTCACTGGGGGGTGACATAGCCTCCTCCACTGTCTCCCGCTGGTCTTGACGGCCGTAAGCTGTGTGGAGGAAGAAGATGTTGTGATTAGTGACCTTAGCCATATGTTTGTGGAGACAATTCTACTTTGATATGTGGTGAAGAAAAATATATGTGTTTGTGTTAATCCCCCTGGGTAAACAAGGGTACTCCCACTGCTGAAAGGTGTTGTTTGAGTTATTACGGGTGAAGGTTTCATTTTGAGGTGCAATATTACAGTGTCCAGAAATAGTACAGTGGGGCTGTTGCTACACCCTCCCATGTAGATATCTGGTCCCTGTACCAGAGCTGTCCATATAATTGTGTAGTAACAGCACCACTGTACAATATCAGGCCACTGGGATATTGCCCCTGACATATCCATGTCTGAGCTGTGATACCTTTTAAATCAACACACCTTTCAGCAGTAGGAATACCATTGTATAACTCGGGGGGGGGATCCAACAACATATATTTCTCTTCACAACTTGTAGGGATGGCTATCCCTCCAGGGGGTGGCAAAGGTTAAGTCCACCTTGATGTCAGATTGTAGACATTGTGTGAACAGATGTTGTTCTCTGTTAGTCCTATCCCTCCTACCCTCATGGTTGTTCAGATATTGCTCTATGTGACGGATGTAGATTTCAGTCATTTGTCCACACGAGGGATTTTCAGCAGAGACAAAATCAACCCATTTAGAGAACAATACTTAATTGGAATGGTGTACAGGGTGTGCATGATTTACAAGCACACTCTGTGGACCATTCCAAAGAGGTATTTCTCTCGATATGTTGTGACTTTGGCTCTGCTGAAGAGCCTCCGTGTGGTCAAATGATGGATATCTTCACCTGTCACATGGAGCAATATCTGTATAACCATGAGTGTTGGAGGGATGGGACTTAGATCAAGACACATCTGTTAACGATGGCAATGATATGACATCATGATGACATTACCCATTGCTATCCCATTACAGTGACACACAAGTAGAAATGGTCATATATGTATGTGGATATGTACCCTTCATATGGATAGAGTAATATCCTTCCAAGATGTGATGCCAGAGAGCATTTCATTAGGTGTGATTGCCTTACTTGCTATATATGTGCACCCATCCAACAAGACATTGTATTGATATGATGGATATGAACATACCTCGTATATCCCATCTACGTAGAGTGTGATATACTATGTATGTGTATTTGGATGGTAGCAATGTAGGTTGATATGTGATAGGTGCACATATCTGGCCAGTAAGGTAATCACATCCAGTGAAGTGATCTCTGTGTTCACATCATGTTGGAACATATTTAGTAACATTTGAATCCTAAGGGCAACAATCCAGCCAGTAGTGAGGGATATCTTTGATTGAGGCCTGTTTTTTCTCTGTGTATGAGCCCATCCATCCTTCTGTGTGAGGCAACCGTACTCAGTCCTAGATATCCATCAGTCATGGCCTGTTGGTGACCAAGGTACAATGTTTGCTATTTGTTTCCCATATGTATCCTGCATAGAGATGCTGGTGTACCATCGATCCATGGCATCAGCACCCCTGTGGATTCATGTGGGAATCAGATATGGGATATGTCATTTCAAGTCAGAGTAAATGATTGCAGCCACAACACCAATGCCAACTTTTTCCAGCTTGAATTCTGTAAAATAGTTTTCGGCCTGTGTGTTGCACCTACAAGCATATATTCTGTGTGACACTGTGATGTGTGATCTGATGCCCCCTTTTGTGATTCTGTAAGCGGTGATGTTGAACTGATGAAATGAACATGATGGTGACTTCTCCAGTGATCTCCTTTCCCCATTTCCAGTGTTTTCCATGGAGTCTGTACAATGGGACCCTATGAACTTGATTCTTGTTTTGGCATATTCTCCATGGACTAACACTGGTACTGGTGAAGTGAGGGTGTGTGAGGGTTACTTTGTGTCCACCATCTGTTTGTCACCGCTTAGTGAATGTCCCCTGTGTAGCATGTGATCGTTGTCCTATTGACTTGTTTGTTGTCAGGTTAACCCCTTGAGTCCCAGAGGGGTTGCCAATGCATTGTTGATCGATGCATTGATGATCCCTCTAGCACTCAAGGGGTTAAGGTGGGGGTGGGGACATGGGTGACATTGTGTGTGAACAGTGATGATCTATGACAGTCGACATTTGGAAAATGAAGGTTTGTGTATTGTGTGTAATGAGCACAGCGACAGGAGAGTTGAAGTAGGACTTTGACAGGTTTGTCCCAAGTTGGACGTTGCCATTTGTCCAGGTGTTGTGTCCTTTTTTTAACCCTCATGGTGCTGTGTTGGTGCAGTTGTATGGCTGAGTGATGGACATGTGTTGAGGTGTGACTGTGTGTGCAGCTGGTGTTGGTTGCTGTAGTGTGTTGTTCTGTAGTGTTGCACTTACCGGTAGTGTGGAGGCTCCTCTCATCCCCAGTGTCAGTTCCTCCCACGACCCCCTCGATCATGGTCGGGGACATGTTCTGCCGCACCATCTCCTCCCAGCCACAGAATGTGATGGGCACAGATGGGCCACCTCCGGTGCCTCGGGCTTGCTTGGCCATGTCAGACATCTTGTTCTTGACCACCCTCCGGCAGTCGCCCCATCTCTTCTTCACAGACTCCACGTCCCGCCTGCATGTTGCCACTGCTTTCACCCGGCTGCAGATCTGATTCCAGGCTGCCTTCCTCCGCACTGCCAGGCCAGGGACCTTTGCCGTCGGGTGGAGAACACTCTGCCTCTCCAGGACAGCTTCCACAAGAGCCGTGTTCTCCTCCTCACTATATCTGGGATCCCTGATCCTGCCCTCATCAGCTCCGGCATGGGAGGATTCAGAGCCGGAGTGCCCTGCCTGGTCTGACCCTGCCTGTGTGGGGTGCTCCCCAGGAACTACCCGTCGTCCCACTGCAGGTTCTGTCCCTGTCCTGCGTGTTCCTGCTCTTGTGGGCCGGGTCCCCCTCCGCCCTGCGGATCTCCCTCTCCCACCCCTGCTCTGCTGAGGGATCCCCTCCTGACCTTCCTCCTCCTCCACTACTCTCCCCATCCCTCTCTCCTGTCCTCCTCTCCTTGCCATCACTCACCCAGTCACACCCAGGCACTCCCACAGGCCCTCACAGACACACTCGATCCAGTCACTCTCTGTCACACACTTTCATTCCCAGATTCACACTGTCAAAATAAAAAGTAAAATGTGTAAGGTGTTATAAAATAAAAGGACTATGTGTATGTATGTGTTTGTGTTTGTATGTGTGTATGTAATATGTGCAAAAGTGTGATATGTGTATATATAGTGCACCTCTCTCCTTTCTCCAAACTGCAAAACTCCTCTACCTCCAATGAACGCGCCTCTCTCCCTCTCTCTAATGACTATCCTCCGCTCCTGGGTCCTGATATCTGGCTCTGAAGAACTCGATAACAGACAGTGTGTGCCGGTTATTTTTGGGTATATATAGGTGTATTTGAAGTTATTTGATACATTGGGGCTTTGTGATTGGCTGTGTGTTTGAATTTGTTTTGGCATCAATCATGGTTGCTTGACAACGGCAGCCGTTATGTTAGATGTTGTTTTGAGCTCAGTTATCGTGTGATTTGGCCGCCCGTTGTGCATTAACATGAGCGACAACGGCTTTTGTGTTACGTGTTTTTTGTGTGCCTACGCTCGATTGCTATTCTTGTAGAGTAGCTATTGAATCTGCCGTAACTCCTGTATTATTTGCGAGCAATGTGCCTTTTTCACTTAGCGGCTGGTTTAACGGTTGCCTTTAAATCGAGCCCTCAATGTCCACGTTACTCCAGTTTTTAGGCATCAGGGCCTCGATTCTATTACCAGTGCTAAAAAAAAAAAAAAAAAAAAAAAAAAAAAAGCATTGTTTTTTTTTAACTCAGGTTTTAGTATCCTATTACCTGACTTGTGAAAACAAAATCAGCGGCTATTAACCCCTTAACGACCCTTGATGGTCATAGTACGTCAAGGGTCGATCTGACTGAACGACCCATGACGTACTATGACCATCATGGAGTTCCGGGCTCCCACCCGCAGCTGCACGCTGTTCGGGGAGTCTGGAACCAGAAAAGGAAAAATAAAAAAGCTCTGCGGTCCTTCAGTTGCATCGCCGCGATGATCGGCCGGTCGTTAAGGGGTTAAACATACCGGTAGTAAAAAAAAAGCCCATAGGAAACAATTAAAAACAATGTGCAAGTAGCATTCTATTACCCACGCTCAGTAATAGATCCTGTTTTGTGGTTACATTTGAAGTCAGGAATTTTGTACCTCAGAGGTTGAGGTGTAGATGCCATGACAGTTTCAAAACCTTCGTTGTTCGAACAAAAGCAGAGCAGAATACAGTATACAGCACAGAAATCCAACATAGAGTGCCCCCCTTCGACATATTAATCCCCCCTTTTAAAATGTGACTTACAGTGCTTTCTTTCACCACTTTAATTCGACAAATACTGTTCACATTCACATTTTAACCCTTCCCCTATAAAATTCGACTTTTAAAGGGGAAGGGTTAAAATTTGAATGTGAACAGTGTTTGTTGAACTGAAGTGGTGAAAGAAAGCACTGTAAGTCGAATTTTAAAAGGGGGGTTAATATGTTGAAGGGGGGCACTCTATGTCGGATTTTGATAATGTGGGGAACACATCTAACAATAAACGTGATCTTTCTGTTGTCAAACATATGCCTATTTCCTTGGACTTTGACATTTTGCGCGTTTTTTTAGGCGGTAGTTGAACAGAAGCAGACAGCGCCAATTTTGTTAGTACTCTGAAATGTTCTGTCTGCGCCAGTTTTGTTTTACTGTATTTCTGCAATAGAATACCAATGTAACACATGTTTGCAAAATACACGTTGCTTGTTTTTCTTGTAACAACAGTTTTAGCACTGGTAATAGAACCAAGCGCCAGATGTCCTCTTAGTTATTCCAGAAGGGCAGACCATATTCTTGGATAAAATGAACTATCAAACAAGCTTTCATTCACAAATCAAGGCTAGTGCCCTTTTGAAACTACAGATTGTTGTACATGTTCCTTGTGTTCATCTTGAACTCTCATACATCAGGCTTAGTCGATCAGAATGACAGGGCAGAGCAGAGCATGCCAAGAAGGGGAGAAAGAGCCCGGCTTCTCTCCGCCCTGTCATTCTGCATGCAATGAAGGGGAGAGAGAGCCTGACGCAGAGCTCAGTAGCATTAAAAATCAGATTGAGGTACATTTTTAATTAACTGCTGCTGGGGGAGATTTGGTTAATGTTTAGTGCCTGGGGATTACATTGGCCGCTGCACCCCTGGGATTTCAAACATTTTAACCCTCTGGGTGTCAGAAGGTGAGCAGTACAATGCAATAAAGGTAAAATGATGTGTAATGCTGCAACATGAGAATCTTGAGCTTTTGATGCAGGGCGAGATTCTCATATCACCCTTTTCATCAGAGTGACATGGTAACTGCGCTGTTTAGTTGCACACACTTGTACTAATATGTGAATAGGGGGAATGTGGGATCATTCTTTGGCAAATCTGTTCTAACTAAACACACCAAATATAATCATTATGAGGTTTATGTTGATAACATTAAACTGTCCGCCAAGAATTTAGGTGCTGTCACTGTTTGTCCCCAGAAATGACGATGAGGACATGCCCCAAAATCCCACACTGAAATCACTGTTCAACCAACCACCCATTCTCATCTGATGATATCTCTCCAACTCTTTGTTTGAGCTAAAAAAGGCCTAATTTCACTGTTATCATTTAAGACAAAAAGACATTCTTTTCAGTGCAAGTGGAGGTGGGCAATGCATTGCTCAGCAGTTCCAGTGAGTGAGGAATGGGCTAAGACAGAAACTGTCTGCACAGCATGGTCTATAAATCTAAAGAACTCAAAAACTAGTTTTCTAATAAAAAATTAGAAAAAGGCCTTTAGTTTAGGTGGTAGTATCCCTTTACACATCACTAGGCAGTGATGTTCCACAGTTTTAAATTACTACTTTTTTATCACAGCTACATTGTTGCATGTTTATTCTATATTTCTTTTTTTCACCACTTCTTTCTTCAGATAGTGATAGGGGTACATTGCTGTCTTTTAAAATGAACTTGCTACCCTTCACATTTAGTTTGTTTTACATAGAAATAAAATTTGCCTATATTCTATATTAGCCATTATTCAAAAAATTAACCTAATTCCCAATACCCTGCATATTATCCTAATTATTTTTGAAGTGGAACCCCTAAGGGTTGATGCACAAAGATGAGGTAAAAGGAAGATGAACTCTCCAAGTTATATGTAATGTTATGGAGCCTATGCAATAATAGTTCTATAACTTGAAAAAGAGGTTCCATAGAATAACACGAAATGGAGTGTTTCTCTCAACTTTAGGGGTCCCACTTCTTTCTTTAAACTTAAAGTCTCCTACATAGAGTCCTCAGGTACTGCATCTTCCACTATATGAATGTGGCTCCTTTTCTGGGGGTTAGTTTTTAGCACAAAGTCAACTAAAAGGCACTTGAAGACAACAATAGATTTAACTCCACAGATTTAAGGAGCACGTATCACTCTGATAATGCCCTATCAGCATATTTGCTCCTGGGGAACTGACCTGTCAATTAAGCCATAGCTGCATTGTGAGACCTTGGGAATCAATGAGGAAGCAGAACTCCTTGAAGACACTGGACTACAAGACTGATGTCTAACAGTTCTGTCTCTTTCCTGCACAATGCAGTCTCTATACTTTGGGCTTGAAGTTGACACTGAAGTTATGAAGGTTGTTCATGAAACCTGCAAGAATTGTACCTCAGAACAACATACTACTGGGATATGTCCCAGATGAGGGGGATATAAGCCATTTTGGGGATGCAAATTGCAGTGCTAGACATTTTTCCAAACTATGTTGCCATATAAGCAGACTTAGAAAAACATACTAAATGCCCTATCACTGCTTTAGTATACGAAAGATCAATAATGCACAGCTTTATGTAGAAATTTTGCACAAAGGAGCACAAACAAAAGCAAATCCTGGCCAGAATTAAATCTCTGGCACCCCAGGCAATGCTCTTCATGTGTACTTAACCACCCATTTCCACACCTACTCCTTATTTAACCCAGCGCCTAGCCGCACCCACTGTTGCCTGAAACAGAAAATACTTAGTCTACAAACACAAGAAAATTCTTAACTAATAAGTTGCTACAGGTCTCTGTCACATTGCACAGTCTTCCTTATGTCCCAACAATTGTATTTATAAAATATACTCACATGAGTCATCCAGGTCGAGCTGTGAGGGAGAAGAAAATAGAAATAATTCATATAAATTAATTATACCAATTCACACACACATATATATACATATTATATATATATATATTTAGAGAGTGAGAAGGAGATAAAATAATTATACATTAGAACAAAACACTCTAAACCAATGTTAAACACAAACCAATAAAACACTAGCTAAAAGTGTTTGGAGAGAAGAGAATAAATAATATAACAGAAATGACACCTCTCTTGTCCTATCCATGTCACGAAAGAGGTGCAATTAATGATACACTCACATCCTACCCTATACAAAAGTAGATAAATCTATGTTCTCATTAAGTCCAACAGAGGCAATTGTATTCAGTATTTTTATACTAAATGTTTTCCAATAAGATGTTACACACCCTCTGGTCCTTAGAGGTTTAAATGTAATACATAGTTGCTTTGTGTTGTTATGCTATATTTGAAAGCTACATTCCGAGAAATGCTGCTTATAACTCTGGAGACCCCAGCTGGCTGCAACAGAAACATATGTTCATTTGCAAAATCCCAAATGAGAAGTGCCCCTTCTGTCTTTACTCAAATAACTTATTAACCTAACAGTGTAAAGGTTAGCCACATTTTAACTTTTTTGACAAAGACCTGAAATGCAAATAAACAATGAAGAATTTGCAAAATGAGAAAACATATCAAAGGAAGATATGCAATATAAATGAGAAAACAAATGCTGGGGTTTCAAAGTTCTGTTCTCCCTTGCACATCACCAACAGTATAACAATCCTGAAGTCTGAGAGCATGCTCTCTGCTGCCCCACTTGGTCAGGAGGGTAATGGAGAGGATACTTTCAGCATCACGAACAGTATCACTCCCTTTACCCCTTGAGTGCCATAGGGATTTGCAATGCACAAACCTGTGGCACTCAGAGGGTTAAAAAAGTACATCAAGTAGTACGTAATCATCCCCTCAGCTCTGTATCATATTTTGCTACTCCAAGAATGTAAGATGATAATTATTATTATTTTTTTTTTTTACTTCAAATGACTTCTCTAATCTGATGGGATAAATAACTGATTGCATTGCATTCATTTCTGTTTTATTCCCTGATGACGTGTTGTTATACATAAAATGCATTAGAAGATAATCTATACAAAATGACTATTGTATCACATTTATTATAGTACCAGTTTCACTTATGAACTGAGGTACCTACCACCAAGTGATCATTCTGTGGATATTCATTATATTTGCCTGTGGGAATTTTCACCTGTGTGTCTACCTGGCCAGAATTAGAGTAACTATTATCCACTACAATGTAGGTTGGAGTAGCACAATCTTGAATATTGAATACCGGCATTCAGAACAAGAGCCAGGGGGACAAATACATTCTGTGATCAAAGTCCTGCCTGCTGATATTGAGTCCTGCCTGCTGCTATTGACAGCTGATAAGAACATCTCTGATGATTCATCATGCCACATTTCTACTTGACCAGTCTTCTATCCTGGCATCACATTCCGAGATGGAAGGACAACAGAATTCAAAAAGTCAGAGTCCTTCATGCTATTATCTGTATGCCAACTGACTTTGTTTAAGCTCTGCTGGTCACTTTACTTTTCTCTTTACATTTTCCAAGACATTACTCCTTATGGCATTTCTACAGGAACTTTATATCAGAGACATCACTTTATATCTTTTAGTTACAGGGTAACCATTTACACCTCATTGGAGAGTTAGATCCATTACTTGTTTTCTGTTACTTTATTGGCACTATATGTGATACATTATTCTATTTTATCCTACGTAGGATTGTTTTATTCTGATGTATATATTTTAAAAAATAATTGTATTTATTTCATTTCTGTTACCACCTCATTGTATTTATTTTGTAGGGTTAGATATAATTTACATATTTTTTGCTTTTGTTCACTTTAATATTATTCTGTTAGTGCTCTCCTACACTATTTTTTTCTTAGATTTTCTATTTTTACTGACCTAGACACTTGGCCAAGTAATAGAGTAGCTTGCTAACTTCATATACATATATTTTTTTATTCTTATTTCGGTGTGATAGAGTTCCATAGCAACACATATTTGTATCTTCCTGATTGCATTGACTGCTCTCTACTAGGAGTCAGTAGCAGTTCACTTTAGTCATTGTCATATATTTTAGCTTCACATGGCAGGAGTGTATAATTCAAAATGTATAAGCATATTAGCTACCCTGTATAAAATAGAGTGTTGGAATCACTGTAATTTCTATGTGAAGTAATAAGTAATATATCAAATGTGATAGCCACTGCTCCATCTGCCTGACAGATCACCAGCAGATCCTCCCCTGATGATTGCTAAAAGAATTTAATCATTTGGGTGCCAGAGAGATGTGAAATGTATTGCTATACATTGCACACATACATGGAACACAAAGGGTTAATGTTGCAATTGGGTTGGAGATGGGAGGGATAGGAGCACACAGGGGAGGTGGGTCAAGTGACATAACTAAAGTCTTCTGTGGGGTGTGCCAGCAGGGCACTGAATAGCAGAAAAAACATAAATGATAATAGTTTGAAAACAATTTTGAATTATAAAGTACGTCAAACTTAACAGTTTGCAAGTTGGTTTAAAATCGCCTAAGTTTTTGTAAGGTAACAGTTCCACTTTAAATATTAAATATATTGTAAGAATGTGTTTCATACAACTAGTTGAAAACCAAGAAATGAATTGAGATATATAATATAGATGAATAATGCATGATGGAAAAAGGAAAAATGGAAAGGTGAATGAAGATGCGAATGTCAGTCAATCCACTCAAAACAACTTGTGATATGCATAAGAGAAAAATCAGTAAAATATTTAGGACCTTATTTATCAAGCTGAATAGAGGCAATTCAGTAGCAAACCATCTGCACTAAAGGTTTGAAATAAAGATTCTGCAAATTATTTTAGGTTTAAGTGGGGCTTTTAACCCCTTGAATGCTAGATATGTCCCAACTTATTATGAAGCAATGTGCTGAAGAACTTTTTAGCATTAAAAGTAGGCATGGGTGAAATTTTTTGTCTTAAAAGATAAACAGGGTAAAATTTCACTTCCTGCTGAGCAGGACATTTATCGCTATAAAGTATTGATTTTCTACTCTCTATCTCCTAGCTAATTGTAGTGAAATCAATAGTAAGACTGAGTCCCTACCCCACATGTCAAGTTTCCCTGCTTTTCATGCAGGGATAATATAAATGGGTGTCAGGTTCCCTCAGCATCTGATTCTGTGTTTGTGAGAGGTAGAGAAAGCACAATTTTTCTGCTAGTGAGTATAGGCAAATAAAGGGAAGTTGGAGTGTAGTTTAGGGAATCTTGTGGGCAGTAGGGGTGGACAAAAGCTCTAGCTGTGAGAAATCCTGTGAAGAACATGTTGTTGTCACCGGAAAATCCGCTTTAATACCAGCAATAAAAAATTTTCACGTTTCATCCATTGGCCAAAATTCTTCGCCATTTTTGCAGTGGTTAGAAAGTTTCTGGCTATTGATTTACATGGTTTAGCCTTTTCGCTATAACGTGAGATGTTCAAGGAAGTAAAACACAATAGAAACAGCTACAGAGCAAGGTAGACGTGCTGTGCTGTTCTGCTGTGATCTTTTAGCAAAATGGATGCAAGAGAGGCTCAAAGTGACTGCTAACACTATGAGGAAGTTTAAAAATAGTAAAAGCAGGAACTGGAAAGACCCTTATGTGTCCACTTTTGAGTTTGAGGAGGAGGAGGAAGTGACCACTACAGAACCAATGCTTTCCAATCACCCTAAATCACCCATGTGGATCTTAGGGAATTTAATGGGAAGGATAGTAGTGAGAGCAGGACAGGTCAGCTGCCTATGCCTGCTGCCAGATGTGCTGCACCTGCTGTCACCATTGCTGTACTTGCTGACAGTTGTGCTGCCACTGCCACCACCATTGCTGTGCCTGCTGTCAGATATGATGCCCTGCTGCCACTAGTGCTTGCCTGCTGTCAGATATGGTTCCCGTCTTGCCACCAGTGCTGTGCCTGCTGCCACCAGTGCTGTGTCTGCTGCCAGTGCTGAACCTTCTGCCACCAATACTATGCCTGCTGTCAGATGTGCTGCCTCTGCTTCCACAAGTGCTGTGCCTGCTGCCAGTGCTGATCCTGCTGCGACCAATACTGTGCCTGCTGTCAGACGTACTGTCTCTGCTGCCACCAGTGATGTGCCTGCTGCCAGTGCTGAAACTGCTACAACCAGTGCTATGCCTGCTGCCTTGCTGAACCTGCTACCACCAATAGTGTGCCTGCTGTGAGACGTGCTGTCTCTGCTGCCACCAGTGATGTGCCTGCTGCCAGTGCTGAACCTGCTGCCACCAGTGCTGAAGCTGCTGCTAGTGTGTCTTGTAATACTGAGGAAGGGGGGAAATTATGCCGTGGGGACCCTAAGTCACACTTTCCATCCCCAATCAGTCCTGCCAGTAGGGGAGTGGTAGGGGAAGCATTTAAGAGTGTCCAGACTAGCGGTCAAGGGAGCCCATACCATTCCTCTGGCTCTGGAAGTTCTCCTCCCCTTCCCTTCACTACAGTGTACAAATGGAACATGATCCTGAAGAGGCCAGAACTGTTGGGGGATAGCAGGCACAGAAATAATAATACCACCACCAACACCAGGAGCACAGATCAGCTACCTGTGCCTGCTGCTACTGCTGCAAGTCTTGCTTCTTCACGTCACCAAGAAATGGCAAGTGTGACATTAGGGGATCCCCTGTCACATTGCTCATCACTTCCTCCAACCAGCAGTGAGATGTCTGCAATAGAGCAGCTGATGCTGAGTTGCAAGGGCAGCAGTATGCTGAGGAGCAAGATAGTGTGATACAGACCACCGTGGACATAGTGGGAATGGGGTCAACAAGTGATGCTGGACTAGGACAGGTTCCACTTGCCAGCGGCAGCAATACTGCTGGTCCTATTTGCAGTGCTGATTTTGGGGCAGTACCAGCAATAGCAGCACCATCATCCCCTGTCAGACAATGAAGGGGAATATGGAGGACAAGAAGAAAGAGGCCATTCTTCTCTACCAGTACACTATCCCTGTCCCCTGAAGTCATGGACATGGGACTACTTTTCTCTTGGGGCAGACACAGTGCAGTCATCACCAATGGCACTGTGCACAATTTGTGAAAAGTCAGCGAGAAGAAGAAAGGAAGGAACACACCTTGCACAACCACCCTGATAACACACATGAGACACAGACACCATGACATTTATGTCAAACATGTTAAAGCCAAACATCCACCACAGAAATGAAGCATCTCTGTTGCTGTACCCCCCTGACTCTCCAGAAAGGCAACAAGAGGCGAGGAGGAGATGAAAGAGGAGTGAAACAACCAGCTCACCATCACCTCTTCCTCTAGGGTAACTACATCTTCTGTCAATCCACCTAGTTCATCATTACCTCTCCCACCAAATGATAGCCACTCTGTTGATGTTAGGATGTGGCAGTTCGTGTCCAGCCATTGCACACTGTGTGAGAGAGAAAGAAGATTTATCCAAAATAGCTCAAAATCTTGTGTGGTTGAGACAGGTAAGTTGTACAAGTTCCTTCCTGAGCTGGCTGTTCTCTATGTTAGGGGAGCAAAGAAGATTTAACCCAAAATCTTATGTGACTAGGAAGACACAATGCTGTCATCCAAGTTCCTTCCTGAGCTAGCTGAGCCTATGTTACGGACTGAGTGAATGACTGACACAATATTTAGCAGACTGACACTCAATAGACTGACAAGTTCAACTAACACAGACTCCTACAACATGCAGAAGAACAGGGGCTAGGATATTTAGTAAGGTTTAGAGAAAGCAACAACTGAAATCCTCTTAACTCTAGCTTCAGTGGTTCTCAAGCTTTTTTTTTGCTCAAGGTACACCAAACACACAGCCTGGCATTTTATGTAATTTGTTAAGGGTTTAATGAAGGTTACAAATACATAAATATAGAGTCATTGTTACACCTTATAACTAAAATAAACATATTGTGCATGGTAATATCCTTAAACATATAGCTGGAATTCTACATTTACATTTTTGTCAAAGCATTATAGATATAATTGGGCACCCTAAGTAGATGTCTGTGGCACACCAAAGTGCCACGGCACCCTGGTTGAGAAACACTACACTAGCTAAAGGCAAAGAAGAGAAGAAGCAGTTGAATAAGAGGGTGTTTTTGTTTGTTGTTTTTGTCAATGTTGATAGGGAGAGAGAAAGTTAGGTCAAAAGCATAGTGAAAAGGAAAGGGTTTATATTAGCAAGCACAAAACAAGCACTTGCTCTTAGAATATGGGTTCGTAACTGATTTACACAAACATCATGTAGCTCATAAGAGTGGTCCCACTGTTTGTGAGATGGTTTCAGTATGCTTCCAGGATAGCTATATTCTTGGCAAAAATTATGTGTTACGGTTTTCTGACACTCAGACCAAGGTTAAAAATAAAACACAGTTTTATTGAGGTAAAATTAAGGAACAGCACCTCTGAGGGCCAGAACAGGTATAGCAGGTACAGACAAGTAATGGCTGTAGTACAGGCCCAATATAGCAGGAGCAAATAGCACTCAACAGAATCAATGGAGGAACAAGGGTTAATGCCCAAAGCAATTTGATCAGTCTCTGTGGTGGTGATAAGCCAACTCCCAGTGGATATAAACAGTCCCAGTGGTAGTGCAATAGGAAGGTGCAATATGCGACTGAACTAAATCACTCTCAGATAGCTGTATAGTAATGTGCCCAATGGTACAGCAAGGATTGACTAGAGCTAGAGCCAATCGCACCACTAGGGTGCAATAACGGAGGAGAGCCACTGCTGGAGCTAATGGAACCAGAGCCAGGGATGCCCCTTAGATATGGCAACGGAGGAGACACTGCATGTGCCAATGGGACCAGAGCCAAGTACACCCTTTGGGTGCCGCAACGGAGGAGACACTGCACAAGCGTATATCAGGAGCCAACGCACTGCCTAGTATGATACGGTAGTAGAACACAGTGAGCAATTGGAAACCAGAGCCAAGACACCCTTCCGGTGCCGAAATGGAGCAACACACTGCAAGAGCTAATGGTATGCTCAATAGCACCACGCGGTGCAACAACTGCAAGGAACGAGCACCGTAGTTGGAGTACTGCTCTGCTAGTGTCAACGGATAGGCTCGGTGGTGGAGGCAACAAGCTCATCAAGTGTTAAATGGCTCTGATAGAATGGCAGCAAGCTTGGCAAGTGTACAGAGACAGGCTCAATATCGGAGGCAAACAGCACAGCAAGTGTATCTGACCGGCTCGGACACGGAGGCAACAGCTCAGCAAGTATACTCAGACTGGCTCGGTAATGGAGGAAACAGCTCAGCAGCAGAGACGTGATCAGTCAGGGCAATACTACCCGCACAGTTCAGAATGTCGCCGGCAGGTGATCGAAATCTCGCAGGAACACAGGAAACAATCACGGAGCAGGAACAACAGTCAATGCCGGGTCAAACACGGAGCAGGAATGTCAGCCGGAACCGGGTCAATCACGGAGCAGGAACGTCAGCCAGAACTGGGTCAATCACGGAGCAGGAACGTCAGCCAGAACTGGGTCAATCACGAAGCAGGAACGTCAGCCGGAACCGGGTCAATCACGGAGCGGGAACAGCAGGATAGTCAGACGGGCCAAGTCGGTACACAGGAACGCAGGAACACAGCAACAATGGTGCAGGATCAGGAACACCACGAAAGGGCACCTGACAGGTGCCATAGGCCCAGTATATAAAGGCCAATCAGACGGGCCAATCAACCTCCTCTAATGGACGAGCACCATCACAGAGAGTGACAGGGAATCACGGGGACCGTGATAGTACCCCCCCCTCAAAGACCCCCTCCACTGGCTGAAGGTCTGGGTTTCTGAGGATATTTAGAGTGAAAATTGCGCATTAATCTTGGAGCATGAAGGTCCCTCTGGTTGACCCAAGAACACTCTTCAGGCCCGTAACCCTTCCAGTGGACCAAATATTGCAATTTGCCTCTAAACCTCCTGGAGTCAATAATACTCTGTACTTCGTACTCCTCTTGGCCTTGAACATCCACCGGCCCAGGAACCACCGGAGTGGTAGTATAGATATTATGACCCCCATTGACTACTGGCAAAAAAAACAGTTTGTGTGTGTGTGGCCAGCACTGACATGTACTACCATGGAAACCTTTAGTTGCTCACCAGCAAACATGCAGTCTGAGCAAGTTTTCAGTGTAGCTGGCTATATTGTAAATGACCATAGGACATGACTATCAAACAGCAGTGCTGGGAGACTTACATATCTAAAAATTAACCAACATCAATACTATCTGAGTATCAGGTAGCAGAAATGGACAAAACACTCATGACAGGGAAACCCACAGCACATATACTATTAGCAGCACCGATAATGAGGAGTTGCTACCATTTATCACTATTGGAACCACTGCTATGACCAATGATTAATGTTTGACAATAATCTGAGTATGATGCAGGCTTAAATTAGCAAAAGAAGATGATAATTCAAATAACTAAATCTAGCTTCTAATCCAATGAATGATGATAATGATGATGATGACGATATAGCTATCTATCTGTAAACCACACCAGTATACCAGTCTAACACCACCATACATCTCTGCCACATTTATTATAAATTGTAACCTTATTTTTTATCTCTTTAAAAAGTAATTGATAGTAAGCTTAGGCAGCAGGCTTACAGAAAGAAAAAAGGATGGAGGAGAGACAGCGCATAGAGGATCTAAGTGTAGTATAAATATTTATTAACACAAAACATAGGAAATAAAATCAAATATACATATATTTCAGAATAATAAAACCAAGTAATCTGGCTACTTGCAGATAAAAATCAGATATATAGGGGGGTCGTAGGGATTGAAAGGAGCACTATGCTCCTGATTAAATAAAAGTAAATTTATATTATCTGATCAATATAGTCCGTGAGATTTAGAGACAGTGAACAAGCGTAGTATAACAAGAGTGTAGACGGGGAGCTGACTTGGAATGTATACAGGGAATGGAGACAAAGTAGGAAATAGTAATACAGATTGGCCCCTTACTGGAGAGTCTGCATAAAATAGCATGCTACAATACACCAGGTGTAGAGCTCAGCCAGTGCTCCTCAATCCAGTCTCAGGTGGTCTCTTACTTTATTCTCTGACAAGTCTCAGCATAACAGTGTGTAAGGTCCCGATGTGTCTCCTGCTTCTCCCTTACTTTCTCTCTCCGTCTCTGACTCTGTAATGGTGCGTTTGATGCTTCAGCGTCTCCTCTCACATGTGGCAAAAAAAAGCTTTTTCTAGACGAAGGCGCAAAGACATCGTCGAAACGAGTTGAAATATCATACACCTGCCATGTGTGAGAGGAGACGCTGTACTTTTTACATAAAGAAAAGCCTGAATATTTACTTTGCGATCTTACAGAAGGTTAAACATTCAAAATATTATAGCAAGGCTAGGTTTGGAAATAAATTCTTTGCGCGCTTTAAAAATTGCTAGCCCTGAATAAAAAATGGTTTGTAGGCTTGCCAAAAACAAGCCCTGAGAATAATTTGCTTGGAGGCCTAAAACATACATATACAATTAACAACATATTTCAGTCTACTCAGTTCTAGAAAACCCATTGGTCAACCCTGTTACTAGATGAGGATTTGTGTGAGATAATAACAAATAAACCAGCAATATTGTATTGAAGACCCAAAAACATTAAAAACTATGTCAGGGCTTAAAATTTGAAGTCCTTTGCTACTAGCCAGACCTGAAAAGTAACTCGCCACTGCAAGCCATAACATACCCACCAGGGCTGAATTTCTACTGACATAGCCCTGACTATGTAGTAAATAGTCATTTTCAAAGAACGACACCCACCAACTAGTTGCTATAAAAAATTAAAGGAAATGCAGCAACTGTAAGGTTTGCCCCTATATAACAAAAATCAGTACATTTCAGGATTTCACAAAAAATTGTGTACACCATTAAAAAATCGATTAATTGTAATAAAACAGGCATAATCTTTTTGATGCAATGCGCCTGTGGTAGACAGTATGTTGGTAAAATCAAAAGAGATTTCTGGCAAAGAATTCTAGAGCATATTGGGAATTTCCATAATAGCCAGGGCCGGCGCCATCTATAGGCGAGGTAGGCACCAGCCTAGGGCGCACAGGTACTCGGGGCACGGGCATGCAGCCGAGAAGAGCTGCGCCTGCTGCCCGCATGCACCGCACCGGGAACGCAACACAGTGAGACCTGTGTCTCTACTGCGCTCCCTCATCGTCCTCAACTCTTTAGTAATGCAGAGCGCTCTGGGAGTCATGATCTCTGCATTACTGAAAAGAAGACTACGCGGAGCTCCAGGTATGTGATGGGGGGCAAGTTGGAGCTTATGGGTGGCAAAGTGGAGCTGATGGGGGGCAAAGTTGGGGCTGATGTTGGGCAAAGAGGAGCTGGTGGGGGCAAAGAGGAGCTGATGGGGGCAAAGTGGAGCTGATAGGGGCATAGTGGAGCTGGTGGGGGCAACATGGAGCTGGTGTGGGCAAGTTGGAGCTGATGGAGGCATGTTGGAGCTGGTGGGGGCATCTCTTACAGGCATCTCCAGACCAGTGGCAGAGAGGACAATCATGAAATGAGGTGGGGTATAAGTGGGCGGGGTATAAAGGGGTGGGGCACAAGGGACAGAGGCAAATGGGCGGCAAAATTAGGTTTTGCCTAGGGTGGCAAAAATCCTTGCACCAGCCCTGATAATAGCGCACTCAAGTGACTAGAAATATTGCTAAATTCATAGGCTTAGAAAAAGTTTTACCAAGAAAATGTGACTTTAAGAAAGCATTACTAAGGAGAGAAGTGTTTTGGCTTTATAAGTTAAAAATGATCAATGCATTTGGGCGAAATAAGGAGTTCACATTTCTTCCATTCATAGAATAGTCACTGTAGATTAATCAATATATAGTTCCTCTTTAATAATTGCTGTATCATTGGTATTTGTTTACATATATAATATTGCCCGATCAAATGATAAAATATTATGAACAATATAAATAACTTTGTTTATTAAAATTGTAAATTGTCTCTAATTTATACAGTCAACAAAATGTGTAAATGTTGTAATACATGTTATCTACCTGAAATAATAGGTTAAAAGTTATTATCTTTAGCACGTACAGAAGGTTTTCTGTTGTATCAGATCTATATTGTTGACAAAGTAGATCATTGTTGCAAATATTGTATTTGCCTGAAATAATCATTTTCTTATTATATTGATTGGTACTTTGTTATTTGTCACACTGCTATAGTGGCAAGCTTACCAACGAATATCAATGATTGGTGGATTGATTGCTTTAAACAATCACATGACAACCAACCGCTTATGTAGTTGAGGACAAGCCCTCAACGTCACTCTAATAACATTGGCGTATACAAATGCATTCACAAGGCAGCTTCTTTTCCTAATAGCCACTGATGAAGCAAGGTTAAGGTTAAGGAAGGGTTATAAAATATGAATAATAAATGCCTTTAGGGAAACTTACCAACCTTGACCAACTCTGACTTAATATCTGAGACTCTAGATTCTGCAGGGTCCTGATACTAACAAGATAAAGCTGCACGCTAAAGAATCTACTGTCACATTGGCTGGTAATCTGGAAATGCCAAATGATACACTAAGTCCCATTTTTATTAGTTAAAAGCCAGAGGCTTCGAAATTAGCAAAAAATCCACTCAGATTGCCAAACATTAAGGCAATTTAACCAAATTATTTTTGAGAATAAAATTATTAATCATTAAAAGAATTGTAAAGGGATAAAAACATTATATTAAAACACTTGACTGGCAAATAATGTCTTCTAAATAAGGCAGCATTAGGATGGCATTCAGAATATGAATTGCTGTGTGAATTGCCTAATTCCTGTAACTAGATTGAATAATTTATTTATACCTGAACAGGTATTACTTATAATAGTTGTCTTTGTTATTAATGTCTTCAAGGACAGTAACTAATACCAGCTATATATATGATATTTGTATAGTATGATTAAGTTAGATGTAACAATGTAATAGACAGTTGCAGTTTAGTATAAACAACATCTTGGATTATGTCAGTTATTCATATGTTTGTTTTTAATATAAGAAGCTCCAAGAATAAGGTAACTGCCTTTTGGGATGTGTATGTTTTAAATATAAAGATACTGCCATGAATATGAATAGCCTTTTTTTAATGAATATTCAATACATTTATATTTAATGGTTAAGGGGAAAAGAAACATAATTCGTCTGCTTAAAAAGCACCGAATGAGTCTCTGTTTGAAAATTAAGATAAAGTTTGTAGATAAATGATAAAAAAACTTTTTTAATCTATTTTCTTCTGTCTTCTTTCTTTCCACATTTTGGTTTTTACCAAAACACCCAAAATATTTACTCTTCTCTTTACACTGTTTGCCCAAAAGAAACGACAGTTGGGTAGTGGATGGGTATTTTGGGAAGTTTCATTACCCTGTGCCATGTTTCTCAGCATGCTTACAAAGAGCAAAGGAAATCAGCAAACAAAAGTGTCTTTTTTCCTGAGCATGTTGATTTATAAGCACAGAAAATAAACTGTGTTGACAGAGATAATAATCTCAAGTTTAGTTCAAAACTGGTAAAAAATAATATATTTGTGCTGTGTACAGATTAGCATTTTTTTGCCTTCCTTTGAATCAACAACTGTAATATAGCAAATTCTGACCTTGAAGGACACATGTCTTTTTTCATCCTCATCAACCGTTACTATGTTATTAACAATTTTATGCATACATAAAAGAAATATAGAGCAGCATTTGTTATAAAATATGATTAACAATGTAAGCAGTAAAATGCCAGCAAATTACTAATAAAGGCCCTCCCAAACAAATATGCTAATAGCGATCCAGTTTCCCATACTTACAATAACAAATTGTCTAAATGTATCTTGGCCAAAACCTCTCTCCATAAAATAATCAATTAAAAATGTAAAGGCTTATTTACTAACAAAAACTGGAGCAAACTAACTGCTTCATGAAAATTCTCTAACCTCTCCTTGATTGTAATGGGGGGGGCTTAACGCATTTCAGTGCTAGAGAGATTCCAATGAAATGCGTTGGGGATCTTTCTAGTAGTGAAGGGGGTTAACAGCCCTATTATTATTCTTTATTTATATAGCACCAAGTGGTCCTATGTAACTAAAGCAGAATGTATCTATGGTGCTGGTGGATTGCTCCAAAAATTTCTCCCTTTCTATTTAGTACAGCAGCCTCAGAATGATAGTAAACACATACCAGATTAATTTAGTCCTTTATTTTGATTAGGATAGGCACATTTTTATTAGTAAGTTCATTGAAATACATTTCACACAAAAAATGTTTTTGTCAGTAACATTTGGTAACAATAACTAACCCAAGCCATATCAGCTGTTTAACCCTTTGACTGCCAGAGGGGTACGCAACGCATTGCTTTGCAATGAGTTGCTACCCCTCTGTCACTCAAAGGGTTAACAATCAGGAGGAGGTGGCTTCAAATCCACTAATATTATAAAAGACAGAACAGGAAGCTTAGACTGTAGAAAGGAAAAACTGCATTATATCTTATTTTAAGATGAACCAGGGGGATTTATGGGTATATCAGACTCAAGACATTTAGCATTTATCAATATAGATCTTAAGAAGCCATCATATAAAATCTATAGAAATAATGTAGCAAAATGTTACAAAATGTTTAAGCTTCTTTATCATTTGAGTATCCACAATATGAAAACCTTTATATGTTCTAGTCTATTATGCTCTCTGGTCCAGGATTTGGTATTCACAACCAAAGAAGTGCCACTGATTTTCACCAAAAATAGCTAAAAGCAAATTCACAGAGTATTGGTGCACATCCATATTTTCATAATTATTAACTCTAATTCTGTGGCATTTTGCTTGCATATCACCACTATATTAAAGGGATAGTATTGTTTCATAATAAAAGCAGCTCTAATTAATCATCATAGTATTTGGACTTTGGAGAGTGTTATTTCAATTCTGTCAGAGTTGTAGTTCAAGAGTCATTCAATCACAAAGTATCCCCCTCCCGCCCCTTTTACTGATCTAGCGCTTTTCAGCCAGATCAGAAGGGAGGTGCCCAGGCAGACTGCAGAGAGGGACAATCTTCAATTAAGATAAGGGAAAAACCTGAAAAACTTGGCAAGTTATCTGTCTGGTCTTACAACTAGATTACACATCTGAGAAGAGATGGCTTACAGTAGGTAAAAGGGGCGGGAGGGGGAAACTTTGCTTGTGAATATCTCTTAAACCATAAAGGTTTGAGAGATAAGACTTATATCGTTCTTCATATTTTTTTAATGCCTACAAAATAAAATAAAAAAACGAAGTATTACTATCCCTTTATAGATGAGCTTTTAGTCACATAAGGCCATAGTATGCTAAGCTTGCCACCCCTCCAAGGTACCCCATTATAGGCAAGTCCTAACCTTAATATACTTTGTCCCATGAGCTGAATCTCTCCTGCTTTACTCATGTATTAACCTTAATTTATTTTATAATTAATCAAAGGATGGGCATAGCCAGCATGAGGAATTCCCTCTAAGTAGAGTATTGGATAAAATGTGTCATATTATAATTTTCACAAAACACGTATGATATGTTATAAGCAAAAAATCAATTTATATATTTTAGTGATTGTCAAAAGAAAGAACATATATAACAAATTTAATATAAAATAAAGAGTGATTTAACTGATATACACAAACCCAAATGGAAATATACATGTAGGTGGTAGGGCAGATAAAGGAGTGAAAGATACATAGAGAAGATGGAATAGAGAGTGTCCGCCTATAGGGATGACCCTATGTGTGAAGCATATTCATATCTGTAGCTGATTCAAGTCAACTTCCGAATCACAATGGTAAAGGTATATGTGTACTAGACATTTATTGGGATAAGGCACATCAGAGTCTATAGTACACTGGTGTAAACACCACTACTATCTCTTATCTCTCCCTCTCTCTGTTTTCAGTTCCAAGTCTGCTGTTCACTACAACTCCTGTTTCCGGTCCCGTCCCTTCTTAATGGTGAAAAGGCGTTCAGGCCTCAGATGTGTTGCAGCTCTGTGCATTTCGGCGCTGTTGCACCTTCCTCTGGAGTTAATAAAAGTGCCCACTCATCTGAGCCTAATTTATCTACTGTGCTACAAATCACAAATTAGAGTAAACATGGTAATAAATCTTGAAATGTCATTCATCAAACAGTTCTCTATCCCACTTCATACCCGTCATTGCTAATTGTAATTCACTTTTAATTTTGTTCCCTGAAATGATTTTACCAAATCTTGATATACAGATATAATGTTGCCACTTGGTGACAATACATACCTTAGTGTGAGTTAATATAATTGGATATTTACATTAAAGAGAATATGTGTAAACATAATATCAGTGTAAACTAGCAGTCAAAAGTTTGAGAACACCTCAATTTTTGCTACTTTTAGTTATTGCCATATAACTTGACAAAAATATTAGAAAAACATATAAACTCTGGGTATTTCTAAAATCAAGACACATATTATAATCTGTTTAGTAGGTTTTTTTAGCATTTATATATGTGTAAAAGATTCTTAGTGCCAAAGTTAAAAAGTGCATTTGTTACATTTGTTTCATCATATTTTATAAATTGTTTAACAGGAAATTTGATGAAAATAATGGTACCTTTAGAAATCCCATCTTATGGCAAGAAAAACAGTATATAATATATGTGGGTACATTAAAGGAGTAAGAGGAAACTAAACACAAACACGGTAGAAGTGTTAAAACAGCCATTGTCCACCCAAAACTTTTGACCGCTAGTGTACTAGTTGTAACAAATAAAATCATATAGCACAAAAACTTGTGTCAGTATGAGCATTCATCAGATAGATGAAAAATAGGGAGATATATATGTTCACACTCTTTAGTAAGATGGCACACCTATATTAATGCTATTGACTTTAATGGATACACTGAGAATAAAATAAAGCCACCAATCAAAATTTGTTTTAATTAGTCTGATACAACTGAAGTGAAGACTGTGATGACTTTTAGTGGGAATTTGATTATTAGTGAGTGAGCTTGCCCATGCACATGGGTTACCAATAATACTTGCTACTTATGTACACAGTATCCAGTGAGGCAATCTATACCTCACAGTACATAGTAAATAGGATAATTTATATAATTGTTAAGTAGGAGGTAAAAGAAAAAGGGAAATTAGAAAAAATAAAAGTAATAGGTGATCCCATGGATAAATGAGGCTTGAGACCCTTAATGGATTGAGAGGAAAATCATTAGACACATTTGTCATCAACTCTAAAGTTGCAAATTCCATACTAGGTATAAAAACTTACATAAGTGAAGAGGTCATATGAAAATGCTGCTTTTGTGAATTGTACATTTGATTGAGGTGTAGATGAATAGTATGTTCACCACTAGGGAAACCAAAAGCAGAGTACGGTTTGTTAATTAAATATTGACATGTATCAAACTGATCAAAAAAGCCATGAGTACCATTAATCCAGCTCCTCATTAAGCCCTTGAGGGGGTTAGAATTTGAAAATCCAATAAGTTTCCTGTTTGGAGAAATAGGTGAAATGATCATCCCTGTGAGCTTGTGGTGGGATCTGTCCTATCACATATAATTGTAATCCTGCAGGATTCTGTTGATGATGTCTGGCGCAGTGTGTAGCAACGCTATACTTTAGGATTCCTTTGAGGATATGATTGTGATGCTCCAGAAAGTGCTCCTTTACTGTACATTTGGTTCTAACCACATACTGGAGTTGGCATGATCATTCCAGTAGGTATATCACTTAGTCTGAAGTACAATTCAAAGGACCTTAAATCTGTAAAATTTCCCGTATTGCATGATATTGAAATTGATGACACTTATGCTGTATGTATCTACAAGTGGTACATAACTAGTGACCACATTTGTAGATTCCATAGATCCTTAGAGCCATAGATGTTCTGTAAATAATTTCTGGTCTGGAGGGAGAAAATAGGATTCAAGTATGTGTCACCTGAAAGGATCTGCCTATGTCTCAAGAGAATGTCCTCAATTTTCTTGCCAGCACTATTATATCTGGTCACAAATGGTGCCACAAGGGTTCTTTTCTTCTTCCTTTTGCCTTTTCAATTTCCAGTTGACTGTAATAAATACTCACGTTGGGTACCTTACATTTTTTCCAGCATAGGTAGTGCTTCTGGATCCTCATTTTTGGGTGTAAAATGTCTTTTGAAAATTAGTTTATGTATAAAGTGATGCATTTCTATAAATAACTCAGAAATGGTTAGGTCTCATTGTGGAATCCCTTGGTCAAAGTAATGAATAGTTGGAAAAATGTAATATACCTTTGTTACTGTTGGTGCAGGTTTGGCCTGATATTTTCTTTGCTCTCCTTCCTCTTCCCATTCTTCCATGCTTTTTCCATGCTTTTTCTGTGTGGCGGTTATATCTGGGTATTCTGGCAATCTTTCCATGTTTGTTTTACTCAATGTTGAATGGGTCTTTGGTAAAAAATGCTCTTGGTTATATATTTGTTATATATATTCTTTCTTTTGATAACCATTAAAATATTTATATAGATTTTTTAACGCTTATAACTTATCATACATGTTTTGTGAAAATTATTATATAATGCATTTGATTCAAAACTGCACTTAGAGGGCATTACTCTCACTGTCTCCACCTATCCTTTTGTATCTTATTATGTTGTCATGCTGTCATTACATGTTATGAGAAGACAAGCTTCAGGAGAGACAGGAGGAACGCCCCTGAATCTTTTTAGGGGCAGTTTTATTTATTCAATACAGGTCTAGGTCTTAGATCTACATTTGCTTACTAGCTTGATAGATATTCACCACTGTTTCATTAGGCTTATTGGTATAAACTTTCTATATTCCACATACAGGGCGGTCCTGATTCCAAGTACTGTGTCATATGTCCAATTCTTCTGAGTACTTAATTTACTTTATCCTGAGAGCTGAATTTTTGCCAGCTTTACTCAGTGATGGAGAGAGACTCTCTGACATTAATTATATAGTGTCCTAAAGACAATGAACAATGCACCTGGGGGTAGGAGGGGTGCTTAAACCAATAGAAGCTGGTAAAACCTCCAAAAGTATCATTTCAGTGTAGGTTTTGATAAGTACACCCAAAGAAAAAAAAAAGACATTTAACCCCTTAATGATCAATAACATGCCAGGACCGTTATGACGTTCCATGCATTAACGATAGGCGATGGTCCTGGCACATAATGAATTTTATTGATCAAAGCACCCCTGCAGGCACACTGTGATCACAGGGGGAGTCTAAAACTGACTGCTCTAATACTGGATCAGTCAGTTTCAGTCTCTCCCACGTCAGGCCTGTATGTGTGATTGCTCACACTTACCGGCTCTCCGAACACATTAAAAAGTGGAGTGGAGTGCAGCCAACCCCTGGACCAATGGTCCATAAAGGGTTCAAATTCCTGAAGTGCAATCAATTTTGTCCAAATTATCAAGAAGCAAATATATAAAATATTGGCACATGTCCATATTTTCATCATTATTAACCATTTACTTTGTGGCATATTGCCTGAATCAAACTATATTAAATTTGACATAAAGTCACATAATATGGCCACAGTACACTAAGCTTGCCACCACACTAAGGTACCCCATTATAGGCAACTAAGGCAAGTCCTAACTCTAATATTCTTCATATGAGCTGAATCTCTACTGCTTTAATCATTTACTAGCCTTAAAGGGATAGTAATACTTCATTTTAACTTTATTTTATTTTGTAGGCATTAAAAAAAACATGAAGAATGATATAAGTCTTATCTCTGAAACCTTTATGGTTTAAGAGATATTCACAAACAAAGTATCCCCCCCCCTCTTCAACCAGGTCAGAAGGGAGATGCCCAGGTAGACTGCAGAGAGGGACAATCTTCAATTAAGATAATGGAAAAAGCTGAAAAACTTGTCAAGGGGGAAGGGCTTTCATTGTTTTCATACAAAGAAAATTGTCCCCTTCTGTTATTTGTACTGTCATACAACCAGACTCACATCTGAGAAGAGATGGCTTACACTAGGAAAAAGGGGCGGGGAGGGGAACTTTGCTTGTGAATATCTCATAAACCATAAAGGTTTGAGAGATAAGACTTACATCATTCTTCATGTTTTTTTAATGCCTACAAAATAAAATAAAGTGAAAACGAAGTATTACTATCCCTTTAATTTACTTTATCTTCAGAGCTGAATATTTGCCAGCTCTATTCATTGATGGTAGGAGTAAAGGGTTAAATATGGATGTAAAAGCAAAAACATAAAAAGCTCACAATGCTAGCTCACCATATTATATACATGTAGTGAATTGAAATCAGAAACATATCAAATAACTGGCATCTAGATAACAGCAAGGAATGAGAGGGTTCTCCAGTACCCCAAACATTAGGCCGAAATCCAAAGTGCACATACAAAACAAAAAACAAACAAGCTCCTCCATACCACTGTGTAAATGTGTGCCCTACCTTAGACATATATAATAACTCTGTTAATAAATATGAGTATTTAGTCCATAATTTGGCCAAAGAATGTTAAGCTTGCCAACCCTGTCAAGGTACTTCAAATATGTGGCAAGTACCTACTCCAATGCAGCTTTAATTTCTTATCTAAATTAAAAAATCTAATTACAAATATAAGGCTTTGATACTATGTTATAAGGAAACACTTAGCTAGTTGTTGAAGACTTAAATAAACAATGCTTGTGTGACACAGTGTATGCAATTAAAAACAAGAGAACTATTTTAAAAAGCATAAGAGAGAGCTTGCCTGATTATTGAATTGTAGCTTAATAAGCCATTGTCATTGCATGTGGGTGTGTTTATATATATTTATGTGGTACATCAGCATATGCACTAAGCTCTGATAGCTGCCTATGCTGCTGGAGTTCACTCCCAACTTTGCCAACCTGATGTTGGTAAAGATGAGATCTCCCTGTAGCTTTCTATACAGCTACAGCCAAGGCCGCAGCCCTCACTCAAATACCTGATCTACATTATTATAAAAATTATAAAAGCATTGGCACAAATTCAGGGCTGAAAGAAAAATGTTTCTCCCCCAGACCTGTTATTCACATAAAGTATAATGCTGAGTGAAAAGAGAAAGATTCAGTCGTTCTATTAGAGGGAATCTCTCTCTCTCTCTCTCTCTCTCTCTATATATATATATATATATATATATATATATATATATATATATATATATAAAACAAAAAGTTGAAACAACCAGCAAAATGCAGTGACTAAGTGATTTAACTTGAATTATGTCAACGTTTCAATGCATCTTAGAGCATTTTCCAAAATGCTCAAAGATGCATTGAAACATTGACACTATTGAATTAAATCACTTATTCACTACATTTTGCTCCTGGCAGGGTCACCCAAGGTCGACAGATCAACTCTAAGACAACAGACTAAATAAATACAAAATCTGCCTACTCACACTGGACCAGCATGGAAGGTTATAGTCCATTCACTCAGCATGGCTTCACAACAAAAACAATGGCCCTCATTCCCAAAAGGCTTGCAAACTACTTCTAATGATAACATGAAGACTAACTCAATGGCAAAGGGTGCTATGAATTATCAGGTTCTATCAGGCTGCATTTGGTCTTTAAACATTGAAATGCTTAACATTCATTCTATGACTAAATAACATCAATTGGGACATTATCGTTTATGTGAGACTCATAAAAAAGATATAGATTTAGTCAAATTAGAAGATGGATGCTGGCTATACTATAAAGGAACCAATGATGGACGATGTGGAAGAATAAGATTCTTGATTAACAAAAGATATCTGACCGAGGGAGCCAATTTGTGTCCAGGCTTTGGAGGGCATTCTGTGATCAGATGGGCATACAATTATCCTTTTCTTCTGCCTACCATCCCCAGACCAATGGGGCCACCAAGCGTGCCAATGAAGGATTGGAACAATTCCTACTCTGTTCTGTGTCCAATCATCATGACAATTGGACCGACCTGTTGCCGTAGGCAGAATTCGCCAGGAATTGTGCAGTTAATTCATCATCCAGGAGCTCCCCATTTCTCATCAATTACGGGTTTCAACCATGCTTGCTCCCGGACTCATTTCAGACGCAGCAAATTCCAGCTCTGGATGAGCATATAGAGCAACTCCACTCCACTTGGGCACAGGTACAGAGGACCCTCAGTGCTTCATTCCAGCGTTATCAGCGTCACGCTAATCACAGACGGCTGCCGGCTGTCTCCTTCGAGGTTGGGGACAGGGTATGACTTTCCTCCAGAAACCTCAATCTGCAGGTTCCATGTAATAAGTTGGCTCCTCGGCTTGATGGTCCCTTTAAGGTTATCCGCAAGATTAACCCAATTTCTTATGCTTTGGATCTACCAGCATCCAAGCGGATTCAAAATGTGTTCCACATATCCCTGCTGAAGCCTTTAGTTTGCAACCGTTACACTACTACTCCTGTGGTTCCTGGGCCTGTGCAAGTAGAAGGAGTATGAAGTACCAAGCCATAATTGACTCCAGGAGATTTAGAGGAAAGTTGCAATATTGGTTCCCTGGAAGGGCTATGGCCCTGAAGAATGTTCCTGGGTTGACCAGAATGACCTCCATGCTCCCAGACTGCTGCGCAGATTTCATGCTAAGTACCGTCAGAAGCTGGCTCCCTCCTCTTGGGGGGGGGGTCTTTGAGAGGGGGGTACTATCACGGTGCCCGTGTATTGCTGGCAACATTCTGACACAGGATTTCTGATGATTTCTTATTGGCTAGCATGTGATTACTCCGCCCAGTGGTAGCCTTTAAGTACTGTGCCCTGTCACTCTTACAGGGCCCTTTTGTGGTGTTCCCATTGCTTAGAGCTTGCTGCCGTTAAAGTGTGATATCCTGTGTGTGACCCGGACTGCCTGACTACTCTCTTTGATCCTGTTCCTGCTCCATGTACTGACCCAGTCTGGCTGACGTTCCTGCTCTGTGTACCGACTTGGATTGGCTGACGTTCCTGCTCCGTGTACCAACCCGGTCTGGCTGATATTCCTGCTATGTGTACCGACTTGGATTGGCTGATGTTCATGCTCCGTGTACCGACCTGGCCTGGCTGACGTTCCTGCTCCGTGTATCGACTTGGATTGGCTGACGTTCCTGCTCCGTGTACTGACCCGGCCTGGCTGACGTTCCTGTTCCGTGTCTCCAGTCCGGTGCACTACCGCAGCCGATAGAGAGTATCTCCTGTGCGCTGTCTTGAGCGTGCTGGCCCAATTGGTTGCCTCTAGTACTGCATTACCGTTCCGTGACTGCGACCCATTTGTGCCTTGCTGCCTCCTTCCTCCTTACCCAGGGCTGACACTGATCTTGCCTGCTCACTACACATTTGGCTTCTTATTGTTACCACTGTGGTTGGTCTCCTGAGTGCCGCAGTTAGTCTCCGCTCTTGTCAAGTCGCCAACAAGCCAAGCGCCCGTTACCAGGGCCGTCAGGTACTCACTCGGGTAGGAGCTGTTCTTTGGCACATTATACGCTGGCTAGTCACTACTCCGTTATTGAGATTGGTCTCTGGGGCGCCTCAGTCAGCTCTGTCACCCGGCACTTGCCATCGAGCCTAGCATTGTTACATCTATTATCCGGTACCGTTACCCTGGGTCGCAGTCTGTGTGTATTACTGGCGTTCCGTTGTTCCACTGGTTGCAGTACTACTGGTAGTCGTGATCCATCTGGGCCTCGTTCACCCTTCCTGGGCCTAGTCACTATTTTGGCACTCATCCACAGAGAGTGCTTCTTGGGCCTTGCTATTAGGGCCTCCCAGCCTCCTGACCTAATTGCATTTAAAATCAGTGTCTCACTATATCACACGAACTGTTCCTGACCTGTGTCAGTATATGTATTGCTCTCTGATATATGTATACTGGACCCGTGTGGGTTAATGTTATTTAGTAACCTGTCCTGTGTCAGTACTGTTTGTTAACTATTGCTAGACCCGCAAGGGTTACTTTATTCTGTCTGGTTTCAATAAAACTGTGTTTTACCAAATTGCCTGCCTCTGAATGTACTGAAAACCGTTACGCCCTGAAACTTTTTCCCTCGCCCTTAACACTTATTTCATTGGTCATTAATCCTGATTTTCTTCAGGTCTCTCCAATCCTACTTTCGCTCACTGAAAGGATAATCTTATGGACACCTTACTTTACTTGACACCCAAGGGAACGTTGCTTCCCTTTGCTGTCTTTCGAGATCGGGTGGGTGTTGACCATGCTTCTTGGTGGGCATTAACACAGGTCCAACATTGGGTACAGGGACTGAAGGCATTGGGGCCATTGAATAGGCCCCTAACAAGCCTTGAACGTCAGATTTTACACCCCCATGTGCATTCTGACCCTTATCCTTTTGTCATGCCCTACTCTGAGACACTGCCTCTCTTGAGATACCCTTCTTAGTCGGTGAGTTGTCTAAAGATCTCAAAATTCTCATGGAATCAGAACAATGGTCTGGAATTTTTAAGGCAAATTTCAATTACGCAGAGAACTCAATTATAAGATACTATTCAATTGGTACATGACTCCGAGAAAGCTATCGCTTGTTTACCTTGATGTCCAAAACTGCTGCTGGAGATGCAGAGCTGCAGATGGTTCTATGGCACACATATGGTGGCTATGTCCTGACATAGTCACTTTCTGGAAAGCAGTTGTAGCTCTTCTTCAGGAAAAGCTTTGCACCCTGTTCCCTGCAATCCTCTCCTTTGTATTTGCTTATCTGACTCATTTATCTACTAAAATCCCCACTCCTTTCTGGCGCAAACTCCCCCCTCTTTTATCTTGTTATTCTCTTCACCCTCTGGGCATCATTAGTTGGCGACCAGCCGAGTCCTGGGATCCTTGCCCCTTCTTTTTTTTTCTTCTTCTTCTTTCTCTATTCCCCTATAGTCCTTTCTTCCCCTCCACTCGGCTAACCGAGCAGATACTTGCCCCATCTATGACTTAGCGACTAGAAATCCTTGGCATACGGACTCGAGCACCTCAGTTGTAATATCCCTGGGCAGTCTTCTTTGGATGCTACCACATGGGCCCTAGATGTGTCTTGGATCTCTTCTGGAAGACCCACCTATCACTGTCATATACAGTTATAGTCCCTTTTGCATGTACTATATGACTTATGTGATAGCAACACTGTTTAGTTTACCTTCTCAGTATGATTCCTTAAATGACACACTGGTGATTGCTCATATCATACTTTCTGTATTGATAACATGTATCATTCCTGTTTTCCATTGTATCTTCATTTATTTACAATAAAATTCATTTAAACTCAAAAAACAAAATGGACACTACCTACATCACGTACGTTTTGCAGATGATATCCTCTTTTCCAGCAGTCCTGAGTAACTTCAAGAAAGCATTGAAGAGCTACAACAGAACAGCAAAAATCTTAGTCTGAAGATGAATATCAACAAAATGCAAGTCATGTGTAACAAATTTACAATACCAAGGAAAATCACAGTAGATGGACAAGAACTAGTAGAAGTTGACAAATATGTTTACCTTGGACCAGAAATGTCAACATATGGAAATACCATGATGGAAACTGAGATTTTAATAGAACTGGGAAGGCAAGCAATTGGAAAACTTAGTAGTAGAGTCTTTAAGACAAATTACCACTTTGCCTCAAGTGAAAGGTTTTTGACCAACGTGTCCTCTTAATCCTTATGTATGGTTGCAAGGCATGGACAGTGAATGCCAAAGCCATACAAAACTTAAGGTTACACAGAGAAATATGGAATGGTAAATTCTAAACATAACAATAAGAAACAGAAAAACGTCTGCAGTGAAAAAGGTTTATGACATCACTGAAAGTGTCTGATATAGAAATGGTCACACCACATAGCAAGAAAACCTAATGATAGATGGACCAAACAAATTTTTGGAATGGATTCCACTCAAGCCTAAACACTTAAAAAGAAGACCAAAGACAAGATGGGTAGATGAAATTATCAAATTGTATATATTTACTAATAAAAGGAGAAGGCTGGCAGGCTTCCAGAATTCTCCGTCTCCACCACACCCACTTCTGGGCAGACACGCACACAAAGTGGAAGCAGTATGGAGGAGAGATTCAAATCTCCTCCATACTGCCTCACCAGGACATACAGGTGGGTAGTTTATCTCTCCTGTGAAAATCTCTGCAAGGAATTACACCGCCCTCACTATCTCCATCTCCACCACAACACAACATGGCCTACTCATACCCTCACTATCCTTTGGTTCCCTCTCACATTGTCACTCACTTCACTCTCACCCTCCCTCACTATCTCTTGTTCCACCAAAACACGGGTGGTTCACACCACCACTACCCTTTGCCTCCCTCTCACAGTGACGCCCATATTGTTTTTATATGCTACATCATAGCGCTTCAGCCACACATACAACTTCACCCCACA
Source organism: Rhinophrynus dorsalis (assembly GCA_037306005.1). Classification (NCBI taxonomy): domain Eukaryota; kingdom Metazoa; phylum Chordata; class Amphibia; order Anura; family Rhinophrynidae; genus Rhinophrynus; species Rhinophrynus dorsalis. The sequence goes on along the minus strand of CM074723.1, from coordinate 119,875,629 downwards.
CACTCACAATAATAATCATATCACTCTCACCCGTCCTCACTATGTCCTTTTTCAACACAACAAGGGCAACTCACGCCCTCATTACCCTTTGAATTGTCAACCATATCATATTTGTATGCTTTATCATGGCACTACAGCCACACACATGACTTAGTCCCACACACTCATAATAACACTCACTTCACTCTCACATTGTCACACATATATTGTTTGTAAGTGGTGCTTGATGTATACACACACAAACAAATACACGTGTGAAAATAACCCTTTATTTAAGTTAAGTCTCTCACCCTAGAACACTTTCATTTACACACGATCATCAGTGTAAGCAGTAATGTGCGACAATTAAAAAACCTACACCATATCATCACTGCATCACTGTTATTGAACACAACACCTCAGATCATACACATGTGGTCACATATATTGTTATATTCTTATTTACCCACACGCAGTCATAGAAATATATATCTGCACAAAGTTATGCACAGTACAGATCTGTAAAGAAAAAAAATCTTCAGCCAATTTCACTGTTTCAGGCTACAGCAGCGCAACTCCAGCGCATTGCAAAGCACAGTGGTCGAGGGGCACCAGTTACACACACCTCTAAATCATACAAAGTACACAATGTTAACCCTGTGAGTGATAGAGTGGGATGCAACGTATTGCAAAATAATGCGTTGCATATGCAAACATTCCTCAAGGGCTTAATATTCTGTGAAACATAACAATCCCACATAGCTCAACTGTAAGTAAGTGAGAAAAGAGGTGTTTGCAGATTATGCTAAGTTAATGAGTTACATACCCCTCTCATAATAAAGGAGTTAACATTACCTTCAATACATAATGAGTCACAAAAAAGCATTCTTTTCATCCCACTGTGTACTCTTTTTGTGTTCTGATAATGTGGTCATTATGAAAACATGTAAACCAACAAAAACGAATTAACTGCAAGTGTGGGTGCACCATTTAGTAATAGAGGAATCACGTCTATTCTGCAGCACAGAAATCCATTCAGCTCCCTTATAGCCCATTCAGAACCTTAACTCCTTCATTTCCAGACCCTCACATGAGGCTAACTACTACTATGTATCAACATATTATGTCATAAATTCCCCTAAAAATGAAAGATCACACTTTTCTTAATATTTTGCAATAGATCTCTAAGAATTTGTGAAAGGATTTTTTTTTCTTTTTTTTTCAAAAGCACTGATACTTCTGAGTACAAGGATATCAAATATGTTTGGTTTTACAAGAGTATATGGTCATGAGATTCCTCAACAATGGATTGAAATTGAAATATTAGTTGAAATTGCAGTTATCTTTAGTTTTGTAGAAAAAACACCCCCAAAACCTCCAAATAACCCCAAACCTATTTCTATGAAGCACACTCCCTGGGGAATTCAAAACTGTATCACTTACTTTTTGCATGAATTCTCAAAGCTGTGAATAACCCGGAACATAGACGTTATTCAATTTTTGCTGTTTTTTTTTTTTTTTTAATGAACGTCTCCATTAACTGAACATCTCCAAACCATATGGTTTTAAAGTTCCCCCCTCCTTCCCCTTGCCCTGATGTCATACAGACATCAAATCAAATCTCCTTTTGTCAGTTTTGCAGCTGACAGCAGGGTGAGGGGAACTTTAAAACATTATATCTCTCAAATTGTAAAAGTTTGAGACATCGGACTTGCTCCACATAATTTATTTTTGTTAAATCTTCAATACTGCCTAAATTTATATCTGGACATTACTAACCCTTTCAATTTTCCTAGTTTTTTCCACTGAACGTCTCCATTTGCAGGATGATGACTCAGGCAGATTTGGAGGGAAACAGAAAAACCATGTTAAATATCAAAGGCCAAATTTTCCTGAGTCCAGTGACACCAAATATGTAATGGCTTACTAGAGTATGAGGCCAGCATTGACTGGCAAACTGTAACACTGTATTTTGAGATCAGCTCTGGGAATTTTCTCAGACACATACCGTTATAGACATTACTACACCATCACCAAACTATACACTTACATTATACAGGTAAACTGATAATGGCCAGAATGATTTTTTACTTCCTGACCAACATGTACACACAACAAATACTAATATCTAAGTTTAACAATGTAATACTACACAAAGTAACATGTTAATCCCAACTTTACAACAAGCCACATATTACAGATTACAAACACCTCCTCATGTCCTCATCCTCGCTAGATAACAAGGCAAAAACCTTAATGAAATATGAAAATTACAACAGGTGACTATAGATGAAAAAACATACAAAAAAGTACAGAAAAGACAGTTATGACAAAATTGTTCACATTCAAATTGAATTGAAATTCTCACAAAGGATAAAGAACACAAAATAATTATGCCAAAATGAAAAAACAAATACATACACAACAGTTAACTCATACACAAAACAGTATTACCAGACCTGAAAAATCAAATAAGTTTTCTTACGTCACACACAGAAGCAGTTACACACAGACAATAGCAGTACAACAAACAGCAGATCAACAAAACAAAACATAAATATTCTTACAAAGTACTATATTGAAACAAAATGAAAACATAAAGAAAATTCTACTTCTACTACAATCCACAAATAGTATATGAACATGATAAAGCACTTTCCATCACCATCTAATTCTTACAGACAATATTATATCAAGGCATTTTCTACAAAACATCCGCTCTTACAATTCTACATTTCAAATGACTTCATTTGGTGCATCAATACAAATGAAAGAGACACACTTTATGCCAACATTAAAAATCCAAGAACAAATGTTTCATTTAGCAGACTATCTTTTACCTGAAGAAGATAATGAACCCTCATTTCTTCAAACATACTTTGTAGAAAACCTTGACACTCAAGCTACATTATGAATGAAAAACAAACCATATTTAAAATGAGGAACTATTACACAATTGCAAGATGTTACATTCACATAACTCATAAATAAGTAGCTTTAAATATGCTATTGAAACACAAACATTACATAACTTCACTGTTGTCATTAATCCTGATAAAAGCCCACCTAATGAATACGAAAGATGCTTTAATGCACCTACTGTTAATGAAATTGGTATTTTAATCAGTGGCTTGCCAACTGACCAAAGAGAAATAATTCTACTACAAAACACATTAATAAGTGCAGACAGCTATATACATTTAATAGAATCCCTGGCACGTAATGTAGACCCCAATAGTCTTGGACAAACAGTAATTTTACCTTCAACATCCACTGGAGGACCTAGGCACATGCTTGAAAAAAATCAAGATGCAATGCTTTATGTAGCCACTATGGCTGTTCACATGTATGTATTACATTTACTTGCAATCCAAAGTGGCCAGTCATACAAATGCCCTGTTACCCAACCAACAAGCAGCTAACTGACACAACATTATAGCATGTGTGTTCAGATTAAAAGTCATACACTTATGAATCTTATCATGAAGTACAACATTTCTGGTGATACATGATGTTATATATTCCATCAAGTGGCAAAAACGAGGCTTACCACATGTTCACATACATGTGTGGTTGACAAAAAAATTGCACCAAATAATATAGACAATTTCATACCCAGTCCAATTACAGATAATAAATATACAAAAAATACCCTAAACCTCACACACACACACACACACACACACACACACACACACACACACACACACACACATATGTTGGATTCCTACATACAAAAGTAGACCACCAGAAAAAGGAGGATTCGCAACTACTATAAAAAATACATTATTGACAACACATGGGTTGTTCCATACTGGCCTTTATTATGCAAAGCATTTAATGCACACATAAATGTTGAGTATTGTCAGTCTGTAAAATCTATTAACTGCATTTTAAAATAAACAAAGGTTCTGACCAAGCAATTTTTGCCATTTCAAAAGAAGGAGATGAAATTGCTCAATATTAATTAGGAAGGTATATTTCAACTTCAGAAGCTATGTGGAATATTTTAGGTTTTCCAATTCACTGCAGATACCCAAGTGTTCAACATTTAGTTATTTATGTAGAAAATGGTCAACTCATATACTTCAACCCTAACAATGTACAAGAAAAAGTTCAACAAGCTAATCATACAACACTAACAGCATTCTTCAAACTCTGTAAAAAAGATGATTTTTCAGAAACACTTCTATACTTTGAAGTACCAACTTACTACATATGGATTTCATCACAAAATAGATTTGAAAAGTGCAAAAGAGAAAAGCCTGGTTACGATAACATTTTCTCCTTTGACACTCTTGAAAAAGTTTATAGTGTACATCCAAATAACTTAGAATGCTACAAACTACTCTTACGTCATTCTAATTGACAACATTACATACAGCACACTCCATTTGGCCTGTTAAGCTTTAACTTTATTAGAAAGTGATAGTCACTGGGATCTTGCACTTGCAAAGGCAACTATATATGACAGCCCTGTTAAAATACATATTTTTCTATTTATTACTTACAGTCTGTTATGTTTCAAATCCAATAGAATTATGGACTATACATCATAATGTAATATCAGGTGATATACTCCATAAAGTCTAAAAACAAAATAAAGACAACACAATAACCTACAACAATGGAATATACAACGCAATACTCAAATTATTACAAATCATTCTAACTTCTATTTCCAACAAGACACTTCAAGACTTCCGTGTACAAACACCTATCCAAAAAAACAAGTAGTCCATCACATAGCATTTTTTATAAAGAACCCCATTACAACTTACAGGAACCAAGTGATTATGTTTTGACAAGTGAACCATTACTAACAGCAGGACAATGAAATATATATAATACAATTTAAGCAACATTGCTAAAAAAAGGACTATTCTTTATTGATGCACCTGTAGGAACTGGCAAAAGTGTAATTCTTAAACCTCTACTGACTAACATATGTTTAAATAATAACATTGCACTTGTATGTATTTCATCTGGAATAGCTTCTACATTATTTCCTGGAGGTCACACTGAACACTCCCCATTTAAATTAACACTTAATCTTACATTCCAAGAATGTCCAACATGTAATATTAACAAAGGTAGTCCTGAAGGCAAATTATTAAACAAAACCAGCCTTATCATTTAGGGTGAATGTACCATGGCTCATAAAGTAGCACTAGAAGCAATTAATACTACGCTCCAAGACATAAGAAATAACACATTACTTATGGGCAGCATCACTGTAGTACTAGTAGGTGATTTTAGACAAACATTACCTGTCATTCCAAAAGGCACATATGCTGGCACAAGATTTGCTTTCCTCAGATCATCTTTACTATGGAATTATGTCACAATACTGTCCCTAATAACAAATATGCTCATTGTTGAGGATATACAGAGCAGACCCAATTAGGTTGTATATCTTCACATAAATAGATAAAAATAATATTAAATTAATTTGAGGACTTTACACAATACTAGGTATTGACACTCTTCTTCACAGTAAATAATTGATTAAAATAATCAATTACGCATGTTTGTGCAAAAAAAAAAAATAAACAAATATCTATATATATATCTATATATATATAGATACATATATATATAAAATTTATTTCGGTAAAATATACTATATTTAAAGTGTAATCAACAATTATATAAATGAGTGAACACCAATTGAAATAGACATACAGTAACGCAAAAACCAATCTCACAAAATAGTATTACCAGCATCAACAGGGTTAATATTACATTGGTGTATCCAGAGGTATTAGGTAACAATAACTGAACACAGCAGCATAGAAAGGGTTAATTGATCCTTACAATTAATTACAAAACAGTTGGAAACAGCATATATGAATACGTCTGCCCCAGAAACTGTATAAACTATGCTAAGGTTTAAGGATTGTCTCATAACAATTTCCTTGTACCGTATAAAAATATCAATATTTTGAAAAACTTATCTGGAATAAAATCCCAGATTTAGATAAATTTTATTTATTTATCTACTGTTTTCAATAATGCATACCTTCTGGATAAAACATATAAATTGCATTTACTTTTGTAATAAATTAAACCAAGAATATACTTAGAATTAAATCTAATGATATATGTCTAGAATGCAACATAAAAACAAATACATTCATACAACATGGTTTACACCTACAGCACTCCTAGGGTGAATCCACAGATATAAAGTATATGGATGCCACACCCAAGATGGCAGCTTCTTTTCTCTAGTGAGAGGTTAAAAGAAACTTCCACTTTACAAAAGTTAGGCCCAAACACACATGCAACAAAGAAATTAACTGAAACATACACCAAAATAAATAAATAGCAGATCAATGGTAAATTAAACAATTCACCAGATCAACATAAGCAAAAATAACCTTTTCAGAACCATAAATATATTCTTCAAGAGGTATCAATAACTAGATTAACTAATATATAGAATGCTATATTGATCTAACTGCTATAAACTATTTTACAATTATCAGGCTAAATTAGCAAATTATTTCTGCTTAGTTCCAGAATAAAGTAAAGCCATAAATAGCTTATAATATTTTGCTGTATACAGCTGGCCAGGTCTATATCTAGCAAAACTATTATAAAATATTTTTCCTCAAATATAGAGGAAGTATATAGTTTCTTAGAGCCCTGCAGAATCAATAACAAAGAAAAATATAGTTACCAGACAATAAGTGTAGGTTTCTTAGAGTTTCTTTGGGCCTGTCAGGAACAATGCCAGAAATCAGGAAACAGACCTAGGAACCAAGAGCCAGGAAACAGAGCCGGGAAACAACCAAGAGCACGATCTATACAAAAACCTTAACTTACAAAGTAAAAAATCCCTTATCAGAAAGCACAGCCCACCCTTTTCTTGATTGGCTGATTAGTTGTATCATTATAATATGATGTCAGCATTATTATCTGATATTTGGGAATTCTTCAAGCATTGTTTCTATTAGTCCTGCAGAGGGCACACCAATACCATATTAAAAATTGCACATATAATGACATGGTCTGTATCTTTTCACCAGTGAGATGGTCAGGAGGTCATCATACGTCATATAAACATGTCTTTTTAATCCTATGTCTAAGATCTTCACATAAGATAGTGAGCAGTTCTCTAGACATTTCATCTACAACTAGCTATAAATAACCATAAAATGTCCTTAAAGGGATAGTAATGTCAGAAATAAAGGATTAACTATACGGTATATACAATTAAAAGAGAGTACATGCACTTATTCTTATCTCTCAAACCATTATGGTTTGAGAGATATAGGAAAATAAAGTTCTCTGGTCCCTCCCCTTTCTGCTTGACGAGCTGTAAAGCAGTCAGAAGCAGATTCTGGTCACTTGACCAGATGTGGCTCTTCAGCAGCACCGATATAACTATATCTAAAGATAAAAACTTAAGTATTTATTTCTAAATAGCGTGATTTCAACTCTGCTGAAGAGCCTCTATCTGGTCAAATGACTGGAATCTGCAGCTGTCAGCTAGATGGCAGACTTGAGTAAAACAGCCAGGAAAAGGTAACTTTAGAAAGTTATATCTCTCAAACCATAAAGGTTTGAGAGATAAGACTTACATTGATGTTAATCTTTATTTAATGTCTACAATATTAAATCAACTTAAAATTAACCATTACTATCCCTTTAAAATATTTCCATCCCCTACATTGAGGCAAAGAGGCCCATTGTTTCTAAACATGAGCTAATTTAAACACATTTTAAAATAGACTTTCAGACAATTCTGGTTTTAAAATTAACCCTCTACTCTCCAACAGGACAAAGTCTCTGACATCATTCAACAGCAAAGTAACTGTGAACAACATACATTTGCACAACAATTAATGGACATAGGGAATGTCACTTATCCTCACAATAATAATTATGACATTATTCTACCATCAATCATTGGTAATATATTTTACACACAGACCTACTTGGCAATGTATGGCCAAACATTGCTAACATAATGCAATATAACACAAACTGACTTTGTGACCGTGCAGATGATGCTCCAACTAATAATACTACAGAGAGTATTAATCGCATGTTATTAAATTAAATGGAATTCAGAAGAGCATATTTACAGCTACATTGATACTACAGATACTGATGAGGTTGCAGTAGAATACCTTATTGAATTTTTACACTCACTAAACCCAACAGGTTACCAGTGTTTACCACCACATACATTACTTCTTAAAGATGGTGGACCAATTATGTTACTACACAACCTAGATCCACCTAAATGATGCAATGGCACATGACTACAAATAACACATATAAATCCTACTATTATTCATGCCAAAATTATAACATGGACACGCACAAAGTGAAACATTTCTTATTCCATGCATTCCACTCATCCTTTCTGACAATTCAAATGTCTATAATTTTCAATTGAGTTAACCTTTGCAATTTAATTAACAAAGCACAAAGACAAACTCTAAAAGTTGCAAGCATTGATTTTCATACAGCATGCTTTTCCCATGGACAGCTATATGTAGCACTATCTTGGGTAGATAATACACAATCATTATACATTTTATTTGGTGAAGAAAACAATATTACTAAAATGTAATTTATCAGGAAATATTACAACACTAATTATATACAGTTCACATATACACATTACAATCACCATGAAAACACATGACAATTACTGTTCAGTAACACATTAGGTCCTGCTTAACAGGGTCCACCTTGACGTGGTAAGAAAGCTCCATCTACATTCAAATGTTATGCAATCACCAATGTAGTTCACCAAGAGACCCTTTACAAATTTACATATTTAAAAAGCACTCATCTACCTGCTTCTTTTTGCACAGGCAATGCTGTGCTGCTTTTGCTGGTATATATGTATACACACACATTTTCAGGATTTCTTCTGTGCTCCTAGCAAAAATAGGTGATAAATCCATATGTTACTCAATGGGTGTTACTCTTGTGGTATACGTTTTATTGGTCAAAGGGTGTTGGTAGGGTTAAGCACCTTAAAGGGATAGTAATGTTTTAAAATAAAAGCAGCTCCAATTAATCTTCATAGTATTTCGGCCATGGAGAGTATTAATTCAATGCTGTGAGAGTTGTACTTCAAGAGTAATTGAAAGATAAAGTATAAGGAAAGAATGCAGCTTCCTGTCACAGTTACAATTCATTACAGACAAAAACTGCATGGTCTCCCTGGCATTGTGATCAACTTTTCACTGGTCTGGAGAACAAGGCCACACTTGTGTGCTACCAAGAAGACCCTAAAGGAAATAATTTTCCAAACAATATCAGTGGTATCACAATTCAAAATTACACTCTTTTCACATCTCCCCACATGAATGTATGCTGAAACCTGGCATGGTATAAATATACTTTAGTGGAAAATGTGAGCATAATGCAATTTTGCAATTGTATTTAGAAACACATAAATAAAACAAACATTTTAATAGGTAGAATTTGACAATTTTCTTCTAGTAATAACATAGAACCTTGTTCACAAAAAAGGGAAGATCATTTCTGGATCAAATTAACTGTTTCAAATATATCACAAATTCCCCAGATTCCAGTTTACGTATATTGCTACACAATGTGTTGGAGGCTTTCTACATTTCAAAAGTTTAAAATGAGCTCACTTTAAATCAACTGAAGTATTTTTTGTTACAACTTAGCAGTTTTGTCCCAAAATTGCTCATTTTTGTACATAAGACTTGTAATTTTATCTTGGTGGCTCTAGTTATCCTACTTGATTAGGGTTATTTATTTGGTGTTGATGACTGTATGACCCCATCTTCAGTAAAGTGTTAGAAGTCACCCATGTAATTTCAATTTAAAAATCAATAAGTAACATTTTCCCCTTCATAGGGTGTCATCAAAGAAACAATGAGATCACCACTCTGGAGGTCCCAAGAGACCTGATATATCACTATACTTCTTTGTCAGTTAATTAAGTTCTAAGTAGAGTTTTTATGTGGTTAAAGGTTATACAAAATTGATTGTATGTTTCTGTGCATGAAATTTGTAAATCTTGTCAATAGAAAAAGACTATACATGGATTTTCAGTCACAGGTTTACCTTACCAGACATGGACTGATTTTGGATTGTGTTAAGGCTGATTTTCACATGAACTTTTATTTCTTATCATCTATCAAATGTACTTTTGCTTTTAGCTCAGTCATCGTGCATGAATGTATAATGTTTAGGCCGATTTAATATATGAAATTGCTGAGCTATTCCTCTGAGAAATTTGAGAGTGGTTATTGGAATAATTATCAGATTAATTCTCTAACAAAACACTGCTAATAGGAGCTGTAATTACATGTGTATATTTAAATGCAACAATTGTTTTTTCTGCTAGGTTTAAACAACATTATCCATTGTTCTAAAGGGACCTGCCTCAAATGTTTAATGTTGCTGGTACCAAATTATTCCAGAAGAAAACAACTTTTACCTAATTAATTTATCACAAGATACATACATATTGCCAGCTCTTGAGCTATTAGTGTTCAATGTTCCTTATGCTGAACTGTAGAAAACAAAATCTGTTACCAATTACAAGTGAGTGAGAGTGAAGATGGGGAGTCAAAGGATAACTAACTCTGTTCTATGATAATTCTTCTAGATTTAAGCTATCTTTAATTTCAAATAGGTTCACCATTAAGTAGTGTGCATGATCCTCATTTACACCACTACTTTGCATGTGCATTTTGTTTCTACATTTAGTAGGTGATGATCTATACAATATGAAGATAGGGATATTACCAAATCTTGTATAGCTCAAGTTACCATTACTTTGTATGTTTTATTCATGAGTTAGTGGTGTAAGAAAAGAAAATTTCCCACCTAACTTCTCAAAAAAAAAAAACAATGTTTAATCGCTTATGTGCCAAAGTTTTATCCTTTTTGTCACTGCCAATAATTTTTTTCTATGTTTTCTATGACTGTAAAATTTCCATCCACAGTATTCCTTCTTCTGAGTGCTGAGGTAGAGAAATAAATAACTGAAAGTCAAAGTTGCGAATCCTACAAGAACACAGGCCTTGAAAAGGTTGTTAGCAGGCTTAATGCCTTATTCCTTTGCACACAACGCTAACTTCCTGTTTATTTAACATTGGCACAACCATCCTTGAAAAATATCTGTGGCTTTTGATATTTCAGCTTGGTGCAACACATGACATCAGCTTTTTAAAGCCCCTGTTTTCCAAGAAAAGGGCAAGTTTACTATTCCATAATCATACTTTTTCTATTATGTTTGTGCAGGTTTTGACTTCTTTCTAAGAACTTAGTAAGTGTGGTATGGCAGTACATAGCAGAAGAACTGTGTAATTGTTTGCTTTAACACCATCACTTGTGGAGGTGGTGGAGCTGGTGGTGTTATGTGTAGGCAATCTATGAATCTTGCCATCTCCTAAGCAAGCACAGTCATCATACTCCTCTGCAGCAGGAGTAATAGGTGTTATTTGGAATGAATTAACTGTTGGCAGTGCATGAATAACATCACTACTTCTCTTATCTGTACATGAGCCATGGAACTTTTTGGCATGCTTCTGCTACTGCAAGTTGTGGCATGCGTGACATGATCATGGTGTGTCTCCGAGTCAAACCTTTGATCGTAGTTAAGGTGGGATCTCATTGAGGAGGTGCCTAGGTGTGAGCCTGCTTTCCCCTGCTCACCCGCTTTCTGCACAGACAACAGATAGACATGCTTAGCTTTTGTATCCTAAGTGAAGTATCTCCTACTGTGAACTTCATGGACTATAAGGTTCATGAGGGGCTGCTGCTACTACTACTGGAGCTAGATGTTGATGCAATTCTATTGCTGCTTCTACTAGGTGTCAAAGGTGCAGCACTTCCAGCAGCAGAGGCACTCATCATAGATAAGGTTGTGGATGTTAATTACCTGTGTTATTGTTGTTGCTGCTGGTTACTCAACACACGCGTGTTTTGCTGAGTTGGGCTTGGACATGGAAGCAATGACAATGCTGATGATGACCGACAGGATGACTGTTTTTTAGACATCTTTGCTTGTCCAGGGTCAGACATTTCAATTGTTTTCTCAAAGACAGGCACAGGGCTCCTTTTCCGTGGTAGAAGACTGAGACTTTGCCTTTAGCTAACTTTCTGGCCATGTCATCATCTATTTCACTCTCAACATCATCTATATCTGAACAAGAGGACTATGCTGGAGGGATATATTCTAAATCTACATCATCACCATCAGTCATCATTAGGTCATCCTCAGCATCGTCCACCACTTCTTACCCACTACCCTTATATTCCTCTAAGCTTTTAGAGGTGTCAAAGAATTTATTTTTACTTTTACTTTCTTTACTACTTTGAGGACAAATGTTTTGGTGCTTGTTTGTCTCACTGTCAGATGCATCATTGTTCAGCTACTACATCTTACACCGTTATGCCGTCATCAACATTAGAATGATACTCATTGTCATCATCAGCGTTCTTCTTATATTTTTTTTTATAATACTGGTGCTGGGGGTAGTGTAACTTTTGGTAGGACCTTGACAAACTGCATCCTTCCCAGGAGGAAAGGAATCATCAGCAACCATAGCTGCAGTCAGTTTTTGAACTACCACTTTACTCCCACATACCTGCAATGCCCCTCCTTTCCCCTCCCCCTGCCCATTGTATGTTTGTTGGACATTATTCAACTACTGTGTGTGGTTTTTCCTCTAAAGTGCACAACACAACTGATGACATGTGATGTATTGATTTGGCCCTCAACAAAATAATCTAATTTGCTATCAAGTCTGCCCCAGTCACACAGCTCACTTGAGGGTCCCAGTAAGCTGTCTATCACCCAATTTTTTTTATTTTTTTTTACAGTTGTCTATCTTATCACTGTCTATAACAACTATAGCACAAAATATAAATAACTTCTTTTCCCAGGCTTCTCCAGCACAAAGATAATAACAGCAAAATCAGAAAGGAAATTGGACCAAAGCTGCCTGTGTCTTTCAAATCAAATCAGTCATAAATAGTGTTGTGTTATTTGGGGTCAACCTCCTTTGCTACTGTCTCACACCCCAAACTCCTCCAGCACAGAGATAATAACAGCCAGATCAGGAAGGAGCTTGGATCATAGCTGCTTTTGTCTTGCAAGTCAGTCACACCAAATTTTGGAGTATTTGGGGTCAACCTCCTTTCTCCCTCAGAGTGCTCCCAGACTCTTCTAATACAGAGAACAAATATCCTACCTAAAAAAACTTACTAAACTAAGCTTCAACTCTACTTTATTTGCCTATCTTCTCTAGCTTAACAATTAGCTGCTCTCTCTTCCTCTCACAACCACAGAATGGCATTCTATGAAAGCCTGATACCCTTTTATATGCTTGCAGGAGCAGAAGAGAAAATTGTAATGTGGTGGGGAGAAATTATGTTTTCCAATTGATTTCAATGCAACAAGCTAGGTGATAAGACTGAAAAATGGCACTTTCCTTGGAAATTTTGCGCTAGAGGGAAGTGCCATTTTTCATCTATTTCACATTGAGGTGAAAACTTTCACCCATTCCTATTAACCAGATAATCCTGCATACATTCACAAAGTTTGATAATGCCTCTAAATGACATTACTGGGACACAGACACCAGTGTGGGTGACTGGTACACTGATAAAAGTGAGAACACAATATTGTGGACTCCAGGTGAATTCACTTGTATTAGAAAATTACTTAAAATGTGTAATTAACATGTTACCAACAGTGATGAGTTGCTGCTTCAAACTAGATGAGCTATATGAAGTAAATTATTGGATTATTTTTGATAATATTATTCTTCAGGTAAAAATACCAAAAGATATAGATACATATTCTGTAAGTGGAGGCATTGTGTAACTGGGTTTTATGAGCCAGACTATCTTTATATCATCAAATACATTTTAGAGGTTAAGGGAGCTATTATGAGGGCACCCCACCAACATAGGGGGAAACACTAATAAAAGAGTGTTGGATCCCTATCTCCACTATATCAGGTATATGGGAGATAAGGCTAGGTACACTGGTAGTCTGGAGAAAGCAGAGACACTGGAGTGGAAACTGAGAAGTAGTTGAGGCAAGTTAATATGTCAACCAAAGTCAGGGTACAGGGTGAGGTCAAGACAGGTGGACTTCAAGCAAAGTCAAGACATAAGCCAAGGTCAATACATGCAAAGTACAAGCAAACTCAAGGTACAACCCAAGCTCAAACAGATAATAAAATACAGAAAACAGGAAATTTCTCCACCAGGGATAACAACTGAACACTAGAAGCTCAGGCATGCTTGTGGTCATCCAGTATCCAGGAAAAGGATAATGCTGCTACAGAACAACTTCCTAATGAAAAGATCCACTGGTGGCAGCAGTGGAAGTGTCAGGACCCACAACATGACGTTTTGCCAGCTCAAGCCCAAGGAGACGAAAGTCCAGAGGACTGACCACGATACTAAACCGCACCCTATCCTGTGTGAAGAGTGTTAAATCTGAATAGCAGTTTCTTAACATATGTGGATGAAGCAACTAAGGTTTTGGAAGTAAATAATATATTTTATTTACGTATAGATTGTTACAGCATTCAAAGATTGCTGGATGGTTACAGTGATACTACATCTGATAGCATTAGCTGTCTTCTTTCTTTAACTTTCCCACTGCCTGTGGTTAGCTTTATAAATAATTTGACAATTCATATATAGTCATAGCATACAGAACACAGAGTATATGTATGTTATCATAATAATGATGTTTATAAATGGATTTGTACATAGTGACATATTATATCATATGAATAATTAAGTAGATAGTGAAATTGGTTAGTGAGGCTGTAACTCTCAGAACACCTGGGGTGAGAGAAATTCAGTAAGGGCCAATGCTATGGCAATGTGTGACTGGTAATGTGCACAACCCCTTGGGGATGGAGACACATCTCCATATGCATTAAAAATTAGGGATGCAAGGGGAAGGTGGGATAATTCATTCTTTATCAAACAGGGTTGTCAAAATGCTGTTGAATTGCAGGGGATGCCCTCCTTTATACATCACCAACAGTATGACAACACTTGACACTTGAGTGAAGAGGATCTTCTCAAACTGCAAGATCACAGTGTCACTCCCTTAACGCTTGCAATGCTATAAGGAGGTGGATTGCAACTGAGGCAATGCTTATCTGCCATTCTCTCAATGATACCTCAATGCTGGCAATGTTTGTTCATTTTGGAACCCCTTCAGTGCCATGGTACTAAAAAGAGATAGCAAACTGTCCTCTGCTCCTTAGTGAGCTGTAGAAAGATCCCAACTTAGCCAGCCTCAGTCTGGAGATGTTGAGACTATGCACTCCAACAACAAAGGGATCTATCAGAGCTGAGTCCAAATTGCGCCATAGAATCTGTATTTTCCACTTTAGGTACAAAAAAACCCCATAACTACATCTATTTCTATCAACCTAGACGTTAATATCTACAATATCTCTGAAGATAATATAAAAAATGTGGATGCTAAAGACATCCCCATTGCATTGCATCTTGATGTGAAAGAGACTTTTCTAACATCAAAGGGATTACAGTGCTATCCTTTTATGGCCAAGAGACATGTGCAACACACATTTCAATTCATAGTCTTCCCTTCTGGTCCTTAAAAGGTTAAGCATAGCGTAAATTATAACTAAAATAGTTTCCTGCAGGCTCTATAAAATTATAAATACATTTCAAGAGAGCTTCTCTCTAGAGTAGGAAATAATGCATTTACCTTTCTTTTCTGGTTTGAAGCAATAGCTTTCATAAAGACAAACTGGGTATTTTATTTTCAATTTTGATTATTGCCTTTCATTGCTTCAGAATTGATTTGTTGGCTAAATAAATTCAACTAACCAAGTGAAAGATATTATTTGGTGACTGATTTAAAATCATTTCATTTTATTGATTTATTAATAATTAATTTTGTGTGGCTCACTGGAGTGGAATATCTATAAATCCTCACACGACTGTTAGAAAATTGTTTTACATTATAGTTAAAGAGAATTGCTATTTTTTACCAAAGATCAAGTGTCAGAGATGCATTGTCAACTAAAAATACTAATCGTTCATGAAATAAAAGGAATACAATTTTGTGGTCTGAATTTTCTAGTTGACATATCTGATGTAATACACTCATATGATGTTTAAGACTTGCAATTAATAATTTCACTGTAACTAAAAACAAAAATGCTTTTATGTATTTATAATATTGTTAATTCTTTTATCAACTTTTTTCATTTAAATGACATTGAGAGAATGTAAACCTGTGTTTTATTTTTATTTTTTTGAGCCCCATTTCTGTAGGCTTGCTAAAGTGCTCTCATCCACAGACATGAGTTAGACATCCCTGCTAGGTAGTGAACATTCTTATATTAATAGTGGTACTTGCCTTAGTAGACAAATATGAATGTTATAACCCCAAACTTCTTTTAATATAATTTGTGTATAATATAATTTGTGTATAATATAACCATACATATAGGAAAGCAAGCTCATCTCATAGCATATTTGGATATTCCACAATAGTTACTTTCTTAACCCATGGAGAGCCAGAGGGATACGCAATACATTGCAGATCAATGCGTTGCATACATCTCAGGCCCTCAAAGGATTAACATATAATGGAAAAAAAAATTAAATCATCCTATATAATAATTCGCTAAGTTGTGTGTAACGCCCAACATGCGCAGTAGACACTGCTGCGCGTGCAGCAGTCATGCGCAGTACAGACTGCCCGCGCGGCGGCTGATACAGAGCTGGGCGCTCTGTATCGGCAGTGGCGCAGGCAGTCTCTACTGCGCGTGACTGCCCGGGACCTGCTGCCAGAGGCACTGTGGCCCGTGTAACGGGCTGTTCAACTAGTCTATATAATAATTTGCTAAGGTATGTTTGTCAGAAGCTTTCATGTGCAGTACAGATGGCTGCACGCACTGCAGTCATGCACAGTAGAGACTGCTCACGCCACATCTGATAACAGAGCAGGGCACTCCGAATTCAGACCCTGCTCCGTTATCAGCCATGACATGGGCAGTCTCTACTGTGCGTTGCTGCCTGGCACTGTTGCCCTTATACACCGGCTGTTCAACTAGTAGGGACATACTTAACAAGACAAAAGTAGAGCCCCAAAATATTTGTGCCATATTTATCAAAAAACTAGCCCCAATGAAAGTGATAGCTTATTTACAGTAACACAATACTTAAGAATAAATCCATATTTACTTTAATCTTGGCCATTATGAATCAATTGTGTGTGCCTCCCTAAAACTAATCTTTAATTAGTACGGCCTATGGTCCAAAGAGACAGACTTGATTCTTTTTTCGGGAGTCCCAAGATGCATTGCCACTGTGGGTCGATAAGGACTAGGGATGGATATGTTGTGTCTGATCTGTGTTGAAGGCACATCTCCGGTATGCGATAACATGTGTTCACCACCAACTATCCACCATTATTGTCATGAATCCACCATGACTTCAACAGGTTTATGATTTTGCACTGAACACATCAACAATGGCTCATTTCCATATAGAAATGGAGATTAAGGTCTCACTGTCGTATTCATGTGGTTGTGTTTATATGTTAATATGCCTGTTCACTACATACACTAATCTTTGATAACAGCCTCTGCTGTCTGAGTTCACAATCCCAATATCATCTACCTGGGATCTCCGTGTATCTCTCTATGGAGCCAGAGGACAGTCTGACACACTGAAAGGGTTAACCAATAGAATGGAAGGAAGTATTGTCCTATATTGTCAGAAACAACTAATAAATAAACTCTCTGTAAAAGACTAATACTTCCTGCTCCTGAGACCACTATAGTAGTACTCTATGCACACGTCTTGAAGGTTTAAAATGCACAAATACACACGCACACATTATATATATATTTATACGATACACAATATATACAATTAATATATATATATACAATACAGTCACACACAATGCTTAATTTACAATGATAGAACGTCATACTCTGTAAGTGTCAGTATACATCTATATAGTCCTGCAGTATTCAGCTTAATGAAGCATCTGCTGACATCTGCTCACCTCACTAGCTTGCACAGTGTGTCTGGTGATGTAAGGGGATTTGATGTTGACAAGCGGTGCAGCACATTCTCCTGCCCTGACCTTCTCCTCTTCCCCCTCCCCTATCATTCACCAGCCTTTTAATAATGCTCCTTCCACTGTCCCCTTTACCCCTCTGCCTGTCCTGTCCCTCCCACTTCCGTTCTCCTCTAATGTCTTGATTCTTTTTCTCTACTCACCTTACAGCAGGGCTGTTCAAGTTCAGTCCTCAAGGGCCAGCAGTAGGACAGGATGTAATTAATGCCTGATGAAGCACAGATGAGTTAATCAGTGGCTCATTCATTGTGACTGACTCACCTGTGCTTAATCAGGGAAATCCTTACATCCTGGCCTGTTGGTGGCCCCTGAGGACTGAATTTGGACATCCTTGCCTTAAAATAAACACTGATAATCATCTAAATCAGGAACAGAATATAGAATAAAATAAATGATATTAAAATTATAGATGTAAGTGTTTGTATTCTCAGAGTATGGATGGATTCTTGATTTACCTTATCCAAGATGTTACATGAACACCAAGATATGAATATTCAAATGTAAACCACTTTATAGACAAATTCTGATATGCCAGCTCAAATCATATAAACACTTCTTATATCAAAGAAGACGAGCATCACAAAATTGTTAAACTATTATAGTGAACTAATAAAATATAATACATTGCAAAACATTAAACAAAATAAAACAGGGAACAGCATCCCATAAAAATGTAGTTAGGAGCTTTGGAAATTATTTTGAATAAAACAACTGACAGTAGTACGAGAGCCTTTGTTTTATCCAGAAGTAATAGCCCAATTACACATCTTTTAACTCTTAGAGAAATATTGCTACTCCTACCTCTGCAATATAAACTTAGACTTAATGATATAGGGCCACCCACATATTCTTGTTCCACCTTCTGTGCTGTGTTGGTGGTATCCTCATTCCTGGCGACAGCATAGGTGGGTGTGATGTCACATCAGCGTGATGTCACATCATTAACACCACGAAAGGGCAAAGTTGAAATGACAGGGCTCAGTATTTAAGAGTTATCACTGGGCGGAGCAACACCACGTTAGCCAATAAAACTGAATCAGGAAGAAGCACTGTCAAAATGTCGCCAGTAATAACACGGGCACCGTGCGAGACCCCTGCTGGATCTCCATTTATCTTTTGGCAGTCGAGGCGGCTCTTCCAGGGACCTCAAACACTCTACGAAATGCCCTTAAGAACTTCCTGAAGTTCTTAATACATGGTTTGTCTGATTCCCACAAGGGGTTGGCCCAAGCCAATGCTCTGCCCGTTAGCAACGAGATCATAAAGCCCACCTTACTTCGGTCACTAGGAAAGGCTTGAGGAGTTAACTCCAGGAAAATCTCCAATTGGTTAATGAACCCTCTGCAGAGGGTGGGATCGCCATCATATCTTAGTGGTAATGGAGCGGTGGCAGTTAACCCTCTACTCGAGCTGGCTTGCAATACGGATTGAGCTCCCGGTGTCATAACGGGGGAGACCACCGAGGTTTGTACTGGTTTGTCTAGGTGATCGGTGCGCTCAAGTATAGCTTGTACGGCCAAGGCCAACTGGTCCAAACGCTGCTCATGTACATCCATCCTCCAATGGATGCTTTTTGCATTGCCCTCACCTGTACCATCTGAGGTCCTGGCCCTTTCGTACTGTAATGGTTTTATGGACACTCAGACACGTTAGGTTTAAGTTAAAATGCAATTTTATTAAAGAATCACAGTAATAGAATAACCCACACGGGTCCAGTAGGTATGAAGACAGGACTCTACTGACACAGATCAGGTTACAGTTATAAGTACCCACACAAGTCCAGTATATACAATACACAATACAATACTGATACAGGTCAGGCACAGTTCGTGTGAATCCAAACTTAGAAAGATAAATGTGGTTACTATTAGGCTGGAAGGACAGATAGGCCCTAATAGTTCAATGGCCCTTAGTACACTCTCTACTCAGAGAGTGACACAATGGCAACTGTAGCAGACCCGTCCCAAATGATGGCCAAACTTTACTGATGGTTTATGAAGTTTTATTGAACTCTATTCCTTTAACTCCAAAAATTCACCGTAAGAGCTGAACAAAAATACAGAAATACACACATTAATATCTCATCCATAAACTCTGTCTATCTACTGCATTATTATTCACACAAACAGTAAAATTAACTAATATGACCTTATGCCTTATCCAGGGAGGGTTTGCTTAATAAACTGGTACATTTTGTACTTATGCAAGAACTCTACAGATGCACAGCATTGCTATGTTTCCCTCTTTCCTTACTGCTGTGAGCTGTATCTCTCAGGATATCCTGTTACTTTCACTTCCTGCTACAAGTCCTCCCCTAAACTCCTTCCCTATGCAACATAGACAGTGTAAACATTATGCCTATCTAAACTTACAGAATCCTTGAAATACAAACAAAATAAATGGTACAATAAATGACAGCTGGGTCTGTTACAGCAACTAAGACCATGATAGCAACGGAGGCCCTGGACAAGCGGTAGACTACCAGAGCTGCCAAAGGAGAACTGCCACAGAGGCACGGAATAACATCAATCAGGAACTGTAAAGACTGTACCCAACGTGCCAGGCACCAACCCACAAGGGGATAATGAACGCTCAGACCTGCCAGAGTTGACTGCCAGAATAGATAACGCCTGAGGCACCCAAGATAACCCAATCTCAGCTAGGGCAGTATAGGTCAAGCGTACCATGGTGCTACCGAATGGGTGCTACGAGCACCGGATGAATAATGAAGCACAATGCTGGTCGGGTAACAGTACAAGGCTGCCTGAGCAGTAATGGAGGCAAGAACGGATCTGTCCGTAGACAGAGAGATCAGAGACAGGCCCTTAACTGGATATTGGATGGAACAGTAAGCAGGCCCAGGTTGGCACCCAGAATAGGAGCGCCAACCAGTCCGGGTCGGTACACAGAGCAGGAACGTCAGCCAGGCCGGGTCGGTACATAGAGCAGGTACGTCAGCCGGGCCGGGTCGGTACACAGAGCAGGAACGTCAGCCAGGCCGGGTTGGTACATAGAGCAGGTACGACAGCCGGGCCGGGTTGGTACACAGAGCAGGAACGTCAGCCAGGCCGGTACACAGAGCAGGAACATCAGCCAATCCGAGTCGGTACACAGAGCAGGAATTTCAGCCAGGCCGGATCGGAACACAGAGCAGGAACGTCAGCCAATCTGGTTCGGTACACAGGGCAGGAACAATATAGGAAGAGTAGTCAGGCAGTCCAGGTCATACAGGGAAACATACAATACTGGAGAGAGAGCTTAGTAATGGGAACACCACGAAAGAGCAAAGTTGAAATGACAGGGCTCAGTATTTAAGAGTTACCACTAGGAGGAGCAGCACCACGTTAGCCAATAAAACAGAATCAGGAAGAAGCACTGTCAAAATGTCGCCAGTAATAACACAGGCACCGTGATAGAGTTCAAAGGCATAGGTTATGGGATTAATTCTACAGAGAACCCAAAAGGGGCCCACAAATTGAGGAGCCAGCTTTTTACAAGGCACCTGGAGATGGAGATTGCGTGAGGAGAGCCATACTCTCTCTTCCACCTGGAACACTGGAACCGGTAGGCATATATGGTCTGCTTGTCTCTTATAGCGCAACGTGAAACTCTGCAGGGATCTCTGAACCCGTACTCATGTGAAGCGAAGTGCCCTTAAGTGCTCCTCCAGAGAAGGAATATTCTGAGTCTCAAAAGACTCTGGCAGCAGCGAAGGTTGCAACTCGTAGTTAATCAGAAAGGGTGAGTTCCGAGAGGAAGAATTGACTGCATTACTTTTGGCAAGCTCTGTCTACAGTAACAGGTTCGCCCAATTTTCATGATGGTCGGAGATAAAACAAGGGAGAAACTGTTCCAGCTCCTGGCTCTCTGCAGCACCGTTAGACTGTGGGTGGTAAGCTGAGGAGAACGAGAGCTGGATACCCATCTGTCAGCAAAAGCTCTCCAAAAACGTGACACAAACTGACTCCCATGATTGGAGACCACCACTTTGGGTATACCATGGAGGCGGACCACCTCCTTGGCAAAGATCTTGGCCAACTACTTGGAGGAGGGGAGTCCCCTCAATGACACAAAATGGGCCATCTTGGAAAATCTATCCAGAGTCATGAGGATGACTGTGTACCCCTCGGAGACAGGCAATGCCACCATAAAGTCAACGGATAGGTGCAACCATGGACATTCCCCATTAGGAATTGGTTACAGGAGACCAACCAGAAGATGTCTAGGAGTCTTATTCCTCGCACAAGTGGAATATGCGGCAACAAATGCGGAGCAAGCTGCCCTTAGGCTGGGCCACCAAAAGATTCTAGTCATGGCTCATGTCAGTTGGTCTCTACCATTTGCCCTAAGCCTTCAAGGAATGGTAAGTCTCCAGCAGTCTGGTACGGAGGGATTCAGGTACAAAACACTTCCCATTAGGCTTCTCTGCCGGGGCGGAAGCTTGAGCAGCCAAAATATCCTCTCCCAATGGAGATGTAATACTGGTACGTATCGTAGCCAAGATGCAGTTAGGAGGAATAATAGGCACCGGACGCGACTCTTCCTGGGACTTGGCCCCAAATTGTCGAGAAAGAGCATCTGCTCTAATGTTTTTGGAAACAGAGAAGTAGGAGACCACAAAATTAAACCTCGAGAGGAATAGGGCCCATTTGGCCTGGCGTGGAGACAACCTCTTGGCCTCTGACAGATATGTTAGGTTCTTGTGATCTGTCAGTATCAGGATAGGGACTGTAGTACCCTCCAACAGATATTGCCATTCTTTCAGAGCAAGGATGATGGCGAGTAACTCCTGGTCGCCTACATCATATAAACTCTGAGTCTTCGATAGTTTCTTAGAAAAGAAACAGCATGGAAGCAATGGTTTCCCAGGGCTCGCACGCTGGGACAATAATGCGCCTACTCCAGATTCTGAGGCATCAACCTCCAGGGTGAAAGGTAGGGTGGGACAATATTGGAGCTTTAGCAAAAGCTGACTTCAGATCCTCAAATGCATGCAAGGCCTCGGGTGACCAGTCTGAAGGATTAGCTCCCTTTTGAGTCATGTCTGTGAGAGGTTTGACTACAGTGAAGTTTTGCATGAACTTTCTGTAGTAATTGGTTAAGCCCAGGAACCTCTGTATGGTCCATAACCCCACTGGAAGTGGCCACTGTAATACGGCAGACAGTTTTTGTGGGTCCATGGCTAGGCCAGAGGATGAAATAACATATCCTAGGAATGTCACATAGGATTTGTGAAATTCACATTTTTCTAGCTTCCAGAACAATTTGTTCTCCCTGAGCAGCTGTAGGACCCGGGCTACATCTGCTCTATGTGCCTCCAAGGTAGGAGAATGGATGAATATATTGTCCAAATATGCCACAACACAACTCTGTAGAAGGTCTCTCAAAACATTGTTAATGAATTCCTGGAAGAGAGTGGGAGCGTTGCATAATCCGAACGGCATCACCAAATTGTCATAGTGCCCACTCCGGGTGTTAAACGCTGTCTTCCACTCATGACCTTCTTTTATTCGTACCAAATTGTGTGTGGCCCTCAGTGTCATGGTACCTTGTGGTGGCTGCTTGAGCCGACCGCAGCTTCTTCCTGCGGCTTCAGCCACGGTGTTATCCGGCGGCCTCAGCCGCGGCGTCATCCAGCGGCTACAGCCGCATCCTCTCTAGCGGCTCCAGCCGCAGTCTGTCTGGCGGCTTCAGCCGCATCTAGTTGGAGGTGAAGCCGCAGGTGTTGGCAGCTCGCTCGGCTGCTTCTGTGTCAGGATCCATATGAGCGCACGTCCAAGGCTTGGAAGTGCGTTCCATTTAAAGGTACAGTGTATCTTTTGAGACTCCTCCTCTTCCTGGCCCTTTTTCTTTTAAACTGCCTGGATACTAGGTTCAGTCACCCTTGAGTAGTGTCCAGTGCAGTTGGTTTGGTTTTCTGGTGCTCTCCTAGTTTTTCTGACTACCCGTCCTGATGCCAACCTTTGGTTTTGTCTGACTACCCGCTCTGTGTATGACCCTGGCTTGGCTGACATTCCCTCTGGTGTGGACCTGTGGCTCTGGTAGACTAACTCCTCCATGTATGACCCTTGGCCTGGCTGACTACCCGTACTGGTGCTGACCTGTGGCTTTGTCCGACTACCTGCTCTGTGTGTGACCCTGGCTAGTCCAATAACCAATCTGGTGCTGACCTGCGGCTCTGGTTTACGGTTATGCTATCTCATTCTGGCGTCTGATTACCCACTTGGGGTTTACCTGGGGTTGTCCACTGAGCATTCAGCATATAAACGCTTCAGTGGACAACTGATTAGTGCCTGTGGTGGCTCTGGCAGACTTCTCCTGATTCGAGTTACTATAACTGTGCTTCACAGGTGCGGACCTGAAGCACCATTTCCATTATGTTGTCTATACAGGTGCGGACCTGTAGCCGTTCCCTTCTCAAATGCCTAGTCTCTGCAAGTGCGGACCTGTAGCACTGTTTCCTCCTCTGGTGTGCTTTGTATACAGGTGCAGACCTCTAGTACGTTCACAGGTGCGGACCTGTGGCGGTCTCTCTACTGGCCTTCTGAACTCCATCTGTACCATTACAGCTGCACTTTCCCTCCTGACTTGTCCATAGTGTATGGTGTACTTGCTGTATTGTTGTTATTTGCATTGTGTATTAATAAAGATTGTATTACCTTTTGTACTGGTCCAGTTCTCGTTATTAAACCCGTGATACTCAGGTTAAGTTTTGTGAAAATAATCGATCCTTTGATACGATCAAATAGCTCCGTGATCAACGGAATCGGAAAGGCGTTATGTACCATCAGTTTGTTTAGACCCCTGAAATCAATGCATGGTCCCCATGGTTCCCCATCTTTTTTCTTAACGAGAAAGAATCCTGCACCCGAATATGAGGAGCTCATTTGGATAATGCCGTTAGATAAAGCGTCAGCCACATAATCCTCCATGGCCTTGTTCTCCTCCACCGATAAGGTGTATAATCGGCCTTCAGGAGGTTTGGTCCCGGGCACTAGATCAACAGTACAATTGTATGGCCTGTGTGGCGGTAATGTACTGGCCTCTACCTTATTAAATACCTCTTTGTA
Organism: Rhinophrynus dorsalis; assembly: GCA_037306005.1. NCBI lineage: Eukaryota > Metazoa > Chordata > Amphibia > Anura > Rhinophrynidae > Rhinophrynus > Rhinophrynus dorsalis. Next base: position 119,850,459 of record CM074723.1, on the reverse strand, counting down.
AGACTGGTACTTAGCAGGTAAGGAGGTAGAGGTAAACAATATCTTGGTAGGCTGCTGGAGGCAAGATTTTGTACATTGAGGAGACCACGACAGAATATCACAAGTCTGCCAATCAATTGTTGGGTTGTGAGTCTGCAACCAGGGAAAACCTAGAATGATGGCATGATGGGGAGAATGTATGACCTGGTACTGTTGTGTCTCCACGTGGAGTGCCCCTACCCTTAGAGACAAAGGATGAGTCTCATGTGTAACGTGTGCCGGCTGTAGGTGTCGGCCGTCAATGGCCTTAATCGCCAATGGCTCGGAGCGAGGCAGCAAAGGGATAGAGTGTCTGGCCGCAACGTCTGCATCTATGAAAAAGCCTGTGGCCCCTGAGTCCATTAGTGCTGAAGCCACTACTGAGGACTCTGCCCAAGACAATACTACTTCAAGAAATGGTTTGTCCTGAAGTCTTTCTGGGGACTGTGAAATTTCACCCAGGGTCTGTTCCCTACCTGACCCTAGGTGTGCTCGTTTCCCGACCGTATAGTGCACGCACGCAACATATGGCCCAGATCTCCACAGTATAAGCAAAGGCCCCTCCTTCTGCACCGAGCCCTCTCCTCCACTGAAAGGCGTGTAAAGCCTAGCTGCATAGGTTCCCCCCCCGGTGGGGTCAGGACCAGGAGGTATGAGAGGTGAGGGAGGAGAGGGCGGGAGCAAGAAGTTAGGTGCCAGCCGAGGTAAAGGTTTATGCCCCTGTTCCTTGAACGAAGGCCTCTCATGGATTCTTGTATCAATCAGGATGGTGACTGCGATTAGCTCCTCCAGATCACCAGGTAGGTCTCGGGCTGTCGTCTCATCTTTAATAGTGTCGCACAAGCCTTGGGAGAAAGCAGTAACTAGGCTTCATTGTTCCATCCTACCTCCACTGCCAGAGTACGGAACTCGATAGGCCCATAAACAGGCGTCCTAACCAGTGCCTGTTTCATGATGAAGCAATGCAGAGGTGGCTGCAACTATGCCGGCCGACACACCACAGAAGAAGGAAGCACAGGCTATCTAGGCCTCCAAGCTAGACTGTGATAGTAACTTAATGTGGAACTGTCACCTTTTAAAACATCTTGAAAGAAAGGCCACATGACTACATATAAGTAAGTAAAATGCTAAGTTAAAAAACACCTGTTTATGGGCTTGATTTAAAGAAGGCCATTAAAACAGCCGGTAGGGCAAAACTGGATAAAGTCCTGTTAGCAAAAAGTGTTTACGAGTTATTCAATTGCCTCACTAGCTAAAAGCGCAACTGACATTAGGCCACAGAAAAGGACTTGTGGCCAAATGTTCGTTTTGTGTGTTAAGTTCCTAAAACACTGCTATATAGCAAAAATAATGGGAACACCAAAGGAAAAAGGTAACGATCTGTTTCAAGCACTGATTGTTAGCTCATCTGTGTTATACTAACCTGTCATTCACTGTCTGTCTTCTTCTATCTGCCTTTCTCTTGTCTTCTTTCTTTGGTCTTCTTCCTCTTTTTTCTTCTCTCTTCTTTCTTCCTCTGGTCCATCTTCTTTCTTCCATCTTCTCTTCATAATCCTGTAACATGAAAACTGATATAAATAATGTGCCATACAAAGACCCCGCACATCTGTGCATAGTTTAACCCACTGAGTGCCAGAGGGGTAAGCAACGCATCCAGAGGAATGCGTAGCGTACCTCTCTGGGACTGAAAGGGTTAAACAATGCATAGATGTGCAAATCAATATTGTAGAACATACCTAAAGTCCAAAATATATGTCCCCATTATTTTGTGGATATAATATCTGTAGAAAATCAAAAACCTACGAAAACGTATAAAATAAAAATATTGTCCCTTTTTTATTTCTCTTCCGCTGTTTGCCGCGATGAAGAAAGTACAGAGACTACCTTTATATATGAGAAGTGTCTGTTCAAAATGCCTCACAGCTATTGGCTGGGATGTGTGCTTATACACTTCCGAGCCAATCAGTTGCAAGCAGGTTCTCTCAATCCCCCGCTCTAGGCAATAGCAGTGAGTCATTTTGGACAGAGACTGCCCATATATAAAGGCAGTCTCTTTCCCAAATTCTTTCACAGTGGAATGGGCATCGGCTCCTTCTTACTTTTTCTGCCACCCCCACAGCAAAAAATAATAAATAAAAAATGACATTTTTATTTAATACGTTTTTGCCAGTTTTGTTTTTTTCTACATACATTACTTAAAGGATGATAATGGGGAATTATGTTTTGGACTTTGGACATGTGCTACAATATTGGCTCACACATCTATGCATTGTTCAACCATTTGAGTGTCAGAGAGGTATGCAATGGATTGCTCTGGCACTCAAGGGGTTAAACTATGCATAGATGTGTGGGTTCTTTGAATGACATTTATTTCTCTCTTTATTTTACAAGTATATGAAGAGAGGACTGAAGAAAGAAGATGAAGAAGAAAGAAGAGAGAAGAAGATGGACTGTAGCTGAACATGGTGCAGAAGACCCCACTGGACATCAGTATTAATTGTGTTACTTTCATGAGCTGTTGTTTTGTAACTTAGTTGGATTAACTCTGTGAGTGCCAGTGGGGTAGTTATATCCCAGTGGCATTCATAGAGTTAATTCTACTATCACTGGACACAGTTTGGGAGTACTATGGATGTATTGATATGGGGCTTAGGGCACTTTATCAATACATCCATTGGGTTTTTGTTCAATTCCTGCATTCATTGTTAAAAGTTACATTAAGGGAGTCTGCTCCCAAAAAATGGAATTTCCCACAATAAAGTGGGTCCCATAGCACATCTTACAGCCTAATACAGTCCTTTGAATTGCAGTTTAGACAGTTTGTAGTATGTTACTATGGGCTCAAATGGCCTTTAACTGTAGCCAAGATACTTCTTTTTCTGCCGACAGTTCTTTATAGCACAAGTATTTGGTTTGCTGACTGTGCTTGAAAAACTGCTGATGTTTTTTTTTTCCCCAACAGGGACCTTTAAATTTAACCACTGCAGACAACTACAGTGTAGATAACACCTGGGCACTAAAGGTCAATGCTGTGGTGATGTGATTTGTCGATGTGTTCAAAGCATTTCGACTTTTCAATGCAGACACACATCTCCATGCACACTAAAATTTAGGGATGCAAGAGTAGGGGAGGAGAAGTTCCCCATTAGCATACAGGACTGTGAAACTGCTGTCAATGTGGAAGGGATGCCCTCTTGTACACATCCCCAGGAGTAAGACAATCCTGTAGTCTGAGAGCATTCTTTCTGCTTTGCCACTTGGTCAGTAGGGGAGTGGGGAGGATCCCTTCAACAACACGGACAGCTTCACTCCCTTAACCCTTTGAGTGCCATAGGGATGTGCATTGCTCACTTCTGTTGAACTCAAAGGGTTAAAAAAATTACACCAAGCAGTACACAATCATCCCCTCAGCTCTGTATCATTTTTCATACTCATACATGTGTGCACTCCCAAGGGAACAAGGCTGGGGGTCAGGCAGCATCCATGGGGATTTGTAGCTACTAGCTGCCCCCAGCATTCTTCATTATTACAATGATAATTATAATAATAATAATAATAATAATAATAATAATAGTAATAATAATATTGGGCTTTCCTTTAGGTCTTTACACCTCTTTTGTGTATTTTTGTTTAAACATGATCTATTGACATTATGTAATGAATCCAACAGAATGATCCCCAGTTCATGATATGCTTTTCAATTATTATCGTAGGACTCCTAAACTTATCATTACTCAAAGTCAGGACATATAATTACCTTCTTACCCGTCCGCTATGTGTTGAGCTACAATACACAGTTACAGTTTACTTGACAATCCAATATGTGACATGAAGTTTTAATGGGGCTGGTAGTGGTATTGCTCTGTATGATGTGAATTACATGGCATTTCTGTTTCATGCATCACAAACATTTATTTTTTCTTTCTAATTTATCCACAGCCTGTACCAATCATTGTCTGAAAATGCTATTGTTGAGATTTTCTTCCATCATCTCCTTAGCGCTGCTCTTTCATCTTTCTTGTTGCATCCCTTTTGATCTGTTTAATGTAATATTACTCATATTTCCACAGCTGGTACAGAGGTAAGTCCCTTCTCATAAAAATGAAAAATAATTTGATATTTTCATTTCATAGTCAGATGAGAAAACCTGGATATTATGTTTTAATGGGATTTTTTGTACAGCACATTAATATTTGAATATGATCATTAGCTAAGTTACCTATTTAATACTTATACAATAAATAAGTAAATAATGAAATAAAAATTTAAAAAGTAAACCTATGTCACAGTCAAAATCTGCCATTAAAATCTGGTTAGTAAAACAAAAAATAAATGGAAAACTGTTCATTGAAGACCAGAACATCAAAAGTAAGAACCTCTGAAATTGATTATAGAAACAAATAAAACATTAGCTAGCAATTTATGGTTTCTAATAATATACAAATAAAAATGTTATTGTAACTGAGATTTTTTTTAACTAATGCAGTAGACCACAAAGTATTTTAGCTTAATAAGTACTTTTCTGACTAACATACATGTAATATGTGTTTATTTTGCAGAATACTTGCTGTACTAGCCAATTTTCTGTAAAATAAATAGTGTGTGAGATATTAACCTTCATATGTTGGTGGCACATTGTGGAACTTTATGCTAATTCCTTACATAGTATGATATTTACTTCTGTTCAAGGCCAAACATACTACTTCCTGTGCTATTAGAAATGCTTCCAATGTGTGACCTTTGTCTATATTAAGACAAACCATATATGTGATAATATTGAACTAGCACAGAAGGTAATTAACATAAACTGCAAATTGTGCCACAAACAAATAAGGTTAATTTCTCAAAAACAGTTGATTTTACAGCTACATCTTTACCAAAACATATAGACATTTTTAATCATCTAAATTAACCTTAGGGTGGTGTGTACACTTTAACTCACTTTAGTTAACAGCAGAGAAGGTAAAGAATAGAAAAGGAACTGGCTGAACCTCTGCCTGAGTTAATAATTTTCTCATCTAGCATTTTTAATGTTCCCACCCTAAAGCCTGGGGATGGGGAGAAGCAAGAAAAAAATCAGTAAATCCCAATCACAGCGAGTTTTTTTTTCCTGGACCTGGTATATGAGATCCATGGGTATAGTGACCCTGTTTTTTTACTTAATGTCAATTTTATTAAATTATAATTTAAAACACAATTAAATGATTTTTACAGCATAACTGACTATTGATTCATTCCTCAGTTCCAACTTCACTACAGTAATGCTGCCGCCATAAAACCATCTACATGGTCTGACCACTACATCACTATCATGCAGATTCATCTGCAACAGGGGACTGTGCTCTCTTGCTGCTGATGCCTTAATTAAATGCTTTTGGAAGACTAATCAGTGGTTGAGTTTCATCAAGTGTCTATGCTTAACTCTGCATCACAGGTGTCTGCCCCTATGGTTCATTCAAGAAGAAACATCACTTCTCCCATATCAACTATAAATTCCATTAGACTCTTGGAGTCTAAACATAAAGTGTCCCTATCTACATCACATCTAAATCTCCTACACAAAACTAAAGATGAATTGGCATTTATCCTAGGAGAAAATGTTGTTAAATCCTTCATGTAGTATAAGTACCAACATTATTTCATGTAACAAATGTGGGATGACTCTGTACTGACTGTTTAAATGCAGACATAAGACTCATACAGTATCTAGCATTAAAACCGGGTAAAACGGTACTTCTCTAATCCTGAGATCACAAATGTTTTTCTTTAGTTCTACTCAGATCTTTATAATTTACAGCAAAAACATCCAACCTTTGTTGATGCCACTTTCTCTTCTGCGCTGAAGGACTTTCTACAAAAGCTGCTGTCCCTTCTTTACCAAACATAATTAGAGACAGTCTAAGCACACTCCCAAGAGGAAAAGTCCTGGACATGAGGGTTTCCCAATAATCTATTATAACAAATTTAAGGTGGGTCTCAATCCCTTTCTACTGAAAGTGTACAACATAGTTCTATTGAGTGGCTGATCCCCCCTTCAAGTTTTAGAGACCCATAGATCAGCTATACCTAAACCAAGGAAAGATCCATCTTTCTGTATCAACTACCATCTTGTTTCATTGATACAAAACTCTTTGCTAAGCTGCTAGCCAATAGAATAACAGCCCCACTTGACTAAACTTGATTTGTGCCTGGTAGGCACAAACCCGCCTTTGATATAGCCTTATATACTCAGATTGTACCAAAGAGATACCAATGGTTTTACTCTCCACTGACACCGAAAATTCTTTCAATAGGGTCAGTTGGCCCTATCTGAAAGCGGTGCTGATAAATGCAGATTTTGGTGATCTGATACTAACCAGGATCATGAGCCTCAATGGCACCTTATCTTACTCCTTCTCCATAAACTATGATACAAGGCAGGGATGCCTACTGCCCCTCTACTCTTTCTCTTATCATTGGAACCCTTGTTGAGCTGCATTAGAAATTACAATGAGATTCATAGTCTTCCAATTTCTGGTGGCACTGCTAAACTTGCCAGTTAAGCAGATTAGTGTTACTCTTTCTGACCCATCCAGTCATTTCTATTCTTTCTCTGATACGTATTTTATATTTGTTTTCATCTTTATCTCACACTAAAATTAAGTACACAATGTACAAGATTCTTAATTTAAATTTTTAAGTACACAAAGTACAAGATTCTTAATTTAAATTCCTCCCTCTCAGACTCAGTGGACACATATTAAGGGTCCTTCCATTTCATCCTTTTACTGCTCATAGTGATAGCAGTCACTCATAGTCACTCATGACTGCTATCACTATGACTGAAGGAATGCTGTCCAGTCCCCCCTAAATCACTCCAAGGGATCTTGGGGAATTTAATGGTAAGGGAGGGAGAAAAGGGAATGGGAAGGGAGGGAGAAAAGCATAATACTAGTGAGAGCAGGACAGGTCAGCTCCCTGTGCCTTCTGCAAGACATGCTGCCCCTACTGCCAGTGCCACCACTGCTGAGCCTGCAGTCACCTTTGCTGTACCTGCTGCCAGATGTACTGCCCCTGCTGCCACTAGTGTTGTACCTGCTTCCAGACATGCTGCCACCAGTGCCGTACCTGCAGTCACCATTGTTGTACCTGCTTCCAGACGTGCTGTCCCTGCTGCCACTGGTGATGTACCTGCTTCCAGACATCCCGCCCCTGCTGCCTCCAGTGCCGTACCTGCTACCAGTGCTGAACCTGCTGCCACTAATACTTTGCCTGCTGCTAGTGTGTCCTGTAGTACTCAGGAGGGGGGAGGAGAAAATGATGCCAAGTGTGACAGCAAGGGACCCTAAGTCACACTTGCCATACCCAAGCAGTCCCGTCATGCTAGTACTACTACAACTAAGGTCCAGCAGCTTGTTTGCATTAGGAGTGTAGGGGGGGATAATCAACAACAATATCTTCATATTATTAGTGACTGTGAGTCTGAGGAGGAAGACTCTGCAACTGAACTTGATGTGGTTGGTGTTAGTAATAGCAGTAATGGTGAAGCAGCCGGAGTGGTAGAGGAAACATATGAGAGCGTCCAGGCTAACGGTCAAGGGAGCCCACATTATTCCTCTGATCCTGGGACTCCTCCTCTTCCCTTCACTAAAGTGTGCAAATAGAACAGGATACTGACGATTAAGAGGCCAGAATTGTTGCTGGTGGAGAGCAGGCACGCAATTAATACCACCACCAGCAGGAGCACAGATCAGCTGCCTGTCCCTGCTGCTAGGTGCTGGCACTGCCAGTATGCCTTCTTTGCGTCACCAAGAAATGACAAGTGTGACATTAGGGGATCCTCTGTAACCTCCTCCAAGCAGCAGTGAGATGTCTGGAATAGAGCAGAAGTACGTAGGGACTAGTGGGGGTGGTGATGATGATGATACTAGAGAAGCTGGGGTGGAAGAGACATTGATGGCATTTTTAGCAGAAACTGAGAAGGAATGGGAGACAGGGATGAGGATGGGCATCACAACCACTAGAAGTGAGATTTTGGAATTAGAGGAATTTGCAACTGCTCTAATTCCTTTTGATGATGAGTTGCAAGGGCAGCATGATGTTGAGGAGCAGGCTAGTGTTCCACAGACCACCGTGGACACAGTGGGAATGGGGTCAATGTTATTTACCACACACAAACTGTGCACATTGCAGTTGCTGATGAGAGCAACAGTTCCTGCTCTCAAGGGAAAAAATATATTCTAATAACAACACACCCATGATGATTTTGGAGGAGGGGCAGGTGGAGAAGATTTAATGGTCAACTTCTTCTTTTCTTCACATATACTGGGGGCTACTTATTCTGCTGCTAATGCCTCAGGTGCATCACTGGAGCCAGTCGTGGCAAGTGGAACCTTCATCATCCATCTTCCCTGTTACTGCTATTGTTGATCCCATTCCCTTTCAGCTGCCAAATCATCCTGCTGCTTAAACAACAGCAGTAAGAACAGTAGTTGCAACTAAGGACTCAGGAGGACATTTGACAGTGGTCACTGGCCAACATGACCTGCTGGCATTAGGGCAGTAGGGCATTTTTATTTTTTTCTCAGGGCTTTTGCTTAAAAAAACAAAAAAAAATAACCCATAGTCCTTCTAACAAGCCTAAGTCCTACAAATTAATGTTTCTTCAGGGCTTGGGCCTCTAACAAGTCTAAGTCCTACAAAGGCCTCTAACAACAAATCAAACAAATCATCCTCTACAAAATATTCTATCAAGTCAAGTATTAGTCCACCCAAGTGGCAGCTTATGTCAGGGGGTTCCTGTCTCTATCACTTTACATACAAATGTCTTTTTTTTTATTAACCGTCTCCCCAATAGCAGTCAAGAGCCCCCCCCCCAAAAAAAAAAATTCCCTGTTCAAATTATTCATTAATTCACCAACACAGGCACCCTCTATACCATCTTATGGTTTTTATTTTATTTAGGATTTCTTTTTTATTAAGTACCCCCATCCCAGTAAACAACCCCCAAAGTCATCCCCTGTTCAACTGATTGTTTCCCCACACCCCACCAACACAGGCACCCTCATGCCCCTTTTATACTATGCCTTTGGGAAAAAAATAATATATATATATATATATATAAATACACACACATATATATATATATATATATATATATATATATATATATATATATATATATATACCTGTACACTTTAGTTAGGGGTGCTTTTTGTTAGCTTCTGGGGTGTTTTCGCTCTCCCTCAGCCTAGGCTGTTAGGTTAGTTAGTGCTCCCTGTTGTCCTGCCCCTTAGGTTCCCCCTAGCTCTTTCTTTGCCAGCTTAGACAACTGACATATAAGTAACTCCTAACCTTAAGTTACATATCTTGTGAGCCAAATCTCTCCTTCTATACACTTTATAATGGAGCTAGGCTCTCCGTCTGGCATTATTATTATATGAATGCACACATATTTCTTTGCTCCTTTTATAGTAAACATGAGACTTATTTTGCATGTCACAGCAAAAATGTTTGTGTCCTATTTCTGCTCATCAGTATAGCTCTGTAAATATGTATCAAGTGTACCTTTAGCTCATAGTGTACCCACTTATGCCTAATGTAGTTTAAAACTCTCCCATTACATTTAATATGATAATTGCCGAGCAGAAACATTAAAAGAAAGAAAACATTGAACGAAAAAACAGACTGTCCTTTACCCATTACATAAATGGCAGCACTCTAGTATAAATCTAAAAGTTCCTGTGATTAGTTGGGCTGTTCTAATGGAATTATGCTCTAATATCAGCTCTGGAATCTATTCATTAGTGCTGAGTTAACTTGCCATCTATGTACTAAGCTATTCTCCTGTTTACAATGCAATGTACTAACAACCAGCAAAGGACAATGTCCATTTTTGTGCCCATGCTTTCAGTGCTTGTACTCATTAAAGTCTTAAAATGGTGTGAGGCTAGTGTGCAATAAAACGATCATAAGTGTTTCTAGATACCATCATACCATAAGGTTCAAGAGCATGATTTTTTTAAGCTAGAGAGTAAGCTCAGAAAATGAGTTGCTCTGGCAGACTTGTACATTCTGCCTATTGTTTTTTGGTTAAAGAGTGGTACCATGTGAGCCACAGAAAAAGCAGGAAACTAGTAGTGTAAAAATGATACCTTTTCTGCTAACTGAGTGGATCTTGTATGCCACTGAATTAGCCAATAAAGTTATCAATTTTACTCTACTAGTCTCCAATTTTTTTTTTTTTTTTTTTGGTGGGTGACCAATTAAACCCTTAAAGACCAGCCGTTCGGCAGTTAAGGACCACAGAGCTTTTTTTTTTTTGAGAAATAGATTCAGAGGTTCTCAAATGCCCTGAATTCCATGACGTGCCCGGACCCTCACAGGTCTTTAATGCAAGTTTACCCATGATGGTCCTTGCATGTAGCAGTAAAAACAGAACAAGATGTCATAGCCAATTTAGATTTTTAATATTTGCATTTTCAGACAAGAACAATGTGCCTAATCTAAGAAGAGTTTATCAAATAGAAAAAGCTGATTTCCCTGGTTGAAAGTAGATATTGTTAATGATCTGTACACACCTAAACATATAGAATAATTTGTCTTCAGGGTTATTAAAATGCATAAATGTTTAATATTAATTTATTTTGAAGGTGCAGATATGACAGGAAAAAGTGAATATGCTGGGATAAAATACATCCTCTGTGTTTTAACTCTTAGAGTGCCTGAGGGAGTGCAATGAATGATTAAAAGCAAAATAATACACAGAACAAGATAAAACTAGTAAACTTATACTGCTTTAACCCATTGGGTACCAGGGGAGTATCCGTGCATTGCTTTGTAATGTGTTGCTTTCCCTCTGGCACTCATAGGGTTAACAGCATATGCTTATTGCTGTTATAGGAAAAATAGAAAAACTAGGGATGATTATTTAACCTTGTATGTTGCACACCCCTCTGGTCTTTTAAAGGTTAAAAGAATAGTATTTTGCTTACACTTTTTTCTTCTTCACCTATTTTTTCACACTTTCATGTACTTGACAGACATCTACCTGCATCAGTTTCCAGAGAGTTTTCAGGTCAATAGTCCATTAAAGGGATAGAAATGTTTCACAATAAAAGTAGCTCCAATTGATCGTCATAGTATTTGGGCCATGGAGAGTGTTATTTCAATACTGTCAGAGTTGTAGTTCAAGAGTAATTGAATGATAAAGTATCACCCTCCTGCCCCTTTTACCTAGTGTAAGCCACCTCCACTTAGATGAGGAATCTGGTCCTGGGACTGGACAGATCACAGAAAGGGAAATCTTCTTACTTTGAAACATAAGGAAAACCCTGCCCCCCTTGACAGGTTTTTCAGGTTTTTCCTTATGCTCACTGAAGATTGTCCCTCCCTGTGTTCCATCCAGTCTTGCTGCTCTGAGGTGAGCAGTGTTACATCACTAAAAGGGGCAGGAAGGGGATACTTTATAATTCAATTACTCTTGAACTACAACTCTGACAGTATTGAAATAATACTCTCCATGGCCCAAATGCTATGAAAATTAATTGGAGCTGCTGTTATTGTGAAACATTACTATCCCTTTTAAAGCAGGAAGTGATACAATATTAGTCTCCCTGCAGCACTGATTTTTTGGTGTGCTTTATTGTTCACATTGTTTATTTTTACATTGTTTATCCGAACAGAAAGCTCTCTGCAAACAGATCCAGGTAGCTTATTGTAATAAAGACCCGAAACTGTAAAAAATATAGGTGAAGATGAAAAAAAAATAATAAAAACAAATCGCACAATATGTAAAGTCAAAATAATGTGTTAATATAGCTTTAAGAACACCTATAAATCTTAATGAAATACTGCATACACAAACATGTAGATACATTTGAAGCTTTCAAGTCAGGATATTTAATTACAGGGATATTTCAACAAGTATGTTTTCTATAACTGCTTCAGTGTATATAAATCAGTGGATTAAAACTGTGATCTTAATTGTTTAATTTTCCTATCTGTAGAGCCTGTAATCCTGACAGTTAGTCCTTTGAGTGCCAGAGTAGTACACAACAAATTAAGTCCTATTCTTGTAATCGTTTAGATCTCAACTACAAAGGCTACTATCTGCAGATCAAGGTATTTACCTACAGATGCAACGTTAAGGTGTGAAATGTAAATTGGGCACATGTAAGCAAGTAAAAGTACTGTAATTATACTTAATTGTTTTATAAAAATTTTGCTTTGTAAGAAGAGTACAAAAAAGACAACAAAGATGGCAAGTGTTTGCACATGACAGCATACATAGTTGAAATGTAAGGCACAGAATCATAGTAAAAACACCTAGATACAATGGTATAACCTAAGAAAGATGTAGATGGTGGTGCAATTGTATAGTTTAGCAGATGAGCAATAAACACAGCCATCATCAATGCCTCAAGTTTAATATTATTCTAAATATAATACAAACAGAACAAAGAAAACGAAAAGTAAAATATGACATCTCAGCAAAGGAACACAGATTACAAGAAGAGAGGAAGAGCTCAAATTACGTTATGTATGATAGCCATCACCTTGCCTAATTCCCCCTCAGTTCCCTCTGCCCATACACTTTGTGTACCAGAAACTGTGGAAAAGGTGTCCATCTGGTGTGGTAATAAGTATAACATGGCATGTCTATAATGGCCTCCCATGCTGTGTTAACATTTTCTGCCTGTAATTCTGTATAGTACAAGGCAAGTGTCCACTGAATTTTAGAAAAATTTAGTATATTTTTCTTCCATTGTTTAAACAGTCAGGGAGGGGAATAATAAACATTAAGGAAGGGTGCTTTGTAATGCAATTGTGATGATAAAGTCCAGTGAGGTTTTTTGTGCTTTTGTTAAAGAATTGGTGGGTTTGTAGATACCAAATAGGAAAGTTGTGAGGAAGGTGAGAAAGATATTTGTACATTTTGATTTGTAAAGTGTAAGACCTTGCTACAAAAGGACAGTACACTTGAACTTGAATAGAAGGAGTGCATCAGTTTGGGTTATGGGACTTTGCATTTGGGATAGAGGTGTGAGGAACTGAGCCCAATGTACAATGGTTTGTGGTTTTGGAATTGCGCCAATGTTACTTAAAGGAGCAGTAAACTTTTTTTCATGAAAACACATATTTTACAGAGCATTTCCTGCTGAATAAAACAAGGTCACTCCCATTGTTGTCAGATGTTTTATTCAAAAATTATAGCAGTTTAAATAATCAGGAAATGAATTTACTGTGTTTACTTCCTGATACTTCTAACTGACAGGCAGTTTCTATCATATTCTATGGAGAACTGTATGTCTCTGACTTTTCTGACTTTCCTCTCAATTAAAATCTAACAGGAAATCTAATTAGAATTTGACCACTAGAGGGCACTGCTAATGTAAAAAATATGGGTTTAAACTGTAATAACTCTGGAAATATGAATCTCTTGGCAGTGGGAGTACCCTTATTTTACTCAATAGGAAAATCCCTACAATATATATTTTTTCATAAAAAAGTTTACTGCTCCTTTAAGTAGGAAGTTAGTTTTGTAGACAAAAGACAAATATACTCAGTGTGCTAACAATTTTTCACGGCTTATGTTGTGTAGGACTTACAGCTTTTACTTTCAGTTATTTATTTCTTCACTTCAGCCCTCAGAAGAAGTAATATTGTGGAAGTTATAGAAAAATAGGTGATAAAGGGCAAAGTTCTCACAGGAAATTTATTGACAGTGGAGAAAAGGAGAAAATGTTATGTATTTTCTAAGAGCGGGAAATGTTGTGACCAATATGGAAATTATTTTTTCATGAAAATTCCTACAGGAAATTTCTCTGACTTTTCTTCCATCCCTAGATTTTAATTTACACAATTTTGGAAACATATTAAGCTTGGAGTACATCCCCTTCTTCGTTCTGTTTTCTCTGTATAATAATTGGGATTGCCATTTGAGGATTGCTTGTAAACAGAAATATTTCAACTCTACATCACCTAGGTGAATGCTATTGAAATTGTCTAGGGCATTGCATTTCTTAATACATTATATAATGATACTAAGGTTTCTGCAAACTCCTTTTACTAACTAGGAAAAACTTCACCGGAAATCCATCTGGGCCATGGGACTTTTAATTTTTTAGATTGAGTAGATCCATCTCAATTTCCCTAGGGATAACTAATGCATTTAAGGAGACCCTTTGATGAGCTGAGCGTAGGCATGTAAAATTCCTGTAGGTGGGTTCCTTTCATAAAGTTTTTTCATAGTAGCATGTGAAAACTGAGTTTGTGGACTCTGTCTTTGAGAGTGAGCCCTTCAATTAACAGATTGTTTAATTGTTGTAGTCTATCTTGTTTGCTATTCTGTTAGTAATATCTGCCAGACTGCCTATCCAGCTTATCTGAGCTGCTGTTTGGAGCATTGCTTCATATGGTTGTTTGCCTCAAAATATTTTTTGTGGTTTCTTCTTGTAGATATGCTTTACATTTTTTTTCAATGTCTGTTGTAATTTACTGGGTTTAAAACTTGTTTCTTTCTTTAATTTTGAAGTATAAGCAATTACATGCGATGTTAAAACAGCTTTAGCTTTAGCTGATGACCAACAAAAGATTGGGGTCTATTTCATGTTGGATATTGTTTTCTCTATAGGTTCTCCATGCCAACGCTAAGCTAGTCTGGAAGTCTTGGGAGATTCTATGAAATGAGAGCATCCTCTGGTTACTGATGTATGCATGGGAGGCTTGAAGGATAAGGTCAGTGAGATAGGAACATGATCAGATAGAAAGATATCATGAGTCTGACTGTCTTAGAGAAAATACATCATTGCAGAGGAAAAAAGGAAGTAATCAATTCTAATAAAACTGTTCTGTGAATGTGAGTAAAAACTATAGTGCCTCTCCAGTGGGTGAGAGAGGTATCTGTCTTGATAGGATTGAAGGGGGTTATACTTTATGATGCTGAACAGATGGGCAACTTTAGTCCATGAGAGGGTCTACTACAATGTTAAGGAAACCTCCTTCCTCCCTTCTACTCCCTCAGAGTGCTCCCAGACTTCCCTAATACAGAGAACAAATGTCCTATCTAAAAGACTCCCTAAACTAAGCTTCAATTCCCCTTTATTTGCCTATCTTCTCTAGCTTAAAAACAAGCTGCTTTCTACTCTCACAAACAGAATGGCATGCTGTGAGAGCATGATACCCTTTTATATGGCTGTAGAAAAGTAGAGAAAATGTTCATGTGATGTGAAAACATTTTTCTTCCTGTTGATTTCAATGCAATAAGCTAGATGAAAAAAGTGTCCAAACTGCACTCTTCACAGGAAATTATTTACCAAGCGGGAAGTGCCATTTTCCATCAATTATGGTCTGAGGTTAATGTTTTCACCCATCCCTAGTCTTGTCTTCTGAGATGACCTTGAGATGGGCTGGGTTTAGGAGAGCAAAGCTGATAACTCTGTGGATGAACGTTTTGCAGATTTCTGAAACATCTCTCCTTCTGGAGGACACCAAAACTGAAAATTCCTATAAAATGAAGAGTTCTGAGTTTCTCTATTCCGGTTGCTTTATTTAGTAATTAACCATTAAAATTCTTTATTAATTAATAAACTGTGAAGAAGTATAAAACTGTTGCAGACATTGAGATTGCTTTAGCTCCACCCACAATTAAGAATGTGGATGTGGCCAACACAGCTCAAAAATATGGAGCTCTAGGCAGTTGCCTACTCTGCCTGTTGGGAAATCTGGCCCTGAGTTCCTCACTGTAAGTCTCACATTTGTCAGTGCAGTGTTCCATGTCCATGATCCATTCTGTGTGTGACTTGATCTCTGAATCGAGTCCAGCTTTTTAGCAAAAGTAGAGCTAGTAAAGCAGAGACTGCGTTGGAGGTTGCTTGTTGGAGATTTCTAGGGGAAAATCAAGTTGTTCTATGTTAGAGGATTAAGATTCTTTTGTCTTTTTTTCTTTGATCTGGGTTTGGCTGCCTATGTGTAAAAGGAAGTAAAGCAACAGAGGTATGTAGAGGAGACTGAGGTATGTAAGTTACATGTTCAGACAGGAACAAAGGTGAATCATGAGGACTGGGGGTACTGGGGGACATCATAAGAACATGTGTGTATTAGGCATCAGGGATAATGGTACAGGATGTAAGTGTTCACACTTACCTTTAACAGGGAACCGGCTGCCCTAGTGCTCCGTTCAGCAGCCGTTCCCCTTTGGCGTTCCGGATGCTGTTACTGGGCTGAGCGTGTGGGCTTCTGCCGCATTGCTTTGGCTCCCTCTGCTGGCTGGCTGAGTCAGGCGAGCGTCACTGGGGATTCCATAGTGATGTATGCGGCTCTTAAAGAGAGAGTGCTCCACCTTCCAGTAGTGGAACTTAGAGTATTTAAACTGTCTGGACACTAACTCATTTGCCATTTCATGGTGTCCAGTGCAGTTGGCTTGTGCTTGTGCTTTTCTTGGTTCGTATGACTACCCGTTCTGGTGCCAGCCTTTGGTTTGTCTGACTACCCGCTCTGTGTATGACCCCGGCTTGGCTGACATTCCTTCTGGTGTGGACCTGCGGCTCTGGTAGACTAACTCCTCTGTGTATGACCTTTGGCCTGGCTGACTATCCATCTTGGTACTGACCCGTGGCTCTGTCCGACTACCCACTCTGTGTATGACCCTGGCTAGTCTGATCCCTATCTGGTATGACCTGCAGCTCTGGTTTATGAATTTGCTCTGTGCGAGTTCCAGTTTGTCTGACTACCCACCTAGGTGCTACCTGGGGTTATCCACTGCGCACCCAGCATACCGGAGTTCAGGTGCGGACCTGTAGCGCAGTAGCCTTTCTCAGCAACCTTGTCTGTTCAGGTGCGGACCTGTAGCGTTGTAGCCTTTCTCAGGAACCTTGTCAGTACAGGTGTGGACCTGAGGTGGATTTTCTCCGGCCTGTCTTCTGGAGTTCAGCTCGGTACCTCCACAGCAGCACTATCCTTCCTGACACCTGCTATATTGCATTGTGTTCTTGCTGTTGCTGTTCATTCTGTATGTGTATATATTAATAAAGATTGTGTTACCTACAGTACTGGTCCATTTCTCGTTATTGAGTCTTGACACAGGAGCACTGCCCTACAATGCAACATCTGCCCTCATACTGGCAGAAGTCATATCATATGTCATGAATGAGGAGGTAAGATAGCCCCCAGTTTAATCTCTGGAGACAATGATTATGTATAGAACAGGATGTCGGAATGCTGAGGAAGTGTTGGCTGTATAGTATGACAGGGACCTCTGTTTTGAGACAAGGTAAGTATGCCTTTAAGTGTTTTCACTGGGTATGCTGTATATGTCTTCTTGTCATGTCATCAAAGTTCTCCTCCAGTTGAAGGAATGTCCTGCATCCTGAGGTGTGAAGATGATGTTCTAAGCTTGGTGTAGCGGTGTGTGGTGAATATAGGGTTAGTCTCCTCTCAATAAAGGAGTGTTGGCCCACTGTTGGGCCTTGGGGGGGTCTTAAACATGATGCAATACTTTTGGCTAGGTCAATACATTTAGTCCCTGGCTTTGCTTCGTGGCCGTAATTCATTAAATAAGGCCTAGAGGAAACAGAAAGGGATTGAAATGATTCCCCTCCAAATGCTAATTAAACAATGCTGGATGTAGCTTCCTTTAGTGTCCAGGGAATGAGGATGGTACCCAATCGAGAAGTTGTCTACAGAAGCAGCAGAAAGAGTGTTCTTTTAGCTTGGAGGTAGCCACACTGTCTCATATTTTATTATTTTCACAAAAGCAAACACTGCTCTCTTGCAGACCATATTTAATGAAGCCCACACTTTTAAGCTAAAGTCATGATCCAACTGATTGTTTCTCAATGTGCTTGAGACTTTTCTACCTTGCAAAGTGCTGGTTCAGAAATATGCTCAGGGAATGAACAAATGAGATTCTGCTATAAAACTAGCACAGTAACAAATTTCTCCATGCTGAGCCTATGTTAATCTATGCACTATTCTAATGCTATTGCACCTTAAAGTTGCAGAGAAAATTATTGAAATATTCTTCCTTTTTCTTGAGCATTCTATTGGGGTGTTGTTTTGTTTTTCTCACAGTATGTGCACTGGTATTTATTAAAGCAAACATCCATACCTTTAGGCTAAAGAATATAGCTTTAAAGTTAACATACACCTGTACATAATATGCAGGTGTAAATTATACCAAATATTTTGCGGAACAATTAAATAACCATGTATAACATGCACCCATGCTACCAGCCTAAGTCTCTTTCTTCCTCCATCCCCAGATCTCTCTCTCCCCCTCCCTCCATCTCACTTCCCACCTCAATGCATGAGACTTAATCTGGAGGCAGCTGGGAGAACAGTCTGGTGGGCAACATGAATTAAAACATGCAGCTCACTTCTATTTACTAATAGGGGTGTGTGAAAAGTGAGAACAATTTCCTGCTTGACTTTTTGCAAAAAACGGCAGATTTTTCGCTTTCTTCGCAAAGGTTTTCTCTTTTTCTCCATTGCAAAATTGTCCTCCTTTTTGCATATTCCAGCAAATTTTTCACCTATTTCAACAAATTATTCTCCTATTCTAACATGTTTTTCGTATAGTCTAACACATTTTTCACCTATTCAATTCATTTATCTCCTATTCTAACACATTTTACTCCTATTCCAACACATTGTTTCCTTTTCCAACATATTTTTTTCCTATGTTTAATATGGTGCTACATTTCCCAGCATAATATTACTTCTTCTGAGGGCTGTAGTGGAGAAATAAGTAGCGCGACGTCAAAGCTGTGAGTCCTACAGCAACATATGCCTTGAAAAATGTGTTAGCATGCAGAGTGCCTTTGTCCTTTACCCATAACTCTTACTTCCTACTTAAGCGGCACTGGCATATATTCATGATGATGTCAAGTGATTAAAAAAAAATAAAGTACAACCTACAATGTGGCAGATGTGTATGGTAGTGGTGGTGGGGGACTGGTGTGGTGTAATTGGTGGGACCTTGACAAACTGCATCCACCCCAGGAGGAGAGGGATCATCATCATTTATTACACATGCTGCAGCAACCATTGCTACAGTCAGTTTTTGCACTAACATTTTACTCCCACGCCCCCGCACTTCCTCCACCTTTCCCCCTCTCGCTTGTGCATTTGCTAGACATAACTCAACTACTGTGTGTGAATTTACTCTCTACAGTACACAACTGGCGGAGTGTGATGTCTTGCCTTGGCCCTCAACAAAATTATCAGTGTTGTCTGCTATATATCAAGTCTGCCTCAGTCACAGAGCTCACATCAGGCTCCCAGTCAGCTGTCTCATACATTTATTTGTTTAATTATTTATGGGTTTTATTTTTTTTTTATTTATTTTATTTTTTATAAGTTGTCCACCACATCCTATCACAATTAGTCCCAAAAAGATATATAACTAAAAAACAAAATCAACAACTTATTTCCCCAGACTTCCCCAGACAATAAAAGTAAAATCAGCAAGCAATTTGGACCCCAGCTGCCTGTGTCTTGCCAGTCAGTCACACCCAATGTTGGGATATTTAATGTCAACCTCCTTCCTCCCTTCTTCTCTTCATTGTGTCCCCAGACTCCCCAACTACAGAGAACAAATGTCCTGCCTAAATGACTCCCTAAAACTAAGCTTCAATTCCCCTTTATTTGTCTATCTTCTCTAGCTCAAAAACATGCTGCTCTCTCCTCTCACAAACACAGAATGGCTGCTGTGAGAGCCTGACAGCCTTTTATATGGCTGTAGCAGGTGAGGTGGAGAAATTTTTTTCTACCCATTGATTTCAATGCAATCAGCTAGGCGAAAAAAGCAAGGAAAAGTGGAAAAATTGCTGGAAATTTTTCACCAGTTGTAAAGTGCCATTTTTTGCCAGTTTCAGTTTGAGGTGGAAATTTTCTTCCATACCTATTTACTAATCTGTTTATGCCATGAATTCTCTTTTTTAAACCATTTGTGCAAAAGAACTGTAATGGGAGATTGCATGGGTTTTTGAATATCTGTCATTTCTCCGTTCTTGTACCTAAAAGGTACAGAGGAAATCACTGAAGCATTCATCATTTTTCTTGAGCATGCTATTAGGGAGGTGTTTAGTTTTCCTGTAAAATCTTGGGTATAATATTCACTTGCACATAATATTATTTTGGGTAAAAAATTAAGTAGACATGTATAATGCCCACCAATAATTCCATCCTATGCCTCTCCCTGACTATATCCCATAATGTCTCTCTCTTTCTCTCTATCATTCCCTCTCTCATTCCTCCCTATGTCTACCCACCTCAGTGCTTAAGACATAACCTGGAGGTAGCCAGGTGAGCTGTCTAGTGGGTGGCATGAATTAAAACATGCTTTTCACTTCTTTAGCTATGTTTCATGTCCAGGTCTTGGTCTCATCTGCAAATAGAAAGACAAATCTTGCCAGGAAATGAAATCAAAAAGGCTGGCAGCAAATCTAAACATGTTTCCTGCCAGTCAGATCTCCCAGTTACCTCCATATTTTATTTTATTGAGCATTGAGTTGGGTAGAGAGAGAGAGAGAGAGATGGGCGAAAGAGTGAAAGAGAGTGAGAAAGGGAAGGAGGATCAGAAAACAGAGGTGAAAAAGGGAAATGTTTGTATTATACCCAAAATATTATGATAAATGAAGAAAATGAGCTCTGCTGGTGACCCCATTGTCTGGATATGACAGTATGGACTTCATTAAATAACTGAGCCTCTCATTAACACACCTGTACTTGAGGGGAAAGATCCTAGAGAGATCACCTGTTAGGAATCCCTGAGGGTACAGTTGGGAACTGCTATTTTTGGTGTTACTGTCTATATGTGAATGCCATTTTCATATTCAGTTTATCTGCTACTCACAAGTTAACTTAATTCTAAACTTTGAAAACTTTACTGTTATAAGAGATAGTCATATAATTAATAATTTAAATAACTTCACTTTACATGTTAATTATATTCATATTACCATTTATATTTGCGTTCCTAAATGCCAAATTTTAATCTTTATTCCATCTGTGGAACATTTCAAATGAAGAGATGAACATTGCTCAGCTTTTATCTTGTCACTTTGTTCAATTAGCTTAAGAATTTCCATACAAGTAGGTAATTTTCAATGCAACTCAATAAGCTCTTGTATTAAGATTGAATGTTTTCATCTATAAGACATCATCATTTAACTCTGGAAACTTTATAACGTATATCTTTTAAAGAATCAGGAAGTTACATAAAATATTTCTGTTGTGTCAGGCTACAGACAGATATTTCTTGTAAAACTTTTGATATAGTATCACACTTTTCTAAAATAGGTTTTACAGAAAGACATTCATCTATACAGTATAACTCAAATGAATCAAGAGTTACTTTACAGAAAAGACATGAGATAGAAACATCCCAGGAAAAAAGCTAATAAAATACACATTATATATTTATAATTTAAAACTTTTTCCAACTTTATTCCTCTTGTAATAACTTGTACACTTCCCAATATAGAATATAAATTTGCAGTGGATCATGAAAACAGTAGTAGGGAACAGTTTTTAGAGCATGTCAGAGTTATTCGGAAAAATGATACATTCTTTTTCAGGATAGAATATAATAGGAAAAGTAATGTTAGTGAACAAAAGTCTAAGGCAAAATCGGGTGAATATGTATATATGAAATGTTTCTTAATGCTTAAATTTAGTATGCTTTTAACACTTAGAAACAGTTGTCATTGTGAAAAAAATGCTACCTGGTATACTCTTTGCTTAAATCAATCAGTGTCAGTTAATTCCTTAGGGCATACCAACAGGTCAGATATGCAGATTCCCAGGGTGAGTAATTAGTGGGACAGTCATTGTGGTTGAATTGCTTGAGCTTAGAGATATCCTGAAAAACTGAACTGTTGGTGTGTCCTGGAGACTGGAGTTGAGAACCACTGGCTTAAAAGAATTCTTGCTTGGAATATGGGTCTGTTGCTTAAACATATATCTGCTATTTTTCTGTTATGAGAAATGTTTATAAGTCAAGCCAACATTCCATATTAAAATAGATTAACGATTAGTAGAGGGTATATACTAATGTGACAACACACTGAAATAAGCACTGTGCTCAATTTTTGTGTGCTTTATTGGCCTCTCTCTTATGTACTAAGCTATATATGCTAGGAATTTTCCACATTATGCAGCCTGAGACAAATGAAGGGCAGTTAGTGTGCATGGACATTATGGGATGTTCTGTACCCCTACTCCTTATTTAATCCTTCAGTAATGCTTGACATGCCAGGACCATCACTGGAATCCATTCTTTAAGGATGGATGATAGTCCTAGCACATCAATACTTCTTGAATGTAGTGTGCATCAAGGCGCACTGTGATCAAGTTAAGAGGTTGCAGTCAGTCTCATCCTTTTCCTAGTGGTTTGCATATGTGATCTCTGCTACAGTGATCACAGGTGCTGGGAAGCCACATGACAAAGGAGCAGTCAGTTTCTGACTCCAGTAGTGCTCAAAGTACTCCCACAGGAGCACTCTGAGTAAAACAAACAATGAAGTGCCAAAACCATCATCGGTCCTTAAGTCAAACTCACTGATGACGGTCCTAGCACGGAATCGGTCCTTAAGGAGTTAAACAAACATTCTGTGAATTTATTACTGTGGAGCAATGTGATACATATATATAAAACATATAGTCTGATCACTTAAAAGAGGGTCAACAGGGAGGGAAAGAGGGACATAGGGATTTTGCCTCAGAGGGACAGTACCCCCCTGAAAAGGGACATTTGGGAGGTATGACTGAGAATTCATACCTTTTATTTAGTACCTATTAAAAGTGGAACAATTGAGTATAGGTTGAGAAAAACCTATAAAAAGTTGTGTTTTTTCATTCTTTTATTATTATCAAACAAAATGGTGGGTTATACATATAAAATTGCATCAAAAGAAAGCCCTGCATAAAAAAATGGTTTATCATTTGTGTGGGTGTACTAAATGAATTAGAGGGAAAATATTGTTGAACAAAGGCATACTAAAAAGACCACAATTGCTCTTGTCCTAAATTAATTTTCCTGTGCGTACTATAATGGTGATGTTCTTAGCCTGCTGGCAATTAACTCTTAATGATGGATGGCTGTGTGTTCCAGGTTGCACTAAAGCGAACATATGGACTTAAAGTCCAACTACATTATTTCTATGCCATAGTGTAAGTGCAGAAAAAGAGCTACACTGCCAGATTCAGACATTCTGTGCAATCATATGTCCAATTTCCTTTTGGTTTTGAGGTTTTAATGAGATTCATTTTGATTTTATGATGAATTAGGACTTCTGCCTTTCATTCAGTTATAACTTAAGTAAGTCAATGAGAGAAGCTGTAAACATAAAACAGGTTACACATGAGGCACAATGAAAGTAAAATCCTTTCAGATAAGGTAAGTATAATTCAGCATGGAACAATGGAGGTCTGAGATATGAAAATGGAAGAAGTTATACAATATTACAAAATACTTTTAACTTCATAATGTCCTCATCCATAATATTGGTTTCTTACAAAGGCAACATGCCTGGGATATTTGTTTGCAGTTTGAAATACCAACAGTTTTTAATAGCAATTCTGTTATCTTACGTTACCCTCACACATTTTTTTGTCGTCTATATATCTATATCAGCTATAGACTTAAAGGGATAGTAATGTTTCATAATAAAAGCAGCTCTAATTAATCATCATAGTATTTGGACTTTGGAGAGTGTTATTTCAATTCTGTCAGAGTTGTAGTTCAAGAGTAATTAAATTACAAAGTATCCCCCTCTCGCCCCTTTTACTGATGTAACACTGTTCAGCCAGAGCAGAAGGGAGGTGCCCGGGTAGACTGCAGAGAGGGACAATCTTCAATTAAGATAAGGGAAAAACCTGAAAAACTTGTCAAGGGGGGCAGGGCTTTCATTGTTCTCATAGGAAGAAGATTGTCCCCTGCTGTTATCTGTCTGATCTATGCACTGCATTCCACATCTGAGAAGAGATTGCTTACACTAGGTAAAAGGGGCGGGAGGGGAAACTTTGCTTGTGAATATCTCTCAAACCATAAAGGTTTGAGAGATAAGACTTATATTGTGCTTCATGTTTTTTTAATGCCTATAAAATAAAATAAAGATAAAATGAAGTATTACTATCCCTTTAAAGTGGGCTTTAAACATACTAAGCATGTTCTGATTTTACTTCAACCGTGTTCACTCGTTTGAATCAGGCATGCTACATTCCAATCATCTATAGAATTGAGAGGAATAGAATACATATTCTACTCAAAGTTTTTAGTTATCTAATCTGATTATGGGATTAACTCATATATGGCTAAAACAATGTACCAAGCTCAATTAGTGATATAGAATAACAATGGAATGTATGTCTCTTATATCGCTCATGGTAGATAATTAAGAGCATTTTATAAATGTATTTCTATTATGGACTGCATTTTTGCATCAAAACTAACAAATAGGGGTGGGTAAAAAGTGAGAATAATTTCCTGCATGACTTTTTGTGAAAAACTGATGATTTTTTCACAAAAGTTCTCTCCTTTTCTCCAATGCAAAATGTTCCATGTTTTCGCCTATTCCAGCAAATTATTTGCCTATTCCAACACATTTTTCTTGTATTCTAACACATTTTTCTCCTATTCAACACATTTGATCCTATTCCAACACATGTTTCCTATGGTGGAACATTTCCCAGTACAATATTCTTCTGATTGCTGTAGTGGAGAAATAAGTAGCTGAAAGTCAAAGGAATTTTTGAACAACATTCAGGATAGATAGCGCTAAAGACAGCCTTTTTAAGGAAAAACATATTATTAAAGGTTTACAGTAGTCAAGAAATGATGGTGACAAGATGAGAGAGTAAATGCTTATTTTAGGGGTCAACTCATCAAGTGGTGAATGACTAAATGAGCAAGGAAATCCTCTGATATATTTCTACATTTGTCATTTACCAAGTCATTAATGATAGGTCATGAATGACAAGATCATATCTTTTACTCATTTATTTTTCAGAGTGAGTGCCAAATAAATCTACCATTTGTATCTGCTATCCATAGAAAGCTATTGGAGTGGAGAATGTCTGCAAAGCTGACATGATCATTTAAAATACACACATATATATATATATATATATATATATATATATATATATACCTACAGAGTCATAGCCAAATATGTTCAACCCAGACAAGCCTGCCAGAATGTGTGACAAGGTTCTATAGGACCTTACCCTACCCAGGATGTAATCTCTTTTAGAGAGGCTCATTTCTAGTTGAGCATTTCCATATATTGCATTGCATTTGCAAATAACTCTTGGTCTTCCTAAAGGTTAACCCCTTCAGTGACAGGTGCTTGGGCCATTTCCTGTACCCTGTAGGCCAGACACATTTTCAGCAATTTTTCTATCCTTCTGTTTAGGCTTGATTTCCTCTGGGGATTTTTAGTTACATATGGAAAACTAAATATTGTTTTTTTCAGAACGAATTGAGCTTTCTCATTGATTTTTACATGAAGAGAATTTTGCATCATGCAAAAAGCCACGATGTCATAATGACAAAAAAGTGAAAATTTTGTTATTTTGCTAAAATCAAAAAGCCCTTGAAAAACCCTGTGTCCTCCGAGTAAAAAAATACCAAGTTTGTATAGTTTTACATACGTCCATGGCTAGCATAGAGCTATAATCACCAGGAGCGTAAAATGGCATTTTCAACTTTATGAACTAATATGCGCATTCTAGTGTTTTTGTGGTAAAGCTACCCTAAAATAGTGGAATAACTATACAAAACTATATATTTCTGTAAAGTAGACAACATGCTGCATCTAATCAGGGGTGACTCGCCTTCTTACCCCAAACCTGGTGTGCCCAAATGTTTCCAGAAATTGGCACTATAGGAAAAACACAGGTATTTTCTTACATTTTTGCCCCTTCAAATGTACTGAAATCTATGAAAACCATGGCATTTCCAACTCTATTCATTAGCTAGTACACTTAGAAGAAAAATGACACCTCATTGGTATGAGTTCACCTACCTCAGGAGGCGCTACAAGTACAAAACTACACCTATTGCAACCTCTAATTTTTCTAACATTTTCTCAAACATTACTTGTCTGTACAAAAATGGTTATAACAACTACAGAAGTGAAGAAAGGGTACACAAACCATACCATTCTGGAAAGAAGACACCTTTCTGCATCTAATGAGGGGTGACTTATGTTGTTATCCCAAGCCTGGTGTGCACAAATGCCTCCAGAGTTAACGCTAATGAGAAAAAAAGACATTTTCTTACATTTCTGTCCCTTCAAATGTACTGAAATCTGTGAAAGCCATGGCATTTCCAACTGTATTCATCAGCTAGGGCTCTTAGGAAACAATTACACCTCATTGGTATGAGTTCACCTACCTCAGGGGGCGCTACAAGTAAAAAACTACACCTATTGCAACCTCTAATTTTTCTAACATTTTCTCAATCATTACTTGTCTGCACAAAAATGGTTATAACAACTATAGAAGTGAAGAAAGGGTACACAAACCATACCATTTTGGAAAGAAGACACCCTGTCGCATCTAATGAGGAGTGACTTGCCTTGTTACCCCAATCTTGGTGTGCACAAATGCCTTCAGAAGGTGGTATCCCTTCAAATGTAGTGAAATCTGTGAAAACCATGGCATTTCCAAATGTATTCATTAGCTAGTGCACTTAGGAGAAAAATGGAACTCCATTGGTATGAGTTGACATACCATAGGGGTGTCAGAAGCACATAACAACACCTACCTGTTTTCTTCTTTGGAAATGGCTGCTTGTACTAAAATATTCATAACTTTTAGATACATGAAGGAAAGCTATAAAATGTATACCATTTTGGAAAGTAGACATTCACCCACATAAAATGAAGGGTCACTTGCTGTTTTATCCTCGGGCTGAAGTGCACAATTATTTCCAAAAGGTGGCACTATTGGAAAAAATACATGTTTTTTTACATTTCCACCACTTCAAAGATACTAAAATCTTTGAAAACCATAACATTTCCTACTGTATTCAGTACCTTCTACCAACATGAGAAAAATGTTACCCCATTTGTGTGGGATAACATACAATATGTGGATGCTAGGAACACTTACCTAAACATCACACTTTTGTTTTTGAAATTATCTGCCTGCACGAAAAGTATCATAACAGTTAGAGATATGCAGAAAAGGTAGAGAAACCATATCATTTTGGAAAGAAGATAACCTTCCCCATCTAATGAGGGTTGACTTGCCTTTTTACACCAAACCTGGTGTGCACAAATTCCTCCAGAAGGTGGTGCTAATGAAAAAAAGGCATTTTCTTACATTTCTGCCCCTTGAAATGTATTGAAATCTGTGAAAACCATAGAATTTTCAACTGTATTCATTAGCTAGTGCTCTTAGGAGTCAGATTACACCCCATTGGTATGAGTTGACATACTTTAGGCAGTGCTAGAAGCACAAGATTACACCTACTACAACATCTGATTTTTCTAACATTTTCTCAAACAGGACTTGCCTGTACAAAATGGTTATAACAGCTACAAAAGTGAAGAAAGGGTAGACAACCCATACCTTTTTGGAAAGAAGATAACCTGCCGCATCGAATGAGGGGTCATTTGCCTTTTTACCTATTTTAGCTATTTCCAGAATTTAGTGCTATAGAAAAAAAAACATTTTTTTTTTTATACATCAGTCACTTCAAAGATACTAAAATGGTTCAACGCCATGGGATTTCCTAGGAGGACCTCTTGCCAGCCTAAGAAAAATGGTACCCCACTGCTGTGGGTTGACATACCAATTTGGGTGACAGGATCGTGGCTACCAGTGGAACAGGGATGTGAAAGCAAACAGTGTATGTGTGATTTTATGGCTAACAGCTGAAAGTAGCTAGTGCGTCAGACGGTGTACGTGAGGACCTATGACTACCAGTGTAACTAAGTGTGTGTGTGTGGGGGTGAGGTGTTAGACAGTGTATGTGGGTATGTCTACTAGTGGGGAGCGGACCAAGGATGGTGGGGGGGGGGCGGTGTCCGATAGTGTATATGGGGGATCTGTGACTACCGGTGTGCACTGTAAGTCCCCCTCATACAAAGTTTGATTCCCAGTCTGAATCTAGTGTATTCTGGTACTTTGAGTCCACTAATAGGCCGTGGAAACAGCCTGGGGAATGGGACTGCCAGTGGGCTGTGAAACCAGGCAGGGGGATAGGGTACGTGGGGGTGGGGTGATTGGAGGCATTTTTGTGCATGCCACACGGGTGCCCAATGCACTGGAAAGCAATGCATTGGACCCCCTGTTGCACACAAAGAGTTTTTTTTTTATATATATATTGTTTATTCATACCTCGTTGGGGAGGCGGTATCAGGAACACTCCTGGTGCCCCCCCATCAAGGTCTAAAAAAATAAATAAAATGAAAATAAAAAAAAGTGTGTGTCACAGGGGGTCCAACGCATTGCAAAGCACTGCACTGGACCCCCCTCCGTGGTATGTGCAGTTTTTTGGGGCTTTTTCCGGCCAATATTTTTGTGTAAACATTTTTGGGTTCACCGGAATCCCACAATGAGGTCTGAATAAAAAAACAGGGAAAATATAAATAATCCTTTGTGTGCCACAGGGGTGTCCAGTGCATTGCAAAGATGTCCAAGAAGGCTGAAATGGATGTATGTGGCTGGAGCTGGCTGCTTATCTTGTTCAGAGACTTACTGCCTGGATCTTTGTGGATGGGCTGTCATTAGGGAAGGATTGGTGGGATGTACTTCAGGATATTTCACTTCTGTGTATGACCTTTGTGAGCAAAAATAGGTTTCACACTGGGCAGAATACCAGTTCTACAGAGAGTGGTCTATACCTTACCAGGCTCATTTCTAGTTGTGCATCTGGAGCCTAGCAAACAAACAGCAACCAGGAGGAGAGTATCAAAGTATCATATCAGTATAAATTGTTTCATATTGAGATGGAATACTCACACGGAACTGTGGTTGATCTGTCTCCTATTAGGTATACCGGTCTCAAGATTCATGGGGAATAAAGATGCCATTTCTCCCCACAAAGGAACCACACTGAAATGCATCAACCAAAATGTAGAAGTGCTCATAAGAATAGTATACTGCAGACCATGATTTAAAGTATATAAGTTTATTAAAAACAATAAAAAAAACGCAACATGTTTCCTGGTGTATGCGGACCACTGTTTCAGGAGGAATATACAATAAACAAACCCTGGAGACTAGGATAATTATTGTTAAATACACTTACATGTTCTTTTGGTCCACTCATGGGAGACGTGCAGAGACGTTTGTCTTCTTATAATTATACATGCATGGAAGAATACTATATTACCATTATTTAAAGGCCACTGTACAAAACTGATTTGAAAACATCTATTTATAAATATTCAGTTAAAAGTCTAAGTGTGAAACATTCATTAAAACTAATGAAATATTAGTAATTAGAGTGTCTGTTTTCCTTTGCTGTTTAAGGAAGGGAAAATGTCATTTTATAAACATCATTGAGACATATGTAGCCAATTAACTAGCTCAAACTTCCTACATTTTTCCGCTCATGAAAGCTATTTCACTCATTTGCCTAGAACTAAATTGTTTACTGTAGTTGTTGCATTTGAAAACTCAAGCTTTTTTAAAGAAATAAATGTATAAAAGGACCACTGACCATATAAATGTATATTTTAGGGGAGACCGGACTATAGTGATATTATTTGATATGATTACATGCAGTAGAATAATTCTTGCAAACTATAACACTAGAGAAAAAATATTTATGGAGTTCAAAAGTACACATAAAGTTATATTTTTCCATGAATTTTAGAATTATTATAGTACAAAATTAAGTGCAACCTGATTTGAGTATTGTATTGAGAAAGAGCTATTAGTATTCATTTCTTCAAAATCTGGTGTGACATCAAGGGCCAAATTTAAATTCCAAGTGTCATTAGCTCCACCCATGGTCAGACCCCAGTTCCTCACATAGGCCCTCCACCGTCCTGTCAACTCTTTCCTGGCACAGAAAATAACCTTGGAATTTAACATGCAAGGGCAGCAAAAAA
Organism: Rhinophrynus dorsalis; assembly: GCA_037306005.1. Lineage (NCBI taxonomy): Eukaryota > Metazoa > Chordata > Amphibia > Anura > Rhinophrynidae > Rhinophrynus > Rhinophrynus dorsalis. Next base: position 119,820,388 of record CM074723.1, on the reverse strand, counting down.
AAAAAAAAAAAAAGCGTTATCCCCTTAGTTGCTACAGAGATCTTCAACACATTGATGAGCAATGTATTTGAGATCTCTACTATCCAATGGGTTAAATAATAGCCTGTAAAGGGGTGTAAAATTAATTTTTTAATATTGAGTTTGCTCTTGTCACACCTACAAATCATCAAGTGGGTGTGGCCAGCACAGCTGAGGTATGCTTCACTGCCTTTTTTGGAAATTCATGCCTAGTGACATTGCAACACACATCTAATTTACACAAAACTATTATTTCGCTGTTGTTGCTTAAAGGGATGTATTTTCACAAGAAAAGTGTTAGAAGTTGCTTGGGAAAAACATCTGATCCTAAGGGAAAAAATAAAAAATAACGGGTGCAAAATTTGCACCCATTGGACATAACGTAAACCTAGTAGAATTTGGTACTATTCCAGTTGTGGCTTCACCATATTTGAAGGTCCACACTTTTCATGGTGAAAAACCTGCACCATAAAAAAAGAGGCACAGAGTCCCTAACACGCAATGAAACCCACTGGTATGTTTGGAAAACTGGTTTCCAATACATACTTGTGGTTGAAAAAAAATATTAACCCTATGAGTGCCAGTGGGGTATGCAATGCATTGTACAGTGTTGCATACCCCACTGGCACTCATAGGGTTAATCCATAAAGAGTTAACACATGTCCCAACAAATAAAAACTTAACAGTAATCCTGATGTCCAGAGGAGTCCTGGCCATCTTCTTCTGTCTTCTCTTCTTCCTCTCTTCTTTCTTCTTTTCTTTCACTTCAATTTTGCTGAAAAAAAAATCAGTTAGTTCTGTATTGTAATAAAAAAATAAAGCCCACCCAAAGATGCTACATTTAACCCTTTGCATGCCAGAGGGGTACTCCTCAGGTTTTCAAATGGTTAAAAATAGGTGGCATCTTTTAGTTTCTGATTAAAAGTAAAATGTTTTATTAACCTGTCCCCCCTTTGCTTCGTCCATTGCTGTCTCCACTGTCCAAGTCAGACTGCAGAATTTTGAGCCGAGGCTGGCTTTTATATGTCAGTCTTGGTTCAAATTAATTGGTAGCCACCAACTTGCTGGGATGTGCACTTCATCCTCCCACTAGAAGCTGATTGGCTGGGAGGCACGGTCAATGAGAGTTGGCATTTTTCCTTTGATGTTCCAACAATTTGTGCTTTTTTTACACAATTCACACCAATTCTCGCTCTGTGTACCTCACCAGCTATAGAATAGCTGAGGTACATATGTGGGTTTACCAGTCGGTCTTTTTTTTTTTTATTGCTGTCAGTTTTACCAGTGGTAATAGTATCAAGCCCTAAGACTGCTACAGCCTCTTAAGTAGCCAGAGCTGTAATCCTCATAAATCTTAACCATAACTGAATCTGCAGAACCATCTGATTGTTCAGAGGTTGGACAGTTTTCAACAATGGCTCATTTAGTTCACTGTGTCATTTTATACTATTTCATTATATAGTTATTTTATGTATGATAGGTCAAGTATATCCAATTTTCATCTTAGGAAATGTTGTTCAAATTGTGTTTTTTTCCTCATTTAGTGTGTATTTTTTTTTCAGGTCCCACATATTTTAATGCATTTCACACTGTCATTTCTGAAATTAAGCCAACGCAGTGACTTCCTAAGACAAAATAGCATGAATGCAATATATCCCTTTGAGCAAGAAGATTCAAATGGAGATTCAAAAACTATAAATAAAATCTGAAAAAAAAGAAGAAGTTCAAACTGAAAATAAAGTATGACAAATCCTAAAAGCTTCTACAAGTTTATAAATAACAATCTCTTCAGGTTAAGAAGTTAAAGTGATAGTAAACCTTAATATTTACAATGATATCCTTCAGCATGTATCCTACTGAGTAAAACAAAGGAACTCCCACTGTTAAGAGATATTTTCTTCAAATGCTATTGCATCTCAGTCTTATGTTTAACCTGGTGCAGTACTTTCATGATGTGAAATTTTACAGTGACAACGCATTTGTGGTCAACTAACCATAGTTTTCTATATACTGTTCACATACTACTTTAGAAACTTCACCACTATACAATTTTCAGGTCCAAAAGTACTGCACCCAAAACCTTCACGTTTAAGCTACATTAACTTTTGAGTAAAACCTCTCAAAACCTGCAATATATATTTTTCACTATATTAAGCATCATTACCCATCTAATTTTAGGTGAATGGATGGTTCATGTTGGCAATAGCAATGTGTTAATAATTGATGTCTTCATTACCTTATCAATCTTACTCTTACAAAATTACTGTTTGTCTTCAAACAGGGTGATGTCACATCTTGAACTCAAGGTATAAGAAAAGGTTAGTTTTTTTATTAAGCTTTGTTTACTCTATAGGAAAAGTCCTACAACATATTCTTTCATATTTAGGTTACACTACCCATTTCAGAGGGTTATTGAAACCTTTAAAATTGAGACAAGTGAACGGATTAGTGAGGGTAAGGTTATGGCTGAGAAGAGAAAGGCAGGTGATCCAAGTTGCTTTCTGAGCTGGCCATTCTCTATGATAGGGGATCCTATGGGAGTGGGAAGGTAAAAAGGAGATTTACCCAAAATAGCCCCAAATCTTGTTTGAATAAGAAGAAACAGACAGGTGAACCAAGGTCCTTCCTGAGCTGGCAGAGCCTCTGTCACTGACATATATACATTGAACACTGACACCCAAGAGACATACAAGTACAACTGACACTGGCTTCTACAACAGCCAGAAGAGGGGCCAGCATACTAACTAACAGCAATCCTCATCTTGCACTGTAAAACACTGCAATGGCATTGGGAGAGAGAGAGAGAGAGAGAGAGAGAGAGAGAGAGAGAGAAAGTAGCTCTTGACATTAGCTATGGCAAAGAGGAGGAAGCAGCAGTTGCACTTGCAGGGAGTGTTTTTCATAAACAGTGACAGATAGGGACAGTTAATAAAAAAAATACAAAATTAAAATATTTTAGCTGATCGGTGATTGAGACAGGGACTGTGACATGAACTTTGACTGAACTTGACCATGACAGATACTAAAAGAGACAGAGGCTTATTGTATGTGATAAAGTATTTTATACAGGTCAATACAACACACCTAAACAGTTCTGTTGTGTACTTTACAGTTAAAATACACACTACATTGATAATGTTCAGTAAAGGTACTATGGGCAGGGGCATGGGAAAGGAGCAGTACAGAGAAATGTTAGTAAAGTGGTAGCCAAGGACTGACTGCATTAATTCTTGCTGCAACATGCACAATAAATGGCAGTGATCCTTCTCCTGATGATGCTGTTTGACATAAAAAGTTCCACCACCACCAGTATTATTAATAGACTATTTAAAAACACTGTAGATGTAGCAATGTCGAAGATAATATCCAAGATTAACCTCTAACAGGAGAACCCATTAGGATGGATATCTTCACATAAATAGATAAAATAAAATTTGAAAACTTTACACTACATTAGGTATTGACACGCTACTCCACAGTAACAAATTGATTAAAATAATCAATCCCGCATATTTGTGCAAAAATATATATAATTTATTTAAGTAAAATATACTATATATAAAGTGATATAAATGAGTGACCAGCAATCACAATAGATATACAGTAACTCAAACCACAATTATCACAATTAGCATTACCAGCAATTAAAGGGTGAACCACACATAGGTATATTCAGAGGTATTAGATACTTGAACTCAGCAGAATAGAAAAGGATAATTGATCCTATAATTAATTAAAATACAGTTGGCAGCAGCATATATGGATATCTCTGCCCCAGAAACTGTATAAACTATGCTAATTGAGGTTTAAGGTAGGGTGTCAGGTGAACAAGATTTAATATTAAGCCAGGTCCTCTGACAATTTCCTTATACCATATGCACTAACAAAATTTAGAGAAATGAACTGGAATAAAATCCCAGATTTAGATCACTATAACTTAATTTTCTACCGATTTCAAATATTGCATGCCTTCTGAATAAAACATATAAATTGAATTTAATATAGACAATAATAGATTATACCAAGAATATGCTTAGAATCAAATCCAATAATATATGTCTAGACAGTATACCAAACTTCATGCAACATATATCACAAACATGACCACAGCAATCCCATGTAAAACCTATAGGGTACTCCAAGGGTTAATCACTTATTACTATAGTATGCCAGTGCCACACCCAAGATGGTGTCTTCCTTTGTCTAGTGAGAGGTTTAAATAAACCTCCCACTGTACAAAAGTTTAAGCCCAAAAACATAAGCAAAGAAATCCAAAGAAACACCTCAAAATAAATAGACAAATAGCAGTTGAAGGGTTAATAAACAAATTCAAAGAATTCCACCAGATCATTTATAAACAAGGATATATAAATCTCACTGCTATCAACTATTTTACATTTATCTGGCAAAATATAACAATTTACCAATTAATTAATTACTTCTGCTTAATTCAGAATTACTACAGCCAATATAGCTTATTATAATTGGTCACAATTGGGTGGCCAGTCCGATTAAGACAAATTATAACAGAAAATTATGTTTCTTCAAATATAGAAGAAATATATATTTTATTCTGAATTTTGTAGAATTAAAATAAGGAAAGATATATTTACCAGTCCAATAAGTGTTTCTTAGTATCTCTTTAACAGCCAGCCAGGTATTCTTCCGGAAACAGAACAGGAAATCAAAAGACCAGCCTTATCCTAGATCTGAATATTTATAATGTAAAATTACTCTTATCAGCAAACTCTGCCAATCCCCTCTGATTGGATAAAGAGCAATCTCATTATGCTGTGACATCACCAGTAGTGGTAGTACAATATTGTCTGTACTTGCAACTAGCTCTAGTGCTGTTGAGGAAGCAGCAATGCCTCAACAAGACCCCACCACTTCAGGTTCATCTGCTTAGTTGGCACATTTTTCCTGTACTTCATCTAAAATCATGGCTGTGGTAGAATATTATTAATTCTCTTGAGAGTAGCAAGAACTGTGCCTTATCATCAGAAGCTAGAATATGCACAGTGTTTGGAAATATTGTGAAATAGAGGAAGGACTGAGAAGAATCACAATGGACACATTTGCTCACATACTAAGCAATAGGCAGTTGTACAATTGCGTCCACCATCCTGACGTTTAAGTCCGCAATGTTAAACATCCCCAAGAAATTAGGTACTGTTCTCATTATGGCCTTTGTCTGCTCCATTTAAGACAAGTGATGACAAAAAAACACTTAAAATAACGAATCCTCCTTGTCACCAGCTGGTATTTTCAGAGGGATGGAATGTTTTCAGGTGCTCCCTGGGGAGGAACAAGAGGCAAAGTGACAGTGGCACTCAATTTCTTTTGGAATTTGGGTTTTACATACAACATAAGGAATATAAGTGGTTATAAAAAAAATTTCAGAAAAGGGTCATGATAAAGAACTGTTAGAATCTGCATTAGAGAAAATCAAGGCAATAACTAGAACTTATGTGTTACAGCACAAAGATAAAATAACTGTGGCTACAAACCACCAGACCATAGGGGTGGACGAAAAGTGTGACAAATTTCCCTCATGACTTTTTGCGAAAGTGTGCCGATTTTTTGCTTTTCCCGCGAAAAAATTTGCCTTTACCCTATGCAAAAATGTCCTCCTTTTTGCCTATTTTAACAAATTTTCTGCTTATTTTAAAAAATTTTTCACCTATTTTAACACATTTTAGCCTATATTTCCAATAGGTACTACATTTTTCACTGTAATATTACTTATTGTGAGGGCTGAAGTTTAGAAATAAGTGGCTGAAAGTCAATGTTGTGAGTCCTACTGCAAAATATCGCTTGAAAAATGTGATAGCATGCAGAATGCATTTGTCCTTTGCCCACAGCACTTTCTTGCTTAAGTGACACTGGCACATATTCATGATGGTATCAAGTAATAAAAAAAATAAAAAATAAAGTACAACCTACAATGTGGCAGATATGTATTGTAGTGGTGGTGGCATGGTGTGATTTGTGTATGTATTTTTAACATTTTCCTACTCTATCCTCCTTCTCAGATTATTGACACACATTACTTATCGGTCATAGCAGCGGTTCCATCTGTCCTCCACATCCTCATCTGTGCTGCTGTTAATATATTTGTCCTGGCTTTGTCTGTCATGTGTAGTTACTGCTGCTGCTACTACTGGAGCTAGATGTTGATATAATTCTACTGCCACTACTACTAGGTGTCAAAGGTGCAGCAATTACAGCAGTAGCACCAGAGGTACTCGTCATATCTAACACTGTGGATGTTAACCTGTGTTGCTGTTGCTGGGAACTCAAAACAGGTGTGTGTGGCTGAGTGGGACTTGGACTTTGAAGAGGCATGATGCCGATGATAACTGATTGGGTGACTGTGTGCTTTTTGACATTTGTGCATGTCCAGGATAAAACTTTACAATTGCTTTCTCAAACAGTTTATAGACAGTCACAATGCTCCTTAAAAGTGGTAGAAGATTCAGCCTTTGACTTTCTGCTAATCTTATAGCCCTGTCACCATCCTCACTCTCAACTTCATCTGTATCTGAACAAGAGAAGGATGCTGGAGGGATATATTCTAGATCTGCATCATCATCAGTCATCACTAGGTCATCCTCAGCAGCATCACCTGACAATTCTTGCCCACTACCCTTATTTTCCTCTAAGCTTTTGGAGGTCTCAAACAATTTATTTTTACTTTTACTGTAACAAAGTTCCCTACTTCTTTGAGAATGGGTGTTTTGGTGCTTATTTGTCTCACTATCTGCTATTATGCTATTGCCAGCATCATCAAAACTTGAATGCAACTTGTTGTCATCTTCAGTGTTCTTCTTATATGGTTCTTTATTTCTACTGGCCCTGCTGGTGCAGGAACTAGTTTTGCTGGGACTGCATCCTTCCTTGGAGTAGAGGGATCATCATCATTGTTTGCACACACTGCAAGAACCATTGCTGCAGTCAGTTTTTGAACTACTACTTTACTCTCATGTCCCTGCACTGCTCCACCTCTCCCCCTTCCCTTTGTGCATTTGCTGGATATTATGCAACTAAACTGTTTTTTTTACTGTGCGGTACACAACACAACTGATGCAGCTGTATGATGCCTTGCCTAAGCCCAGTCAGCTGTCACTGTCACCTAAGATATTTTGTTTTGTATTCTATTTTATTTATTTTTTTATCTTCTTTTTTTTTTTTTTTAAGTTGTCCACCCTGTTGTCTTATCACAGTCTGTCCAAAAAAACTATAACTGAAAAACAAAATCAACAACGTCTTTCCCCAGACTTCCCCTCCCAGCACAGAGATAATAACAGCAATATCAGCAAACAAATAGGTCCCTAGCTGCCTGTGTCTTGCCAGTCAGTCACATGGAATTTTGGAGTATTTGGGGGTCAACCTCCTTCCTCCCTTCTTATCACCTAGAGTGCCCCCAGACTCCCCTAATACAGAGAACACATATCCTACCTAAATGACTCCCTAAACTAAGCTTCAGTTCCCCTTTATTTGCCTATCTCCTCTAGATCAAAAACATGCTGCTCTCTCCTCTCACAAAAGCAGAATGGCTGCTGTGAGAGCCTGACAGCCATATATATGGCTGTAGAAAACTTTTGTGTGGTGGAGAAATAGTTTTCTTTCCATTGATTTCAATAAGTGGAAAAGGGGGCAAAAAGAAGAATGGCACTTTTCGCGGGAAATTATTCACAAAGCGGAAAGTGCCATTATTCGCTAATTTCAGTTTGAGGCAAAAATTTTCGCCCATCCCTACTAGGTCCATTGTTTTGTGACTACTTACAATGCAAATGCTATAAAAATAAGACTGATTTTGAAAAAAGAATTGGTTCTAATGTAAGCCTGTAATATGAAATCAGAAGTGGGAGCCAAATTATGTTCAGATGGAAATAACAGGGAATGTGGTAGCTTCAAGTGATATTTCCTACAAAAAACCTAAAAAGTTAGTTAATATTTTCCTATCCTATTGACCATGTAAAAATATAAGACAAACTGGTGGTATATGTTCATAGTCATGCTAACTGTACAAACACTTTTACTTAATCAAAAACAGGTAAAACACATGAGCCCCAACAGGTTATTAATTGTGAAAATAGATGTGGTTTATTTACTAAATTATCTTGAAACTGCCAGCATGTAGGGTGAACAAAAAGGAAACTCACAAAAATAATCTCTGAGCACATAAGGTAACAAAGAAAAAGGATTGGAGACAGTGAGCTGATTGCTCAACCATTTTGGCAATCGGCACAGGTTCACAAGGCACATCCATGATAGGAGTGGGGGACAGACTTAGAGAAAGAGAAAGTGTTTGAACTTATGAACTGGGCAACTTATCTCCCATATGTCTAAATATACAGATAGACCAAGCTGGGCAGTTGTGTTGTGGTTTCTATCTTTTTATTTCCATTCTATATTCTTAAGGCATTTGGGATTTGTTTATTTTTATAGCATACATTTTTATAGCAATTATCTTTTTTAGTGATATTTTAACTAAAGGTATCTGGTATTTTCTAAAAAAAAAATAAGTGCACAGGGGGTTAAAAATGAATGTTTGGTCATGTATACACCCATCGAGAATGTATGCGAAAGTCTACATTTTTATTCATTATTTGAAGTACGAATTATAATTTTTACAGCACAAAAATTTTGTTTACTGTTTTTCATATATTGCTAGCATTTGTTGCAGAATACTTTATTCACATAAACGCTTAATAAAGCTATTATTTGCCCTATATTTGTCTTTGCACACTGTATACAGTATTTGCATTACATATATTGATGGATGTTCTTGACATGTAATCTTCTGTTTGACTGTGTGGAAAAAAAGTCCACCTGATATTTTTTTAAGAACTTGAACATACCTGTTTAGCTGAGTAGTCATCTGTTTGGGTAGAATTTTCATTCATATTCAGCAGGAAGAATGACCTATAACTATTGCAGTTTTCTGGATCCCAGTTCGTCTACTGTTATCCTGAATTTGAGCTTGTGCCATCTTCTCTGTGTATACGTTCTTATAAGACTCAGTCCACAAGGGCAGCTGACCTGTCAGACATTTAGGGTTTCACAAATGGAATATGGGAAAATGTCAAGTTATCCATTTGGGAAGAAAAAATCTCAGTACTACCTATGAACTTTATAGAATCATTTTAGGAGCCTTGTTGCTAGACAAAGATCTGGGAGTCCTTGTAAAGTACAAACTTGTAAACAGGGACCACTATCAAACAGCAACAGACAAAGCTAATAAAGTTATGTATTGCATAGAAAGGGGTATTGAAGCAAGAATGGATAACATTTTATCAATGTACAATGTACACTAAGAGGGGATCTTATTACATTTTATATGTATATGAAAGGTCAATACAAGGAACTCTTTGGTGAGTTGATGCTTATTGGAATAACATCCCTAAGAAATTATTGATCATCTTTCTCATGGTATAACTCACCATCCAGCACATGTAATGCCATCTGAGGTAAGCATACTGCTGAAAAAATGCTCTGTTGTGCATATTTTTGTCTCAAGTGTCAACTTCTTGTTTCTGATGAGGTCCCATATATAGCGTATATATATATATATATATATATATATATATATATATATATATACATATTATAAAAAGATGGGGCACCACCGTGGGACTTATCAAAAGACAATTTATTCAATGTCTTGAGAAAAGTCCAGGTTTTGGACCGAAACTTTGACTATTTGTATTGATCATTTACTCTAATACATTGTCTTTTGATAAGTCCCACGGGTGCTGCCCCATCTTTTTATATTTTATACATGCTGTTAAGGGATTGTGCACCTGGGTAGATATAACACTAATAGAGAGTGCTTGCACATTGGACTTGTATATATATAAGTATATATATATATATATGTATATATATATATATATATATATATATGTGTGTGTGTGTGTGTGTGTGTGTGTGTGTGTGTGTGTGTGTGTAGAGAGCGAGAGTGAGATGCTGTACAAATCCTGTATCAAATTTCTGCTATTACAATTTCAATATTACATTGTGTCTGCTTGATAAATATTCCATGTCACTGCCAGCAAGAAGGGATCAATTATGAGATGTCAGTAAATATTCATTGCGTATCACTGAAGTTTGATATGCAGTTCAGTGATAAGTGGATCTGTCACCTACCAGATTTCAGTCTCATTAAAGGAATCTACTTAAAATATTTCTTCCTTGGGATTTTTCTTAAAAATGCAGTGCATTCTTACAATGAAAATATTTACACTGCCAATTTTTTTCTGAGACATAAAATAAAGGTATGGTTATGAGATTACAGAGAAAATGTCTATTTCTTTGTGTTTGGAATTAAGATTGTTTTTGCAGCCAGGTGAAGCTTTTGCTATTGCTGCCTATGAGTAGAAAATACTCACTTTCCATAGATGTATATAGCAACAGTGACCCCTGGCAACAAAACATTTTGAAATCAGAAATACATCTAGTTAACTTTGTAATAACTTTTAGAAGAAGCATCTCAAAGCATTGGAAAACCCCTTCTTTTATTAAATACGAAAAACCCCACAACAAGATATTTTCATCATTACAATTTAATATCTCTTTAATGAGCGTAATTATTTTAGATATTTTTGGTTTAGTAAGTAGGGACCTTTGAACCTCAGCAGAGTGGAACAGTCTGACCTGTGTGGCACAGCATGCATAATGAATTACTCATCTGTTGTGAAATAAGCTTCCACTACAAAGGTCAAATAAATTAATGGAGAGGAATAGTTATGCAAATTCTGTAAAGACAAATGCTCTCATTGAAGTTAGGACAGGTGACAGTTTTACATTCAGATAGACTTCTGTTAGCTTTTTCTTGTTATTTATTCCAATCCTGAAGTACCAGGTGGCATTTCATAAATAAAGAAAAAGCTGGAGGGGGAGCTTTCTATTCAAACCAACAAAATTTAAAATTGCATAATGATGATTCTTGTACTCACAAATGACGATATCCCTGTTGTTAGATATACAACCGGTCAGTAGCAACAGAGGTATAAACCTGCCCCTGTACAGAATGGAACTTTATTGGACATTCTAGAAAATAAAGTGTACACAGGCTTATCTGTTGTAAAATGTAGCTGCCGCTTGCCAAGCAGTACAAACAAGAAGATACCATAGACAGTGAACAGTGAATCTAAATACAGCACCACCTACTGACTGAACAGTATATAACACTTAAACATTATACACAATAGTTGTTGTAATAGATTACAAATACGCAGTATTCCAACACCACCACTCAACAACTACTCCTTATATTAATCCCGTTTCAACAAATCTGTTTCTTGTGAGTGGATTTGTCATAGCATTAGCAATCATGTTATCAGTCTCACAGTATGTAAGCACAATCACGTTTTGTTCAACCAAATCATGAATGTAATGACGCCTGACATCAATATGATTGGTTCTAGAATTGATCTTCTCACTGTTTATAAGTTAAATGCATCCTTGATTGTCCTCATATAAGACTGTGGGGTGGGACATTGGCTTTCCAAGATCTTCAAGCAACTGACGCAACCAAACAACTTCTTGACTAGCATAGGCAGCAGAGATATATTCAGCTTCTGTAGAAGACAAAGCCACTGATATCTGCTTCTTGCTGGACCAGGATACAGGACTGTTTCCTAATTTAAACAAGTATCCACTTGTAGATTTGTGAGTATTGAGGTCACCCGCCCAATCAGATTCCACATATCCTATGACGTTCAAATCACCTGTTGCAGACAGTTTCAGACTCAAGTCTTTCATTTGTTTGAGATACCTCATGACTCTTTTTATTGAAGTCCATTGCCTTTGATGTGGTTCACTTATGCATCTACTGAGACGCAACATAGAAGCTGTGATGTTTGGACTTGTAGTGGTTGCAATATATAGTAGTGCCTCCACTGCTTGTCTGTAATGATCATTTGTAGGAAGAAGATCTCCTTCTTCTTCAAACTTAAGATATGCTGTGTCTATGGGAGTGCTCTCTTCTTTGGCTTTGGTCATGCCAAACTGCTGAAGAACTGCATCAGTTTTGGATTTCTGGTTCAACATAAAACTCCCGTCCTTCTCAAGCTGTATGTTTATTCCTAGATAATATGTCACATCTCCATGGTCTTTAGTCTGAAAGTGCTGGTTGAGCACTGTAGTCAACTTTGCAATTTACTCATTCCTTTTATGTGTGATAATCAAGTCATCCACATAGAGTAACATATACATATACTCAGAATCTACACACTTTGAATATACACATGGGTCAGCTTTGCTTCTTGTGAATCCTTCATCTAGCAGAACTTTGTTTATTTTTAAATTCCACGCTCGAGCTGATTACTTAAGTCCACATAAGGATTTTAGCAATTTGCACACAAGATGCTCTTCTCCATATTTCACATATCCTTCTGGCTGTGTCATATATATTTTCTCTTCAATATCGCCATTAAGAAATGCTGTTGAGATATCATGATGTTTCACAATCATATTCTGTACAGCCACCACTGACATCAGTGTTCTGAAAGTACTTTGTTTTGCAACTGGAGCAAAAGTAGCATCATAATCCTCACCATATTTTTGTGCGTACCCTTTTGCCACTAAACATGCTTTGTACCTACAAACTTTACCTTCAGAGTCACGTTTGGCTTTAAAGAACCATTTACATCCTATTGCACTTTTACCTTGAGGTAGCTCTGAAAGTGTCCATGTCTTGAGTTCACTAAGAGATGTCATCTCTTCATCAGCAGCTCTGATCCATTTTTGCTTCTCATTGATTAGCAGTCTTTACATCTAGTCCCATGAAGCTGGCTCTGGCTGTAATGCTACATGAGCCATATAAGACAGATTTTTGGCTGGAATACCTTTATTACTTCTGGTGGATTTCCTAACTGAAGTCACTTGTGGCTCAGTTTCTTCTTTTTCAGCATTTGGATTGTCTGCCTTAACTTCTATGTCTGTTTCACTTTGTTCCTTGTTTTCCTGTAGCTCTAGCATAGAGTTACTCTCAGTTGGAACTGTTTGTGTTAGTTCATGTAGCATTGAACACAGAGGATTCATCAACAATCACACTTCTGCTGACTGTTACCTTATTTGTATCTTGGTGTAGAATTCTGTATCTCTTTTTGGGACTCATTGTAACCCAAGAGTACACCTTCTTTTGCACAAGCATCCCATTTTGTGCGTTTTTCCTTTGGAATGTGCACGCAGGCTTTGCTTCCAAAAATGTTTATATGTCTCAAATCCGGTGCTTTGCCATTCCGCAGTTCATATGGGGTTTTCTCGGTTGCTTTGCCTGGCAGACAATTTTGGATATAGGACACTGTCAAAAATAATGTTCCTTCCACTCTCACACAGAGTATGATTCATTCTCTCTGCAACCCAATTTTGTTCTGGGTTGTATGGAACAGTAGTTTGGAACATAATTCTGTGCTTTCTGAGAGTAGCTTGTGTGATACCACTTGTATACTCAGTTCCATTGTCTGTATCCAATATACCTGGCATATTACCAAATTTGTTATTTACTTCAGCTAGATATTGTTCAAGTTTCTCTGGTACTTCATCTTTGTTGTGCAACAAGTACAGTTTAGTATACCTGGAGTAATCATCAATGAAAGTGAGGAGATACCTTTTCTTTCCTGGGGTCAAGGTTTTCATTGGAACACAAAGATCTGAATTAATTAAGTCTAGAGGCTTTTGAGCTCTGCTGTTGCTCTGCATTGGAAAAGCTTTTCTTGTCATTTTTCCTTTAATGCAGCTGGCACATTTCATCAGTTGATCACATGGACTCATTTTTATACCACTTTTACAGTCATTCTCAGCCATTTTCTTTATTGTGTCAGGATTTCTGTCGCCTGTGCTAAGTTTGGATGCAGTTTGAATGTTTCTTCTCTTTGGCAGTATTAACCATTTCACTGCAGTTCAGCTGATACAGTTCATTTGTGATTTTAACTTTTGCGAGTAAGCAGTCCCCTTTTGTGATGACACAACTGTCTCCTTGGAAGGTTACTACATTGCCTTGTTTTGTGAGCTTCTTTACTTACAAAAGATTACTTTCAAGAGGAGGCACAGAACATTCTTCATAAGTATCTTTCTGGTGACACTTTGGGAGATAGGACAGTAGAGAAAACCATCTCCTTTTCCTTCTGATTCTATTACTTGCCTATTAGCTGTGGTGATTTTTTTCTGTTTTGCTTTGATCAAGTTGAGTAAAGAATTTTCTGTCATTGGTCATGTGACTTGTACCTCCTGAATGAACACAACATGTATTCAAGGATGAGGTGCCACATTTGGATTGAAAAACATATTCAGTTTCATCTATTTCTTCCTTCACACTTTTGGCCTACTGCAATTTACCTTGTTTTTGCATTCTAGCTTTCCAAATTCTGCAATCTGCCTTTAAGTGACCTGATTTCTTTCACACAAAGCATTCACGTGTTTCTAACTACACATTGCTCTTTTTGTTTCTTTTTTCATCTTTAATATTTTGTGCTTATATTCATTCACAAGCTTGCCTTTAACATATTCCAATATCAGTTCATCATCTGGACGTGCATCAAGTGCTGTAACTAGTGTTTCATAACTTTCAGGTAAACCACTAAGTAACAGTGTTGCAGCATGAAAGTCTTTTATTTCTTCTCCTATGTTTCTCAGTCTTTCAGCCATTTCCAATATATGCCTTATATAATCTTGCATATCCTGGTTTTTCATCTGCTTGGTCTGGTATAACTTTCTAATTAAATACAGTTTATTACTAAGATTAGCTCTTTCATGCACCTTTTGTAGTTCTTCCCACATTTCTTTAGAAGTTTCACAATTGCATACATGTATTATTTGATCATTGTCTATGCAGAGGGAGATAGTGCTCTGAGCTTTAAGATCCTTTTCTATCCATTCATCTGTGGGATCTGCAGGTCCAGCTTCATTTCCACATTTCCACGTACCTTCTCTTATTAGCAGCATCTTCATCTTGAATTTCCAGGACTGATAGTTCTGGTTTGTCAGATTTGCAAATTAAAGTTTTGTTGAAGCTGTGTTACTTGCCATCTTTCTGCTTTTTCCTGTTGTAGTCTTTATCTGTTGCTGTATCTGGCACTTATTTACTGTAGCAGGCTTTACCTGGGCCCATAACCTATTGGAAATTCTATAAAGCTCTACAGAAAATAAAGTGTACAGAGGCTTATCTGTTGTAAAATGTAGCTGCAGCTTGCCATGCAGTTTTTATTAAAGACAAACAAGAAGATACCATAGACAGTAAACAGTAAATCTAAATACAGCACCACCTACTGACTGAACAGTATATAACACAAACATTATACACAATAGTTTTAATAGAATACAAATACACAGTATTCCAACAAACTTTTATAAATATGTCCTACTGTCAATTTGTTCTTTAAACATTTACTCATCATTAAATAAATTTTAATTGTAGTGGCTGATTGGAAGTCCAGAGTTAACCCTTGGAGTGGCTGTACAGGGGCAGGTTACCCCTGTTGCTACTGACCGGTTGTTTATCTAACAATCATGAGATCTTCAATTGCGAGTACAAGAATCATCATTACAAAATTTTAAATGTTGTTGGTTTGAATAGAAAGCGCCCCCTCCTGCTTTTTAATTTTTCCTGTGTTTCTTCCTTGAAGGTTATCTCCTGGGCAGCTGACCGAGAATATATCTGCGTGGTGGGCAGCAACATATCCCCTACTTGACTATTGAGCCACTAGATACATAAGTGTGGCAACTTCTAAATGTGAGTTGCTTACTTACTTCATTTTATATTATGGTACACAAAGACATATTGACCTATGAGCTCCTCCTCTACATTTCATAAATAACTCACTGATGGCCACAAAAAGCTAAAAGGAAATTACCCCTGCACTGCCAGGGATTCAATAATAAATATGGCTACATGTTTGCTAGATGTATTTCAAAACCCCATAAGACTGACTTGGAAAGAATTATTTAAGAGTTGACCGCTTACATATTTTGATATATTTAAGAGGTTAATATATTATTGCATTCTATGTTGTGGATCTGTAAATAATAATAGTGATTTTGTTCTTAATGTAGTCTCTAACAATAGAAAAACAGATGGTACAGTACCACATATTATTTAGTGTCATGTGATTTATGAGAAATCTCTAATGTCATTGGATCTACTCATGCATGGTAATGAATCACTGGCAGTTAACCATATTGTACAAATCTTGCTTCTGTTTATGCTTCTTTATATGATATTTAGTGCATCAAATACTCAGAAACATCTATTCAGTTTTGATTTTTTTCATACAAAAATTCTCTCATATGAATGTGATGTGTTTCCCTTAACCCCTGTGATGTTAGAGACATATTTCAATGCAATGTTTCTCTAGCATCCAAGCAACATGTTTTGGAGACAATTTCATCTATCCACTGTTCTGTAAATGTTGCCACTTTACCAGAGCCCCATGTTTTAATCAGAGTCGGAGTTCACATTTGACAGAGTAGGCAACTGTCTAGAGTACCGCATTTTAAGGAAAGACTCAGGTCTGATGGTCTCACCCACCAGTACAAATTCCTGGTTATGATGGCTTGTTTATTTACTAGATTACACATTAGTTTACTGAAAAAAATCAAAACATTGCATTAGGGACATCACTAACAGCCAAACAGTTCAGAGTTTTATTTTATTTTTTGAATGTTTTAATCTAAGAGCAATGTCAAGAGTTGGGGATTAGCTATTGGTGGGGCTAAGGGCACCTAAGATGCCATGCCTAGGAGAGCCTAAAATGTTAACCTGCTTCTAGTTTGAACACCTTAAAGACCAAAGATGGGCCCATCACAGTTCAACCGAACAAAAAACAAAAATGTGCCTTGGTCCTCCAGAGTGCAGCACCCCTGGACTGTGCAGTACTTAAGGGGTTAACATTTATTTTCAGTGCTTTTTTGAAAATAGTGGAAGTGAACACTTCTATAACAACTATGATCTCTCATACTCTTCCTTCTTCCCTACTACTTATTTTAGTACCCTGAGAAGGATGGCAGATTAGATACCTCTCTATAGTAAAAAAAAAATTAAAAGTGCCAGAGCATGAGAAAGTGACAGTTAGGAGAAGGACTGGGTGAAAATTTTCACCTCAAAATGAAATCGGCGAAAAATGGCACTTTCTGCAAAAAGTTTCCTGCGAAAAGTTTTGTTTTCCCACTTTTTTCGCCTAGCTCATTGTATTAAACACAATGGGTAGAACATTTTTTCTCCATCACATGAACATTTTCTCTAGTTTTCTACAACCAGATACAAGGGTGTCAGGCTCTCACAGCAGCCATTCTGTGTTTGTGAGAAGAGAGAGCAGCATGTTTTTGAGCTAGAGAAGATAGCTAAATAAAGGGGAATTGAAGCTTAGTTTAGGTAGGACATTTGTTCTCTGTAGTAGGGGAGTCTGGGGGCACAATGGGGGAGATGAAGGGAGGAAGGAGGTTGACCCAAAACACCCCAACATTTGGTGTGACTGACTGGTAAGACAGAAACAGCTGGGGTCCAAATTGCTTGCTGATTTTGCTTTTATTGTCTCTATGCTGGGGAAGTCTGTGGAAAGAAGCTGTTAATTTTGTTTTTTAGTTATATATATTTTTCAAGGGCTAACTGTGATAAGATAGGATGGACAACTTAAAAAAATAAAATAAAATAAAAAATATACATAAATAATTAAACAAATAAATATATTAGACAGCTGACTGGGAGCCTGATGTGAGCTCTGTGACTGAGGCAGACTCGATAGACAGCAGATGACATTGAGAATTTTGTTGAGGGTCAACGTAAGACATCACACTCCATCAGTTGTGTACTGTAGAAAGTAAAAACACACACAGTAGTTAAGTAATGTCTAACAAATGCACAAGTGGAAGGGGGAAAGGTGGAGCAGTGCAGGGACGTTGGAGTAAAGTGGTAGTACAAAAACTGACTGCAGCAATGGTTGCTGCAGCATGTGGATGCAGTTTGTCAAGGTCCTGCCAATCACACCACTCCAGTCTCCCCCCACCACTACCATACACATCTGCCACATTGTAGGTTGTACTTTATTTTTTTTAATCACTTTACATCATGATGAATAATATGTGCCAGTGTCACTTAAGCATGAAGTAAGTGTGGGCAAAGGACAAATGCACTCTGCATGCTATCACACTTTACAAGGTATATGTTGCTGTAGGACTCACAACTTTGACTTCCAGCTACTTATTTCTCCATTACAGCCCTCAGAAGAAGTAATATTGTGCTGGGAAATGTTGCACCATATGCAAATGTGTTGGAATAGGAAAAAAATGTGTTGAATAAGCGAAAATGTGTTAGAATAGGAGAATAATGTGTTAGAATAAGAGAAAATGTGTTGGACTAGGTGAAACATTTGCTGGAATAGGCGAAAAGGACAAAAAACTTTGCACTGGAGAAAAGGAAAAAATGTTCATGAAAAAATTAGAAAAATCATCAGTTTTTTGTAAAAAGTTATGTGGGAAATTTTTCTCACTTTTTGCCCACCCCTAGTTAGGAAGTAGCAGACCATACAATCTTAGTATTTTGCACTCAGTGCAACCAAGCAGTACTGTCTGACTTCCATAAACTGACATATAATGAAGTTAAATATTTAATAAACAATTATTTTAGACAATAATACGAGGGGGTGCTGATAAGTATTGAGCCTTACCCAGAAAAAATTGAGCTAGGAAGCTGTGAATTGCAGGATGTACTGGCCAATTTGTCTATATTCAATGGTGCAGAAATCAACGACCTATGATTTTAACTTATCTTTATTTGTAAGGTCCAAAGTGAAGATGGCAGCACCTCCAGAAAAGTTCACTCTGGCAGAGCATAGGACCAAAATCAAGTTCCTGTTTCTCCAAAAAAAAACATAGAGGAAAGCTCTCCAAAGGTGTCATCCTGTTGCATGACAACGCCTCATCACACCCTGCAGGTGACACAATGGCAAAACTGACCTCCTTAGGCTTTCAAGTGATGCCCCATCCACCCGACCTAGCTCCTTCTGACTATCATCTGTTCCCCAGTCTCAAAAAACACCTAAAAGGACAACGATTTGGGAGTGTTCTGGAGGCAACTAATGCTGCAAATGAGTGGTTACACCAGCAGTTGGAAGAATTTTATTTGCAGGGACTTAAGAAGCTGCAGGACAAATGACGCAAGTGCACTGACTTCCTGGGGGAATATGTAGAATAGTGTAACAGTTACAGCTTCCTAGCTCAATTTTTTCTGGGTAAGGCTCAATACTTATCAGCACCCCCTCGTAGCTAATACTACATACAGCTCTTTCAGTTGAACCTAAGTTGTCATTAGGTATTAGTTCAACTTTAAGGAAGGACTTAGGTTGCAGTCCCTTAAACAGCAGTCCGATATATAAATATGTGTATATTTTAATATGGCATAGTTAAGTTCAATCAGCACTTCTATGTTAAATACTGATTTTCAGATTTATTTATCTTTAGAATGAAGTGACACATTTAGTTGACATTCTGAAATGCAGATTGTAGTTTTTGCTCCAGTGGTATCATCTTAAAGATCTAATAACCCTCCACTTACCTTATTGTGAACAGACAACATCCTCAATCAGTTCTTGACGTCATGTCCATGGTGGCAAATATGACACTTGCTGGAAATTTGTTCAAACTAAAGTAGGCAAACTGCATAAGCCTACCTAACCAATTAAGGACAAGTCTGGTGTGTAACACATTGGGAAGAAATGCAGCGCACACCCCTTTGTTCCTTTTAGGCTTAAGATCAACATGTACAGTCAGTAGAGTTTTAGGTCCTGTGGTCTTGCTCGGGGCCATTATGATTTTCTGGTCTTAGTAAGGTAAGTCTATTATTAGAAGAGAAGATATTAAATAAAACAAATTGCTGCTCTATAGCTGTAATAGCGATATCACTAGATATTTTAAAAAATGTGCAATAATGCATTTTATGCTGCTTCCCAGCAAATTCATAAACTGTTATTCAGTTGTTAAAAAAAAATCAAAACAACATGCCATTTGTGTTACAACACATCCAAGGATGTTAATTCCGCATTATGTATAATCAGTGAGATCGTTGTCAGAAGAGCTGTTCAATTAGAAACAGGCAATATCTATTTGCTGTTATTTCAAAATGAATGGCTTTCTTTCCTGAATATAATCATTGATACTTGCATTGTTATCTTATTTTTCCTGCTCGGAGTGACTGCTGTTAATAAATCTTGTACTGCATTGTAATTCTGAAGAGCACTGCTCATTCCTGCTATGGTAGCTGTGTTAGAACCTATTAAAGAGATAGTAATGTTTCACAAAAACAGCAGATCCAATTAATCTTCATAGTATTTGAGCCATGGAGAGTGTTATTTCAATACTGTCAGAGTTGTAGTTCAAGAGTAATTGAATGATAAAATTTTCCCCTCCCACCCCTTTTACCTAGTGTAAGCCCCCTCTCCTCAGCAAGGAACAATCTTCTTATTGTGAAAACAATGAAAACCCTGCCCCCTTGACAGGTTTTTCAGCTTTTTCCCTTATCTTAATTGAAGATTATCCCTCTCTGCAGTCTACCTGGACACACTCTACTACTCTGAACTGAGCAGTGTTACATCAGTAAAAGTACAATTACTCTTGAACTACAACTCTGACAGAACTGAAATAACACTCTCCATGGCCTAAATACCATGATGATTAAGTAGAGCTGCTTGTATTATGAAACATTACTATCCCTTTAAAAAATATTTTCTTACTTTTTTCTTTGTGGCATGTTGCATCCACTAAAACATAGGTTTTAAAGACAGATTTTTCTAAAATGGAAACATATTTAGGCCAGTCCAGAATAATGGGATTATTGGAAAATGTGTTTTATTAAAATCAACAGAGCAATGCATTAGACTTGTCAGTAAGGGTAAAAAAAAAAAAAAAAAAAAAAAAAAAAAAAAAAAATATATATATATATATATATTTATATATATATATGAGAAAGGCCCCAAGGGGGTCGAAACATTATTTAGTTTATTAATAAATGTATATTGAATATAGACCCAGGAGTGCGCGTGATGTTTGATGATACTTTTCATCTATGAATTGCATATATGGAGGTTTGGAAGCACTCGCTCTGCAAGGTTCTAGGGCCCAGGTGCACAGATCCCCAAAGATGAGTAGTAATTAGTAAATAGAAAGGGGCAGCACCAGTGGGACTTTTTAAGCAAATAAGCAAAAAATGGTCAATGTTTCAGTCCAAATATGTCAATATAAAGGTTCTCTTTTGGACCTAAACGTTGACCATTTTTTGCTTATTTGATTAAATAAATTTATTTAAAAAGTCCCACTGGAAACCATTGGGATTCCCAGGAGAAGTGACAAATATAGTAATGGAGAAAAAAGTTTCATTCTGGAAATATAAGCAGATGTAGAAGGAGGAACATAGGTATCGGTACAAGGATATGCTGAAGGAGGCTTAATGCATTATTGGATATATCAAAGCACATGCAGAGGAGAAAATCACCTAGTCAAAAAAGTGGTGGACAGAAAAAAATAAAACAAGAAATAATTAGACTGAAGGCAAAAGATGGAAGTTATGTAAATGAGTGTATGGTCTAGCTAACTGCCTGAATGAATATTTCTGTTTTACAGAGGAAGGTGAAGAAAAGGGATCTTTGTTAGAAAAAAAAAATAGAAATAGTGAGGCATATGAACCATGCATGATTACAGAGAAATAAGTCCTACTTCAGCTTTCTAAGGTATAAACAGAAAATACAACGAGACCAGATATGATACACACAAGTTGTTAAAAGAGTGTTCTGGCAAAAAAAAACCTTTAATAGGATTATTAAGTCAGTCACTACTGACAGGACTAATTCCAGAAAACAGGAAGGAAACAAAAGTAGTACTGCCTCACTAAAAAGGTAGCAGATAAGAGTCTGGCAACTATAGACCAGTAAGTCTTACATCAGTAGTGTGATAATTAATGGAAACCACGTTAAAGGAAGGAATTGTTAAATATCTAAATACAAATGGCTGGACGATCCTACACATCATGGGTTTACAGCAGTGAAATTTTATCAAACTAATCTCATAGATTTTTTTACTGGGTAACTACAATAAAAGATATGGGGGAGGGAAGATAAATAGCTTAAATAGATAAATAGCTTATCTTAATTTCAGTAAGGTATTTGACACCCAGTGACAAGAGTATATTCAGGAAGGTTTTGCTACTTGTGGGGTACCTCAGGGATCTGTACTGGGGCCCATTCTTTTTTAATATATATTAGTGATTTTGCAAAAGGTCTTTAAAGGGATATTAATACTTGAAAATAATTTTATCTTATATTGTAGCCCTTAAAAAAAAAAATAATGATATAAGTCTTATCTCCCAAACCTTTATGGTTTGGATGATATTCACAAGTAAAATAAAGTTCCCTTTTCCTGGCTGTTTCATCCAAGTCTGCCATCTAGTGAACAGATCTGGAATCTGGTCCACAGATCAACCGGCAGCTCTTTAGCAGTGCCGAGTTCACAATCTTTAACCCCTTAAGGACCAGCGCGCTCGTGCGCGACCGGCACTTGAGGACCATGGGGCTTTTTTTTTCTTTGCTTCCGGTTCAGGGCTTCCGGTGCAGCGTGCAGCCATGCCAGGAGGCCTGAACTCCATGCCGTGCCAGGTCCGTCACTGGACCTTAAGTGCCGGACCGCCGTGACAGTCCTGGCATAGCAATGGTCCTTAACCCGTTGAGTGCCAGAGTGGTACGGAATGCATTGGCTTGCAATGCATTCTGTACCACTCTGGCACTCAAAGGGTTAAGGTGTTAAAAATAACTACTTAATTGGAACTGTGTACAAAGTGTGCCTGGCTTGCAAACACACTTTGTAGACCATTCCAATGAAGAAATTATTTTTAAAGATCATGATCTCGGCACTTCTGGAGAGCCACGGCTGGTCAAGGGACCGGATTCCAAATCTGAGAGCTAGAACGGTGATGTCACTCAGGGGGAAACTTTGCTTGTGACTATCTCCCAAACCTTTATATAAGATAAGACTTATATCATTTTTCATGTTTTTAAGGGCTACAATATAAAATACAATTATTTCCAAGTATTACTATCCCTTTAAGGTAAGGTATTGTCACAACTTACCTTGCTTCCAGCGCCACCGCTTCAGCGACGCTCGGCGTCATTCCACGAGTCATCTGCAGGTGGGAGGCTTCAGAGTGAAGCAGACCTCTGTTTTATGCCATGCTTCCTGTAGTCTCCTCCTACCTACTTCCTTCCTCCGAGCCTGCTCCTCCTACCTACTTCCTGAGGAGAGGTTTAAAGGGCAGTCTGAGTCCTGATTCAGTTGCCCTTGCGTTGTTGTACAAACAGTTCTGTTTAGTTTGGGCTCTGTGTATGACCTGGTTTGTCTGACCATCCAATCTGGTGCTAACCTGTGGTTCTGTTTGACTACTCTTTTGCCTGCTCCCATTGTATAGTGGACACCCAATCCGGTACAGACCTGTGGCTCTGGCTGACTACCTGAACTGTGTATGACCTGGCTTGTCTGACCACCTAATCTGGTGCTGACCCGTGGCTCTGTCTGACTATTCTCCTGCTTGCTTCCTGTAACGGTTTGTTTTGACACTCAGACCAGCAGGTAAAATAAAACAATCTTTTATTGAAAGAAAATAAAAACAAATGATCGCCCTCTACAGTTGACAGCAACAATTGCAAGCGATTACACAGTACACATAGCTTTAATATAATGGATAGAAGGCACCCAACATAGGAACAGAGAATAGGGAACTGGCCCCTAAAGGGTGAATGAGAACAATTTGTCAGTCTCAGCTGTGGGGTTTGGCACGCCCGTGTGGTGTAGTGATAAACTGAGCAAATGTGCACAGCACAGAGTTCATGTAATGATGGGTAGTAGATGTTCAGTGACCAATGTGAGTTATAGCAGCACAGTAACCCAAAATAGCCCCCACAGGCGTTCGTCAATAGACCACTGAGCCTGCAAGTGCAAGAGTATGTAGCCCCCACGGGCGTGATCGAGACTAGCCTGAGATGCAAAGCTGGCGTTTTAGCCCCCACGGGCGTATCACCGGAGGCCAATAGCCCCCACGGGCGTTTACCTACGGATCTAGCAAGAGCTTGGAGCCTAACCTTGCCACCAATAGCCGCACCGGACACCTCCTTTATTAACCGTGAGACAATGAGCCAAAGACGCCCAACCGGCCTAACAGGATAGACTACTCTGAAAAAGTAACAGGGAGTCGCCGTCCAAGTAGCGGCCAACTCAGCAGCAATAGACTTACAAGGTAACGGTTCTGTACTTAGAAAGGAGATCCGGCCAGAGAGAAGTGGCACTGCAAGGGTTAATAGGTACGTTTGAATCTCCCAGGCTCGGTATGGTAGCTTAGCTCTGCAGCGTATAGAGGCTCGGTACAAGAGGCACAGCTTATGCAAGTCAGCAAGGAACTCTGCACTGATGGATGGGTTACCCAGGAGGGTAATGGTCACACTCGTCCGGCACAGCAATGCAGGATTCAGAATGTCGCGGCGGCGACAACAAGCCAAGCAGGCCGCGATGATCTTGAAGCAGGAAGTCAGCCAGCCGGGTCGTAGCACGTAGAGGGTTCTCAGACAAGCCGGGTCGTAGCATGTAGAGGATTCTCAGACAAGCCGGGTCGTAGCACGTAGAGGATTCTCAGACAAGCCGGGTCATACACGATCAGGAACACTGGAGAGTAGTCAGGACAGGCCAAAGTCTGTACACAGGAATCCGGATACAGGAACACAGCAACAGCAAGTCTGGCTCAGAAACACCACGAAAGGGCATCTGACAGATGTAAGAGTCAGGTATAAAAAGGTCACCAAGTGAACAAATCACAGTCCGCCACAGATGAGAGTAACAGAATAATCACAGGCAAAGGACCCTCAGGAGCGCTCTTGGGTTGACCAGAAGCACCTTCATGCGCCCAGACTTGTGCGCAACTTCCACTCTAAATACCCTCAGAAACCTAAGCCTCCAGCTGGGAGAGGGTATTTAGAGTGGAAGTTGCGCACAAGTCTGGGCGCATGGAGGTCCTTCTGGTCAACCCAAGAGCGCTCCTCCGGGCCATAGCCCTTCCAGTGGACCAAGTATTGCAACTTCCCTCTAAGTCGCCTAGAATCAACAATGCTCTGAACCTCATATTCCTCTTGCCCCTGGACGTCCACCGGCCCAGGAACCACTGGAGTGGTCGTGTAACGATTGCAAACCAGGGGTTTTAACAGAGACACATGGAACACATTGTGAATATGCATAGACGGTGGAAGTTCCAACGCATAGGAGACAGGATTAATTTTGCGAATAATTTTAAATGGACCAATAAACCGGGGAGCCAGCTTATTCGAGGGGACTTGCAGGTTGAGGTTTCTGGAGGAGAGCCATACCCTATCCCCAACCTGGAAAGAGACCGCTGGCAGCCGTCTACGATTGGCATATCGCTGATGCCGCAGGAAAGACTGACTGAGGGTCCTTTGTACCTGTGCCCAGGTGGAACGGAGCTGCTCCATATGCTCATCCAAAGCCGGAATCTGCTGAGACTGGAACGAGTCCAGGAGCAAACCTGGCTGAAACCCATAGTTAATTAAGAACGGGGAGCTCCAGGACGATGAGTTAACTGCACAATTCCTGGCAAACTCCGCCCACGGCAACAGGTCGGCCCAATTGTCATGATGATCAGTAATAAAACAGCGCAGGAACTGTTCCAGTCCCTGGCTGGCACGCTCAGCGGCTCCGTTGGTCTGGGGATGGTAGGCGGAGGAGAAGGACAATTGAATGCCCATCATGCCACAGAATGCCCTCCAAAACCTGGACACAAATTGACTCCCACGGTCGGAAACCACCACTCTGGGTACCCTGTGCAAACGAAACACTTCTTTAGCAAAGACCTTAGCCAATTCCTGAGCCGATGGAAGCCCCCTGAGTGGCACAAAATGAGCCATTTTGGAGAACCGATCAACCACCATAAGGATAAATGTATACCCCCTCGAGATTGGCAACTCTCCCAGAAAATCAATAGATATATGAGACCAGGGCCGTTCTCCATTAGGCACAGGTTGAAGCAAGCCCACTGGGAGATGCCTGGGGGTCTTAGCACGGGCACATGTGGCACAAGCAGCAGTAAAAGCGGAACAATCGGCTCTGAGCGTCGGCCACCAGAATAATTGCGAAAGAGACCATACCAGCTGATCCCTGCCGATGTGCCCGGCCGCCCTAGAAGAATGATAGGTCTCCAATAGACGAGTGCGAAAAGGCTCATCTACAAAGCATTTACCAACTGGAGTCTCAGGTGGGGCCCTAGCTTGAGACCCCAAAATCTCCTTTCCCAGTGGCGAAGTTATACTAGTGCGAATAGTAGCCAATATACGGTCGGGCTGAATAATAGGTACCGGTGCTTCCTCCCTGTCAGTGCCCGACGCGAACTGTCGAGACAATGCGTCTGCCTTCACGTTCTTAGACCCCGGGAGGTACGATACTACAAAGTTAAACCGGGACAAAAAGAGTGCCCACCTGGCCTGTCGAGAAGACAACCTCTTAGCCTCAGAGAGATATGTCAAGTTTTTGTGATCGGTCAGGATCAGTACTGGGTTCTTGGTACCTTCCAACAGGTGACGCCACTCCTTCAGTGCCAGAATAATAGCCAATAACTCCCTGTCGCCAATCTCATAGTGGCTCTGTGCGCTGGACAATTTCTTAGAAAAAAACCCACAAGGTTTCAAGGTACCACCTCCCACAGGACGCTGGGAGAGTACTGCCCCAACCCCAACCTCAGAGGCGTCAACTTCCAAGGTAAAAGGCAGGGAGGGATTGGGATGGGACAGTACTGGGGCAGACGTAAAGGCAGATTTTAAGGTCTCAAACGCATTATCAGCGGCCTTGGACCACTGAGAGGGAGTAGCGCCCTTATGAGTTAAATCAGACAAAGGTTTCCCAATTGTAGGAAAGTTACGCATGAATTTCCTGTAATAGTTGGCAAACCCTAAAAAGCGCTGAATCGCTTTTAACCCTTTAGGGCGAGGCCATTGTAATACAGCTGCCAACTTGTCCTGGTCCATAGCGATTCCATCTTTGGAGATTACGAACCCCAAGAATGGTACTTGTGACACATGGAATTCGCATTTTTCCAATTTACAAAACAGCTTATTCTCCCGGAGTCGCAACAGAACTTGCGTGACATCTTTAATGTGTTGGGAAAGAGTGGCGGAATGAATCAATATATCATCCAGATATACCACCACACAGGACTGAAGTATGTCACGCAAGATATCATTAATCAGCTCCTGGAATACCGCAGGTGCATTACATAAGCCAAACGGCATTACCAGATATTTGTAGTGCCCATTTCTGGTATTAAATGCCGTTTTCCACTCATCACCTTCTCTGATTCTAATTAGATTGTAGGCGGCCCGCAAATCAAGTTTGGTGAAGACAGAAGAGCCCTTCAACCTGTCAAATAACTCGGTGATGAGTGGAATAGGGTATGCGTTCTTGGGCATCAGCTTATTAAGCCCCCAGTAATCAATACATGGCCTAAGTTCGCCATTTTTCTTCTTTACAAAGAAGAATCCGGCACCAGCCGGAGAAGTAGACTTGCGAATAATTCCCCTACCAAGGGCGTCCTCAATGTACTCCTCCATTGCCCTGTTTTCTTCGCATGACAGTGGGTAAGTTCGTCCCCTCGGGGGAATCACACCTGGAGGCAAATCAATAGCGCAATCATAGGGTCTATGCTCGGGCAATGCGCTAGCCTCCCCCTTGCTGAATACGTCACTGAATTCCCCATATTCAACTAGCAGAGCAGGAGAGGTACGCATAATTTTGACAGGAAGAGATAGGCAGTTTTCTTTACAGTAATCGGACCAGGAACTAACCTCACATTTTTGCCAATCAAATTGAGGATTATGCGGAAGCAACCATGGAAACCCCAATATGACTGCATGGTGAGGTGAGCGAATAATTTGAAACTGAACCTCCTCCTTGTGGAGTGCCCCAACTGACATAGAAATAGGGATGGTCTCCATTGTAATAAAGGTGGGTTCCAATGGTCTGCCATCAATGGCCTCTACTGCCAATGGAGATTCTTTTTTGCATAGAGGAATATTGTGCGAAGCCGCAAAAGATTGGTCCATAAAGTACCCGGCTGCTCCAGAGTCCACCAGTGCCAAGGTTTCTGCGCCCTTGTCGGCCCAAAAGAACGTTACCTGGATGGTGGGTTTAGCAAAGTTTGAATCTAGGGACTGTTGTACACCACCTAGGGCCTGTCCCCCAAGGTACCCTAGGTGCGTGCGTTTCCCGGCCTCACCGGACAATTGTGCAAAAGGCGCCCCTGTTTGCCACAATATAAACATAGGCCTTGCCTTTTACGAAAAGACCTCTCTTCTTTGGAGAGTCTAGTAAAACCCAGCTGCATTGGCTCTGCTGCCTCTCCTGGACGCTCAGTAGGAAAGGGTGGAGAGGGTGGGTCAAAGGAGCTGTGCTGCCCATGTTTTCTGGAGGTTGCCCTTCGTGCCAACCGTCTTTCCCGGATACTAGAGTCAATGAGCATTACATAATCAATGAATTCATCCAGGTCACTAGGTACATCTCGGGCAGCTATTTCATCTTTAATTGGTTCAGAGAGCCCCTTAGCAAAAGCTGCCAATAATGCCTCATCGTTCCAGCCCACCTCCGCTGCCAGAGTTCGGAATTCTATTGCATAATTGCCCAATGTACGTTCACCCTGCTGTATCTCCATTAGCCTTTTGGCAGCGGAGGCCACTCTGCCAGGAACCTCAAACACACGACGGAACTTTTTTACAAACTCATTAAAGTTCAGCGTGTAAGGTTTGGCAGTTTCCCACAAGGGGTTTGCCCAAGCCAAAGCTTTGCCTGTTAGTAGCGATATCATGAATCCGACCTTGCTTCGGTCGTTAGGAAAAGCCTGGGGCGTTAATTCCAAATAGATCTCTAACTGATTAATAAAGCCCCTGCATAGGGAAGGCTCGCCATCATATCTCAATGGTAATGGCGCCGCAGCCGTTAAGCCTCTGACACAAGTAGGAGGGGCTAGAGGCGGATTGTCCGGTGTCAAGACTGGGGAGACCACCGGATTCGGATTAGGCTTGTCTAGGTGTACCGTACGCTCAAGTAGGGTTTGTAGAGCCAGTGCCAATTGATCTAAGCGCTGCTCATGGACATCCATTCTCCAGTGGATGTTTTGTGTGTTACTTTCACCCTTACTGTCTGAGGTCATTTCCCTTTCGTACTGTAACGGTTTGTTTTGACACTCAGACCAGCAGGTAAAATAAAACAATCTTTTATTGAAAGAAAATAAATACAAATGATCGCCCTCTACAGTTGACAGCAACAATTGCAAGTGATTACACAGTACACATAGCTTTAATATAATGGATAGAAGGCACCCAACATAGGAACAGAGAATAGGGAACTGGCCCCTAAAGGGTGAATGAGAACAATTTGTCAGTCTCAGCTGTGGGGTTTGGCACGCCCGTGTGTTGTAGTGATAAACTGAGCAAATGTGCACAGCACAGAGTTCATGTAATGATGGGTAGTAGATGTTCAGTGACCAATGTGAGTTATAGCAGCACAGTAACCCAAAATAGCCCCCACAGCCTGCAAGTGCAAGAGTATGTAGCCCCCACGGGCGTGATCGAGACTAGCCTGAGATGCAAAGCTGGCGTTTTAGCCCCCACGGGCGTATCACCAAAGGCCAATGTGAGCACAACAGGAGCCAATAGCCCCCACGGGCGTTTACCTACGGATCTAGCAATAGCCGCGCCAGACACCTCCGTTATTAACCGTGAGACAATGAGCCAAAGACGCCCAACCGGCCTAACAGGATAGACTACTCTGCAAACGTAACAGGGAGTCGCCGTCCAAGTAGCGGCCAACTCAGCAGCAGTAGACTTACAAGGTAACTGTTCTGTACTTAGAAAGGAGGTCCGGCCAGAGAGAAGCGGCACTGCAAGGGTTAATAGGTACGTTTGAATCTCCCAGGCTCGGTATGGTAGCTTAGCTCTGCAGCGTATAGAGGCTCAGTACAAGAGGCACAGCTTATGCAAGTCAGCAAGGAACTCTGCACTGATGGAGGGTAATGGTCACACTCTTCCGGCACAGCAATGCAGGATTCAGAATGTCGCGGCGGCGACAACAAGCCAAGCAGGCCGCGATGATCTTGAAGCAGGAAGTCAGCCAGCCGGGTCGTAGCACGTAGAGGGTTCTCAGACAAGCCGGGTCGTAGCACGTAGAGGATTCTCAGACAAGCCGGGTCGTAGCACGTAGAAGATTTTCAGACAAGCCGTGTCGTAGCACGTAGAGGATTCTCAGACAAGCCGGGTCATACACGATCAGGAACACTGGAGAGTAGTCAGGACAGGCCAAAGTCGGTACACAGGAATCCGGATACAGGAACACAGCAACAGCAAGTCTGGCTCAGAAACACCATGAAAGGGCATCTGACAGATGTAAGAGTCAGGTATAAAAAGGTCACCAAGGGGCGGGCCAAACCAAGTGAACAAACCACAGTCTGCCACAGATGAGAGTGACAGAATAATCACAGGCACTGTGATACTTCCATTGTGTAGTAGACACCCAATCTGGTGCAGACCTGCGGCTCTGGTTAAGATCTTACTCTCTGACTGCAGGTGTGAGTCAGGATTGCTCTGGTGCCTCTGATAAAGAAGACGGCCATCTCCTTACTGACTGCAGGATTGAGTCAGTACTTCTCCCTTACCGTATCATCTTTAAGGAGATCCCTAGATCTACCTTCTGACTGTAGGAGTGAGTCAGTTAGTCTCTTACTGGGATTTCTGCTGAGCCTTCGTTATATAGAGACTCCAGAGGCTTCTGCCGGTCTCTTTAAGAGCGTTCCAACTTTTGGCAAACTCCTATTTGTGATAGAGTCTTTGGCCACTAGAAGGACCTCTACTCATTGTTCTGTGATTTACTTACTCATTGTTCTGTGATTTACTGTATGTATATTTATTCAATAAAGATTGTTTTACTATACCATACTGACTCCTGGTTTGTTCCTGGGAAACCGTGACAGGTGTGCCTTTTTGCATATGGTACAAAGATCTGCATCAGGGAAGACATTCCTGAGGAATAAGCCAAATGGCAAAGGATTTAGATAACTTAAAAGAATGGACAGATTAATTGAGATATAAAAATCCAGAGGCAGAAAAGAGTATTAAGGGTACTGTGCCATCAGTGACAAAAGAAAGAAACTTGGGAGTCATTATTTCTGACAACTTAAAGGTAGGCAGGTATTGTAGCAAAGTGGTGCGGGGGATGAAAGCTAGAGACATTAGTAGAAGAAAGGGAGAATTAGTCATGCCATTCTACAGATCTTTGGATTGATTTCACCTAGAGTATTGTGTACATTATTGGACACCCCATCACCAAAGGTATATATGTATTCTGGGGTGAGTTCAGAGGAGGGCTACTAAAATGGTGAATGGTTTACAGGATAGACTAAATGATCTGAACATTTATAGCATTCCACATTCAAATACATGAAGGGATTCAGCAAAGTACTAGAGGGAAGTACATTTCAAAGGAGTAGAAATGTTAGGACAATAGGCCATAGTGTAAAACTAGATGGACAGAGGCTTAGATGTAAGAAGAAAGTCTTATTCCAATGAGCGAGTGGTAGATAAATGGAAAAGCCTACCAGTAGAAGCAGCTGAAGTTAATACATAAGGGAATTTAAGCATGCATGGGATATGCATAAGGCTGTCCCGGACATAAGACAAGACCAAGGACCAATAAGGTTTCAAGTTTTTACAGTAGGAAAAATGGGCAGACTAGATAGGCCAAATGGTTTTTATGTGCCATCAAACTCTATGTGTCTGTCTGTGTTGCATTTATTGTTTTATTTATTTTGTGTTGTATTTTAATGCATGGAAAAATACTTGATTGGGCCCTGGTTTGCCCTGACTCCACTATTCTACCCAAACTCCTCCTACTAAAGCCTACCAAGAATACTTCATTGACAATAGTTTGGAGTCTTGGAGTCCTGCCAAAAGCATCATATCTTGAAATCGAATACTAATTGAAGATTATTTTAGAAAAACAGACTACAGAGAATTGATTCAAAGTGGCTATTAGGATTTTATGCACAAATTAAGGTAAATGGAACCCTATTACTGAGATTATTTGTGATGATTTTTGTGATGTATACCTCTGAAAGACATTCAATGCAAGACTTTGACAATGAAAAACAAACTAAGGCTGGTGTTTCAACCCATTTATTGTTAGAGAGATCTCTAACACAGTTTCCCAATTAATTGGAAACAATTTAATTCAGTGGTCAGTAACACATTCTTTCCCTTTCGTTGACATCAGCCCCTTCTCTTTGGAAGGGACTGTCCTGACATCTACCTGATAGAGTTGTGGTTGACAGCAGCCCTACACAGCTATCTACAGAATGAGACACTTAAAGGGATAGTAATACTTCGTTTAAACTTTATTTTATTTTGTAGGCATTAAAAAAACATGAAGAATGATATGTCTTATCTCTCAAACCTTTATGGTTTAAGAGATATTCACAAACAAAGTATCCCCCCCCTGTTCAACCAGATCAGAAGGAAGGTGCCCAGGTAGACTGCAGAGAGGGACAATCTTCAATTAAGATAATGGAAAAAGCTGAAAAACTTGTCAAGGGGGGAAGGGCTTTCATTGTTTTCATACAAAGAAAATTGTCCCCTTCTGTTATCTGTCTGGTCTTACAATCAGACTCACATCTGATAAGAGATGGCTTACACTAGGTAAAAGGGGCGGGGAGGGGAAAACCATAAAGGATTGAGAGATAAGACTTATATCATTCTTAATGTTTTTTTAATGCCTACAAAATAAAATAAAGTTAAAACGAAGTATTACTATCCCTTTAAGAGTTTTTTTTTACAAATTGTCCTGAACACTTGCTTTATTGTGACTTTGCTGTAGCAAGTGCTCATGACTCATTAGGCAGATCTCTGTGTAGGGTTTTCACTGGCAACCCCAGCTCTAACAGTTGTGTGATTGGACAGAAAGATTCTTAACATTAAATAACTTGGAAAATATACAGTTTTTCAGAGCATGACCGAGACTGATCACACTCATATTTCTAGATTTTAGGGAAACATTACTATCTCATTAAAAGTAAAACTGTAGAAATGATGGGTCATTGCAACTACACTGTAGGGCACAAATAAAAACTACCATTGATTTAAATGGTTCAATTAACCCCTTGAATGCATAACATTTTTTAACACATTGTAAAGCAATGCTTTGGTGTCCTCTCCTGTCCATACCTATGGTATGGTTGATTTTCCTCAAAATTGCTTTAGTACCTTATATTATTGCTTCATTTACTCTTATTATTGGTCCAGAAATTATCAAGACCATCCTTCAAGACCCATCATTCACCTCACCATTATGACCATGTCACACCCTTGATTTAATCACACCAGGAATGCAGAAAGAGCCATTTAAGTACTGACAAAGTTATAATTAAAATAAACCAGGAAAGATCTCTGCTTGGGCCCTGACTTGGTCTGAACTGACTCCATTATGCCACCCAAACTCCTCCTACTGAAGGCTTCCTAAGTGTGATGATCTGACAGACTAGATAGGCTCCCAATATAAGTTGTTTACGAATGGCCTTGTAGAGTAAGTGCTTCACAAAGTGGTGGCAGACTGCTACTGATATAAATGTGGAATATAAACAACAACCATTTCTACAGATAATACAGCAAGGTAGGCCTCAGTGAGCAAGATGCTGGAGAGAGATGGATAGAGTGCAAAGCTGGCAGGTGGTGATTGTGATTTAGGTTGCCTTGCTGTGACCTAGGTTGAATTAAGGATGCTAGCTGCAAGGCCAGATTAGTAACAACCAGAGGAGCCACCTGCATCTTAGATGGCAACCCAAAGGATAGCTGCTACTCACTACTCACTGAAGTAGAAAGAAATAGTAAAACAGGGAATCTACCTGCACTCATAGTTGTGGTTGTTATCAAAAGTTAAGAGACCAGGACTACAACAAATAGCACAGGAACTGGGTAGTCAATATTCGACCAGGATTCACAGAGGTCGATTGCCAACAGGTGGTTGCAGAGGTTGATGTTTCACCGATGGTCACAAAAGTCAAAGTTTGACTGGTGGTCAACATTCGACCAGTGGTCAATAATCGAGGGAGTCGATGTTCGATCATGGGCGCAAGGAGACAGAACACACTTGAAGTTGGATATGCAGGCTCTGAAATGGGTAGGAAATGTAGTACCAAAAATAGGCAAAGAATAGTCAGACAACGCCAAAGTCAGGAACCAGTTTAGGCATAAACAGTACACAAGGAGCAGACAATGGAAGACTTGAATAAAAGAGACAAAAGTCAGTAACAGAATGTCTCAAATATGGAGCCAAAAGGAGAGTCAGGGGAAAACTAGATCAAAACACTGGAAGATCACTGGAACAATACTAGGATACAGGTCACTGCAGGAACACTTTAATCATGCGCCTACACAAAGTGCTGGCACTTGATAAAGCCTCAGGAAGCATGTCACAGCAAGGCAGGGAATAAACCCAAACCAGGAAAAACAAAACAGAAAACCAATTAAGGAATACAAAAACAAAGGAAAACAGGATCAGAACATAACACTAAGAATGCTTCAGTGGGAGGGGTTTGGAGTTTTGGAGTCCTGCAAAAAAAGAATCTTGTCTGCCTCTGCAAACTTGATATCTGGTACTAAATAAAGGTTATTTTTGGAAAACCAGACTACACTGAATTCATACAAATTAGCTATTAGGATTTTATGTTCAGATTAAGACAAGTGGAGATTTAATTAATAAGAGGTCTTTGTGTTCCTTTAATTGCTCTTTAATTTATATTCTTCTAAATCCTTATTTTCAACAACTGAATGAATTAAGCAGTTGTAATGTGTACATGTTCTGTATTGCAAGTTTATTATTGTGAATCTGAATACATTTTTAATAAGTGAGAATGAGAATAATTATGAATAGTAATAGAATTAAAATGAAAATATAATTTGGTAACAGCCAGATATGAAATAAACTGAGAATCCACTTAATGCTTCAGATGTTTATAATCAAACTTAATTTATTGTAATTAAATTTTATTTCAATCATATTTATATTTTCATATTAATATTCACAGTACCAAAAAGGTAGGAATTCAGTTTCATATGGAGCGTATTTTGATTTTATAAATGTTAATATAATATAATTTCAGAGGTACAGTATAATTAGTATTTAAGCTTGTTAGCAAATTATCAATGTATAACATACTAGGAAAATAAGATTAAATATATTCTAATCAGATTTATGATTACAAATAAAGTGTGTCCTGAAAACATTTTTAAATTGTTTAATCCCTTGAATCCTAAGGGTTGTGAATGAATAGTTTTGGAGAGGTGTCTAGGGGGTTCAAGCTCAGTTATTACCTTGCTGCTGAACCACAAGCTTCATTTTACTTGGTAAATGTATTCATATAAAAGCAAGCCACTTGCTGGAAAATAAATAATATTAGAAAAATGTTTTTGTTACTGCAAACAAACGTTGTCGCCACACAACAAGTTCTACCACACCTTGCTATCTCCACTTATGCTGTACTGATGTTAAACTTTAGCTTGGACTTTCTCCAATTAATATATTAAATTTGGAAGACCACCAGTGTTCCAAAATGAAAAATTAAGCAATCCAAGTTTAAAGCATGTCTTGATTCCTTCTACAAATTCCTTTCCCCAAGTACCTCTGGCTTCAGTGAACCAGACCTGCTTGTTGGTATATTATATGTCAGATTTGAGAGGCGTATGGATAATTTTGCTGGTTACTTTTCAAACAAATGTCTCCTTTATTGAGAGAGAGCATTTTTTTTGGTTACAATAACCAAGAGCCAACTGTTAAACATTTACACACTCCTATTTCATCCAGTGGGTCCTCAACCAATCAGAGTGCTGGGAGGACCGCTCTGGACTCTAGGGAATCATAATCAAGAGCAACCACCCCCAAAAGGGATTTTAAAGACACTAAAAGCCCAGGAAAAAATAGTACTGAAAGAGGAGCTGCAGAAACACATATCTGCAGTCTTGTGGTTCCTGATATTCAAAGGGGTGAGGATGGATGGAATCTTTCATATTCCCAAGAGGAATTAGAAGTACAACCCTGGTCCCTGCAGAGAGGGGAACTGGATTTCACTCCTGTAGTTCTTACAGGAAAAACTAGAAGTTAGGAAGCCAGAAGCTATTCTTTATATGTAGCTTAAACCTCAAGGTATTCTGTGACTGAGTTATTGGAATGCTATGATGCCCTCCTAACCATCTGTTAGGTTCACATCAGTTGGTCCTGCATTTTTTCTACACCAAGCTAGGAATCTGTTTGAGTACTAGTGTTTCAGGAATGTGTTGTCTTCAGCTTTGTGTTGCCATCACTGCATGCCTTGACAGCACTGTCAAGCTCCACAGACAGGAGAAATTCCTGCACCAGTCAGGTGAAGTTGAAGCAATACATTGTCATTGTCCCATGTTTTCTTGACAAGTAGCTGCTTCAGATTCTTAGTCTAGTCTTCCATCACAAAACCGAAAACAATAATTCTGGGTAATCGCTAAATCTAAATGTGAAAAGTAGAATACGGACTTGTGATTCAAATGTTGTACCATCACTTCATTGTCCCCACAAATGATGAAACTGTTCACATTGGATATTTTTTGTTATAGTATATAAATCACCAGAACCTGATGGCATACACCCAAGGAACTCTAGTAATAGCAAGACATTTATACTTAATATTGATACACCACCATCAGGCATAGTGCCCAGTGATTGGAGGAAAGCACATGTAGTACCATTGTTCAAAAAGGGGTCAAGATCTAAACCAGGAAATTATAGACCTGGGAGCTGGATTTCTGTAATGAGTAAGAATTTACAAGGGTTATTAACAGATATTCAGGACTTTGTGAAGACCAACAAAATTATTAGTAGGAGCCAGCATGGTGTTATGAAGAATCGATCATGTCAAACTAGTAACTTATTGGTATGTGCAAAGGTTAAGTAGTAAAAAAAGCCTTTGATTCTGTACATCATAACAGGTGATTTCATAAATTAAAAGTCTTCGGACTGGGAGGGGATATCAGTGCATAGATAGAAAACTGGTTAAAAGATAGATGGCAGGGAGTTTTTGCAAACCTTTTCAAGTTTGTCTAAAGTTTTAAGTGAGGTGACACAGGGTTTAGTCCAGGCCTGATACTTTTTTCGTTTTTTTATTAATGATCTAGAAACGGGAATCGAAAGTAATATATCAATCTTTGCTGATGATACAGAACAAGATGTCTTTTCTGTGCAGAAAGATTTGGATAATCTGAGTGATTGGGCAGAAAAATGGAAGCTGAAGTTTAATGTGGATAAAAGTAAGGTTATACATTAAAGCTGTAGACACTAACACTCTACATATACACTAAATGGGAAACTACTAGGGGTGTCCCCATTAGAGAAAGATTTTGGAGTACTGATAGACTATATACTTCACAGCTGTAAGCAGTGTCACTCAGCCGCTGCAAGAGCCAATAGGGTATTATATATAAAAAGGGATGCATGGGATGGGGATATTATTCTAGCTCTATATAAATCCTTGGTAAGACCTATCTAGAATATGTAGTACATTTTGGGCAGCAGGTCTTAAAAAATACATTTTTAACCTGTAAAAAGTACAGAGAAATGCAACAAAAGGGGTTGGAGAGTCTGAGCTATATAAAGAAGTAGATCACAGGCAATGTGGTTAAATGGAAATGGAAAGAAGGATATGGAAATGGGAAAAACATTTAAACTATTTAAATCTGAAGAAACAGAAATACTAATACAGGAATGTTTTTCAAATACATAAATAGCAAAAAAAGTGTAGTAAGGTGTGCATGGGCGGAAAAGGTTGATTTTCTACATAAATTATTTTCATTGTTATATACCAGGGAACAACAAATGTTAGAAAAGCCTCAACAAACAATAAGTAAAACCATACTATTATTAGATATTACGTTAACACAAGACAAGGTCAAGGGAAGACTGGACAAAAATAAAGCACCTGATCCTAACTGTATACGTTAAAGGATTCTTTGGGAACTCAGTGCAGTGGTATCAAGACCACTCTTTTTAATCTTTAACGACTCGCTTACCATGGGCTCATTATCATAAGACAATGCAATGCCTTTAAGGGAACTAAAACAGAACCTGGGAATTATAGACCTATGGTATTGACCTCAGAAGTGGGAAAACTGCTAGAAGGATAATAAGGAATGATATTCAAGTTTACACTACAGAAAATTAGATTTTTAGCAGGAATCAATAGGGTTTAATGAGAAATAGATCTTGCCAAATGAGGGCTAGATTCTATTGCAGGTGCTAAATGTTAACACCTGTTTTATCAAACATTTTCTTATTGAAGTCTATGGGGAAAACTGGAGATAAAAGCAGAGATAAAATTAGCACCTGTAATAGAATCTAGCCCAAAATCTTTTCAGCTTCCATGACAAAGTAAGAAGCAACCAAGATAATGGCAAAGTAGTGGTTGTATTATATACACATTTTGTAAAGGCCTTTGGTATAGTGCCACACAGGAGGTTGGTGAGTAAAATATGGAAATTGTGGCTGGAGATAACCTTTGAAAATAGATATGAAACTGATTGAAGGATAGGGAACAGTATGTTGTTGTAAATGGGACATTTTCTAATACAGTTAAAGTTGAGATTGGAGTACTTCAGGGTTCAGTACTTGGTCCACTTCTTTTTATCATATTTATAAATGATCTAAAAATAGGTATAGAAAGCAACATTTCAATATATGCAGATGGCATTTAAATTTGCAGTTTCATAAATTCAGAGTAGAGTGTTTGTTCTCTACACATACATTTACATAAATTGGTACATTAGCCAGACAAATGTAATATGAATTTTAATGTGTGTTAGGGACCAGGCAGACACAAAATGTGAAGTGCAACACACCTTTATTGAAATAAACAAAACCAAATAGTGATCCAGGAGCATAAACCAAAGACTAGCCGGGGTCAGGAACCAAGATGGGTATTCAGACAAGCAGGAGTCAGGAATATGGAGGTCAGCAATGTCAGGAACAAGCCAGGAGTCAGGAGCCAGAAGGGACGTCAGGTCATGCACGGATAATCAGGAACTCAGGAGAACGCACTTGCAGCCAGAAACAACACAAAGGCAAAGAGGAAGTGAACCTAGCTGCTTTAAATAGCCTGGAAGGGGTTGGCTGATAACAGTCAGGTGAGTAACCATGAAAAAAGAGAGGTAAAGGCAGTTCATTAATCATCAGCAGAGTCAGCCTAACCCAGGGAAGGAAAGGCAGCTAGTATACAACAGCAGAGTATTAGAGCAGATCAGCCAAACCATGACAGTGTGGGAAAGTATAAAGTTAAGCATTTAGGAAGAACAAATCTCTATGCCACATTACTTAATGGAAAATTTTAGGATACGTATTGCTAGAGAAAGTCCTTGTAAACTATAAACTTGGCAACAGTGACCAGTGTCAAACAGCATTAGCAAAGGTAAAGTCATGTATTACATAAAAAGGGGTAATGAGGCAAGGGTGGATATCATCATTTTGCCACTGTACAATTCATTGGTAAGACCCCACCTTGAATATGAAGTGTAGTTTTCGGAACATTTCTGAAAATGAATATTCTAGAACTGGAGAGAATACAGCAAAGACCAACAAAATTAATTAAGGGTATGGGGCACTTAAAGTATAAAGAACATCTAGACAAATTTGGTTTATTTACTAAAAACAACTAAGAGGAGATCTTTTTACACTGTATAAGTATATGCAAGGTCAATACATGGATCTCTGTAGTTAACTTTTGATTTCAAGACCTGATTAAATATATAACGCCAACCCTTGAGAATAAAGGAAAGGATGTTTCAACTTTAGCAGACGGAGGTTTTTTGTAGGGTCTGTTAAATTGTAAAATTAATTGCCCAAGCATGTGATAATGGCAAATACAATGTATATACTGAAGAGCAGGTTAGATCTATTTCTAGTGCAAGGGAACATATAGGGTTATAGTGTGTGTTATTGTGTAAAACAGAAAGTTATAGTAAACAGAGTAATACCCATTTAGGAGTCGGGAAGGCTTATGTAATCCTTGTTCTCTTGGTTATACTGTGGCAGAGGTTGAAGTTTATGGACTTGTGTCTTTTTTCAGCCTAACCTACCATGTAACTATGTTATGGATACTTTTCTAGCTTAGAACAATATTGAAAATTATGACAACTTGCTTCAAAGCAGAAAAATATCTGACTTCCATTTGGAGTCATGAAGGATTTTTTTAACCACTTGGGCTTCAATGTTTTTTTTTTATTTTTGGCTTTCTCTGGATCAACAGGGGTGATATAACATGGACTGAATTAGGCGGACACATATATTTTTTCATCCTCATCAACTATATTACAACTTAACATACTGCATGTATTTACACTCATTCAGTCATATATCCATAACAATACTGAGGTGTGGTGCTGCTGCATGTTTGCAAAACCTGTTGCATAGCATGTTTCATCCTTTATTGAAAGCTGCCAATTCAGAAGGTATCCTTGTCTTGTATTGTACTACAAAAAATAACACTGAAGGCAGACTGGTAGAATAAGCAGCTGCTGACATTTTGGCACTATCTAGCTGTAGAGGCAGAGGGCAAAGGGGAGGTAGGGGTTGCATGGAGAAAGTGTTGATTTGATTTCTTTGTAGACAGACAAGAAGAGTTTAAAAACAAACAGGCAGGAGTTCCTTCATTGAGCTGTGACTGAGAATGAGCATAACAGATACTAAAGACAGAGACATACATCATACACTATTTTCCGACAGACAAAACAATACTCCACACACTAACAGCTCTGTTGTGTACTTTATAATAACAATAAACACTACTAGAGTGTAGACTGTAAGCTCTCATGAGCAGAGCCCTCTGGTCCTTCTGTTCTCCACATTTGATTTAATACCTCTGTATGTCTATTCCCAATTGTACAGAGCTGCAGAATTAGTTGGTGCTAGATAAATAAGGAATTATAATAATAATATTAGCAAGAGGCAGTGGTAAAGGGAGAGGAGTGGGAGGAGTGCAATAATTCTGTGGTTGTAGTAAAGTCATAGAAACATAAAAAGAAGCATAGATTTTGATGAGAGAAAAGCATCATCTTGTCATCCAGTCTACCCGCCATTTCCCTATCAAATAAAATGCATAGATATATATCATAGGTATATAAAAGGCATTTTTGAACTCCCCTACAGTATTTTTTCCTACCACATCTGCTGAGAAGCTGTTCCATGAGTCTATCACCCTTTGTATAATGTAGTACATATATAAATCATTAAATCCCCAAGAAGTAATAGTAAAAATAAACTTTTTCACAATTTAAAAACCTTGAATAATATGAAAGACATGGGAAGGAAAATGATGCTCTGCTGCTGACCTAATCACTGATGACGATGTGATTTAGAGCATGTCCCTGCACAGTCTTCCCCTTTTTATAGAGATGAAGTAGAGAGTGAGAGACATGATGATATGGCCCAAAATCTCTGTAAGGAAAATGATCATTCTCCTCCACTGAAATTTAGGAATATGCATGTTTATAAACTATTTGAGAGATCTATTGGAAGGACTGACAAAGAACAAGTGAACATGCCTAAATATACACAATCATTTTGGTCTTCATCATTAGAGTATCTCCAAAAGAAATGGGCAGGCTGCAGACGCTATGACCTGTGTGATTTGGAGGTGCCAGTGCAATACTTTAAGAAACCTGCTTTGCAGCCACCATATATTAGTGTTTAGGGCATATAATCTTCAACCCCAGAAATTCAGCAGGTTCCCATTGCTCAAATGTCAATGTATCGTCATACAATAAACCACAACAGAAAGAAAAGAAAAAGAGTTGTCACTCATTAGGTTCAAATTCACCTTTTATTAGGTTTTGTGCTTACACAGCACGGTTCACTTTTGAAAGTTCGCACACGAAAATGCGCGCAGCTTTTTAAGTCATTCACCAGGTCGCCAGGATGAAAAAGACGACATGACAATCTCGCACTGCATGACAGCTCGAGATTGTCATGTCACCTACCTAATGGTCGCATATACTGTGGCAGTGCAAGATCACAATTCTAATATGTAATGCCAAAGGATAAAATATTTTTAAAAGCTGGAGCACACGGAGGCGCTCCTGCATTAAAACATTGTAAGTAATCGACACTTTTAGCTGGCCTAAACATATGTATTAAACTCACTAAAAATAGACCAATGAAAAATGGTGAATACTTTAAATCCTGCACTGACTCACTGACTAAATCACT
Organism: Rhinophrynus dorsalis; assembly: GCA_037306005.1. Classification (NCBI taxonomy): domain Eukaryota; kingdom Metazoa; phylum Chordata; class Amphibia; order Anura; family Rhinophrynidae; genus Rhinophrynus; species Rhinophrynus dorsalis. The sequence continues at coordinate 119,778,019 of CM074723.1, read as the reverse complement.
GACTTTAGTCACACCACTGACTAAATCACACCAGTATTAAGTACACAGTTCATTGCATTGGATTACTGTATTAAGACTGTTGCACAGTAGGCTACTTCCATATATAGCACAGATTATACACTTGAACCCTCACCTCTATAATGGACTTACGGTTTGTTGCTGTCAGTTACTGAGACCACACTTTTTCATTTATGCATGGACACATAAGCCTCCACTGGTTTATTAGACTCACGTTTATTTTCCATTAAATATTGGGACCACACTTGTGCATTTATACACAGACTCTCACGCCCCCATCTGTGTGTTGGACTTGCTCATGGGAATTTGAAAGAATGCTGAGCAGGTTCATGAGAAAGAGATGAAAGAATGAGGTCACAGTATGTGATGGTCAAGAATAGTAAGTCCAATACACAGCTGGGGGCATAAGAGTACATGTATAAATGAACAAGTGTGGTCCCAATATTTCTTGGAAAAGAAACGTGAGTCTAATAAACCAGTGGGGGCTTATGTGTCTGTGCTATATATGTTTCTGTGCTATTTATGGAAGTAGCCTACTGTGCACCAGGCTTAAGAAAGTAATCCACTGCAATGAACTGTGTATTTAATACTGGTGTGATTTAACCAATAATTGGATTCATGTCTTACACCTAAGAATCTTCGCATGCCTTGAGAAAGACCCTTGCATAGTTTCCACTAAAGCAACGAGGAAGAAATCTAACTACATAGATGGATCCAGCTGTAAACATACATTTTTTGAATTTGTGTCAAGGATTGAGCAGATCACTCTGTGGGACAGGATTGTGTGAAATCATATACATAAATCCTTGCATGGAGGAAGATAAACATAGGGGCAAAACTACTAGCAAACATAATGGAAAAGAAACAAGAAAAAGGATTATACCATAAGCATCATCAGTGACAACAACAAAATCCAAACATTTAGTAGGACATGGATGTCATCAGTTAATGTATCACTGGGGAGAGATTGTGGTGACAATGGCACAGAGCTTTAGGTCTTGTAAAAGAAAAGTGTGTACAAGTACAGCGTGGAATACAAGATTTAGTTTAACCCCTTGAGTGCCAGAGGGGTACACAACGCATTGCAAAGCAATGCATTGCGGACCTCTCTGGCCTCAACGGGTTAAGTCAGTGCCCAAGAATAAACATGTACAGTGCCATATTATATCTCCAAATAAAATATGCCCCCCAAAGAACAAGTGCGCAAATATGGTATATATCCCAGAATAAATGAATGGTGCCTTAGCTTAATAATCTGTCTCCGATGCTTCACCTGGCCACAGAGGTGGCGGCAGCCGAGACAGTGCCGTGAGCCACAGGTTCCCTCCTTTCGGGTTGATGCCCATTCCGCATTGAGGGAATCAGAGCAGAGACTGCCTTATATATGGGCAGCCTCTGATCCAATTCCCTCACAGCCATTGGCTGAGATGTGCTGACACACACACATCCCAGCCAATCAGTTTGAAGCTCGAATCTGATTGGCTGGGATGTGTGTGTGTGTCAGCACAGCCAGTGACAGTGGTTAAACCGGACATGTCAGCAAAGTGAATGAGTAACTCAGCCCGACTGTTGACAGCATGGAAACCGGTACTCCGTATGTGCAAACCACCACAGAGGCGGTAGAAGCCAGTATGCTATGGCAACAGAAGGGGTGCTCTGCCAATAGTCAGCAACGTAAGCGGGTTTTCAGCCAGTCCGGTCAGCAACGGATGCAGTTCTCAGCCAGTCCAGTCAGCAATGTAAGCGGCTTCTCAGCCAGTCCGGTCATTAACTGATGCAGGTTCTCAGCCAGTCTAGTCAGCAACATAAGTGGGTTCCCAGCCAGTCCAGTCAGCAATGGATGTGGGTTCTCAGCCAGTCCAGTCAGCAACAGATGCGGCAATAGTACAGGATACACAGGAACGTCGTCAGACAGGCCAGGTCATACAGAAACAGAGAAACAGCAGTAACTAGAGCTAGCTTCAGGTACACCACGAAAGGGCACCCGAATAACGACATACAGGGTATAAAAGGGCTGGCCGTGGGTGGAGTCAGGTCCAGGGACCAATCAGAATCCAGCATCAGAAACAAGGAAGTAGTAATGTTGCCACACAGCAACCAGGATCACGGACACCATGATAACACCTTTGTTAGGTTGACCAGATCTCACCTTTAACCGGGGACACATAGGAAATAGCCATTTTTCAGTACTTCACTGAAATCAAAGCAGTCTTGTAGTATGCATTTCCCCATGCGTCCCCAGTTAAAGGTAAGGCCTGGTCAGCCTAAACATAGTGCATAACCCCACTGCTGACCCACTCTTCTGTGTGTGTCACCAACCGTAACGGAAGCTGAGAAGGGACCGCGTCACCTTCCACTGTCGTTCCCGGGTCTCTCCCTCTCAACGCCAGTGAGCGCTGTCGGATGCACCGGTTGAAGTGTGGACGGTCACTGAAACAGTCGCAGGATCACTGGGAGCAGGGAAACATGGCCAATAGAGAGTGAAGCCTCTACTCCCGGTCAAAGGATCACTGGAAGATGTCGCAGGAACACAAGGATGAGAAGATGGAGTCCACGTCACCGCCTGACAGCATACGAAGTTGGGTCACAGGAATCTGGCAGCAGAAAGACGACGATTCAGGATACTTGGCGCAGATGGTTATCAGAGTGGACACTTTAGACCATAAGCAATACAAGACTCCAGGACTGATTGTTCACTCCAAAACATAACTCACTTTATTGACACAAACTACAGATATTTATACACAAATCTTTACTTTGAACTTTATGGGGGAAACCAGATACACTAGGGCATGATCCAAACATAATACATCAGACAAAGGCCAGCAACAGATGGGCTTAACAGATACAATAACTCAGACATGATTACATTTCAGATACAAAAGGGTTTGATTGAACAAAGACTTGAGGGCTTGAACTAATTAGCACATGGCAGGGGGTCTGACTGCCGTTCACAATGGCTTAATTAACACACAGCAGGGGGTCTAGCTACAGTACACATAGACAAATGGCTGGAGTGGCTGCAATACACATCTTAGGCTATGGAAGATATTTGCATGCCTACTCCAGGGTTTTGAGTGACCCAGCTTTCACCTCTTGCCTCCGCCGCCGAACGTTTGATCCGGTGGTGCTGATCACACACAGCGCCAGTCCCCGCCGACTGGTAATCAGTGAGTGTGTAAACCCTCGAACATACTACATACAATAACTAAAACGTTCAACATACATTAAACATAGTATATTATCCAAAGTCTATGAATTTAAGTCTTTGCTCTTGAGTAATAGCTGGACAGTTCGTACGACACGGCCCAGCACAGAGTCCAAACAGTAAGAAATGTCCATAGTCTTTGGATAAATAGATTGAGGTCCAGATAAGGGCTCAAGTAATGGGTAGGATCCGTTACACCAACCCTTGTCTGTCTCCCTTAGAGACTGAAAAAGGAAAGGACACAGACACAGATTTGTATGAAGGGAAGCTGACAGAGGAGGAGGGTGACAGAGGGACAGAGAGGGAACAAGACAGAGTGAAAATGAGGGGTGTAGACTGACAGTCTCCTTCCGACTCTCTTCCTTTAAAGTCGAACTACCACCACTGATAAAATTTGACCCAAATAAATACCCATCGACTAGCTGCTCAATAGTGCTAATCACCAGAAATATTACCTGGTTTTTGAGAATTATACACTGTTCCCAGACTGACAGGCAAGAAACAGCGCAGACATCTTTGCACAGTGATGTCTGCGCTCCTGCTGTCAGTCCCTTTTGGAGCCAAACGGCTCCTAGCAACGCCTCATAGAGCAGGCTGGGACTGACAGCGCAGGTGTCACTATGCAAAGATGACTGCACTGTTTCCTGCCTGTTTCCTTCTCAAAAAAACAGGTAATATTTTTGGCGACTAGCACTATTGAGCAGCTAGTCACCAGATGCATATTTATTTGGGCCAAGTTTTATCAGGAGTGGTAGTTCTACTTTAAAGGGATAGTACTATTTAAGTATTACTAATCCCTATAGCAAAGTACTACTTAAAAAAAAGTATTGCCCCCAGTGTCATCTCTCAAACCTTCTAAGTTGCCCTCTCCCTCCCCATTCCCTGTAGTCAGCGTTGTAGCTGACTGCAGGGAAGAAAGTCATACGACTTTCAGGCGGCTCTCCAGTACAGCCGGATTGCATTACCCCAAGTCTGTCCGATCAGATCAATCCTGTGCAATGCCAGATCAATAAAGAACAAAACAGCTATTATCGCCAACCTTACTGAAACATGTGAGTTAGCGTGCATTACAGAATCGTGGCTAGATGACAATGTGGGGCCTATCCTAGCAGCAGCTGTTCCAGGCAATTATACAGTGTTCCACCGCCCGAGACAAGAGTTCAAGGGAGGTGGAGTAATGATCTGTGTCAAATCATCCTTAAACCCCAGGCCAATATCAGTCCACACACCCCAATCTTTTGAATGCGTAGCTGCTAGCATCTCAATAGATAGAGGATTTCAGATACTGTTCATATACAGACCCCCAGGAGATGGGAAGAGATTTCTTCAAGAACTCTCAGACCTTTTGACTGGTTTAATCCTTGAACACCCTAGATGGATTATATTGGGAGACTTCAACACTTGGATTGATGACACACTATCCCAACTAGGGCAGGACCTCCTCAGCCTGATGAGTGCACTCGGCTTCATACAAATAGTTGCCACATCCACCCACACAAAAGGTTATACACTTGATCTAGTGTTCCAGTGTGGACTAGAAGTGTCTCCAGTAACTGTAAATCCAGTTGTATGGTCAGATCACCACTCCATACACTTTTCCATTGGATCACAATCAGCCAGACCACAGCCTCAGAACCTGGTCAAACACCGCTCATTAAAAAGGGTGACCCCACTGGACGTAACATCAAATATGGATCTAATTAAACTGATGGGCACTTGTGAAGACCCTGGCTCCTTAGTCCAACTCTACAACAAAACCATAAGGGACACCCTAAAAAGCATTGCGCCATCACGCATATGCACTCAAAACTCACAATAATGTACCTTGGTTTGATAGCACCATCAGAGGATTGAAGAGAACAGGCCGTAAACTCGAGAGAAGGTGGCGCAGGACACATGACCCAGAGGGCAAAGTTGCTCTTACCAATCACCTCAATGAATATCAATTTAAAATAACTCACACTTTCCCGCAACAGACCCAGGCAACTGTTTCGCACAGTACAAAGGCTCTGCAAACCAGCATGCATGCATATACCCACCAACTTTTCTAATGATAAGTGTGAATAATTTGCGATCTTATTCAAAGACAAGATTTCCTCCATCCGAGCCTCCATCACAGCAGGCCAACCAGGTACCCACCAGAACCACTACAGTGGAAGACCAGATTCCCCCAGTTTATGGTCTACTTTTACAAATGTGGATACAGAAGAAGATAAAAGAACCATGCAAAAGTTGTGCCCCGCTACGTGTGACTTAGACCCTGCCCCAACTCGTCTTATATCTGTATGTAATGAAACACTTGCCCCAGCCCTCACAAAAATAGTGGAGTGTTCACTAAAAACTGGAATCTTCCTGGATCCTCTAAAAGAAGCAGTGGTAAACCCCTCCTAAAGAAACCCTCACTAGACCCAGACTGCATAGCAAATTACAGACCAGTATCCAACCTTCCATTTCTGGGGAAAATCATTGAAAAAGTAGTGGCAACTCAACTCAGTAGGCCAATCTATCAAGCTATAACATCTTGACCCTTTCCGGTCAGGTTTCAGGTGCTGCCACAGCATGGAAACAGCACTAGTCCGAGTGCTAAATGATCTTTTGGCGAGAGACAAAGGTGATTACTCCATCCTAATCCTCCTGGATCTCTCAGCTTTGACACCATTGACCATGGGATTTTAATAGCACACTAGCAGCACATCTGTGGTCTAGGAGGCACAGTTCTTAACTAGTTTAAATCTTTCCTCACTGGTAGATCACAGAGAGTAACATCAGGATCTTGCTCATCGGCACCAACAGAATTAGCCTGTGGAGTTCCACAAGGTTCTATTTGCAATTTACTTACTGCCACTGGGAGACATCATCAGAAGACACAGCCTAAGATATCATTGTTATGCAGATGACACACAACTCTACTTCTCCTTTGCTCCAGATACTAAAGACCCAACATGCCTCATCAACAGTTGCTTAGCAGACCTCATAGAGTGGATGAATGCTAGTTGGCTTAAAGTGAACCCTGACAAAACAGAGTTCCTCTTGGTGAGGGGACCCCGGGCAACAAGAATATCTCAGGATCACCCAACTGGCCTGGAACTTGGAGGCTCTGAACTCATTAGTTCAACAAAGGTACGAAGTCTCGGAGTGATGATTGACTCTGGACTGTGATTTAAACAGCAGATCTCTTCTGTAATAAAATATGCCTTCTTTCATCTGAGACACATATCCAGGATACAACACTTAATTCCACCAGGATGATATGCCAACGTTAGTCCATGCATTTGTGTCTTCTCGTCTAGATCACTGTAATGGACTTTACTTGGGCCTCCCAGAAAAAGAACTCCATCGCCTACAGACAGTACAATATTCAGCAGCCAGACTACTGACCATTAAAACTCGCTCATGTCACATAACACCAATTCTCCTCTCCCTGCGTTGGCTTCCAATGGCGAACATATTTTAATATTGGCCTGCTGACCTTCAAAGCCTTAAATAATCAAGGCCCACAGTACTTGAAAGAGCTCCTGACACCCTATATTCAATCCCGCTCACTGCAGTCAGCCAACAGATCCGTCCTGTCAGTGCCCAGAATAAAGACAACCTTAGGTTCCCTGGCATTTAGCCACACTGTCCCCACTCTTTACCATCCTCGATCAGAGAGGCACCATCATTACAGACTTTCAAAAGAAAGCTAAAGACTCATCTCTTTTATCAGGCATTCAGTCAACTTATGTGACCATAAGGAACCCTTACATTTTATGTCTGTTTATAGATTTGTAAAGCGCTTTGAGTCTCACAGGGAGAAAAACGCTATAAAAATCACAAATTATTATTATTTTTATTATATGATGTTGATATCAACTTTTACGGACACTGTAAATCTTGCATATGTTCCTTTTTTGGGGGGGTGCTAATTGTAACACGTGAACTTACATGCAAAATAATTGTTGTGTTGTGCAGCAAAACCATCTCCTGCATCATGTTCATCAACATCAGGCTGAGCATCAAGTCCTTCATTGTGTTCCACTGGAGGATCTGCAGGCAGTTTGTGCTGCAATGCATTATTATGCAAAATGGCTCATACTAATACTATATCAACTACTTTGATGGGCTGATATTTCAGCACCCCACCTGTCTTATCAAGGCAGCAGAAACGGCTTTTCAGGATGCCAAATGTCCTCTCTATGATGCATCGTGTATGTCACTTTCAGAGTGATTTGCAATTAAATTAAAAAAATAGACATTTTTACTTGAGGACCAATATAAGATGCTGGATGTCACCAAATCTTCTACAACACACAGTCCTTTAGAATGGAGGATTACAGCTATTCAGCCAGATGTCTTATCTATGTGACTCTAGTTCATTCTTTAAAGGGATAGTAATACTTCGTTTTATCTTTATTTTATTTTGTAGGCATTACAAAAACATGAAGAACAATATAAGTCTTATCTCTCAAACCTTTATGGTTTGAGAGATATTCACAAGCAAAGTTTCCCCTCCCGCCCCTTTTACCTAGTGTAAGCCATCTCTTCTCAGATGTGGAATCCAGTCCATAGTCCAGACAGATAACAGAAAGGGACAATCTTGTTCCTATGAGAACAATGAAAGCCCTGCCACCCTTGACAAGTTTTTCAGCTTTTTCCCTTATCTTAATTGAAGATTGTCCCTCTCTGCAGTCTACCTGGGCACCTCCCTTCTGCTCTGGCTGAGCAGTGTTACATCAGTAGAAGCGGTGGGGAGGGGATACTTTATCATTCAATTACTCTTGAACTACAACTCTGACAGAACTAAAATAACACTCTCCAAATTCCAAATACTATGATGATTAATTAGAGTTGCTTTTATTATGAAACATTACTATCCCTTTAAGATTATCCAAGATCTATCTCTAGTCACCTATTTTGCTGTTTTATGCATAAATTTGAAGTTATACGTTTTTGGAGTCATTATCTGACACATTCTCATGATGAGAACTGCATCATAAGGGATACTTGTAAATTCCCATTGATTTAAATGTGGTGTGTAACCCTTTGAATGCTGGCAAGGTATCCAAGGTCATGCATTGAATACGAGACTCATTCAATGGGTTAAGTCCCATTTAAATTAATCGAAATTTGATAAAAGTTGGCTTACCCATGCGTGCACCTCTTTACCTTCCTAAGTAAGGTCCAAAGAGTTTAAATGTATAATTATTTGTTGCTTCATTCTGTGTGTCTCCAACATTAGATGTTAGGGCTATAACCACAAAAATACAACATAAAGAATCCAAAGCATCTCTTATGTTTAGCATTTTTTTTAAATATCTTAATCCCTATGATGGTAGAAAGAGCTGCAAAGCATTGTTTTGCAGTGTGCTGGAGACGTCTCTAGCATGCAGTGGGTTAATACTGTACCATAATTTATGTCCCATGTACTTTCTACGGCTGATACGGCTATAGTAAGAATTCTGTATCTTCTCCCTCCATTTTCTTCATTAAATGAAGCATTTTCTTCTGTGTAATGCTGTATGGAGTACAATATCCCAAGTTCTTATTTGAGAAAAATACTGTCATTAGAATTGTAATACTCAGTTTTCAACATTTTGCTTTCTTTTTTCCTTTTATAAGCTAACTACAGACCAACATTGATAGATCTAAAACCACAAAAATATGAAAGAAGCAAAAAAGACCACCAGGAATAATTTGCAGAATTAGACATATTATACCATTATTTAAGGTTATTTACTTAATGTAATCATCTTATCTAGTTAGTTTCCATTTTCCCATAGGAAAAAAATTGAACATGTAAAATGAATAATCATATGTCCTGCAATTAAGAGCATGAAAGAAAATGGATGAAAAGTATATTTATTCTGAGGTTTTTACTTTCTTTGAGTATGAAATTACAGGTTGTCAAAAATGAATAGATTTTACAAGCAGGTAATTACTAGTGATAATGAACACCAAAGAGGTTTCTCAGTTTTTCAGTGACTTGCTTGATATACAGTATAATTTCTTAGAAGTTAAAGCCAAAATTGTGGGAACAGATTGCAAAACCATGTTGACGCATTTCATCATGTGGATACTATTCAAAGACAGTGATGGAAATGTTTTTACCCTTGGCTCTCTACTCATATATAACATAGTTTAATTCTACATGTATTTGTTATTAACTATTAAATATAATTTGAAACACAAAGCACTCCATACTCTTGGTTCTAATTCACCTTGTACATATGTCAGAGCTAGTCTTTTGAGGGCAAAAATATGGACAGTGAGGCTGATGTACATACTAAGTTAAAGTGAAGAAATTCTAGGGCAAGCTAATTGCATCTTAGGGAACAAAAAATTGAATTGATGTAAAGGTCAGTTAGTATGTCGAATATATGCAATATATGTTGTCATACTAAGGTGGGGGTGTTGAAGGGGGGGACATTGTGTAGTGCTTGGTGTACTATTTCTATTTTTTGTAACCCTTTGACTGACACATTCAATGCACATCCCTATGGCATTCAATGATGTCCATGGTGCTGAAAGCCTTCTCTGTGTTCCCCTATTGGCTGGGTAGGGAAGCACAGAGAATGTTGTTCAGAATGTCGTCACTCTCCCTGCTGTTACTCGATAGGAAAGTACAGGGGAGATCCCAGCTACGAGCCTGAGGCAGGTGAAGTGGAGACTGTGAACTCCGACAGCAAAGGCTGCTATCGGAGTTTACTGAATGAGTCGAAGTGTCACATTATAATATGAACACACCCCCTTGCATATGAATGTATCTGATTATGCTTCATTTCCATATGGAAATAAGCAATTGTCAATTCAAAGAATAAAAATTTGTAGACATGGTGAAGGCATGTCGGATTGATGTCCATGTGGGTATTTTTTGTCAGAGTTCTGGTGAAGTGATGTTGTAGACACTTTGTGAATACTGAGGATGTGCCTACGATTCTGCTGCGACAGAACATCGACATTCATAGCCCTCTTCTAACTTTAGTGCATCTAGGTCCTGGTGTTTCAGGCTTTCAAATACGATATAGTGGTCTATGGGGACTTGCATTAAGCAGGATAGAAAACTGCCTTGCGCGATGCAGGATAGATGCACCAGGGGAGCATTGAGGGTCTCATTTCAGACCACAGGTATTCTAATCTCACAAAATATATAATATAAAATTCAGCGCTATGTGTCCTTATAGTCCAGTAATACAGTATATGGGGAATTTTACAGGGTTCAGCCCAAATCCTTATTTTACTCAAAATAATTCAAAACCAAAATATATGTATACACATAAATCTTTAGGCGATCCCACACTTCCCAAAATATACAATACCAACACCCGTTCAAAATATGGGATATAATGTCTATATATATGTAGGATTCTTCTACTTATTTTCCAGTAGCTTGATCACCTCAGAATTCATCAAATATGTCAAAAGGAGAAAGGAAAAAAAGAAGAAAGGAACTCATGAGCCAAAGTTCTAAATAGTAACAAGTACAATAGTATCCACTCACTTTTAAAGTTGTTACTGTAGCGCTGCTTGCAGGGGAATCCCCATATCATCCGGATACAATCTCTCTTAAGCGGTGTTTTCCACAAACGGATCGCCGAACTCCTTCAAGCCCCTTTATGGATGAAGTTCTTATGCCGGTACAATCCTCCGCCGTTAATAGAGCACTCAAATGAGTACTCTCTATGTAACGGATCCACCGTGGTTTAACTCGTTACCTGCTGAAGAGACTGTTCATATCTCTCTAGCGCTAAAGCGCTATTGTGAATAAATGTTCTCAGCTGTATATCGAAATCCTTTTATTAATAACAAAATAATGTTAAAAACATACACTGGATGTCTCTTAACAGTGCATACTCCCTAATGGCAAACACACAGATCTATCTAGATTCGGCTTGGTGACCTGCGCCAGCGCAGTCTCCCAAACACATAGCGTATAACCGACACTAACAAATACCGGTCATACACTGTTGCGGTCTGCAGTAAAGGATATCACTCCCATCCACTACTCAAAATAGCCCAACGCGTTTCGTACAAGTACTTCCTCAGGGGCTATCCCTTTCCATATGAATCTCCCCAACATTTATAGTTTAAACATTATGACATCACAACGTGCATAAAACTCATCGTTCAAACCAAATGAACTTTATCAATATCCACTTGACATTGACATGTCTATATATATTTAAAACATCATAAAACATTATCAAATTCAAACAAATATTGTTTTAGAAACATATCATTTTAAAAAACAGTTGAGATCTATACTAATATTGAGGCCTTTTGGAATCAATGTTTTTAAATGGTATATCCATTGCGTCTCTTTCTTAGAAGTTTTCATAACAATATCCTCTCCTCGCCAATGCTTTCCAATTAAATCTATTCCTACAAATTTTAGCAAAGTTGGATCCTTATTATGTTTCTTTAGGAAATGTTCAGAAACACTGTGTGTCTCTAATCCTTTCTTAATATTCCTAATATGTTCTGCTAGATGGATGTGGAGACATCTATTAGTACGACCCACATATTGAAGCCCACACGGACATTCCAGCAAATAAACCACATTTTACTATTACACATTATCACCTTTTCAATATCATACATTCTTCCTGTTTGGTTACTCTTAAACTGTCTTGTATTACGGTCACCATTCGTTATTGTTCTGCAAACTATACACCTATTACACCTATAGAACCCTTTGAGGTCCCTTTTAAAATATGATATTTTAGGTTTTGTATAGTTCAAGAAACTAGGTACTAAACGTTCCTTCAAATTACTAGAACGTTTATATATAATTTGAGGGCGATTTGGTAAAATGGTAGATAATTGTGGGTCTTTCAATAAAATAGGCCAATACTTTCTAAAGATGCTCTCCACATCCTTATAGTCACTACTATATTGTGTTATTAAATTGGGACAGTCATTATTAACTTTTTCTTTATTCACTCTCCATATCTTATCTTGTGGATCTCCCTTAATTATTAGGTCCTTTGTTCTCTGTATATCGTTTTCCTTATATCCCTTAGATAAGAATACTTTCTGCAATTGATCAATTTGCTGGAGACACACATCTTTATCCGTACAATTCCGTTGTATTCTCATAAATTCCCCACATGGAATATTCTTAATCCAAGGGTGAAAATGACAACTCTTTGGATTTATGTAGCTGTTTGTATCTGTGGGTTTTTTATATGTACAAGTTTTTATACTTTTATTCTCCACATATATCTTTAAGTCCAAAAAATTTATACTTTCTTTACTGAAAACTGAGGAAAATTTGAAGCCCCTGTCATTAGTATTAATGTATTCCAAAAAGGAGATCACCGTTTGTGGAAAACACCGCTTAAGAGAGATTGTATCCGGATGATATGGGGATTCCCCTGCAAGCAGCGCTACAGTAACAACTTTAAAAGTGAGTGGATACTATTGTACTTGTTACTATTTAGAACTTTGGCTCATGAGTTCCTTTCTTCTTTTTTTCCTTTCTCCTTTTGACATATTCGATGAATTCTGAGGTGATCAAGCTACTGGAAAATAAGTAGAAGAATCCTACATATATATAGACATTATATCCCATATTTTGAACGGGTGCTGGTATTGTATATTTTGGGAAGTGTGGGATCGCCTAAAGATTTATGTGTATACATATATTCTAATCGCACAGTTTAATATTAATCTGAAGGTCTGTTTCCAGGGAGGTAGATTTGCATAAAGGGTAATGATGATAGTTGCCTTTTAGTCACTTTGCAATGCTTTGTAAGACCTTTATAGCATTCTCCCTATTTAACACAAAGGAAATTTTATGAATTTGTATTTCTTCCTTAACCCTTTGAGTGCCAGAGAGGTATCTAGTGCATTGAAGAGCAATGTAATGGACGCTTTTCTGGCAGTCAATGGGGTATCGTGATGTTGGTTTCATTTGCCTACATATACTTCTATAAACATTGCTCTAAAGTAGGAGTGGGTAAAAAGTGAGTACAATTTCCTGCATGACTTTTCGCAAAAAACTGACAAATTTTCTTTTTTTTTCGCGAACGTTTTCTCCAGTACAAAATATTCCTCCTTTTCACCTATTCCAACACATTTTTCATTTATTCCAACACATTTTTTTATCTATTCCAACACATTTATCTCCTATTCTAGCATATTTTTCACCTATTCCAACACATTTATCTCCAATTCTAAAACATTTTTCTCCTATTCCAACAATTTTTTCTCCTGTGTTTAATATGGTGCAACATTTCCCAGCACAATATAATTTCTTCTGAGTAGTGATGAGCGAGCATGCTCGGCCGAAGCTCGGTTCGGCTCGAGCATCGCTCTGCTCGGCACATGGCGGTACTCGTACGAGTACCGCATGTGCTCGCCCGCCATGTTCGGGTCTCCTCCCCGCACGTTTCGCGGCTGCTGCGCAGCCAATAAACGTGCGGGGAGGCTCTGACATCCGTGTAATGCCAGCAGCCATGTTGGCTGCTGGCATTACACTGATTGGCTGGCTAGAACCCGTGATCGGGTGCTGTATAGCACCCGACGCGCGAGTTCGGCTCATTCTTAGCCAGGGAGAGATGCGTTTAGGCAGGGAAAGTCAGTGTAGGGAGAATAAAATTGTTGAAACTCTTTCAAGACCCAAAAGTCCTTTTTAGGACTGTTGTGTGTGGGGGCAGCATTTATATTTTGTTTGGGGGGGCACAATTTCCTTTTTTTTGTGGGGGGGATATATGTAAGGTGACATATAATACTAGATGCACAGGAAGTCAGTGTAGGGAGAATAAAATTGTTGAAACTCTTTCAAGACCCAAAAGTCCTTTTTAGTACTGTTGTGTGTGGGGGCAGCATTTAATTTTTTTGGGGGGTGGCAGAATTTCATTTTTTTGTAGGGGGGGACATGTTCTAAGGTGACATTGTACTAGGTGCACAGGGACAAATATTTCACAGTGCAGTGACAAGCTGACATATTCTGTTAGGTGCACAGGGCCAATGATTTTACAACGCAGCGACAAAAAGGGCCATTTTAAACGTGTGCCTAGCCATAGATTATTGTCACATTCTGTTTAGTGTGCAAATTCACAAATTAACGTCACATATTCTGTTCACTGTGCCTAGCCGCAGATTAGCGTCACATTCTGTTTCGTGTGCCTAGCCACAGATTAGCGTCACATTCTGTTTCGTGTGCCTAGCCGCAGATTAGCGTCACATATTGTTTAGTGTGCCTAGCTACAGATTAACATCACATATTGTTTAGTGTGCCTAGCCGCAGATTAGCGTCACATATTGTTTAGTGTGCCTAGCCGCAGATTAGCGTCACATATTGTTTAGTGTGCCTAGCCGCAGATTAGCGTCACATATTGTTTAGTGTGCCTAGCCGCAGATTAGCGTCACATATTGTTTAGTGTGCCTAGCCGCAGATTAATGTCACATATTGTTTAGTGTGCCTAGCCGCAGATTAGCGTCACATATTGTTTAGTGTGCCTAGCCGCAGATTAGTTTTTATCTTCCTTTTTGTGTGTTTTACGGTCAGTGTGTAAAAATGGCGTACTACGGGCGAAACATCGTTCCCAGCAGCGACGTTGGAGTCCAAGATGCATCCAGACATCCTCCCTATGCTGTCCCTGAACCATTTCTGTGGTGTTTCCATCATTTTCTGACCTTTTCCTATGAACCAGGCACCCTCCCCTCATCAGATCAGGGGGTGCCTGGTGTAATGCTCGAGTCCTCCCATTGACTTCAATGGGGCTCGGGTGCTCAGCCGAGCACTCGAGCCTCCGGGATCGCTCGGCCAGAGCACCCGAACACCCGAGCATCGGGGTGCTCGATCATCACTACTTCTGAGGGCTGTAGTGGAGAAATAAGTAGCTGGAAGTCAAAGCTGTGAGTCCTACAGCAACATATACCTAGTAAAATGTGTTAGCATGCAGAGTGCATTTGTCCTTTGATCACAACACTTACTTCCTGCTTAAGTGACACTGGCAAATATTCATGATGATGTCAAGTGATTAAAAAAAAATAAAGTACAACCTACAATGTGGCAGATGTTTATGGTAGTGGTGGTGGGGGGCTGGCGTGGTGTGACATTGACAAACTGAATCCACCCAGGAGGAGAGGGATCATCATCATTTATTGCACATGCTGCAACAATTATCACTGCAGTCAGTTTTTGTATTACCACTTTACTTCCACATCCCTGCACTGCTCCACCTTTCCCCCTGCCGCATTGCATTTGCTAGATAATTACTCAACTACTGTATGTGTTTTTACTCTTCACAGTACGCAACTGATGGAGTGTGATGTCTTGCCTTGGCCCTCAACAAAATTCTATGTCGTGTTCATAGTGTTGTGCTGATAAAAATAATCCAAGGTGTTGAAGTAGTTAAAGGATGGGTTTTGTTTTTAACCCCTTAAGGACCGGCGGTCATGGGAGATTTCAGTCCCATAATGACCGCATAGGGGCACTTGGACGCGCCGGTACACGTGACCTGTCGCTTGTATCAGCGCGTCATTATGGGGCCTGATAGAGATCGCTCCGATCTTGGAGCGGTCAATTTCAGTCCCTATTTTTACTTACAGCGCTCCCGGTAGAGCGCTGTAAGTAAAAAGTATGTGACGTACTATGAGTAGTTCAAGGACCGAGACGGTCCTGGTACGTCAAGGGTCCTTAAGGGGTTAAAGAACAAAAACAATGTATTTAGTTATGTTCCGAAACTTCATCTGTTTTTAACACATAAGTGGTAAATTAACCCTCTGAGTGCAAGAGAGGTTTCCAATGCAGTGAGTTGCAATGAATTGGATGCCTCTCTGGCACTCAAAGCTTTAAACAGTACATACGTGGGTGCCACATAGCGCAAGATGGAGAGATATGTTTATAAATTGTGCAGTGCAAATCCATTGTTTAGTCTGCTTCATGAAAAGGTGAAAGTCATCCAATAAGACTTTTCAGACAATAATTTTAAATACACATGAAAAACAAACTGAAATGTATCCCATAATATTGTGCATATGTCAACATTATTCATGCATTTAAAATGTCTGTACAATTAGGCATAACATTTAAAAAAATGTTATACATGTATCTACAGTGAGCACACTCAAAATGCATCTGTATATGTATAAAGGAAAGAAATGGAAAACTTCTAAACATAATTCTAGTAACACATATGCAATTGTATTAAAAATATGCAAACTATGATACATTAATAATGATAAGTAATCATGACAAAATATTTTCCCTAGGTTGCACAAACCCTCTAGAGGACTATGATGTTGACATATGGCTGGATTCTATTGAAGTCAGATTGAAACACTATAGCAACAGAGTTGGAAGAAGGATTTTTTAGCCTTTCTTGCTGTTTCATTTTGGCCAGTATATATGCCCAATTTGGCAATTCAGCATATATATATATATATATATATATATATATATATAAACATCTCAAGCTAAAATAACATTGTAGCAGAACAACCTTTGCAGGACAGCCCAAAAGGCTGCAACCACCACAGCCACCCCCAAGTGTCCCCATGTTAACCAGACCTCATGACCTCATCCTTGTACTCTGAGGATGGAGTCACATTTTGCACTTGGATGACCATTCACTCATCCATGGCTGAACAGTAAGGCTACTCTACTGCATTTTGTGCCCTGCTTAACCCCACCACCCAGCTAAGGGGAGGGCATGTATAAAATGTAAACAGGTATTGGACATACTGTATATAAGCCAATCCCTGTTTTTCCTCACAGTTCAGGCAGGACTGGAGAAGTTTAGTTTATTTTTTAACAGGAAGACTATAGTGGTGGATTTTAAAATAAAATGTTATTTTATTTGTGTAGACAAATGATGTAGTGGACCAGAGCATCACAGACACCACTGGACCACAGACATCAAGGTCGGTATATGTTTTTGCAATACACAAACACCATACCTTGGGGGGGGTGTTAGTAAGGGTCCTGGGGACATCTTCCAGGGCTTCTTTAATCTTAACATGGCTCTGTATTCCCTATTGATTTGTGTCACATCCTTCCAATTAAAAAATAATAGGTGGAATGGACCGGGATCTGATCTCATCAGGAAGGAGAGTTGGGAGAATAACTTTATCCCACCATTTCTTTACAGGGGTCATTTTGACCTTTTTTTAAGACAATAGCCCCTCCCTTGCCAGTGTAGCTAATTATAGCCTCAATTGAAATGGAAAGGTTAATCATGTTTTTGGATAGGGGGTGGTGGTATTTTTTTTAAACTACTCATGGCTCACCCCATCTCGATCACTGTAATCCAGAAAATGAGGGGTTAACCATTTCTATGAAGTTTCTGGCAGGGAGGAATCCCTCCATTGCTAGAACAGTGAGATCACTGATCTGGCAGTGCAGATGTAATCCATGGGTGAAAAGGATGTGGGAAGGGTGCCTGGACATGCGGGGGATCAGTCAGGGGGCTGTGGAGTGGGTATTGTTCCCCTACTTTCCCTTTTCTTATCCAGGCAAAATAAATTAACCAAATCCATCCACTTTGCCTGGGCATCCTAACCTCACTTTGGGGTCATTGTAGAATATTTGTCAGCATGACAAAAGTATTCCAAATAGGTGTTCCAAATAGTATTATATAAAAATGACATTGGGCAATCTAGTTCTGACCTTCAATCAGAGATTTCAGAATTAAGCAACTGGAAATAGCTGCTGAAACTAAAAATTGCCAGTAAAATAGGCTGTTATGGTATCTAGACTTTTATAAGAAGAATGTGCAAAATTTTGGACCACTCAATTGCACCATAGAGAAAATGATCCAAATCCCTTTAAAGGAGCAGTAAACTTTTTTATGAAAAAATATACATTGTAGGGCTTTTTCTGTTGAGTAAAATAAAAGTACTCCCACTGCCAAGAGATGCATATTTCCAAAATTATTACAGTTTAAACCCATTTTTTTACATTAACAGTCCCCTCTGGTTATCAAATTCCAATTTGTTTTTATGTTACAGTCTAAAGGAGAGGAAAGTCAGTGATGTGCAGTTCTCCATAGAATGTGAAACTGCTGAGTCATTTCCTGTCAGTTAGTAAACACACATATAAATCACTTCCTGATTATTTGAACTGTTATAAGTGGCTGTTTGCTTCAAAAGAGGAGTTTTTTTGAAGTTTCATGGAGACCTTATAAAGGATTAAGAAACCCAAACAATTAGAGCACAGGAATAAAAGTTAGTACAACACTTTCAAAGGACATTTTGATACAGATAATACAATTATTAGTGATTCTGCATTATTTGCAGGTGGTAGTGGTGATGGTATTTCCTTGTATTTACGTATCAAGTGCAGTGCAATAGTCTTCTTGTAACAAAGTGTAATAAACCTGGACAATAATTTGGGGAAGTCAAGTTCTTTGCTACATTTCCAACCTCATGCTTAATCTACAATCACTATTCCACCAGTATGAGAAGTCTGTAGAATGCAAGGTAAAACAGTTACAAACAGGACTTGAGGACATAACACCTTATTTGCATGGAAAACTACAAAGATTTGATACAGAGAAGATGATAAAATAAATCGTAGCTTTCCCTATACTTTTTGAAATGGTATTTGACATCAAAACAGTTAGATAATACTATATTTGTTGGTTTTACCTAGGAGAACCAAATTGGTCACTTAGAAGAATAATCAGTCTGCAGTTATTAACATAGACAGAATTGTAGACGACTGCACTCTAAATCACAACATCAATGATATGAAAATAACAAACATCAAAGGACACCTCAGCATTGAGATAGGGAAAAAAACTGTTAATTAAGTGTAATGATACTTTTTCTGGATAGCAGCATGATTTAAGTGATTATCTAGAATATTATTGTTTTGTCCCATTATGACATGTGCAGCATATACTTATGTAGCCACTGTATAACACACAATGTACATTGTACATTTGTGGAGACCTATCACACCATTAATCTAACATATCATACAGCTGGCTTCTAACTCCACCGATCTAATGCATGTATCTTTGTTTTCACTGTATAATTCTACCCTTTTTGTATAATACACAGTTCTATTAATATAATTGTATCTGATTTCCTTTTTCATTTTCCTTTCTTTACATTGTAATAGGAAAGTGATATAGTTATTATCCATGCTGTGTCTGAAACAGTGAATACTGATTTGATTAATGTGAAAGCTCCTGTGACCTTAAGCCAGTCACTTTATCTTCCATTCCCTCAGGCACCAAATTTGATTTGTAAGTTCTATTTGGCAGAAACTTGTAGTATTTGACAATTTCTGGGATAAATGTTGTTTATTTTCAGTTCTATATAGGAATAAACATATCATACTAGTATGCTTGTGACAACTACAGATATATAGGGTTAATAAATGGTAATCACAATGCTGAATACAAACCATGAATACATTGGATGAAATAAAAAAAAATAAAATAACCTATACAGTTTTACATAAAAGCAGCTTTAAATGAAAACCACTGCCAGATAGTAAACTTCCCAGTAGAAATGCACACAGAGTATAGACAAACAGCCTGTGACCAGTGATGCACAGCATGGCTGTCAACAGTACTTATGTAACCAGGACCTAGTTTAAAGATTAACAAGGGTCAGAATGATTGCAACATTTAACCACATAGAGTAAGTTGCTGAATGAAATAACCCACAGTTCTTAAACCAGCTGAGGGAATTTAGCCCTTGGATAGCCCTGGATAGTTTGGATAGTTTGTCATAATTTTCAGGAATTCCCCTTTGTAGACAGTCTTTTCCAATCTTGTTACAGATTAGTTGCTTATCTCCATGCTCAGCAGCTAGGCAAAACCTCTGCTGACACTCTAAAGGCAGACAAGTACAACTAACACTGACTCCTAAAACAGTTAGAAGAGGCACTAGCATTTTGACTGAGGTCTGTTCTCATCCCGAACTATAAAAATTAAACCCTTAGTGACTGGCCTCGTCTGCATGCGGCCGGCACTTAACGTCCCCCGAACTTTTTTTTCATTTTTAAAAACTATTTCCTGGACGTACATGTACGTCCTCTGTCCACCTGGGACATCTGCTCGGGACGTACATGTACATCCTCAGGCATTAAGGGGTTAAGACTGCATTGACAATGTTTCAGTTGACATTGATTCAGCCTGCTGAAACCTTCTTGACACTAGCTACAGGCAGATAGATCGGTAAAGAGGGAGCTGAGCTGCACTTGCAGAGCGTAAATGTTATTTATTTTTGTTTACAGTTATAGAGAGGGATAGTTTATTTAAACAAAAAACCTTTGATTCATAGGTCACAGACACAGGCAGGGAGTGGGACCCTGATGTGAGCTGTAACTAAAGCTGAAACTGACAGATACTAGAGACTAAGGGTGGGCAAAAAGTGTAAAAACATTTCCTGCATGACTTTTCGTGAAAACTTGCTGATTTTTTGCTTTTTATGAGGAAGATTTCATCTTTCCACATATGCAAAAATGTCCTCCTTTTCACCTATTTTAACCAATTTTTTGCCTGTTTTAATGCATTTTTTGCCTATATTTCCAACAGGTACTTGTCACAGCTTACCTAGATCCAGCGTTGCCGCTTCGGCTGGCACTGGACTTGTATCGCTCTTATTGACACTTCTGCGTCATCCCAAGCATCGCTTCTTCAACTGGGCTTGGGCGCGCTTGGCTTCAGTAGCGGATGCCCGTGTCCCCATGCCAGGTGAATCAGATGCTCAATATGACACAGCGTTGGTGCTGGTGTGTGACGCATCTCGTGGAGAGATGCGTTAATTACGGGAGCAAGGAGGTGTGTTTGATGCAGGCTATCTTCTTATACTTTAGGGTTCTGCTCTGGCTCTTCCTATCTACTTTCTGGTGCCTTGTATTTAAAGGGAACTGGATTTTCATCCAATTACCCTTACGTTGATGTTCTATATAGTTCTACTTTTGCTCCTGATCTCCGTGTATGTCCTAGGCTTGTCTGACCATCCATCCTGGTGCTGACCTGTGTCTCTGTCTGACTACTCTCTTGTATTACCCCTTTGTAGTCGACACCCAGTCTGATGCAGACCTATGGCTCTGGCTGACTACCTGCTCCGATATGACTTAGGCTTGTCTGACCATCCATCCTGGTGCTGACCTGTGGCTCTGTAGGACTACTCTCTCGTATTAACCCCGTTATAGTGTACACTCAATCTGGTGCAGACCTGTGGCTCTGGCTGACTACCTGCTCCGTGTATGTCCTAGGCTTGTCTGACCATCCATCCTGGTGCTGACCTGTGGCTCTGTCTGACTACTCTCTTGCATTACCCCTTTGTAGTGGACACTCTATCTGGTGCAGACCTGTGACTCTGGCTGACTACCCGCTCTGTTTATGACCTAGGCTTGTCTGACCATCCATCCTGGTGCTGACCTGGGGCTCTCTCCAGCTAACTTCTACACTTCCTCCTATTGAGTGGATATCCTATCTGGTGAAGACCTGTGGCTCTGGCAGACTCTGACAATACTGACTACAGACTTGAGTCAGTAGGTTCATTGGTTGTCTCACTCTCAGGGGACGGTCGTCTCCAAGTTGGCTGCAGGCGTGAGTCAGTAATCTTCCGATTCCCTACCCTGGGGAACTGTCTGGTCTATCTTCCTCTCTGACTTTATTTCAAACAAGTTACACATAGACTGCCAGCGACAATGAGATTCTTCAAATGTTTTTTTAAATTCCTGTTCAACGTCCCATAAAAGCACTTTAAATTGTATCACCACGTGGATATATAAGAGAATATATTGTTGAAAACATATATTAAAATCATCATACTAGCAACAGATACATCTATATACATAGATATCTAAAACAATGTATTACTTGAAGGACACATATACAGTAAGAATTCTAAGCCACCTCATAGGTACCACCTATATTCAATACTCTCATTCAGCCCTGTAGGTGACATGGTATTTAATTTATAGGTCCATCTAGCCTCTCTCTGTAATAACACATGATCCCTATCACCTCCTCTCTTCAATGGCATTACTTGCTCCGATACCTGGTATCCCATTTGAGCCACATTGTGACCCATCTGATTAAAATGTCTTGCTACTGAGGTATGTTTGTTGGTCCTAATGTCTGACTTATGTTGGCCGATTCAATCTTTTAATGATTGCATAGTTTTTCCTACATATCCCAGCCCACATGGGCACTTGATCAAGTACACCACATGTGTGCTGGGTCAAGTGTAGAAACCTTTGACCTTAATCCTTTTACCCGTCCTCTGATGGGTGACTGTGTCTCCTTTAATTATACCATTGCAATGTAAGCAAGAATGGCATGGAAACGTCCCAAAAACTTGTGTAGAAAGAAAGGATTGTTTCTTCTCAGAAACTTGCTCTGCATGTACAAGTCTGTCCCTGGGATTTCTAGATATCCTATATGTCAGGGCTTAAAATTTTAAGTCCTTTGCTACTAGCCAGACCTGAAAAGTTACTTGCCACTGCAAGCCATACCATACCCACCAGGGCTGAATTTCTACTCGCCAGGGCTAAATTTTCACTCGCCATTGGCTAGTGGCAAGTGGAAATTTTGAGCCATGCTATATTTCATACACGATTTTTGTCTAAACAGATGTTCTATTGTAGGATCACTTTGCAGAATATGCCAGTTTTTTAAGATTGCCTTTTGTTCACTTCTAGAGTGTGTGGTATATGTATGGATAAACTTCATTCTAGCGTCAGTTTTCTTGATTTTTTTGTCCATCAGTTCTTCCCTTGAGAGACACATAATCAATAGCAGTAGAAGCACTCTTAAAAGTTCACGGGCTCTGGTTCTGGAGCACATAATATTAGTGATGTAGGTATATCAGCGAGTGGGCCAAGATTTTCTTCAGTTGTAATTACACATATGACTTCTGCTGCTGTCCTATGACTGAGTTTGTTTGGAGAAGATAACAAGAGTCACCTCCATCCCCACAACTTCCACAGCTACAAATCGTGTTGTTAAAGAAATAAAGTTGCACAGTTCATCTGCTATATAGAGCCAACCCACACTTATTGAGTATTTTTAGGAAGGAGACATAAAAGTCACAAAAATAATCCCAAAGTAGGCCTATGGAAAAGTGAAGTTGCCAAAATGTTGGCAGTTGATATGCTGCCTTATTCTTTTATACAAAACAAAAGTTTTAAAGAATTTTTGTCATGGGTTGCATCCCACTGCCATATCCTAAGCCATAGTTATATTTCAAGGATGTCACTGCCAGAGTTGTACAAGCAGGTGATTAGTGTGGTAGGCAAAGCACTAGAAAGCTCATATTGCAAGAAAATTCCCCTGACAGATATGTGTGTCATGCCTCCTGATGCCTGACCTCCCACTAACTGCTGGGAGTTTAAGTCTTGGCACCAGAATTTCTCTAGTGCTTGATTATTCGAGCTATTGTCCTTGGTAGGACTTTCTTCCAGTTCGGATCTTGGTGTGCTTTAACCCGGTTTGTCTGACTAACTCTCATGCTCCATGATTTGGTACCTCAGCTCTCTGCCTACTTTTTTACCTTCTGTGTTTTGAGTTGGTACTGCTGTGCTTGCCTACGTGTTGCTGACCTGATTTCCTTGAACTCGAGTAGTTTGTGTCTTCTTCTAGGTTGTGTCCTGAAAGACTGAGGGTGGTTGGCCCTTTGTACTTCTCCACCTACATGAACATTTCCCCAGCATTAGACGTGGCTCAATGCACTCCACCTCTCTCTCCCACTCAATTGTGCGCTGTCTCCCTCTCTATACTGGGACATTGATACCTAAGGTTTGGGTAACCTCTAGTGGCTTCAGTGCAAACTCCATATTGCCTATACATTCACTAGATACTCTATTGATTCCCATTGCAGTTGTTCTGTTAGAGTTCATCTTATCTACAGTTCTACTGTAAAGTCACTGGTCATCAGATCCACATCCCTGCTGTGTGATTAATGTTCTAAGCTACACAGAGAGATTCATCTTATCTACAGTTTTACTGTGAAGTAATTGGATATCAGATCTACAGCCCTGCTGTGTGATTACTGTGCTAAGCTGCACATATGTATTCATCTTATCTATAGCTCTACTGTGAAGTCTCAGTTATTCAGATCTACAGCCCTGCTGTGCTATTCATGTGCTAAGCTGTACAAGGAGATTCATCAAATACACAGGTCTACTGTAAGGTCACAGTTCATCAGGTCTCAGCCCTGCTATGCTTTATTTTGCTGGCTCCACAGTAGATTCATAAGATCTTCAGTCCTTCTATTGTATTGAACTTGCTACAATCTAGTGTCCAGAAAATACACCTGACTCACCTACTTTTTAACCAGAATTTTGCTTGCAGCCATATTCTCCTGGGAATCACTGCGGGGTTACCACACTGGAAATTAGGGGTGTTCATCCTGATCTGGCCCAGGCTCAACTGGGGGGTGGGATATCTGGCTTTGCAGACATAAACTCTTACTTTGGCTGCAGCCTCAGCAAGGATACCCCTTAGCCCATCAATGCACCAGAGCCCCGATCCCAAGTTAGCGTACTCAAGCCTCTAGGTAACCAGTCTCACACCTGAAGGGGGATGTTTCCACATGGCTGAGACAATGTGGACAAGTGGCCAGAGTACAATCTGTATGACTGTTGTTGCTCACTGGTTTTCCCTCCAACAAGTGGAAAGCAATGGTTACAGCTGATCTTGCCGCTGGCAATAATACTACAAGATAGCAGCAGGGTAGCCCATACCATCGGCCCACCATTTTGTGTATGCATAATTTTGAGAGGCAATCCCACAAAGCCATAGATGTGTTAAAGAAATCAGAGCAGGTGATAAAGGAATGATTTGTACTCTACTCATTGAAATCTGGTTTTGTGTTTGCTGACAATTGCTCTAATATAATAACTGCATTGTGAATTGTTGACATGGTGCATATACCCCATGTCCTAAACTTAAATGTGACTAAATCCCATGCAGAATCTAAAATCCTCAGAGAGATGCAAAATATTGCCAGCAAATTTTGTGCACATTTTAGATGTGCCTATAGTGCTCACATGATTTATATTGCATGCAAAAGTATACAACAGTATGTGGCCTGCCATGGAAATTGTTACCCACAGATCATGCAGTCTGAGTGGGTTTTCAGGGCAGAAGGTTATATTCTTGATGACAGCAGGAAAAGGCTATCAACCAGCACTGTTGGTAATACCATCTAAGCATCAGGTTTCAGCAGAGGTCAAAACCACACAATACAGAGAAGCCCATGACACATGTAGTATTAACAGTAGCACTGAGGATGAGAAGGAGTAGGGCTTTGAGCAGCTTTCACCATCTTCCACCGTTGCAAATATTGCTATAACCACTGGTTGCTATCCCATATTATAATTCGCTAAACAAGTTTGTCAGAAGCCGTCATGTGCAGTAGAGACGGCTGCACGCGCTGCAGTCATGCACAGTACAGACTGCCCGTGCCGCAGCTGATATGGAGCAGGGTGCTCTGAATTCAGAGAGGACAGCGATCTGAATTCGGAGCTCCCCGCTCCATATCAGCAGCGGTACGGGCAGTCTCTACTGTGCATGACTGTACCACGCTGTTGCTGGGTGGCATTGTGGCCCGTGTACACTGGTACTTCAACTAGTTTGACAATAATCTAATAATAATGAAGGTTATACTATATATATTATTCAAACACAGTAATTTAAATAATTTGTCTAACATTCATCACTATTAATCATCATGATATACATATTAATCACCTCACCACTATACACATCCACAACATTAATTGTAACAATTTTTTAACTATCTCCTTGAAAATAATGATTGGCATAGCAGTAGGCTTTCAGAACAAACTCAGACCTTCAATATATTACATCAAGGCTAGCCTTAAAAAAACTTAGATTTTTGGCTTCCAACAAGGCAAGCCAAAAAACTATTTGTTTGAAGGCTTCAAGCTTGCAAAAAACAAGGTCTGAAAAAACTATTATCATGGTCCCTGTGATTCCCTGTCAATCTCTGTGATGATACCTGTGCATTGGAGGAGGCTGATTGGCCCGCCCAGGATGTTCCTTTATATACTGGGCCTATGGCACCTGTCAGATGCCCTTTCGTGGTGTTCCTGATCCTGCGCTTTTGTTGCTGTGTTCCTGTGTTCCTGTGTACCAACCCGGCTCGTCTGACCATTCTGCTGTTCCTGCTCCGTGATTGACTCGGCTTTGGCTGACGTTCCTGCTCCGTGATTCGACCCGGTTCTGGCTGACGTTCCTGCTCCGTGATTGACCCGGCTTTGGCTGACATTCCTGCTCCATGATTCGACCCGGTTCTGGCTGATGTTCCTGCTCCGTGATTGACCCAGCTTTTGCTGACGTTCCTGATTCGTGATTGACCCGGTTCCGGCTGACGCTTCCTGCTCCGTGATTGTATCCTGTGTTCCAGTGTGATCTCAGTCGCCTACCGGCGACACTCTGAACTGTGCATAGTATCGCTCTGACTAATCACTTCTCTGCTAAGCTGAGCTGTGGCCTCCGTTACCGAGCTGTCTTATAGCCTTGCTGAGCTGTTGTCTCCATTACGGAACCTGCCCTATACCCTTGCTGTGCTGGTTGCCTCCATTATTGAGCCTGCATCCATACACTTGCCAAACCTGTGTGTTTCATCCGAGCCAATTAACACTTACTGAGCCTGTGCCTTATTGACCTAACCTATCCGTTTACACAAGCAGAGCAGTTTCCGTTCCGGTGCTCGGTCTGCACTGTGGTTGCACCTCCCGGTGCTAGTGGCCTCCTGTTTGCTCTTGCAGTGTGTTGCTCCGTGACAGCACCGGAAGGGTGTCTCGGCTCTGGTCTCCAAGTGCTCACTGTGTTACGCTATCTATCGCACTACCAGTGCGTTGGCTCACTATCGCTTGTGCAGTGTTGGTTCGTATTGGCACCCAAGGGGTGTTCTGGCTCCGTTCCCGTTGGCACGCAGGGTTTCTTCCAGTTGAGAGTGCGAAGGGCTTTTCAGGTTCTAGTTCCATTTGCTCCAGCAGTGGCTTTCATCCATTACATTCCTCTAAGGAGGTATTGGCTCAGCTCTGGTCAAATCTTTGCTGTTCACTTGGGCGTCCTATTATACAGCTATCTGAGAGTGATTCAGTTCAGTTGCCTACTACACCTTTCCTTTGCACCATCAAGAGACTGATATTAACTTCTGGGCATTGGCTAATTACCATCACAGAGACTGTTCAGTTGCTCTAACATTAACCCTTGTCCATTCATTTGTTCTGATCATTATAGTTTGCTCATACGTATTTAGTCTGCACTACTGTCATTACTGTTTATGCCTATCCTGGCCACTATCCGCTGTCCTTTGATTTTATTTCAATAAAACTGTGTTTTTACTTTTAAGCTTTGTCTGAGTGTCAGAAAACCGTAACAACTATATGCAGTACCGGCCTATTGTCAGCAGTGTTAGATGTCGATGGCAAACCACCATCAGAAACATTATGACACCCAGTGGAGCCCAATATGATGACGTTCCACTTCCCACTAACCCTAGTGCTGCTGAGGAAGCAGCAGTGCTACAACAAGCCACAACCACTTCAGGTGCATCTATTTAGGGTTATGTTTCTCCTCCTGCACCTCTATATAGTGGATATGAATGAATATTTTTAAATCCCATGAAACCATGAAGGAACTATGCAGTTATCATCAGCAGAGCCGGATTAACACTCCACAGGGCCCTAGGCAAGGTACCAATTTGGGGCCCCCCTCCACCAAGATAGTAGCCCCCCCATACCATGAACTCTATTCACCCCTGCCACCATATGTTCTACATAAACTTATGTTAAACTATGTCAAGGTCAGCAGAGCCAAATTAACACTCCTGGGGCTCTAGGCAAGGTACCAGTTTGGGGCCCCCCCATAGAGTTGCACCCTCCCCTCCATACCTCCCTAACCCAGGCTACCTAAACAGTGTTTAGTTTGCACTACAGTTTTGTGGGCACAGGCACTCAAAGGATTATAACCCTTTGAGCTCCTGTGCCCACTAAACTGTAGTGTAAACTAAAAACTGTGTAGGTAGCCAGGGTTAAGGAAGGAGTCCGGGATATATTAATTTATGTTTGTGCTCTCTCAGCCCCTGGGCTACTGTAAAATAAATAACTGTGCCTACACTGAAAATTAACAGTTTGAATGCAAGGGAGAGACTCAGAGGTACACACATCATTGATTTGCAATGCAATGCACTATAAAGCAATTGTGTACCTTGTTTGTGCAACTTTAGGAGCAAAGGACACAATAAAATAAGAGCATAAGGGAAAACAGACACAGGCCACTAAGGGGCATGGGGAGAAAAAGTAGAGCACAATTTATATCAGCCCTAGATTTACAACTTAAGAGCCACTAGGTACAACAAACCATTGCACTGGGAAAGTGGAAAGGGGGTGAAGGGATGGGAAATCTGGAAGGAGATGAGGATGGGATGAATGGCAATAAGCAGAGAGGGAAGAAACTAGAAAGAAATGGGATGGCATTAGGCTGGTGAATAAGGAAGAGGGGATATACTCTATGGGTTAAAACAGAAGCAATACAACAGGTAGAAAGATGAGGAAAAAAACACTTCTCACACCCTTACTTCCCAGTTTATTTGTAGTGGCATTGCACAGCCTCCCCAGCTCACATAACTGTATGAATGCACTTTTCTAAGACTTCAGTCCCATTAATAACACATTGAGCAGCAGTACTGTAGTTGCTCATTGAGACTTCAGTTTCAGAGCTTAATGTGTTAACAACTGCCCCATCTAGGTCATAACTTCTATCAGTTCATACATAATAACTGCCTCTTTAAATCGAGTTCACTGTCAGCTTGGATTGGAATGCACCAGATTTAAAGACGGAGCTCATAGGTGCCTACTGACATAAATTATGACTTAGTCCGACATGATCATGCAGCTGTTAACACATTAATCACTGCATGTTAGGAATCAGTTAATAGCTACAGTAGGGGTTAACTGAATCCTAAAATGCAGAGATTGAAGTGTTAACAGCTGCATGATCATGTCGGACTAAGTCATAATTTATGTCCGCAAGCACATAAGAGCTCCGTCTTTAAATCTGGTGCTTCTGAACAGAGTGAACATGATTTAAAGATGCAGTTCTTATTTTTGCACTGCTGATTCAAGTTGCAAAAAAAATAATGTATACTACAGGGACGGCCCTGAGAGGGGAGCGGTCTCCATGGGGCCCCCTCAAGCTGATCGGGCCCTAGGCAGGTGCCTAGTGCGCCTTGCCTGTAATCTGGCTCTGATCATCAGCAACGGCAATGTACACAATAAGTGAAAACATTGTAGGAGAGAGGAAGGACTTGACACATCTGCTCTCATATTAAGCAATATGCACAAATATAACCACCACCAACCCCTAAGAAATCAGGTGCTACTTTCACTATGGTCTTTGTTCACTTCACTAAGTACAGGTGACTGAGTGGTGGTAGATTACTAAACTTAAAATAATAAATCCTCCTACCTTTAGACTGGCATATTAAGCAGGACTAATTCTCTGCATATGCCCCCTGATTCCCTGCATTCAATTGCTCTCCACCACATGTGGTCAGTATACCAAACAAGTTACAATAGCCGGAGGCGAACTGCCAGATCCTCACATGCGCAGATTTGCATTAGCTAGTAGTAGTGTAATGGGGTCAATGTTGGTGCTGCTGTTGAACCATGAGGGTGCTGGTAGGGAACAACAGGAATATTTTCCATCTCCTGGACCCTAGCACCAGAGCAATATTAAGACTTCATAGGGCCTTAGGCAAGATCCCAAATGGGGCCCCAGTTCGAGCCTGAGCCTCTCATCTCACCTTGACACAATCCTTTCTTGGGTTGCACATTGTTCTTATTGGTAGAGATACTAGTAACAACTTAATAAAAGACAAAAGGAATGCTTTATCCACTTGAATGTCAGAGCGGTCACCAACGCATTGCAAAGAAATGCATTATGCACCTCCTAAAAATCCAAGAGGTTAGTTTAGATCTAATATGTGGCTACACAAGTGATACACCAGAGCTTATAACTGAATATAGAATACACTAGTGACACCACAAAGCTTACACTTGTAATTGGACTACAATGGCGATATCAGAGAGCTTACTATTAAAATGGGGCTACCCTGATACCTCAGAGCTTACAGTTGAAATGGGGCTACACTAGTGATACCACAGAGTTTACATTTGAAATTGTACTACACTAGTGACACCAAAAATACCGCAATTCTACAACTACCAATGGGTAGTCACATAACTGTAAGCTCTGTGGTATCACTTGTGTAGCTCTATTTCAGCTTGGGAAGGAATAAAAGCAAATGGGGAAGAAGAGAACAAAGAGTGGAGATCAAGTGGAAAGAGTGAAGAAAATGGCACAAGGGGGAAAGAAAAGGCAAAGAGGTAGAACAAAGGAACGAGGAAGGGGGAAAAATGGGGGAACCACAAACTGTTTCCCTTCCTGTTTCCCCTTTTTTGCTTTCACCCCAGTCTGTTTACCCCGCTTGCTCTGCACCCTCAGTTTGTGCCCCCTTTTTCTCTCTCCTGGTCTGTTTAACCTCTCTTTTTTATTTTTTGTTTCTTTCTCCAAGTCCCCTCCTACTTCTCTGTCTTTGCTGGGCCAGGAGCAGACTGCATCCCTGGTGGTCCAGAGGCATGTGGAAGAAGAGGTCTGTGCTTCCTGTGGTGCAGACTTTTATTAGAAGCTCCTTCACTATCTTCTCCCTGTCCAATAATGCTGAGCACTGAGATACAATGCCATCCCATCACTCTGCATTATCAGAATGCGAGTAACAGTGGGAGAGGTATACCAAAGGAGGCCCTACATTTATCAGTGTGGAAATCTGTCTGATCTTCCCACTGGAAGCCTGCTGTTTTGTTGTGGGGACAGTTTGGCTTTGCGGCCCCACCCCAACTTAACTGGGCCCTAGGCATGTACCTAGGGTGCCTTTCCCATAATCTGACTCTACCTAGTACAAGAGGACAATGACAGTTGTTATTGTCATTCTGGAACTTCCAGACCTTTCTGTGAGATTTTCTTCCATGTTCTTTATGCCTTTGGTTATGGGCAAATTCCACAGTTATAGCAGCACTCAGTTTTATTTTTTGGAAGAGAGTTTTACATACTTAACAGGTTGCTTATGCTGCATGTGCTTAATGAGGGCAGATGTGACAATGTGTTTCACCTCCTTTTCACTAACTTATTTCACATTGTGTACAGTGAAGTTGCTAATGATTGCAAATCATCTGCCCCCCCCCCAAAGAAAATAGTCCCACACTCAAGAGTTTGTTCATTCCAAATAGTACTTATGGCTTCTGCTGCGGAGAAGTATGTCTCTGAGTTTGTTGTAGTTGATGGCAAGAGTCAAAGTGTAACGGTTTTATGTACACTCGGATACGGGAGGTTTTTGGTAAAATACAGTTTTATTAAATCACGCAGAATAATAGTAATCCTCACGGGTCCAGCATATAAATACAATATGACACTGACACAGGACAGGTTACAGTAAAGTTAATAACCCACACAGGTCCAGTATATGTTAAACAATATAAAATACTGACACAGGTCAGGTAAAGTTCGTATGATTCAGTGAGACAATGGCAGATTGGTACTATTAGGCCAGGAACAGCAGATAGGCCCTAATAGTGGAAGGCCCAGAGTACACTCTCTACGCAGAGAGTGACACAACAGCGACTGTAGCCACAAAGGAGCAAATGGAGCCCAGGATGTGCGACTGGCTACTGGAGCACCAGAGGTAGGCTGCAACCGGAGGTGCAGTGTAATGCCAAACTGGAACTGCAACTGACTTCAACCCAAATGCACAGCACCGGGAGGTGCAGGGTAGTGCCAAACCAGGACTGCAATAGATTGTGACCCAAGTGCACAGCACCTCCCCGCAAGGGGTTAACGAATGCTCCGGTCTGAGGCAACTGCTAGATGGAATAACAGACTGAGGCACCCAAGAGAAACCCAACCTCAGGTATAGCAGTAAAACAGACCAAGCGTACCGTGGTGTAACCAGGATCTCCACACCGGAGAGAGAGGACTAGGCACAGGAGTGACTGGGTCACAGTAAGAACTGCCTGAGCAGTAACCGAGGCAACCGGAGGACTAGTCAGACAGAGAGAGCAAACACCGGCTATAGCCCCAAACTGGATTCCCGGAATGAGGGCGAACCAGGCAGTAACACAGAGCAGGAACGTTGCCAATCCGGGTCGGTACACAGAGCAGAAACGTCAGCCAGTCCGGGTCGATACGCAGAGCAGGAACGTCAGCCAAGCCGGGTCAATACACAGAGCAGGAACGTCAGCCAATTCGGGTCGGTACACAGAGCAGGAACGTCAGCCAGTCTGGGTCGGTACACAGAGAAGGAACGTAAACCGCAGAGTAGTCAGGCAGTCCGGGTCATACACAGGAATCATATGAACACCACGAAAGGGCACTGCAGAAGTGACAGGACTGAGTATTTAAGGGCTGTCACTGGGAGGAGCAACAACACGTTAGCCAATAAAAAGGTATCAGGAAGTAGCAAAGTGTCAAAATGTCGCCGGCATAGCATGGACACCATGATACAAAGTCTGCCCAGTGCCCACACATGCAGTCTATACCACTACCACCTCCTTTGGTCATGTTGTTAAGGCAATCAAGTTACGGGGTTCTTATGTCATATACTGCCAATCCACACTTATTGAGCCCTTGGGATGGAATAAAAAAATTTGCAAAAAACAATCCCAATGTACTCCTGTTGAATGGCAAGGTTTCCAAGATCTTGACAGTTGACGTGCTGCAGTATTTTTTGGTTGAAAACTGAAGATTTAGAGAACTGATGTCATGTGTAGCTCCTCAATGGCATAACCCAAACCACAGTTATTTTTTCCAGGACTGCAATGCCTGGATTGTACAAGCAGATAGTTAGCGTGGTGGGCAAGGGCTGGAAAGCTCATATGGCAACAGATGTGTGGATAGGTTGGCAAGAGACTAAATGACTGTCACTGCTGACTGAGCTTCCGTCCCACCACCACCAGTGGGCAACACTAGCTTACAGCATTAGATGACAGCCAGTAATCTTGCTTCTGGTTCATGCAGTGTGATTAAAATGCAGCAGCAAGATAGCCCATACCATTGGCATGTCAATTGTGTATGCAGCTTTCTTGAGAAACAGTCCCACAAAGTCATAGATGTTTTAAGTAAACTTGAGCGGGTGATAGAAGAATGGCTTGTACCTTTCTGATTTTGTGTCTGTTGATAATGGCTCCAACATAATCACTGCCTTGAGAATGGGTGATATGGTGCATGTACCCTGTTTTGCCATTGTGCTAAATTTATTTGTTACCAGATTCTTGGCAGAATCCGATACACTCAGAGAGATGTTGAATATTGCCCACAAATTCTGTACACATTTTAGCTGCTTCTATGATGCATGCAATGCATTTTATTCCATAGAAGAGTGTAACAACATGCCCCTTAACTAGGGATGGATGAAAACTTTCACCTCAAACCAAAATCAGCAATAAATGGCACTTCCAGTTTGGTGAAAAATTCCCAGCAAAAAGTGCCATTTTCCCGCTTTTTTCACATAGCTAGTTGCATTGAAATCAATGGAAAGAATTTTTTTCCCCACCACATGAGAGTTTTCTCTACTTTTCTACAGTCATATAAAAGGGTGTTAGACTCTCACAGCATAATGTGTTTGTGAGAGGAGAGAGCAGCATGTTTTTGAGCTAGAGAAGATAGACAATTAAAGGGGAATTGACGCTTAGGTTAGGGAGTCATTTAGGTAGGACATTTAATCTCTGTATTAGGGGAGTCTGGGGGCACTCTGGGGGAGAAGAAGGGAAGAAGGAGGTTAACACCAAATACCCCAAAATTCAGTGTGACTTACTGGCAAGACACAAGCAGCTGGGGGTCCAAATTGCTTGCTGATTTTGCTTTTATTGTCTCTGTGCTTGGGAAGTCTGGGGAAAGAAGTTGTTGATTTTGTTTTTTAGAAATATATATATGTATTTTGTGCTTACTGTGATAATATAGGGTGAGCAATGCAAAATAAATAAATAAAAAAAGGAATATAAACATTTTAAAAAATTAATACATCAATTATTAAACAAATAAATATAATAGGTGACAAACAGCTGGCTGGGAGCCTGATGTGAGTTCTGTGACTGATGCAGACTTGATAGACAGCAGAAGACATTGAGAATTTTGTTGAGGGTCAAGGCAAGATATCACACTCCATCAGTTGTGTACTGTAGAGAGTAAAAAAACACACAGTAGTTGAATAATGTCCAGTAAATACACAAGCGGGATGGGAAAGGTGGAGCAGTGCAGGGACATGGGAGTAAAGTGGTTGCTTCAACATGTGCAGTAAATGATGATGATTCCTCTCTTCCCGTGGAGAATGCAGTTTGTCAAGGTCCCACCAATCACACCATGCCAGTCCCCCACCATCACTACCATAAACATCTGCCACATTGCAGGTTGTACTTTACTTTATCACTTGACATCATCATGAATATGTGCCAGAGTCACTTAAGGAGGAAGTAAGTGTTGTGGGCAAAGGACAAGTGCACTCTGCATGCAAACACATTTGTCAAGGTATATGTTGCTATAGGACTCACAACTTTGACTTCCAGCTACTTATTTCTCCACTACAGCCCTCAGAAGAAGTACTATTGAGCTGGGAAATGTTGCATCACAGGAAAAATAGGAGAAAAATGTGTTGGAGTAGGTGAAAAGGAGGAGAATTTTGCATTGGAGAAAAAAGAGAAAACTTTTGCGATAAAAGAAACAAATCATCCGTTTTTCGTGAAAAGTCATGAGAGAAATTTTTCTCACTTTTTGCCCACCCCTACCCATAATGAGCTAAAAATGTAGGTCACCACTAGGTGGAATTCCACTTTATACATGCTAAAGTAATTGTAAGAGCAGAATGAAGCCATTAGTAAGTACACAATGAAAAACTGGAATGCTGTGGAGGGAGCCTCTTTGTCACCTGGGCTGCTGAAACCTTTTGAGGAGACAGCCATGGAGGCTAGTAGACTTGTGCACGGGCAAAATTTTCGGTAAAATTCAAATTCGGACCAATTTTTTTTTTCTAATTCGGATGATCCTAATTTTGGACCGGGCATATTCGATTCGGACGAAATTCTGATCCATTCCGAATTATTCGGTCGAATTTAACAAGGGTTAAATTATAGCAGTGCGCCTCTGTGCACGCTGCTATCATTATTTGCAGACAGGGTGTGCATTTAGGAAAAGATCCATCCCAAAAACGGACATAGTCGTACATTGAAAGTCTGTGCATGTCACCTCTACTCTAGCATGGGATGCCAGTCACAATGCAAACGTCGAACATCGAAAACCCATGCCTGTCATTCAATTTAGCATGTTCCAACATCGAAACCCCATGCCTGTCCTTCAATCTAGCATATGTTCGAACATCGAAACCTCATGCCTGTCATTCAATTTAGCATATGCTCGACATCGAAAACCCATGCCTGTCACGTCCTACTCAACATAAGTGGTCGACTCGAACATGGACAAACTACATGTCACATTCTATGTTAGTACATGGGTAAAGATTAAGGTTTCATTTTCTGGTACCAGCCTCCTACCCTACTGTTACTCTTTATTACCCAAATTCCTCTCTCTCGTTTTCCTATCCTGATTTCCACTCATATCAGATAACTCTATGTGTATATACATTGTAGTGTTTCATAATACATCAAGAATAAGCATCAATGATTGTAATGTGATAGATGTAATGTGTTAAAAAGAAAAATTGAGACATT
Organism: Rhinophrynus dorsalis; assembly: GCA_037306005.1. NCBI lineage: Eukaryota > Metazoa > Chordata > Amphibia > Anura > Rhinophrynidae > Rhinophrynus > Rhinophrynus dorsalis. The sequence goes on along the minus strand of CM074723.1, from coordinate 119,742,086 downwards.
CTGTTGTGAACAAACTGCAACACAGGAGAGAAATAAAAAAAAATGCTTGACATCTATACTGAAGAGGGATCCACAGCATTGTCTTAGTATAGCAATATCACCATTTTCCGTGAGTGTGCAATACAGGGCTCTACGGTAATTGCTGGGCATTTCCCAATGTCATAATCAGGGGATGATGGGAGTTGTATTCTAACTACTGTTAGGAAACACATAAGTGATGCACATTCATCTCCCACTTAGAAATTATTTACATACGAGGCAACTCCCCCAAGTAATACCTCGCCCCTTTCCAAGTGAAAGGACTTCCAGAAAGGCTTCAGATCTCTTAGTGACTCACCTGTTATTGCCAGTCAGCGGGACCCGGAGAGTAGGCGGGGGTGATGCTATGGCTGCACGGCACGGTGCTCTTAGTTGGTCACTTGTCGCAATGTTGAAGCTCAGCCCGGCCAGCACCTTCTGGGTGGAGACACCTCACAGCAATCCTGTTCAGGACACATCATGCACTGTTGTGCACTCATACTAGGGATCCCAAATGTTTACACTCATTTCGTACAGGGGGCACCCTCCTGTATTTGTAAAACCTCTCTAGCAAATCTGGGACGGTAGACCTATTTACTCAAGTCTTGACTTTAGGTGGGCGATAATACAAAATAGGCATAATGTTTCACTATCACATAATTCACGTCACTGAAGCAGCCAGCAGGCATCGCCACTGAGTGAGCATAGGGCTGCCCGGCTGCTGACAGTCACACTGATGGGACACCCTGCAACACAGAAATGGCGGAAGAGCACAAAATAAACATGCTATGGGACGGCAAATTGCCGCCCCTGTCAAAGTGCCGCCTGGGTCCATGGACCCACTGGGACCCATGTAAGGGCCGGCCCTGTATTCGAACAAATACCTAATACTTTTTATATTTTCACAGGAACAAATATTACTTGCTCTTGCAGTGGCAATCACTGGAACTAATGCTGGCTGCCTACCTATGCCTAGCCTAATGCTACCTGCCTGCCTACACAACAACTGTACACTCTCTAATCTCTTCTCTCTCTGAGCTCCAACAACCCAATGAGGAAATGCAGGCTGTCTGTCTGTGTGACTGTGTCATTAGTCCAACCCCCATCATGAAACGAAGAAGGCTATTCGAATACAGACAAAAGAGGGAAGTAGTGCATGAAACGGAGAATGGAATTGGACTAGAGACATGGAGGGAAAATTATGGAGGGAAAGTAATTGAGCGCGCACAGGAAGTACAAAAAAGTCCTGGTCAAAAGTAGTCAAAACTTTTGGAAATCTGTCGATTGCGAAACTTCCGAAAGTTTCGATGAATTTCGGACCTGGGCTGTTCGGAGTCGGATCATTTTTTCCGAATGACCCTTGAGTTTCGGATTGGCCGAATGTCTCCGAATTACCCCATTTTTGACGAAATCCAAATGTCTCCGAATGAATTCGCACATGTCTAGAGGCTAGTCACGTAGGGGAAGGAATTAGCAAAATTCTTCCATTAATATATTTATTGCAGAAAAGACGGAGGAGCTTGGCTGAGGAATCGTGCCATAATGGCAACACAGACATAAAGCAGTTGGTCAAGGATATGTTAGCATGCTTTGAGCAAGTTCCTCACAAAGTGTACATTAAAAGCAATGAGGAAAGCATGTTTGCCACTTTGCTAGAGAATTTATGCCAAAGAGTCATCACTTGATCACAACAAGGAGTCATGATGGTCAGCAGTATCTCTCTGAGGAATTGGATTCTTTCAAAGAATTTAAAGGTAGGCTTACTAATAGAGTAAAAAAAACATAATGAAAAGGAAGGCAGCAAAAGATTTGTACCAGAACTGGCATGAGCCTCAAAATCTTCCAGAACATCTCATTCCCAACATATTTCTCAACACACAGAGCAATTTGTGGGTCTTGGGGCGGCAATCCAAGAGTATGGATTGGTATCCGATACACATCAGGAATGTCATGTCATTCCTAGGAGCGGTCGCACTGCATGTGAGATGGTTTTAGAATACTTCAGGATTGCTATGTTCTTGATAGAAACAATGACCCGTGTCGACTGGCAAACAAAACAATGTGTGTGGGCCAGCACTGACAGGAACTATATTAGAAAGTCTTAGTTGCCCTACAGGAAGCGTTGAGTCTGTGTGTGTTTTTAGTGCTGCACGTTATATTGTAAATAAAGTAGAACACTGCTATCAAGTAGAAATGTTGGGAAACTATCATTCTTTAAAACTAACAAAATGAAAGTCTTCACATCAGATCCTGCCCTTTACAAATAAATAACCTGTGACTTACTATAAATAATAAACAGTGGGGTTTGGTTATATGTTTTTGTCCAAAAGCACAGTAAGCTTCCCTGCCCCATCAAGGAACCCCAGTTTTAGGCAAGTCCCTATCTGCCTCAAATCTGTGAACTTGTATTTAGTATAATGCAGTTAACCCCTTCCCGACAATGGACTTACCAGGTACGTCCCCCAACAGTGACGGAGGACGTACCTGGTAAGTCCCGGAAGTAGTATCGGAACTCCAGGTCTCCGTGCGGCTGCATGCCGCTTGGAGACTCCGGAATCATTTGGAAATTTTTTTTTTGTATGATGGGCGTTAAGGTGACGCAGCTGTCACTAAAGGGTTAAAAATCATTGATACCACCTTGCCCCTACTGTGAACAAAACCCTTGTGAGGAAAATAAGAGATTTATTTATATCTTCCCTAATTCAGGTATCACCTGAATAGACAGGGGGCTAGAAAGGAGAAGCCAAAACCTCATAAATTACAAACAAAAAATACAGGTTCCTGGCAAGCTCAAAATAGTATTCAGTAGTCAGGAGAGCAGCAAGAACTATATCTTGGCTACATATACAAAGTAAACAAAAGGAAAGTCTTCAATCTGGATCCTGACCTTTATAAATCAACCTCACCTTACTATAAATAATAAACAGTGGGGCTATATGTTATTGAAATGTTTTTGGTCAAAAGCACAATAAGCTTGCCTGCCCCTGTGTGAGCAGTGAAGAAGTGAAATTCAATATGTACAAAATAACACAGTCCAGTATACTGTGGTGGAGACACTTGAGACATAAGGTGACTTGAGGATACATGAGGTTACATGCAGTCGTATGTCGTTCACAACTGTATCAATGGCTCCTCCACTTGATTGAAGTGGGAAATTATTAATCCCATCAAGAGATGAATGAACTGCAACAATAGCAAGTGTAGGGATTTATAAATGAGTGCGGCTGGCGATCTTGACAGAACATGGGTGAACCATCTATAGACATATGTGGCCAGGGCACAAGACAATGGTTAACCTTTGGTCAATACAATACATATATATTAATACTATTTCAGTGATAAAGAATACAGTCATCTTTATCAAACGTTTAGCATGTGCAGTCTGTTTTTAATTTAGTTTTCTTGTAATATTAAACTTGATGATAATTTAATTGCATTCATTGCCTCATGATGGTAAATTGCAGTTGTATTGTTCAAATGTAATTTGGTTAAGATTAGTGAGAATACATTTTTAATGAAGGTTATAAAACAACATGGGCATTTTTATTCAATATTTTCCAAAGAAAGTACCTTTTATGCTGTGCTGAGATTGAAAAATATGGAGCCATATAGACACAGATAAAGATGGAGAAATTTCTGGCAAACCAACTGCATCACATGACCCACATGATGCGAGTGGGTCCTTAGGATCCTCCTGATCAACCCGGGCATTCATAGAATGACGGATTGATTAGGAGATGGTAGGGGAAGGTGGTGAACACCTTCCTGACCCATCATTGATCATCTATCATATTGGGAAGGTGATCAATGCCAGGGGGACATCAGGAGGCGTTTCAATTTCACCGTGAGGTTTGATTTCCTTTGGAAAAAAAACCAACAATACATTGTATAGTGCAGGATTAGAGATCCTTCACTGTGTGCATTTTTTTATTTGTGGTCGGGTCTATCTTAATATGTCTGAGCTGTTGATGTGTACAGAGTTGTGTGCTGTTATCTGAGATAATGAGTAGGCCTAAGACAGGGCACACCATGTAAGTGAGAAAAAGAAAAATATAAGAAAAGAAATAGGGTATTGGGTTTCGTGGCACTTCCTACTAGCAGCCGATGACAGCCACATCTGACAGATGCAATGGAGGTGAGATTTATATGCATTTTATTTGCCCTCCCACAACACCAGGCTTATTATTTGTGGTTGGGCTGTTATCCGACATAATTAATGGGTCTAAGTAAGGGCAAAAATTAATACCAATAATAGCTTGGCTACACACATTTAATCATGTACAGTATAAAATTAAACAACACCATCTGATAATCATTTTTCTAATACTTGAACTGACTGTCTAACTTTTGTAATAAGCCGAGGAATGTAATTCACATAGCATGATGACTTCCACCGACCAAGCTCCTTTGTGATATGTACTGATATTTTATTTCTATAAGCAGAAGTAGCTGCCCCTATTGTAAATGAATGTCCAGAATAGGCCTTAGGATTTATACCTAATCGTGTTATAAGAATCCTGCTATACTGTATGAATTTTGATGTGGTGAGAGGTTTATCATAATAGGGCAGAAATGAACTGGTGTTAGGTTTCCCCATTATTGACTGCACATAGGAATCCATCAAAAATACTAGACACCATTTATTATAAGATGGATAAAGACACACCACAGTGGATGGACCAACCTGCTTAGATTTTGATCTTTGTAACCTTAGCACATAATGATTTCTCAGATGCATTAGGTCTGATATGTGCAAGAATTTACCTGTATCACAAGATGGCATAAACTCTACAAGTCTCGGCAAGACAGCAAAATGCCTGCCAGGAAAGAATTACTCATGTGATATTCAAAATGAACTGTAAGCAATAATTTACCACAGTTTACAAAATAAGACCCCATGTATGGGGAGATGAGTAGTTATTTTAGCAGGAGCTGATTTTTCAAAACTACAGAGCAATAATTTAATGGGGTGAGATGTGAGGAGTGATGTGAACTTTTAATCAGTAAGTTGACAAAAATGTTGTATAATGACCACATATATATTCCACGTATATATTTATGGTGTTTTAAGCCAACTGCAGGGAAAATGGAAAAATGCAATGAAGGATAGAATAGTATTGACCGAAAAAGGTTGCATGGGATGGTAGACCCTGATGAACTCTAGCTCCCAGGGGGCGGTGACTCAATCCAACATCATTGATTGAAATGAAGGTGGCGAGGTGGGAAGTGGGTTGGCTGATGGTTGGAGTCTCTGAAATTCCTGAAAATTGAAACTACAGAGGGCATCAGCTTTAAGATTAAGAATTGACAATCCACAAATAATTTCTAATATTTTATTTAGAAAATGTTTTACCAGGAAGAATAAATTGAGATTTCTCTCATTTTCAAGTATGTCCTGGATAGTTTTTGGTAAAGGGTTATATAGTTTATATATATTTACACAAATTGAGAAACATTATATATTATATATTATTATATATATACACATATAAATATACATACATATTAAATATCAAAATTATATACAGTTATATACTGTTTTTAGATATAAAGAAACATTTACCTTTAAGGATTTTAGACTAGGAACAGATCTGATTAGGTCAGGCAGATTGTTCCAAGCTTTTGGAGCCCTTAAGGAGAAGAATGATTGTCCTGCTTCTTTCTTGTATTGTGGTATACACAGTGAATTGTTAGCAGTGGAGGGCAGGTTATAGTTAGTATGGAGAGCTGGAGTGAGCATACTGCTCAGGTAGTCTGTGTGCTAAGCAAGAGTGTTAGCCAATTTAGTTCTTGAAGCATATCACAGTGATAGGTAGTATAATTGTAGGATAAAGAGGCAAAATGAATTATACATTGCGTCAAGTTTACTAAGATGGATTTGTGGTGCTGGAGCATATACTACATCCCCATAGTCTATGACTGGCAGCAACATCTGTTTTACAATACATTTTCTCTCCAGGGTACTTAAACATGATTTGTGCCAAATATCATTGTGACCATTTTGTCTGTGTTTAAGAACAGTTTGTTCTTTGCTATCCATCTTTCAACTTCACATGTGGCAACCACATAAGTTTCCTCACAGAGGGCATAATAATAAGTTATGAGGACCTGGCATTGTTTACTATCTGAGCTGTGGCTTGACTATCTGTACAAATTTGAGCATGCACCCTGTCCATAACTGACCTCATGTAACAGCTGCCTCCACAATGGGATACAGTTCAAACAGAAACAGGGTAAGGTCACATTTTGGCATGTTTAAAACTTCAGGAGGCCATGCTTTTGTCATCCAGTGGTCTTCATGGAAGGCTGCAAAACCCACCAAACAGCTGTGTCTATAGCTACAGCAGGTGATATAAAAGAGGCCTGCAAAATGAACATAGAATGACCATTTCAATTCCTCAGGAAAAGTGCGACATTTCCAAATCAGATTGAAGTGACACATTCAATTGAATGATGCCACTCGGCTCAGCTCCATCAGACACAGGGCTAGTAGATGGGAAATAAAAGAGCTCCCTTGAGGAATAATGTGCTTGGAAATCTTTAGCATGCAGGGATTGTATCTTTACTCTCTAACAGGACCTAATCAAGGAAAAATGGATGACTGTTTCCTGAATGAGGTGAAGTTTGTCTAAAGTCAAACTGGCCTCCATAAGGGCAGAATCCATAAGAATAGAATTCAAGTGGGTGCCAATAAAACACAAACTGGTGATTGGCCCTATGGTTTTGTTTTGAAAAAATTGTATATATAGTGGAAGTTAGAAAGCTTGACTAGACCTACGGGGGCTACATGAGGGGATGTTTAATAGTGAGAAAATCATGTACATAGTGTATCACCATATGAGAGAGACATACATTCAGGAGTATCCAGCACAGGGTCTCAGCAAATAACTGATCAATTTCGGACTGCACTTTGACCCAAAGGTGAGGTGACTAGAGAGCTAAAACTTCTCCTTCCACCATATCCCATGGAGATTCCAGAGGGAGGGATGCAGAGGAAGCAGTCTGAAAGCATCTGAAATATCTGCTTTAGATATCCAGGAACTACTGCCTGAATTAATAATCAGCTGGATAGCATAATTTACTGAAGCATAGGCAAGAGACAGAAAATTCCTCTGAATGTATAAGGGAGTTTAAACTAGGAATGAAGATACAATGAGGAGCTGGCAAGTCATAAAACAATCTTTGTTTATTTGAGAACTTTCCATTGGCAATACCCATAAGGTTGATTCTTTAAGTAGCAAATGGGGGAATGTCAAAGGGGCCTATAATATACTCTTTAGTTAGTTAATAGAAAGTAGTCTATCAAATGGTAATGGGTCCAACACAGAGGACTGTAATTTATCATATTTTATTGACTCAGAAGGGAAAGCAATTAATCCATCCTTCCCCAGTCTACTAAGACTGGGGAAGGATGGAACCTGAGATAATGTATAAGTTTTGGGATGTTTACCAGTGCCCACCATCCAAACTGACGCAGGAGTGTTCCCCAAGCCAGTTTTTGTAACGGTTTGTTTGACACACAGACACAGTGGTTTAGGATAAAACACAGTTTTACTGAAATCACAGTAATATAATAACCCTCACAGGTCCTGTAGTATTTAAACATAATAATACAGACACACGACAGGTTACATATACATATGCCTACACAGGTCCAGTATAACCATAGAGTCCAAAACAGAGTATACTGACACAGGTCAGGCAGAATACAATGAATTCCCAGGGGATAGGTACTGCATGGATTAATGGTCTTCAACGAGTGTAAATAGTCCCATGTGAAGAGAGGTCTGTGATGGAGCTCACTCAAAATAGAGAGCTTAAGGATAAGTAACACCCAGTAATAGGTTAGCAGACAAACGTGAACTGCCAGAGTAGTATTAGGAACTCAGCAACATATAACACTGTCGTAGCAGTAACGGAGACCTGGCAACTAGTGTTTTGCCGTATATCACGGTGCCCGTGATTCATGCTGTTTTGTGTCTGTCACTTGCTGAGTATTCCTGATTGGCTGTCTGCTATTAGCCCTCCTCACACAGCCTTTTTAAACCCAGACTGAGCACTTCCAGGTTGCCCTTTCGCGATGTTTCTGACTTCACTTGGCCTGATCTGCATGTCAGGCTTCTGGGCCTGCTGTTCCTGCTGATCCTGCTGTTCTTGTTGATCCTGCTGATCCTGCGTTCCGGTGTTCCTGTGTTCCAATGTTCCTGTATGCTAGCGTTCCTGTGTTCCAGAACCTAGCGGGTTTATCATCTGAGTCTTCTGCCTGCCGCTTCTCCAGCTGGTTCGCTCTGCACCGGCGGTTCCGGTGGTTCCAGTCATCTGTCAGTGCATCAGTCTCGCCCCCGGTGGACTCCCCGTTGGAGTGGCTCCTGCTCTAGCCCGTGGCTCCAGCGACATTGTTCTTTTCGCTGCTGCGATATACACTGTTGGTTCCAGCGTGCGGACGCTGGTTTACTCCATTAAAACCTGGTGGCGACATTTACTGTTGGTTCCAGCGTGAGGATGCTGGTTTACTCCATTAAACCTGGTTGAGATATACACTGTTGGTTCCAGTGTGCGGATGCTGGTTTACTCCATTAAAACCTGGTGGCGACATTTACTGTTGGTCCCAGCGTGAGGACGCTGGTTTACTCCATTAAACCTGGTTGCGATGTACACTGTTGGTTCCAGCATGCGGATGCTGGTTTACTCCATTAAAACCTGGTGGCGACATTTACTGTTGGTCCCAGCGTGAGGACGCTGGTTTACTCCATTAAACCTGGTTGCGATATACACTGTTGGTTCCAGCGTGCGGACGCTGGTTTACTCCATTAAACCTGGTGGCGACATTTAATGTTGGTCCCAGCGTGAGGACGCTGGTTTATTCCATTAAACCTGTTTGCGATATACACTGTTGGTTCCAGCGTGCGGATGCTGGTTTACTCCATTAAACCTGGTTGCGAGATACACTGTTGGTTCCAGTGTGCGGACGCTGGTTTACTCCATTAACCTGGTGGCGATATTTATTGTTGGTCCCAACGTGCGGACGTTGGTTTGCTCCTGATCTATCCAGTACTGAGGCTAGGTCGCTATCCACTCCTATGCAGTCGTCTGATTTTCCTTGGCAATAGACTTCTGCTGAGTAAGACCTTAGTCCTATTCCTCTCTGCTGTCATAGACATCTGACAGCCGGTCTACTCTCTCAGGCTGCCCTGCCCGGTATTGGTAAGGCCGGTAGAACCTTTGTCATTACCATCCTTAAGGTTGCCTTACCCGGTATTGGCAGGGCTGGTAGAGCCTACTACAGTGTTCCTCAGGCTGCCCTGCCCGGTATTGGTAAGGCCGGTAGAACCTTGTACATTATCATCTTTAAGGTTGCCTTACCTGGTATTGGCAGGGCCGGTAGAGTCTACACTCAGTACTCCTTTAGGCTGCCTTGCCCGGTATTGGTAAGGCCGGTAGAACCGGTACATGTCATCTCACGGTTGCCTTACCCGGTATTTTAGGCAAGGCCGGTAGAACCTATTGTATGGATTATTATTGTTGTATTGTTATGTATGTTTCCCTATGGGGATTGCCTTAACTTTTCAATAAAGTTACGTTTTTACCAAACCTTACGTCTGAGAGTCTTCAAAAACCGTGACACCGTAGCAGTAAATGGAGATAGGCCACTTGCACACTGCCATAGCAGTAACGGAGACCAGGCCACTTGCACACTGCCATAGCAGTAACGGAGACTAGGCCACTTGCACACTGCAGTAGCAGTAACGAAGACTAGGCCACTTGCACTCTGCAGGAGCGGTAACAGAGACAAGACCAATGACACACTGCTGTAGCAGTAACGGAGACTAGGCAACTTGGACTCTGCAGGAGCAGTACCGGAGACAAGGCCAATTGCACACTGCCGTAGCAGTAACGGAGACTAGACCCCTTGCACTCTGCAGAAGCAGTAACGGAGACAAGGCCAATGGCACACTGTCATAGCAGTAAAGAGGACTAGGCCACTTGCACTCTGCAGGAGCAGTAACGGAGACAAGGACAATGGCACACTGCCGTAGCAGTAACGGAGACTAGACCCCTTGCACTCTGCAGAAGCAGTAACGGAGACAAGGCCAATGGCACACTGTCATAGCAGTAAAGAGGACTAGGCCACTTGCGCTCTGCAGGAGCAATAACGGATACAAGGCCATAGGCACACTGCCATAGCAGTAACGGAGACTAGGCCACTTGCGCTCTGCAGGAGCAGTAACAGAGACAAGACCAAAGGCACATTGCCGTAGCAGTAACGGAGACTAGGCCACTTGTGCTCTGCAGGAGCAGTAACGGAGACAAGTCAATGGCACACTGCCGTGACAGGACTAACTGGGCAACTGAGCAACCCGACCTGAGGTCGCAACCAACCGGAAGCATCACAATTGCCTGATCGATAGGAATGTCGCCAAGGCGACACAGAGGCAGCCAAAGCAGGAACGTCAACAAGCCGGGTTGAATCACGGAGCAGGAACGTCAGCCAAGCCGGGTCAGTACACTGGAGAAGGAACGTCAGCCAAGCTAGGTCGGTACACAGGAGCAGGAACATCAACCAAGCCGGGTCGAATCACGGAGCAGGAACATCAGCCAAGCTGGGTCGGTACACAGGAGCAGGCGCAGAAGAATGGTCAGGCAGTCCGGGTCAGTTCACAGGCAGAAGACGAGATGCAGAGAAGTCAGGCAGGGAAACACTGAGAGCAGGAACAAGCACTGGTACAGGAACACCACGAAAGGGCACCAGAGGGGTGCCAGAGCCCAGTATATAAAGGCCATACTAGGCGGGACAAGCACAGAATAGCCAATAGGAGTAAAGCACAGTGTAGACTGACAGAAAGTCGCAAGAGGAGCACGGGCACCGTGATAGTTTTACCGTATACGTCGCAACTGCACTGAGGACAGCACCTTCTACGAACAAGCAGAGGATCTCAAAGACAAATATTTGACAAAAGGATATAAAGAAGAGGATATCACTAAGGCTATGAATAAAGTGAAGGAAACACAAGAGAACACCTGTTTCAAATCATGGAAGGAGAAGAAATTGGGAATAAGAAAATAAAAATAAAAAGGAAGGAAAAGAATGGGACTTCAAAAACTCCATTTGTTACAAGATATAACAGTGCAGGCAAAGATATTGAATCCATCATACACAAACATTGGAGCATCTTGATGGGCGACAAACATCTGTGGCACCTCCTACCCAACAGACCCGAAATTATATACCGCAAATCTAAGAATTTAAAGAATGCATTAGCACCAAGTAATATAGGAAAGAAAAAATCTCTTCTGGAGTGTGACGGATGGATCCTTAATCCAAGGAAACTATAAATGTGGTCAGCAACAATGTACCACATGCCAATATATACAACATAAAGCAAAATCTTGTACCAGCAATGCTACTAAAGAAACTGTTTTCATTAAAGGCTTCTCCAATTGCACTACTAATTACGTTGTTTATCTTTTGGGATGTACTTGTCATCTCCAATACATAGGACGGACAATAAGGCCAATTAAAGAACGTTTCATGGAACACCGTGAGCTCTAAACATAGTGTTGCACGTAATTTTGCTAAATTCAACAAACAGGATCCATCACATATCAAATTGTATATCTTGGAACAAATCCCTCCACAAAGCCGAGGAGGAGATCACTTCACTAAACTAGCACAACGTGAATCCTTTTGGATTTTCAAAATGCAAACACTGGCCCCTCAAGGGCTTAATGAAGAATTAGATCTGTGGTGTGTAGGTTAACATTCACACATTCCAACACACCTCTGAAATTGTGGAATGATTCTTACTTCTAGCCACAGACACCTGGTTTTGTTGCCATTTATTGTGAAAACCCTACAAAGGGGGATGATACTGCACACCCCACTTTTCATTATCATGTCAACATCCTTGCCCACTCAGAGAACCATTATGTTTGCCCATCATTCATCTGTTATAGTGCTCAATCTAGTAGCCCACGGAATATTTATTTAGAAAAACATCCCGAATAGCACCCATTTCTACAAAACAATAGGGAGCTCTAATGGCACCTTCATTTACATACATAAGTCCAAATTATAGTCTAGCCACATTAGATATTTCTCACACACAGCTATGCCAATTATTTAGAAGTTTTATTTCACCTTACTTGCAGGGTGCTAATAAATTTACATCCATATTAAATCATGTCCTACAAAAATACCTCCATGGCATTATTATTTTTATTATCTCCATTCCTCTCATTGATTAATTTCTTTATCACATCCGTTTATTCTTAACATTGTTACTCGTTTCTGCAACATTATCATCTTGTTGCCCCTTATCAGTATTATTACCATCTATTATCATTGTTACTATTACACATTGTTTTCATTCAAATCATTTAAGTAAGATGGAAGTCCTTCACAATTGTATACCGAATCAGTGACTGGTTCCATCTACTATAATTAGGGTCAGATTAGGACACATCCCCCTCTCTTCTGAAGAAGGCATAACTTAGCGCCAAAACCCGTCAATCAATCTCCACGCCAGATGCCAACACTTTCACGAACCCGAGAGTGACTGAGCCTGTCGGAAGTAGGAAACAAGCCCCGTGAGGACTGCAGTGATGATCAGAGCTTCCGTTCCAGTCCGAATACCAGAGCACCAGTGAGAACAGAGGACTGCTTTTGTTCTATAGGCGCATATTTAATGGAGGTCTTGTAAGCATACATCTTTACCTATTATGGATTGTTTATGCCGAGACTTGATATTTCTTTGGTAATTGCTATAATATTGTCTTTTGAACATAAGCAAAATACCTTTTTCACTTTTCATACCAAACAACAACAGGCTTATACCAAAAGTACCCTTGAGTACTAATCTCGGACATTAGGGGTATATCCCCTATTTGAACTTTACTTTATTTTTTTATTTTTCTCTTTTTTGTCAATCATATGATTTTAATTGTTTAATAAACAATTGTTTTTATATAACACCAGGCCTTTTTATATATTAGACACATATGCACTTTTGTGCATATGTACACACATATATATTTACAGATATCCACTCTCTGATTTATCCTGCTAGAAGTAACATTTTCCACTGCCATTTCTCCACATATGTATATGTTCTCTCTTTCTCTCTCGCTTTTTTTTTACTCTATTTGTGCATAATCCGTACTACACTTAGAGGATATATGCGCTGTCCTCCCCTTCCCTTTTCTCTTCAGTTTTTTTTTTTGGGTCCAGCCTTCCTCTCTCTCTCTCTCTCTCTCATCCCCTACAATGCAACCCTCCACTCAGTCTATATGCATATCTTTACTTTCTTTGTCAGAATCCAATTCCTCAGAGAGAGACTGCTGATCATCACTCCTTTTCACAAATTGATCATATTTTGGCAGAAATGCAAAAATGCTATGTTTAGAAAGGAAGTCCAACAAAATAGAAAGAAGGTATTCCTCATTGCTTTTAATGGATACTATGAGAGGATCCTGCTCCAAGCATGACAACATCTCCTTCACTTGCTGGTGCATGTCTGTGTTGTCATTATCGTAAGTTTCATCAGCAATCCTTCTCAGTTTTTTCTGCAGTAAATATATCAGTGGGAGAATCTTGCTAATTCCTGCCCCATCACAAATAACCAGCAAGGTGGTCTCCTCAAAAGGTTTGACCTCACACAGGTCACACCTTCGCATGATTCTGGCTTTCCTTCAAGATGGTATTAACAAAGGTCTTAGTGTGAACTCTATCAGGGTAAAGATCTCAGAAATATTGATTCTCTTGAAGAGTTATGCCTTCCCACATTTTTAGGGATCCCACTTCCCAGTGTGAACTTAATCTGGTGCTGAGCATTCTTTAGAAACATCTCTTTGAACCTCGCTCTTCAAGCTTTGTCTTGTAAACCTTCTTTCCTGGTTTTACTTCAGGACTAGGTGGTCCTTCATACTCCTATGAAAAGTTGTATCTGACTTTCACATTAAAACCGGGAAATTATCCTTCCTTCTTTTTGTCCTGATCCTTCCACCAAACATGATCAGTATCATCACCTGTTGGATGTAGCTTGATGCCTTAAGTATATTTGCAATGCATGCAGCTTTTTTTAGAAAGCAAGAATCCCTCTTTGTTATTCTGGAATTCCCAAGAGTGTGTTACTTTACATCCAAAGTCACTATTGCTTCTTGGATTAAGGCTACCATTTGACACGCTTATGTGATCTGATAGAAAACTGTTCCTTTCAGACTCACATTGCAGTCCACCAAATTTGTGGGCACCTCCTGGGCCTACAAGAATCAGGACTCCGCTGAACAGATGTGCAAGGCAGCAAAGTGGTCATCCTTCCACATATTCACCAAACACTACAGGGTCAATGTCCTGGTCTCAGCTGAAGCCAGATTTCACCAGAAGCTCCTTCACACTGTTGTGCCTGTTTAAGGACTATTTTTCTTTTTTCCAATCTATTCAGTAGTTTTTGAGTCTTTCTAACTCTTGTTTGGTTGTTTGTGCTAGTTTGATGTATGTTGATACCAATGCCAGTTTATTCCTATGAAATGCTGGTCTATAGTTGGGAGAGTTTTTTTCTTTTTTTCTTCCCAGGAATCTTAGTGGGTGCTTTGGTATATCCCTATAGTTCCAGTGTTCCGTATAGCACATGAAAGAAAATAGGATTTTATTGAATTTACTGTTAAATCTTTTTGTCTTAGGCCACATTGACCTTAGGACTCCCACCAGAAGAAAAAAAAACCTTGTGTTTCCTTCTTCAGGCAGAGGAGTCCTCTTAGGGTCTTTGTTTGAGGGGCTTTCTTTTTTTCTTCCTGCTTCCAGTAGTTTTTTTAGCAACTTTATGATACGTGAATCTGGATAGCAGGGGTCTGAGCTGGAGGAAGGAGTCGCCATCTCAAAGACCCTGTCTTTTATAAAGTGCCATGCCCCATGGAGGAGGGGAGCTTAAGCCCATGGTTCCTGTGTTCCATATGGACTTAGAGAAAATAATTTAACAGTAAGTTCACTAAAATCTTATTTTCAAGCTTGTTGTTTGTAAGCAAAAATCTGATTTTCTTTGTTATATAATTGTATCACTGAACCAAGGAAACAACGTTTTCCTCTTTATTTCATTACTATTTTACTGAAATGAGCTGACTTGTATGGGATCTATTCAAGACATGTGCACATGAAAATGAAATATAACAGAACAGCCCAGTAAATGAGATTCCTAATGACGCTCTTTTTTTTACTATTCTACAGAGTCTGACAGCTTTACTAATTAAAAAAAGAATGAGAAGATTGGCTCATACTGTGCCTTTTGGCACTACCCTTAACAAGATTTAGTAACTTCCCTTGTAAATCTTCCTCTTGAACATTGCAAGGTGCATGCAATAGAATTACTTCTATGTAAATAATATTAATTATATCTATGTGACTAATGAATGACACAAAGCATTGTTTTGCTGCTGAAAGTGAAAACTAATGCTGAGATGAAGTCAAAGACTATGTAAACCAAGTGTGTGCAATTTTCAACCCTCCAGTTGTTTTTGGGCTACATTCTCCATCATCACCAGTTGGTGAAACAATCTGTGCATGATAAGAGGTATAGTCCAACAACAGCTGGAAGGATGCAAATTGTCTTCTTGTAAGGCACCCCTAGGCTAGGTACCCTAAGGGGATTTAACCCCACAAATGATCAAACCCCCACTACTTAGATAAACCCTCCTTCATCCCACTAAAACACCATTAGCTTATAACATAGCAAGACAGAAATCTTAATTAAGGTCTGGGTATTGTTAACCCTTTGAGTGCCAGAGGGGTAAGCAATGCATTGCTTTGCAATGTGTTGTGTCCCCTCTGGCACTCAAAGAGTTAAGATGCAGCTACCTCACTGCTCCACGCGATGCAGTCTTGCATCGCCTCACTCAAGTGATTCAATCATGCCCGAACGCGGGCAGTCTCTACTGCATTGTGACAAACATCCTAGGGAAATATTATACAGGATAAATATGTCTCTAGGATTTGGTGCAGGGGCATTAGGACTTCACTGGTTACACCTCTACCTAAGTGCAGTGGGCATGATCAGCACAACTGAGATGCCTTTTATAATATGATGCTCCTGATGGTTGCCTATGTTACCTAATGGGAAATCCAGCCATGCAATGATTTATAGCAACAACAGAGTATAAGATTCATGGATGAAGACTAAAAGAGTAGTTATTTAACTTAGTAATTATTAATATGTATTAAGTTACATAGCACTTTACTCCCAAGTGTGACTCAAAGTGGATATAGAATTGAGGAGAACAGTTTAAGATTAGAATAGAAGAAAGTGTACTCATATTGGGCAAAAGGTTCTCTAGCAGCTATGTTGTGTTAATTAAATGTTTGAATAAACAGACATTTCTTTAGTGTCTTTTTCAAAATGGCTAAGGTGTCTGAGTCTCTGACTGCGTGCCAAAGAGTTCCAGAATATTGGTGCTGCATACATGAAGTGTCAGCCCCCCAAATGTAGGGGATTATGTCAATATTTTCACTTGCAGATCTCAAAGGGTGAGTTGACACATAGAGAATGTGGAGCTCCTTCAGGTAGCTGGTCATGTAGAGTTTGTATGTCAACAAACCCAGCTTTGGATATATACAAAAGAGAATCAGTACAGCTCATAGAGAATAGGGGTTATGCAACAGGATTATGCATGGTTTGTTAATATCCTGGAGCCAGCATTCTGTATTGGTTGCTCTCTGTATAACTCTTTGTCTGGAAATCCTATATACAGGCAGAGGAAACAAAGCTATGTGTGTATCTGGAGGTATATCAGGTGCTGTTTTAGGAACTGGTCAAAGCTGACACCTGATGTATGATTGTCAGGCCACAATCTATGATAACACAAAGATTTTGCACTCATTTCAATTTTAACAAAATCTGACATCGAGATTCAGGGGCACTGTTTGATGGGGGAAAATTATTGTCGTGTGATTGCACCTCACATGTATTTCACACTCTGCCTTCATTATTCTTATTATGCTTGATGAAGAGTCCCTGGCCTAGATTTAAAGGCAGCCGTTAAACCATCCGCTAAGTAAAAAAGGCACGTCGGCCGCAAAGAACACATGTTTTACGGCAGATTCAAAGGTAAGCGTTCAAGAATAGCTATCGGGCGTAGGCACTACAAAAACACGTTAAACAAAAACCAGCGTCGCACCTGATTTTGCATCACCGTGCGTCCCAAACACCCGTTAAAACACAACTTAACTCAAAATGTTACATTACGGCTGCCGTTGTCTAGCAACCCTGATAGATGCACAAACAAAATTCAAACCTACAGCCAATCCCAAGGCCCCAAAGTATCAAAAATGTCCAAATACACCTATATATACCTCAAAATAACGGTTACACCCTGTCTGTGTTTCGAGTTTCAGCAAGCTAGAGCACAGGACCCAGGAGTGGAGGATAGCATTTAGAGAGAGAGAGAGAGAGAGAGAGAGAGAAGCATACAGAGGAGTAAGGTAGAAGGATTTTGGAGAGGAGAGAGTTACATTTAAATAGACACATAGCACACTTTTGCACATAGCACATACATCCATACAAACACATACACATACATACACATAGTCTTTTTTTTTTCATCACACCTTACACATTTTAAACTTTATTTTTACAGTGTGAATCCGTGAGTGAAAGTGTGTGACAGAGAGTGAGTGGGATCGAGTGTGTCTGTGAGGGCGTGTGAGAGTGCCTGGGTGTGACTGGGTGAATGATGGCCAGGAGAGGAGGACAGGAGAGAGGGATGGGGAGACTAGTGGAGGAGGAGGAGGAGGAAGGTCAGGAGGGGATCCCTCAGCAGAGCAGGGGTGGGAGAGGGAGATACGCAGGGCGGAGGGGGACCAGGCCCACAAGAACAGGCACACAAAGAAGAAGAGGGACAGATCCTGCAGTGGGACGAGGGGTAGTGCCTGGGGACCACCACACACAGGCAGGGGCAGAGCAGGCAGGACACTCCGGGTCTGACTCCTCGCATGCCGGAGCTGAGGGGGACAGGGTCAGGGATCCCCGATATACCGAGGAAGAAAACACCGCCCTCGTGGAGGCTGTGCTGGAGAGGGAGAGTGTCCTCTTCCCGGGGGACAGACTCCCTGGCCTGTCTGCGAGGAGGAGAGCTGCCTGGAGTCAAATCTGCAGCAGAGTTAATGCGGTGGCCACCTGCAGACGGGATGTGGACTCAATCAAGAAGAGATGGGGCGACTGCAAAAGGCAGGTGAAGAGGAAGATGGGGGATGCCGCCCTGCACGCCAGAGCCACCGGAGGTGGGCCACCTGTCCCCATCACCTACAGCGCATGGGAGGAGAGGCTGCGGCAGACACTGTCGTCCACCCTCATTGAGGGGGTCCCTGGAGGATCAGACACTGGGGAGGAGAGGAGCCTCCACACCACCGGTAAGTGCATCACCCCAAAACCACACACCACCCCAAACCACACACCCATCACAAACAAGCACTCACATCCCAACATCTGCTCTTCATTCAACCACACAATTGCACCAACACAGCACCCTGA
The DNA here is from genome assembly GCA_037306005.1 of Rhinophrynus dorsalis. NCBI lineage: Eukaryota > Metazoa > Chordata > Amphibia > Anura > Rhinophrynidae > Rhinophrynus > Rhinophrynus dorsalis. Next base: position 119,723,553 of record CM074723.1, on the reverse strand, counting down.
GGGTTTAAACAGGGATCAAGACAAGGACAAATGTCAATGTTCAACAAGGCCAAAACCTGTCCAACTCCCTGGTTAACCCTCATGTTGCTGTGCTCATCACACACAATACACACAAACCATGCTCAGTAAAGTGTTGTATGTTAAACATCACAATTGTTGTCACACAGTGTTACCCATGTTCACACAGGGAATCCAGCACATAACCCCATGAGTGCCAGAGGGATCATCAATGCATCGATCAACAATGCTTTGGCAACCCCTCTGGTACTCAAAGGGTTAACCAGACAACAAACACATGTCGATAGGTTAACAATTACATGACACATAGGGGACATTCACTAAGCGGTGAAAAAGAGCTGATGTAGTGAATTTGACACTTGCATACCCTCACTTTACCAATTACAATGTTAGTCTATGGAGAACATCCAATAACAGGATTCAAGCTGCACAGGCCCCATTGTGTGGACTCCATAGAAAACATTGCAGATGGTGAAATGAGGTCAGCGGAGAAGTCAGCATCATAATCAGTTCATCAGGTCCACTTAACCGCTTACTGAATCACCAACAGGATGGATCAGGTCACAAATCACAGTGCCACTGAGAATAAATGCTTGTATGTGCAACACACAGGCCAAAAACAATCACACATAAGTAAAGGTGAAAAAGTTGGCCTTGGTGTTGTGTATGCAATCATTTACTCTAACTTCAATTTACATAGCTCACATTTGATTCACATATAGATCCTCAGGAGTGCTGATGCCATGGATGGATGGTACACCAGACACTATTTGCAGGATAAATATGGGAATCAAATATGAACCATTGAGGTTTGGTCAATAACAGGCCAGGGATTATGGATATCTATGATCGGGTCTGGCTGCCTCACACAGAAGGATGGATGGGCTGATCCAGGAAAAAAAAGGCCTCAATCAATGATATCCTTCAAGACTGGCTTGATTGTTGCCCCTCAGGATTCAACTTGAACAGACCTCATGGACAGAATCCTGTAATGTACATCAATCCCTGATTGCCACGGTGGTATCCCATGCATCACAATGCTATGCATAGGATACCATCATGACAACCAGAGAGGGACATGTCTAATCTGACAAAATCCAGCACTGTACGGGATGAACTGATAACATAGGGATGAATACTACTTGAATCACACTGCAGATCTCTTCAATAAAGATATGTACAGAAAGAAAAACAACCAGATTTGTATGTGGATATGTCCCTTTCAAATGGGTACAAATAGGTCCCAACAAGATGTAAACCCAGAGTTCGGTTCAGTACGTGTGATTGTCCAACTGCCCATATATGTGCGCCCTCAACAAAATAACTCATATTGATATCATCATCACAGTACATATACCCAGTATATTACACCTACTTGGATGGGTATCACTTGTATCTATGAAAGTTCATTTCTGATGGCTGTACATATATAGGCAGTTAGACAATCACATGTTCTGAACAGATCTCTGGGTTCATATCTATCAAGGATATGTTTGTACCCGTATGAAAGGTACATATACACACATATCAGACCATATTCCTCACTGTGTACCTTGGCATGGCAATGGTTAATTTCACTTGATGTAACCTTGCAGGCATCATAAAGAGATGTTTAGAAAGATGTTACTGTATGTGACAGCTGGAGATGTCAGTCATATGACCACACGGAGGCTCTTCAGCAGACCCAAAATTGAAACAATTGGAGATGGATCCATCATTGACATGGTCCACAGAGCGTGCTTACAAACCAGGAACACTTAGTAGACAATGGCAAAGATGTAGTTATCTCCAAATGGGTCAATGTGGAGTCTGCTGAAGAGCCTCCGTGTGGTCAAATGACTGACATCTCCAGCTGTCACATACAGCAACATCTTTCTAAACATCTCTCTATGATGCCTGCAATGTTACATCAAGGTGAAATTAACCATTGCTATCCCGTTAAAGAGATAGTAATACCTAAAATGTGAAAGTAAAAATACATGTCATAGGATTGATCCACCGGGTAATGCAAGGGTATCCCCACTACTGAAAGGTGTTTCATCACAAGAGTATAACAGCTCAAAGTTGAATATTCCAGGGACAATATCACTGTGGCCTGAAAATGTACTATGCCAATGTTGCCAGACCATCCTCTGGCTAGCTTTGGTCCAGGGAACAGATATCCACAAAGGATGATGTGGCAACAGCGCAAATGTACAATTTCAGGCCACTGGGATGTGGCACCAAAGGAATTTAACTCTGAGCTGCAATACATGTAGAATACAACACCCATCACCAGTAGGAGTACCGTTGTTTCACACAGGGGGATACACCATACAACATATATGTTCCTTTACACATTTCAAGTATTAATATCAATTTGACACCATCATGGCTAAGTTTACTGATCACACAATCTCAATCCTCCACACAGGTTATGTGTCTCCAGCACATCAGGAGCCCATGGAGGAGGCCACCTCACCACCCAGTGAGGAGTATTTGGAGGAGGGGACCAGCCAGTGGGCACCGTACCCAACGACATCCACACCTCTTGGCCAGCTGGATGCACCAACTCTGCATGCACCAACTCTGCCTGCACCAACTCTGCCTGCACCAACTCTGCCTGCATCAACTCTGCCTGCATCAACTCTGCCTGCACCAACTCTGCCTGCACCAACTCTGCCTGCACCAACTCTGCCTGCATCAACTCTGCCTGCACCAACTCTGCCTGCACCAACTCTGCCTGCACCGACTTATTACAGTGACTGGATGCCCCCCACCACCTCCAGGAGCTATTATCCCCCAGCAGCAGCAGCAGCACCACCACTACCAGGGAGGCAATGGCTACCCGGTGATGTGGCCACCACCCAATACGGGCCATACCCACAGATTGACCTACCCTCCTGGATGGCTCCCCAGCATGGCCCCAGGTATGATCCTAGGTGGGGGCCAAGCACATACCAGTGGCCAAGGTTTGACCCTTGGCCACTCGACTACCAACACCTGGGCCTGCTTGGGGAGCCCCAACAGCCTATGCGAAGGGACGTGTTTACCCCACCACCTCCACCAGCACAGACATCGGTGGGCAGCAGTGGGTCAATTGATGTGGTGGGCACATACCCATCTGCAGCACAACCAGCACCAGCAGAGGAGGACACAGCAGCAGCAGAGGAGGACACAGCACCAGCAGAGGAGGACACAGCACCAGCAGAGGAGGACACAGCAGCAGCAGAGGAGGACACAGCAGCAGCTGATTCACCAGGCACAAGCATCACCAGCAGTGAACGGCCCACGGGGATGGAAGCTGAGTGTATGGCTCTGCAAAGGAGACTACTCAGGTCAAGCCTCCGCACCAATGACAACATCACCAGGAGCCGTAGGGAATCCCGTATAAACACTAACAGGATAGAGGCAAGGATCCATGCCCTGGAGTCGGAGGTCATGAGGATCAACACTCAACTCCATCAGCTACACACGGGGGTGATGGACCTGCTTGCACAGCTACTGGTGGAGTTGAGAGAGCTGAACCGCAGGGAGGACTTACGTTTGGAGAGGGAAAACCTGCGCTCCACAGAGGGATCCACTGCCCCCACCACCCCCTCTAATGTGACCCCCGAAGCCACACCTAGGGGGCAAAGGGTGACCAGGAGATCATCCAGGTTATCCACTTCTGCCACACAGTCTAAGCCCCCCCCCCCCAAGAAAAAAAAATAAAATGCCCAACATGTTAAATTTCCCCTGAATAAAGGAACATTGTGCTTTTGAATCCTGTCTGATCTGCTTTGAATTTGGTCATAGATTTGGGTGGCAGAGTTGTCTCCAATGCATTGCCAAACAATTCAGTGAATACAACTCCTGCCTAGGTAAGATGTTTGTGGGATGTTACAACATGGGTTCACATACACATCGTTGTACAAAATCAACTGTAAAAACATCCCTGTTGCCATATTACACAACTGTGTTATATGGCAATGTTGTGTGTTGATTTTGCATAACAAAACATTCCCCTTAGCCCAACATTTGGTACAACATTGAACATTCATCTACATCATATGTAGTGTTTAACCCTTTGATATCCAGAGTGGTAGGCAACGCATTGCAAAGAAATGCGTTGGGTACCACTCTGGCACTCAGAGGGTTAAGGGGATAACCAAACAAACGGCTTAGCGGTGAGATAACAAGCAGGACAGATAAATGGGACATGTATCCATATTGTCTTGGATTCACACACTCATTGTGCAACAGACTGACTGGGGAAGCCAATGTTTTCAACCTAGGATTTCAATGTGTAGCACACACATTGATATCCTGGGGTGAGCATTGGGGCCTCCAGTAAGTTGACTTGTTGTTTTTTCTAAGGGTGTAACAGACTTCCCCAGTGAAAACACTTGTCCACTTGGTCATGTACTGTGATATGTCCCAGTGGAGCAATATCACTGAACATTGATTATACTGAGCAACACATTAACTGTGGACAGGAATTCACTGTGGAAGTATGTCCCCTTTATCACCTCTTTATCACTCCCACAACACATTAGTGTATCACTGCCACCATCTGTTAGCGTGAATACATCACTGAGTCCACTCACTTGCAAACAAGTGGTGGAGTCCTGTGATATGGGTGATGCCTTTCCATGTATGGGGATACTCTACCCTGGGTGTGGTAACGCATTGACAACTGTGTTCTCAAATATATCCTCCTACAGACACAGATAGAATGGTGATGGTTCATCTTTATTGTGTCTCAAAGTACATTAGGATGTACATGTGTTTTCTGTGTATTGCCTATATGCATTGAACACCTGTATGAGAACACTAAATGTACTTTGAAACAAAAAAATAGTACTTTAGTAACACTGCTGCCCAGCTCATGTGTTGTCCACAAGGTTTGACAACTCTGTAGCTGAGCATCCTAACTGTACAGGTTATAAAACTCAGGAATTAGTGTTTTCTGTGTCTATATGAAAATGATCCAGTAGAGGTTTGTGTGAACCTCAGGTCAAACTTTGCATCACCAACAACATCAACATAAACAGCAAGGGGTGATCTCCATGAAGGTGATGTCAAGACATCAATCCAGTCACATAGAAGAACTTCAGTTCAAGGATGGATCATGTTACGGATGCCTGTGGAAGAAGAGGACAGGATTTGGAGTAGTTGACTTGAACTGATCATCAAGCAACAACAATTTAGTCTTTTTGATCCCCTCAATTTTCACAGTTACAGGTGAGTACACAAACCATTGCTTGACAATGTGTTGTGTACTCATCTGTAACCAATTATGTGGAGAACTAAGGACATGTGCCCCAGCCCTATGGATATGTGCCCCTGACATGGATACACACATCAACAAGTGTTCTGAGAGCTCCATGGAAGTAATGAATTTGGGCTGCCACTGTTAATGTGACAGTGGCAGCCCAATGTCATTTGTTCCATGGAACTGTTAGGACACATTTGTTGATGTGTGTATTCATGTCGGGGGCACATATGTCTGCACACTCACAGGTCAGCATGGTGTCCCTGGTAATCTGATCTACGTCTCATGACCTCTACATTGTGTGCCCATACCACTGTACATCCACCCCAGTGCTGCTCTTCTCAGCTGTAGCACAGTACAGGTTCCATATTGAGTCCAATGGCCCTTTAACCCCTGATGTGACGGAGTATTATCCAATGCATAGCATTGGATAACACTCTTTCGCTACAAGGCTAGCATGGTTGCTCTGGCTATGCTCATGGCAAATCAAGTTAGCTGCTGTCAATCAAGCCCTGTAAGGCGATGAACATGGGTTATATGTTGTACCTTGTTTCTCCTGAGGGTGTGCGTGATATCCTTGGGGTCTGTATGTCAACGTGGAGAGTGGAATGGAGGATGGTTTTTGAGTCCACACACACAATTTGCCACGTCCGCTGCAAGTGCAGTGCTGTGTCACTGTTCCTGTGGGGTGAGACAGAACAAAATGTGCAGTGTGGTTAGTGTCACAGGACTGATGGGGGACTTGCATGGATTGTTTGCATGCCTGTGTTATACTCACATGTAAAGTGTTCCGTGATGAGCCTGTCTCTGATCTGTGTCCCTCTCAGGGTCTCCTCAACGTGTCCGATGTCCATGGGCACTTCCTGTATGGGGGGGGCCTGGATGTGCTCCAGCAACCTGGTGTCCACTGCGATGTTGTGCAGTATTGCGCACGCCACAATGATGTCGCACACCTTTCCAGGTGCATACTGCAGTGCTCCCCCCGAGTGGTCCAGACATCGGAATCTTGACTTGAGGAGGCCAAAGGTCCGCTCAATGGCATTCCTCGTTCTGCCATGAGCCTGGTTGTAGCTTTCCTGGGCATGTGTTCGAGGATTGGCCAGTGGGGTCAGTAGCCAGGACTTGCATCCATAGCCAGCATCACCTGTGTAATGTGAGTGACATGGTGAGACAGGGAGCACATGTTGTGTGAATGATGTTTTGTGTGGTAGATGTAGTAGCTGTGGGTCAGGAGCATGCTAAGCAGCGTTGTGTGTACGCCTGTGTATGTGATGTGATTTTGTATTGTGAACTCACCCAAAAGCCATCCCCCTGTAAAAGTTCCATTCTCGAAATCTCTGTGGACTGAGGAGTTTTGGAGAATGTATGAATCATGTGAGCTGCCAGGATACTTTGCACAGACATTCATTATCCTCATATGGCTGTCACACACCATCTGCACGTTGATGGAGTGAAAGTTCTTCCTGTTGATGAATATCTGTGCGTCACGTGCTGGGGCCTTAATTCGGACATGGGTGCAATCTATAGCACCCATGACCCTGGGCATGCCTCCCCTGGCGTAAAAGGCCTGCTTGACTTGTATCCAGTCCATGTCGGTGGTGGGGAAATGTATATAGGTACTGGCCTTGCTTTTGAGGGCTGGCAGGACCTGGGCCAGCACCCTGGAGAATGTGGCCTGTGACATGCCAGATGCGTAACCCTCTGTGGACTGGAAGGCCCCGCTTGCCATGAAGTGCATGGCACAGAGTAGTTTCTGCAGGCCAGTTAGGGCATGGTTGTAGATGTAGATGGGATCCACCTGCTCCTTGATGACCTCATACAAGGCAATGATGCTGTCAGGCCTCAACCTGTAGCGATCAATGACCTCATCATCAGTCATTCCAAAGAGGGTGACCCTTGGGCGGTATACCCTGGGCCTTGGTGGTCGTCTATACATCCTGTGCCCTCCAGGTGGGGATGGGCTCCTGTGTGGCTGCTGAGCCAGAGCCTCCTCACTTGCAACAGGTGGTGGCTGTTGATCAGGCATGCTTGGAGGTTGCTGATGTTCCCTAGCTCTCTCCCTTGCACGCCTTCTCTTCAGTCTTCGCAACAATATGTAACCCAACATACTGTTTGCTCTATCTATCTGTCTCTATCTATCTGTCTGTCTGTCTGTCTCTCTCTCTCTCTCTCTCTATCTCTCTCTCTCTCCCTCCCTGAGTGGAAAACAAGCCACAAGTGAGTGTGTTGAGTTGTCCCTTTAAGTACTTGCTAGGGCGTTGTGTGGGTGTGGTGATGAGGTGAGTGCTGACCAATGGTGAGTTGTTTTTGTCCAGGTAAGTGTTTGCAGGTGTGTGTGTGTTATAAGATGTGGTGTGTTGTGCTTGTTCTGTGTGTGCCATTTGCGGACATGCAGTTGTGGGGTGCAGGTGGCGTGTTGATGTTGCCCAGGTGAGCTTGTATTTGCAGGTGTCCGCTTTGTGTGATGACCCCCATTGTTCCGTGCCATGTTGTGTTGTTGTTTTTTAGTGTGTCGTTGTCCCTGTGGTGTTGGTTGTTGTTGTGTGTATAGTGATTTGTGTTGTGTGTGCATGTTTTTGTGTTGTTTTGGCATTGCACGGGTTAATTTTCCCATTTACATGGTTGTGCGGTAAGCCTTTTGTGTCTTTTCCTATGTAACGGGTGTTTTGTTTTGGCCGTTAAGTGTCTAACGGCTAAAAAAAGTGGGTCTTAACTTTTAGCCGTTAGGTGTGTCTTTTTTTCAGCCGTTATCAGTACCGCAAGCCTTTGAATAGCTCTGGGGTATGTTTTACCATGCGTCTGAATGCACGTAAGTGTATCGGCCGTAAGGATTGTACAACTGCCGTTAGCTGGTCTTTAGACGGATCTTTGAATTGCAACATGTCACTTAACGCACCCGTTAGTGATTTTTTTTGTTAACGGCTGCCTTTAAATCTACCCCCCAGTGTCTTGAAAGCTTGCATCCTAGAGCCTATCAGTTAGCTAATAAAAGTATTATTTTATTATCCCAGTCTCTTGCTTCTCCTTTTGCTAACAAAGTATGACATTTTACCTATAAACATTTGAGTGTCAGCATACAGATTCATACTTGAAGTTCACCCAATGAAAGGATGTAAAAGGAGAAAAGCAGAAGATGCAGAAAGGAGCATTGAGGTACTCACACAGACAGAAGGATTGTAGAGGAAATGTTTTTGCAGAAGAAACATAAAAGGAAAGTTGTGAGTGATAGGAGGAAAGCCATGAAGCAGCTTGATTGTGGAAACCAAGATTGTTGAGAATATGAACAAAAAGAGAATGGTTAATGGTATCAGAGGCAGGAGATAAATTGAGTAGAATAAGTATAGAGAAGCAACCTTTGTATTTTTCATTCTGGAGCTCATTTGCCACTTTACAGGGTGCTGCCCAATTGAGTGTCCACAATAGGGATGGGCAAAAATTTTCTCCTGAAACTGAAATCGGGGAATAATGGCAGTTTTTCTGCTTTCTTTTTTGCCTAGCTCATTCCATTGAAATCAAATGGAACAGTGAATGTATAGAGAAAAAGAGAAAAAGCAGACAGTGAAGTCCGCGATACGCGTGGGGTTAGATTGTTTCTAATATTGGAATCTCCAAGCCAGTCCCTCTGTGGGAATCCCTTACCCCTGCTTAAGCTCTGGATTCTTAAAGATACCATTTTCAGACTTGGGTGTGTGAGAGAATACAGTGTATCTCTCAAGTAAAGGACTCTGATACATCGCAGAGGAGCTGATAATGCAGGGAGTTATAGAGGACACAGCATTGAGGACGGAACGCTGGGAGATAGATAAGCGATTCATTTATTTTATTCTTGTACATGTTTAGCAATATATGTGCAATATGTTTTAAATAAAGACATTACTTTTAGATGGAATCTCTTGTGTTTTGCGCCCTTGATCTGTAGATTACAATTTAAAAAAACCCCATAAGGCATGGTATAAAAGGGGCCTGAAGAGGTTGCCTGTGTTGGTGGGTGGAGTCTGGGGAATGAATCAATTGAACAGGTAATTAATTTTGGGGTGCTTCTTGACTGGTATTGGGGGGACAGTTAATAAAAAAAAAATAAAATAAAATAAGAATTTTGTATGTAAAGTGCTAGAGACAGGAACCCCCTGACATAAACTGCCACTGTGGTAGACTGATACTTGACGATAGAGTATTTTGTACAGGATGATGTGTTAGATTTGTTGTTAGAGGCCCACGCCCTGAGGAAACATTGATTTGTAGGACTTATACTTATTAGAGGCACAAGCCCTGAGGAAACTCAAGCTTATTAGAAACAACCCCCAAAATGTTTTTTTTTGTAGGACTATGTTTTTGGGGGTTTTTTGTATTTTTTTTTTCTAAAGCACAAGCCCTGAGAAACAAATGCCCTACTGGCCTAGCATGGCATGTCGTGTTGGCCAGTGGCTACTGGCCATTGTCAAATGCCCCGATGAAGATATGGAATTTGCGACTGCTGTTCTTACTGCTGCTGCTGAGTTGTTTAAGAAGCAAGATGATTAGCAGCTCAAAGGGAATGGGGTCAACACCAGCAGTGACATGGGTGATGGATGATGAAGATTCCACTTTCCAGAACTAGCTCCAGTGATGTGCCTGAGGCAGTAGCAGCACAATAAGCAGCCTGCAGTATATGTGGAGAAAAGAAGAAGTTGGCCAGTAATTCTTCTCCACCTGCCCCTCCTTCAAAATCATGGGTATGCTATTACTAGAATATACATTTTTCTCTTGAGAGTAGGATCTCATCAGCATCTCATCAGAAACTGCAATGTGCACAGTGTGTGTGGTAAATAACATCTGGGGGCACAACTGTATCCAAACACCATGACACCAGCAACCAAGTACAGTGCTGCTGTCACTATACCCCTTGTCCACACCCCACTAAGGACACATGACAACTTGCTGACAGTTTAATAGTAATGATAAACCCTCCCTGCCACAATCTTAGCATATTCTATGGGATGGAATCTTGATGCCCTGTTTGCAATTCTCCTCCACCACTCTGCCAGTGGTCAGTGCACCAAACAGAGTGCAATGGATGGACACGAACTGCCACATTCTAACATCTACAGAGTGGCTATCATTTGGCAGGGAAGGTAATGATGAACGAGGTGGATTGGCATTGGAGGAGGTCAACTGGAGGCTCCAAATTTATAATCAAGTTGATTATAAGTTTGGAGCCTCTAGCTGACCTCCTTCAATGCGTCTTTAATGATGTTTTAATAGTACTTTCTATTTTTGTACTGGATACAATAAATAAATTTATATTTTTCACTACTAACTGAAACTTGAGTGCCTCTTGTAAGGGTCTTGCTATTTGAGTCTTCTTTGCTCTTTGTGTAAATAATATAAATGTCATGATGTTTGTGTTTCCTGTGTGTTATCAGGGTGGTTGTGCCAAGGTGTGTTCCCTCCTTTACCCTTCTCACTTACTTGTCACAAATTGCACACAGTGCCACTGTTGATGACTGCACTGTGCCTGCCCCAAGAGAAAAATAATCCCACACCCAGGATGTCAGGGGATAGGGAACAGGTGGAAAAGATTGGCCTTGTTCTTCTCCTCCTCCGACTTCCCCTTCACTGTCTGGGGCAAAGGATGATATTGCTGCCTAAGAATCAGAACTGCAACTAGGACCAGGAGTAGAGCTGCTTTGAAGTGGAACCTGTCCTAGTCCCACATAACTGGACCCCATTCCCATTGTGTCCATGGTGGTCTGAGGCACACTAGCCTGCTCCTCAACATCCTGCTGCCCCTGCAACTCAGCAGCAGTAGGAATTAGAGCAGTTGCAAACTCCACACATTCCAAAAGCTCACTGCTGGTGGTAGTGGTGGTGATGCCCATCCTCATCCCTGTCTCCCATTCCTTCTCAGTTTGGGCTAAAAAGGCCATCAATGTCTCCTCCACCCCAGCTTCTCTGCCATCATCACCACTAGTCATTACATGCTGCTGCTGCTCTATCACAGACATCTCACTGCTGGTTGGAGGAGGTGACGAGCAATGTGACAAAGGGTCCCCTAATGTCACACTTGCCATTTCTTGGTGACTTGAAGAAGACAGACTGGCAGCATTAGCAGCAGGCACAGGCAGCTGATCTGCGCTCCTGCTGGTGGTAGTGGTATTATTGCTGTGCCTGCTATACAACACCAGTTCTGGCTTCTTCAGGATCATGTTCCGCTGGACAATGCCATTAAGGGGACTCCCAGGTCCAGGGGAATGGTGTGGGCTCCCTTGACCTCTAGTCTTGGCACTCTCAGCTGCTTCCCCTACCACTCCCTTAGCTCTAGTCCTATCGGCTGCTTCACCATTACTATTACTACTAACACCAACCACATCAAGTTCAGCCCTGGAATCTTCCTCCTCACAGTCACTAGTAATATGAAGATCACCCCCTCCTTAACTCCAAATACTAACAAGCTGCTGGACCTTCTTAGTAGTAGTGCTAGCACTGGTGGGACTGCTTGAGGATGACAAGTGTGACTTAGGGTCCCCTTCTGTCACACTTGGTATCATCTTCCCCTTCCCCCCTCCTGAGTATTAAAAGACACACTAGCAACAGCTTTAGCACTGGTGGCAACAGGTTCAGCATTGGCAGTAGGCACATAACTGGTGGCAGCAAGGGCAGTACTGACAGCAGGCACAGCACTGGTGGTGGCATGGGCAGTACTGACAGCAGGCACAGCACTGGTGATGGAAAGGGCAGTACTGGCAGCAGGTACAGCACTGGTGGTGGTACTGGCAGCAGGGGCAGCATGTCTGACAGCAGGCACCGCACATATTACAGCAGGTGCAGCACATCTGGCAGCAGGCGCATCACTTTTTGCAGCAGGCACAGGCAGCTGACCTGTCCTGCTCTCACTACTACTATACTTTTGTTCCTCCCTTGACAGTAATTTCCCCAAGAACCCTAGATGTGATTTAGGGGGACTGGACAGCATTGCTTCTGTAGTGCTCCCTTTCTCCTCAGACTCATACTCAGTGGACACATAATGGTCCTTCCAGTTCCTCCTTTTATTATTTTTAAACCTGCTCATAGTGATATCAGTCACTATGAGCCTCTCCTGCCTCAATTTTGCCTCAAAGTCACAGCAGAACAGCATTGAATGTCTACCTCGCTCTGTATCTGTTTCTATTGTGTTTGACTTCCGCAAATAGGTCACATTTTTATAGCGAAAAAGCAAAAACCACATAAATCAATGGACGGAAACTTTCTAGCCATCGATAAAATGGCAAAACATTTTGGCCAATGGGCAAAAAATGCAAAGATTTTATCTGCAGGTTTTAAAGAGGATTTTCCCGTGAAAAAGGGGACAAGAATGTGGTTTTTGCTGAATTTTCCCAGGGAACACGGCAAGAAATTTCGCCCACTCCTAATCATACAATCTGAGTATTTGGTAGCAGAACCACACTTGACAGAGAAAGCCAGGACACATATATTAACAGCAGCACAGATGAGGAGGAGGATGAGGGATGTGAAGAAGGGTTGCTACCATCTACCACACTTGGGACCACTGCTATGACTAATAAGTAATACGTGTCAACAATCTGAGAAGGAGGATAGTGATTTGACACAAACATGATAATGATAAAAACTGCTGTAGGAATCTCTCTCTCTATATATATATATATCCTATAACATAAAGTCCTAGAATGTGTCTCTCACTATTTGCGTAACCGCACATGCGCAGTGGGGACTCGCAGAATGGGCTGATCCTGAGCAGAGAGCTCCGGAAGGCTGATAGCCTGCTTTGCTTCCGGCTCTGGGGCAGCAGCGGAGGCGGCTGGGTGACAAACTCCAGATCAGCCCGTGTATACGGGCTTTGTAACTAGTATATACATATATATATATATATATATATATAAAGACAGTTCGCTTTGGTAGCACTCACTGTTATTTCTTCAACCTGCCTGGGTGCTGCTCTGGTGAATCGAATCATACACACAGAATGCTGGATAGACGGCACTCACAGGACTTCTTCAATGTTTAAAAACAGAAATGTTTATTTGTATCGACTTTTCGGCCACATTTTGTAGCCTTTATCAAGAATGAGAAAGGCTACGAAATGTGGCCGAAACATCAATACAAATAAACATTTCTGTTTTTAAACATTGAAGAAGTCCTGTGAGTGCCGTCTATCCAGCATTCTGTGTATATATATATATATATATATATATATATATATATAGAGAGAGAGAGAGAGAGAGAGAGAGAGAGAGAGAGAGAGAGAGAGAGATATAAATCACACCATGCCAGTCCACTACAATACACTTCTACCACATTGTAGGTTTTACTTTCTTTTTTAATTACTTAACATCATCAAGAATATGTGCCAGTATTACTTAAAGTGCAACTTTAACTACAATAACATAGCGCTTCAAATGATTATTACATTAGCGATATGCAACACAAATGTTTATTTTCAAGTATAATTGCTCCTTTAACAAAAAATATAACCTTTCATGAAGGCAGGCACCAGGGAACAGCACAGACATCTTGTAGATCCAACATCTCTGCATCTGTGCTGTCCATCCTCTTCAACTCCAATATTGGTGAGTTGAATGCCTCTGTGCCGAAAGGCACCAGAAGTGACTGACAGCACAGGTGCAGAGCTCCTGCTGCAAGATCCCAGCTGGCACCTGCTTGCATGAAAGGTTATATTTTTCATTAAAGGAACAATTATACTTGAAAATAAACATAAGTGAGTTGCAAATCGCTAATGTAATAATCATTTAAAGTGCTATGTTATTGTAGTGAAAGTTCCGCTTTAAAGGAGCAGTACACTTTTTTTTTTTATGAAAACCTATATGTTATCAAGCTTTTCCTGCTGAGTAAAACAAGGTCACTCCCACCACTGTCAGTCGTTTTATTCAAATGTTATAATAGTTCAAATAATCAGGAAGTGAATTTACTGTGTTTACTTCCTGATTGTTGTAATGATAGGAAGTGACTCGGCAGTTTCTATCACATTCTATGGAGATCTTTAAGTCACTGACATTCCTTTCCATTAGAATGAAACAGAATAACTAATTGGAATTTGACCACTAGAGGGCAGTGCTAATGTAAAAAAACACAGGTTTAAATGGTAATAACTCTGGACGTATGCCTCTCACAGCAGTGGGAATACCCTTATTGTACTGAATAGGAAACATCCTACAATATATATTTTTTCTTAAAAAAGTTTACTGCACCTTTAAGCAGAAAGTTAGTGTTGTGGACAAATGACAAATGCACTCTGCATGCTAACACATTCTTCAAGATATATGTTGCTGTATGACTCACAACTTTGACTTTCCGCTACTTATTTCTCCATTACAGCCCTAAGAAGAAGTAATATTGCTGTGGGAAATATTGTTATCACGGTGCCCGTGATCTTTTTCTGTCACTCTCTTTTGTGGTGCGCTCCTATTGGCTGATCCTGTTTGGCCCACCCATTGTGACCTTTTTAAGCCTTGCCTTTGGCACCTATCAGGTGCCCTTTCGTGGTGTTCCTGAGCCAGTGTTGCTGTTGCTGTGTTCCAGTGTTCCTGATTCCTGTGTACCGATTTGGCCTGTTTTGACTACGCTCCTGAGTTCCTGCTCCGTGATCTGACCCGGCTTGGCTGATGTTCCTGCTTGTGACCTGATCTGGCTTGTCTGAGAATCCTGCTCCGTGATCTGACCCGGCCCGGCTGACGTTCCTGCTTGTGACTTGATCTGGCTTGTCTGAGAACCCTGCTCCGTGATTTGACCCGGCCTGGCTGACTTCCTGCCCCGTGACCTCAACCGGCTTGCTACTGACCCTGCCATCGTTCCTGCTTCCTGCTGCTTGGTGTCGCCGAGGCGACATTCTGACTTCCGCTGTGCTTGTGGCAGGGCTGATCGTGGATTGCCTCCATTAACACTTGCAGAGCTGTGCTTCCGTTTGCTGAGTCTCCCTTAACACTTGCAGAGCGGTGCCTACGTTGTTGAGCCTCCGGTTGTAATTGCAGAGCTGTGTGTCCGTTCCTTGAGCTTCCATTAACACTTGCAGAGCGGTGCCTACGTTGTTGAGCCTCCAGTTGTACTTGCAGAGCTGTGTGTCCGTTCCTTGAGCTTCCATTAACACTTGCAGAGCTGCTGTCTCCATTATCTGAGCCTCCTTTAACACTTGCAGAGCCGTTGCTGATCATCCGCTACATCTGCTGAGCCGGTTGTGTTTAGAGCCTTGTTTAGGCGGCGGCTCATCTTGTCATCTTGCAGAGTAGTCGGTCTCCGTTACCGTGCCCGCGGAAGGCTCTATTGGCTCTAGCTCATTCAGTGTTAAATCTCCGTTACACGCCCGGCGGGGGCTACTGGCTCAAGCTCTTGCAGTGTAGTTGTCTCCGTTACTACGCCCGTGGGATCTATTGGCTCAAACTACTCTGCAGTATTCTAGCCTCAGTTCCTTTTCTGCCTAAGCAGCTATCTATACTTTATGGACTTAAGGTGTTGTATCATGTAACACCACTTACTGCCTCATTACCACCTTGGGTGTGCCAAACACCTCAACAGAGACTGATTGATTACTTGTACTTAACCATTGAGTACCCTTACTATTCTGTGCCTGTCCTGTGACAGTATATGTATAGCTCTTGCATCTGTATACTGGGCCTGAGAAGGCATCTGTAAGCCAATATCTCGCTATTATTCTGTGTTGCCTATAGAGGACGATCTTTCTTATTTATTTTTTAATAAAACTGTGTTTTATTCTAACCTGCTGGTCTGAGTGTCTTGAAAAACCGTTACAATTGTACCCAAAGGAAATTTTTGGCAAAAAATGTGTTAAAATAGGTGAAAAGTAGGACAATTTTGCACTGGCGAAAATTAAGAAATTTTTCGTGAAAAAAAAGAGAAAAATCTCTCTGTTTTTGAGAAAAGTCATGTGGGAAATTTTTTTCACTTTTCACCCACCCCTACTCAGCACAGGTATGTCTGGCTGAGTGGGACTTGGACTTGGAAGAGGTGATGATGCTGATGATGACTTTTTGCCATCTTTACTTGTCCAAGGTCAGACTTCGGACAGTGGTTTTCTCAAACAGTTTATAGACAATCACAGTGCTCATTTTCAGTGGAAGATTGAGCCTTCACTTTTCATTTAACATTCTGACCATGTCATCATCTCTCTCACTCTCACTTCATCTGTATCTGAAGGATGCTAGAAGGATATATTCTAGATCTGCATTACCATCAGCAGCCATTATTAGGTCATCCTCAGCATTAGCATTCCCTTCTTGCCCACTACCCTTACATTCCTCTATGTTTTCAGAGGTGTCAAACTATTTATTTTTACTTTTACTTTCACATAGCTTACTACTACTTTGAGGACAGGTGTTTTGGTGCTTGTTTGTCTCACTGTCAGATGCAGCATGTGGTTCAGCTGCTACACCTTCCTCCATTATGACATTGCCATCAGCAACATTAAAATGTGAAACCTTGTCATCTTCAGTGTTCTTTTATATGTTTTTTTTCTTTATTGGCTCTGGTGGTGGAACTTTTGGTGGGACCTTGACAAACTGCATGCTCCCCGGGAGGAGAAGGCTCATCATTTTTTGCATGCGCTGCATCAACAATGCCTGTAGTTAGTTTTTTAACTATCACTTTACTCCCACGTCCCTGTAATGCTCCACCTTTCCCTTTTCCCCTTGTGCATTTGCGGGAGATTACTCAACTACTGTGTGTGGTTTTTACTCAACCCAACTGATGGAGAGTGATGTCTTGCCTTAGACCACAACAAAATTCTCAATGTCGTCTGCTGTCTATCAGTTCTATATATATATTTTTTTTAATAGTTGTCCACCCTATCTTATCACTGTCCAAAAAAGAAATTAAAACTAAAAAAAACAAAAGCAACAACTTCTTTCCACACACTTCCCCAGCACACAGACAATAACCACAAGATCAGCAAGGAAATTGCTTGGACCACAGCTGCCTTATCTTTCAACTCAAATCCATCAGAAATAATGTTGGGGTATTTGGGATCAACCTCCTTTGCTCCATTCTTACACCCCCAGACACATCCAACAAAGAGCTAATAATAACAGTCACCCCAAATGTTTGGGCTATTTGGGGTCAACCTCCTTCCTTCCTTCTTCTCCACCAGAATGCCCCAGACTCCCTTAATACAGAGAACAAATGTCCTACCTAAAAGACTCCCTAAACTAAGCTTTAATTTCCCTTTATTTGCCTATCTTGTCTAGCTCAAAACCTTGCTGCCTTTTCCTCTCACAAGAACAGAATGGCATGCTGTGAGGCTCACAGCACCCTTTTATATGCCTGCAGGAAAATTAGAGAAAAATGCAATATGGTGGGGAAAAATTCAGTGTTCCTATTGATTTCTATAAAATATGCCAGATAAAAAAAGCTGGAAAACTGCACTTTCCCAAGAAATGTTCTGCCAACAGAAAGTGCTTTTTTCACCGATTGCTGAAAACAGGGGAATGGAGCACAAACATTTTAAACCGGAGACCTGAAGTAAATACAAACTGCCCATTGTGAAAATTCACACAGGGGCAGGACTGAAGAGAAATGTTACCATATCCACAGGCAAGTCAACGTCAGGGCCAGGCACTCCAGGTCAAAGCCATGTGTTGAGCAAAGTATTTGTAAAGAGCAATTGTTCACCCCCAGTGGTTGAAAACCCAGGTTTATTCATGTGCTTACATAACATTGGCAGGGCAATACAAGGTATAAAGTCACCAGGAAAGGGCAGAATCACAAAATAGGTCCAGGTCAAGGGAGACAGCATAGATTCAGAAGAGAGTTAAAGGGATATTAATGTTTCACAAAAAAGTAGAGTTGTAGTATGTCAGAGTAAAAAGTAGAGTTGTAGTATGAGTAACTGAATGATAAAGTATCCTCCTCCAGCCCCTTTTACCTAGTGTAAGCCACCTCTCCTCAGATGTAGATTCTGGTCCTTTGACCAGGAAGCTCGCAGCAAGGGACAGTCTTCTTACTGTGAGCATAAGGAAAACCCTGCCTCTCTTTGACAGGTTTTTCAGGTTCTTCCTTATGCTTACTGAAGATTGTCCCTCTCTGTGATCCATCCGGACAGTCTTGCTGCTCTGAAGTGAGCAGTGTGACATCTGTAAAAGGGACGGGAAGAAGAAACTTTCTCATTCAATTACTCTTGAACTACAACTCCGACAGTATTGAAATAACACTCTGCATGGCCCAAATGCTATGAAGATTAATTGGATCTGCTTTTATTATGAAACATTACTATCCCTTTAAAAACAGCCAAAGGGCCAACAGCAAAAAGTGCATATTCAAGTCCCTACCAAAGTCAGGTTCCAGAAGATGGAGCAGAGCACAAGGCCTCAACAGCTAAAATCTGGGTGCCCAGGGAAGCTGGATTAAATAGCCTCATAATGAGTGGTAGCTGGAGATGACAGATCCGGGAAGCAGAAAGAACACAAAGTGTAGGCAGTAACTGGAATCCTGTTGAAAGAAGTTGTATTCTGGTGGCATAGCAGGAAAAACCAGCTCAAGTAAGACTAGAGTCCTGTACAGCATGGATGTATGGTTGGACAGGGACATGGCAGTGTAATTGGCCTCCCCACCAGCCTCTAGGCATACCACTGGCTCAGATTTCTTGCCCACAGTTTAGTATGCTTCAGAGTTGATTTGGACACTAATCAAGTTCCCCCAAAGTGGGTATTTTGGGAGGGAATACATGGCAATATTCTGGAATAAGGCAGATGTCATCCATTATAAGGCATCTGGTCTTCTGTGGTGCAAGATGACAGACATCTGGATGGAAATTGCTGACTCCTTTTCTTCTACAGGTTTAAGGCAATAATAATGGCAACATGGCCAAGGCTGGAATGTCTCTACCTCTGTAAGTGCAATAGACACAGTGGGACATTGCAGCAGGACATTGCATTAAAAACACAGGAGCTGGCTTGACCTGCAGGTCTACTCTTGGACTAGAAGTCTTATGAGACCTACTTGCGTGGGCTCAGGCTGGGGTTATAGAATAGCCAAGCAGGGACAGAAAACTACTCGGAGTCCCAGAAGAGACTCATTGAACCTGTAAACTTCTGGCTCGTCTTTTAATGAGTCAGACAAGTTTTGATGGAACTGATATTGTAGAGACTGTTTATTCCACAGAGTGTCTCCAACCAACCTGCGAAATTCAACAGCATACTCTTCTACACTTACTCCAGAAATATGTTTTCTGAGGATCATCATACAGAGCAGAGAAAGCATCCATGAAGAAAGACTGTGAAGTGCTGGGTACGTAACAAGAACACATTTAATGAATCCTAGTGATAACAAGAACAAGAACACATTGAATGAATCCTAGTGATAAAGCCAGAAATCCACCTCAGTAAACTTGACACTCTATATAATTCATTATGCCGCTTTATCCTCCAGTGTGACTACACTACCCATCATTGTGACATGCTAAAAGAACTAAATTGGCTAACACTCAAATCTAGACGTGACCTTCATCTTTCTTGCTTAGTACACAATCATTTCTCTGGAAAACTACCACAATACCTAAGCAGTATGCTCACCCCAGCTCTCCATACTAACTATAACCTTCGCTCCACTACTAACAACTCACTGCGTATACCACAATACAAGAAAGAAGCAGGAAGATCTGCCTTCTCCTTCAGAGCTCCAAAAATCTGGAACAATCTGCCTGAAATAATCACATCTGCACCCAGTCTAAAATCCTTAAAAGCAAATGTTTCTTTATATCTAAAAACAGTGTGTAACTGTAAATAATCCCATTATTTAATAAGTATGTATATTTCTGCATGTTTGTATATAATGTCTCACAATTAGTGTAAATATGTAACCTTTTACTGAAAACTATCCAGGACATACTTGAAAACGAGAGAAATCTCAATGTATTCTTCCTGGTAAAACATTTTCTAAATAAATAAATTAATTAATTAATTAATAATATAGGGCAAGTTCTGAACGTTAAAGAGGTGCATTCCTAGACATAACCTGCTGCACCGTAGGGGATGTTTTTATGTCCCCACTGATTTATATTGGGCTTTTAACCCCTTGACTGCTATTCCAATGCATCGTAAACCTCTCTGTTTCAAGAGGTTAATTGCCCAATGGCTATTTTGGCAATTTGTATTTGTTCTCTTGGTTCAATTTCTTTGTATTTCTTTAGATTCCTGAATATCTCCCTCTGTGTTCCTCTGCATTGGCAGAGTAAACAACCATTTCTGCTTTACTTAACTTTCTGTGTATGCATTTTCTTTAGTTACAGTCATATGTAATATCATTTAGGATGGTAATCTCTTTAAATTCCTATTTATCTGTAATACCCGTATTTTACTTTCCAAGAAAAACATTTTCCAGCCAATTCTTTTTAACAACAGCTAATACTCATCAAAATTGTCCCCTAGGCACACAGTGCCAATAAAAAATGAAACAGCATAGTAATGTGAGTCAATTTCTTCCTGCAGCTGACTCAGATTGCTGCAGGACAGAAAATTTGAAAGCTAAAGACATAAATATATGGAGGAAAGGAACAGGAGTAGCAAAAGCAAACACAAGAGTCTATGCAATAATCAACTCTCTGAACAATATTGTGATATAGAGAATAATTAAATAATTGACTGTTCATTTGCTCAGGGATGTGAATAGTGTTATTGCATCTTAAAACTCTTATTTTTCTTTGACCCAACCAAATGCCAGTATGTAACCCCTCCCTATGTCCTTGATTGAAATCGTGCCTTATTTTAGTGGGTGGGGTGGAGATTTGGCTACTGCCTGCTGATGATAGCAACTATATTTTTGAGAAAGAAGGATTCTGCTTACAGGGGGTTCAAGATGTAATAGTAGTCTTCATCTGTCTGCTTACATGTAGCCAACTGTCACCTCTGGCCACAACACGAGAAGTGGAAGCAGGCCCATCAATTTCAATTACTGTAAATATTTAGAAAATATTTACACATTTTAAGTGTTTATTTTTTTTATTTTGTATTTGTAATTTACTATTTTAAAATTAACACCATGAGGATTAGAAATAACAGCAGTAGTTGCTAGAGACATCAGTGGAGTCTGGATGGAACAATACTTGTGCATTTATGTTTTCAGTTGTACTCTGAAGTTTGAACAGTAAATATGATTAGACTCTTTTGAAATTAAAATACACAAGGAATAGCAGGCTTTTTGTCAGGAGACAGTAGTGCAGTATGGATGGAACAAGGTGAGTGCACACTGCCTATTTGTGTAAGCAGTTGTGCACTGAAGTTTGAGCAGTAACTACTATTAGACTTTTTTAAATTAAATGAACACAGCAAGGAATAACAGGCATTTTTGGCTGGAGACAGCAGTGCAGTCTGGATGGAACAATGCATTTACACACTGTCCATTTTGTGCAGATATGTGCATTGGAGTTTGAACAGTAAATGATTTGCCTTTTTTTAATTAAATTAACATACCCATTCCCATAAAGCTATAACAATTCCCCTGCTAGTTTCCTTACACTCATCTGGCAATCAAAATATAAGACTTAATTCACATGGGTGCTTAGTTTGCAGCAGTGATGCTGCAATAATCTAGTCATACACATTACTTACTTGTGCAATGCTGCATTCCCTAAATGATCCTGACAGTATTAGCTATACATTATTTACTGATGATCACAGTAACCTTCAAGTTGTCTGTGTGAACAATCTGCATGCAATTTCCATTAACTACCATTCAGATCAGTCCTGCTGCAACTTCCCTGTGTTCATATGAGAAAATTGCCAACAGCCAACTAGTGATATGCAAAAAGTCGGAGAAATATCCCACAGGGCTTTTTGTGAAAACACAGTATGTTTCCTGCTTTTTTCACAAAACTTCCTACCCATAGACAATAAATAAAACATTCTCCTTTTTGCCACTGCCAATAAATTTCTTGCGTGAACTTTGCCATATCTCGCCTGCAAGATTTTTTTGCCACTGCCAATAAATTTCCTGCGAGAACTTTGCCATATGTCACCTGCAAGATTTTCTACTGCAATATTCCTTCTTCTGTGGGATTAAGTGGAGAAATAAATATCTGAAAGTGAAAGTTGTGAGTCCTACAGCAACATATGCCTTGAAAAGGTTTTTTTTATCCATGAAAAAAACTGTGGCTTAGGATATTCCACAGGGTGCAACACATGACATCAGTTCTTTAAAGCCTCTGTTTTCAATACAAGAAAAGGGCAACATGTCATCCTCCAACATTTTGGCAAATTTACTATTCCACAGCGTACTTTTTCATTACTTTTCTGCAAGTTTTGACTAATTTCTAAGAACTTTAAAAAGTATAAGATGGCAAAACATAGTAGAAGAACTGTGTAACTTTATTGATTTAATTATATGACTTGTAGAAGTGGTGGGGGTGGTGGTGGCATGTGTAGGAACTCTATGATTCCTGTCACCTCCAAAAACAAACTCTGAGTCATACTTCTCTGAAGCAGGAACAGAAAATCTTGGCATACTATCTGACACATCAAATGCCCTTCTATTATGTACCCAAGACTCAGAATCCCAGGAACATTTAGGAGTACTTCTGCTGCTGCTAGTTGTGGCACTTCTGACCTGTTGATGGTGTGCATCCCAGTCATGCCTGTGGTTGTGCTTCAGATAGGAAAAAAAATAAAAATAGGAAGTACCTAGGTGTGAGTCTGCTTTTCTCCTGCTCACATGCTTCTTCAACAAACACAGATAACAACATGCTTAGCTTCTGGATCCTGATTGAAGTGTTGTCATACTTACTTCATAGACTGTGGGGTTCCTGAGAGGCTGATACTACTTATACTGGGGCTAGAGGTTGCTGAAATTGTAGTACTACTACTAGATGTCACAGGGGCTGCACTTCCAAGAACAGCAGAAGCATTCAACAAAGTTAAGGTTGTGGATGCTGATAACCTGTGTTGTTGCTGGTTACTCAACAACATTAGTTTGTGTGGGTAAGTGGGACTTGGATTTGGAGGCGGTGATGATGCTAAGGATGGTTCATAGGATGAATGTGTATTTTTTTGCATCTTTGCTTGTCCAGGATCAGACTTTTCAGTAGTGGAGGATTGAGCCTTTGCCTTTCAGCTAACTTTCTGGTCATGTCATCATCTCTCTCACTGTCAACTTCATCTGTATCTGAAGAAGAGGAGGATGCTGGATCTGTATAATCACCATCAGTAACTAGGTCATTGTCAGCATCACCCTCCGCTTCTTCCTCACTACTTTTATATTCTTCTACTGTTTTATAGGTCTCAAACAATTTCTTTTTACTTTTACCCTTTGAGGGATTTTCAGAACGTTGGCTACTACTTTCAGGACTGGTGTTTTTGTGCTTGTTTGTTACCTTCATTTATTGTGCAAGCTACAGCAACTATGGCGGCAGTCAGTTTTTGGATTACCACCACCCTTTGTGTGTTTGCTGGACATTACTCAACTATTTTTTTTTTTAAGTATACAATAGAACTGATTATGTGGATGTCTTGCCTTGGGTCTCTACAAAATAGAGTATCAGTCTGCCTAAGTCACAGCTCACATCAGGGTCCCTGTCTCTGTCACCTATCAAATTTTTTATTGAATGTATTTATTTTAATTAAATTTTTCCCCTATCCCTATCTCTGTAAAAAAAACCACTAATTGTTCAACTGATTCTTTCCCCAGACTCCCCTAGGACAGAGAAAACAGCCAGATCAGGAAGGAACTTGGATCACAGCTGCATGTGTTTACTTGGTCACACGGATTTTGGGGCATTTGGCATAAACCTCCTTTGCTCCCTTCTCATACTTGCAGACTTCCCTAGGACAGAGATAACAGCTGGACAAGGAAGAAACTTTAATCACCTCTGAATGTGTGTTCCCAGTCACACAGAATTTTTGGGGTATTTTGGGTAATTCTCCTTTGCTCCCTTCTCACATCTCCAGACTCCTCTGACACAGAAAAAGTAGCCAGATCAGGCAGGAACTTGGATCATAGCTTCCTGTATATATACTTGGCCATACAAAATTTGGCAGTATTTTGGGTAAATCTTCCTCACATCCCAAGACTCCTGTAGGACAGTGATAACAGCCAGATCAGGAAAAATACAGCTGCCTGTGTCTTCCCAGTCAGTAACACCGAATATAGGGATTGGGGGTCAAACTCCATTCTCCCTTCCTGTACCCGAGAGTCCCCCAAACTCCCCTAATACAGAGAACAGATTTCCTGCCAACTAAGCTTCAATTTCAATTTATTAGCCTGTCTTATCTAGGTAAAAAATCTGCTGCTTTCGCGTCCTCTCACAAACACAAAATGGTATGCATTAAGAAACTGACACCCTTTCATATGCCTGCAGGAAAAGAAGAGAAACTTGCCATGTGGTGGAGATCAATTCTGTCTTCCCATTGATTTCAATGCAATGAGCTAGGCAAAAAAAAACAAAACTACACTTTTCGTTAATATTTCCCTCTTGCGGAAAAGTGTCATTTTTTTCCTGTTTCTCTTTTGAGGCAAAAACCATTCATCCATTCCAACAGTCAAACAAGGTTTGCATTGCATGTTCAGCAAGGGTGACATCATTCACACACCATTGGTGTTGCTTCTGTGAACAAAGCATTAAACAGATTGCAAAAAACTGTTGACTGATCATTAGGCTATTAGTGAAAGTCACCAGTGGGCACAGAGAGTAAAAGTAAAATGACTGTTGAAAAATAAAAAATAATACATTGTGAATGGACAAATAGAGGACCATTGGGGTAAATACACATTTTTATTGCATTGTGACTTTCAGTATTAGAGTGTATAACTAGTTTTTTCTTGACACATTTTCCACAGCTCTAGGAGAGAGCTGTTGTATCCAGCATTACTGTACCTAATTCTTGCATCTTTCTTGATATCTTTATTACTCTAGGATTTTTACAAATTCAGTTAATGTAAATAAAATCCCCTTGCTTCAAAGTAAATACACTTTTATATTTAGAATATTTTACTATTATAAATTTCATATACATAGTTAAATCTAAATTTATTACATATCTACTGCAAATGAGAAATTATTTTAATGCACATCTACATGAAGGGACGTGGGTGGATATTGCTAATACAATATTAATTTCTGAGATAATAAGTCACATCGATGCACTTAAGATGCCTGAAAGATTGTCAAGCTTACAGTTGTATTTATATGCCAAATTTCGTGACTACAAGATCATGGAATTCAGTATGTTAATTTCTAAATTATTTCAGTAAATATTCACTTTATTTTATTGCTTTTATTGATTTTACCCAGACAATGACATAAAAATAAAGGGCATATACGAATCACATTACTTAATGAAACTAACATACACCTGCCAATATATGATACCTTAAAGTCAGATATGATTTGAATGTGTAGCTTTGTACTACACATGATTGTTGGCCTCTATAATTTGTTTGTTATGGACATCAGCTCAACCCACTGGTCACCTTACCTTTTAATGTTGTGGCATTTTATACTCAAGGGATAGGTACTGTGCATGGCAGAAGACACATGGCTTGGCATCTTCTTGGTCTCAAGTTGATCGAGCACTCTATCCAGCATCATTCTGGTTGTAGGTATAATGTGTGTGCACATATAAATTTGATTAAGCAATCAGGTACACTAAGCTCACTTATATACACAGGGTACGCTTCAAAGTAATGAGTGCAAGCACTGTGTTTTTTGGCACTCTTTATGACATAGAACCATATTGAACATTATTACCAGTGCTCACTTTTTGGCATTGTGCAGAGACTAAGTAGTTGTCCTGTGTGTTCATGATATGGGTTTACTTAGGCCTTTTTATGGATTCTGTCTTCTTTCTCCACTGTTGACCTTGGCCTGACTATTGACTACATCTCTGCTTGTTGGCTTTTCTGATCTCATTCTGCTTCACTGCATTGATTGATAGCTGACAGCATGACCTTTGATATTTACTAGCATTACCATTCCTTGCCTGTAGCCTTACAGTACTATGAACACTAACACCTAAAAATGAACCTGGGTTATATATACTTAAATAATCAGTACTTCATGCTAGCTTCTGTAAAATGACTCTGTTGTCTGAGACCTAGAATCTAATCTTACATAATACTGAGGAAGAAGATATTCCTGCCTTTTCTGGGGGTTCCCATTGATTGTCTAGTATTAAATGTGAATGTTTTGAGATAATAAAACAGCATTTGTGAATACAAGAACAGTGGACTTTAATCACAATTAACTAACATATCTTTTCTCGCAATACAAACAGTACAAACATCATTAAATAAATACTCTCTGAACAGGACAATTTATACATTGCATTGAAAGGCAAGTTTAAAGGGATAGTATTGCTTGAAAATAATTTTATTTTATATTGTATATTTTATTTTATATTGTAAAAAACATTAAAAATGATATGTCTTCTCTCCCAAACCTTTATGGTTCCCATTTCCCATAAAAAACTAGAATTATGGAGTGTTACAGAGAAGCCCAATTCTCAACATGATTGTATGATTTACTTATCTACCTATTTATTAAGTTTGCTTTTTAATGCAACATTTCAATCACTTGCCTGCCATGGACATTAAGGGCAATGTCCTTACCACCCCTGAAAACTGTTAAGGATGTTGCCCATAAGATCATCAGCAGTAAGAGGCATCAGGAGGGTTGAGGGCCATGCATAGAAATTTTTTTCCTCCTCCATTTGTTGATGCCTTCAGCCTGATCCAAGGAACAGGCAAGACCTACCGACATCATCTTAAGTGAACGCATCAAATGTGACCCAAAAGTCCACTGGATAACCGGGGAATATCCAGATTAGTGTAATGTGGCAGGGGGAGATGTATACAAAAGGAGATGTATACAAACATTTAAGGAGACTCTAACATGTATTCGATTTCAATTAAAATTACTGCAGCTCCAAAAATAATTACGTGAAACCAAAATAAACAAGAGAAAGTACTGAGGTCACAAATGTTAGTCCTATCCGACCTACAAATCCACTTACTCCCATAAGAGGACATATTTCTTCATATGTCTTCAAAGACCTAGTTTTTATTAACTCACTTAAAAATAAGCAATACATATATATATATATATATATATATATATATATTGTACGATGACTAGATCTATCTGTAATATAAAGTTTAACTAATGGATCAATATCTCATTAGGGTTATATATATATATATATATATATATATATATATATACACAGAGATCTTACAGGAATCATGTATCTAAATGCCTGCCAATGTAACTGTGGACTAAGAAGGCAAGGCAGATGAATTTCCCAGCATCTTTACTTATAAGATCTGACCAATATTAAAATACAATGCAACAGTGGTCTGAAAAAGTATTCCAATCAACACTCTTAACCCTCTGAGTGCTAGAGGGGTATGCAACACATTTCTCTTCAATGCATTGTGTACCCCTCTGGCACTCAAAGGGTTAAGGATCAATTACAGGCTGAGGCACCAAACTGTAGAAGTTTCAGGACATTTTAGCTTAGCTTAGTTAAAGAAACAGCGGATGTCTTAGCTTTCAAAGTATTAGT
Organism: Rhinophrynus dorsalis; assembly: GCA_037306005.1. Taxonomy (NCBI): domain Eukaryota; kingdom Metazoa; phylum Chordata; class Amphibia; order Anura; family Rhinophrynidae; genus Rhinophrynus; species Rhinophrynus dorsalis. Next base: position 119,695,788 of record CM074723.1, on the reverse strand, counting down.
ATATGATTTCTCAGTTAAAGTCTAGTAACATGGAAATAACGATGTGTATATTACTGTACAGTATAAGTATTGGTTGGATGAAGGTGACCTTGTATCAACAAAGTCTGGTATCAGATGAACCAAAGTGGAAGATCCCTGATCGTGTACCTGTGGTTGCTCAATTTAGCATAGTATCGAAAAAGGCCATAATCTGAAGCTGAATGGGAACTGATTTTCTCAAAAACTGAAACTAGTTTATATCATTGATTCAGCCCAATTTGCCATTATTCATTTCATAGTTCCATATTATCAGTAGACATTTCCAATACACATAACTATACCTGGTGACATTTTGTATGCACTGTTGGTTGTGTTCCTATGACTTATTTTCAACAGTCATTTATTGGTCAACCCTACCATCAGTTTTGATTCATTTTATAGTTGTCATGGCCAGCATTTTAATGATGGTCACGGTACATGGTTTCTTCAAAGTAGTTATACTAGTGCTTAAGGGTCTGTTGATCTTTCTGTTAGGTATAGACTGAGTGCCTGAATATGACTAGTTTTAGTAATATTATGAGAGCTCTTTCATAGCTTAAATCTCTTCCCCACTGCCTCATACAAGCTTCAGGGTACCCAGTGATGAAAGAGATAATGTCAGGTCATGTTCGGATGAACTTAGCACTATCTAAAATATACTTCACAGAGCCTTGACACGCTGCTTCCCCAACCTTGAGCCTCTGTCTGCTGGTTATCACAGAGTCACATACAATGCTTAAACAGTCTTGGCCCATATCCACTGGTAATCAAAGAACCACATACGTTGCTTCCCCAGCCTTAATGCACTGTCCACTAGTAATCACACAATGTCATACTATCACGGTGCCCGTGATTGTTGCACTTTCTTGTCAGTCACCATTATGGGGCTCTTATTGGTTGTCTGCCTTTATCCCGCCTCAGTCTGTCTATTTAAACCTGGTCTGGGCACCCTATGGTTGCCCTTTCGTGGTGTCTCTGACCACTTTAGCCTTGACCATGTTCCAGTATTCGTTAGTACCTGTAGCTGTGTTCCTGAGTTCCAGTATGCATCTTGTTCCTGAAGTCTCCTGTCTGCAGAATTGTTCCAGAGTGGTTACTGCCTAGTCCTGAGAGGTTGATGTTTCCTGTTGTTCACCCTCACTGAAGACTTCCTGATCATTTGGTTTCATGCGAGTTCCTGTCATATCTTGTCCAGCCAGATGTAACCCTGTCGCCTGGTCGCTTGGGCGACATTCTTAGCCCCAGTGTGCGGACGCGGGTTTATTCCAGCCTTGTAGCTTCCGAACAGCTGTTGGTTCCAGCGTGCGGACACTGGTTTGCTCCAGAGCCTCGCGGCTATACACATTGCTGTTGGTTCCAGCGTGCGGACACTGGTTTGCTCCAAAGCCTCCTGGCTATATCCATTACTGTTGGTTCCAGCGTGCGGACGCTGGTTTGCTCCAAAGCCTTGTGGCTGTACACATTACTGTTGGTTCCAGCGTGCGGACGCTGGTTACTCCCAAAGCCTCCCGGCTATACCCATTACAGTTGGTTCCAGCATGCGGACGCTGGTTTGCTCCAAAGCCTTGTGGCTGTACACATTACTGTTGGTTCCAGTGTGCGGACGCTGGTTACTCCCAAAGCCTCCTGGCTATACCCATTACAGTTGGTTCCAGCGTGCGGATGCTGGTTTGCTCCAAAGCCTTGTGGCTGTACACATTACTGTTGGCTCCGGCGTGCGGACGCTGGTTACTCCCAAAGCCTCCCAGCTATACACATTACAGTTGGTTCCAGCGTGCGGACGCTGGTTTGCTCCAAAGCCTTGCAGCTATATACATTACTGTTGGTTCCAGCGTGCGGACGCTGGTTTGCTCTAAAGCCTTGTGGCTGTACACATTACTGTTGGTTCCAGCGTGCGGGCGCTGGTTTGCTCCAAAGCCTTGTGGCTATACACATTACTGCTGGTTCCAGCGTGCGGACGCTGGTTTGCTCCAAAGCCTTGCGACTATACACACTACTGTTGGTTCCAGCGTGCGGGCGCTGGTTTGCTCCAAAGCCTTGCGGCTATATACATTACTGTTGGTTCCAGCGTGAGGACGCTGGTTTGCTCCAAGAGCATTAAAAACGTACTCTCTGTTGGGCGTTCCTAGAGTGAGTCCCTTTGGGCTGGCTTGCCTGGTATTGGTAAGGCCGGTAGAACCTGGTACACATTTCATCTGCAGGTTGCCTTACCCAGTATTGGCAAGGCCGGTAGAGCCTCCACAACGCTCCTTTGGGCTGCCTTGCCCGGTATTGGTAAGGCCGGTAGAACCTGGTACATATTCCATCTGCAGGTTGCCTTAACCAGTATTGGCAAGGCCGGTAGAGCCTATTATTTAATATCTGGCTGTCTTGTCCAGTGTATTGGCAAGATCGGTAGTGCCTACTCAAGTTCCGTTGGGCTGCCTTGCCGGGTAATGGTAAGGCCGGTAGAACCTGGTACTTATTCCATCTGCAGGTTGCCTTACCCGGTATTGGCAAGGCCGGTAGAGCCTATTGTATTAGATTACTGGCTGTCCTGCCCGGTACATTGGCAAGAACGGTAGAGCCGGCTATTTGTATCTCTCTATTATTGTATGTTGTATGTCATGTTGGAATCCTAAGGGATCATTTTTTAAATTATTTTCAATAAAATTGTGTTTTTACCTAACTTTGTGTCTGAGAGTCGTAACAAACCGTGACACATACACTGCTTCTCCACTGTCTACTGATAATCACAGAAAGATAAACACTGCTTTCCTGTTACGGTTCAGTACACTCAGAAACGGAAGGTTTTGGTAAAACACAATTTTATTTGCACACGATGAATAACAGTAACCCTCTCGGGTCCAGCATACAGATAAACGGTAGACTGACACAGGACAGGTTACAATGATATGCTTAACTCAGACGGGTACAGTATGTAGATACAATATACAATACTGACACAGGTCAGGTAAAACGCATATGATGCAGTGTAAATATGACAGAGTGATCCTTATAAGGCCAAGGACAGTAGTTGGCCCTAATGGTGGAAGGCCCAATGTAACTCTCTACGCAGAGAGTAACAACAGCGACTGGAATTATATGGAACAGGTGAAGCCAGAGTAGAACTGGCTAAGGCTCCATAGGAGGAAGGCTGCCACAGTGAATGCCCACCGGAGACTGCAAAGATATCGTGAGCCAGTGCTTAGTTCCGTAAGGAATAACATACACCAAACTAAGACTACAAACACTGATACGAATGCCCAGCACCGCCCCTGAAGGGCTTAACGAATGCTCCGGTCTGCAGATGGGAAATAGCCTGAGGTGCCCAACTGAAACCAACCTCAGGAACGGCAGTAACAGACCAAGCGAACGTGGTGCAACCGGGGTAAACCGGAAAGTAGCACAGGCACTATGAGTGAGCGGAACATGGACTGGACTACTGTACAGGACTGAGGCAACCGGAGGTCTGGCAAGACCACAGAAGCGTGAGCAACAGCAGAAGCAGGGTGACTGGCAAGCAGGAACAGTGTAGGAACAGAAACTTCAACCCAGCCGGGTCGGTATACAGAGCAGGAACGTCAGCCAAGCCGGGTCGGTACACAAAGCAGAATCGCCTGTCGGGCTGTGTCGGTACACAGTGCAGGAACGTCAGCCAGGCCGGGTCATACATTAAGCAGGAACATCAGCCAATCCAGGTCGGTACACAGAGCAGGAACGGTAAACAGGCAGAGTAGTCAGACAGTCCGGGTCATACACTGGTATCATATGAGAGTAACGGAACAAGCGATAGGCAACGGATACACCACAAAAGGGCAGAGCATAAGTGACAGCCCAAGGTATTTAAAGACTGTCACTGGGAGGAGCAAAGACAGTGTGGCCAATAAAGAGATATCAGGAAGTAAACATGTAAAATGTCACCCGTATATCACGGGCACCGTGATATTTCCTAGCCTTGGTCCACTGGTAATCTCAGAGCCATATACATGGCTTCTGACATGAATATCTGAACCTAACTGTGGTGTTGGGGAACAAAGCTAGGGAGCAGTGCTAGAGAGTGGAGTCAGCAATAGTAGTTGCCCTTGCTACAGATATGACTGAGGTAAAGATGATGACCACAAGGTAAGATACTTTTTCAGCAGAGGAGCCATGGGAAAACCAGGATAGTTCACTCAAGAGCCAAGAGCAATGGTGCAGGTTAGAGGAAAAACCAATTCTCCTAACCACCCAATCAACTCTGAAAAGAGAGAAGAGTGAAGTAATAGAAATAAAGGAGTAAGGGGCAGACTAAAGAGGAAACAGATAAAAGTCAGAGACAAAGCAAGGGAAGATAGGTAAAGATGGGAATGTTGCAGTTCCGAGAGACGTTCAGGGGTCAGTACGGTATAGTTAAATGCAATTTATTAATAGTAGTGGTAGGCGAATATATACAATAGGAAGTAGGCAAATATATACAAAGACACAAGCAGAGGGTTACAAGCCAGCGAGCACAGTTATCAGAAATAATAGGCTGCCAAGCTTGACCACAATGCTAGAGACTAGGCCTCAGCCACTGGTAGTCTCTACCGGAATCAGGAACAGGACAGGAGCAAGAACTGGGTCAGGAACAGGAACACTGGATCTTGATCCGAAGTAGGGGATGTACCGACGCACGCCTGCCGTCAGTAAGGAGAGAGTTCTGACTCAGCTTGCAGTCAGAGATGGAGTAGATAACTGACTCAAGGCTGCAGTCAGTATCAGAACTGGTCTACCAGAGCCCCAGGTCCACACTAGGTTGGGTGTCTGCTAGATAAAGGGAGCAAACTTAAGAGTAGTCAGACAGAGTCACAAGTCAGCACCAGAGGGGGTAGTCAGACAAGCCAGGTCATGCACAGTTCAGGTAGTCAACCAGAGCCACACGTCTGCACCAGGTTGGATGGAAGACTAGTCAGGTCATACACAGAGCCCAAGGTAAGAGAACTGCTAAGCACAACAACGCAAGGGCAACTGAGTCAGGACTCAGTTTGCCTTTTAAACTCCTCCACAGGAAGTAGGTAGGAGGAGCAGCTCAGAGGTCGGACGTAGGTAGGAGGAAGTTGGTAGGAGGAGACTACAGGAAGCAAACACATAAAACAGAGGCCTGCTGTATGCTTGAAGCCTTGCGCCTATAGATGACGCTGAAACTAAGGTAAGCTGTAACAGGGAACAAGAGAACCAGAGAGAGAGAGTCAGGAGAAGATGTGAAACTAGGAAAGAGGACAGTAGAGGTGAAGAATAGTGTTGAGCGAGCGTGCTCGGCCGATGCTCGGATCGGCTCGAGCATCGCTCTGCTCTGCACATGGCGGTACTCGTACGAGTACCGCCATGTGCTCGCCCGACATGCTCGGGTGAAGAGGATCTGTGCCGGAAGAGGCACAGATCCGAAGACGCTCCGCTGGACCACCAGGGAATGGAGGTACGGGGGCATTGCGGAGATGAAGGGGGCATTGCGGAGATGAAGGGGGACATTATGGAAGAGGGGCATAGACTCTATGCCCCTCTTCCACAATGTCCCCCTTCATCTCCGCTATGCCCGTCTTCCACAATGTGCCCCTTCATCTCCGCTATGCCCCTCTTCCACAATGTCCCCCTTCATCTCCTATGCCATAGAGGAGATGAAGGGGGACATTGTGGAAGAGGGGCATAGCGGAGATGAAGGGGGACATTGTGGAAGAGGGGCATAGAGTCTATGCCCCTCTTCCACAATGTCCCCCTTCATCTCCGCTATGCCCCTCTTCCACAATGTCCCCCTTCATCTCCGCTATGGCATAGGAGATGAAGGGGGACATTGTGGAAGAGGGGCATAGCGGAGATGAAGGGGGACATTGACCAGGCACCCTCCGCTCATCAGAGCAGGGGGTGCCTGGTTTAATGCTCGAGTGCTCCCATTCATTTGAATGGGGCTCGGGTGCTCGGCCGAGCACTCGAGCATCAGGAGGTGCTCGGTCAGAGCACCCGAGCACCCGAGCATCGGGGTGCTCGCTCATCTTTAGTGAAGAAGTGAAGCAAGGAGAAGAGGAGTGCTGGTGAAAGCAAGGAAAGTGCACCTGAAAGAGAACTTAGAGTCGGGCAATAAGGTGAAGCAAAGAAAAAAGATGAGCCAGTGAAAAGCTAGGAACGTCGATCTTAGAAGGAACTGAGAGCCAGGAGAAGAGCTAAAGAAAAGAGAATGGGAGATCAGGAAAAAACAGGGAAGAGACCCTGAGAGGGAACAGAGAGTCTAAATCAAGAAAGTGAACCTAAGAGGGAACTGAGATCCAGGTGAAGAGGTGCAGCGAATAGAGCAGATAGAAGCAAGGAAAGATGGAATCAGAGAACAAGGTAGAGGAGAAAGAGAGCAGGGCCTGAAAACCTAAAGACCAGGGCAAAAAAAGGACTAGAGAGAAGGAATTCACAGTTTCAAAACAGCTAGAGTGAATAGGTTGAGGAAGAGAAAAGAAAGTCAGACAGGGAGGCCTAAGGATACTGGGACAAAGTAGCTGATTGTCATGTAAACCAGGGTCTAGGCACGATGAGAAACCAAAATCAGGAAGCAGGAGATGAAGTCAGGATTAGAGCCAAGTCAGGACCACAGGGACAATATAACAAGGCACCTAAACTGAGTCAGGAATTGTAGTAGAGATGGAAAGCTTAGTAAAAAACCAGGAGACAATCAAATGAGGTGCCAAACTGAGGGGGAGTTCAAGAAACAGTCAAGAGGTCAGGATACACTGGATAACAGAGCAGTCACAATACAGGACTAGCTCATAGAATGAACAAGGTTTCAAGGGAAAGGGCAGGTTTAATAAACAGAGTCATCCAAGGAGCAACAAAGAAGAAGAACAGGGGCTTGGCAAACCTAACCAACCTGAAGTGAAGCTATTTTATTCCCCTTCTTTGTTACATAGTTTGGCAAAAAAATGTTTAAGCTCATTTACCTCACCAAGATACCGCATTTTAAGTGAGTCATATCTAATACATTTTGCCATCTTTGTGGCTTACTAAAATGCTTTATATTAAAGCTAAATCTATCAAATGATTGCATGACCTTCCTTTAAATAGTAATCACCCACAGCGAGTAGGTGTAGACATCAATAACTGTAATATTTCCAACAGTCAATTTATTTAGAAGTCTATTCCACCCACTACTTTATACTGTATGGAGCCTGTATAATACACCTTTACAATATGCATTGAGTTTTTCATTTTTATTTACTCAAAATGCTTGAAGTGATTACAGGCCAACATAAACCAGACAGGTTAGTTAAAATAATACCATGAACTTTAACCCTTTGAATGCCAGAGGGGTATGCAACTCATTGCCTTGCAATGCTTTGCATACCACTCTGGCACTCAAACAGATAAAAGCCTCTCTTACAATACTAGGTAACTGCATATGTAAACATTATATGCCATCAGCTAAAAACAGCTAGAATGAGGAGAAAACATTTTGTGGAAAAAAAAAGGAACACTGTAATAATATGTATTAAAAACAAACAAAACAAGGACAGAAGACAGTCCTGCACTGCTTCATACAAATTACTTAAATGTTACTACATTGGTATGGTATACATGCTCTAAACAGGGTTCACATTTAAATAATTTGCATGAAGCAAAGCAGGATTGTTTTCTGTCTTTGGTATATTTTTAATTTGGTGACAGATTTCTATATAATGGACTGGTGGGAATATTCCTTTTCTTGATGTCCCCCATCCACTCAGTACAAGTGATCCCTGTTTACAGGAAGGTCAGTTCAGGTATGAAGGCATTAGATTGATTTAGCTTTTAACATAAAGCATTTTTGTATGCCATAAAGATGGCAATATGTATTAGATAGGACTTGCATAAAATCGGGTACCTTGGTGAGATAAGAGAGCTTAAATATATTTTGGCCAAAATATCAGACAAAACCCTCATTTTTTTAATTATTATGTTTGTATAATATATTCTCTACACAAAATACAGATTTAAATAATTTGTATGGAGCAGCTCAGGATTGTCTTCAGTTTTTGGTTTGTTTTTAATTTGGGCCTATGGAGGGTCCCCTCATTCCTTGCTGCTCTTTATATTTCCTTTGGGTTTTTGCATGTATCTATCATCTATCATCTATCTATCTAATATCTATCTATCTGCATATAAAATGGTATTTTACCATTGTGGCTCTTTTTCATTTTTTTCTATAGATTAGAATACTTTTTTGCATTCTGGTTAAAATCTCTTGGTCCTGTTAGGGGATATCTACAAAACACTGGTATCTTTTGAAAGAAACAGTGTACATGCCAAGCTAGGAGTTAGCAGTGAGGTTATTAAGCAAAAGAAAAAATACTACAACTGGAGCTGATATTTCTAATGTAGTAAGAAAAATGTTAAAAAAATAATTTTTATGTGTCTTTTTATTATAATACTGTATCTACTGTCTTCAATATTATATATACTCAAGAGACACTATCATCCTAAAACAACATTGGTGATTTTGAGACATATTTAAAAATGTTGTGTATGTTGTATTAGTAATTTTAATTCACAAACTAGTTTTTGAGTTATTTAGTGTTATATTATGATAAATCAGGCATGCCATCCGTAAACTTAACTGTCTCAGCACTACACTGCCACTCACTAACATTGCTCAGGAAGGAATTACCCACCTCTCCTAGCACTGAAGAGTAAGTGCCAAGGAGACAATGTAGGGCTAAGACAGCAATTGTTTTCAAGACAAGCATTAATTAGAAAAACCTATGAGTCTTAAAAACTAGTTTTCTAAATGCAAAATGGCAAATAAAACATAATGCAGGTGATTTGTCAGGGCCACTTTAATAAATGGGCAAAGTGGGCACGTACCCAGGGCTTCCCTCTCAATGCAGGCCTACCACAATGGAGACATGAACCCAATTCCAGAGACAGGACAGCGGAATGATGGTCTTAGCTTACAGAGATGCAGCTCAGCCAACATTAATGGCACATGCAGAGAGAGGAACGCTGCATAGATGAACACTTGGCTTTTATTCTGATCCTGCTCATTTGCACAGGTGAGATCACTTCTGGTTATCTGGGAATGTACCACATGACCTGTTTCAGCTTTTCTTAATCGCTGCCTTCTAGTGATGTCATATCATGAAGCGGCACCAGAAACTCTGAGTGGAAGTGGAATAACAGTATATCTATGTGCGTAATTAGATACAGCAAAGGGTGGAAGCACTCTCACTTTTAAAGTTCAAATGTGCCTGGGTGCACTGATTGGACTAAGTTAATTTATAAAACATGTGAATCAAGCAATCACAGGACTTCTAAAGAAAGTTCAAAATTATTTAATCAACGTTTCGGTCAGACAGTGCTGGCCTTCCTCAGGACAATCATCATAATGTTTACCAGTGCCTTTTAAACCCCCTGCCCTGTTAACGCCAAAGCCAAGCGTTCGAGGCACCAGTGACGTCACATGCATCACGACGCCATCGGCTTCAAGCACTATATAATTTTGTGTATTAGTGTGTCCCACTACTCATTGCAAAAGCCATCATATTCCATAAATGTGTGAAGATAAAGAAAGTCCTTCATATACCTGCAAAACGCGCATGTTGGTACATACCTCACTCTCGGTCGGGAAAAGCGACGGGTCTCCCTCACGTTGCAACATACGTGGTGCGTGGAGGGACCTATCGCTTTAACCCACCGATCGGAGTCAGACACAGCATGCGCAGTGTGGACAAATGGATTGACACAAGGTGTCAAAATATACATGCAGGCAAAACTTAAGATACTCAATGGTATTAGAAGGATAGTCCAATGGTGAGAAGATCCAATGGTGAAAAAACAATACTAAGTGTAATATGGAAGAAACGGGCGATCAGCAGTCACTTTATATAGATGAAGTCATACAGTTTATATGGAGATTTAGATCATGTAAGAAAATAAAGATGATCTGTGTAGTGTAGTCATATAGCAATTGGTCCATACAAGGTTAAACTGATGATGAGACAAAAGGCACTAGAAACATAGAATTTGATGGCAGATAAGAACCATTCGGCCCATCTAGTCTGCCCAATTTCCTACTGTGTAAAAAAAAAAAAAAAAAAAAAACACACAACCTCAAACCTTGGTCTTTTCTTGTGTTAAGGACAGCCTTATGCCTATCCCATGCATGCTTAAATTCTGTCACTGTATTGACATCTACCACTTCTGCTGGTAGGCTATTCCACTTGTCTACTACCCTCTCAGTGAAGTAAAACTTTCTTACATTACATCTAAACCTGTGTCCCTCTAGTTTTAGACTATGGCCTCTTGTTCTAACGTTTGTACTCTTTTGAAATATACTTCCATCCTGTACTTTGTTGAATCCCTTCATGTATTTAAATGTTTCTATCATATCCCCTCTCTCTCTTCTCTCCTCCAAGCTATACATATTCAGATCCTTTAGTCTATCCTGATATTTCTTTTCCTGTAGACCAGTCACCATTTTAGTAGCCCTTCTTTGAATTTTCTCTAGAGTATCAATATCCTTCTGGAGATGGGGTCTCCAGTACTGTACACAATATTCTAGGTGAGGTCTAACTAGAGATCTGTACAGTGGCATGACTACTTCCCTTTTTCTGCTACTAATGCCCCTAGCTATACAACTCAGTGCCCTGCTTGCATTCCTCATCGCTTTATTACATTGCCTGCTTACCTTTAAGTCATTAGAAATAATTACTCCCAAATCCCTTTCCTCTGTTGTCTCTGACAGCACAGTACCCTTAATGGTATATTTTTCCTTTGGATTTGTATGTCCCAAGTGCATTATTTTACATTTATCAACGTTAAAGTGCATCTGCCACACTCTTGACCATTCTCAGTCCACATTCTATAACGTTACTAAGTAGAATCTAATCCATTGATACTTGCCCTAGGCCCTCAATCACAGCACCTCATTCCATAGGTCAGGTTAGTGAGGAGACATATCACAGTTAGAGACTGTCAGGTCATGTCATCCACATCTGATTAGTTTGTGACCCCCTGTCAGGTAATCATATGATATGAAATGTAGAGAATGCCAAAATTCCAGAGCACTCAAGTGGACTTATAGATCATCCATGGGTATAAATCCCTGCACCAGGATTTAAAACGGGGCAGGAGAAGGTGTGGAGCATACACTGGCCATAATGCCTATTATGTGCAGAACCCACCAGTATAAACCCCCAATGGCTCCTATATGAGGTTCTAGATCTCTCAACATATACAGGATACACAGTATTAATAAAAGGGTACAAAACTCAAGACCTCATTTAAGCCTTTAGGTGCCACAGTGTTTAATCTGTGTATCCATTTGGCTTCCAATTGTAGGAGCTTAAGAGATTGATCTCCGCCTCTCCTGTTAATAGGGACATGGTCTATCAACATGGACCATAATGAAGGTAATGGATGATTGTTTTCCAAAAAATGCCTTGCATCGGTTTTGCCACTTTTAAGCGCAGCTCTAATAGATGAACGATGATTGGCCATATGTTCCCGGAATGTAGTGATTGTCTTTCCTACATAGTATAGCCCACAGGGACAAATCAGAATGTAAACAACATAATCAGAAGTGCATGTCAGTCTGTGCTGAATCCTATAAGGTCGACCAGTGTGAGGATGCTTGAAGGATGGGCCACTAAGCATGGAATTACAAGTAATACAGTTGGCACATCTATAACATCCCAATTTTGGAGCCTGGGCACTCAACCAATGTTCCTTATCGCTATTACTCCTGATCGGCGTCCGATCAGGTTGCATAAGGATATCCCTTAGAGTTCGACCTCTCCTATAGGCAATCATGGGTGGCAGCAATTCAGAAAAAGGTAAAGTAGAGTCAGTCTTGATAATGTCCCATGATTTACAGATAAGGTTCTGAATAGACTTTGCTGAAGGGGCATAATTGGAGACAAAAGTCATCCGTGGGTCCTTGGGTTTAATGGTAGAACACTGTAGCAAAGATTTTTGTGTATGTGATTTACACTTTGTATGTGCGTAATTATGTAAATAGGTCATACTGCAAGTCCCAAATGTAAATATCAACAAACCAGAATAAAAAAGAGGTGTGTGAAACCCAAATTGAGGTGAACCAAAGAATTTAAATATAGTTCAACCAGGGGCCAAACTAAAGGAGACTAGTTCAGTGCTATAATCATTATAGGAGGTATTAAAGAGCTAGTTAAAAACTCACATTTTATTGAAAAAGTAATACATTTAAAAAACTGACATGTTAAAATCACAATATAGTTGGCATATCCCTGGGTATAAGTAAACTATCAATCTCTCAATACAGGATATAAGATGCATAAATCATGTTCTAATACAGTGGTATTATTATAACAGCAGAATTCCTTCTAGTGTAAAAAGTTCACTTTAAAGATGTTTGGAATTAACTCCTTCCATGCTGTTAGTAGTACAGGTATACAAGTTAATGATAATTGAGAAAAAAATACGATAGGAAATAACATTGTTCATAATGAATATGCAATTTAACAATATAGATCAGTATATACCCTCTTGCTATAAACTATGATGCCTATTTGTTTCTGGACCCTTTAATGCTATAATTTCTCTACCCTACTCCATTATATCTTACCTACTATAGCTACATGGTCTAATCTCAGTTCATACTAATACTATATATTAATTCCTATTATTATATTTGTGTATCCATTATCATTATTATTCATAATGAATAAGCAATTTAACAGTATAGAATAACAATATCTACCCCCTTGCTGCTGTGAACTTAATGATGGCTGTTGTGTGGACCATACATCCCTTTTAATGCCAGAGGGGTATTCAACCCATTGCTTTGATACTCTCTTGAACTCAAAGGGTTAATGCTATCTCACTACTAGGGATGGGCAAAACTTTTTACTTCAAACCAAAATCGGCAAATAATGGCACTTCCGCTTTGTGAATAATTTCCCACTAAAAGTTTTTCTGCTTTTTTCGCCTGGCTCATTCCATTGAAATCAATGGGAACATTGAATTTACACACAACACATAGCAAATGTTATTTTATTTCCCAAAGGCATAGTATAAAAGGGGCATGAGGGTGCCTGTATTGGTGGAGGGTGGGGAAAGAATCAGTTGAATAGGGAATGCTTTTGGGGTATTTGTTTAATGGGATTGGGGGACAGTTAATAAAAAATAAATACAATTAAAAAAATACCCATAAGACATGATAAAAAAGGGGTCTGATGAGGGTGTGTGTGTTGGTCTGTGGAGTCTTGGGAAAGAATCAGTTGAACAGGGATTTTTTTAGGGGGTTGTTGACTGTTAATAGAGGGGCAGTTAATTAAAAAAAAATAAAAACAAAATAAAATAAGAAATGTGTACATTAGGTTATAGATATAGGGACCCCTGATGTCAGCTGTGACTGGGGTTGGCTGATACTTAACGTGGTAGAGTATATTTTAGAGGATGATTTGAAAGATTTGTTGTTAGAGGCCCAAACCCTGATTTATAGGAATTATTACTAATGACACAAGCCCTGAGGAAACATTGACTAGTTTTATGAAATTAGACTTGTTTTAGGCTAAGTCCCTGAGGAAACATTGATTTGTAGGACTTAGACGTATTAGAGGCACAAGCCATGAACATTGAAACATTGATTTGTTATAGGATATAAGACTTGTGTTGGGCTGAAGTCCTGAGGAAACATTGATTTGTAGGACTTAAGCTTGTTAGAAACAAGCGCCCCAAAATTGTTTTCTTTTGTAGGCATCTGGTTTTATTTTAAAGAACAAACCCTGAGGAAAAAAAAAAACTACTGGCCTAGTGCCAGCAGGTCATGTCATGTTGGCCAATGGCCACTGTCAAATGCTCTGATGTAATTGCAGAATTTGTAATTGCTGTTCTTGCTGCTGTTAAATTGTTTAAACAACAGGATGATTAGGCAGCTCAAAGGGAATGGGATCAAAACCAACAGTAACATGGGCAATGGATGATGAAGGTTCCACTTGCCCCGACTAGCTCCAGAGATGTGCCTGAGGCAGCACCATAACTAGCACCCCCCCACACACTTCAGGTATATGCGGTGAAAAGAAGAAGTTGGCCAATAATGCTTCTCCACCTGCCGCTCCTCCAAAATCATGGGTGTATGGAGAATAGAAAATGTTCCCTTGAGAGCAGGAACTGTGCCTCTGCAATGTGCACAGTGTGTGTGGTAAATAAGAGAAGAACTGGGAACATCTGCACTCATATCAAACACCTGGCACAACTCTATCCAAATACCATGACACTTAGGGTCCCCAATATGAAATCCCCCCACCAGAAACCAAGTACTGCTCCTGTCATTATGCCCCTTGTCCACTCCTCAATAAGGACAAATGACAACTTGCAACCAGTTTAATTGTAATGATGAACCCTCCCTGCAACCAGTTTAGCATATTCTGTGGGATGGAATGTCCTCAGATGCCACTTTATTCCCTGGTTTCAATTATCCTCTACCACACTGCCATGTGTGGTCAGCGCACCACACAGTATGCAATAGGTGGACATGAGCTGCCACATCCTGACATCTATAGAATGGCTTTCACTGGGTGGGGGAGGTAACAAGGTGTTTTATTCCTGCTAGGCAAAAAATCTGCCTTTTTCAGGATAATGTTCCACCTGGACAATGTCATGGGGGGAAGGGGACCCCCAGGGTCAGGGGAATGGTGTTGGCCACCTTTACCACTAGTCTGGATGCTCTGCATTATTTTCCATACCACTCCCCTAACGCTAGTCCCACCAGCTGCTTCACCATCACTGCTACTATTAATAACACCAACCACATCAATATCAGTCCCTGAGTCTTCCTCCTCAGAGTCACTAGTATTATGATGATCACCCCCTCCTTCACTCCTAACACTCTGTACAAGCTGCAGGATCTTGTTTGTAGTAGTACTAGTGGTAGGACTGCTTGGAGATGGCAAGTGTAACTTAGGGTCCCCTGCTGTCATACTTGGCACCATCTCATCCTCCTCCTCCCTCAGCAGCATGCAAACCAAACACACTTTGTAGACTGTTTGAATGAAGTATTTGTTTTTTGATCTTGTGATCTCAGCTCTGCTGAAGAGCCTCTGTCGGTCCCGGGACCAGGATCTCTTGCTCTAAGATAGAGTGCTGACATCAGGGAAAGGGGAGGGAGGGGGAAACTTTATAATCAATTATCTCTCAAACACTAAAGGTCTGAAAGATAAAGCTGGCCTCAATTACTTTATTTTTTGAATAGCTACAATACTAAATTACATTTTAAAGATCCATTACTATCCCTTTAAGGTATTGGAAGGTACAATGACATTCATCAGGACATGCCATCCATGCTGAATTCACGGGAATAGAGGAGACTCTGTAAGATAAATGTACAGACCAATAACACTCATACTGCTTAAACCAGTCTAATCATATAGATGCAGTACTGTGCAAAAGTCTTAGGTAAGTGTGGAAAAATGCTGTAAAGTAAGACTGCTTTCAAAAATAATGCATAGTGAGTGAACAGAAGAAAAATCTAAATTAAATCAATATTTGGTGTGGCCACCCTTTTCCTTCAATACAGCATCAATTCTTTTAGGTACACTTGCACAAAATCAGACATGTAGTCAGGTGTATGATAAAATAATTATATCAAACAGGTGCTAATGATCATCAATTTAATAGGTGGGTTGCAACACAATTATTAACTGAAACAGAAACAGCTGTGTAGGAGGAATAAAGTGGGTGAGGAACAGTCAAACTCAGCTAACAAGGCAAGGTTGCTGAAGACAGTTTAATGTCAAAAATCATACACCATGACAAGACTGAGTACAGCAACAAGACAAAAGGTAGTTGTACTGCATCAGCAAGGTCTCTCCCAGGCAGGAATTTCAAGGCAGACATGAGTTTCCAGATGTGCTGTCCAAGTTCTTTTGAAGAAGCACAAAGAAATGGGCAAAGTTGAAGACCTAGAAGCAGTGGTCTGACTGAAATCAGTGAATAATGGAACTTTCCACTTGCCGAATAATTTCCCACGAAAAGTGCAGATTTTCCCACTTTTTTCGCCTAGCTCATTCCATTGAAATCAATGGGAACATCTAAGTTACACACAACACATAATAAATATTAACTTATTTCACAAAGGAATAGTATAAAAGGGGCAAGAGGGTGCCTGTGTTGGTGGGGTGTGGGGAAAGAATCAGTTGAAAAGGGCAAGTTTTTTTTGGGGGGGGTTGTTTACTGTGATTTGGGGGGCAGTGAATAAAAAATAAATCCTAAATACAATTAAAAACCTCCATAAGACATGGCATAAAAGGGGTCTGAGGAGGGTGCCTGTGTTGGTGGGTAGAATCTGGGGAATGAATCAGTTGAACAGGGAATTTGTTTCAGGGGATTTCTTGACTGGTATTGGGGGGACAGTTAATAAAAAAATAAATCAATAAAATAAAAAAAAAAAATTGTAATGTGAAGTTATATAAAGGAACCCCCAACATAAGCTGCCACTGAAGTTTACTGATATTTGACTTGATAGAGGATGATTTGTTAGATTTGTTGTTAATAAAAAAAAATCAATAAAATAAAATAAGAAATTTGTATGTAAAGTGATAGGAACCCGTGACATAAGCTGCCAATGGAATTGACTGATACTTGACTTGTATTTTGTAGAGGATGATTTGTTATATTTGTTGTTAGAGGCCCAATCCCTGAGGAAACATTGTGTTTATTTTTTGTAGGACATTAATTTTTTTATTTTTTTGGTATTATTTTGAAAGCACAAGCACTAAGAAAAAAATAAATAAATCCACTACAGACCTAGTGCCAGCAGGTAATGTCCTGTTGGCCAGTGGCCCCTGGCCATTGTCAAATACCCTGATGTAGATGCAGAATTTGCTGCTGCTGTTCTTGCTGCTGCTGCTGAGTTCTTTAAGCAGCAGAATGATTAGGCAACTGAAAGGGAGTGGGATCAACAACAGCAGTAACATGGGTGATGGATGATGAAGGTTTCATTTGCCAGGACTAGCTCCAGTGATGCTCCTGAGGAAGTAGCAGCACCATAACTAGCCCCCACCACATCTGGTGTATGTGTTGCTGCTGGCAAGTGGAACCTTTCCTAGCCCCAGATCACTTGTTGACCCCATTTCCACTGTGTCCACGGTGGTCTGTGGCACACTAGCTTGCTCCTCAGCATCCTGCTGCCCTTGCAACTCAGCAGTAGCATGAATTAGAGCAGTTGCAAATTTCGCAAATTTCCGAATGCTCACTGCTGGTTCAAGGAGGTGACTAGCAATGTGACAAAGGGTCCCCTAATGTCACACATGCCATTTCTTGGTGACCTGAAGAAGGCAGACTAGCAGCACTAGCAGCAGATACAGGCAGCTGATCCTTTCTCCTGCTGGTGGTGGTAGTATTATTGCAGTGGTGACAGTTCTGCTTTCTTCAGGATCATGTTCCCCAAGGACAATGCCGTGGGGGTAAGGGGGCTCTCATAGTCAGGAGAATGGTGTGGGCTCCCTGGACTGCTAGCCTGGATGCTCTCAATTGCTTCCCCTAACACTAGTCTCACCAACTGCTTCACCATCACTGTTACCACTACTGCTACTACTAACACCAACCACATCAGTGTCATCCCCTGAGTCTTCCTCCTCATAGTAACTGTTAACAGGATGATATTGTTGATTACTCCCTCCTTCACTCCTAATGCTAACAAGCTGCTGGACTTAGTAGTAGTAGTGTTAGCACTTGAGGATCGCAAGTGTGACTTAGGGTCCCCTGCTGTCACACTTGGCATCATCTTCTCCCCCCCTCCTGAATATTGCAAGACACACTAGCAGCAGCTTCAGCACTGGTGGCAACAGGTTCAGCACTGGCAGCAGACACAGCACTGGTGGAAACAAGGACAGTACTGGCAGCAGGCACAGCATTGGTGGTGGCACTGGCAGCAGGGGCAGCACTTCTGACAGCAAGCACAGCACATCTTACAGCAGATGCAGCACATCTGTTAGCAGACACAGCACATCTTACAGCTGGCAAAGCAAGTACAGCACGTCTTGCAGCAGGCACAGGCAGCTGGCCTGTCCTGCTCTCACTACTACTACTAAACTTTTGTTTCTCCCTTGACAATAATTTCCCAAGAAACCCAAGGGGTGTTTTAGGGGGACTGACCAACATTGCTTCTGTAGTGCTCACTTCCTCCTCAGACTCAGACTCAGTGGACACATAATGGTCCTTCCAGTTCCTCCTTTTATTATTTTTAATCCTGCTCATAGTGATTGCAGTCACTATGAGCTTCTTCAGTCTCAATTTTTCAAAAAAATCCCATTAGAACACCACAGCACGTCTACCTCACTCTGTAACTGCTTCTATTGTGTTGTATGTCCGCAAATACGTCACATTTTGATAGTGAAAAGGTAAAAACAATGTAAATCAATGGGCGGAAACTTTTTAGCCATTGAAAAAAATGGAAAAAATTTTGGTGAATGGGGAAAAATGCAAAAGTTTTAATTGATAGTTTTAAAGCAGATTTTCCCACAAAAAAGCGGACAACAGCGTGGTTTTCACAGAATTTCCTGCGGGAACATGGTGAGAAATTTTGCCCTCCCCTAGTGGCCGGCCAAGGAAACTTAGGGCAGCAGATGAAAGACACATCATGCTTACTTCCCTTCACAAATGGAAGATGTCCAGCAGTGCTATTAGCCTAGAATTGGCAGAAAACAGTGGGATCCTGGTACGCCTATCTACTGTCTTCATGGGAGACTTGTGGCCAAAAAGCCATATCTCCAATGTGGAAATGTGGCCAAGTGACTCAACTATGCATGAAAACACAGGAACTGGGTGCAGAAAATTGGCAGCAGGTGCTCTGGATTGATTTGAAATATTTGGCTGTAGCAGAAAGCAGTTTGTTCACTGAAGGGCTGGAGAGAGGTACAAGAATGAGTGTCTGCAGTCAACAATGAAGCATGGTGGAGGTTCCTTGCAAGTTTGAGGCTGCAGTTCTGCAAGCAGAGTTGGGGATTTGGTCAGAATAAATGGTTTCCTCAATGCTGAGAATTACAGGCAGATGCCTATCCATTATGCAATACCATCAGGTAAGCATCTGATTGGCCCCAAATTTATTCTGCAGCATGGCAACAACCCCAAATATACAGCCAAAGTCATTAAAGGGATAGTAATACTTCATTTTAACTTTCTTTTATTTTGTAGGCATTAAAAAAACATGAATAATGATATAAGTCTTATCTCTCAAACCTTTATGGTTTAAGAGATATTCACAAACAAAGTATCCCCCCCTGTTCAACCAGATCAGAAGGGAGATGCCCAGGTAGACTGCAGAGAGGGACAATCTTCAATTAAGATAATGGAAAAAGCTGAAAAACTTGTCAGGGGGGGAAGGGCTTTCATTGTTTTCATACAAAGAAAATTGTCCCCTTCTGTTATCTGTACTGTCATACAACCAGACTCACATCTGAGAAGAGATGGCTTACACTAGGTAAAAGGGGCGGGGAGGGGAACTTTGCTTGTGAATATCTCATAAACCATAAAGGTTTGAGAGATAAGACTTATATCATTCTTCATGTTTTTTTAATGCCTACAAAATGAAATAAAGTTAAAACGAAGTGTTACTATCCCTTTAAGAACTATCTTCAGTGTAAAAAGAACAAGGAGTTTGGGAAGTGATAGTATGGCCCCCACAGAGCCCTGATCGCAACATCATCAAGTCTGTCTGGGATTACATGAAGAGAGAGAAGCAACTGAGGCTGCCTAAATCCACAGAAGAACTGTGGTTAGTTCTCCAAGAAGTTTTGAACAACCTACCTGCCGAGTTCCTTAACAAATTGTGTGCAAGTGTAGAAAAATTGATGCTGTTTTGAAGGCAAAGGATGGTCACCCTTGATTTGATTTAGATTTTTCTTCTGTTCACTCACTATGCATTTTGTTAATTGATAAAAATAAACTATTAACATGTCTATTTTTGGAAGTATTGGAACAGAAGTAGTGATGTTGATGTATCAGAGAGTATACCAAGAGTTCACTCACTTGAAATAGCACCCATGACTCCTGCTGCAGAGGAGGTGTAAGGGTGGCAAGAAGCATAGACGTCTCACACATTCTGTCTCCACCTCCACCACCTCCTCTAGTCATGCTGTTAAAGCAATCAAGTTACAGGGTTCTTCTGACATGTGCAAAAGAGCTAGTCAGAGATGCTCAACTAGGAACGAGCCTGCCCTCAAAGTGATGAGGCTCTATAAGATAAGTATCCTACCCAGGGTGCAATCTCTTTTAGCTCACTAGTGCCTTTCACAGAGAGGAAATATCCTGAAGCACATCATACTGATCCTACCAAAAGGTAGTCCAGCCACAAAGTGCCTTCTGACATGTACTGCCAAGCCACTCTTACTAAGTTCTTGTGAAGGAGTAAAAAATGTCACAAAAACAATCCCAAAGAACTCTTGTGGAATGGCAAGGTTGCCAAGGTATTGACAGTGGACATACTGACGTATTCTTTTGATTAAAACCAAGGATTTAGAGAACTGTTGTCATGTGTAGCTCCTCCCTGGAAGATCGAAAGCCGCAGTTATTTTTCCAGGACAGCTGTGCCAAACAAGAACCCTGAGATAAACTATTTTGCAGGACCTAGACTTGTTAAACACAAGAAAAAAGAGAAGAAAAAGAGAACAAAATAAAGTCCTCTAATTGTAGTGGTAAAAATAAGACTTGAATAATTTATTGAATTAAAATATGTAAAAATAGAAATAAAACAATATGAAGAATCACATTAGATGAAATTAATACTAAATGAATGATAAAATATATCCGTAAAACATTTAATACATGGAATATGCACTTTAGGTATTTAGCTTCCATGTGGATATAACAGTATAATGAAACATTCAACATAATATTAATTGTAGAAGTAGTATAATGACAGATATCTAATAAATGGATGGTCCCTTACTTGAAAGAGTATGTATGCACGCCTTGAGATGGTATGAATCAGGTTCATCAGTGTGCCTCCAAAGGAGTCGAAGTTCGAGTATGTCCACCCAACCTCCCCTTCCTCTGGGCTTTGGGGTTTGTATTCCTCCTGATGATCTCCAGCCTCTCCTTGGTGTGGTGCCTCTGTTCTACCACTCAGCGCATTTCAGCACCCTATGCAGTTACAAGCCTTCGTCTGGAGCATAAAGCTAGTTAAAAACAAGCCCTGATAAAACATTTTTTTGCAGGATTTAGACTTGCTAAACACAAGCCCTGATAAAAAATTGGTTCTACAGGAGGGCTAACAGACCTTCAGAAACTCTCCTGATGTTATTGTGGTCTTCCAGTCTTTGGCCTGCTTTTGGTCTACTCCATCCTGGGAACAATTGTTCCACTTCTCTGTTTGAGCTTCACCTGTTGCAATAGGCAGGTGTTCCGCTCCTTACTGTGCAGTCTCAGTCTGCTTTTGGTGCACCAAGCAGTCCTGATTAGGAGCTGTGTTGGTTCTAGGGATTGTGTACTTACCTTAGCCTATACATCTGTGTTAGCAATATAGTACTCTCCCTAACAGGCAGTGTTCCTGGCTTACAGACTCCGGTCCTTTACAAACCCATAGTGGCCCCAGCCAGCCAATTAGGAGACCTATTGGATCAGTACCTTCGGCTCTCAGTGCTTTTTATGATCTGTGAATTTGGCTTACTTGCAGGATCCCTTATTACCTATTTCTGTGTCTAAGGACAACCAGACAGCCAGTCCTCTTTCTGAGGTTTCGGTCAGTTTTTTTTTTTCATACTGCAGTATGGGTCCTATTCAGATAGGTCTGGATCTTCTCATCAGTCAACAATTTTCCCATTCTGGTCAGAGACCAGGCTCAACTTGGATCAGACATCTGGCTTTGCGGCCAGCACCTTTACCCAACTTTGTTGCAGCAAGGGAATTATTGCGACTGGCACCAAACTCAAAGTTTGTTCTCCAGTATTGCTCTCAAGCTTCTCAAGATCCAGATCTAGTTCTCTACTAGTGAATCTTGAAAGTTCCAAGGGCCTGGGATCAGCACCATTGATATCAGACAGGCGATGGTACGATGGTGGTTCCACTAGCCACTATCTCCAGTGATGCATCTGAGACAGTAGCAGCACCACAACTAGCTCCCACCACTTTAGGTGTATCTGGAGAAAGTAATTCTGCACCTCCTCCAAAATCATGGGTGTGTTGGAATACTACTTTTTCCCTTGAGAGCAGGAAGGAACTATGACTTTCTTCAGAAACTGCAATATTCACAGTTTGTGTATAAGGAAACATTGTGAAATAGGGGAAAGACTGGGAACAATGGACACATCTGTGCTCATATATAACAACTGGCAAATCAGCAACCAAACACCTTGACACTTAGGTCCACAATGTAAAATCATCCCCCAAGAAACTAAGTACTGCTTTCACGATGTACTGTGTTTGCTGAGGACACGTGACAGCAAGAAGACTTAGTAATAAAAAAGAATCCTCCTGCCACCAGCTTAGTGTTTTCTGTGGGATGGAATGTCTGGAGATGCTTTGTGATCCCCTGCATGCTATTACACTCCACCACATTTCCATGTTCAGTGCACCACACAATGCGCGATGGGAATAAACAAACCTCCATATCTTCACATTTATAGAATCGCTATCAGTTGGTGGAGGAGGTAATGTTGGTCAAAGGTGGTATGCCAGAGGAGGAGGTAGGGACAGCTGGCACAGCCCCTATAGCAAGAAGATGATGATGATGCAGGTGTTATACTTGCCATCAACCTTTCAGGCTCAGCCTCAGTTTCTTTATTCTTCCTCTTGGATTTTTGCCAAAGCCCTTTGTGGAGTGATAGGGGGAGTGTCGGGGGGGGGGCACAGAGGCTCTCGGTTTAGTTTGTGAGGGTTTGGCTTTCTCATGCCTAACATTAATGTCATGGTGTCTGCATTGCATGTGTTTTAAGAGGGAGCTTGTGCCAACGTGTATCCCCTCCTTTCCTCTTTTAACTACCTTCTCACCCACAGTGCAAAGTACACTCGCTGATGACTTTACTTTGCACTTCCCCAAGACAAAATACTCTCACACCCATGATTTCAGTGAGGGGACAGGTAGAGAAGAGTGGCTGGGGCAGATGATGCTGCTGCTGCCCCAGAATCAGCGCTATAACTAGGTTCAAGATTATTGGTGGCAAGTTGAGCATGTCCTAGTCTGAAATTACACCTGGAAGAACCTAGTCCCATGGTGACTATGGTTATCTGTGGCACACTAGCTTGCTCATCATCATCCTGCTGCTGACACAGATGAACATCTGGCCCTGGTGACTTGGTTGCAGGAATTACATCAGCAGCAAACTCTGCAGTGACACTGCTTATGTTGGTAGTGGTGATGCCCATCCCCATTTGCATCTCAGTCTCCCATAACTTTTTGCTTGCAGCTAAAAAAAAGCCCTCATCAGCTGCTCCACCATCACCTTCACTCTCATTACTGCCAGTCTCTTGCTGCTGCTGAATAGGAGTGGGACTGGGGAGAGATGAAAAAAGTGACAGAGGGTCCCCTGTTGTCACATGTGCCATCTCTTTAGATGTAAAAGTGTCATGGTTTTGAAGAACACTCAGACAAGACTTGTAAGGTTAAAAGAACTTTATTGAATATAAAGTACAATCAGCAAATACGTTCCCCACTGACACAGGCCCAAAAAAAGACAGTACTAGAACTGCTCACAACTTACGCAGGTCAGGAAGGAACAGTATAACAATAATGTACAAAACTGGTAGCAGGTACCCTAGAGATCTAGGGTGAGGTGGAGGCAGTGACCTGCTGGTAGCAACACGGAGGCCCTAGAACGTTAGGGTAGAGTAGAGGCCCATGACTAACAGCTACTGGCAGCAAGGACCCTAGAACGCTAGGGGTAAATGGAAGTCCAAGACCAAGGGATACTGGCAACATGGAACCTGGAACGCTAGGGTTGACAGAGACACGCGGACCAGGAACACTGGCAGCAAGGACCCTAGAACTCTAGGAGGCCCAAGACTCACAGACTGGCAGCATAAGACCCTAGAACGCTAGGGTTAACAGGAGGCACAAGACTATGGGTACTGGCAGCAAGGACCCTAGAACGCTAGGGTAGTTTGAGGCCCAAGACACATAACTACTGGCAGCAGAGACCCTAGATCGCTAGGGGTGAAACAGAGGCAACAGACCAAGGAAGGCAACGGGTGTCCAAAGTACGTAGTGTACCGGAGCGGGACCACCACACTTCAGCTGGCTCTTGTGCCCTAAGGATACAGTGGTATGGTAGGCAGGAAGAGACAGTGAACCGGACCTAGAACTCTAGGTGATAGCGAGGTTCAACAATGGTATATACGCCCAGAGGAATGCCTATAACTCCCAACCGGGAGTGAGCCCAGCTAGTGACAGTGGTAACAACGGACACGTAAGCAAGGTAATGAGTAACTCAGCCCGACTGTTGACAGCACGGCAACCGGTACTCCGTGCACACCGCTAGAGGCGGTTGATACCAGTAAGCACGGTTAGAGCAGCGAGTGCTCAGCTAAAGGTCAGCAACGTAAGCGGGTTCTCAGCCAATCCAGTCAGTAACGTAAGCGGGTTCTCAGCCAGTCCAGTCAGCAACATAGCGGGTTCTCACCCAGTCTGGTCTGCAACAGATGCAGGTTCTCAGCCAGTGCAGTCAGCAAAGAAGTGGGTTCTCAGCCAGTCCAGTTGGCAACGTAGCAGGTTCTCAGCCAGTCCAGTGGGCAACGTAGCAGGTTCTCAGCCAGTCAGGTCAGCAACGGATGTGGCAGAAGTGCAGGATAAGCAGGAACGTCGTCAGGCAGGCCAGGTCATACACGAACAGAGCAAACAGCAGTATCTAGCGCTAGGTTCAGGTACACCACGAAAGGGCGCCCGAATACTGACATGACAGGGTATAAAAGGGCTGGTCCTGGGTGGAGTCAGGTCCAGGGACCAATAAGAATGCGGCATAGTAAACAAGGAAGTAGGAATGTTGCCGTACTGCAGACAGGATCACGGGCACAGTGATAGTAAGCCAAACTGGCAGCATTAGGAGTAGGCACAAGAAGCAGACATATGCTGCTGTTCATACTGCTTGCCATTTCTGCCTTCTTCATCTTTATATGGGAATGGGAATCACATTGTCAGGGGTGGGTGGGCTCCCTTGACTACTAGTCTGCCTTATGACTTCCCCTTCAACCTCAACAGCAGCAGGGTCCATCCAGCTAGTTCCAGCAGCTGCTCTACCACCCCCACCCCTACCAATCTCTATCTGGTGTGTGATAGTAGGACTGCTTGGTGATGACAAGTGTGGCTTAGGGTCCCCTGCTTTATCACTTGCCACCTCCTCCTCAGAATTAGAAGGTACACTGGCAGCAGTAACAGCAGGGACAGGCAGCTGACCTGTGCTGCTCATACTGCTACGCAGTTCTGCTTCACAATTCTCCCTCAAATTCCAAGTGATGATGTTGGGAGACTGGGCATCATTGGGTCTGAGCAATGTGGGATCCCAGTCCCTTTTGCACTGGAGGTGGTGACTTCCTCCTCCTCCTCTGTGTCACTGGAAGCATCAGGTTCCTTCTCTCTTTTTTTTCTTACTAGTGTCAGCCTGCACTGTGTCAGCTTGTAATACCCTTATTTCACCAGATAATGTCACTTTTTGCCCTCTCTCTCTATGTTTCCACCCAATATTACTTTCTATTTACACCAAGTTTTGACCAAAAAATGCAAGATTTTTATTGAATGTGGGCGGGAAGTTTCTCTTCATTGAAAGGCACAGGAGAAACATGGACCCATTTTCGCAAAATATTTTTTGTTTAAGCAAAATGGATAAAAATCTGATGTTTTTGCTAGGGTTTTCATGGAATATCTTGCTAGAACAAAATGGGACCTTTCGCCCATCCTTTATCCTGAAACAGCCCTGTCTGTTCCTGTGCCTCCACTGGAGGTTAATCTTTAACTATCCCCTGTTCCTGAACCTATGTCTCAGGTTAATCCAAAGGTGCCACTGCTGGAGGCTGTTTCTAGACCCATTGCATCAAAACCTCTCTCTGAACTGCCGCTTTCATGGTCTTCTGTTCTCCATCAAAAGGCTGTTTGGATGCTAGTCCTGACTTTCTGCGAAACCTGCAACCTGGAGATCTAAAAGAGGCTTTAGAAGGATAATTTATTAAGAATCCTTGATCTGAATCTTGGATTTGGACTCTGAGCATCCATGTCCCAGTTTCTACTTCTCTCCAAAGAGAATGTAGAGCATAGGTACTCATACATCAGTTGAACACATACAACTTTCATTAATAAAGCCAGATGCATCATAATGAATGAGCTAGTAGACAATACATTTGTGTTCATGTATAGAGATCCTGAAAACCTGTACTGTTGGGAGGCCAAGAACTGTTTTGAGATCAGTGACTATGCTGCATGGAGAACTTGCTAGCCATTTCCACTTCTTACCCATCTGTAGCAGCAGCATTATCAAACTCAACTCTTCCTTCTTCCTTTTGCTAGGCTATCAAGCCATTTGAGCAAATTTATGAATGCAGTTCTAAGTTAAATCAAGCAATGTAATAGCTGTTAAGTCACCATAAAGAAGAAGAAGAAAACTTTTTTCCAAAGGGAAAAAGGGAGACTGCCTTTTAGTTGCACTCCTGATGTTGTGCCAAAAATGTATGGTGTCAGAAAATACTGATAAAATATAGAAAGAAATTATAAAAAGTCAATTTTACTAAGTTACTTAAAAAGTCAAACAAAAGTAATATGAGTACTACAATTGAGCGTAAGAATGGGTTCCTTGATAAGGGTTTATAGGTTCTCTCAACTGGAAAACAATGGCTCTAAAATAGTCTTCACTAGCTAATTTAAGAGCAATGGGACAATGTTCCCACTGTGCTTTTTAACCCCAAAAGGCTACAATCCACATAGACAGATTCCTCAGTAAGTACAAGAGAATCACCTGACTGGGTTGTAAAAATTCTTAATGAGGCAGAGTTTTGATTATCTCAATCCTTAATAGATGATCTAAGGCTGTTTTAGATGAGGCAAAATATTAATTACCTCAATCCTGATGGATAATCTGGGGCTGTATGGGTAGGGTACTCAGATTATCTCAGCGGGGGTTAATTATAACCCATAAATCAGATCTTTGGGTTAATTAAGTTAATATAGATAAAGTTCATTAATTGTTAATCCCAGAGATGTTCTTATATTATGTTAAATTGATATATTTGGACATACGGGGATCCAGTGCTTAGTAGCATTTATTTAGAGTTTTAATTTCTTGAATTAAAAACAGAATCTCCTGAGGGAAGTGGGCTGTATGGCAGGGCAACAACCTAAACAGGTACAGTGAAAGAGTGGTGTAGCTGTGAATCCAATCAACTTATTTTGCATCTGGAAACTTAGTCTTGATCATCAGACTGAAACAATGTCGGCTTTCACCTATTTGAACTCCTTCCAGCCTATCAGTAACTATGTAACTAATAGAAGGAACCATATTAACCCAAAAGGCACTCACAATGATTGGATACATTTAAACTACAACAGAGTTGGCTCATATTAACTTGATTAAAGGCAACGTTGCAGACTATATTATTAATAAAGATCCTTGCGAAAACCAACGGGTACATACAGCCACTCTAGTATTGCTATAAAGCATTAGGCTAAGGAAGTCCCCAAACAGACAAGCTGACATCATACCCAATAGCCCAAATTGTAATAAAAAATCAGTAAAAAATACTGTAAATCAGTCCTTGAGAGAGCGATTAAATGAGCATCTCCATGACATTAGGAATCCCAAGTCCTATGTGGCCATTTATTTTAAAGAAATACACTTTGTTGAGACAGATCTGTTAACCATTCAGGGGCTTGAGAGGGTCACACTTGGGACACGAGGTGGAGATGTAGATGCCAAACTCTCACAACGTGAGGCATTTTGGACTTTCACTTTGGGGACAAGATATCTGCAGGGATTGAATAAATTTTATGATGTAACGTGTTACGTCTAATGTGTCCAGATGTGGGTCACCTTTTGAGAATCCTTCCTCTTTGTCGTGTATTGTTGGCTCAGATTCAATCTAGATGTCACATGGTTTTGGCTTTAATCTCATCGGTGTCCCGGATGTGAGCATGTTTCTGCCTTCGGGGTTAAATCTTGATATCTTTTGTAATAACATTTTGTTACTATATATTATAAGTGAATACATTATCTGCTGTTTGATGTATCATCTGTTTACAGTATTTTATATAGCTATTGGATTTGGCTATTGGATAATGCCAACTTTGTATGGGGACTTCCTTAGCCTAATGATTTATAGCAATACTAGAGTGGCTGGATGTACCCTGGTGCCTGGTTAATATGGATCCTTCTATTCGAGTTAAATAGTTACTGATAGGCTGGAATGAGTTCAGATAGGCATAAGCCAACATTGCTTCAATCTGATGATCAAGACTAAGCATTCCAGATGCGAAAAGCATTGACCAGATTGACAGTGACAACGGTCTTTCACTGTACCTGTTTAGGTTGTTGCTCTGCCATACAGCCCATTTCCCAATATATTCTGTTTTTAATTCAAGAAATAAAGGTATTCTATTAGATTTTATTACAACTTTTTGGATGATACGAGCTATTGGTGGTAAAGTCATATGTTCGCATTTGGACTTCTTTGATGGGAGAAGAGGGCCTCAGACCAGCATACTAAGGCACTCTTAGCAGTCCTGGATAAAGATTGGAGCCACTTACTTTGTTTGTGTATAAGTTATGGTCTGTGTCACTGTCAGATTTTCTGTGCATGCTATAAGGTGGGCTTACAGGGAATTCTGACATTAAATTCTAGCACTGGAGCAGTGTGTCCACTATAGCAATCATAACCTTAGGTTCAGCCACTGACTCCATGTTGGCTTGATGCTTCATTGATCCAGCCTGTTTATGCTGTTGCTGTTCATGTTTATCTGTGTCAGCTCTGGTCTGTATCATGACCACTAGATTATATCCTGTGGCTCCCAGAGCACTCATGTTGCTCTTGCATGGTAGAAAGGTCTTAATACTATTATCAGTGTGTAAGGTAGATCTAACATTCAAAGAGATAAGGAGGCCCACTACTTTCTTTTTTACTTGGCACCTAGTAGTAGCTTAAAATGGTCCTGCTGGAGTGCATTTAATGTAATATAAAGCAGGCATTTTTCAGGTTATACTTTTACTTTTGTATGAAGATAACTAATGCCTGTATAGCTCAACAATTTTCCCCAATAAGCATTGAACTTTGCATATGTTTGCATGTGGCTTGTGCCACTCACAAAAAACTGGTTTTGGAGAAGATATTATTGAGATTGTAGCTATATTTTCTATTCCTTGCATTATTACATAAAGGAACCATAATGCATTCAGGCCTGGTAACTCTCCAGTTAAGAAACAACATTCACTGAAATTAGTGTCTGTATCAATGAGTTCCCTGTCTACTTTATAACACATTCTGTCTACTCATTGCCTCTGGCTGGTCCATTCTACTTCCACTTAAAAAGAAGTGTTGCACCCTATGTGCTGCAAATAGGCTAACCATAACCAACATTATAGAGCTTTTAGTACTGCAAAAGTAATGACTCACCTATATTCCAGGTATGAGTGTGTGTTAATAAATAGACCCAAATACTGTGTAAAATCCTGAATTTCAACAGTCCAGTTTTTGTACTGTAAAAATGGAAAGTTATGTTTTCATGGAACACCTATAACTTTTCTTCATTTATAATTATTAAATTAGAAAATGCAGTCTTTGAGAGCAAATAATTTTATAGCACCACTAACCTAATATTGGAGCAATATATGCATATTCCCAGTGACATTTAATTAGTAATACTGCAGAATTAATGAGCCCAAGATTAATTTACAGAAAAAATAAATCATTGAGAATCTATTTAATGAGTGTGGTATTTTCATTTTAAATAAATGTAATCATCTCCTCTGAGCACTTTGTCCTTTTTGATGTTGCAGAAACCGTCATTTTGCTATAAGGAACAAGTGTGTTATAGTTTTTCCATTATGATGTGAATAACATAGTTGATGAGTAGAGATGAATGAAAAATCACTTGTTTTGTGGGAATGTCAGGGGAAATTTCACAGTTTGCAATTTTTTCACTGGAATTCCTGTTCACAGAAAATACATTTCTGTGATTTTCCCATGGGAACATGATGCTTTCTATAGCCTTAAGAATTTCCTCTGCTACATTATAAAAACCGAGAAGCTAATGCCATACTGCATGGTTGTAGATAGTAGAAGACACAGGCAGAAGAGATTTAAAGTGATTGAGGGGGAGAGAAAGAGAGAGATTGAGTTCTATTGCACTTTGCTTGCTAGAGAATGAGAAGGAGGTGTTGAATGGACGTTGTTGGTGGAAGCCTACTCAGCACAGCTGATAATGCTGTCACCCCCCACAACATCACCTGGAATAATATTTGGTAAAAAGGAGGAATGTTAGCTGTGGCTGTGGACAGTAGCAGCACAGTTCAGTATACTATCCTACCTATATAAAAATAGGTATACATTTCAAGGTATGGTAATATAATTCTAACATTATATAAATCATTAGTAATGCCTCATCTAGAATCTACAGCTTTTGAACTTTAACCATTCTCAAATGTATTTAAGGTCAATACAAATAACTTTCTAAGCATCTCTTTATTCAAAGAGGTCATCCATTAAGACTAGAAGAACGGGGACCTTGACTAAAACAAAGGGAGTGAATTTTTTACAGTAAAGGCAGTAAAGCTTTGAAATTATTTAGCTCAGAATGCTTTGTTTGCTTTCAAAAAAGTAATGGATACCTTTCTAGCTCATAGCAATACTGAGAATTGTGAGAGTCAAGTCAAAGCAGAAGGAATGTTCATCCAGGGAAATATCTAACTGTATTTTGAGTCAGGAAGTATTGTTTTTACCCACTTGGGGCATAATTAGAATAGGGTTATTTTCACCTTCCTCTGGATCAACATGGGTGATATGGTGTGAGCTGAACTTGATGGATATATGCCTTTTATCACCTTCATCAACTATGTTACTATGTTATCAAATACGTTTCATGTCACTACGAAGACAGGTGGAAGAGACTGGTAGTGTTGATGACTCAGAGGGTGGTGAAGAAGAGACAGTATGAGAGTTTTCTTGGTTCAAACCAATGAGGAGTGGGAGAGAGGTGCTGAGATGGGAATAGGTATCCCCATCACCATCAGTGGTATTATGTTATTTGCAACTTAGTTGACTGAGTCTGATTATCATCTGTGACAGTCCTCCCATGTTACTGGTAGTGGTGGTGGTGGGAGTAACACTATGGCAATTTCAGATAGATAGTTAGGAGTGGACTTGGTTCCTAGTACTAATGCCGAGGTAGCAGCAGCACCACTAGCCACTGCAGGTGCATCAAGTTAACAACATCCTTCTGTACACCACTGTTCCCTGAAATCATGGATTTGGGATTATTTTCAATGGGAACAGGGACTTTTCAGTTGTCAACAACTACAATGTATGTATGTATGTATCTTTATTTATATAGTGTCATACATGTACACAACGCTTTACAGAAGTTGTAATAGTACAATAGAAAAATACAGAAGTGGGTTACGAGCATTAGGCTAAAGTGAGATCATTGCGTTATTTGTAGGGGAAAAGTGCAGCAAAGCGAATCATACACGGGGAAAGGGACCCTGCTCCAAGGAGCTTACAATCTAATTAGAAATCATGACGACATAAGAGACAGTAGGATGAGGTTCATGAGTGCAAGTACAAGGTGTAATGAAGGAAGTTCAGAATTATTCTGATGTGACTATCAGTGTGTACAAGGAAGATATTGTTACTGAGATGCCTCCTTGAGCAGGTGAGATTTGAGGAGATGTTTGAAGTAGACATGTGCGAATTCATTCGGAGACATTCGGATTTCGTCGAAAATGGGGTCATTCGGAGGCATTCAGAAAATCCGAAACTCAAGGGTCATTCGGAAAAAATGATCCGACTCCGAACAGCCCAGGTCCGAAATTTGTCGAAACTTTCGGTAGTTTCGGCAATCGACACATTTCAAAAAGTTTTGACTACTTTTGACCAGGACATTTTGTACTTCCTGTGCACGCTCAATTACTTTCCCTCCATAATTTTCCCTCCATGTTTCTAGTCCAATTCCATTCTCCGTTTCATGCACTACTTCCCTCTTTTGTCTGTATTCGAATAGCCTTCTTCGTTTCATGATGGGGGTTGGACTAATGACACAGTCACACAGACAGACTGCCTGCATTTCCTCATTGGGTTGTTGGAGCTCAGAGAGAGAAGAGATTAGAGAGTGTACAGTTGTTGTGTAGGCAGGCAGGTAGCATTAGGCTAGGCATAGGTAGGCAGCCAGCATTAGTTCCAGTTATTGCCATTGCAAGAGCAAGTAATATTTGTTCCTGTGCAAAATATAAAAAAATATTAGGTATTTGTTCGAATACAGGGCCGGCCCTTACATGGGTCCCAGTGGGTCCATGGACCCAGGCGGCACTTTGACAGGGGCGGCAATTTGCCGTCCCATAGCATGTTTATTT
Source organism: Rhinophrynus dorsalis (assembly GCA_037306005.1). Taxonomy (NCBI): domain Eukaryota; kingdom Metazoa; phylum Chordata; class Amphibia; order Anura; family Rhinophrynidae; genus Rhinophrynus; species Rhinophrynus dorsalis. Next base: position 119,663,305 of record CM074723.1, on the reverse strand, counting down.
TGTGCTCTTCCGCCATTTCTGTGTTGCAGGGTGTCCCATCAGTGTGACTGTCAGCAGCCGGGCAGCCCTATGCTCACTCAGTGGCGATGCCTGCTGGCTGCTTCAGTGACGTGAATTATGTGATAGTGAAACATTATGCCTATTTTGTATTGTTTATCGCCCACCTAAAGTCAAGACTTGAGTAAATAGGTCTACCATCCCAGATTTGCTAGAGAGGTTTTACAAATACAGGAGGGTGCCCCCTGTACAAAATGAGTCTAAACATTTGGGATCCCTAGTATGAGTGCACAACAGTGCATGATGTGTCCTGAACAGGATTGCTGTGAGGTGTCTCCACCCAGAAGGTGCTGGCTGGGCTGAGCTTCAACATTGCGACAAGTGACCAACTAAGAGCACCGTGCCGTGCAGTCATAGCATCACCCCCTCCTACTCTCCGGGTCCCGCTGACTGGCAATAACAGGTCAGTCACTAAGAGATCTGAAGCCTTTCTGGAAGTCCTTTCACTTGGAAAGGGGCTAGGTATTACTTGGGGGAGTTGCCTCGTGTGTAAATAATTTCTAGGTGGGAGATGAATGTGCATCACTTATGTGTTTCCTAACAGTAGTTAGAATACAACTCCCATCATCCCCTGATTATGACTTTGGGAAATGCCCAGCAATTACCGTAGAGCCCTGTATTGCACACTCACGGAAAACGGTGATATTGCTATACTAAGACAATGCTGTGGACCCCTCTTCAGTATAGATGTCAAGCATTTTTTTTTATTTCTCTCCTGTGTTGCAGTTTGTTCACAACAGAATGTCTCAATTTTTCTTTTTAACCCTTTGAATGCCAGAGTGGTATGCAACGTATTGCTTTGCAATGCATTGCGTACCACTCTGGCACTCAAAGGGTTAACACATTACATCTATCACATTACAATCATTGATGTTTATTCTTGATGTAGTATGAAACTCTACAATGTATATACACATAGAGTTATCTGATATGAGGGGAAATCAGGATAGGAAAACGAGAGAGAGGAATTTGGGTACTAAAGAGGGACAGTAGGGTAGGAGGCTGGTACCAGAAAATGAAACCTTAATCTTTACCCATGTACTAACATAGAATGTGACATGTAGTTTGTCCATATTCGAGTCGACCACTTATGTTGAGTAGGATGTGACAGGCATGGGTTTTCGATGTTCGAACATATGCTAGATTGAAGGACAGGCATGGGGTTTCGATGTTCGAACATGCTAAATTGAATGACAGGCATGGGTTTTCGATGTTCGACGTTTGCATTGTGACTGGCATCCCATGCTAGAGTAGAGGCATGCACAGACTTTCAATGTATGACAATGTCCGTTTTTGGGATGGATCTTTTTCTAAATGCACACCCTGTCTGCAAATAATGATAGCAGCGTGCACGGAGGCGCACTGCTATAATTTAACCCATTTTAAATTCGGCCGAATAATTCGGAATGGATCAGAATTTCGTCCGAATCGAATAGGCCCGGTCCGAAATTAGGATCATCCGAATTAGAAAAAAAAAAATTCGTCCGAATTCGAATTTTACCGAAAATGTTGCCCGTGCACAAGTCTAGTTTGAAGATGAGTGTGGCTAACTGGGGAATGGTGATAGGGAGGGCGTTCCAACCTCGAGGGGCAGCAAGTGAAAAAGATTGTTTAAGTTGTGTAGGGAGAGGACAGAAAGAACCATTGAGAAGAATGTAAGTGATGGGAAGGGGTGTAGCAGGAGATAAGAGCAGAAATGTAAGAGAGTGCGGAAGAACAAAGAGACTTAAATAAGAGGAGGAGAATCTTGTAAGAAATATGATACTTTATAGGTAGCCAATAGTGGGATTTTAGGAGATGAGACGGAAAGTATCTGGGAGGAAATGTAATAATTCTTACAGCTGAATTGAAAGCAGACTGAAGTAGAGAAAGATGAAAGGCACAAAGACCAGAGAGTAGAATGTTGCAGTAGTCGAGTCTAGAGAGAATGAGGGCCTGAGAGAGAGAGTTTTTGCGGTTGACATACAGAGAAAGGGACGTATTTTGGCAATATTTTTCAGGAAGAGGTGACATCTTCCGGTGACAGCTTGGACATGGTGGGGGGAGAATGTTAATGTAGAATTAAGTACTACTCTGAGACAGCATGCTTTCTTTACTGAATGGATGGCAGAATTGTCAGTTGTGATGAAGGAGGGTGTTGGTGGGTGTTTTTAGGAGGGAATACAATTAGTTCCATCTTAGCCATATTAAGTTTAAGGTCGTGGTGGGCCACCCATGATGAAATAGCTATGAGACACTGAGTGACTCGAGACTGCACAGCTGGAGTGAGGTCAAGGAAAAAGATATAGATTAGTGTGTCATCTAGATGGTAATTAAACTCAAGAGATGTGATGAAGTCACCAAGTGAGAGGGTGTAGAGGGAAAAAAGAAGTGGTCCCAGGACTAATCCCTGAGGTATACCTACTGAGAGGTTACAGGGAGACGAGAAAGCATTAGTAAAAGAAGCACTGAAAGTACGAGATTGGAGATAGGAGCAAATCCATTCTAGAGTTGTGTCATGAATGAAAAGGGTGTGCGGTGTGTCCAGTAGGAGTGCATGACTACAATGTGTACACTGTATGGCAAGGTTGTGAAGATGGGGAAGGAGGTAGCACACACTGACAAATCTGCCTTAATACAACACATGCAGCATAACCACCCTGCAGTGCATGTTAACTTGTTGATCTATCCCCAATGTGTGATGATCTGGCAATATGTCTCTACACACTACTATCAATGTTGTGGAGATCAATATAATGCAAGGGATTACATCACAGCTATTGACAGTGCCAGATCTCTTGGTGGACAGTTTAACACTTTGAGTGCCAGAGTGGTACGGGATGCATTGTTTTGCAATGCATTCCGTACCACTCTGGCACTCAAAGGGTTAACATTGTCAACATAAACCTTGAGACAGACTTATATTGGTAATTTTTAATGAGAGTAGTCTTGCCTGGCGTGATCCCAGCCTTTCCCACTCTTTCACAATGTTTCACAATGTTTTCACAGGCTGTACACATTGCAGTTGTTGATAATTGTTAAGTCTATCCCTGCACCCAAGTAAAAATATCCCAACACCCATAATTTTAGAGTAAAAGTATGATGGTGACTGGGCAACTTCTTACCTGCTGTACCTGAAGTGGTAGTTGGGTTAGTCTGTGGGTTTATAGCTACCGTGGGAGTAGGCTGGGATGGGTCACTATGTATGGTTGTATAGCTACCATTTAACAAAGCTGAGGGTGTCAGTGTTTGTGGGTCTATGGTTACTATTTGACCAGTTCTATGGCTAGTGCAGAACTCAGCTGGGGATAAGTATTAGGGATGGGCAAAAAGTCCCTTTTTGTTCTCTTCAGAATCTCAGCATAAAATGTAATATTTGCTGCTTTTTTGCTGGGATTCCTACCTAATGAGCAACCCTTAGAATCTCCATCTTTCAGCTAACACCACAGATTTTCCTGTGATGATGTTTCTGTTTCCTGCCTATTTATTATATGGCTGTGAGAATTCCTGCCCCATGATATAAAAACCTGAAACTTCCTACCATGCTGCATGATGTAGATTAGGCAGAAGTGAAAGAGGAATCTAGTGTGTGTGTGTAAGAGAGAAAGAAAGAGAGAGTTATTACAAAAATCTCAGTCCAGAAATTACTGTTTGCCCTACGTATGGCTTGATCCAGTCTTCAGTGCCAGTCTTCATATCATCTCGGGGAGATGCACTAAGGAAAAGAGGTGATAAAGTGGGGATGGCTACTCCAGAGAGATCAGTTCTCCAGTTCTTATGTGAGTCTATGAAGATGTTGCCTATAGGCTCCAGTGAATAATATAGTAACTGTAAAATTAATCTCACTGGAGAAGCCACCTCCACTTTATCACCACTTCATTACACATTATTGTGATGGCCAGGATGGCAATATAGTGCCAAATTAATTTGATGGAACATCAATGGTATGTACTCTGAGATATCTTCACCATCATATCCCTGTAATTCCGCCACCAATCTCCCCAAAATCGTTACCATGAATCTACCATGCCTTAGACAAATAAACTGCTTTGCTGTAAAATAGCTCTTTTGCATATGGAAATGCAGTTTAATGAGATATTGTTGTATCCATGTGGGGGTGTTGATATGTTAATGTGGCTAATTGCCACATGCACTAAACTCCAATAGCAGCCTTTGTTGTTGGAGGTTGGTGATGCTGGGATCCTCATCCTACAGAACACTATGGAGACAGAGGACAGTTTGCCTTAAAGTCAGCTTCTCTAATGATGCCTCACCCCCTTCCCCCATTGTATAGTTAATGTAATACTTCGACTGCTAGTTAAACAATAAACTTCTTTAGGGGGTTAGAGAAAAGTAGCACCACCAGATGAAGATACAGATGTAGCTGAGAGTGAGACAGATGATGACATAGCCAGAAAATTATCTGAAAGGAAAAGAGTCAATTTTCCACTGCTAAAAGTGAACATTAGGCCTGTTTATAAACTGTTTGATAAATGAATTGGAAAGCCTGATTCTGGACAAGTAAGTATACCTACAACTACACAATTATCCTGTCAGTCATCATCAGCATCTAGTCCAACCACTACCAAGTCACATTCAGTAATATTGAGTGATCAGCAACACAGGTCATCAACATCTGCTTCTGCTGATGTTGGAAATATAGCACCTTTGACATCTTCAAGTAGTACAAATACAACATCTAGCTCAAGTAGTACTAGTATCCCCTCAGAACTCATTAGTCCATGGAGTCTATGGTATGGAGATACTTCACTCGAGATCCAAAAGCTAAACATGTTGCTTTCTGTTGTCTGTGTACATAACAAGTGAGCAGGGGGAAGCAGGATCACAGTTAGTGACTTCCTTACTGAGATCCCACCTGGAACATAAACACCGGTCTAATTAGGAGTCACGACATGTCAGAGGTACCATGACTAGGAGCAGTAGAAGAGCTCCTAAAAGTTCATAGGAGCTCTGGGGCACATAATAACAGTTCTTTAGATGTGTCACAGAGTGTGTCAAGATTTCCATCATTTACACTAACACCCATGACCCCAGCTACTTTTCTGCAAATGCATAATATGGAGGTGTATGAATGTGTTTGTTGGAGGCGATGATAAGAGTCATAAGAGTCACGGAGTGCCCCCACCTACTGCCACCACCACCACTTCCACAAGTCTTGTTGTTAAAGCAATACATTTACACAGTTATTTCATTGTGCACTGCCATTACACATTTACTGAGTTCTCAGAAAGGAATCAAAACTTGCACAAAAGTAACCAAGAAGTATACCTGTGGGACTCAGCCTGCTAACAATTTTTTGAAGCCACATGCTGTAGGACTCTACCTACTCACAACTTTTACTTTCAGCTGTTGATTTCTCTACTTCAGCCCTCAGTAGTGGAAGTACTGAGGTGGGAAATATTGCAGCCAAAAAAGCATAGGTGAAAAATGACAAAGTTCTTACTGGAAATGTATTAGCATTGGCAAAAAGGTTGAGATTTTATGAATTTTGTATGCAAGGATTTTTTTCAGGAAATGTGGGAAATTGCTCATTTTCTGAAAAATTCCTCCTGAAACATTATTTTACTTTTCTAAAGAAAGAAATGTTCAAGTGCTATATCCAATGGTATAGGAAAGAAATCTGAAATACTCTTCTAACAAGATACTTATTGTTTAACCCCTTAAGGACCTGTGTCGGTCCTGTCACATAATGGGTTAAGTGTTTACAGCACTCCTGTGAGAACACTGTAATCAGTATGGGAGTCTGAAACTGACTGCTCGAAGACTGGAGCGGGTGCAGCCACTCGTTCTGTGAGCCAGTACACATGATCAGTCACGTGTGCCAGCTCGCCAAATGACATCTATGTGGTCCTTAAGGAGAATCCAATTCCAGGACTTCCAGATGTTAAAGGGTTAATTTAAAATATATATTCAATTTAGATACAATTTATAATACGAGAGATAATTCAATGAACTTCAGCATGTGTACCCTAACAAATGACATGGTCGTTTACTACACCACTGCCAAAACACAGATGAAAAGTGTTACTTGTAAGTTAATGGCAAACAGTGGGTATTTTAAGGAACCTAATTGTTCATACATGAGCAGGTCAAATGTCTCTCCTCAGAGTCACAGATATCCTGCCTCTACATCAAGCATAAGCCAGTGCTCCAATAATCTGTACCCAAATTCCCATTACATTCACACAGCAACAACCCAAAATGTGATATAACAAAAAGATGCAACAAAGTACAACCCTGTGAATATAGGTCCACACAACCCACAACACAAGCTATAATAAAAAAAATTGTATATCTAAAAAAGTGTACATTCAAGGAAAAAATTCCCAAGATGTCCACATAAACTATTGTTAATAAATAGTTACTGATAATTTGCTACTTTGTATATACCTGAAATAGAACCAAAAAATCCACTTTGATATATGTAAGTATGTACCATTTCTTCCATCCCTAGTGTTTACAGCAGGGAGAACACAGTGGAGAATTATAATGCATGTTTTCCAGGTGTCATCTGGTGACCTGTGCTAACACTATCAACCCAGCTAACAGCATAAAGTGGCCATGTTGACATTCAGTCAAAGCTGCAGAACTTCTGTATGATGCAAATTAACCTCACTTGTGTAAACCAGAGCTACAATTCACCAAAAAGAACAAAAACTGTTATTATCACAAGACCACTGACGTCCATTTTGCTGAGAGTGGGTTCTATTCATCAGTGAATATTCATGATTAATGGAGATCACACTAACTTAAACTTTGAAACTCAATTGAGGGGATATGTCATGCAGAGACACTAGGCTTCTGTCCATGAACAGAGAGTGAATTTTATATTTAAGAAGGGAAATAAACAGAACCCTGGAAATCATCTATTCAATATGTGAGGGAGCATAATACTTATAAAAGACAGACCACAGCAAGTGTTCATCTACCTCTGTTGCTTTACCAAGAGGCAAAAAGTGCTTGTAGATGAGCGTGTTGTAACTGGATATGTGGGTACATATGTGGGTATGTGTGGGGCTGTTGTGAGCTCACTGTATGTGTATATAAGTTAGTAGGGCCACAGTACATGAATAAAAGTATGCAAAAAAGATGGTATTCATCTTGCAGCTCTGCTATTAATTACAATATAGTAAATTTGGAAATTCTAGCTTATCTATAACCTTATTAAAAGTTCTTATTGAAAATATAATTCTGATTGGTAGTTTGAATTTGGGAGACAGGAGGGATCATTGCATTTAAATAAGCTATGTATCAAATTAATGGACAAATACTGTGATTATCATGCACAATTTGGTAAATGTAGCTTCTCACATATAAATAAGTATTTTATCTTAAGTGGACTAAAATGGCTGTTTAGTGACTGAGGTAACACAATACATGAGAGAGATTGTTTTCCCAGGACAATGGCTTGGAACACACACCATATGTTTCTCATTTATTAAAATAGAATACAGCATTTAGCTCCTCAAAGGTCATTCAAAATTGTCGAAAATAGGATACACGGTAAGAATCATATTTTCTGGATTGGTGTGGAATCAGGATAATGCAATTGTTCATATAGTTTAACTGGATGTCTGGCCTTATCATAAGTAAATTTTATATATCAATTTGAGACTGATTAGTAATTGCTTGTGAATACCTATCAGAACATATCTGAACAAGAACTACTGTGAGAATGCTTATATGTGTGAATAATAATGATGGAAAACTCTGCCTATTTAAAGTGTCTGCGTAGGAACTAGCACTGTGGTCAGCAGTGTCCTCAGCTGTGAGAGGGGAGTGTACAGACTAACACAGCGGTTCTTCCTCACTTTACTGGTGTCATAGATATTCCTCTAAAATGTCACTTTTGGACTTACTATATAGCAGAGTAGCATTATATGGAACCCAAGGTTTCCTTCAAGCAGTACAAGGGGTTACAATCATGCACATTTTTGTAATGAAGGACAATGGAACAAGACTGATGTGGCAGACAATGAGGCTAATGTGGAGCAATTTGGGACACACCAATTTCACCATAGGGGAAAAAGACAAAATTCCCATAAATTTAAATTAGGTTTTAACTCGTAGAATGCCAGCAAGGTCTTCATTCCATTGTAATTCTTTGAAGACTCCCCTGGTTTTCAAGAAGTTGAAAACTTAGGATATTTTATTGAAACCTATTGTTCTGTTGGTTTGCTCCAGATTCATCTCGCATTTTTTAATACATCAGTCTCAATGAATGTGCTGCTTCTCGGCTACAAATGGACATGTGGAAGATTTTTGTAATGATTTCTTTGAAACTTTAGCCTAATAATCTAGTCTTAATTAATGCTAGTATTACTACAAACTAGCATCATTCCTGATACATTAAATAATAATACCAATTTAAGCCCTAAGTTAGTAGAGAGGTCTCCAGTGCATTGCAAAGCAATGCATTAGCGATGCCTTTTACATCTACAGGTTTAATAGAAAGATCTGTCTACTGTTAGTTTGTTCCTGTAGCCTATAACTAAACAGAACCATATTACTACTACCTTGGCCCTTTAGTATAATGAGTGGGTGGCAAGTTCTCTCTGTCCAATCTCATTCACGCTAAAAAAGTCTATTATTGTTAATCTATTAAGGCGAAGAACCATACCTCTCTTTCCTTACTTCCTCCTAATTGCTCTCTTGGCCTCATTTTCCTTTTCTTACACATACTTGTCTCTAGCTCATGTTCTCTCATCTGTTCCCTTTTCTTTCATGTTTTTCAATTAATGATTGGAGTAAGGCAATTAGGAAACAGCAGTAAGGAGCTGGGAAAGAAGGGCAGAGTAATAGTATCTGCAGTCACCTAAAATCCCTTCTTCATTATACAATTACTGATATGTTTCAATAGCTAATAACATCACTACTGTCCATATTTTTTCCCATCAAACACTTGCCGGGAAATTAAACCCATCCCAGCTCAGGTCACTGTAGTAGGCTTCTCAACTGGGAACCTTCAAGTAAACCAGATGATCCAAAGGAATCCAAAGAAGTGCTGCTTGTCCACATAAAATGTATTCTTCATGATGAAAACAACATATAAAGTAGCCAATGTATAGCACAAATGACGTTTCACTGTGTAACAGATCCTACCCATTACTTGAGCCCTTGTCTGGCCCTAAGACTGTTTACTCAAAAACTGTGGACATTTTTCCCTGGTTATGCACTAAAAATACTTTGTGTACGCTGTATGTGAATGAGGATATGGACATTATTACACACATGGCTTGCTTCCAAGGGAATAGGCAGTGAGGGGTTAATTATTCCAATGTGTATTGCAGTCCCTCAAGGCATTGACTATGTGTACTGTAGCAAGACCACCTGCTGGGTGTTAACTAAGCCATTGTGAACTGCAGTCAGACCCCCTGCCATGTGGTAATTAGTTCAAACCCTCAAGTCTTTGTTCATCAAACCCTTTTGTATCTGAAATGTAATCATGTCTGAGTTATTGTGTTTGTTAGGCCATCTTCTGTTGGCCTTTTGTCTACTGTGATATGATTGGATTAAGCCCTATTGTACCTGGTTTCCCCATAATAGGCAATGTAAAGATTTGTGTATAAATATCTGTGGTCTTTGCCAATAAAGTGAGTGATGTTTTGGAGTGAACAAAGAGTCCTGGAGTCTTGTATTGCTTATAGTCTAAAGTGTCCACTCTGATACCCATTTGCGCCAAGTATCCTGAATCTTCGACCACCTGCTGCCAGCTTCCTGCGACCCAACTTCGTATGCTGTCAGGCGGTGACGTGGACTCTGCCTTGCTTCTTCCAGTTGCAGTAGAACCTTCAATTCGAGCACTGGAGTGCTCGAATGGCTTGGCAACCGCTACCCTTTGTTCCTGTGACACTTTCCCTGTTCTTCGTAGCCTGGGAGTAGAGGCTTCATTCTCTACTGCCCATGTTTCCCTGCACCAGTGATCCTGCGACTGTTTCAGTTACCGTCCATACTTCGACCGGTGCATCTGACGGCGCCAGTCCTGCGTTGAGAAGGAGAGACCCAGGAACGACGGCTTAAGGCGATGTGGTCCCTTCTCAGCTTCCGTTACATTGGTGGCATAGTGGTGGGATTTCTCCTTCGTTCATCGGGTGCATCGAGTGAGACATGGCAGATATTTGGGGACCCATGGACGCTGTCAAGCCCAACTGGAGCTGCCTAGGGGACCTGTTGAAACTACACTGGCCTATCCTGGGAAGAACTCCTCTACCGGAGTGGGAAGAGAGTATGTACTGGTTCGTGGAGGTAGAGAGTGACCTACATGACCGATATAGCGTCCTTCACCATGAAGCGGAGAGGAGGTTCGGCAGTCGAATTCGCCATAGGAGTTTTCCAGCGCAATATGTATACAACGGCCCGGGAATAGATTGGGAGGCTTTTGATGATGATCTTGATTTTGGAAGCCAGGAGGAGAAGCACTTCTGGGAGATCTGTGATGCCCGGGAAGCGATGCTGGGTTTCCAGGATATCCCCGAGCTAGGAGGGGTACCAGATGACCTGGTTGAGCGGGAATGGCACCTGGAGAGGTGCCTGGGCCTGTTCCAGAAGATCAGAAGATATGTAGAGGGAAAAGACTGGAGGGGTAATCCATCCGAGGAGGAATTCAGGGAAGAGGATGCCCTGGATGAGACTGCCCCTGTTCACTCCACACTGGTGAGTGGGAATTCATTCCTCACCAGTGCCCCTTGTGTTTTCCCCACATCAGGGAGTGAGACAACGGTCCTCCCTGATAACCCTTTGCCCCTGGATGATGTTTTGCCTGAGCTGAGGAGTGGGAATGCGTTCCTCCTCAGCCAAGAAGATGCCTCTGCATCAGGGGATGGGACAGACGTCTCCCCTGATAGGCATGTTGCCCCTTTCCCTGCTTTCCCAGCTGTGGTGGATGAGATGCAGGTCCCCACCAGCAGCAGTGTTGTACCCCAACTGATGGGTAGGAGAGAGCCCATCAGTCCCTGTGAACCCCCTGCTGTGGTGAGTGTGGAAGAGCTCACCAGCAGCCTCAAAGTGATGCCCCCTGTTGTTGTGGAAAATGCCCTGGAAGAGGAGCAGTGTGCGCTCCCCAGGGCCACGGATGATGCCGCCTTGAGGGATGGGACTGTGGTCTCCCTCAAGGCAGAGAAGGGCCTTGCGAGTGATGGCCTACAAGAGGAGGACCCCACTGGGCTAGAAGAGAACAGTACTGCTGGCCCTCCTGTGGATATGTTTTGTGAACTGGTGGGTGGAAAGGAGTGTCCCATCAGCCCCCCTGTGAACCCTGGCCTGGTGAGTAGGAGTGAACTCATCAGGGCCTGGGAAACACCTGCTGTGGTGAAGGAGACGCAGGTCCCCACCAGCAGCCCCAGCCCGTCTCCTGTTGCTGTTGCCCTGGAAAAGGAAGGATGTGTGCTCCCCAGGTCACAGAGGAGTTTGCCATGGGAAGTTGGACTGTGGTCCTTCCCAGTGGCCACATGCACTCTGAACTGGTGAGGGAGAAGGTGTGCCTCACCAGCAACCCTGCGACTTTCCCTGAGAACCCCAGCCCACCGGTTGTTGCCCCTTTGATGGAGACCCCCATCTTGGTGAGTGGGACCACAGTCCTCACCAAGGATGCTTTTGTTGCCCCTGTAACCTGCGAACTGGTGGGTGGGAATGCGCTCCCCACAAGCCCCCTTATGACCCCTAGCCTGGTGAGTAGGAATGAGCCCACCAGGCATTGTGAAACCCTGGCTGTGGTGAGTGGGACAGCAGTCCTCACCAGCAGCCCACCGTTTGTTCCCCCTTGTTCTGTTGACCCAGCCAAAGGGAGTGGGACCACTGTCCTCCCTAAGGAAGTTGGGTCTTGCCCCAGTTTTACTCTCAGCACAGAGTCTGCTTGCCCTGGATTGGTGAGTGGGAGCGCGCTCCTCACCGGTCTTTTGAATGCCCCTACCCTGGCCAACGAGTCCCCAGCGTTGCCCACAGTTCTCTGTATGTTGCCTCAGTCCAGGAGAGTGGGAGCAGAATCCTCTCCTGTCACTGGGGGGTACTTGCCCCACCAAAAGGGGGAGTGTCCCCAGCATTTCCCAAATTGACCCCAAGGCCACTGAGGACTCAGAGACACAATTACCCAAGGGAGATCCATCATATGGACTGGCTATGGACCCTGAGCCACTGGTCCCAGACCCAGGAGGGCCTGATCCCAGCTCTGCCTGGAGCATGGCCCCTGAGAGGCCTCCAAACGTGGTGCCAGCTAAAATCAAGAGGCACCAGTTCCCATGGCCCAGGACCATGGGCCCCAGCTTTACTCCTGGCCCAGGACAAGGGGCACACCTGCTGTTTCCTGGCCTGGACAAGAGACTGACATTTTCCCCTGGTTCACACAAAGGACCCAGCTATTTTCCTGGCCTGGACAAAGGGGCCGATGTTTTTCCTGACCCAGGACAAGAGACTCAAATGGACTCCAAGCTCCAGACAAGGGGCTCAACACAGTGAGGCTCTTTCAGAGTCCCAAGCCAGCACTTACTATCGCAACCGCTGGCTTGATACAAAAAAGGGGGAGAAATGTAACGGATCCTACTCATTACTTGAGCCCTTGTCTGGCCCTAAGACTGTTTACTCAAAAACTGTGAACATTTTTCCCTGGTTATACACTAAAAATACTTTATGTACGTTGTATGTGAATGAGGATATGGACATTATTACACACATGGCTTGCTTCCAAGGGAATAGGCAGTGAGGGGTTAATTATTCCAATGTGTATTGCAGTCCCTCAAGGCATTGACTATGTGTACTGTAGCAAGACCACCTGCTGGGTGTTAACTAAGCCATTGTGAACTGCAGTCAGACCCCCTGCCATGTGGTAATTAGTTCAAACCCTCAAGTCTTTGTTCATCAAACCCTTTTGTGTCTGAAATGTTATCATGTCTGAGTTATTGTGTTTATTAGGTCATCTTCTGTTGGCCTTTTGTCTACTGTGATATGATTGGATTAAGCCCTATTGTACCTGGTTTCCCCATAAGAGGCAATGTAAAGATTTGTGTATAAATATCTGTGGTCTTTCCCAATAAAGTGAGTGATGTTTTGGAGTGAACAAAGAGTCCTGGAGTTTTGTATTGCTTATGGTCTAAAGTGTCCACTCTGATACCCATCTGCGCCAAGTATCCTGAATCGTCGACCACCTGCTGCCAGCTTCCTGTGACCCAACTTCGTATGCTGTCAGGTGGAGACGTGGACTCTGCCTTGCTTCTTCCAGTTCTAGTAGAACCTTCAATTCGAGCACCAGAGTGCTCGAATGGCTTGGCAACCGCTACCCTTTGTTCCTGCTACACTTTCCCTGTTCTTCGTAGCTGGGAGTAGAGGCTTCATTCTCTACTTCCCGTGTTTCCCTGTTCCAGTGATCCAGTGACTGTTTCAGTGACCGTCCATACTTCGACTGGTGCATCCGACGGCGCCAGTCTGGCATTAAGAAGGAGAGATACGGGAACGACGGCAGAAGGCGATGCGGTCCCTTCTCAGCTTCCGTTACACACTGCAACCGGGCTGCTTTCTTAAATCAATTGGCTGTATAAAAACAAAGGCAAAATACTGAGCAGCACACACCATATTTAAATACCCCTCTTTTCATTCTCATTGGATGATCCCAAACTGAAATTTACTATACCAAAATGTACATATCAATAATTATATACATTTTGATTATTAAAATGACATCCCTTTGTTTCAAAATACAATTACAATCCTAAAATGAATTTAAATTATGAGTAGAGGTCACACTCCCATTTAAACCAGAAATAAAATTATCTCAAACTCAAATGATGTATAGATAATCACTCCTTTTGCCTCTAAACCCAGTTGACATAGAATGCCCATTATAATTTTGACGGGTTATACATGTCCAATCTTTTAGATTTCAATATATATTAATATATAAATTAATTTATATATAGCCTTAACTCGAGATCAGGTTTCTCATTTATTGTCTACATCGATTTAGTTTGTTTTTTCTCTTTTCATGCTTCCATACAATGTGTTGGATGATTTGAAGGAGCAGCCCACACCATCTGTGAATTGGATCTGGATTTTTCCTGTGTATTGTTGCTAGGACAGTTATAAAACCCTTCAGCTTTAATTTCAATGTGCACATAAGTGTTTCATTGAGCTATTTAAATTATAAGTACAAAACCTTACTGTGAAGGGAACGGTGACAAGAAGCTACTAACGATATTACACTAGGAGCACTTTCTTTTTTGTCTTTTTTCTACATAGTTATTATAGAGTTATACTGGCACTGATCACATTATGTCCTATTCTGCTTCAGGATTCTTAGGATATAGAAGTCATGATGAGTACCTTTCGTATCATATCTTGAAATTGCTACCTTGTGATGGTTGGTGTGAAATAGCCTGTAACACTAGGGCAAAACAAATTACACATAGGTACAAATCTCATTAAATGTCACCTCCTGCAGAAATATCAAAAATGAGAATGATAGAATTATAAAATAACTCTGGGAAAAAAATTACATTTGAAGAAGTCTCAGTGCTCTGATTTTAGCTCATGGAAGAGAAAACTTAAAGTGGATCTCTCACATAGATATAAGTAATGTTCATTAGTTAGAGCATTTAGGGAAAACATTTAAAACGTTGTTCATTTTGAAAAAAAAAAACTTATTTGCACAAAAATTAATGTTTAAAAAGTGTCCGGCAGCCTACTTCCGGCTTGCCGAAGCTTGCCGAACTGCCTCTGCTCCCCTCCCTCCTCCAATGATGGAGACTGTCTGTCTCTAAGCTGGAGCAATCTCATTGGCTAGATATCGATCTCTGCCAATGAGATCGCTCCAGCTTAGAGAAAGAAAGCATCTGTCATCGGAAGATGCTGGGTAGTGGGACGGGAGCAGAGGCAGTACTGCAGGACGGAAGTAGGCTGCCAGGAACTTTTTAAACATTAAGTTTTGTGCAGATAAAGTTTTTTTTTTTTAAATGAACGTTTTAAATGTTTTCACTAAATGCTCTAACAAATGAGCATTACTTATATCAATGTAAGAGATCCCCTTTAATTCCGGTGTATATCTACATCGTCATTGCTGACATGTAATAGTGACAGCAATTACTTCACCTACATTCCTTTGTTTGTAGGTGTGATGAATTCCTCTAGTAATGCAAGATGCTTGCATTTAGCTTAATAAAATGCCCTTTTCTTTTTTTATCGCTTCAGATTGTGTTATATAGAAAAGTAAATGTGAATAATGTACAAGTTCTCAAGTGCAGCCACCGAGGAGTTAGTCTGTAATACCAATGGCTGCACTCAAGGGTATGCAGTATGATCACTGTAGTGTATACAGGCAGACACACACTGGCAGCTTTAGACTTTAATTCCACCAAGCCAGGCATGCCAGCCCCATCCTATATAATAATTTGCTAGGATGTTTCTCAGAAGCCGTCATGCACAGTAGAGACTGCCCGAATGCACAGAATGCTGGGAGGTATAGGAATGCTGGGAGCATTCTGTGCTTTCAGCCAGTCTCTACAGTGCTTGACTGCGTCGGCGGCATGACGCAGAGCAGGACTGGCCTCTTAACCCTTTGAGTGCCAGAAGGGAATGCAACACATTGCAAAGCAATGCATTGCGTACCCCTCTGGCACTCAAAGGGTTAATATCACCCGGACCTTGGCCCGTGAACACGGGCTTTTACACTAGTAATGTATACAAAGGAAAATGAGTTATGCTAAAGCCATTTACTATTACTCTATGCTTAGTACCTTGGCATAAGCAAAGTGTAGAGGAGATGATTACCCTGATACACCTACAGAATGCTCCCTTGTCCTCTCTTTAGTGCAAGTGGTGTTAAGGCAACAATTTTTATGTGTGCATAGCTTAGAAATTTGACGTTAGGTAATAAATAGTGATAAAAAGCCAATTGCAGTGCCTGTTATTATGCATAATCATTGTTATGCATTTGGCCCAATGTTCCTGTAGCCTAAAATATGATTAAAGAAAACTATTTCTAAGCTGATTTTCTTTATTTAACAATTCATGAAGTGTTCTTGGCAAATTAGACTTGAATAGTTGGCCCTGATTCTTGACTTGCATTTATTAGAATTCAAAATATGTGATACAGCCTTCATTTTCTGAATTTTAAATATCTGCCCTATTGCCTATGTCATGGTAGAGAGCAGTTATTGCTAAGCTGGTGCATGTGCCCATCACTTTATGAAAGAAAAAAATAATAATCATGTTATGCAGGTCATGGTACAGAGAGTTCTGTATCCAGCTTGATGTGAATGCCTAAGTACTTCTATTTCTCAACACTTACTCACTAGGGTGTAACTCAGTGAATCCTAAAAGGCTTTTTCATTACACATTTATTGGTCAGGCATTCAGATTTGATCTGTGAATATATATTCATTAAGTTGCATTTTTTCCTGTGTCACATAAATAATACTTTTCCATATACATATATCTTCACTTAACCCTTTAAATATGAGAGGGTTGTGTGACAAATTGCAAAGCAATGATTTGCACTGTTGCACACTGCTTTATTCCTTAACCCCTTAACGACCCATGACGTACAGGGTAGATTTCCTCCAAGGACCCATGACGTTCCTGGTACGTCATGGGTTAAAGAGGATCTCTCACCTATATATAAGTAATGTTCATTAGTTAGAAAATGTATTGAAAACATTTAAAACGTTCATTTTTTAAAAAAACATTATCAGTGCAAAAAATGTATATTTAAAAAGTGCCCAGCAGCCTACTTACGGTTTGCCAAAGCTTGCCAAACAGATGCTGCTCCCGTCCCACTACCCATCATCCTCCAATGACGGACACTGTCACTAAGCTGGAGCAATCTCATTGGCTAGATATTGATCTCTGCCAATGAGATAATTCCAGCTTAGTGAAAGAAAGCCTCCGTCATCATTGGATGCTGGGTAGTGGGACGGGAGCAGAGGCAGTGCTGCAAGCAGGAAGTAGGATGCCGGACAATTTTTAAACATTAAGTTTTGGCTAAATGCTCTAAATAATCAACATTACTTATATATAGGTGAGAGATCCCCTTTAAACTCTCCCATTGCAGCCGCACGGAGTGATGGGAGAGTGCGGGCTGGTTGTTACCGGTACAGGGGCACTTAGTAACAGCCAGTAGAAACGTTGCAACATGTGATTCGCTTGATGAGTGAATCACATGTTGCAAAAGCCGAATGACAGGGACAGTATTTGTAAATACTGTCCCTGTCACAGCTCTCTGCCTTCCTCCATCCTGCACACTGCTGAGGTGGAAAGAGACAGAGAGACATCGTATTCCAGCATCCCACATCATGTTCCAGCTTTCCTGTAAAACAAAAAAAAAAAAAAAAAAAAAAAAATTAACCCTTTGATCACTGTTCTGCAGTAATCATACAGTTTCCCCCATCTGATCACTCTAGTAGTGATCAGTTTGCTGCAGATCATCGTTTGATCTGTGGTACATCCCCCATCCTCCTTGTATATTTGTAATTTTTTTAATGAAATTTGATTATTTTCTATAGTTTAGGTAGTTCAAGTAGGTAGTTGGGTAGGTTTAGAGTAGACGTGTGTTAGGGAATGGTTTAGGGTTAGATTTAGGTTTAGGAGTAGAGTAGGAAAAAAAAATAAATATAAATATATATATATATATATATATATATATATATATAGTTTAAATAGGTAGTTCACTTGTGTTAGGTAGGTTCAGGGTATACGTAGGTTAGGGTAAGGTTTAGGGTTAGATTTAGGTTTAAGGGTAGCATAAGAAAAAAAATGTTTTTTAGAGTAAGTGTACAAAATGCAGCAGGGGTACAGTGTAAAAGAGGCATATGCCTTTTTGGCGTCTGACTCAGAAGTCACAGACACTACGTCAGACTTTGATACAACACAGTTTTAAGAGAGTGAGAGCAGCTCTATATTCCCCGAGACAATGACCAGGTCCAGATTTTGCACTTTATGCATTTTAGTGACAATACCCTGTGCCTCCCAAAAGAACACCCTCAGTATGATAGACTGCACAAAATTCGTCCCCTAATAAACAATTTACAGAAAAAGTTTGCCCAAGTAGATATGCCTCAAAAAGAAATTAGTGTAGATGAATCCCTAATGAAATATAAAGGCAGATTAGGATTCAAGCAATACATCCCCTCCCAGCATTCCAAGTTTGGTGTTAAATTTTATAAATTGTGCGAAAGTGCCACAGGCTACATCCAGGCTTTTAGAATTTATGAGGGGAAGGACAGCGAACTTGATCCTCCTGGTTGCCCCAAATTTATGGGAACACATGGGAAAATTGTTTGGGATCTAATTTACCCCTTATTAAATAAAGGTTATCAGTTATTCATGATAACTATTACATCAGCCCCCTTTTATTTAAGTCTCTCTTTTGTTTTGACACCGTGGCCTGTGGCACTGTTAGGCGCAATTGCAGGGAGTTGCCCAAAAAACTCGTAGATACCAAACTAAAAACTGGGACATCCTTATCTTTGTGTCACCTGGAGCTGCTGGCAGTTAAGTTCAAGGACAGAAAATATGTCTACATGTTGACCACCATGCATGAGGACAGAACTGTGTCAGGAGAGGGGTACTGAGAAAGCCAGTCTGCATCAGGGACTATAATAAAAACATGGGGGGAGTTGATCTGTGTGATCAACTAATGCAGCCTCACCTCGCAATGAGAAAGTGTGGGGCATGGTACAAAAAAGCTGCAGTACATAATTCATTTTTAATTTTCAAACTGGCAAACCCCAATCCAAAATGTAGCTTTTTACAATATCAGCTACAACTCATTTCCTTATTTTTGTTACACGGTGCGCCAGAAATCATTCCATTAATTAGCATAATCTATAAATCTGAAGAAATCAAAAATTAATTTTCTAAGTTAAAAATGGCTAGTAAAACATATATATGCTTTTGAAATCACCAAAGTTATTTGAAGGTGACAGTGTACTGTTAAAAATAGATGCGTTACTAGTTGCAAAGGTTTGGAATAACTGCTTTTCTGAATACAAGACTGACTATTGGAAAAAAACATGTTTCTGTGACAGCAACATAGACCAAAAAAATCCAAATATTCACATTAATTTAAATGGGGCATTTAACCCCCTGAATGCTAGAAAGGTCTCCAACACAAGAGTTTAAGGCCTCGATTCAGTTGACCCCGTCAGCAAAAAAAAAAAAAAAAAAAAAAAAAAAAAAATGACTTCATTTTTTTAACCTGTGCTATGAAAAAACACTGGTTAAAAAAAAAAAAACGCACCCACTGGAACTAGTGATGAGCGAGCACCCCAATGCTCGGATGTTCGGGTGCTCTGACCGAGCACCCCCTGAGGCTCGAGTGCTCGGCCGAGCACCCGAGCCCCATTGAAGTCAATGGGAGGACTCGAGCATTACACCAGGCACCCCCTGCTCTGATGAGGGGAGGGTGCCTGGTCCATAGGAAAAGGGCAGAAAAAGATGGAAACACTACAGAAATGGTTCAGGGACAGCATAGGGAGGATGTCTGGATGCACCTTGGACTCCAACATCGCTGCTGGGAACGATCTTTCGCCCGTAGTACGCCATTTTTACAGACTGACCGTAAAACACACAAAAAGGAAAATAAAAACGACTTTAGGCGAAAAATTGTTACCAAACAGTATTTGCTGTATATTTACTTGTATATCATCTGCAAATTCTCCCAAAAATTTCATCGATTTTCTGAAGTGAGGCCATGATTAAGAGGGAAACGTGCGCAGAGGCAAATTATCCCAAAAATTTCCTTGATTTTCAGAACTGAGGCCATGATTAAGAGGGAAACGTGCGCAGAGGCAAATTCTCCCAAAAATTTCCTTGATTTTCAGAACTGAGGCCATGATTAAGAGGGAAACGTGCGCTGAGCTGACCATCTAAAACATTATGGGTGAGGGTCTGCTGCAGAGCTGACCATCCTAAACATTATATGCGAAGGCCCGCTAGTGAGCTGACGCTATAAAACATTATATGAGAGGGCCCGCTAGAGAGCTGACCCAATAAAACATTATATGAGAAGGCCCGCTGGTGAGCTGACCTATATAAAAATTGGCAAACAGGGCCCGCTGGTGAGCTGGCCCTATATAAAAATTATATCACAGGGCCCGCTGGTGAGCTGGCCCTATATAAAAATTATATCCCAGGGCACGCTGGTGAGCTGGCCCTATATAAAAATTATATCCCAGGGCATATGGAAGAGGAGGAGGAGGATGAGAACATTAAGAGTCAACCATATACCCGTTTTTTGGGTGGAAGGGGTGAATGGGAATACAGAGTATTCCCATCATTGTAAATAACATATATAAAGTGAGTTTATGTTCCCCCGGGGCTTTCCTCCAGTGGAGTGGAGAAGTCAGGGGAAATCCAGGCCTTGTTCATTTTTATAAGTGTCAACCTATCAGCATTGTCGGTGGAAAGGCGGATACGCTTATCTGTTATGATGCCACCAGCAGCACTAAATACCCGCTCAGACAGAACGCTGGCGGCAGGGCAGGCCAGCACCTCCAAGGCGTAGAGTGCCAGTTCATACCACGTGTCCAGCTTGGACACCCAGTAGTTGTAAGGCACAGAGGGATCATTGAGGACGCTGACACGGTCTGCTACGTACTCCTTCACCATCTTCCAAAACTTTTCCCTCCTTGTGACACTAGGCTGCGCATCAGGGTGAGGGTGCTGGCGGGGTGTCATGAAGGTGTCCCACACCTTGGAGAGTGTTGCCCTGCCTTTGTCGGAACTGCTGTGTGCTCCCCTTTTCTCCCCTTCTCGGTTGGCCAAGGTAGCACGTACTCTGCCGCCAGCGTTGTTAGATGGAAAATTTTGGAGCAATTTTTCAACAAGAACCTTCTGGTATTGCACCATTTTGCTTGTCCTCTCCACCGGAGGAATGAGAGATGAGAAATTCTCTTTGTAGCGGGGGTCCAGAAGGGTGAACACCCAGTAATCCGTGTTGTCTAAAATGCGTACAACGCGTGGGTCACGGGAAAGGCAGCCTAACATAAAGTCAGCCATGTGTGCCAGAGTACCAACAGTCAAGATTTCGCTGTCCTCACCAGGAGGCTGACTCTCAATATCCTCATCCTCTTCCTCCTCTTCTGCCCACCCACGCTGAAGAGATGGAACTAAAGTTCCATGGCTACCCTCTGTAGCGGAGGCAACCGTGTCTTCCTCCTCCTCCTCCTCCTCCTCCTCCTCCTCCGCCTCCTCCAATTGTCGCTGAGAAGACGAAGTGAGGGTGCTCTGGCTATCACCTTGTGTAAGCTCTTCCTCCCCCATTTCCACCTCTTCCACATGCAAAGCGTCGGTTTTAATTGTGAGCAGCGAGCGTTTCAGTAGACACAGAAGTGGGATGGTTACACTGATAATAGCGTTATCGCCGCTCACCATCTGTGTCGATTCCTCAAAATTGCGTAAAACCTCGCAGAGGTCTGACATCCATTCCCACTCCTCACTTCTGATTACAGGAAGTTGAACGGAGAGGCGACGACCGTGTAACAGCTGGTACTCCACTACTGCCCTCTGCTGCTCACAAAGCCGGGCCAACATGTGGAAGGTGGAGTTCCAGCGCGTGCTCACGTCACACAGCAGCCGGTGAGCTGGCAATTGTAAGCGCTGCTGCAGCTTCAACAGGCCGGCCGAAGCTGTAGATGACTTACGGAAATGTGCACACACGCGGCGCACCTTGGTCAAGAGATCATGCACATTGGGGTAGGTTTTTAGAAATCGCTGCACCACTAAATTAAATACATGCGCTAGGCATGGTACGTGTGTGAGCTTGCCGAGCTCCAAAGCCGCCACCAAGTTACGCCCATTATCACACACAACCATGCCTGCTTGCAGGTTGAGTGGCGAGAGCCACTGCTCGGTCTGGTGACTAATCCCCTGCAACAGCTCTGAGGCCGTGTGCTGTTTGTCCCCAAGGCAGATCAGCTTCAGCACGGCCTGTTGACGCTTCCCCACTGCAGTGCTACACTGCTTCCAGCTACTGGCTGATGGGGGAGTGGCGGTGTGTGTAGAGAATTCGGAGGTGGAAACGGAGGAGGAGGAGCCAATAACGTAGGTGCTGGTGGAAACCCTGATGGAGGTAGGGCCCGCAATCCTCGGCGTGGGTAGCACCCGTGCCATCCCAGGGTCCGAGTCGCTCCCAGCCTCCACGACATTCACCCAGTGTGCCGTCAGGGAAATGTAGCGTCCCTGGCCACAAGCACTTGTCCATGTGTCAGTCGTTAAGTGGACCTTCCCAGTAACTGCGTTGGTCAGGGCACGGGTGATGTTACGGGACACATGGTGGTGTAATGCGGGGATGGCACACCGGGAAAAGTAGTGGCGGCTGGGGACCGCGTACCGAGGGACAGCTGCTGCCATCAGGCTGCGGAAGGACTCAGTGTCCACAAGCCTAAATGGCAGCATTTCGATGGCCAGTAATTTTGAAAGGTGTGAGGTTAGTGCTATGGCCTGTGGGTGGGTGGCTGGGTATTTTCTCTTGCGCTCAAATGCCTGGGGTAACGACATTTGGACGCTGTGCTGGGACAGGGAAGTGGATGTGGTCGCTGATGGTGCTTCAGATGCTACAGGTGCAGGGCGGGAGGTATGCGGGCCTGCGCCTTCGACAGGCGATTGGCCGGCACCGAAAACAGGGGAAGAGGAGGCAGTGGTGTGGCCTGCAGACACAGATGGGCGATCCAGGCGTTCCTCCCACTTACTACGGTGCTTGGATGCCATGTGTCGGATCATGCTGGTGGTGGTGAGGTTTCTAGTGTTCATGCCTCGGCTCATTCTGGTGTGGCACAGGTTGCAAACTACAAATCTTTTGTCGTCCGCACTTTCCTTAAAAAAACGCCATACCGCGGAACACCTACCCCTTGGCAAGGTAGATTTACGCAAGGGGGTGCTCCGTGGAACATTTGCGGGCCGGTTTGGTGCGGTCCGCCTTCTTTCTGTAGCCACACCACTGCCTCTTCCAGCCTGTTGCGGTGCTGCAGATGGCTCACCCTCAGGACTGCTGTCATCGCTCGGCTCTACACCTTCCCAGGTGGGGTCAGTCACCTCATCGTCCACCAAGTCCTCCTCCACTTCCTCACTCTGATCATCCTCCTCAAGTCTTGATCCCACCACATACTCGGTCATTGACAACTGTATAACATTCTCCTCAACAAGGTCTTGAGAAGGAAATAGTGGTTGATTTAATGGCAACTGTGTCTCATCATCATCATCATCATCCACTACTTCCTTTGACCTTAAATGCCGTTCACATCTGTCATCTTCTTGTGATTGGGTAGCCTCTAGAGGTTGTGAATCAGGGCACAAGATGTCATGTTCCTCTGCAAGCGTGCTTGGAGAGAGGGTCAAATGAAGGATTGGTGATGAGACGAGCTCATCACTATATCCCAGTGTGGGATCACTTCTTTGACCAGACCGTGTATGGTGGGAGGAAGGATGATCAGAGTGAGGATTATGTTGACCAGACTCTTGGCTACTGAGAGTGGACTTGGTGGAAGACAGGGTGGTGCTTAACCGACTGGAAGCAGTATCAGCTGTCATCCAACCGACCACCTGTTCGCACTGGTCGGACCTCGAGAGTGATGTCCTGCGACGCCCTGTGAAATCAGACATGAAGCTAGGTATGGTGGATGTCTTTCTTTCTTGTGCTCTGGCACCAGGCACAGTTTCTCCGCGTCCTGACCCGCGCCCTGAACTTTCAGGATCACGTCCACTTCCCCGTCCCTTTTTACCCGCCTTCTTCATCTTACACGATATATATGACTTTAATATATATGAGTTTGAAAACTTAACAGTATTTCTTACTATTCTGCAACTCTGCAGAGTACACAGAATAGGCTGCTAAACTGCGGTGACACACACTGAATGGAATAAGTGACTTTAATATTTGAGTTTGAAAAATTAACAGTATTTCTTACTATTCTGCAACTCTGCAGAGTACACAGAATAGGCTGTTAAACGGCGTTGAAACACACTGAATGGAATATGTGACTTTAATATTTGAGTTTGAAAACTTAACAGTATTTCTTATAATTCTGCAACTCTGCAGAGTACACAGAATAGGCTGTTAAACGGCGGTGAAAGACACTGAATGGAATATGTGACTTTGATATTTGAGTTTGAAAAATTAACAGTATTTCTTACTATTCTGCAACTCTGCAGAGTACACAGAATAGGCTGTTAAACGGCGTTGAAACACACTGAATGGAATATGTGACTTTGATATTTGAGTTTGAAAACTTAACAGTATTTCTTATAATTCTGCAACTCTGCACAGTACACAGAATAGGCTGCTAAACGGCGGTGAAACACACTGAATGGAATATGTGACTTTAATATTTGAGTTTGAAAACTTAACAGTATTTCTTACTATTCTGCAACTCTGCAGAGTACACAGAATAGGCTGTTAAACGGCGTTGAAACACACTGAATGGAATATGTGACTTTAATATTTGAGTTTGAAAACTTAACAGTATTTCTTATAATTCTGCAACTGTACAGAGTACACAGAATAGGCTGTTAAACGGCGGTGAAAGACACTGAATGGAATATGTGACTTTAATATTTGAGTTTGAAAACTTAACAGTATTTCTTATAATTCTGGAACTGTACAGAGTACACAGAATAGGCTGTTAAACGGCGGTGACACACACTGAATGGAATATGTGACTTTAATATTTGAGTTTGAAAACTTAACAGTATTTCTTATAATTCTGCAACTGTACAGAGTACACAGAATAGGCTGTTAAACGGCGGTGAAAGACACTGAATGGAATATGTGACTTTAATATTTGAGTTTGAAAACTTAACAGTATTTCTTATAATTCTGCAACTCTGCAGAGTACACAGAATAGGCTGTTAAACGGCGGTGAAAGACACTGAATGGAATATGTGACTTTGATATTTTAGTTTGAAGACTTAACAGTATTTCTTCCTATTCTGCAACTCTGCACAGTACACAGAATGTGCTGCTACACTGCGGCGAAGCACACTGAATGGAATATGTGACTTTGATATTTGAGTTTGAAAACTTAACAGTATTTCTTATAATTCTGCAACTCTGCACAGTACACAGAATAGGCTGCTAAACGGCGGTGAAACACACTGAATGGAATATGTGACTTTAATATTTGAGTTTGAAAACTTAACAGTATTTCTTACTATTCTGCAACTCTGCAGAGTACACAGAATAGGCTGTTAAACGGCGTTGAAACACACTGAATGGAATATGTGACTTTAATATTTGAGTTTGAAAACTTAACAGTATTTCTTATAATTCTGGAACTGTACAGAGTACACAGAATAGGCTGTTAAACGGCGGTGAAAGACACTGAATGGAATATGTGACTTTAATATTTGAGTTTGAAAACTTAACAGTATTTCTTATAATTCTGCAACTGTACAGAGTACACAGAATAGGCTGTTAAACGGCGGTGAAAGACACTGAATGGAATATGTGACTTTAATATTTGAGTTTGAAAACTTAACAGTATTTCTTATAATTCTGCAACTCTGCAGAGTACACAAAATAGGCTGTTAAACGGCGGTGAAAGACACTGAATGGAATATGTGACTTTGATATTTTAGTTTGAAGACTTAACAGTATTTCTTCCTATTCTGCAACTCTGCACAGTACACAGAATGTGCTGCTACACTGCGGCGAAGCACACTGAATGGAATATGTGACTTTGATATTTTAGTTTGAAGACTTAACAGTATTTCTTCCTATTCTGCAACTCTGCACAGTACACAGAATGTGCTGCTAAACTGCGGCGAAGCACACTGAATGGAATATGTGACTTTGATATTTGAGTTTGAAGACTTAACAGTATTTCTTCCTATTCTGCAACTCTGCACAGTACACAGAATGTGCTGCTACACTGCGGCGAAGCACACTGAATGGAATATGTGACTTTGATATTTTAGTTTGAAGACTTAACAGTATTTCTTCCTATTCTGCAACTCTGCACAGTACACAGAATGTGCTGCTAAACTGCGGCGAAGCACACTGAATGGAATATGTGACTTTGATATTTGAGTTTGAAGACTTAACAGTATTTCTTCCTATTCTGCAACTCTGCACAGTACACAGAATGTGCTGCTACACTGCGGCGAAGCACACTGAATGGAATATGTGACTTTGATATTTTAGTTTGAAGACTTAACAGTATTTCTTCCTATTCTGCAACTCTGCACAGTACACAGAATGTGCTGCTAAACTGCGGCGAAGCACACTGAATGGAATATGTGACTTTGATATTTGAGTTTGAAGACTTAACAGTATTTCTTCCTATTCTGCAACTCTGCACAGTACACAGAATGTGCTGCTAAACTGCGGCGAAGCACACTGAATGGAATATGTGACTTTGATATTTTAGTTTGAAGACTTAACAGTATTTCTTCCTATTCTGCAACTCTGCACAGTACTCAGAATGTGCTGCTAAACTGCGGCGACGCACACTGAATGGAATACGTGACTTTGATATTTTAGTTTGAAGACTTAACAGAATGTGCTCTAATCTGCAACTTTGCACACTAAACAGAATGTGCTCTAATCTGCAACTTTGCACACTAAACAGAATGTGCTCTAATCTGCAACTTTGCACACTAAACAGAATGTGCTCTAATCTGCAACTGTGCACACTAAACAGAATGTGCTCTAATCTGCAACTTTGCACACTAAACAGAATATATATATTTTTTTTTTTTTTTTTTTTTTTTTTTCCCCCCACACCAAATAACCTGCTGCCCCCACACACAGTAGTCCTAAAAAGGACTTTTGGTTCTTTTTTTTTCACAATTTTTGTTTTTTTCCTCCCTACACTGCCTTTCCCTTCCTATCCTCAGCTCTCCCTGG
The DNA here is from genome assembly GCA_037306005.1 of Rhinophrynus dorsalis. NCBI lineage: Eukaryota > Metazoa > Chordata > Amphibia > Anura > Rhinophrynidae > Rhinophrynus > Rhinophrynus dorsalis. The sequence goes on along the minus strand of CM074723.1, from coordinate 119,636,424 downwards.
CTCAGACTGAGCCGAACTCGCTGGTCAGGTGCTATACAGCACCTGACCACGGGTTCTGGCCAGCCAATCAGTGTAATGCCAGCAGCCAACATGGCTGCTGGCATTACACCGATGTCAGAGCCTCCCTGCACGTTTATTGGCTGCGCAGCAGCCGCAAAACGTGCGGGGAGGAGACCCGAACATGGCGGGCGAGCACATGCGGTACTCGTACGAGTACCGCCATGTGCCGAGCAGAGCGATGCTCGAGCCGATCCGAGCATCGGCCGAGCATGCTCGCTCAACACTAACTGGAACCCATTAAAGCCAGTTTCATTTTTCCATTCAATTCTATGCATTGACATTAAGATACATTAAGGGACCCATTCTGGGTGAAAATCTGCACCCAGTTTTTTGGAATTGAAGGAGAAAAAATCCCCTCAAAAAATGAAGCCCTATATCAATAGATACTAAGTACTCAAAAAATTCTGTAATGTTAGTAGAATTAACCCTATGAGTGCCAGTGGTGTATGACACACATTGTACAGCGTTGCAAACTGCACTGGCACTCACTTGGTTTTCTAAGTTAGCAATATCACATGAAATGTATTGAGGCAGTGAAAGGGTTAAAGTGTTAGTAGTGTCCACAAAAAAGTTTTTTGCATTTAGAAGAGCTTAAAAAGCTGAGCTACATGCAAAAAAATGTATCTCTCAAACCACTATGGTTTAAGAGATACAGGCATTTAAAGTTTGATCTCTCCTACTGACAGCTGTAAAGCTGTCAGCAGGAGAACTGTGTCGGTCGACACGGAGGCACTTGAGAAGTGCCGTGATCTCGTTACTTACCATGAATCCCTTCATCGGCATGGTCTAAAATGTGTGCCTGGTTTTCAAGCACTCATTTTAGACCATTTCAATAAGGGATTTGTGGTAAATAACGAGATCTCTGCTCTGATCAAACGCATCTGTGTCGGCCAACATGGATCTCCTGCTGACAGCTTTACAGCTGTCAGTAGGAGAGATCAAACTTTAAATGCCTGTATCTCTTAACCATAGCGGTATGAGAGATACAGGTTTTTTGCATTTAACTCAGCTTTTTAAGCTCTTCTAAATGCAAAATATACTTTTTTGTGGACATTACTAACACTTTAAAATCTGCTGTCACTGGCAGCAAGAATGCTGGCGAAAAATCCTCCCCCCCACGAGCTACCTCTCAGTCTGTTGCCCGAGCCTTTCTGTGGGGAAATTGAACAGAGACTGGCTTTTATATAGCCAGGCTCTGTTCAAAATGGTTTCCGACCTGCCATTGGTTGGGATGTGTGCTTACGCACCTCCCAGCCAATCAGCTCCTAATGGGTTTCATCATCCCCCAGCTAGGAGCTAATTGGCTGGAAGGTATATAACCCGCCTATAACCCACAGAAAGGCTCAGGCAACAGCCCAACATTTAACTCAGGAGGGGATTTTTCAACTGCATTCCTGGCGGAGGTGGCAGCATATTTTAACCCTTTCATTGCCTCAATACATTATATATTTGGACTTCCACAACACTTCCTATAACAAAATAACCAAAATAAATTAGAGAATTGGATTAGACATTTTTTTCGAACTGGAAAGAAAAAATATTTTTTTTCGATTTGGACTGCCTACAAAAATGTTCCCCTTTGAGAGCCAGAGAGATATGCAGTGCATTGCTCTACAATGCATTGCATACCCCTATGGCACTCAAAAGATTAACGACTGCATTGATTCATATGTTTTGGGAGCATTTATATTGTTTACTTTTTTATCTTCTTTGCAGGGACAACTTTGGAACAAAGAAGAGAAGACAGAAGATAAGAAGATGAAGAGAAAGAAGAAGATGAAGACAGATGACATACAAGACTGACAGTGGATGACAGGTAAGTGTATACATATGGAGTATGTATGTTAGGATAGTGTTAGGGCTAGTATTGTTTCAATTCACTGTTAGGGATAGTGTAGGGTTAGTGTTTGAATTCACGATCACTGATTGACAATGTGTCAAGCACTGATTAAGAGCCATTTTCCTTTGATGTTCCCATTTCTTACACTATTTAGAGTGAGTTTTGGGAACTTATAACACACAACGAACATTTGGCCACAATGTTCTTTGGCTCAACATTCATTGTGGTTTCAGTTAGTAGGACAAATGAATAACAACAGTGACACAGTGTGTATATCGATTTGGTAGGCATTTTTGCCTTACCGGCTGTTTTAGCATCAACAATTGAATCGGGGCCAAAATTCCAATTTAAATTAATGGGAATTTTCATTTGCCCCTAAGTTGCAGTTGGTTGCCTCAGGATTGTTACTCGTGTCTTTTTTTTAAATACAGCTTATAGTTTGCTCATTGGATCAACATTCTATCATACCACTGTGTGATGTCAAGTGTACCTAAAGCTGATAATCTTCTTACAAATTTATATTAATAATTCACTGGATTTATCTATAGTAAACCTCATCATATGCCACTTTTTCTACCCATTCACTCAATTTATCCAAATCTTTCCGCACAGAAAAAAAATACTGATCAGTATTATTTCCTTACATACAGTAGTTTAGTGTCATCAGAAAAGGTGACACTGTTGTCCAAAACACATGCAATATGTTTTAACATTATGAATGAAATAAGATTTTATATATATATATATATATATATATATATATATATATATATATATATATATATATATATATATATATATATATAGGATGAGTGTTTATGTTTGAATTTTAGCTGTTGAGAAAGCAGCAGGATTTGGTGATAGCAATAATATGAGGAGATAATGAGAGAGTCAATTATCAACCCTAGGCACTGGGCTTTTGATTCTGGGTTGTAGTGTTAATAAAAGCACTACTGGGCCTGGTCTAGGAGACATTAAGATTAGGTCATGTTTAGATATGCTCAGTTTAAGGGGCCTTTAAACCATCCAATCTGATTTAATTTCATTCAAGCCTGAATTTACATCTCATGAACTGAAGGGCAAGGCAACCTAGCACCCTTACCCCAAATCATGACACCATCCCCAGCCCCATCTGCTGTTGCCTAGCATATAAAATAACTTAAGCCTTTTACATACAAATGAAAAAAAATTACTTGAATCGTTTAACCCCTAGGATGCTTCAGAGGTCTCCACTGCATTGGCATTGCAGTAAAACACATGCCAAATGACATCTTACAATAATGCCACTCTGTGATACAAGATCTTCACCACTGCTAGTGCCTCGGGGACAAAAGTATGCACAAGACTATAACCCCTTCTGGTGTTACAAGGGAGCCACTGGGAATGTGTACCATTCTTTAAAGGCATAGTAATACATCATTTAAAAAAATCTTCATCTTGTATCTCTCAAACCTTTATGGTTTAAGAGACATTCACAAACAAAGTACCCCCCCCCCCCTGTTCAACCTGATCAGAAGGGAGGTGCCCAGGTAGACTGCAGAGAGGGACAATCTTCAATTAAGATAAGGGAAAAAGCTGAAAAACTTGTCAAGGGGGGAAGGGCTTTCATTGTTTTCATACAAAGAAAATTGTCCCCTTCTGTTATCTGTCTGGTCTTACAACCAGATTCACATCTGAGAAGAGATGGCTTACACTAGGTAAAAGGGGCGGGGAGGGGAACTTTGCTTGTGAATATCTCATAAACCATAAAGGTTTGAGGGATAAGACTTACATCATTCTTCATGTTTTTTTAATGCTTGCAAAATAAAATAAAGTTAAAATGAAGTATATTACTATCCCTTTAAACTAAATGCCCAAAGTCCCATCTCTCAAACCTTTATTCACTGGCAAAGTCCCCCCCTCCCCTTTCCCTGACATCAGTGCTCTAGCTGACTACAGGAGAATCTGGTCCCGGGACCAGCAGAGGCTCTTCAGCAGAGCCGAGATCAAGTTATTGAAAAATAAATCCTTCGCTCAAATGGTCTACAAAGTGTGCTTGGGTTTGCAAGCACACTTTGTAGACCATTCCAGTGAAGGATTTATTTTATAATAACAGGATCTCGGCTCTGCTGGTCCTGGGACCAGATTCCCCTGCAGTCAGCTAGAGCGCTGATGTCAGGGAAAGGGGAGAGAGGAGGGAACTTTGAAAATGAATATCTCTCAAACCATAAAGGTTTGAGAGATGGGACTTTGGGCATTTAGTTTAAGTTTTTAATAGCTACAAGATGAAGATTTTTTAAAATTATGTATTACTATCCCTTTAAATACGAAGCTCAATCTCATTGTTCCATAGGATGACCTCTCACTCATAAACCTGGATAAAAGTTACTTCCTGTTTGTAATTGTTATCACTGTGTTCTGTTATGCTTTGATCTGAGGAAGACCAAGTAAACAAAGGCAAAAACATTACGAATTTTGCCCTGAAAAGGTTGTTCTGTCGGAAGCAGAGTCTTCCTTCTCCTGCCTTGAGCAGATGCAAACCAGAATCATTGCGGGTTCACCCTACCAGCAGAATGTGCCCTCCTTGAGAGGAGGGAAGAAAACTTAACTTTTGAACCCTTGCCATCCTGTAGTCCTTGAAAGTCATTTCAAGTACTTGTAATTCATGTGTACATATTATATAAAATGTATATTTTAAAGGGATAGTAATACTTAAAATGTAAAAAATATATGTTGTAGGGCTTATCCCCCTGAGTAAAACAAGGGTACTCCCACTGCTGAGAGATATTTTACAAAAAAATTATAACAGCTCAAACTTGAATTTTTTTAGGTGCAATATCACAGTGGCCTGAAAATTTGCAATGGAGCTGTTGATACACCATCCTCTGAAGATTTATAGTCTACAGACCATAGCAGTCCATAAGACGGTGTAGCAACAGCGCTACTGTAAATTTTCAGGCCTCTGTGATATTGCACCTAAAAAATTCAAGTTTGAGCTGTTATAATTTTTTAATAAAATATCTCTTCGCAGTGGGAGTACGCTTGTTTTACTCAGGGGGATAAACCCTACAACATATATGTTTTTACATTTTAAGTTTTACTTTCCCTTTAACATGCTTAGTGCACATGTTCTGAATTGCAGGACCTTGTCTTTTACCCCTTGTACCTAGCTGTCTTTTTCTTGTGTAGATATTTAAAATGGCTGCGTATAGTGGGCAGCGAGAGCTGACTGATCTAAGGGAATGTAAAGTAAAAAAAAGTACAACTGCACTTTTTTGTATATGTACTCAGAAAAAATAATCATCTGACTGGGAAACTACTTAGGAAATCCTCATTAGAGAGAGATTTAGGAGAACTGATAGACAATAGATTTCACAGCAGTGTGCAGAGTCACTCAGATGCTGCAAGAGCTAATAGGGTACTGTAATGTATAAAAAGGTGTATATGGGTTGCAAATATAATTCTTGGAGGTTCTGAGTTATAAAGAGAGAATAGCCAAACTGGGTTTATTTACGTCAGAAAAGAGACATCTAAGGGGTGATTATCATTTACAAATATATTTGAGGTCAATACAAAGAACTCTCCAATTAATTATTGACTCAAAGAGCTGAGCTAAGAACGAGAAGTATCCATTAAGACTAGTGGAAGGGCACTTTCAACTAAAAGAAAGATGGATTTTTTTACAGAAAGGGAGGTAAGGTTATATAATTCTTTGCCTCGGGATGCTGTGTTGCAGATATTATAACTGCTTTCAAAAAGTTAATTGATAACTATCTAGCACAATACAATATGAGAATTATGACTGTTGGCTTCAAAGCAGATAGGATATTGATCCAGGGAACTATCGGACTGCCATTTAGAGTCAAGAAAGACTCTTTTGCCCTCCTCTTTATCAATATGGGTAATCTGGCATGGGCTGGACTTGATGGACACATGTCTTTTTTCAGCCTTATCAACAATTTGGAAGTGTTATAATATTATTGCCACTTAGTTGAGATAAAGCAAAAATATGGGAGGGTCCCAGGAAAAGAAGACCAAGAAAACCCCTCAAAGAAAGATACTTATTTAAATGAGGCACTCAAATAATATGTCCAAAAATAGAAAATAGGCTTTATTCAGGAATATCAAAAAACTAAATAAAGAAGACAGATAAAACTATTTAAAACTGGTACAGGCAGGTACATAGTATAATGTATAACATATTCCCTTAACAATAAGCAAATACTTGACAAGATATACTAGACAAGTGCAAATCTAAAGGCTCTAAGAAAAAGAATAACAGAGCCAACTAAAGTGCATTGTGCAAAGTAAACAGTGCAATGTACAAACATATCAAAATGTGGTAAAGGTATACTTATCTATGGATATAACAAAATATAGATACACTGGGAATAAAGAAATGGAGACCCGCCTGTAAACAGTCAAATATCACGTATAGCCACCAAAATGGCTTTGTCTTTACCTATTGCCACTTTATCACACCATAATGCATAACCCCCTAGGGGCCTTGTTAGAGGATAGGTGAGTTAATCAATGTGAATGAGCCTCTGATCAACACACCTGTGCTCTAGCAGAGAAATCCCTAAGTCCTGGCCTGTTAGTGGGTCCTGAGGACAGGAGTTGAGAACCACTGCATTAATGTGTAATAATGAGGTGATATACACTCCAAGTCATGTTTTATTCTATGGAGCCTATGCATTAAGAGCACTAAAACTGGAGAAATCTTAGCACATTGGCTCACATTGGGGCATTTTTTCCACATTATGACCTAGTATCACAATTTAGTGGCTAAGTCTCCCGGAGGGAGAGACATTAACCCCTTAGTGACAGCCACGTTCGTACACGGCTGTCACCTTAACACCCATGGAACTTTTTTTTAAAATTATTCCGAAGTCTCCGAACGGCGTGCAGCTGCACGGAGACCTGGTGTTCTGGGACTTACCAGGTACATCCTCTGTCACTAAGTGACAGTTTTTGCGGGACGTACCTGGTAAGTCAATTGTCGCTATGGGGTTAAAGTGTGATAAAGAGGTGATATAGTGGTGATAATTTCTTCAGTGTGTTAAACTCTCTAATTCCTATGTTATACTATGGAGCCTATGCACTAAGATTTCTCAAACATTAGAGATCTCAGTGCATAGGCTACACAGAATAACATAGAACTTGGAGAGTTTATAACACTGAAGAAGTGATCACTTCTTTATCACCACATTAACACATTTGTATCATTCCTTAGTGCATTTCCCCTTCAATTTCATCACAAAAATACTAGAGGGAAATGTGTAGAAAAGACTACTATGACAGTACAAGTCTATTAACATTGAAACGTTAATATCTGGGGGAAATTGCATTGATGTTTGATAAAGAGGAGATAGCATATCCAGTGTGATAAATTTTACAATTCTTTTGTATTCTACTGAGCCTACTGAGCCTATATACTAACATCTCTCAAGCAGAAGAGATGTCAGTGTATAACATCCATAGAACTAGAGAGTTTATCAGACTTGAGAAGTTATCTCCACTTTATCATCTATTTATCAAATTTTCATGCATAACCCTGTGAATTTTATTACAGAAATGTCATCACTATTTAGGGGGAAACCTATAAATAAGTCAATAATAATAGCAGGTAATATAATTCAGCCCTGAATTGTCTAATTAAATGTTTCTGTTTGATAAACTGATATACTATTAGCTAGATCTTTTAAGTAGTTTTGTCAATGTTTGATACATCTGAGAGATAAATATAATATTGTGAATGCTATTAATGTTATAGAGGACAACCATTAGAAGAGCCAGGACCATTTATTACAGTTCAGTAATAGTTGGATAGTTATGTTTTACTTATTGCATAGTGTTGTAGATGTAGGAAATATTGCATTATTTCTATCAGAAATAACCGCCACTTTTTATAATTATGTCATCCTATAAGTGCATCTTAGCTTGCCTCACAGTGAAGTGTACCTTTTTTCTCTTGTAAGCCTTGCACAAGATGAAAGACAGTTGTATGAATAGCTGTGGACTAATTTCTATAGTAAAACATATTTAGGTTAAGCCTTTTCTCAAGAATTCCCTTAGTTAATTTGTGTAAATAGCAAGGCAATTTTCTGCTGAAACTACATCAAAGGCAAGCATTGCTGCCACTAGAAACCATATGTAATGAGGAAAAAAGGTTGTGTTTTCCTTTGCATAAATAAATAAATCTGTTAATCCTTCTTGAATGCTAGGGAGCTATCCATTGCACTGGAGGATGTCTCTAAGATTTTTCGATAGAATAGGAATATGGAACCCAATGGTCCCTGACTCTGTAATTAGAATGCCTGACAGGAAGTGATTTCTATATGAAATGTAGAGACAGAACAATAGGAAGAGGAAGTGCATGGCCTGTACCTATATACAGTTAACTAAACCTAACCTGATCCTGTGCTTATATACAGACACCTTGGTACATTTCTTTGCACAACTCCTCCAATGTACAGTAAGGCTGATGTACTAAGAAAAAGTGGTACAGTTTTGGAGAAAATTATGATTTTCAAATGATCCTTTCTAGGATTCCCATTCACTTAAATGGGACTCTTAACCCCTTGAATACTAGTGAGTTCACCAACACATTGGCAAGCAATGTGTTAGGGACCATTCTAGCATTCAGGGCGTTACAATCCCCATTTAAATCAATGGAAATTTTTATTTTTGTCAGCACTGTGGAATAAGGTGCTGCTGTAGAAATAAAGTATAATAATTTGTCTCCTATGTGAAGCGTTTTTGTTCTATAATTTCTTTTTTTGCTTAGTACATCAACCTCAGTATCTTTCACTTAACCCCTTACCCCACCCGTGTAGCAGATGTGAGGAATACAAAGATTTATGTGCCTATTTCCTCTGCAACCAGCTTTATATAGCCTGGGCACAGAGGAGTGGCACACCCACACGCTCCAACACTGCCAGCCCCTTGGAATATGCAAAGCAAAGTGACAGATATGTCACATACAAATCTTTATACATAGATGTTAAGCAAATGTATGACTATTGAGGACCGAAAAATGGTTCTTTGCACTTATTTTTACAGAGAACTATTTTGTATATTCTCCTCAGTTCTTTGTGTTTTATTACTTCTAGTCTGATAATCATTACTTCTAATGTGCGACAGAGAATATTGGACACTTTCTATTAACCCTTTGAGTGCCAGAGGGGTACACAAAACACATTGCAGAGCAATCCGTTGCATACTCCTCTGGCACTCAAAGAATAATTTGATTTTATTTTTAAGTCATTTGGTGCTGAAGAAAAGATCTTGTTGCAAACTGAAACCTTCTCATTCTAAGTATTTTCTAGGTAATTTGATCTGCAGTACTACTCATTCTGATGTGCTGATGTAGAATGGCCGGAAGTCTTAGTCTACTTCATCTGTTTTGTTGAATAAATTTAAAAGAGAAAATTATGAAGCTCACTTATTATTCTAGATATATATGAAACATTTTCTAAATTCAAATATGTAAATGGACATACTCAATTACTAAATGTCCCCACTAGTTCTTTTATGGGATTCAAATTCTATCTCTATATTTCTAAAATCAGCCTTTTATCCAATAAAGTGCCAGACATGTCATATATATACATGAGAACTTACTAAAGCAGTGGTTCTCAGCCAGGGTGTTGTGGCACTTTGGATTGCCCTGGGCTCCACCACAAGACTTGGCCAAATGAGAGTATTTGCATTTCAGATGTATACTTACAGAAACTGCCCCCAAATAGCCTAATTTTTGTCATTATTATGGTGGGATATATACATTACGCATTTGTACTCCTCATTAATCCAAGGATAAATATAATGGGAATATAAAATGTTAGGGGTTCCCTGAAAATTCCAAATTGTGTGCTGGGGTGCATAGAGCAAAAAAAAGTATGCTGACCTTTATGCATTTAACATTGTAACACATTTAAAAAAAATTTAAGAGGATAGTAATACTTAAAATGTAAAAAATATATATGTTGTAGGATTTATCCCCCTGAGTAAAACAAGAGTACTCCCACTGCTGAGAGATATGTTATTAAAAAATTATAACAGCACAAACTTGAATTTGTTAGGTGCAATATCACAGTGACCTGAAAATTTACAGTGGCGCTGTTGCTACTCCATCCTATGGACTGCTCTGGTCTGTAGACCATAAATTGCCATAGGATGGTGTAGCAACAGCACCACTGTAAATTTTCAGACCGTTGTGATGTTGCACCTTAAAAATTCAAGTTTGAGCTGTTATCATTTTTTAGTAAAATATATCTCAGCAATGGGAGTACTCTTGTTTTACTCAGGGGGTTAAACCATTCAACATATACTTTTTTTTTACATTTTAAGTATTACTATCCCTTTAAACCATTGAGTTAAGCCAGAGATCCTAAAATCAGTATTTATTGTATATATCATGCTAAAGATTCCAGTGCTTGACAACGGCTAAGCCAAACATAAATCTAAAAGCATCAGCCAGTCAATGCAGATCATGATTACCTAATTTTGGTCACCGGGGGGATATGCATTAAGGGGTGATAAAGAGGTGATAATGAGGAAATGACTTCTCCAGTAATATCACTTCTCCAGTTAATGTGTTATTCTATGGAGCCAATACACTAAGAGTTGTAGAAATCTTAGTGCATTGGTTCCATAGATAACATACAACTTGGAGAGTTTAGAAACTGGAGAAGTCATCTCAACTTTAATACCTGTTTCGCACCCCTTTATCTCATCCTCTGCATCTCCCCCTTGAGAATCTGACCGTGGCTAAAATGTTTATAGAATCCCTTGGTTTCATGGTGAAACCCTAAAAATTCTGCCCACCTCTGTATTTCTAATACAATAATTTATTTTTAGTATCCAATACTGAGAACTGTCAGATTTGGTATTATGGCAATTAACTCTGAGTGCCATTAACAACAACAAAAGAAGATAAAGTTTTACATGTCATGACATTACAATAAACCCTAAGTCTGATGATATTACAATAAATATATATATTACCCTTTTGTTTACGTATTTGTCTTTGATTTTCTTACTGTGATTGGGCATTGAGATAATTGTCTACAGTGGGAGCATTTGTTTAATGGATTGGACATTCATTGGAGGATGCTGAGCATTGCAACCTCAAATGTCACCAGTGTGAGTGATCTGTCTCAGTGGTTCTCAAGCTATGTTCCCTGAAGCAGTTCAAGGTAAAAATTGGAACACATTTTAGGAATGGTAGACAGCAGAAAAGTATAATTACCTAGTAGCACTTACTTACCTGATAAACTTCAGCTAATAATCTATTCTTATGTTACCAATATCAATTAGCATTCAAATACATTTATACTACAATCTTTTGAATGCATTGCATTTGTGACTTGTATAGCATTCAAGGTGTTAATGGGTTTCATTTATAGAGCTGCACCTATATTTTGAGGGAAACTAAAAGGTTCCAGCACAGCAAAAGTTTGAGAACCACTTATTTTGCCTCATGGCTCATACACTCTGCTGATACATGCCAAAACTATAAAAAATATAATGAGCATACCTTCCCAATAATCAATTTACTGGTAAAACAACACATATGTGTAGGGTGCACTGATCCCTCAAAAAAGCATATAAAGAGAAGAAAATTATCAAAGACACTCAGCCAAAAATAAAGAATGTATCAAACAACCAATTCTGTATAAAAATGTAAAAAATAATATGTTTATTGTATAATGCAAATGATCAAACAGTCTCCCCCCACCCCTCCAAATAAATCCCGAAAAATAAACAAATACTACATTTAATATAAAAACAATGCCCTGCAATGTCGATCAAAAAAAAAATTTGTTGTAACTGACGCCAGGAAAAATAGTCCTCTCATTGTGTGAACACAAATATCAATGCCTAATCTGATTAGTTAGCAAGTTGCTAAAGACAGATAGGCATTGATATCACTCCATAGCCTTTGTTATAATGATCATACAATGAGATGAATCATCCTATGTTATAATTCGCTAAGGATGTTTGTCAGAAGCCATCATGCACAGCAGAGATGACTGCGTGCACTGCGTGCTCCAAATTCATATCAGAACGGTCCCAGGGAGGTGTGCAGAGAGGACTATGGTCTGAATTTGGAGCACCCCACTCCGTATCATCTGCAGCACGTTCAGACAGTCGGTACTTTGCATGACTGCAGCACCACCAGTGTTGGCGTGTGTACACAGGCTTTAAAACTAGTGATGTTATAATTGCACACTGATACTATATGTCATAATGATGTTAGTAAATAAACATGATGAATGGAATGATGAGCCAGATGAAATAACAATAAAGGCAGTATTACTTACAGATCCCACAGAGTCTGATCAAAAAGGCACTTCAGTGGTTAACACAGTGGACTTACACAGAGCGTTGTATTTATAATGACTTCCATCCAAACCTCTGTTTCCACATATGTCATGTAAGACATAGACAGGTGTGGGTACTTGTGGCACTAGTCTTTATATCACATCAGTCCACTCTTCATCTGCCAAACGCTGTAAGTCACACATCTCAATCTAGATCTGCCATTTTCACTTTCATGTGGTCATCAAATTATTTATAAATTAGTCTACAGCTTTTTGGAACCCAAGGATTTAAATGCTAATTGGTTGCGTAAAGGTCAGACTAAAGGGATGTTCAGTTATGGATCCTGTGATGCCTGTGGATTTGTCTGCATGAGTAAAGTGTTTACAACCATGACACCGCTAAAAACTATACAAATAAAGATATGATAAATTGCAGTGCAAAGGGGCTAATTTATCAGCTTCTTTGTCCTTGTACTAAAATCTACTTAGAAAAATTGTATAGAGAATTGAGGAGGCATGTGTTGGAACATAAATGTGATATACGGTGAGCTACTATGGAGAGTTCAGTGGCACACCACTTCCACAGGTACCACATTGGTAATATGAATGGACTTGGAGCAAAAGGGATGGAGCATGTTCAGGGGAATGTGCGTGGGGGTGACCTGGATAGGAAGTTACTGCAACATGAGTCTAGGTGGATCTATACTTTGGGGGCTATGGCCCCTCAGGCACTTAATAAGGAACTACAATTTAATTTGTTCCTATAATAATCCATATTCATGGATCCATGTACTCTGTTTGCAGTGGTTTTCCTGGGGTCTTTTGTCCCCTTTGATTTCTCTACATTCTGTCAGAAATAGGTGAATGGATTGATTGGAAATATGCACAATATATATGGTGATAGCTTGAAACCAGAAATGGCATAATTCAATGGAGATCTGCTATGTTTTAATATCACTATGTGACTATGGGTGCACATCTCTTTAAATACAGTTATAACAGGCTGGAGTTTGGACATTAGGAACCTAGTGGGACGTGTTATTTAACCATGGTTCATGTGATGTCCATCCTCCAGCCTGTGTGGCATCAAAATGTGGAATCAAAGTCTCCTAGTTGCTGGTGAGGCTGTGAGTGATAGCTATTCCTTTGGGGTGGTGGTGTTGTGCTCTAGGCTGTTATCAGCTGCGAACAGGAAAACAGAGACTTGTTTATGGGGTTACTAGGATACATTGTTAATACTTCTGGTCTCTGGAGCATATATTGAAGGATACAGAAGTACACAAGCTGACAAATGCCGCGGGAACGTGGGTGAAACACATTGGAATTGAGCCATGGAGTTGTTCAGATTTGGCTATATTGGAACCCTGTAGCTGCTTCGGAAGTTTTACCAAGAATACTTACAATGGAATGAGGGTGGATGGATGGAGAATCACGAATCAATAATTTGATGACCACATGAGAGTGAAAATGGCAGATTTAGATTGAGAAGTGTGACTTATAGCATGTAGCAGATGAAGGGTGGACTGATGTGATATAGAGACCAGTGCCACAATTACCCACACCTGTCTATGTCTTACATGCTATATGTGGAAACAGAGGTTTGGATGGAAGTACTTATAAGTGCAATGTACTGTGAAAGCATGCTGTGTTAACCTCTGAAGTGCCTTTTTGATCAGACTCTGTGGGATCTGTAAGTAATACTGCCTTTATTGTTACTTCATTGGACTCAACATTCCATTCATCATGTTTATTTACTAACATCATTAAGACATATATCATCAGTGTGTGATTATAACATCATGATTAATCTCATCATTTGATCATTATAACAAAGGCTATGGAGTGATATCAGTGCATGTCTATCTGTCTTTAGTGACTTGGCAACTAATCAGATTAGGCATTGATACTTGTGTGCACAGAATGAGAGGACAATTTTTCCTGGCGCCAGTTACAATAATAATTTGTTTCTGATCAAGATTTCAGGACATTGTTTTTATATTATATGTAGTATTTGTTTATTTTAAGGGATTAATTTGGAGGAGTGATGGCAGACTGCTTGGTTTGGGTTTCAGTATCCATCTGCATATATCAGTTGCATTATTCAATAAATGTATTAATTTTATATTTTTATGCATAATTAGTCATTTGATACATTCTTTATTTTTGCCATATGCGATTCTTGTCTTTGATCATTTTCTTCTCTTTAAACTCTGCTGATACTTCCTTATGTTCAAAGTATAAATGCAGGGAAACTGTATCATGCTGCAACAGGATGCAGGATTCTTACTGGTGAAAAGCACTAATGTGAAAAGTGTAAGAGTATATTGTTATTACTCCAGTGTTTAAAGTACTGTACTAATGTTGCCAGTGTAAACAGACCCTAAGATAAGTATTTAGATGAAATTAGTATCCTCTACAAGTGTGTGCATTTTTTTTATTATTATTATTAATGCATCAATATTTTCCAAAATAGTAAGATTTACAGGTAACTCATAATGGAGGCAATATGCTACTGATCATCAGGTTCCAGCATCTCCCCCACTATCATAAATACCTCAGAGCTCTAGGATGTCAGCAAACAGGTGTAACTCCAAAAAAGAAATGTTTACAAATGCACTGGAAATAAGGCAGTTTCAGAACTGGGCAAAGTGGGAGTCCGCAAGAACAAAGAGTGTGACGATTCGAACGCACACTGAGAAAGAACAAAATTGTGTTTTGTTCAAGCCATGATAGCCTTTCAGGTGCTGCTCAAGTCACATTTTTCACTCCCATTTGCCATTGCAAGGAGGAAATTTCCATATTCGTATCAGACATTTTGGAGCTGGACTGCCTGCAGGTGTGACCAGTCTGATATGGACATGGAGATTTCCTCTCTGCAATGGCACATGGGAGCGAAAAATGTGACTTGTAGCACCAGTGAGAGGCCACCATGTCTTAGAATAAAACACTTTATTTTGTTGTTTTTTCTGCGGGTGATTGTCATAATCATTATTTTTATATCTCCCAAAGTGGTCGTCTGTACAGGGTCTAGTGAAGAAGAGCCCTACAATTCATGATCTTCCATTTCTATACATCATAGTTTGGAAACCTCAGCATTATATGCAATAGATGTGAACAGTTATTTTCCCAAGCTACAGTACGTCTAAGCAATTTTACATTTTCATGAATAGAACATTTCCAGCAAGCAATTTTAATTCCAGCAAGCACTATTCCTTTAAGTGCAAAGTGCTTATGAAAATGTTGTTCTGCTGGACTGCACAGGAATCACTGTAACCCTTCAGTGTGTTTTTCACAAGCATCATTCATTTAAAGGGAAATCTGGTCACCCTGTTCAACACCAATGGAGTCTACAGCATAGTCAAATTATATCTGTACTCCATTTTTACGGGAATGCAATGAGGCTGATGTACTACGAAGAACTGGAGTACTTATGGAGCAAAGCATCTGCAATTTATGGGATCAATAAAAAATCTGATTTGATATGAATTATTGCAGAATTGCTCCACTCCCTCTTAGAACATCAGTCTAATGCCTTGTTGAGACTGGGAATTGTAGTGC
This sequence comes from Rhinophrynus dorsalis, assembly GCA_037306005.1. Lineage (NCBI taxonomy): Eukaryota > Metazoa > Chordata > Amphibia > Anura > Rhinophrynidae > Rhinophrynus > Rhinophrynus dorsalis. Next base: position 119,620,659 of record CM074723.1, on the reverse strand, counting down.
ATCATTTTGAAACATTTTGAATTAGCCTCTGTCCCAAGAGACCCATAATTAACAGCAGAGACCAAGAACCCACAATTAAACCATAATACGAAACTGAACATACATCACCCAGATGGTTCACTGCATGAGGATGGGGAAATCAAACAATGGAATGTGGGTAGCAAGAAAGTCTAAAACAGTGAGACTGATGTACCAAGAAATGATGTACAATTTCCCATTGTTTTAAATGGGACTTTAAAACCCTTGAATGCTTGAGAGTTCTCCAATGCATTGCTTTTCCATGTCTTCATGATCACTCTAGCATTTAAGGAATTAAATCTCCCATATAAAAAATGTGAATTTGATTAATTGTACTTACTCCTTGTGGTGTAGTTGGTTTGCCCCAAAAATACACCATTGTTACTTAGTACATCAATCTAAGTGTCCTCCTACATGCAGACGCTTACTTTAGAGGGGAGCTGGTACAAGGCATATTGCTGTAGAAGAGTGGCTGTTGATTGATCACTTTGCTATGCATTCTACAGTTACAATTGTTTGTTTTGGTGTATTTTTCCCTTCAGTCTTATCTTCGGAAAGTGAAATGTGTGCTTAGTTGAATTTAGGTCAGGTAATTGACTTGGTCGGTCAAGAATATTACATTTTTGGCCCTGAAAAACTCATTAGTTGCTTAAACTGTATGTTTGGGGTTATTGTTCTGCTGCAAGGTGAAGTGCCTTCCAATGAGTTTTAAGGCATTTAGTTGGATCTGAGCAGATTTCAGAATTCCTCCTGCTGCTGTCAGCAGTCACATCTTCAAGTAAATATAAATGAGCCAGTTATGGCGGCAGGCATAAATGCCCACTTCATAAAACTATCTCTACATGTTTCAAAAATGAGGTGGTATGCTTTGGATCATGTGCAGTCCCTATATTTCTATGACTGAAACAGATTCATCTTCATCTCATCTGTCCATAACAATTTTTATGTAATTTTTAGCAAACTGTAACATGGCCTTTCTGTTATTGAGGCTTACAAGTGGTTTCCATCTTGTGGTAAACCCTCTGTTGTTATGTTTATATAGTCATCTCTCTATGGTACTCTTTAATACTTTGAAGGCTACATCTTTGAGAGTGTTCTTGAGCTGTTTGACAAAAATGGGTTTTTATTCACAATTGCAAGCATTTTTTGGTCATCCACTACAGTGGTCTTCTGTGGTCTATCAGGTCATTTTCTACTGCTTTGATCATCTGAGCATTTTTTCTTAACTATGTACCACATACTTGCTTTTACCTCACCTAGGGCTGGATTCTATTGCAGTTTCTAATTTTATCTCCAGGTTTCCCCATAGACTTCAAAAGGAAAATATTTGATAAAACAGGTGTTAACATTTATCACCTGCAATAGAATGCAGCCCCTAGTGTTTTGGCTATGTATCTGAACAATTTATTACAATATTTTAGCCTCATTATGGTCTGCATTACTGGCATGGACACTTTTTCTCCAGGGACATTTTAATGCATGGGTGTACCTGGGTTTTCCCCGAGGACCTCTATTTTGGTTCCCATCAGTACAGTACAATTTTTAAAGAAAGGAACCCATTTAATTATTTAGTCAGATGGTCAGTGAAGAGTGAGACACTCCTGGGTCCACAACAGGTAATTGTGTATGGTTTTCCCATAAACAAGAAGAAAAGAAGAGAAAAGCTACAACTAAACTGAAGGATCCTAAATCTTGTCCTATATTTGGGAGCTTCCATTCACAATCCACTGGGGCCTCAGAGGTTCTTAAAACTACTCTATTTTGCTTCTCATGTTGAGAGACAACAACAACAAACTCCAACTTAAAATACCCACCTATATTTACTTCTAGACATTTTTTTAGCTCTTTTGTACATGAACTAATAATGTCACGACACACATGTCCAAGAAATAGCTGAGCAACCAGTTGTCCAATTTCTTTTGGATCTAGAAAATAGAAGGATTGTGTATAAAATGGGTTGTATTTCCTGCAAGCTCCATAGTTTATGGATGTATCTATCAACAAATTAAAGCTGACACTCTGCATGTTATCATCTTGGTCATTGTTTCATTTCAAATATAATGTCCTGGAGTACAGAGCCAAAACATCAAAACTTATGTCACTGTCCAAATACTTATGGACTACAGTAGAATAATATAACCTTCAACTTCACTTTATTAGTTTGTCTTCTCTAGCTCAAAAATGTGCTGCTTTCTCCTCTCTCAAACAGAGAATGGCATGCTGTAAGGGCCTGACACCCCTATATATGCCTGTAGGAAAAGAAGTGAAAATCGCCACGTGTTGGGGAGAAATTTCCATTAATTTCAATACAAAGAGCTAGACAAAAATATGTGAAAATGGGACAATTCATGGGAAATTTCCCACTATGAGGGAAGTACCACTTTTCGCGTATTTCTGTGTTGAGGTGAAAACTTTCACCTATCCCTAATCTCCAGCTGCTAGAAGCAAAAGTAGTGAAAGGTAGAGGAAGTGAGGAGAACATTTAAAGCCGTATGAAAGGTGGCAAGAAATGAATGTCGATGGAACTAGAGATGGAAGAAAGGACAGGGTTTCATGAGAACAAGTATAAGTATAAGTGGTGGTGCAATGAAGAAACATCTGGGAGAGACAGGTAGACTGGAGGAGAAGGACACTCTAATAAGTAGGTAAGTAACAGAAAAGACACATAAATAAGCTGAATATGGTTGGATAGAGCAAAGAAGGGGACAATGAGTGGTTAGATAAACTACTACATTGGCAGAAGTGTTTCCAAGATGTAGGGAGGTAAGAGTTGACGTTATAGTTTTAAAAAGGAGAAAGTAAAATAAAAAACTTCCCATCATAGCAGGAATAAAGTAGGGCTTTTAAATTTCTCTTAGTGTTATGAGAAAGCTCTGTAATGCATATAAATATAGTAATTTTATAGAACTTCATCACATGGAGCTACTGAATTCAAATATACCCTTAAATATTAATTGCAGCTGATTCCTGTGTGCTGTTCCTTCTCAATGTCAATTCACAAGACTACTTATGATGAAAGTGCCCCTCAATGCTGCATGCACCAAGGGGAGAACACTATTGGACTGTATGAGAATTGCCAGGAGTTCCATCCCTTTATGCTTATTTATCACTTTGTACTAACAAGGAACAGATGAGATTGGTATAAAATAAGTTTATTTTCCTGCTAATACTATAAAGGTAGCATTGAGAGCTAGATTGCTTGCTTTGAAATCTTAGCAGTAGTGGAGCGTGAACAGAAATATACTCTAAGGATCGTAAGTTCAAAGGGGTAAAGACAAAAAAATGTTGTATGAATGACAAAAATAAGTAAATGTATGTATGAACTATATATTTTCTAAAGAGTATATGACAAGAAACTAGTAATGCCCATTGTGTACAACACAACTCCAGAATTGCAGTGCAAAGGGGTGGGGCAAGGGTATGTCTAAACTATTCTCAAATGTTATATACATGAATAGAAAATGTGTTGTATACAGTGACAGAAAAATGACTCGGAAAAGACCAAATTTGTATGTTAAGAAAAAAGTGGAGGGAATGTGAAGTTCTGAAGGTGAGAAACATATAATAATTGAAGGAAACTCAATAAAATCACAAGTCCTATATACCAACATTTTTGTCGTTAGTTACGTCATTTTTATCATTACATACGACAATTTCAGTCAGGAATTGTACTTCAATCACAAAACGACATATTTCCAATCATAAGCAACACTCTCTGAAAATATTAATGACTCCAACAACACTGTACTTTGAAATGTTGTTACAAAGGACAAAAGCTATTTTGCTATGCTTTTAAAAATATGGCTCTAAGGTTTTTACAAAGAAAAGAAAGAGGAGGAATTCTGGGGTAAAAATCACAGGGGAAACAGGAAACAATACTCTCTCTTATGCATATGACATCCACTCATCCACACTGCACAGCAGTATTTAATTAAAGCGAACTATGCCAGCACAGAGCAGATCATCCATTAAGCTTCATTTGTTACATTAGTGTCCAAACATACAAAACACTTCCATTCAGGGACGTCCGTTGAAATTTTTCCAGGGGGGGGCAAAGCCATATTATGACCCCCAGGCCAGCCCATCCAGCCCCTTTGTTTATATAGAAGAGGTAATTGTAAGGGGGGGGGAGTGCCCCCTTTGCCCCCCCCCCTCCGGACACCCATGCCACCATTATGCAATGTGAACCATATCGTATTTCTACAGGTCTGATAATACACACCAAGCTCACTGTGTGGAAGCAACGTAAGCCACAGTGGTGCAAGTCTGCAGCAAACCAACTGAATCATAGGGAAAACATTAATATTCCTAATTACCTATATGATCGTTTTTACCCCATGAATGCTATAGACATCTCCAGTGTGCTGTTTTGTAATGTGTTGGACACCTTTCTAGCATTCAAGGGGTTAAAAGTCCAATATAAATCAATGTGAATTTGGGAAATGCTTATTTGCCCATGGTACAGTTGGTGTACTCCAGAATGGCACCTCTATAGCTTATCGATTATGGGCCCCAATTCACTGGATCTTCTTCCCAAAAGAAAGTTCATCTTCAGCTCTAGACCTGCTTGACCCTGCAGTGAATGGGCATGTCAAACAGCTGTAGAGGCCAGTGTTTAAACTGCTGTCTGCCAGAGGGACAGGCACTTCTCACTACCATGCAGGGAAGAAGATCTGGTAAATCCCCAGTGTGCGTGCTGTAAGTGATGCAGGCTTGGTGTGTTGGTGCACCAGGGAGAGCAAACCTGTTCTTAGTCCCTCCAAACAGTGCAGGTTGTCAGGATCTCTCAGTGGTTCGGTCATTCTGAAGGACATTCATTTGTGTTTAATTGATGAGATCCTGAAAACACAAACTGCGGGGGGGGGGAGCCTGAGGGAAGGGTGTGCCAGCCCCTGTAATAGCAGACCAGTAGAAAGAAGTTAATGTTCACATTGTATAAATGTACTTAATAAATGAAAACTCAATGCATAATTTGCACTGTGCTTCTATGGTACTGTTTTAGTAAATAGGCCCCCAGTATACCTGGAGACCCCCTATCAACTTTGTCCATGGCATATATATATATAGTTCATAAATTACATTTCAAAGGCATCTGGCTGTGTACGTAAAATTATATATATATATATATATATATATATATATATATATATATATATATATATATATATATCATTTTACACACACTGCCAGATGCCTTTGAAATGTCATTTATGAACTCTGGTTATTTTATATAAATAATTGTAAGTCCAGTCCACCACCCTATTAAAGTTCAACTGTTCAATATGGCATCGGGGTGACAGCAGTGAATAACATTTAAATATACTATTTATTTTTTACACATGCCTGTCTGATATGATTCTCCTCTCCTCTGACTGCTTTTGTCCTATGCATTGCAGTCCTCGCATCACTGCCACTTGTCCTGTCCAGCTCCAATCAAAACCCAGCTACGCACACTGCAAATTTTAAGTGCAGACAGCAGACTGTGCATAGCTGGTTCAGTCAATGCCACCCCCTTAGCCAACCCGCACCGTAGCGCACAACAACAACGTCACATGATGGCCGATGACACTGCCAGGCACCCCAGAAAATTGGACGCCCTAGGCCAGTGCCTTGCCGGCCTTTTGATAAATCCAGCCCTGACTATAGCAATCATGGGGTTAAAATCCCCTTTTAAATCAATGGAAATGTTTAGTTCATTTGCTTTGCCCCAGAATTCCTCCACTTTCTTTTGAACGTATTGCCCTACTATATATATCTTTGTGTGCAGGAACATGATTTATGTATAAACACAGTAAATGCACTGACCTAGTGAATTCATACATCCTCACCCCCTGACAGTTTTCAGGCCTTTTGATAATCAGACATAAGCAATAATAGGGGGAGTGTGAAGAATGCTATTATGTTATTTGTTCATATACCTGTTTTATATATCCTATAGCTTTAATAACATGAAATTTAAGTTTTGAACTTTGGAAAGTATAACACATTGCTTGTGGCAAGTAGAAAAACATTATCATATATCTTCAGTAATATTAAATATAAAACCAATATAATGCAAAATGCATCTTCTGTTTATTATATTATTCAGATGAGTCACACTGTTTTGTTGGATTTATTTTTCTCTTACATTAACCCTCTGAAATGCATAATGAATAGTATTAGGTGTCTGGAGAGGAACAAGAATCGAACAGTATCCAAGAGTGCAATTTATAAAACATAAAAACAACTACTGTGGGCACAGCATGTGGATACAAACACTATGATAATGTGTATTTGGTTGAACTAAGCTATATAGACTACCCTCTACAATACTCTGCAGTAAACCTGTACAAAAAACAGAGATGGGCTAATTAACAAAATGTTAGAAGTGAGACCAATTCCTTACTGTGTCTCTCTGTGATCCACCCGTGTGCTGGATTGGTTAACGTCACAGTGAGGGACACAAACAGAAAATGTTACCGAACTGTGTGATAGCCATGAGTGAACACATAAAAAGTGACAACATTTGGTGGCATAATTATTATGATATTTAAAAAAATGCTTAGACAGTGGGTATTTTCTTTCTCCATTTAAAATAGCCCTTCGGTGTTCCATGAATCTTTGTTTAAAGCTTTCTTTTGGTACATCCGATATAAAAGTTTTGACAGGGACATTGTATGCCATAAATCACAATTAATAAAACTATTTATTTTTGTATATTACTCTTATCATCCTTAAATTATTTCATTTGATGTGTAATTAATTTGCAAGTATTGTATCCATAGTTACCTTTATTATTCAGAAAATTACCTTTTCTTTTAGCATAATCTTTCTTAATTTTAGATAGTATGTTTTTAAACTTTTATTTTTTATAAAAATTATTTGTGGGGTTATTTGATATTGTATTTTTTATTAATGGATCAGGTTATAAACTAGATCAGTGTTTGTGCAGGATAGCTTTAAAGGGATAGTAATACTGAACATGCAAAAATATATATGTTGTAGGGTTTATCCCCCTGATTGCAACTAGGGTACTCCCACTGCTGAATGGTGTTTTATTCAAAGGTTACAACAGATCAAACTTGAATTTATTAGGTGCAGAATCACAGTGGCCTGAAACTGTACAGTGGAGCTGTTGCTACACTATCCTATGGAAAGTTCTGGTCAATTGTCGCAATAGTGCCACTGTAAAATTTCAGGCCATTGAAATATTTTAATGCATGTTAAGTATTACTATCCCTTTAATATTATTGTGATGTTTACTATATTTAATGACATATCTTGGGCTCTCAAGTCTGAGATGAGATTTAAAAAAAAATAAAGAATGAAAAATCAGCAAGTCCAAACTAAAATGGAATCTGTTGCTGACCCATGTAATAACCAGTGGGAAAGTGGAGAAGAGAATGATAAATCAGGTGGAAGTCCAATTAATTAACCCTGATGAGTAAACATTAGTGATCATTCAATGTTGTAGGTCCAGCAATAGTTCAACGATCTAAAGTGTCCACAGTATATTTTACACAGTAAGTATTTGCATTCACAAAGTTTTCTGTGTCTATAATGTTTACTTCCACTAGACGGCATGTGTGTTTAATTGCTTTTGTTCCCATAGTGCATTAGTGCATGTCACTTCCTGTTTTACAAAGAGAGTAACTGTCAGTTTTCAAAAATACTGACCAACTCGAGGTGCATTTATACAGCTGAAGGATCCTGCTATATACTTAAGAGATTGAACATTGTTATCATAACAAGGTTTAAAGTATTTTCTGTAAAATATAAGCCATTTGACTAAGAATCTTTAAGATACAAACCCCTGTCTTAGCTCACAAGCAGGCAAAAGTGGTATGTAAATTTATTTTCTGTCTAGGTATAAGTTTCATGTCATGTGTGTTTTTTATGTAATTGACTATGTGTCTGATGATTTTGTCTTTCATATTTGTCCTTTTATTTAGTTGCATGGTGTTGGTGTAAATGTCAGTGCTGTAACTTGATGTATACATTAAACATCTGTGAAAAAATATGAACCTTGCCTTTCATTGTGAGTAAGAGGGGTATAGTAGAACACTTCACTGCTTCGGTGAAGGCCATGACACAGTAAAGCTGCATGCAGAAGTCGGCCAGCAAGAGACTCCACATGTTTGCTAAGGGAAGTACAACACTGGCAATTAAATGACTGAAGTAGCCAGTAAAGGCTGAACAAGTAAGCACCCTTAAGTTACATTATTGAAATTAGTGCAAGATCTTGTTAAGTATCGCAGAAGTTTTACTCATGCTGGTATTTCATATCATATCATGTTCATCCTAAAGACAACAGTGGACATTTTTCTTTCATTGGATGACTTAGTTAGAAACTACAAAGACTAAATAGATAAGTGTACATATGTTACTGTTAAATAGACTAAAATTTTAAATTTTCTGAGTGTCACATTTAAGTATTTTTGCATATTTCATTGAAGTGTGTTAATATTTACATTGTTGTGTTACATTGTTACAACTGCTTACACTAGAACTTCATTACATTTTGAATATTACATTACATAGTACTGAGCAGATTTAACATGTCAGACACAAGTGAAAATACAGTGCTATGCAATATAGAAGTCAGCCTTGAAGACCTTCCTGTATAAGATGTTGTTAATATAGAGCAGGCCATCTCACCACCGCAGGCAGATACAGATAAACAAGCTGAAGTGGCTGCAAAATGCAACAACCTCAAGTGAGCGCAGGTAACTCACAGCTCCCAGACATTAGAAGAAGCCAACGCACACGCACGCTCACTGAAAAAGGTAAAGCACTGCAAGAGGCTAAATTAAATCATCTAAAAAAGGATTTTGAACAGAAATATAGAAGATGGAAATATCACATCAATGGTTTGAAAAGAGTCATTAAGAATAATGATAATGCAGAATTGATTATTGAAGATGTGAGCAACATTAATGCCATTCAGTCTGAGATCGACCATATGTATTGTGACATAATAAGCTTTACAAGTCCTGAACCGGAAAAAATTACGCTTGCTTCGTAATCACTAGTACTGCAAATGTAAAGGCTTGACACTTTCTCAGTGGAGGTTCGGAGGATGTGCCCTGGCCTGATTCAGAGTCAGTGTTTGAAACCACTGTGTCCAGCATCATCTCAACAACCTCCAGTAAGCTAAGGTCTGTTTCCAAGATGTCAAGTCAGTCTTCGCACAAGACACTGCAGAAAAAACAAGAGGCAGCAGCTGAAGTAACAGCCATGCAAGAGGAGATTAAAATAATGAAAACACAACATCATTATGAAGAGGAAATTAGAAAACTTGAGGCAGAGGATACAAGGCTAACAGCTGAGAGAGACGCTAAAGAAAAGGAAATAGAAGCAGAGAATGCAAGAAAAGGAGCACAATTTATATAGGAAAGTATCAATAGAAAAATTAAGTTGGAAGAGAAGAAGAAAGAAGTATAACGATTGGAAGAACTGAAAAGGCACAATGCAGCACAAGCAAAGCTACAAGTGTATGCTGAAAGCATCAAAAGTGATGATAAAGAACAAGTGTCCTGCTCTTCGTCCTCAACAAACACAGAAAGGTTATGTTTCTCAACCAAGCAGTCCTATTTCTCTTTATCAGCCACCCCTGCTCACTCAAGTCACGGCTCCTTTAAACCAACCCTTTTATTTCCCTCAAAAAGTTTCATTCACTCAAGAGCCTATCCCTCAATCATCTATATTTACTACCTCCCATGAAATTTCTAATGGCCTTGTGAAAGCACTCACTGATGCAATTACAGCCAATAGGATTCCAATTCCAGACCTGCTGTTTTCTTTGGAGACCCTCTGAAGTATAATGACTGGAAGCTGTCTTTCCAGACATTAATTGACCTCAAGAACTTGCCAACCCAAGAAAAGCTTTTCTTTATAACCAAGTATGTGAGTGGCCCAGCAAAGGGAGCTATTGAAGGACACTTCTTGGTTGGAACAGAAACTGCCATATTGTGACAAAATATAAGCATGGCATAAGATTGCATAAGATGTCACATGTAGAATTTGTAGATTTTCTGAGCAGTGTTGAGTCAGCCATGCCTTATGTTCAGGGTTTACAAGCTCTAAATAACTGCACTGAAAATCAAAGGATAGCAGCCAAACTACCAGAATGGTTGAGTTCATGTTGGAACAGAGCTGTCTTGCATAAAAAGAGGTATTGAAGCAAGAGTGGATAACATTATTTTGCCATTATACATTGGTAAGACCTGTGCAATTTTGGGCACCGGTTCTGAAAAAGGATATACTAGAACTAGAGAGGGTACAGCGGAGAGCAACAAAATTAATTAAGGGAATGGAGGACTTGACATATGAGGAACGACTAAACAAACTTGGTTTATTTACTCTAGAGAAAAGATGACTAAGAGGAGACCTTATCACATTGTACAAGTATATGAGAGGTCAATACAAGGATCTCTGCGGTGAGCTATTTATTCCAAGGCCTGATCAGGTGACCAGGGGACACCCCTTGAGATTAGAGGAAAGGAGGTTTAAACTTCAGCAGAGGAAGGGTTTTTTTACGGTAAGGTCTGTCAATTTGTGGAATTCATTGCCCAGGGAGGTAGTTATGGCAGATACAATGGATACATTTAAGAGACGATTAGATACATTTCTTTCAAAAGGGAACATACAGAGTTATACTGTTTATCAGTAGGCTGATCAGGAAGGTCTGATAAAGACTAATTTAATTGGTAGCAGGAAAGCTATAAAATTCTCAGTTACTGAGGTATGAAGCGAAGGTTGAACTTGATGGACTTGTGTCTTTTTTCAACCTAATTTACTATGTTTACTATGTTACTATGTCACAAAGTTCCATGATGAATGCAAAAGATTCCCTGATTTCAGATATTTTGTAGAATTTCTCAACAAAAAAAAACAGAATTGCACACAACCCTATCACCTCACTGCAATCAATGAAGCCAACAAAACGAAAAAAGATCTAAGCAAACCAATCAAGATTATTTTAAGCCTCAAAACAATCACAACTCAAGTGCCAAAACAGTCACCACTAGTTCTAGTGAGAAGACTAGCATCACGTGTGCCTTTTGTAAGAGACACGGCCACACTCTTCATAATTGTTACAAGATTATGCAAAGACCAGTTGTAGAAAGAGTGAAGTTTGTACAATCGGAGAACTTGTGTTTTGGTTGTCTGAAAACCAGTCATGACTCCAAAAGCTGCACCTCCAGAAGTGTGTGTGATAAATGTGAAAAGTGTCTCCCAACATGCCTACATTAAGATAGGGAGAAAAAATAAAAAACAAAGGGTTAGAATCAATCAAGAGCAGTCAAAGGCCAATCAAGGACCTGCAGAAAGAAAAGCTGAACCACAGAGTTTAAGCAAGTGACTTCCAACAGAGTTGTTCAAGAAGTGAGTAACACTCATACCTCAACAATTATTCCAGTATATGTCTTAACAATAGCTGAACCAATAAAAGAGATTCTAGTGTACGCCTTGCTCGACACCCAGAGAGATACTACTTTTATCCTTAAGGACATAGCTTAAATACTTAAAATTAAGAGACAGTCAAACTCAAGATTTCTACAGTAACTTCTAAAAAAAAGGTTGTGTCTAGTCACAAACTGAATGGACTACAAGTAAGAGGCATCAAGTCTGAAATAAAAATCAAACTTCCAACAACTTATACCAGGGACTACATACCTGTCAACAGATCTCATATACCTACATGTGACACCGCAAAGAACTAGCCCCATCTAGAAAATCTGGCAGATGAAATGTCTCCTGAACTTGACTGTGAAGTAGGGTTTTTAAAAGGATATAACTGTCCTCAAGCCTTACTACCCAGAGATGTTCTCAGCAGTAAAGAAGACCAGAAATTTGCACAGAGAACTGTGTTGTGTTGGAGCATCATAGGATACAATAACTCCAACAGTGTTTACGAATACGAAATTGGTGTGAGTCATAGGATCATGATGAAGCAAGTCCTACCAGCTCACCATGCCTCTCATTGACTTACCACAAGGGAACTTCTAGAGTCGAATTGGTTCACTGGACCAAGTTTTCTATGGCAAAGAGAACTCCCTAAAGAAGAAGACATTAAGGTGGGAGAGAATGATGATGGAGACCCAGAGCTCAAAAGGGCATAGGTACATAGGACCAAGGCAAAGGAGGAGAGATCTCTGTCAGATCGCCTACAAAGTTTTTCAGATTGGAAGAGGGTAATGAAAGCCATAGCTAGACTCAAACATTGTGCAAAGTGTGTGAAAAGTCTAAAAAAAAAGATCCAATGAATCAACAAAGCTTGAAGAAAAGAAGGATGCTGAATAATTCATAATTCGCATAGACCAAGAAGAAGTGTTCAGTGATGAAATCAAGTCCCTAAAACAAGGAAAAGAAGTTAATTCAAATAAGTCGAACAAGCTGTATAAACTAAGTCCATTTGTTGTTGACGAAGATATCCTAAGGGTGGGAGGAAGACTGACAAAAGTGTCTCTCCATCCCCATGTGAATCACCCACCCATCCTTCCTAAGGGGCATCATGTATTTCGTCTACTTATAAAGCACTTCCACAAAAGGATGCATCATCAAGGTCGTGGCATGACCATCAATGAAATCCGCTCCAACGGCATTTAGATCCTGGAACGTAGTAGTGAAGTATCATCTCTTATTTACAAATGCATTAAGTGTAGGAAGTTAAGAAAATGCAACCAAGAACAGAAAATGGCCGACCTACCACCAGAAAGGATGGAAACTACCCCTCTGTTTACCTACAGTGGTATGGATTGTTTTGAACTGTTTTATGTTAAAGATGGAAGGAAAGAGCAGAAAAGATACAGACTCTTGTTTACCTGCATGTGTTCAAGAGCTGTCCACCTTGAGGTAGTAGATGATCTTAGTACCGATGCCTTCCTTAACGCATTGTGTTGTTTTATTTCTATACATGGCAATGTAAGTCAACTCCATAGTGACCAAGTTACCAACTTTATCGGTGCAGGAGGAGAGTTCATGGAACTGATGAAGGGAATAGACCAAGAGTGTGTGAAAGAGTTAGGATGCAGCTTTGTCATGAACCTACCTGCTTCCAGTCACACTGGCGGTGTCTGAGAGAGACAGATTCAGACTGTGAGGATGTTTTAACATCCATCTTAGGCCAGTCTGCCAGGAGACTAGATAGTTCATCCTTAAGAACATTTATGTACGAAGCAATGACGATTGTAAATAGTCAACCATTAACCTCAGAACACCTCAATGATCCAGTGGGACCAGAACCATTAACGCCAAATCACATACTAACAATGAAGTCCACTATCATTACACCACCACCTGGAGAGTTTGTAAGAAATCTCTGTCTTCAGAAGAGATGAAAGAGAGTTCAGTTCTTAGCAAATTAGTTTTGGACCAGGTGGAGGAAGGAATATCTGTTGAACTTGCAGCAGAGAAGTAAATGGACTAAGAGCAGACGAAATACCAAGACAGACGACATTGTTTTACACCAAGATGACTTAGTACCACAAAATCAATGGAAGTTAGCCAAAGTGGTAGAAGTCTTCCCAGGAACTGACGGCAGGGTCAGAAAACTGAAACTTCTTGTTAGTAACACAGCAATAGATAGCAAGGGTGCACACACAAGTAAACCAGTGTATCTAGAAAGACCCATACACAAAACAGTGTTATTACTTGAAGCTGATTAAAGGAAGTAAGAGTGATTTAACTATAATAATGTATACAAAATGTTTTATAAGTTCATATAGAGCTATTTGTAATAACTTAAGTTTCATTAAGAATCACACTTTGTGTAATGATGAGAGTGTATTTGCATTCACAAAGTTTTATGTGTATATAATGTTTACTTCCACTAGATGGCATGTGTATTTAATTATTTTTGTTCCCATAGTGCACTATTGCATGTCACTTCCTGTTTTACAAAGACAGTAACTGACAGTTATCAAAAATACTGACCAACTCAAGGTGCTTGTATACAGCTGAAGGTTCCTGCTATATACTTAAGAGATTGAACATTGTTATTATCACAAGGTTTAAAGTATTTTCTGTAAAATATAAGCCATTTGACTAAGAATCTTTAAGATACAAACCCCTGTCTTAGCTCACAAGCAGGCAAAAGTGGTATGTAAATTTATTTTCTGTCTAGTTATAAGTTTCAAGTCATGTGCATTTTCTATGTAATTGACTATGTTTCTGATGATTTTGTCTTTCATATTTAGTTCTGTGGTGTTGGTGTAAATGTCAGTGCTGTAACTTGATGTATACATTAAACATCTGTGAGAAAATAGGAACCTTGGCTTTCATTGTGACTAAGAGCGGTATACAGTATGTGTATTTTATATATACATCCTGAAGTTGCACAATATATATCTGCTTATATATGCGGCAACTATTGCAATGTTGCACTTACACAAATGGGTTAAACCCTTGGATGCTAGGGACATCTCCAAAGTAAGTATTGTTTTGCAATGCACTGGAGACATTCCTAGCAACCATGAGATTAAAACACAGAGAAACATTTATGGTAGATGTATGTTATAGGTTACTATTTAATCCCTGGGTGCTAGCAAGGACTACAACAATAGCATTTGGAGACCTCTGTATCATAAAGTGGGAGAATGGAATAATTTGCAAATTAAATTTATTAATGAAACAAATGTTTACAACATGTAAAAATAACTTGTACAGAGGACATCATTACAAAATAAAAATGGACCAATCTTGGGACCAACCAACTACACAATAGTGGGGAAACAAAACATTCCCATTGATTTAACTGGGGCTTGAACAAACTGCTTCGTAAAGCTGTTAAATACCCATATTTAAATCAAAGGAAAGTTTGGGAAGTTTTAACTCTCCCTTCTAGTGCAGATGGTTTGGTCCAGAATTTTTGCATAATTCGCAGGGTGTTCATGTTGAATTCTTTCAACAGATGTTTAAATTTAACCCTTTGAGTCCCAGGGGGTGATCAATTAATTGAGAAGCAATATAGCATTAAAAGTCAGCAAGCTAAAAATGATCAATTCTGGAGCAAATCAAGTGCACCAAAGGGGAATATTCCCAATAACTGAATGCTAGGGTGTCTCTAGTGCATTGTGAAGCAATGTTGGAGACATCTTTATTATTCAGGTTAAAAGCCCCAATTAAATCAATGGGAATTAGATGACTTTTATTTGTTCACCTATGGTACACTTGGCTTGCCCCAGAAATGCACTTTTTTAGCTTGCTGAATAAAGGGGACTATAACCTAAGTATAAAATGATCTTAATTTGCTTATTATAAGGGGGGAGATCATGCACTAAAGGTTGATGAAGGCTCATAATGCAGATGTCCTGTTAGAACAGTGTTAAAGGCACATCAAACGTATGTATTAAAATGTCTTTGACATCATACTCCCATCAATCTGACAAAAATGTGCCTACATTGACATCAATCCAACATGCCTTCACCAGGCTTACAAATTTCCACTCATCACATTGACAATTGCCTATTTCCATATGGAAATGCAGCATAATGTGTCATTTCCATATAGAAATACAGGATAATGAGCCATTATCATATTCATGGGGGAGGTGTTTATATATTAATGTGGCACTTCACCACATGCACTAAACTCTGATAGCAGCCTCTGCTATTGCAGTTCACTTTCTCAACTTCTCCTACCTGAGGCTGGTGAAGCTGGGATATTCCTGTAGTTTCCTGTGAAGTAACAGCCCTCAATCAATCAGAAGCATGGAGGGTTGTCGAACTGCTGGAAATGTGGAAGGGATGTTCCCCACCCTCACAGATCACCAGCAGTAGACAAACCTGAAGTCTGACAGCATTCCCTCTGCTGCCCCACTGGGCCAGTAGGGGAATAGAGAGAGCACTTTCAGCACCATAGACAGCATCACTCCCTTATCCCTTTGCATGCCATAGGGATGTGCATTGTTCAAAAAAAAGTACACCAAACAGTATACAATCATCTCCTCAGCTCTGGTTCATATTTCATACATGTTGTGCACTCCCAAGGGAACAACTCTGGGGGTCAGGCAGTGTCCATGGGGATTTGTGGCTACCAGCTGCCCCACAGCAGTGTTCCCTTGCACCCTGGTAGTCATAGAAACCCATGTACACATCCTGGCCTCCAGATTTGTTCCCTTGCCCACTGGTAGCCACAGATCCCCTTGTAAACTGTCTGACCCCCTCAGCCTTGTTCCCTTGCCTATTGGTAGCCACAACTCCCCATGGGCACTGCCTGGGCAAGGGAACAAGACTTGGGGGTGTCAGCAAGTGTATGTGGGGGTAACATACAATGCTGATGTGCCCCATATTGACCCACAATACTTATGTTCAACATGCTGCTCCACAGATAAATTCAACATTTGCTGGCCCCCAGTAAAATTTTACATATGTACACTGTCTGACCCCCCCAGACTTGTTCCTTTGCCTACTGGTAGCCACAAATCCCTATGGACACTGCCTAGGCAAGGGAACAAGGTTGGGGGGGTGTCAATCAGTGTATGTGGGGCTAACACACAATGGTGATGTTCCCCATGTTCCCCAACAATTCTTTTGTTCAACTTGCTGCCCCACAGTTAAAATCCAACATATGCTGCCCCCCGTAAAATTTAACATATGCTGCCTCATAAATTCCACATATTCTGTCCGCACACAGTTAATATCTGACATATACTGCCCCATTCTGCCCCATATAAATCGCCCCTGTATATATTTAAAAAAAATACTCAGAGTGCAGGATCTCTAATCCTGCTCTGTGCTCCATTTTGTTTTGAAAGAAAATCAGAACTCATACAGGGTGTTGAGAAACCTCCTGACGTCCCCCTGGCGGTGACCAGGAAGGAGATCACCACCTTCCCCTACTACATCCTACTCAAGCCTGTGTTCCATGAATGACTTGAGTTGAGTAGGATGATGCGAGTGGGTCTTGAGGGTTCTCCTACTCAAGCCAGTCATTCATAGATCGCCTGCTTGAGTAGGAGGTAATAGCCGAAGGCAGTGATTGCCTTCTTGGTGGCAGCATTGATCATATAGCCCTTTGGATAGTTGATCAATGCCAGGGAAGATCAAGAGGGGTACTGATTTTCTTTCAAAGAAAAATGAGCCTAGTGCAGGATTAGAGATCCTGCACTATATGTATTTTTTTTGCAATGCATTGCATACCCCTCTGGCACTCAAAGGGCTAATATATGTAGGGGGAACAATTGTTTATATGGGGCATCATATGTTGGATATTAACCCTTTGACTGCCAGAGGAGTAACTGTGTGGGGACAGCATATGTTGAATTTTACTGGGGTAGCAGCATATGTCAAATTTTACATGGGGGGCAGCATATGTAGAATTTATCTGTGGGGTAGTATATGTCAAATTTTACTGTGGGGGCAACATATGTTGAATTTATCTGGAGGCAACATATGTTGAATTTTAACTGTGGGACAGCATGTTGAACATAAGTATTGTGGGGCAAAATGGGGAATATCAGCATTGTGTATTAGCCCCACATACAGTGACTGACATCCCCCCAGTCTTATTCCCTTGCCCAGGCAGTGCCCATGTGAAGTTGTGGCTACCAGTAGGCAAGGGAAC
Organism: Rhinophrynus dorsalis; assembly: GCA_037306005.1. NCBI lineage: Eukaryota > Metazoa > Chordata > Amphibia > Anura > Rhinophrynidae > Rhinophrynus > Rhinophrynus dorsalis. The sequence goes on along the minus strand of CM074723.1, from coordinate 119,603,093 downwards.
AGGGCTGGGGGGTAGACAGTGTACTTGGGGAACAGTGGCTACCAGTGGGCAAGGGAACAAGGCTGGGGGGTAGACAGTGTACTGTGGCCACCAGTGGGCAAGGGAACAAGTCTGGGGGCCAGGCAGTGTACATGGGGTTCTATGGCTATCACTGGGCAAATGAACAAAGCTGGGGGGGCAGCTGGTAGCCACAAATTCCCATGGACGCTGCCTGACCCCCAGCCTTGTTCTCTTAAGAGTGTACAACATTTATGAAATATTATACAGAGTTGAGGGGATGATTATGTATTGCTTGGTGTACTTTTTTTAACCCTTTGAGTACCACAGGGGTACACAATGCACATCCCTATGACACTTAAAGGATTAAGGGAGTGATGCTGTTTGTGGTGCTGAAAGGATCCTCTCCCTACTGACCAAGTGGGGAAGCAGAGAGAATGCTCTCAGACTTCAGGATTGTCGTAGTGCTGGTGATGTGTACAGGAGGGCATCCCTTCTACATCAACAGCAGTTCAACATTCCTGTGTGCTAATGGGGACCTTCTCCTCCCCTCCAATTGCATCCCTAAATTTGTGTGTGCCTACATTGAAAAGTTGAAGTACTTTAAACACATTGACAAAATCATATTGTGCAAACATCAACCTTTACCCACCCTCCTCTAGACTGTAAGCTCTCATGAGCAGGGCCCTCTGATCCTTCTGTTCTCCACATATGATTTGTACTATTTAATATCTCTGTATGTCTATCCCCTATTGTAAAGCGCTGTGGGATAAGTTGGCGCTATATAAATAAAGATTATGATTATTATTATTATTATTAGTGCATCTCCCCCAAGGAATTGCTAAAGTAGTCAATTACTTAGACATACAGTGTTTATTTGTTAAGTCTACTGCTAGCTATTTACATTTGCAAGCTAATAACAGTTTTTGTCCATTTTGAGCCATTTGGGTTTATTGAAATCCATTGTTTGCTTGAGGAGGTGTGTCCTAGTGGCTGATAATAGAAATCATTATATGCTTTATATACCAAAAAGTTTAGATACAATGAAAACAGTAAATAGATACATCTGACTGCTGTATAAAGGACATGTACCTAGGTAAGTTGATGTATTAAACACATTAAGATACACATGTTCCTATGGTTTAATTCCCCATTTAAAGTAACTACATTATAAGGGACAAGATGAGGCTCTCCAGATGTTGAAGACTACAACTCTCTTCCTCCCTGGCCAGCAAATGGCTGACCGGATTTAATGGGAGTCATAGTTCTCAAAATCTGTAGGGCCTCAGCTTGCCTATCTCTGCCTTACACCTTCATGTAAAAATAAAAGCTTCAGTATTGGTGTAATTCAGAATTCAAAGAGCAATTAACTCAACGCCTAAACTATTCCATAAAAGTATGATTGTCATGTACACAGGCTTTCCATATAAAAGAATAGCATACATGGAGGAGGTGAAACAGCTCATGCTGTTATAGTAAGATAGCTAGATTTAGGGAAATCTGAAAAGATTTTTCCCTGCACCCACAAACTGCTTAGCATTTGAATTGCATAACAATAAAAATGATCACCTTGACATGACTCATTCGTATAGTTTTCTGTTTCATCGTGATACTTTTGTCTGTTTTTTTTTTTTTCTTAAAGTTGTTCTACCTTTACTGCTGCTAATCAATTTAACCCAAATGGCCCTTTGCAAAGTACAAAGCTGGCACCAAGTAAAATACATAAAGACTGTATTTTCTATAAAATTGCCTGCCCAAATGCAGGAAGAATAAATATGAAGAGATATAAGACAGAAAATAGCACAAAGACTACTAATGGACCAATTTTCAAGATGCAGAGGGACAGTGTATCCAATACGCTGCCCCCACCACCACCACCACTATTTTCCACCAATACTTAAGGATGATTTGTAAACACCTTTGTCAGTTTATAAATGCTTGTTAAAATATACCTATAGTGGGCTTGAACATAAGCTAGTCAGAACAATATGATACAAATCAGTGCATCAGCATATCCTAATAACAATCCCCATTTAAACCTTATTATGAGCAGGAAAAACCTAGTGGCCCCTATGAATTCTGGCTTAGAAAATGCACATACCTGACTGGTTTAGTTCTGTACTCATTATGTGTCAATGAGACAAAGCACATTCATAAACCTGTAAAAGGCATAATTAAGAGATCGCCATTCTTAGGCTGATGAAGAATCAGCCTATTATAAACTATTATAATTTTTAATTATAATTGGATACTTTCAAACTCTTTTGATTCTTGAGAAATCTCAGACATATTTCATTGAATTGGTGACCTCTCCAGAAACCAAGCTGATAACGTAAATTGTAATTGTTAACTAAACAAAATATTACATAAAATAAAGTGCATAGGCAACTGTTTATAAAGATAAATAAAAATGTAATTATAGATTCCATGTGTACAAATCCCTTTCAATCAATAATAATAAATACTAGAAAATAAATCAGTAAAATAAATCAAGAGTTCACCGTGTACAGTCCATCCTATATAATAATTCGCTAAAACGTGTAACGATGCAGTCATGCAAAGTAGAGACTGCTGCGCGTTCTGCAGTCATGCACAATAGAGACTGCCCGCACCACAGAGCGTCCAGCTCTGTATCAGCTGTGGTGCGGGCAGTGTCTACTGCGCATGACTGCCCCGTGACTGGCTGGCAGAGGAACTGTGGCCCGTGTAACGGGCTCTTCAACTAGTTTCATATAAGTGAAGTGGTAGGAAAAACAATTCCACAACACAGCTGCAAACTGACAGTAACTGGTGTGGAGACCAGAAAAGATTGAAGAAAAAAAAAACTCATGGTAGGGGACAGAAAAGAGTACATACACTTTGTGTAATATATATAAAATAGATTTAAATCACAAAAATTTAAGTGAGCCAACCACCAGCATCAAAGTTTAAAAACAGTATACTCAAATACTAAACCCACAGTATGACTCGACTTCCTGCAGTCCCAGCAGTCCACTTAGTCAGATCTGGAAAGGATCATGCCAGCATCAAATGCATCACAATAGCTTCCCAATATCAATATTCTGTGTTTCTGCTCTCAAACTGTGCAGTTGTTCAACTAACCAATAGGGAGAGCAGCTGTATACCATTTAACAACAGAGCATTTTGTAGCCATCATTTTCTACTTCCAAAAGGGGAACTGTTGTTGGGATGCCATATTGTATGCATTGGAACTCTTTGCTCCTTCTTTTCTTCCCCTACCTTGCGAGCTCTCATTGTTAACCTGGATTACTTCTAACCTACTTTTACTAAAGAATTTTGTTTTACTCAGCACACATGCTGTTTAAGGGAATGGTTGTTTTTCTAGGTCATTGCTCAAAGAATATTGAATATTAAGCAATATCCCTGCACAACACTTTTCTGAGTGCCATAGTTACTTATAATGGCTTCCAAAATATTACCAAGTAAAAACACACATGAGTAGAATTCTTCTTTTAAAAATATATATTTTAGTCTTGGCTCATATGACTAAGAACATTATGTTAATAAGGTAAGTGTAGTAATTCTGTGTCAAACAAACTGCACCATATTGGACAAATGAATATTTCCATTGATTGAAATGGGGATTTTAACACATTAACTTTTTGAGTGCCAGAGAGATATCCAACGCATCACAATGTAATTAGTAGAATATGTATCTGGCACTCAAAGGGTTAAATGCTGCAGAGGTCTCCAATGCATTGTTTAGCAATGCACAGAAAACCTCTCCAGCTATCAAGGGAGTTTGTGCACTAAGGTATTATAAAGAGGTGATAACTTCTCCAGTGAAATAAACTCTCCATTTCCTATGTAAATCTATGGAGCCCATGCTCTAATATTTCTGAAGTTGGAGAGGTCTTAGTGTATAGGCGCTAGAGAATAACACAGGAACCTGAGAATTTATTACACTCCAGAAAATATCTCTTCTTTATCAATTCTTTATTAAACCTTAGTGCACCTCCCTAAAGGGTCTAAAAATCCCTTTTAAAGCAATATGAATTTGGGAAATACAGATATGTCCACTATATTGCAGTTGGTTTTCCCCCTAATTACACCAGTTTTCTTTAGAACATATTGCCCTAATTAATGATTATGTTGTGGCACATAATAGAATTGTGATCATTACTGATGTGTTATTTTTTTCTACTACATGCTATACGTAAATGCAAAACAAAATGTGTCAAATGCTACATGCCAAACACTATACGCCTTACGAGAAATGTGTATAAAAAAAGAGCAGCAAGAACTATGCAGCAGAAGAACGTCATCCTTCTTCTTGGAGAAGATACAAAGGAATTCCCAGTAGGCCTTTAGTAACACTTTTGCCCTGGGTGGGTCACATAATAGTGGATATGGGGATCAACTTACAGAGGCAATTTTGGTGACAAAATGGGTTCCATGCAGAAATCTGGCCTTCAATCCAATTATTGTTTGGATTATGGTTGAAGTCCTAAATTGATGGCAGCATTGCAGGACTCGTCAGAGATAATCACTTTTTCTAGGAGCCTTAAATCAACCAAGGGGACAGCCAGACATATAGCTTTAGGCCTAAGGATTACTCCAGACTGAATCAACTAGGATTGGTGAATAAGAATTCCTGTAGCCCCAGAATCAACAAAGGCTGATGAACATAGAGTGGCCCTCCCAGCTGAGGCAAATGGAAATCAATAAATTACTGGAATAAATTACTAGAAGCTAGAGGATTGGATGCTAATATATCCAGTGAGAATCCTCCAGTACCCTTCTGACAGAAGTATACACAGAGACCTTATGTTTGACACCTTCTCTTTCAGGAAAACACATAAACAGGACATCTCTGCCTTCTATAGGTATAGTATTTTGTACAGTATTCAGGTGTGACTCAACCCCATCCCCTTTCAAATGTGCCCATTTACTGGGTCTGACCGCCAGTCTAGGTTAACCGCAACAGCTCTTATCTCCTACATCAAATGAACTTCATACATCCTATAACTCTCCTTCATGAGCTTCCAAATTATGCCCTAGTACAGGGAGCTAGGAGAATATTTTAAGGGATGAATACCTCTAGCAAAATAGAGAAATTAACCAATGGGAGACTTCTTTATTAAATATATCTTGTATAGCAGTAGTCACTATGAGCCTATCTTGCCTCAATTTTGCTAAAAGATCACAGCAGAACAGCACAGCACTTCTACCTTGCTCTGTAGCCATGTTCTAAGAAGGTGCAAAGAACATTGCTGTAAAATATATTTTTTTTCTGTACATGCAGTAGGGGTGGTGTCCTGGCTTGCTTATAGTATAGGCTTAAAGGGATAGTGATGTTTCACAAAAACAGCAGCTCCAATTAATCTTCATAGTATTTGAGCCACAGAGAGTGTTAATTCAATATAATTCAAGAGTAATTGAATGCTAAAGTATCCCCCTCCTGACTCTTTTACCTAGTATAGCCACCTCCCCTCAGATGTGGAATCTGTTCCTGGGACGGACAGCTCACACTAAGGGACAATCTTCTTACTGTGCCCCCCTTGACAGGTTTTTCCCTTATGCTCATTGAATATTGTCCCTCTCTGTGATCCATCCGGACAGTTTTGCTACTCTGAGGGGAGCCGTATTACCTCAGTAAAAAGGAAAGGAGGGGGATACTTTATCATTCAGTTAATCTAGAACTACAACTCTGACAGTATTGAAATAATACTCTCCATGGCCCAAATACTATGAAGATTAATTGGACCTGCTTTTATTGTGAAACATTACTATCCCTTTAATTATTGTAGAATGCATGTGTCTAGTATTCCCTAAATACATGCTCTGAAGTGCAGGTGCATGGTTTTTATGCCACATATAAGCACAGAAAATGAGATAGACTAATGAATGTGTACAGTCCCATATTGTGATTTATTCACCATTGAGTGATTGTTTGTTTAACCCTTTGAGTGCTACTTTAAGTCTCAGAGACTGATATAATAAGAACTTGAGCAATTCTTGGTTGAACTAACTGAGTTATAGAGAACAAAAATCTGTTAATTTTTATGTGGCTTTTAACCCTTTGAATGCTAGAGAGGTCTGAAAAAAGAAGCAAAGCAATACAGAGCCAACCTGCATACCTTTCAGTTCTGGAGCTTTTTGTATCCTATAGTGTAGTTGATTTGTCTTAGAATTGCTCAGTACATAAGCCTCTCAGTGTGCTCTTTATTAAATTAGGACATAATGGGCATTTATTTGTGTGTGGGCTTAACTTCAGCCTCAGAGTTTGAAGCAAACTTAAAATGAAATAAATGCAAAGGGTTATAATAGACTCTTTGCAGATGATGACTTTTATTTTGTTTTAGAAATCTTCCAAATCTCTTTAAAAACCTTATACGAATGCTAGCACTGCCCATGACTTCCACTTGCAGACTAAATTCATGAAGTCACTGCATTATACATTTAGAAAATGTATGCGTTTTCAACTGTTCCTGTGAAGATTTGCCCTTCAGTAAATTTTCGTTTGCATATCAGCTACAATACAGCCATTAAAGTCAGCATAATCAACATTTCTGCCAATCTCCTTATAGTCTTTTTTTACTTAATTCTTGTAAAAACTGTCCATTTTCATATAGCAAATTGTGAAGTCAATTTCTAACTAATTTGAGCACTTGAACTATGGTAGACTTAGATATGCTTCACGGTTCAACATGAACTTCGTATTTTAAAATGATTCAGGGCCATTTCATTCAAGAAATTCAGAACAGTTAAATTGCCTCCTACATTCTTATTGATGTGAATTCCAATGCTGTTTAATTGTGCAGAAGGCAGATGGTAATCTCTTTTTGTTTAACTCATGGATATCAGACACCTGGAACGTGGTAATTTATTTGCTTGTTTAACCCCTTAGAGCCTAGAGCAGGCATGGCAACCATAAGACTTGATATATAGTGTGCCAAAAAAATGGATACTAGTCTGAATACGTCAGTGTTTCTCAACTCCTGTCCTCAGGTTCCACTAACAGGCCAGGACTTGATGGTTTCCTTGTTAGAGCACAGGTGAGTTAATCAATGTGAATGAGCCTCTGATCACCACACCTGTGCTCTAGCAGAGAAATCCTTAAGTCCTGACCTGTTAGTGGGTCCTGAGGACAGGAGTTGAGAAACACTGTGCTAAGAGAATCACTGGCAAACATAGGACTTAATCTTGAGAAGTGCATTGGAGATCATTTGATGGTGCTGCTAATATGAGTGGTGTTTACACTGGCTTGCAGACACTGATGAAGCAAGTTTGTCCTACGCACATTCACACATGTGTTATGCACTTGTTCTGAATTTGGTCATTGGAGATACAAACAGTGAGTGTGTTGCAGTCTATTTGACCTTCTCAGTCACCTCTCTACTTTCTTCTGTGATTCCTATAAATGGATGCAAATTTGGGAAGAACAGATTAAAGAAAAGACTGGAGATGCCAAACTTAAAAAACTTGAACACATTTGGAAAACAAGATGGTCAAGCAGAGCTAGAGCACTTAGAAAGCTTTTTGGAAGATATGCTAATTATACTTAAGCAAGTAAGTGAATCCTCTGACTTTTGATCCTCAATCAAATATGAAGCACTGAAATTGAGTGAGAATATTTGTAAATTCGAAACAATCTTAGTAGCTTTTACATTTATTCACATTTTTGACATTACAACACCTGTATCCGATTATTTGCAGTCAACAAGACTTGATGTTGTGCAGGCATGGTGAATGGTTGAAGATGCTACAACTCGTTTACAAAAAAATATCTAGAGATTTCTCAAGGGTTTATGATTCAGCAGTAAAGTATGTCATCATCTGAATGAGAAACTAGCATGTCAGAATATTACCATCAATAAGTGCTTACCAGAATATAGACTGACAAGATGTGCAGAACCCACTAATTACAAGAAATGGTTTGAAATTTCATGTTACAATGTTATCCTTGGTGCTGTTACAGAGAGCATGAAAACAAGATTTGCTACCCATGGGGAACTTTACAAGCAGATTTCATGTTTTGATCCAAAGCAATTTGATGAAATACTGACTTCACCTAACAAAATCCAGCTTGAAATTGTATCTAAAGCTGTTCCAGAAATTGAACCTATTGCTTTATGTGAAGAGTTATCATTTGAGTCCTGCTATAAAAACATCTGAAGGGGCCTGTTGGATGAAAGTGAGGATGAAAGTGAAGCATGGAATTCTGATCTAGAAGAATAGCCTGTTAGCTCTGATCCTGAGCAGTCAACCACTACTCCAGCTGTGAAAAAGCTCTCCTGCAAGAACTGCCTATCTTGTGCATTCAAATTGCTCTTTCAGTACAGACTCTGTTCAGCTGCCTATGAAAATCTGTACATGGCGTACAAATATTTAATTACACTGAGAACTACACAGTGTACCTGTGAACAACGTTTCTGGAATGGTGTGGAGTATCTTAATTTGTGTAATGTGAAACTTCTGGATGTAATGGGTGGGGATTATGCTGTCATGGGGAAGCCAATTACATAAATGGGTGGGGGGCTCAGACCTCTTTTTGGACCACGGGCCCTAGGTTCTATCAACCCGCCCTTGTTAATAATGTTGTTGGACATCTAATAGTCTTGAATAATATTGATTAGCAATCTTTTCAATATTTTACTCACTATGGAGGTCAAAGTCAAAGGTCTATTATTGCCAGGATCAGATCTTGCCCCCATTCTGAATAATGGTACTACAGCTGCCAGGCCAGTTCGAGGATTTGCAGGGCCAGGTGTGAGATAATTTGTGGGGCTTTAAAAAAACAAAAAAAACAAAAAAAACCTTTATATTATTCCCTTTCACTTTGTCACAGACCAATTAAAATACTTAGGCATGTATTTACCTAGAAATCCCAATCTTCTACGCTTGGCTAATTTTACAAGATCAATTTCTAATATCATCTCTGAACTCCCATTCTAATCTCATAACAGGGTTTATAATTTACATCACCAGTATGGAACAGAGCAGGTCTGTTTTTGTTTTTTGTGTTCTTTCTAGGTTTTTTCCTAAGTCTGAGTCCAGATATGGGAGGCTATTACAGCTCCAGCATAAGATGTTTTTAAACTGTTTTTAATGTTTTTTGGCTTTCTAAGACGTTTCCTCAGAAATAGCTTTTTTTTTCTTTTTTTTTTTTAAATGTAAATGTTTAAAATGTTATGTATAGGTTAGGTTTAGGACTCACTCTCAATAGGGTGCCTTGGCGTGGCGAGTGAGCTTAAACATATATTGCCAATCTATGTGACCAAAACCCTAATTATTATTATATTTAGTGATATTACAGCACACTTATGATAAAGGCTCATTACAGGGTTTATAATTTACATCACCGGTATGGAACAGCGCAGGTCTGTTTTTGTTTTTTGTGATCTCATCTATAGCTCACAGTGAGATGTAATTTAATCAAGATGATTAGTTTCCCCACTTTGCAATATAAAATCCAAACATTACCTTTGCTCGTCTCTAAAAGTGACCTAGCCATATTAGATTTTGCTCTTTTTAAATGTATATAGAACAATAAGAAACCACATACTAGCCTCTATAAACTTCAGATACCAACAAAATCTACTGGTATAAACCTCCATGATGTACAACTTTACAATCTTGTTAGTCCTTTGGGTATAGCTATAGACTGGATACACAACTCACATACCTTTTCTGCAGTCATCAGAGAATAGGAGGATACCTATCTTATTCATTTAAGATATTTACTACATGCCTAACCTAAATGCACTGGTCTCATTTATTAAAAACAATGCCCTCATGTTTCCCACATGCAAAGTATGCGATTTAAAAACTAAATGTATATAACACACCACCTTTATCTACCTTTCCTGGGGGGCACGGGTCCCAGATTCAAAATGTGGACACAAATGCCTCTCCGCAGACATGATACCTACAGTTTTGGTCATTATATTAATGCCATTGCTTGTCTCAGTTTTAAGGAGCCCAATATCAACATTGATCCTTTTTTCATTTATAAACCTGTAGAAATGTTTAGAATTTTTATTGCTCTTTGTTGCAGTTCTGGTTTGATTGTCAATTTTAATCGCTTGTTTTCATATTTTATTGCATTCTTTAACCCCTTAGCGACCCTTGACGTACCAGGACCATCAAGGGTAAATTTGCTTTAAGGACCAGTGATGGTCCTGGTACGTCAAGGGTTAAATTGTAGCAACGTGCCGCCATGCACGCTGCTACCATTCATTCCAGGCTGAGACTGAGCGGTCCAGTACCGGACCGTTCAGTCTCAGCCTCTGTCAGTTGTGCCAGGTCATGTTATCGCTGCATCAGAGATCACATGTACCGGCATTCTAAAGCAAAGAATGAGGCAGTGCTACTTACTGCCTCTAGTGTCTCCTCTCTGCCAATGCGTCCCTTACATCAAAGTAAGGGACAGAAAAACAGAGAGGAGACACCTAGTGGAAATAAAAAATACAGCAACTGGGGGTGTTAACCCCTTCACTGCTGGTGCAGGAGGATGGCTAGATGCAGGTCAATTTTTTTTTTTACAAATAAAATATTTAATTTAAAAAAAAAATTTCAAGAAACAAAATTGGAAGTGTGATTTTTGTGGAGCTATGTAATACACTTACACACACCGCCAAATGTAATGAACAAAAATGTGGGAAAATAGGGTGGGAAAAAGGGACATGGGGATTTTCACCCAAGGGGGACAGTGGCCACTTTAAACTGGACATTTTGTAGGTATGACTGACTGGTCATACCTTTCGTGCAGTCTCCATAAAAATTTAACCCTTTGCGCCCAATTGATCCCAAGAGAAAAAACAAAAATGGTGGGTTTTTTACATTTTTTTTACCTTTTTCTTTAATTTTAATAAAGTAAATGGTGGGTTATCCATATAACTGGGGTATCAAAGGAAAGCCCTATTTGTTTGTAAAAAAACAGTATATCATTTATGGGGTTGGAATAAAAGCCTAAGAGGGAAAACACTGTTGAACAAAAACATAGTCAAAAAGGTCAGAATTGCTCTGGTCCTTAAGTCAAATCCACCTCTGATTTTCCCGGTCCTTAAGGAGTTAATTTTGTATTTTTTATGATGCATTTGACTCTCCTGACTTAAAAACTTTAATTTCCCTGAAAACATTTTAAGCCTCATTGGTCTTATTTTGTTATATTTATTCACCAGTGGTATGAACTGATGTGTATATTTATCCAAAAACATTTTGAACAAATTCCAGCTATAATATATATCCCGTACTTTTATAGAGACAGAAGGATTTCAATAAACTAAGTCAATGGGCAGAAAAGTGGCAGATGTCATTTAATGTAGATAAATGTAAGGTTATGCATTTGAGCTGCAGAAACAAAGTTGCGACATATACTCTGAATGGGAAACAACTTGGGAAATCCTCATTAGAGAAAGATTTATGAGTACTGATAGACAATAAACTTCACAGGAGTGTGCAGAGTCACTCAGCTGCTGCAAGAGCAAATAGAGTACTAGCCTGCATAAAAAGAGGTGTAGAAGCAAGGGATGCTAATATTATCCTACCTCTGTATAAATCCTTGGTTAGGCCTCATCTAGAACATGGAGTTACAAAGAGAGACTAGCCAAATGTGTTTGTTTACATTAGAGAAGAGGAGTCTAAGGGGTGATATGATTACCATTTACAAATACATTCAAGGTCAATACAAAGAACTATCCAATGAATTATTTATGCAAAGAGCTAAATTAAGAACAAGAGGTCATCCATTAAGACTAGAGGAAAGGCGCTTTCGACTAAAACAAAGACAGGGATTCTTTACAGTAAGGGCGGTAAGGCTATGGAATTCTTTGCCTCGGGATGTTGTGCTTACAGATAATGCAACTGCATTCAAAAAAGCAATGGATACCTGTCTAGCACAGAACAATATTGACAATTATGATAGATGGCTTCAAAGCAAATAGGATATTGATCCGGGGAACTATTTGACTGCCAATTGGACTAAGGAAGGAATATCCCCCCCCCCAACACACACACACACACACACACACACTTGGGACTAGATTGGAAATGGCTCCAGAGGGCTTTTTTTGCCTTCCTCTGGATCAACAGGGGTGTTTTTGGCATGGGCTGGACTTGATGGACACATGTCTTTTTTCAGCCTTATCTACTATGTTACTATGTTACTATGTAGCATAAATATATATGTAAAAAAGTAATTATTTGAAAGCAATTAATGCGGTTGTCATAATAAACACCCTGTAGGAGTAGATTTTCTGAGTAGTGTGGCAATTAAGGAGATAAAGTGATAAACTGCACATTATATTTTCTAAATAGGTAATAACATTACTTTTATTATCATTAAATGTATTTATTTTTACTGTTTTTCCTATTCATTTTTTTGAAGGGTACAGACTGTTAGAAACATCCTGCCTCTCAATATTGGGTACCCATAGGAGCATGCACCTGTCCCATCTATGGGACTCTAGATAACATAGCTCAAATTCACGTCATCCATTCACAAATTACTGTTGAACTGATTATTCAGTTCTCCATAAGAAGGGAACCAGTCTGTTTCTCACAGATGACAGTGAGCTCCATGCTCTAACTCATTGCAATCCACTGGACCACAACAAATTCATTTTATATCAAGTTTGTAGTCAGCAGATCAGCCTCCTCTCCACACTGGTAGGAAATACAGGCTGTCAAGAGAGAGACAACTTTCTCTTTCTGCTGCTGCTGTCTGCAGACAGCTCTGCCACTGCATTTGGACTTATACAGATGTCCATTAGGCAAAAAAAAATTACTTACAATTGATTTTTATATACATCTAAAGGGTCATAAAGGGGTTAAATCAATGGTAATTTGTGGAATTTTCATTTTTATTCTATGATGCTATTTGCTTTCTTCAGAATTGTTCCTCCTTAGCTTGAAGCAGGGCTGCTATTACAAATCTTGGAGCCCAGTACAATCATAACACAGGGTCCCCCTCACTGCACACATTCTCACTGCAAACTGGAATTAGATATAAGGATGGAGCCAATTGAACTGCTTCAATATGCAGTATGATACACAATTCAGTGCTTTGCCATCTATTGAATCACCTTGGGCTAGTCTGGTCATATGGGGGCCCCTTTTGACACAGCAACCCCCCCCACACACACACACACACATTGTGAGGGGTGAGGAGGCTCAGTATCTGATCCAGGAGATGAGCTCTCCTGCTTGGCTGGGCCTCATACATAGGTACTGGCCATTACCCTCTGATGGCAGCCTCAGCTTAATTATTAAAATCATAAGATCCATACAAATTGATAACGAGACTTAATGGAATAACATAGGAATTGGAAAGTTTCTCTTACAGAAGGATTTACTTCCACATACCTTCCACTGAGTGGGCTAAATTGTGCTGAAAACCTGATGTAGCATACCTCCCACAAATGCAGTTGTTCTACCTCAGTGTGGTGCCTGTGGCTAATAAAAGCCATATAGTTGGTACAATGATGAGGTAAATTAGGGGAGAGATAGGATGAGACTGATCACTTAGAATTAATGGTGCAAAGAGAGATGGAAAAAGGAAGCATACTGATTTGTATATTAGGGTGATAATATACATTATAATATGGGAGAATAAGTGAGCCATCATATGACTGTTTATGTCATCCAATGATTTCAATAATGTACTTTTTTACCCATGACTTGGCAGGACATGCTTATAGTGGAATTCAAAGCAGCAATAAGCTTTTACTATAATTTTATATATCGATAGAGGATTTATTGGGGAGTAAAACATGGCTTCCCTTGTACTGCTGTGAGAAGCTCTGCTCAATATTTATTATAGCTTAAATTGTTTTTCATTTTGAACTTGATGTTCAGTTTTTTCATGGCATTCTATGTGTGAGGTAAATCTTAGGCATCCATTTGCTTTGCCCGATAATCTGATAATAAATTTCTACCACTTGGTGACAGTTTGGAATGTAATTACTCTGTAAACAAAGCATCTACCAGAAGTGGGAGTACCACTATTTTACAGAAAAGACCCTATAACTAATGTGTAACTAATCCTTTACTGAGAGGATTTATTTAATACGTTGCAGCTGACTGAATACAAAACAATGTTAAACAGAACAGTAACCCAAGCTACATTTGTATGTGCAAACATCTGTCTAGCTTAAGAGAGAAAATGTGTCAGCCTTTGAAAAATGGTCACTAAAGGCGTATACAGAATTCCAGCAAATTGTGAATTGGTATTAAATGAAATAACCACCTCATGTACAGTGAGGCTGAAGATTAGAGCAGTTCAGGGGCAAACCAAATGCGCCATGGGCAACAAATAAAATGCCTATTTATTTAACACTTTGAGTGCCAGAGTGGTATCTAGAGGTATCTAGTGTGATACATTGGATACATTTCTGGCTTTCAAAGAGTTAAATAGGGCAATTGTTATTTGTTCCCTGTGATACAGATAGTTTGCTCCAGAACTCTCACTTTTCAGAAGTACATCAACCTCAATATAGTTTAAATAGCTTAACAATAATTAGATAACTCACCTGATATGTAGGGTATCCAAATAACCTTTGTTTTTCTGAATAAACAAACGAATACACAGTGCTGCAAATTAAAAAGTGTTGGTATGTTTTGAATCTGGTATTCAGTATAAACTGTTATGATTTTTCATTAACAAACTTATAATGTTATAGGAAGGTGCCATAGGGGATGAAAAACATCAGTAGAGCTGAATAATAAATCTGATGATCTTTATTCCACAGGTGGCTGAAGAAGCATTTGATATGGATGTGTACCTCAGGGCTGCCCTGCCGGTTTTGTACATTATGCACACAGAGGCTACACCAAGGAATTCTAAATAAGTGCTGGATGAATGTGCTGCAAACTATCATTACATAGTGATCAGACCAACATGCTACTGAAATAACTTCCTCTTTGTGATCTAGAAATCAACATGTTAACCCTTTGAGTGCTAGAGAGGTATGCAATGCATTGCATACCCCTCTGGTGCTCAACAGTCTAATGCTAAATTTGCATACAATAAACCAAAAAATACTATGCATTCCTAAATGCAATGTTTATAAGGTTACATTGTCAGTGGTACTACTCCACTGGATGGTAGGGCAACTACCACAAGAGCTCAATATATAAGCTTACATTTGGAGCACACAGACTTTGTTCAAACTAAACGGTTTGAATAAAGTTTGGATATTTGCTTAAATGTGGAAGCAATTTAGTAGAATGACTTTCAACTGGTACCTTTCCATATATTGGTCCTGCTTCACTGAATATCTGTATATAATACTGGTTATTGTTATCACTTAAAACCTGCTATTATTGTAATGCAAATAAAGTGACAAATTGTTTTGAGTGCTATCAATGTCAAAATGATGGATATTTATCCAACCTACTCAAAGAAATGCCTGAGTCATCTAACTGAAAGGCCTTAGCTAAACTACTGGGCTAAAACACTGAGGCTGATGCATGAATAAGAATGCAAGTAATTTTTGAGTAAAACAAATGCATTATAAGAGAGAAATAAAAATGTCTGTAGATTTAAATGGGACTTTTACCCTTGGGTAGTAGGGAGGTCTCCTTTCTAGCATTCATGGCTATAAAAACCCCATTTAAATCAAAGGGACTTTTGAAAACTGTTATTGTCCTAGTGTGGTGTACTTGGTTTTCTCCACAAGTACTTATTGGTATATCATCCACACTGGCAGGTGGTAGGTGATAAGAATGCTAATGTTGATGGTTCTCTATTGTCCGGTCTGTTGCAGAGCTACAGGGCTCTGAAATGCACTCTCTATGGCTGATTCTGTAATGGACACTTAACTGCAAGACTACCACTCTCAAAGTTCATGGTCATGAGGGCTGTAACCC
This sequence comes from Rhinophrynus dorsalis, assembly GCA_037306005.1. NCBI lineage: Eukaryota > Metazoa > Chordata > Amphibia > Anura > Rhinophrynidae > Rhinophrynus > Rhinophrynus dorsalis. The sequence goes on along the minus strand of CM074723.1, from coordinate 119,587,262 downwards.
AGCACACCCTACAGACTGCAAGATGAGGAAAAGTATATCCTTACTGCAGCAATCTACAGGGCTGCTTTTGAAACTCAGTGAAGTTTGTGACTGTGAGACCTAAACATCTGAGTTGAGTCCAGCTCCCCTGCCAGTCCATTGGATCAGTTTAGGTGTGGTTCACTGCAGCTCCATACTAGTTAATCCTTTGAGTGCCAGAGGGGTACGCAGCACATTGCTATGCAATGTGTTGCGTACCCCTCTGGCACTCAAAGCGTTAATAATGGAATATTGCCCTATAAAAGACAAATTATGGTACCGTTCTCACTGAAGTATACAGACGCATGGAAATACATGAGTATGGTTTATGGAATTTGAACTTAACTCTTCTCCCACCTGTGCTTTGTTGGCGAGATGAAAGATATCAGGAGAATTAATAGAATTAACCCTTTGACTGCCAGGGGGTGCACAATGCATTGCATTGAGACCCCTATGGGATCAATACACTTTTCCTAATATGTTACCGATATTTAGAATCCCCTGCTGCTTGTCCTCAGTATAACATATATAGCCGTTCCTCCACATTGTCACAGTATACATGTAAAATGTGAGACTAGGGAAGGGTAGGACACAGCAAAATTTCCTCTAAGCGTAGTATGTTAGAGTTTACTAAATATATAGCAGATAAAGAAAATGTATACATATAGATAATATATTGAGGAACATAAAAATAATAAAAGTCAAATGAACAAAATGTATATGTAATTTAATGATTCTTGAGGAAGGTAGGTACTAGAAATAAATACACTAGTAAATACATATGAAAACCACTATATTTAAGGTTGACATTGTTGGCTAGATGCAGAGTGTGAATCGAGGCAAAAGATAAGTGGGAATGCAGAGAGCAGATAACAGCTGGGGGACTATATTAAATGTCTTTCTTAGCCTGAGAATCCCAAGTGGACATGGGAAATTCCTGCTTACAAGACACTGGTCTTTATGATAATATCATAAAAAACAACAGTTCAGTGCATACTCCATGTGGTACAGATGTATGCTTACTTGACAAACAGTATGCAATGCACTAATTAAGTTGTCCAGTCTCTCAGGCATCAATGGCTGCTCCTTCCACTGTAGGAAGCTACCTGATTAAGAATATCCTCTATCTACTGCCCCTCTCTTTTCCTATTCCCCTTGCTGCTTGAAGTTCCAGTTTTCCTCATGTAAAATGCCTGTAATTAGCTCAATGAGCGGTCAAACTGGCACCTTCTTCTGGAGATCAAAGAGCATCCCCGCTATGCTGTTCCTAATTTACAGATGATCTAATAAGTAATTATGTGGCTTAGTGGTTTCAAGCTCCTGAGTGGCACCTTACTGCACTGATTCAAAAATGTAACTATGTGTCTCTGCCATTCTTTCAAAATTAATAATTAACCAATCATAACATGTCAAAGCTAGAGATGTATTCTCCTGTTCTCCTGTTCCTCATCAAGTCAACATTTGAATATAGATATTTAATAAGGAAAGTTTGTATGTAAACAAGTGTGAGATACAGAGCTTCTTAGAAGTAATCGGATAAGGATCATGTTCCAAAAATACTGTATTGTTTATAATAAAACCAGTAATTTTGTAACATAGTTGGAGGCTGATAAAAGGCACGTGTTCATCAAGTTCAAGCCATGCCATATCATCACTGTTGATCCAAATGAAGGCAAAAAAAAAAAACATTGAAGCAATTTCCAATTAAACCTCACGTGGGTAAAAAAAAAATATTCCCTGCCTTCCTGGATCAATATCCTATCTGTCATAATTCTCAATATTATTCTGAACTAGAAAGGTATCCATTACTTTTTGAAAGCAACTACAATATTTGCAAGCCATCCTTAGGCATGTAATTCTACTGGGACTCTACACTTATGGAAACTATTTTCTGAAATTTCCTGACATAAATAGTATCATGCCATTGTAACCCCAGATGAGGGAATACGAGTGTGATCCTAACCATGGTGAATGAGTGTTGTTTTCTGCATCTCTTAATTGGAATCTTCTAATAAAATTATAGAAGTGAGAGGAGACTTCTAAGAAACTCAGCTGATGTACCATAGGTCCAGTTCTTTGTTTTGGGCTAAGTAACTGTAGCTAAAAATCAAATTAGTTTTTTTGTTTCGCCAGTTTGATAAAGAGACCTCCTCTTTCTGGTGGCAGAATTCTGTCCATAGCATACACACTCAAATATCTAATTTCACTATTGTGGTACTGTGCAAAGTATCTGGCCACACTATGTTTCAAATTTACTTTGATGCTGCTTTTCCTGTGTTCTAAGAATAATTCTTTAATGGGGCATAGGGACTATATTTAAGTTTAATACAGCTAAACATGCAGATTTTGTCAAATGCTGCCTTATTAAATGTCTTTTTTCAATTCATTTTTACCTGTGGTTAAAGATAATGCTAGCTTATCCTGCTTAAAGTTGCTGCTTACATCTGTAACCAGGCAATATGTATCATTGAGCAGGCATTTAGCTTGCTCAAGACCTGTTTCCAAAGTCTGGATCAATCTGTGAGTGTCCCATTGTATCGTGCAAGAAAGTAAGTCAATATTGTAATTGCAAGTGATTTCTTATCAACGTTACACTTCAATTCAATGTGCTAACTGGGATTAGGTTTGAGAAATATATGTAATATACAGATCCTCTGATTTCAGTGGATGGTGCTGGGCGGAACAAAACGTGCTTGGAAATGCTTTCAGAACCTAATTGGTTCACAATATTTCAAGATCATAATGTTGGATGCTTTTATATCGTTCTTCTGGAACCATCAACCTTGCAATGTTGTTCAACCCTGATAAATGTTAATATTCAAATAATATTGATAGAATTTTTTCTTATGTGTTGTTTTTCATTATTGACTACTAAAGTTATGCCTTCAAAGAATAGAAATGGCTTTTTAATAACGTTCCAATGTATGGATTCTTCTACTCAAGAGCAGTTGGATTGTTTTTAGATCTTATTTAAATATTTACATTTTTCAGAAATGTTGCATTAGCAAGAGCAAAGAAATAAAATTAATTTGCATATTTGGAGAATTTATTTTATCCCAGAACTATAATTTTCTTATTTCAAAAGCTGTATAAGAATTTTTTGAGCATTAATGTGTTCCGATAATTACATCTAACTAACATGTAAATCAGAAGTTAAAAAAATCAGATTTATACCAAACAGGGGTATCCTATTGAAATGCCACCCCCTACTTGGCTACCATCACAATGCTGACATCATTATGTTGCCAGAATTAAAAGGGCGACATCAGAATGTAGCCAGCATCAAAAGGGCAACATTCTGATGTTGCACACTTAAGTGTCGCTCCTCCTTCTCTTCATCTGGATAATTACTCACTGCTCACTTAAATCCTTCCACTGCTCTACTCTGCGCTGTGATCCAATCTGGTTGAATTCTTTATCATACTTATTTGCCAGGGTATGTGATGACCATAGAACTGGACAGTGGCAGCAGATCTGGATCCAACAAACCACAGTACACTTTGACTTTGAGTAAGGGGAATTATAGAGTGTAATGTGACTGAGCCCTACAAGTAATTACATGATAGAGGTCACGTTCAGCTAAAGAGTCCATCCCAAATCTCCTACTCTTCTGGAACCACCTTGCTGCACATACAAGGTGTCAAAAGTAGTGAGTATGCCCACACTGAGACCCCATCTGAACTGGCTCTCTGTGGCCACTAAACCCCTGCCTACCCGGTGTTTTTACAAAACCAATTACAGAGTGTACTGTAGGATACTAGGTGATATAAACAATAACTTTCTTCTCAGAAAAGCATAATGCATAAAAATAACATTAATAATAATGTATAATAATCATCTCTTTCTTTTGGAAAACACATTGAAGTAATATAAACCAAGGGAGCAGAAGCCATTTCCAAAGGGGAGGCAAATTGTAAAGTAAAGAAGTCTAGTACAATTTTCTTGAAGAGAAAAATCATTGTAATAAACAAAATAATCACAAGAGGCAGAAACCCGCACAGTCTACCTCTACTACATGCATCTGCCTTGATAAGTGTAATTCCAAAGTGTCTCCCCTCTTCATCCGTATAATTGATCAATGCTTGTTAATTGTTGCTCAATTACAAAAATCCTGTACATTCGTCAGCAAAAAAATGAAATAACTGAAAGAGTATAGCACCTAAAATGGAAATGGGCAGACCACATAGCAAGAAGACATGGAGTTATATGGACCAAACACATTTTGGATTGGATCCCATTCAGTAATAAATGCCCAAGAAAAAGAACAAAGACAAGATTGGTAGATGTAATTACCAAATTAGAGTGGCAACAAAAAGCACAAGACCGAAGTTGTGGGAAACTTGCTGAGGAGGCCTTCATAAAGAAGTGGATCAATGACAGCTGTTATTACTCAGATATGGAAGGCTGTTATTACCCAGAAATTGGAAGGCTGAAGATAATGGGGATTGTAGAAAACCACAAACTGGAGTGTCTCATTTTGTCCAAGTGATGTACTGTAATTATTACGAAGTATTACATATTTATGTTTAGAGTTTTATGTGTTTATGAATGTTTGCATGTATGTGTGTATGTATGAATGTGTGTTTTTGAGTGTGTGTTTTGTATGTGTGTCTCTGCATTTTTGTGATTTGTGAGTGTATGGAGTGTGTGGGTAGATGTGGGTGGTGTGCGTGGAGTGTGTACAGCGTGTGTGTATGTGAGTGTGGATTGTGTATGTGTAGTGTGTCAGGTATGTGTGAAGTGTACATGTAGCCTTTGTGTAGATTGTGTAGGGTACATAGCTGGATTGTGTGTGTTGAGGATATTCATTGATTTATATAGAATTGGAAGTCACTCAGTCTGGGGCAAGCGTGAAGTTACTACAGGCTGCTGTGGAGAAGAATTTACATAATTCTGCCCCAGTCATGTCTGCAATGAGACAGGATGTGGAATTAGAGACTATTTGAAGAACATAACATGAGGGGGAATTGACATAACCCAGGCCCCTGGTAACTCATTGCAGTGATTTTGACAGTAGTGGCCAGGGGAACTGGGCCTCCCTGGCCACTCTTCTCAAAATCTCACCACATCCATGGACCAATAGGACAGGCAGTATGGAGGATGTTTGCATAGCTCCTCCTTACTGTCAGCCCTGGGTTTGGGTGGCAGGGACACAGAATGTTGTTAACCTCTTCAAAGTTTGTTCTTAAAACTGAATGATAGTCCAATAAAAAAGCTATTATTACATACTGTGATAATCATTCATTTGGTATCTACACTTCTGGACTGACATGGCTACCGAAATTGAATTAATATGTTTCATAAGTTGCGGGAACCCCAGTAAACAGCAGCACAGAGAATCAGATGGAACAAAATTATAAACTGAAACTTGTGGAGTCATGTAAAAGAGGAAGATAGATTGGGACTAAAGAGTGGCTGTGAACCCACAGTGCCTTCATCTCATTTATCATCTTCATAATTCATGTAGACTGATAAGATGGGAACAAACCATACAATACCAGAGAACGTGTGACATTTCACACATAAACCTCTATTTAATAATTACAACTGAGGGACTGTCATTTTCTGTCTGGAAGTGTGCATGACTCCTGCATTTTACATAGTTCCACTGTGTATTATGGTTTGGAATCTGATGCACTTCATGGTGATTGGATTATAGGTGAGTAACAGCTCCCTTTTCACATGCATGTGTTTCCCAAAATCAATGCAATTTCTCATTCATGCATATCAGATTATTGTTATTCATCAGTTGTCCCTCCAGTTATTGTATATCCCTGTGAGATTCATCACTGTTCATTTCCCATAAATTGCCATGTTACTCATGACAATTCTCCATATAGAAGAGGCAAACTTTACAAAGAGGTTACATGCCCATCCATACTGAATGATACCATGGGCATCATTCCCCCAGCCCACCATGGGTAATTCTGTAGGAAAGCAAATGCACTGTATCTTTCATTTCAACCCATTTTTGCTGAAGAGTTCTGCACTGATCTGGAAACCTATCATCAATGCAAGGTGTTAAGTACACATTGAACTCAGTGTAAAGTTTTCACTCATATATGATCTATGGTTCATTTATTTCTTCCCAGAACTCATAAAACTGATCAAACTCATTGTTGAGAGAGCAAATGCATTGTTAACCCCAACAAAATGTATAAATGTATGTTAGTGTTTGTCTTTGTGAATATATGTTGCTGTATTCATCATTTCTGTCCAATGATCCCACAACGTTATTCTGGTTATGCATGGAGGCTCTGGCTTCTGACACCAGTAATCAATCTTCACCGTTGGGCACAAGAATTATATAATGATGCCCACACATGTACACGTCATTGAGCAGACCTTTGGCATCTTGAAGAGCCATTTCTGCTGCCTGGATAAGACAGACATTGCTCTACAATTCCAACTTAATAAAATGTCCAATATTGTGTTATTATCCAAAAATATGCATAATATTGCAATGCAGCACAATCTTTCTGCAGATCCTTCCATGCGGCACAATGAAGGGCGTGATGCTCAGCCTGATGCTGATGAAGATGATGAAGGAATTGGTTTTGTTGTATGTGCCACATTTATCAACAATTATTTAGCAAGTTCATATGTTTCAATCACCATCTTAAACGTTTATATACACAAAATATTTACAGACATTTGCCTATCTATATATACGTACATTCAATAAAGAAGAAAATGTTTTTACTAATATGTTTTGTCAGGTTAGTTTGTCTTGTTGTGACGTATTTGTTTAAATTATTGTTAGGAACAAATACAGATCCCTCCAAACTTCCACTGAATTTTTTAGCATTCAAGGGGTTAAAAGTCCCATTTAAATAAATTGGAATTTCTATTTGTTTAAAAAAAAGAAAACAAATAGAGAGATATTGATAGGCAATCAACCCATATTAAATAATTTCCATCAAATATATAAAACATTAATCAAAATGTATTACTCATGCAAAAAATTAAATAATCATATTGCAAAATATCAAGGTGAGAGATGAGGCCAACCCAAATGGTTAGTACCACCACATGTCAAGAACATGGAATATACAATCCGCTAAAAAATAACACACTGACAAGGGACTAACCAAATCCACATATATTAAAATCGCATAGTCTCACTAACGCTGAAAGATAATACTGAGGCATCAAAAGTTGAAGCAACATCAGTCAATCCCGTCTTAAGCAGAAATAGAAGTTGTATGGTAAGAATCCTCCTTTGACATAAATAGATTATGTTACAGTTAGTATGGTAAGTTGAATATTAGTAGTGGATGAGCAAGCTTACACATGAATGGCAGTTCCTGACCTGAAAATTATCAAGCATCAGTCATCCTTCCACATGGATAAATGGTATCACAATTAGTATGATGAATAACATATATAATGGATGGTGGACAAACAGACAAATGGACATTGTTGATAACTTGTCACACTCACAGCCCTCCTTACATACAGACCAAATAGATGATTAACAGGTCTGTTAATGTCTCTAAACCCTCAGCAACTGAGTCTGGTCAGTTTAGGTATACGTTATATATACCTTATCACTCCCACTCCAGGGTTGTCACCACTCACAAATTGCAGGGTTAGAACTGCCTCCACCAGAGGATTGCCTCCTTTATATCACATACATGAGGTGAATAGCTTGATGTCTGTTCTTGGACCTTGTATCAGTTCCATGTATCTCACTTTTACTTTATCACCATAGTGTCACCAATCTGCTACTCATCACACCATTTCTTCCATATTTTGATCAAGCATTAGTGAGTAGTTTAAATCATTGCCTCTTGTCATTGTGTCTTGCCAACACGTTTTATCTGCCCTTGATTGATCATAGTAACTCCTAACCAAAGCATCTTTTAGGTTAGGTGCTCTACATGCAACCAAAGCAGGAGAATCACCTGCAATTTTCCTAGTGTGTGCATTTTGTGTTAAAATGCCCCAATGTTTTAATAAAACACCTCTTAGTGTCTGCCAATGGGAACCATAACATATTATAAAACAACCCGATCACCTGCAAGTCTCTTACTCCTTCTATCATCAAAAATCCAATTTTTCTGGTCTTGTTGTAATGCCCTAACATACCCTCTTTTTATTTATTTGATAATTATAATGCATATTTAAAACAACTTGGTTTCATTCTGACCGGGATGTATGATAGGCAGTTAAACGTTCTTATGTTGATATGTGTAACTATGGTGATTCACTAGTTAACTTCTGGCAAAGAGGTTTAAATAGAAGGAACATGGATAATGCTGAATGTTTGTTTGTTGGCCTTGAAAAAGTCACCAGGAACGCGGATGAGAAGCGTTGGCAAGATGCAATGTGACATGAGTCAATGATTTAAACTATTCACTAATGCTTGATCTAAATATGGGAGAAGTGGTATGATGAGTAGCAGTTTGGTGACATTATGGTGATAAAGCAAAAGCAAGATACAAGGAACTGGATGAAGAACTGACATCAAGCTATTCACCTCACGCATATGATATAATGGAGGCGATCCTCTGGAGGAGGCAGTTCTAGCCCAGCATTTTGTGAGTGGTGACAACCCTGGTGTGGGAATGAAAAGGTATTTATAACGTATACCTAAAGAAATGGAGTTGGATAGCGGATGTGATATGGCATAGTTGGTCTCACGCTTTTCCATCAGGACTGACCAGACTCAGTTGCCAAGGGTTTAGAGACATTTACAGACATGTTAATCATCTATTTGGTCTACATGTAAGGAGAACAATGAGTGTGGCAAGTTATCACCAATGTCCACATGTCTGTTTGTCCACCATCCATTATATATGTTATGCATTATTCTAATCATGATACCATTTATCCATGACGAAGGAGGACTGATGCTTCATAATTTTCAGGTCAGGAACTGCCATTCATGTGTATGCTTGCTCATGCACTACTAATATTCAACTTACCATACTAACTGTAACATCATCTACATCATCTATTTATGTTGAAGGAGGATTCTTGCCATACAACTTCTATTTCCACTTAAGACAGGATTGACTGATGTTTGATTATGTTTTAATGCCTATCAATATATCTCTCTATATTTTTGATATTTCTTTGTTTATTTGTATTATAGGAGACTTAGACACTCCATATATGTTATATATAGTTATATCTTGGATAGAGAAAGAAGTTGTGCTATATATAGATAGATAGATAGATAGATAGATAGATAGATAGATAGATAGATAGATAGATAGATAGATAATTAAAATTTTAATTTCTTCCGTATTGTGCTCATGCAGACAGGAGCACACACAGGCATACATGCACACACACAAAGGGATACACACAACTACGAGACCTGCACACACCGACACAGTCTCAGGCAGAAACACACTCAAAATCAGAATCACACACACACAGAAGTACAGTAGTACAGTCTCATGCAGGAACACACACACAAAAGACAGAAGCACAGACAGTAGCAGGCACATCCAAGCAATCATTTTGTCAATAAGGCAAAACACAAGTTGTGCATGATATAATTTTCATTTGTTAAGTTTATAGTAAATGGTGGTCTATGAATAAAATATAATAGCAATTGTAAGCTCTACGGGGCAGGGACCTCTTATCCTAATGTATACTCACCTGTCGTTCCCCTTATGACTGCCTACATAAGCACTTAATCACTGCACTTATTGTACCCCTGCTGTATTAAATGTAATCTGTAAAGTGCCAAGTACACCGGTTGGCGCTATATAAATAAAAATATACAATACAAAAATATACAATAATAATTATTACAACAGCTAAATAAGGCAAATCATATCAGAAATGCTTATAGTGCTCTAACCATTTCTGAGATGTAGTCATCTCTACCACAGATGGGCTGTGCATAATCAGGTAAGGAGGACACAGTTATTTTTGCCATAATTACTACAAATAGGTGTGATTTTGAAAAAACAAATCTTTATTTGCAATTCATTAACATCCATGTGTTTTTGTTAAAACATAATTGGGCACAAAATTACAAACTAAAAGCATTTTATTATTTGATTTAATATTTGTGCAGGGCAGATTCTTCCATTCTAGACATTTAGTTAGTGTAGATTTTTTTTTTTACTAGAGCATAAATGTCTACTCTTAAGACATTGCAGATGAATCACAAATATATTCATATTGTTTACATATATTCCTGTTATGTAATTATAGAAATGAGCCTAATATTTAGCACGTTGATACAAGACATGATTTTCTCAAGAATAAATTTACTATTACAGATGAAAATCATCACTTTGATCAGTGATCTTTGAGAGATAGAGGGGGCATCAAATAGAAAGAGCAACTAAATTATCCATACAGCTATTATCTCTATTAATTCTATTATGTAACATGGAGGTCTTTTTGGCAGAAATACTTGTCCAACAGCATTTTTTCATTACTTATTATGTTAACTAGAGATATTATCAGGCATTGGATGAATACAATATGTGAACAGCAACAAGACACAGTATTGCCTTATAGCAAGATCAAAAAACTGTTCTGTACAATTTTTTTGAACATGACAGAGAGTTTTAGTTTTAACTGAAAAGCTACCCTTGTTTTATACAAACACATTAACCATAACTTGGAGCTTCACACTGGAAAGAGCAATTCTACTTCTGCATCTATAAAATGTAATGCATTTCTTTTCTATCATTTGCTTCAAGTTAGTCTGTACCACTCATATACATTAATTAATCTGATTTTCTTGTTGCTTTATCATACCTCCCAAGTGTCCCTCTTTAGGAGGGACCATCCCTCTTTGCAGAGGAGTAACTAGAAGCCATCAGGCCCTGGTGCAGAAATTGCCATGGCCCCCCCAACCACATTGCCCCCCTGTTACCCCCAATCTCCACAATGCCCCCCCCATTGCCCCCAATCTCCATATTGCCTCCTTCTGCACGTTGCCCCCAATCTCCACACTGCCTCCTTCTCCAAATTGACCCCAAGCTCCTACCTCCCTGGTGGTCCAGCGGCCTGGCAGGAGAGGTCTGTGCCTACTTCGGCACAGACCTCTATGCAGCTTGAACTTTTGTGTGGGGGTTTCTTCAGTAATGCAGAGCTATGGGAGATGATGTAATCCCCAGCACTCTGCATTACTAGTGTGCGAAAGAGGCTGCTCAGTTGCCTCTGCTAGTTGCGGGCGGGAATCACAGGTGGCGGCCGGGTCCCTGGAATGATGGGCACAGTCGCAAGTGTGACCCCGAAGGCCCCCATTGTTACGCCCCTGCCTCTTTGAGACTCAAATCCCACTGTCCCTATGTCCCACCATGTAGTCAATTAGGAGATCAGACTGTGTGGTGTGTATATAAGTGTATCACATTGCTCCACAGCAATAAAACTCATATTAATGTTTGTTTAAACATCATTATAAGTGTTTATAAATGAGTCTGTGTAAATAAAATACTTTGTGCTTGTACTAAGTCATTTATTCAGTTACACAAGAGGTGTCAGTAGGTCACGAAGTATCCTAAAAATTCTCTTTAATGCCTCGCCCCCTAGCCACACCCCCTGCAACACTCCCCCAAAAAAAGTGTCCCTGCCATTTGAAATGTTGTTAGTTATGCCTTATGCAAGTGTTTAGGGCTTTAATGCGGGGGGGGGGGGAATGTGAGACTCCCCCCCCAGCTTTGCTAGATTACAACTACCATCATCCTCCAGCAGCCATTTTCCAGACATGCTTTAAAGCCTGATACCACTCCTTTCATAATTTTTTCTAATAAGGCATAGCAATAAAATACAGAAAACATTTTAGGAGCTTGCAATAATATCCTTATGCCTTGTAAGTATTGGCTGCTTCTATGTGAAATTAAAAACATCCACTTTAAGGAAGGAGATATAGGAAACATTTATTCTCCATTTATTTGCAGTGAATTTGGGGTTATTTTAACTCAGTCATGCTCTATGAAAAATATGAAATTATTTACTTGCAAAAGTAAAGAATGCTTATATTTCTTTAAAATTGTTTCCTTTTCTTTTGCCATCTTTGCTCTGTACTCTTATTCCTTTTTCCTATTACATACCTCCCAAGTGTCGCTCTTTAAGAGGGACAGTCCCTCTTTTAGACCCAAATCCCTCTGTCCCTCTTTCCCACCCTGGTGTCCCTCCTCTTTTTAGGAAATCAGACTGTGTGGTGTGTATATAAGCGTATCACATTGCTCTACAACAATAAAACTCACATTATTGTTTGTTTAAACATGAGTATATGTGTTTAACCCCTTAAGGACCCATGATGGTCCAGGACCGTCATGGCTTAAATGATAGCAGCATGCCTCCGTGTATGCAGCTATCATTAATTCCAGGCTGAGACTGAGCGCTTGTGCCAGTTCATGTGATCGCCGTAGCAGCGATCACATGTACCGGCATTCTGAGAAACATGCAAAGCATGAGTGTCTCCTCTATCAAAGTAAGGGAGAGAGAAGTAGAGAAGAGACACCTAGTGGTAAAAGACAATACAATACATTTTGTAGGTATGACTGATCGGTCATACTTTTCATGCCATAAAAATGTAACCCTTTGTGCCCAATTGAACCCAAGAGAAAAAACAAAAATGGTGGTTTTTTTAACTTTTTTTTTTACATTTTTTTAAAATTTTCATAAAGTAAATGGTGGGTTATTCATATATGTGTGGTATCAAAAGAAAGCCCTATTTGTGCTTAAAAAAACAGTATATAATTTATGGGGGTGGAATAAAGTACTTAGAGGGAAAACACTGTTGAACAAAGACATAGTCAAAAAGGTCAGAATTGCTCCGGTCCTTAAGGGAAAACAACCTCAGATTTTCCCGGTCCTTAAGGGGTTAAACATTAGTCTGTGTAAATAAAATACTTTGGTCTTGTTATAAGTCACTTATTAGGTTACACAAGGAGGTGTCAATAGGTCACAAAGTAGCCTAAATATTCTCTGTAATGCCCCGCCCACCAGCCACACCCCCAGAAACACCCCCTAAACCATAAGTGTCCCTCTTTAGCAATTTGAAATGTTGGGAGTTGTGCTATTACACCTTCTCTTTTATTTCTTCTCCCCCACTCTTCTCCCGGTTTTAACCCTTTGAGAGTCAGAATGTACACTGCGGCACTCAAACGGTTGATTTTCCCATGATTCCCTTGTTCATCCACTACTTTGTCCCTAATGGCTATTACTCTATTTATTCAAATCTCCTTCCCACCCACCTTTGGTCTCATCTCCTACAACATTGGTTTGTCCTTTTTTGTTTATTTGTTTTTTTTTAATATTTATTGTAAGGCAGTGCATTACAGATTTTAAAGACACAGTATAATATAATATTATAAACATAGTTTCAAAACTGTCTGGAGCCATGCGGCAGTGTAAGAGGATGAGTGCAGGAGTACTATGAGAGTACTATGAGAGAGACTATGTGATTGCGTGAGACATTGAACACTCTAATGTCTAGATCTCACTACGTGATTTATAAAAATCAATAAAAATAGAATTACACAAAATCATGGATAATAAAATATGAGCAACAGCACACATGCATTCACAAAGGCACTGTCAGGTAACCTGTGTTTTTTTAACTGTTGATGCACTTTCACTGTTCTCCCCAGAATATTTCATTTTATCTGTAGGGGAAAGATTCCCAACCTAAACCTATTACATGTCCAAATGCACTACATGTGTGACTTGAACATTCTAATATCTGCAACAAAAACAATACTATTAACCCTTTATGTCAGTGGTGTGTGGAACATGGTGCTATGAAATGAATTTACCACCCATCTGACACTCAAAGGGTTAAAGACCAGAGGATCTGCACTGCATTCCCCTATGGTCCCCAAAGGGTTTAGGTTCTTTCATGTGCAAAATGTATTATGCTAAATAATGGTCAAGGCCTTCATTCACATGAGGAAAATGCACTGTGTGCCCCTTTCCAATACTCAAAGATACAATACAAATGTGAAACCTATTCTGTTGGCAAAACAACTGCAACACAAAGCAAACATATGCTAATTCTTATACATACATGATGATAAATATGCTTTTTTGCCTAACAGAGGGCCCATTGAGCAGCAGTTGTCCTGCCACCTCTCCTCTGTACTTACTATTCGTGCTTCATGTGGATTGAATTGGGCCACCACTTCACATCATGCCTGCACAGTTGTCACATGCTCTTGAATGCAATGAGCAGTGACAACTGAGCATGTGTGGAATAGCCCAGTCCACACAAAATGCAAATGGGAATTGCAAAGGGAAGGTGGGATTTCTTAACCATTTGGGTGGCAATAAGGTAAGGCATTGCTTTGAAATGCATATCTCATCTTTCTGGCACACAGAGGGTTAAGTTGCTGTTGAGTGGGAACTCTGACAGTTAAGAAGTACAATTATTGGCAGGGCTGCTCTGCTTCCCCCCTCCCATGTTTGCTGGGCCCTAGACAAGAGCCTAGGTTGCCTTGACCATGATCTGGCTCTTCTAAAATCTCACAAGTGTAGGGTCCCCAAAAACTATGTCGGGGGTTAGCTGGTGTTCTCATGCAGGAACGACTTTCGTGTCATTTTGGAACTGGACTGCTCTTTTGGGCGGAATTAATCTAATATGGACAAGGAAATTTCTCCTCTGTAATGGCACTAGAGAGCTAAAACGGGATGCTTCTGAGCGGTGCCTTGCCGTAGGACAGGCCACTGTGCTGTTGTTCTTCCTCAGAAGCCTCTTACATTTTGTATGCTGATTTTGAATACTCTTAGGGGGTCTCCCTAAGGATGAAGGGTAATCCAGACATTGACCCCTTGCTTTCAGTGCCTAGGGAATCCAGCTGCACCCTCCTGACAAGGCCCAACAAGGCGGAAACTTATGTCGGGGGTTAGCTGGTGTTCCCATGCTGTTGTTCGTCTTCAGAAGCCTCTCACATTTTCTGTGCTGATAAAATCAGCTATGCCCGACGAGATATCGGGTTGATCTGGTTGAAGAATCTCAGATGGAAATGTCTGATTTCCTTCATGCTGTGGAACAACTTGTTGCCAAGCAACAGAACTCCATAAAAGCCCTTACCCTCCACGTTGATTATTTGGATAATCGGAGCTGGTGCAACAATATTTGGCTGCGCAGTGTGCCGGACTCCATTGGTGGTGGTGGTAAAGACTTTCATGCATTCCTGCAGTCATTATTTTCCCACCTCTTGAATCATCCAGACCCTATTCTGATCGATAGAGCTCACAGAGCACTCAAGCCTCGAGGTAACCCTGGTAATCAACCATGGGACATCATTTACCACTGTCATTACTATAAGGACAAACAGACGATTGTGACTGCCTGTCGGTATAAGGACATTGTCACCTATGCAGACATTGAGATTAAACTTTTTCAGGACCCGTCTCCCCATACCCTCTATCTAAGAAGGCAACTCAAGCCCCTCGTAGATCACCTTTGCAGTCTCTCAATCCGTTATAAGTGGGGCTTTCCTTTCTTCATGTATCCCACAATAGGCAACAGGCATCCCTTTGGAGGTCTGAAGAAATCCCTGCCTTTTGTACTGCCCTGGCTATCTCACTGCCTCCACCAGCCCCTGAGCAGTCCTATTCACCAGACCCACAGCTAGAGAAGAATCAAAGACTGAGGTGTCATTTGGTGGCTGAGAAGCCGTGTAAAAAATGCTGAATGCCTGAACCGGCTCAAACCGATCCTTGAAGTCATGGAGTTGTGCTTGTACTTCTCAATGGTCCACTTGTCATCTCACCATTTCTGCTGGACTTTCCTCCCCCTTGCTGGGACTCTGCTGACTTCAATTCCCCTATAACCACTAATTTGGCATGTTTCCCCCACTTAAATGTGACTGTGCAGTTGAGCCCTTCACCAGACTGACTGCGGTTCCCACCAAACCTGACTCTTGTGTGTTGAGCTAAGTGTCTCTCCTGCTCTTGTTGTTCGTTTTTCATTTGTATAATGTGTTTGGGGTGGGAAGTACAGGACCCTTTAGTTTCTTCTGCTAATTCAGAGCCTAGCTTCACTGGCCCACCGATAATAGGGACGAGACTTTCTCACTATTCTGTCCTTCTTTTGGGCCTGTTTGTTGCCTTTGCTATTGTACCTTCGGTCTCGCTGCACCAGAGACGTTTTCTCCCCCTGCCAGTTAATTCTCTGCCTTAATCGCCACTTCTGTTTTGGCTCCTCAGATTTAATTTCTTCAACTACTCTGATGATATGTTTATTGCTTTCTTCCCCCATTACAAGTCCTGCATTATTAACCTGGGTTTAGGCATCCCACGTTTTATAATGTTACTATGTACTGAGGATTCCTGCTGGCCCCCCACTGTTGGTTCATCGGGGAGACACTGGGACTCTACTTGGAGGTTTGTAGCCTGAAGGGGTTGAGGAGTGATGCGGGGTTAGAGCATAGCCGAGAGCTTTACTTCTCATCTGAGCACTCCCCCATTACGCTTCACCACCACTAGTGCTTACCTGCAAAATATCTCTTACTTAATTATGTTTGTATGTAGGCTTCCTGCATTTTCGCTATTCCTGTGGCATTGTTCTATGTTAAAATTTCAACAATCCCTTTTATTGTTACTCTCGTCCTTCATTCTTTCTAACTTTCTAATGCCTTTGTGCTCATCTTCTCGGCATATCCTGTTTCAGGTGGTTTGACCCGACTGCCATGCCGATTTGGTTAACATACCTCTGTAGAGATGACACCCTATTAGTTCCTCCCTCTCTACATTTATTGATTTCAATATCTTTATTATTTAAATTACTGCCTCTTTTAGCATTGTTTCTACCGCACTCAGCTAATCTGGGCTGCAGCTGATTATAGTTGCCCATGTTGCCCAGCCTGCTCAAGTTCTGTGCTCGATACTGTCCTCCCTTGAAGCTCAGCCTTTCTGGCCTTCTTTTCTTTGTCTTAAGGCCGTCTCTTGAAATGGAAGAATCAAGCTCCAGATGTTTGAAATGGGGTCTTCTCCTCCCACATCTCACTTTTCTTCTTTCTTTTCTTTCTTCCTGCCCTCCTTGTTTCCCCTTTCTCCCTACCTCTCCCTCCCCTCCCTTGTCCCTTGTTGGGCGCTGTGGGTTTTCGCTCTTAGTTGCATATTGTTTCTTGACTATGGCTAAGCTCACTATTAAATTTGTCTCTTATAATGTGAAGGGCCTCAATTGCGCAGAGAAGCAGGCTATGATTTCCAGGGAACCAGCATCCAAAGGTGCAGACATTTTCTATATACAGGAAATGCACTTCAAACTTCATTGCCAGCCAAAATGGCTCCCCAGACATTACTCACGTATTTGAACCACCTCTGCTTCTGAAAAAAAGCAGTGGAGTTGCCATATTGATAAAAGATAGCCTTTCCTGGACTGTGATTGACAAGTGTGTTGACCTCAAGGTCATTTAATTTTTTTGAAAAGTCACATCGGCCAACATAAATGGCCCTAATATGGCTCATCGCCAATTTTTTAGATCTGCCATCCTCTCCCTAGAATCCTTCCAGGAGGGCTTGGTTTTAGTTGGAGGTGACTTCAATATTGCTCTCCACCCCACCTTAGATCTTTCCTCCCCCCACTCCCAGCACCCACATGCGCCTACCAGGAAGGTTATGACTCTTTTGAATGATATGGTGCTCACAGATGTCTAGACGGCCTTCAACCCCACGTCTAGAGACTACACCTTCTTCTCCAATCCCCAAAGATCCTATTAGCGGATTAATTACCTCTTTATTAGTCATCGCCACTTAGACCAAATTCAGTTCACGGACATCTTGCCTATGACACTTTCTGATCACTCCCCAGTTTCTGCCTCCTTTTCTATCCCTAATTTCCCCACTTCTAATCTTTCCTGGAGATTAAATGAATCCTTGTTGGCTGATGCTAGTCTTAAGGACAAATTGTCCTCTGAGTTGTTCTCCTATTTGTTTCTTAACACACTTTCGGGAGTACCCATCCCCCACATGTGGGAGGCTCACAAATGTTTGATGCGGGGTCTGTTTATCTCCTAGTGTGTTAGTTCTCTTGAATCTGAGCATAAAAGTTCTCTAGACTAGACAACTTTTCTCCATCTTCGGGATGCTTGCACCTAGTTGTCTGATCTTAAAAGCCAAATATTGAAATCTTATATGTGGTACAAGTACCAGCACTATGTTCATGGTAATAAATATGGAAAGACTCTGGCTGCGCCGTTGCGACGTTCCAGGGCCAAATCTCATATCTGCCAGGTGAAAAAGTACTCAGTTATCCCGGTCTTTACATGTGCAGAAATAGCAGAGTCCTTCCGCTGTTATTACAAAGGTCTGTATAACCTTTGGTTGTCTACTGCCACTCCCTCTACCCTGCCTTCTTCAGCTCTGCTTGATTTCTTAGATAAAACTTGCCTAGCCTTCCTCCTGATTTGTCAGCCACTTTGGAGCAACTTTTCTCCAAAGACGAAGTCTCAGCTGCCCAAGCCGCCTATCTAAGGGCAGGTGACCTGGTCCTGATGTCCTTCCATCTTACTACTATCGATGTTTCACGCAGACCCTTCTACCTCAGCTGACTTCTACCTTTAATGTTATTCTAATGTGGCAAAACTGGCCCTCACAATCTCTCACAGCACATATTTCGCTTATCCCCCAAAGCAGCAGCTTCAGACCTTTTTCCTTACTGAATACGGATGTGAAGCTTTTTTGCCAAGCTCCTTGCTGATTGCCTAAAGCTATTCCTTTGACTATTAGTTGGTCCAGATCAGGCTGGTTTCATCACCGGCAGGGAACCCAGGACAACATTATTAAAACTCTGCTTCTGATCCAAGCCTCCTCAACTTCGCCCCAGTCTACTCTGCTCCCCTCTCTTGACACAGAGAAGGCCTTTGATCGTGTAGACTGGTGCTTTATGTTCGCGGTTCTGTGGGGACTCGGCCTCCCAGAAATGTTTCTCGCTACTGTTTCCTTTCTGTATTCCTCTCCCACGGCTCAGATTCTGGTGAATGGCCTTCTCTCCAACCCCTTCTACATCTCCAACAGCACCCAACAGGGTTGTCTACTTTGCCCCCTAAATCTGAAGTCCTCTAACCTCTTTCCATGGCATTACCACTCTATCATCTATCACGGAGTGTATCTCACATGATCGGTGGGATCGATTATCGAGCGGAACTTTATTGACCTAGCATCCTCTATACGGGCTAATTTTCATGACTGTTCCCCCTCTTTATTTTCCAGTTTGGCAGAGCCAACTTGATTAAAATTAATACTCTACCCAGGATACTGTACTAACGCAAATGTCTTCCACTCTGCACTCCTGCTGTTTTTTTCCGGTCTTTGGGGAAAATGATTTCTGATTTCATCTGGATGGGTAAACCCCAACTAGGATTAGTCCCTGTATTTTATCCCTCCTGACCTACCACAGAGTGCTAGCCCTCTCCATGATCAGGGAACTGTGTCCTCACCTCTCGAGGTCCTGCAACACCTCCCTAACTCTATTCCCCCCTCTTCTTTATGCCATTGTAGGTAACCCTGATTTTGCTCCTGGCTTCCTCATTAGAGCATTTTGAGCATGGTCGACTTGTAGTCTGACAGATCTTGACCATTTACTCCCTACCGGTTCATTCTTTGCTCCTCACACAGTCTTCTGCACACAGAGTTCCTATGTTCCTAAAGTTTAGCACTTTCCTCTAACCTCACGCGTCCATTCTGCATCCGCTCGCTTTACCCCTTTGAAGCTCTCCTGACTTCCACCTCTCCTAACAAATGTAAGCTATCAGTGTTTATTAAATTGCTGACTTTGTCTTGTGTTTTCCCTCATCATTCTCAAAAACTCGCTTGGGAACGTGACCTACAGAGGTATATTACAGAAAAGGAGTGGACACGCTATTTTTGGTTCCATAGTAAATTCCTGCCTAACACCCTCATGAGAGAGACTAATTATAAATTATAATGCGATGGTACTGCACTCCCTCCAAATTGGAGCAGATTTTTACCGGGATCTCCCCTCAATGTTGGAGATGTGGTTTGGTTGAGGGCCCTCTTCTGCACATTTGGTGATCCTGCCCAGCACTGCTGTCATTCTGGTTGGATGTGTCTTCACACCTCCCCGCCCTGTCCAGTTTTCACCTTCCTGGCACTCCTCAGACCCTCTTGCTATCCCTTCTGCCACAACAGGCTCTTCCTTACTCTAATCTCCAGGTCAAATTATGGATAATGTCCGTTACTGTGACAAGAGCCTGCATTCCTCAGTACTGGAAATCCACTACCCCATCGTCTCAACGAGATTGGAAATTATGTCTCCACAATATTCTGGAGATGGAACGCTTATTTTACTCTTCAAGAGGCATTATTTTGTCCGTCCAATCTACATACGCTACCTGGCTGAACTTCATTTCTGACTAACCCTTTCTCAGGCAGTCTGTGCCTTAATCTCCACATGGTCTCCCACACGCTCCCAACAACAACCCCTGTCTCCTACAATTCCTCTTCTCTCCCTTCCTTCTGCTCTTATCCTTTCCCTCTATCATCTCTCTTTCTCATCTTCTGCCTTCTCTTTCCTCTCATCTTTCTATGTAATTACCTTTATCTTCCAAGCTTCTGAGGTACTCGGTGGCTCTTATTTTCCCTGCCACCAAAGCCTTCCTACTAGCTGTCTAGGGGACTTCATCCCCTGTAGCCATGCTTCTATCAATTTCTTACATTGATTTCATGCCACCTAGCTTCAAAGGTTTTCCTGTACTGTGTACTATACCTCAAAATGTAAATTTTTACGCTTGTACTTTTATGTGTATCTGTTTTGTCATATTTTTCCAACTTTGTACCTTTACTGGTTTTCAATAAACTTTGAAATTGAAAAAAAATAAAAAATATTTCTGAATAGCACTTTACATTTCTACTTGTTTACTGATTAGATAAAAAATTATTCCATGTAAACGAGTTTTTTGTTTAGTTGAAGGGGTTTTTGCAAAGATTAGCAATTGTTAATGACCTGACTGTACTGCACTATAAAACTGTATCTGATCTCTTATAGCTGTAAAATGTACAAGTAGCATTATATTCTGTAAATGTGGGTAACTGGGTTCTTAAAAGAAATTGATTAAACGAAAATCGTGTGTGATGGACAATCAGACCATTTAAACTTTACAGATACTATTAGCCTTTTGGCTATGTTTACACAGGTTACTTGGAAGTGCTTTATTATAGATAAGACCAAGTCACCAGGATTTAATCATGTGTTCCCTTGGCTATCCCCTTATGGGATTCAGCCATACAGGTCTGACAGACATCCTTTTGGGTTAGCCGGTTATTGGAAGTTGCAGTGACTCAATGACTAATTAACTGAGCCTCTTATTAACTCACCTGTACACAGTCAGGGATTTTCTGGGGTGGGGGTGGTTTTGATGGGAGGGCAGCATTTCATCCTTGGACCCAGGCATCAAAATGTCTTGGGCTGGCCATTGCCTTGGCCTTCTACAAAATACTCTAACTCATCTAGTATCAGTCTGCCTCTGTCACAGTTCATGTCAGGGTCTCTGTCATCTATCATTTATTTGATTTTATGTATTTTTGTATTTTTAATTAACTACCCCCCATCCCTATCACTGCCAACAAAAAAAACACACACACTCCCTGCTCAATTTCTTCTTTCCCCAGGCTCCCCAGACACAGAGATAACAACCAGATCAGGAAGAAACTTGCATCACATCTGCCTGTGTTCCCAGACTGTTGGGGTATTTGGGTTAAGTCTCCTTTGCTCCCTTCTTATAACCCCAGACTCCCCTGATACAGAGATAAAAGCCAGACTTGGAAGGGATGTAGATCACAGCTGCTTATTTCTACTCAGCCACACAACATTTGGGGTTATTTGGAGTCAACCTTCTTTGTTCCCTTCTGTCACCCCCAGACTCCCCTAACAAAGAGATGAGTAGAATCCTCCAATACCTTGTTGTCATCATGAAAACAGATTTCTACCCCTGAGGTTCTCCCAAAAGAGGAAAACAAGAGACAGAAGGAGAAGAGGGCTCTCAGCCAAAAAAGACAAAAATGGATCAAAAAGGAACTGTGTATTTGATCTATCAAAACATAAATTAATTGTAGATGAACAAAGTGTACTTGAAAAAGGTTGTCCTTCTCCCCCACATCAATGTCTAATATGTTTGATCTGTTTGTCGATTTACAAAGTTTTATCCGTAAACTCTCATTGAAAAGATATTTTGCAAACAAGAGTTTGAAGAAAATTACATCTCAGGGTATTCCTATAATAACAGATCAAGCATTTGAGAGTGATGAGGGTCAAATGGTTATACCGTATATGGATGTTGAAACCAATTTCACATTAAATGGAATTGTGCATTCAGGTCTAAGTCCATATTTTTCCAGTGGAGTACAAGGGAAACCATATAGAGGTTTTCCATTTGGTGGTAATAAATGATTTCGTAAATTGTCTACTCAAAACACTAGGAAATATAATAATTTAACTTGGAGAGAAAGACAAGCCATTAAAAATTTAAAGGAGAATTCTAAAATCATAATAAAATCTACAGACAAGGGAGGGGTGGTGGTGGTGCAAGATCGTGAGGACTATCTGAACGAAGCTTATAGACTTTTATTAGACACCATTTACTACAAACCCTTATCTAGTGATCCCATGACAATATTCCAACATGAACTGTAAATCATGCTGGATAGACCGGTTGAGTCTGGTCTGCTCAGGGCATCAGAAAGGGACTTTATACATGTATCCAAGACATTGTGGATCAGCATCTTACCACTACAATTTGTTAGCTTTGTATATCTGGTTGTAGTGATCGGCTTGATCATACTTCTGGCAACAGGAGCTGGTCCTTGTGAGGTGCCATGAAGAGTCTGTCCATTATGTGGGAAGATGATACACCAAGTGCGTTAGGACACAGTCTATTGCTACGTTGGGTCTGTTTTACCAGTTGAGAGTGATTGAACTTAGGTATGTACATTACAGTTTTGAATGGGCTGCATGGATGGAACGCATGGGCTTGTTTGTTTGTGTTGAACATTTGCAGTCCGTTCGTATGGGGTAACATTTTTCTTATAACAATTTGGCTATAGAGCGAACTATGTGATTGAGAGCGACTGAACTTCAGAAGCACTTTATAATTTGGGATCAGGCTTCATAGATGGAGCGCATAGGCATGTTCGTTTGCTTTCCAACTTTGCAATCCGATCAATACTATAGTTACGTCTGTCATATTCACTTTAGGAGAATATGGTTACAGATCTAATTGTGCACGTATAGAGCACAACCATCTTTTGTTTGCACTCCACCCATAAACGATATTTATCATGTGTGTAAAGCATGAATAATGCTTTTATGTGGTTATTTGACCTTCTTTTTGAATTAAAGACTAAATGATAGACTTGTCTATATTAATATACATGTTGATACATTTGGTTTATGTTGGAATCAAGTCATAATGGCCAATATAGAATTTAAAAAGTGTTTATTTTCATTATAATGAATTCATTGATATCATATAGTTATGTTTAATATAGAGATTCTTAGGGTTAGGATATAATACAGGCATCTAGAATGCCATTATTGTACTGTTTGGACCAATTTACAGATAATTTTAAGAATTAACCAATCAAGAGGGGAGATGGGGTAGTTAAACGTTGTTTGAAAGTGCTGCATTGTCTTATGTGTTTTTTTGGCTGAGCTACATCTGAAGAAGTGGTCAGGCTACCACGAAAAGTTGTTTTCTATATAGTTAGCCTTGTTTTTAGCTCATTTTCAGTATTACTATTTTGTATTTTGTAAAATGAATTAAATTTTTATTAAATATTTTTGGAGACAAGAAGCACCACTAGTGTGAATTTCTCTCTTCCAAAGCCGTGGATACCTGAGAAGAGGCAGGTGGATAACTCTACAAGCTTGAATTGTTGTCGTAGGGTAAATGCCCTTCCACAACTACTACTTTCAGGAGTATTTCTCATTTCTTTTATTGTAAATCTGTTATAAAGATAACAGGCACTATATGGCACCCTCTTTGTTGTTGTCTTTCTAACAAAGAGATAACAGCCAAATCAGGAAAAAATTTGGATCACCCTTCCCTGTGTGTTCCTAATCAGTCACACAGAACTGTGTGTTGTGCAAATATGCAGCCCACTGCTTATGTCATAGAGATCATTTTCCAGCCTTGGCTACTTCAGATGTTCCTACTGCAATCTTAACGTGTAACGGTTTGTTTGACACACAGACACAGTGGTTTAGGACAAAACACAGTTTTATTGAAATCACAGTAATATAATAACCCTCACAGGTCCTTTAGTATTTAAGCAGAATAATACAGACACACGACAGGTTACATATACATATGCCTACACAGGTCCAGTACAACCATAAAGTCCATAACAGCATATACTGATACAGGTCAGGCAGAATATGATGAATTCCCAGGAGAAAGGTACTGCATGGGTTAATGGTCTTCAATGAATGTAAACAGTCCCATGTGAAGAGAGGTCTGTTATGGAGCTCACTCCATATAGAGAGCTTAAGGATACGTAACGCCCAGAAATAGGTTAGCAGAACAAATGTGAACTGCCAGAGTAATATCAGGAATTGAGCAACATATGACGCTGCCATAGCAGTAACGGAGACCAGGCCACTTGCACTCTGCCGGAGCAGTAATGGAGACAAGACCAATGGCACACTGCCGTAGCAGTAACAGAGACAGACACTTGCACTCTGCAGGAGTAGTAATGGAGACAAGGCCAATGGCACACTGCCGTAGCAGTAACAGAGACTAGGCCACTTGCGCTCTGCAGGAGCAGTAACGGAGACAAGGCCAATGGCACACTACCGTAGCAGTAACAGAGACTAGGCCACTTGCACTCTGCAGGAGCAGTACGGAGACACAACTGAACACTGCCATGACCGGACTGACTGGGCAACCGAGCAACTCGCCCTGAGGTCGTAAACAACCAGAAGCGACACAAAATGCCTGATGGATAGGAATGTCACCAAGGTGACACAGAGGCAGCCAGAACAGGAACGTCAACCAAGCCGGGTCGAATCACGGAGCAGGAACGTCAGCCAAGCCGGGTCGGTACACAGGAGCAGGAACGTCAGCCACACTGGGTCGATACACAGA
The DNA here is from genome assembly GCA_037306005.1 of Rhinophrynus dorsalis. Lineage (NCBI taxonomy): Eukaryota > Metazoa > Chordata > Amphibia > Anura > Rhinophrynidae > Rhinophrynus > Rhinophrynus dorsalis. Next base: position 119,562,210 of record CM074723.1, on the reverse strand, counting down.
AGCAGGAATGTCAGCCAAGTTGGGTCGGTACACAGGAGCAGGCGCAGAAGAATGGTCAGGAAATCCGGGTCAGTACACAGGCAGAAGACGAGATGCAGAGTAGTCAGGCAGGCCAAGTCGGTACACTGGGAATCACTGAGCAGAACAAGCACTGGTACAGGAACACCACAAAAGGGCACTGGAGGGGTGCCAGAGCCCAGTATATAAAGGCCATACTGGGTGGGACAAACACAGAATAGCCAATGGGAGCAAAGCACAGTGTAGACTGACAGAAAGTAGCAAGGAGAGCACGGGCACCGTGATACAGATACACAGAGACACACAGGCAATATCCTGCAAGCTTAATTATTGACATGGATTTAAGTCTTCTCTGGTACCTTTAGTCAGGATACTGTCCTCTAGCTGCACCACCTATTCCCTAAGAGATCTAATGACAAAAATAATGTGTATGCTGAGTATGAACAAGGTGACTGCAACCTGCAAAAAGGAGGAACATTTTGCATTGCGGTAAAGGAGAAAACTTTCACTAAAAAAAGAAAAATCACCAGTTTTTCACAAAAAGTCATGTGGAAAATTGTTCTCACTTTTTGTCCACCCCTCTAGCAAGTATTTCCCAAGTAGTAGTCAGTGAAACTGCTATAATAATAAGAACTGATGCTATTATGGGAAAACCAACTATACTATAGGGGGAAAATTAACATTCCTATTGTCCTAAAAGGAAACTGTTCCTCAGTATAAAGAGTACATTTATTTATCAGAAGGTCTTATAGGTTTATGTCCTTCAAACAGCTGTCAGTTATTTCCATTTAACTGTTTTATTTGTATATGATATATCTCTACATCTAGTTGTTTCAGTATAAAATCCGATAACTTGTTTCTTTTACAAGTCATACAGATCAACTGAATCCTATTGTTTAATGTTAGAGGGGGTGACCTACAGGTAGATTGTAATGGAGATCCATACAAGAAACTGCAGATATAATACAAAATATATACAAATAGATACTAGACCGCTGTATGAAGGTCTCTTATCTAAGTAAGTCAACGTGTTTAACAAATTAAATAAACACTTATTTAGGTGTTTTTTAATTTAGTCTTTTAACTGCTCGAATCCTAGAGAGGTCTACAGTGCATCCATTGTCAATATATTTCCTGACAACAATATGTTGTGTAGATCAGATAAATAATTATGCTATGGATGATGAGGTGGAAAACAGTAATCATACACTATCTTCAAAGTACAGATCCCTGCTGGGGTTTTGGGGTCAGGAAGCTATCAGGGAATATGTTAAACAATTAGCCATAACTGCAAGCAAGATAGTGGGAAATGACCTAATCTTAGTTATATTAATCCTCAAAATAGAGATGATCCTGGAAATGTAGAAGTGCATAGGGCTGAATTCCATTGCAAATGAAATATTTATCACTGGTTTTATCAGCAAATTCCCCCATAGATTTCAATAATAATCTGTGAGATTAAATCAGTGATAACATTTTTCACCAGCAATGGAATCCAACCCATAGACTGGTGCATAGTTGACAGTGTAAAATATATGCATGGAACACATTTAACCCTTTGGTGACCAAAGGGGTGCACAATTCATTATGAAACACTGCATTTTACACCAGTCTGGTTCTCAAGGCGCTAATATTTAAGGGACTAGCAAGGCATTTCCAAGGTAATCTAAGCCTCTGATGTACTAAGAAGATTGGGAGCAATTCTGAGGTCAATCACCTGCACCACAGGGGACAAATAAAAATCCCATTCATTTATACAGAGCTTTTAACACAGAAACATTTCATTTAATGGCAGATGAGAACCATTCTGCCCATCTAGTCTGCCTATTTTCCTACCGTAAAAAACTCAGACCTCATTTGGTCCTTGCTGTTATCTTATGTTCAGGATATCCTTATTCCTGTCCCGTGCATGCTTAATTCCCATCACTGTATTGACTTCTACCACTCAATAGGTTAAACGCCCCATTTAAATCCATTGGAATTTGGAGGGATTTATTTATCCTCTGTTGTGCTCTTGGTTTGTTCCAGAATTCTTCCATTTGTCATTAGTACATCAGCTTCAATACGTAAACTTCCCTTTAAAATAATTTACCAATTTAAAACAATGTAATGAATTCAAGTTCTAACATCTACAGTTTATGTTTGTAAATTCCCAATGAGAAAATTATTAACTAAGTGTCACTGTCGGATCCATTTAAATTTTCATTTATTTTGTGCAGAACTTAAGATTTTCATTTTCCCCAAGACGTGTTAATGGCAGTACTAAAACCCAGAGGGTGGGATGGAGAGTGCTGTGCTGACATTTAAATTGGCAATATTTTAAAATAGGAACCTGCCACCCTAGGGCAACAAAAGATATGTGCATGTCCAGATTAAATGCATCCCTTTGATTTTTATTGACTTCCCCTTAGGGGGCAAGGACAGTTTAAATGTGTACCTACTAAATGAATTTTAGCAGCCTGCAGGGTTAGTGGATTGTTAGATGTATTGATCTGATCCTTCCTTCACTAAGCGAAAACAATAGGGAAGTCACTGTAGGGTACAATCTGTGAGTCATTTCTACTACATTGTGAAGAAATATGCAAAACTAGCACAAGATGACTTTTGCCATTATTTTCTGAATGGATTTCCCAGAAAATATAAAAAATTACAGAACATCAGAAAAAATAATAAGTATTTTTGTGCATATTTCTATAATGTACTAAATTGTAGTAGCTGTTTTGGTCCCGTTTTATTAAAACATATCTTTGCATGACATATTTCCTTTAAACAGGGAGATGAATGTACAGAAGCTATCCTATATAATAATTTGCTAAAATGTGTGTAACAGTGTAGTCATGCACAGTAGAGACTGATGCGTGTGCTGCAGTCATGCACAGTAGAGACTGCCCATGCCGCGGCTGATACAGAGCTGGACGCTCCGAAGCGCCCAGCTCTGTATCAGCCGCAGTGCGGGCAGTCTCTACTGCGCATGACTGCCCCGCAACCAGCTGGCAGTGGCACTGTGGCCCGTGTAACGGGCTCTTCAACTAGTTCCTCAATAAATGAGGTGCTGAGATTGACTTTTAGTCCCTGTGCCTCACTAACATCAATTTACTAAGCTACATAAACCATAAAGCCTCCCCTTAATGCCACGTGAGCATTTCTTGGAATTCTTATCATTTGTACTTTATCTACAGCTATAAACAAAAACAAGGGGTAAAGGGAATTGTGTGATTTAATGTTATCCCTGAGCATGCTATGCATTCCTTGGAACTCTCAGATTTGTTGCACACTCCAGTTTTATGAGTTAACTACCAGGTCTCCAGGGACAGAGATGATTCTCACTGGAAGCTCTGCCTATTCCCCCACCTGTTCTGTATGGTACCTGCACAGTTCCACCAGTTTTAAAGTGTTAGTAATGTCTAAAAAAAAGTGTTTTGCATTTAGAAGAGCTTAAAAAGCTGATCTAAATGCAAAAAACCGTATCTCTCAAACCGCTATGGTTTAAGAGATACGGGCGTTTAAAGTTTGATTTCTCCTATTGACAGCTGTAAAGCTGTCAGCAGGAGATCTATACCCCAAATAACCTAAATTCCTGGCTATGTAGATTCATTGGTTACTGAATGGTAATGAGCTTTCATTAGATTAAAGCCCCATTTAAATCAATGGGGATTTGGGGAACTCACATTTTTCCCCTAAGTGACCCGCAGTCTTTCCAGAAGAGATGTAACCGGCTCATTTTCAAAATGGTAAGTTTCTCCATAGCCTGCATTAAATAAAACACTGTGATGGAACGCCGTCACTTGTGAACCAGGGGCCCTTTTGGTTTGGGGGGGCCTGGACTGAGTGCGGACATTTGGCTATACATAAGAATGGGACGAACCACAAAACTGAGACGGGTTTCGGCCGGACTGTTGAAGGCATGGCAGATTCATGGCAGATGGCAGACTGTGGTGGATTGGTGGTAGAGTGACAAGGATATGATAGTAAATACATGTTAGTGCATATTGGTGATGTGCCTTCAACACAGATCTGCCATGACATCTCCACCCTGGCCCCTTATAGCCTTCTTGTGCATCTCCCCCCATGTATTTTTGCAGCTTGGTATGAAGTTTTAATGTTGTTTAAAGTAAATGTGGGCTTTTTTGCAAGATGTTTTAAAATTGCTTAAGCTGTTTAAGGTGACAGTTCCACTTTAAGTTATTTAGACTGATTACTGAGATGAAAATAACATTTGCTACTTATTTAATTTAACATATTTTGCGGAATATAAGATGCACCTGAATATAATAAGATGTACCACATTTTTGGAAGGAAAAAATATTTCAGTGAAACTGAATTAATTAACCTCTATAAATTCTCTAGACACACTTTATTATCACATTACATGCATACATACTCACCACTAGCACAGATCTAACTTTATACAGACACTCGCTGTCATACATACAGACACTAACAGTCACTAATACACATAAATAAAGGAAAATACTGACAGTCACTCATACACATCCATATATTTAGATGTATAGGTGCAGGAGGAACAACTTATGGAGCAGTTGGTGTAGGTATGGGAGCATTTGGGAATGCAATCAGAGGCATCCCCATGCTACTCTGTCATTTTACTCGATCACTGGGTAATATGGGGATGCCTCTAATCTCATCAGGAGACATCCCCTAGAGATTTCAGTATACCAGCATCTCCGTTGAGAAGTGAGTGATCAGCCGATTGATCTGTACTGATTAATTAGTTGATTTATTTTTCAATCAGCCTTTAATAAAATTTTCAGCAGCCCCTGCAGAGAAGCCGAGTCTGTATTTTAAATAACCAAATCTTCCCATCCACTACCAGACCCCTTATATTGTGGACATTTAGAATATAAGACACAAGCAATTTTATGACATTATTTGTCACAAAAAGTGTGCCTTATAGTCAAAACAAATACAGTATAATTGAATATATGTGTAGTAGAAATTGCCTGCATGACATTTTGGGCTTGATCCAAATGTTGGAGAAGGCTAGTTTTTCTGCCGACAGCATTTTTTCAAGCACAGAAAGCTAGTCAAATGCCTGTGCTGTGAAAAATACCAGCAAAAAAAAGAGCAGTCGTGTGATAAAGTTGAAGTGTTTTCACCCATAGAAAATGATGAAAATATTGTAATTATCAAATCAAATGTCTGCGCTAGCCATGAAAATCCAATAAGGGACTCAAGTTATCACAGGAAAGTTAAGACCCAGTTTTTTTTTTTTTTTACTTGAGTCCCTTATCGGCTCTTCAAACAGCCTACCCAGAAACTTGAATGAAAAAAAAAGTCCTCAGTGGATGTATTGATATGGAACCCTAAGCCCCATATCAATATATCCAAAGTTATGAAAAATGTGTCAATAGTTTGCCCTATGAGTGCCAGTGGGGTATAATTATCCTGCTGGCATTCATAGGGTTAACCTAAGTTAAAAACAACATCCCATTAAAAGTAACACTTACCATTAATCCTGATGTCCAGCGGAGTCCTCAGCTTCCTGGTCCTCCTCTGTCCTTCTCTTTAGTCTTCTCTTCTGTCCCTCTCTTCTTTCATCTGCCTTCTCCTTTCTTCTTGCTTCTTCAGCCAATCAGTTTAAAGAACAGCCACTTGAATCTGACTGGCTGGATGTGCATAAGAATATCCCAGCCAATGGCTGTGAGGGAATTGGAAGTGAGACTGCCCAATTCCCTCAGTGTGCAACGGGCATCGGCCCATGCCGGAAAGGAGAGGGAACTCCATGGCTCATCAGTGTCTCTGTCACCTGTGTGGCCTCACTATCAAAGGTATCCCTAAGTTGCCTAGTGCGTCTGTACTTCTTCTTCAGCAAGCCTGGTCGTCCAGCATGGACTCTGGTTACTTCCGCACTCCTGACGTTCACTAGTGCGGATGCAGTGACGTACGCTTGTTTATTGGTGAGTTCCTGCCCTGGAGAGCTCCTATTTAAACTTACCTGGGCCTAGGAGTCATTGCCCTTTTGTGGTGTTCCTACTAGTATCTCTGGCATTGCTCCATATTGTGTTGATCTGTGATTGGCCTCCGAATCCGCTCTATGTATTACCCGGCTTGTCTGACTACCCACATCAGTTCTGACCTGTGGCTCTGGCTCACTACTCGCTTGGTGTATGACCCCGGCTTGTCTGACTACCCACATCGGTTCTGACCTGTGGCTATGGCTGACTACTCGCTCTATGTATGACCCTGGCTTGTCTGGCTACCCACATCGGTTCTGACCTGTGGCTCTGTCTGACTACTCGCTACTTGCATTACCCGGCTTGTCTGACCACTCTCATCTGGGTTACCCATGGCTCTGGCTTGCTCTTCACTCCCTTGCCTCCTGTTGTCTATACCTTGTTTGGTAGACTCGAGCATTGTTGCCTCCGCTCCATCCTATGTTCACATGCCATTCCTGGCACCACTACCATAACAGCCTGGATCTTAGCAGGTGGTAGAACTGTAGACAATTTCCTATCATCCTACGGTTTAGAGCAAGTAATGCAGGCCTCGGGTACAGCCTTGGGTAGTGGTCTGTGTACTGCCGTCCAGCAGTCTGGGGATATTGTGTGTATTCTTATTACTCTGTGTATTATCAGTAAAGGTGGTTTATTCATTATACTTGTGTCTGTCCTTCTCTGCCTTGATTACCGTGACACGCACACAGCAGAGAAGACATGAAGAAAAAAGTTATGTATTTATTTATGGCATATATTTATGACATTTATTCATGGCATTTTTAACTACTTGGGCATTAAATGGAGGCATATTCATGGCGGCATATTCAAGGCACAATAATATGTTTTAACCTTTTTTGAGTGCCAGAGATGGATGCAATGCATTGCTTTGCAATGCGTTGCATACCCCTCTACCACTCAAAGGGTTAAACAATGTCATAGTTTATTCTTTGTGCTAATACTTATTTTTTATTTTACAGCAAGAAGAAAGGAGAAGACAGAAGAAAAAAGAGAAGAAAGAGGAGAAGGCTGAAGGAGAAGGACAGTGGATAACAGGTAATTGTAAGACATATTAGTTAGCGATGGGTGCTTGGTATTATGTCAGGCACTGATCGTTAGCTTTCTAACTGTTAAGTTCCCAATACTGCCGTTATTTAGTAACATCTTGGGAACTTAACTCACACAACGGACTTATGGCCAAAGACCTTTTTTGTGGCCTAATGTCCGTTGTGCTTTTAGCTGGTAGGACATTTAAATACTGACTTAGACATTTTCTTTTATTAGTCGGTATCTATTTTGCTCTACCAACTTTTTTATCTCCAACATTTGGATCGAGCCCTTCGTGTGTAATATACACTTAAAGTGAAAGTAATGTTTCACAAAAACAGCAACTCCAATTAATCTTCATAGTATTTGGCCCATGGAGAGTGTTATTTCAATCCCGTCATAGTTGTTGTTCAAGAGTAATTGAATGATAAAGTATCCCCCTGCCGCCCTTTTACCTAGTGTAAGCCGCCTCCCCTCAGATGTGGAATCTGGTCACTTGACCAGACAGATCACAGCAAGGGACAATCTTTTTACTGTGACCATAAGAAAAACCCTGCTCCCCTTGACAGGTTTTTCAGGTTTTTCCTTATGTTCACTGAAGATTATCCCTCTCTGAGATCCATCTGGACAGTCTTGCTGCTCTGAGGTGAGCAGTGTTATATCAGTATAAGGGCGGGAGGGGGATACTTTATCATTCAATTACTCATGAACTACAGCCCTGATAGTATTGAAATAACACTCTCCATGGCCCAAATACTATGAAGATTAATTGGAGCTGCTTTTATTGTGAAACATTACTATTACACTCCACAGTGTTCATCGGAGCATATGATCATGCACATATTTCTCTTCATTTGCCAGCAATCAGATATTTATAGGTTTCATAAAAAAGCATCCTAAATAAACACTAAATGGGAAACTACTTGGGGAATCCTGGTTAGAGAAAGATTTAGGAATACTGCCAGACGATAGACTTCACAGCAGTGTATAGTGTCACTCAGCCACTGCATGAGCAAATAGGGTACTATCCTGTATAAAAATGGGTATAGATGAATGGGGTGTGAATATGAATTCCACTTCTATATAATCCTTGGTAGGGGCTCATCTTAAATATGCAGTACAGTTTTGGTCACTACTTTTTGAAAAATACATTATTGAATTGGAAACTGCAACATGCAACAAAACTCAGAGGAATTGGAGTATCTGAGTAATAAAGCCAACTGGTTATATTTACCTCAGAGAAGAGACATCTAAATAAGTAGCTTGGTAAATTGGCAGTATACTAAGAAATAGGTTCCAGAGCCTAGTTTTGACAGAATCGTATTAACCTCCTCCTCTTTATTTGTCTTATTCAGTGTGAGTCTTTCATTCTCTTAATTTGTATGTCTCTTTCTCAACACATCTCTGTCTTTCTTACTGCAGTATGCAGAAATGTAAAGAGGAGATATTATGGTGCATACCAACTGCACTATAGGGCACAAATACAAATTATCATTACTTTATATGGGGCATTTAACCCATGAATTGCTCCATTCGTTTCTTTGTAATATGTTGTGGACCTCTCTAGCAACTAAAGAGATTAAATATCCCTTGTAAATGAACTGGAATTTTCCATTGTAGCCTATGGAGCAGTTGGTTTGCTCCAGAGTTGATCATATTTCTCTTTATGCCTATGGCCTTGATGTCTCTAATATGGGGGTGGAGGGATTGAGGAAAGAGGGATGTGTAGTTAGAAACAGAGATGGTTTTTCATAGGCTAGTAAAGTCACAAGCTTCACTTCATTTTATATAGATTGGATAAAATACAAAATTGTACTGATCCAATGTACAGTTATATATTGTTACTAGAATAAAATGCAGAAAAGACAATGGACAATGGTCATGAAGAATACCAAGAGGTATCTAACACATTGCATTGAATACCACTCTGTCATGCTCAGAAGTTTATTTAAAAATAAGCAATTCTGGATCATCTAGGGCTAGATTCTATTGCAGGTGATAAATGTTACTACCCATTTTATCAAACATTTTCCTATGGAAGTCTATGGGGAAATCTGGAGATAAAAGCAGTGATAAAATTAGCACCTGCAATAGAATCTAACCCTTTAAATATGGCCAAATATGTTTTCTCCCTCTTCTCCTTAATATAAAATGAATGTCAAAAATAATCCTGAGACAGACTAGAAGATAATTGCACATTTTCTAACACACTTTGTTCCTAGCATAACATTTTGACATTGTCATGCGAAATTGTAATACTTTATTTTCTGAATGATTAAAAAGAATGGAAAGAAACCCTTAATTTTCAGCCCCAAACTATTTTCTATAATTCCTACATTGCTCCAAGCAGTTAACATAGATTGTTTCATCTAATTTGTATGATCTATAGCTTCATCTATTATTACTAATAACGTATGACAGTCTGATCTCAGCTGTATAAAATCCCCACTTTTAGGGCCATATGTTAGAAAGAAAAGTGGAGCAATTCTGGGCAGCGATGTAACTACATGATGTAGTTGTGACGGAGCCCAGATTCCAAGTGGGCCCATCTACCCCGGGGTCCAAAAGGTACTACTTATGTCCCTGTGACATTATCCTTGTGTTGGGAGGGTCCAACAAAATATTTGCACTGGGACCCTCCAATCATTTTATGACACTGATTCTGGGTTAAAACAACCATAAGGGGAAAAATAAATCCCTTTTGATTTAAATGGGAAATTTACACTCACCCATCAACTTGCAATACCGGACTGTCCCATGGTAGTAGCAAAATCAATCAAATTCCTTGGTCTACTCATATAGGGCCAATTTTCCTTTTTTCATAGGGACACTTTGCTTCTACTAATTGATCTCTACTAATTGATCTCTACAGACAAAAAACACATTCCTAGCATAACCTCCCCTTGGTGTACTGAGAAGGGTGAAAATTATTTTCTTATCAAAGTTTCTAATTCTATATGTCTTCCAAAATTCTCCTGTGTCCATTATTAAATAGTACTTTAAAGTGTTAGAGAGTATTACCACTTGGTTCATTTAGTGGGATGAAATGGTCAGGATAAAACTGGAAGCATGGGGCATGAAGGCCTTTTCAAAACATGTCATGTCATACAGATCTCAATCCAAATACCCTATTATGGGCCAATTCCCTTATGTCTCAACTTCAACACTTTGACTTTGCGGACCTCTGGCAACGACACAACGTAGATAGACTATAATCTCTTCGATAGTCAATTCTTAAAATCATTTGAACAAATTCAGATGGAATTCCACATACCTAATACCTGATTTTTCAACTACCCTACAGCACAAATGGGGTGATTCTCAGGTTAGTCTCTCCAAATTTCCACTTACCTTGTGTATATTCAACAAAACTTCTAGAAAACCAATTTCTTTTATTTACAAGTGGGTAAATAGTGAGATGGGCTTGATATTATCCCAACTGCAGAACAACTGGGAGGTTGGGGTTCTAGACTATTGGGAATAGGACATGGAACTAATCAGTCCTCAGAGAGACTTCACATGCTCCAGACATCATCTTATCCAATTTAGGACCTTACATAGAACATATTTCACCCCACACTGACTCTTTAGTATAGGACGCAGAATGGACGATAATTGCCCCAGATGTGGCTGACAGGGAGACTCATTTCTTCATATGAGCTAGTCTTGTCACCCAGTACAGACTTACTGGCGGGAAGATATTAACACTGTCTCTGATTTACTGCATGGACCCATACGTCTATTCCTTCATCTGTTCTTGCTGCTTGCTGTCAATCCTTCCTGACTAATTAAATCTCCACCCTCACATTCACCTTATTCATGAAGACTTAATTATGGCCAGGAAGATTATAGTGATGGTATGGATATCTAATAAGAAACCGGAATATGCTGAATAGCTCAGTTTGATCACCACTAACTTACCACACTATAAACTGCCCATAGAGGTACTATGCAGAAGTTTGCAGACATCTGGGGGGCCATGGCTAGACGACCTGATACATAAGGTCCTCATTAATGAATATATCCACTTAATATACCTATATGCTAGCTTCTTGTTTCCTTAATTGGCAATTAAAGGCCTTCTTACGTTCACAAAATCTGTTTGCAAACCTTTTCACAACTTTTACACAACATTATACTCCTCCAGTTTCATGTAGAACATTACCCTTTCTCACTTGTTCATTGTTAGACTACCTGCTACAGCCTTGATGACCATATGCACTGGGGTTCACTGCTTCAGTAGGGATGTCTCCAAAGCATTGTGAAAACGTACAAAGGAAAAGTGGCTTTCTTCTCTATGGTGAGGTCAGTTTGCCCTAGAATTTTACCACTTAACATAGTAACATAGTTGACAAGGCTGATAAAAAACATACCGTCATCAAGTCCAGCACATGCAAAAACACACCTGTTGATCTGGAGGAGGGGAAAAAACACTGAAGCCATTCCCAGTCAAGCAACAAGTGAGTAAAACATTCCTTCCTGACTCCAAATGGCAGTCAGATAGTTCCCTGGATCAACAACCTATGTGCTTTGAAGCCATCTGTCATTATTCTCAATATTGTTCTGTGCTAGATAGGTATCCATTGCTTTTTCAAAAGCAGTTACAGTATATGACAGCACAACATCCCGAGGCAAAGAATTCCATAACTTTACGACCCTTACTGTAAAAAAAACCCTGCCTTTGTTTTAGTTGAAAGCACCTTTCCTCTAATCTTAATGGATAACCTCATTCTTAATTACCTCTCTTTCTTAGCTCAGCTGTTTGTATAAATAATTCACTGAATAGTTCTTTGATTGCCAGAGAGATATTCAATCCTGTCATTTATTGGCTTCCCCTCTGATACTCATTAAGATGTAGCATGTTGTTAACACCTTCAGTTCCTTATTTCTTATACATGCTATTCACAGTTATGACAGTCAGACCCATCATATAGTGACTGATACATGTGCAATGTGTGACAGGTTACAATGACTGAACTAGTGCCACAGACAGTTGTGAAGAAGTAAAAACAGTAACCAGTTGTTTTGCAAATAGAAGTAAATTTCACAATGATGAGTGAAGGTAGTGATGCACCCACAAATCAGTCAGTGTCAAATCACATAAGCAGCAGTGGGAGTACACTTTTCACTCAGCATGATGAAACCCTCAAATGAGTAGATAGAGTTGTAAGGATATTAACCCTTTGAGTGGCAGAGGAGGGTAGGAAATACATTGCTTTGCAATGATTTACATGCCCCTTTGGCACTCAAAGGGTTAAGCCTGATATAGGCTAAAACAGTCTTTCCATATTCCAGGCTAGGGTCTAGTTGTATATGATGTATGTCACAGCAGACTGTGTTGTAATTGCACCTGCAACTAATTCCCTTTTTTCATTCTCCAATTGAAGTGTCTGTGTCAGAGATCCAGGGACCAGTACAGGAGCTGCCAGCAGGGGACCAAGACCATGAAGAGGGATTTGCCCCTGTCCAACAGCCCCAGCAGGTGATCCAGCCCTAGCAGGTGATCCAGCCTCAGCAGGTGGACCAGCCCCAGCAGGTGGACCAGCCAGAGCAGGTGGACCAGCCCCAGCCCCAGCTGGTGGACCAGCCCAAGCCACTGAACTTGGCATGGCCACACCTCCAGGAACTGGTCCCACCTATCCCTGACGCAAGTGGTTCATCCGGTTGGCTGCCACCTGCTATATCATCAAGGATGGGTATGGCCTATGACTACCCATGGCTGCCACTGCAGATGCTCCTCTACCCCACATACGGGTCTCACATGGGGCCAACAGACCCAACATGGCTCATACCACCACCACCACCATACAGCACACATGCCCAACTAGCATGGAGTAGGCCCCAGACAAGTCAGTGGCTACTGGACTATGCGAACACTGGGCTTGTGGTTGAGCCCCAGTGGCCACATGTTCAATTCAGTCCACAAACCTGGGCAGGGTCCTCATAAGTGGAATTGATTGATGTTGTGGGTGGAGGATCATCAACATATGAGCCAGAGCCACAAATACAGCCTGCTGTGGATGGACATTCCTCTGTGGCAGAATCATGGGCTGCACCATCGCCACCTGCACCATTGTCTCCTGCACCATTGCTGCCTGAACCAGTTCCTGGTGTGCTACCACTGGATAGGGAATGTCTCCAGTTACAGAGACAGATGATGTGGGACAACAAGCATCATCGTCATCAGCTTGTGAGAAACAAAGCCAAATCCATGTTTTTGGCCCCACCTCCTTAGCCGTGAATTAAAATCTCTAATTCGCTGCATCCTGCCATCATCTTCCTTATACACTGGCAGAACCTCTGAAACAGATATGGTGGAAGCAACTTGCTGCAGATCCTTACATAGCTTCTTAAAAACATCTTTTACCACTCTCACCTCATTACAAGCCAAATCATTTGTCCGTAAATGGACTATGACATCCAACTCTCCATTTTGTCTTGCTTCCTTAAAGGGATAGTAATACTTAAAATTTAAAAAAATTAATGCTGTAGGGTTTATCCCCCTGAGTAAAACAAGGGTACTCCCACTGCTGAGATATATTTTATTAAAAAATTATAATAGCTCAAACTTGAATTTTTTTAGGTGCAACATCACAGTGGACTGAAAATTTACATTGGCGCTGTTGCAACACCATCCTATGGACTGCGCTGGTCTGTAGACAATAAATCTGCATAGGATGGTGTAGCAACAGCGCCACTGTAAATTTTCAGGCCACTGTGATATTGCACCTAAAAATTTCAAGTTTTAGCAGTTATAATTTTTTAATAAGATCTCTCTCAGCAGTGGGAGTACCCTTATTTTACTCAGGGAGATAAATCCTACAACATATATTTTTTTACATTTTAAGTATTACTATCCCTTTAACAATTTTTAAAATTTGTCTTCTATCTCTGTGAGCTGTAGAACCAGAAAGACATCTGACTTCTTTGCAACCACCATGACATTCCTCCAGAGTCACGCCTCTTAATATAGAATCCCCCAGTAACAGTTGCTTCCTCTCAAAATAGTTTTCACTTCTTACCTTTGTCAGTTTGTCAGTGGTTGCAGTCTGATTTACCTGTGAATTACAGGCTGGTGAACCAGTAGTCTCTGCTTCTGGAGTTGTTCCAATATTAAAGCACTGTTCTGAAAGTGCAGCAAAAGAATTATGAAAAGGCACAGACTGTGGGACAGGCCTCTTGTCCACAACTCTCAACCTTCCAGAACCAACTGTAGTCCATCTGCCATTTCTTGGAAGTCTCTAAGGCAGTGGCACTTGTTTCTTTTGTATCTGTGTGGAGCTTGACACTTGTCCATTAGTTTGGGTGCTTTCAGGGGTTAACTTGACACTTGTCTATTCATTTTGTCCTTAGAGAGCATGTGTATATGTAGTCTGTGCTGCTTTCATTGAAACAATGGTTTTAAACCATCGTTGTGGCTTCTACGCCTCAAGTTTGAGGCGCAGGATTACCTACAGAAAGTGTAACCACAAAACAAGAGGTAATACTGACCTTTGTTAAAAGTATGCTACTTGCACTTTGCTTTTAGTTGTTTCTTATGGGCTTTTTTTTTGACTGGCGGTGTATAGAATTACCTCTGGTTTTGTTTTAATATCTTGGGTAAAAGTAAACCAAAACCTGACTTTATTTTTTTTTTTTTTTTTTGAGTTGGCAATGGTATCAAGACCCTGGAGAGACAACAATTGAATATGCCTAGCTTAGACCAAACTTTAATGTTACATAATCTAAACCTCACTTAGCAATTAAAAGTAGAAATCACATGCAATATTCAATTTTACACCATACATTTTTTATCATTTGTACTATAAAAGGACAGTCTGCACTTACTCAAAAGTGACACATTTAGTAAACGTACTGTACGTTTGCATTATTTGTAACAACATTTTGTGGCTATTATTATTTGTATTATTCTGATTTAACAAATGATGGCTGTCAAGAATACATTTTGTACTTGTATATAAATGAAGATATATATGGAATCCACCTTCATTGTCAAAGAACTAACTAAACATGTATTTATCCTTGTAAGCAGCCAAGAACATGAATCAGTAACAAAAAAGCAGCTCTGAAAAGCTAAAACAAAATAAGCGTGATCAAAAAAATAGAAATGCGAAAGACATTTTGCTGCCTACACATGCTTTAGAAGCTGCTGTTGCACATATAATTCGGGTTCATAACCCTTTTTCACAACATATTTAGGGCCATATGAACAAAGATATAGGGGCAATTCTGATGTAAATTAGCTGCACTACACTGGAGAAATAAATATTCCCAAATTTACATTGATTTAACTGTTTAAAGATAGGAGGGGTGTCCAACACCCTTCAGGTCCTTAGATGGTTAAATACAATTTTTAACTCGACAGATGCTTGAGAGGTCTCCAAGGCATTAAGATGCAATTGGGGGCCAAGAGCTTAATACTACACTCAAATGCATTTTGGCACTATTGTCTCTTTAACAGTGCATTTTCCAAATATAAAACCAAGTAGGATTACAGAGATTACAATTCCATCCATCATAGGGTGACCAGGCCTCATCTTTAACAGGGGACACATAGGAAATAGGCATGTTTCAGGACTGCAGTGAAATCAAAGCAGCCCAAAGTAAGCATTTTTCATATAGGCTAAAGTTGAGGTCTGGTCACCCTAATCCACAAACCCTCAAGGCGAGCAAAAGTGAGCAACATATCACTGAAAGAGTTAAACAGTATTGTTTATGAAAGGGCTGGATTGGAATTACACATGTACTGTGCAACCCTGCCCAGTTTTTATTACTCTTTTAACTCTTTCATCACTGAGTGGTCTCCTTAGAGGCAACATTGCTCCCGTCCTCAACAGCTAACAGTTGTGGTCCCGTCCACTTTACATGGCTTTACTTTCTCTGCTCCCAGGCCCAGGCTATTTATCATTAGCTCAATAAGATAAATTGGAGCAGTTCTGGAGCAAAGCAAGCAGTATGAACCATTCAAGGGGTTATAAGACTTACTTCAGTCAATGGGAATTTTGAGAAATTATGTATCCCCTTTGGTATAGCTGGTTTGCTTCAGATCTGTACAAATTTTCTTAAACCCCTTAAGGACCCATGACATGCCAGGACCGTCATGGGTAGACTGGCCATTAGGACCCATGACAGTCCTGGCACATCATGAAATTCAGGGCTGCACACCATTCAGATAAAACAAATGCTCCATGGTTCTTAAGTGCCATCCACAAGCGTGCGGCCAGTCCTTAAGGGGTTAATACATTAACCTCAATTTACTAAAAATAAATGACACAATCCTGGAGCAAACCAATTGAATCATAGTTAAAAACATCATTGGAGCTTTTAATTAATTGAGTATTCGGGAGGTCTCCAACACAAACAATTCATTGGAGACCTCCCTAATATTCAAGGGTTAAAAGCTCCAATTAAATAAATAGCAATCTTATGTGTTCACTGTGATACACTTGGTTTGCTCCATAGTTTCACCATTTTTCTTATTACATCAGCCTTGATTTGAAGGGTTCACATTCCATATCATGTTTTATATATTTCCTGTATTAGAAATAATGGTTTGGACTGTTTTGGGGATCCAATATACAGTCTGTCATGACTTCCAAACAAAACATATGATTCCTGCCCAGTGGAATGATGCAAGTACTGCCTGATGAACAGTAGGACTTAACATTACTCAGAACATAAATGCCTTCTGAGAGCAGCTGTAATTGTAACTGTGCATACACACCACTTTGCCTGTATGATCCTTAAGGCGACTATCATTCAAACAGGCTGCATGCATCTACAGATAAGAGTAATGCTCACTGCAACTGACCAGTGGTGACCCTATGCACACATACATTTAATGTGGCTGTCAGAAGCCATTGACGTCAACAGAAGAGACATCACAGAGGGCAAGAACAAATGCTGGAGCAGCTCTAAAAATAAATATATTTTAGCTCATCCCCTTAACTGCGTGTTGCACCTGCATGCAGATCATTTCTGCATAGGAGCAAGTACAAAAGTACTTTGCAATTTAATCATTCCTGGGAGGCTGTTGTGCGGATTAAGGAAGTCTGAGATTTATAAAAGAGATAGGGAACTAGGCTGTCCAGTGAGCCAGCTGATTCTTATCTGCTTTCATATTCTGTTTTACATAGGAACTAGTGTAAAAACCCGTACCTTATTGTACATGTTATGATAGAATTGAAAGACTCAACAACAGACAATAATTTGGGATATTCAGGTTATCCCTTTGAGTGCCAGAGGGGTACGCAACACATTGCTTTGCAATGCATTGGGTACCCCTCTGCCACTCAAAGGGTTAAGAGGCTGGTCCTGCTCTTCCTACTGCCACCGCCTCACTGGCGGTGCACGCGATGCAGTCATGCATTGTAGCAACTGCCCGAACACACAGAATGCTCCCAACACAGAACTCCCAGCATTCTGTGCTTTTAGGCAGTCTCCACTGAGCATGACTGCATTGGACAAACATTCTAGCTTTTTTTTTTTTTTTTTTTTTATAGGATTGTATTAAAAGTATTTACTTCTTATTGATAAGAAAATCCTACAGGGACAGGTATGTATTGTCCATTAAAACCACACTAATTAATTTAATTAATTTGAAAACAACGTGCACCTGTGAGGGGTGAATTTCCATTAGGGAGACTAGAGCTGTAAATTTTGAGGGGTACCTCAGCTGTGCTGGCCACTCGCACATTCTGAATTAAGCCGTTATAATGTCCCTTTACCAGTTTTAGCCCCCTTTACAGGATATTATTTTAACCCTTGGATGCTAGAGAGGTCTCCAATGAACTGCAAAGCACGGGAGATCTTGTTAGCAACCAAGGGGTTAAGGTTTTCATTCCCGCTTTTTTATAGATTAGGGATGAGACTGGAGGGGTGGGATCATGTGACGTGGGGCCATATGCAGAGCTAAGGGCACCTTGCCTAGGGGCACCTGAGATGTAAATCTGTCCCTGCCCTCTCTGTTTTTATAGTTTCTGAGCAGCAACACACATGCTCTGTCCATGATAGTAAATTAAAAAAAATGCAGGTGTATTAATAGTAGCACAGTGCTGACATTGGAGGAAAATTAAATTATCCTGTGACATTTAAAAAAAATAGTAATGCTTTAAAATAAATGTATATAAATCTGTTGTGGAAAGGAACACTAAATACTCACAGCACTAGAACACAGTTGCAAAACAAACTAAAAAGGGAGGGGTAGGATCTCCGTGATCCCTAAATTACAAGTAAAACCAAAAGAAGACACTCTTCTGCTACCGCATATAAATTACTTAAATGGGAACCCTGTGTATAGTATTCAGTAAAATTCCATGTTAACTCAATTATTTCAAGATTATGTTTTATTCCATATTTTGGCCAAAGTATGTTTCCGCTTGCCTATCATGTAAGCTCACTCCATTTTAGTCATGTCTGTTAAAGCTAATCATATTATAAGGATTACAAAACTGCTTTATATTAAAAGCTCTATCTAATGCCACCATGGCTTAACTGACCTGTCTTTAGAAGGGATTGCCTGCAGTGAGTGGGCAGGGTCCTCACAAACTGGGAGGTATCCACAATCCATTTCTGAAATATGTACAATTGCTGATCTCTGCAGTGGATATTTTTAAAGGCATAGTACATGGCATTATTTTAAGATGCCTCTCCTGCCCATGTTAGCCTGTATTCAGTCCAGGGGCTTGATTCAATAACCACCAGTAAAAAGTAAAAAAAAGCACCATTGGTAGTTTCAAGCCACAGTCAGGTATTATCTGCGCTGTGACACACTACTAAACTGTAAAAATGCACTACGGGTGCTAAATTTGCACCCATTGGAAGCAATTACAAATTTGATGAATTTGCAGTTCGATTACATGTGATGGCTAGTAACATGTGTTAAGGGGCTCACTTTTATCTCCAAACATTACTGCTTAGAAAATATGGAACTGAGTCCCCTAACACGTGTGCCTAACCACCAATGTATAAGTGAAGTGTAAAAAGAGATCCCTACGCAAGTGACCCATGGATATATTAATATGGGACCCTAAGCCCCATAACAATACATCCAAAGTATAAAAAAAAATGCTTGTAAAGCAAAAGAAATTATCCCTTTGAGTGCCATTGGGGTTTGCAATGCATTGCACAGCGTTGCATACCTCACTGGCACTCAAAGGGTTAATCCCCCAAAAGCTAACACAATCCAATTTACATTACACACTTATCTGTAAATCCGATGTCCTGCAGGGTCCTCTGCACCCTGGGTTCCTCTTTAATTCTTCTTCTGTATGCTTCTTTCTTCTTCTTCATCTGTCATCGTCTTCTTTTCTTCATCTGTGCTCTTGGTCTTCTTCTTTAAACCTGAAAAATAAGATTGTTATTAAAACTAATCCTATATAATAATTGGCTAGGATGTTTGTCACGATGCAGACATGCACAGTAGAGACTGCCCGTGTTCGGGCAGTCTCTACTGTGCATGATTGCATTGCGTGAGTGAGGCAACGCAAGACTACATCGCATGGAGCAGAGAGGTAGTGTAGCGGCCTATTAACCCTTTGCGTGCCAGAGCTTGACCTGGACCTTGGCCCGAGTACACGGGCCTTTACACTAGTATTGTCATAAAAGTTATGGCAGCATCACAAAAAAAAAGACCAAAAATCCCTCCTCCTTGTACCTTTCTAGCCATTGCCATTGCCCAATGCCAACTGAGGGATATTTGAATAGGGACTGGCTTTTATATGGCAAATCCCTGTTCAAAATGGTTCCCACGCTCTCATTGGGATGTGGGGTTACACAGGGCATATTCCAGTACCCACACCTCCCAGACACTCAGCTTTTAGCATGTTTGGTCATCCCTCCAGCTGGAAGCTGATTGGCTGGTAGGTGTGATTACTGCAGGGCACGTTCCTCACTTAGAGGACTGTGGGAACCATTTTGAACAGGGTAAGGCTATATAAAAGCCAGTCCCTATTCAAAGTTTCCTCATTTGGTATCAGGCAACAGCCAGGAAGATACAAGGAGGGGGAATTTTTGGTCTTTTTTTTCTGCCACTGCCTCCGTCAGCAGCGGTGACAGCAGCATAGCTCTTATGACAGTTTTAGTTTCTATAACTATATTTATTTTCCAATACTGAGTATTATGTGGAAGTCAAAGAAGAGCACATATGAAGAAGAAGATGGTAGATGAAGAAGAGGAAAGAAGATAGATGAAAAAGATAGAATCTTACTGAATAAGAATTTAAGATGTCAGACTGCCAGGTAAGTGTTACAGGCTATGACAGTGTTAGGGCTAGTATTGGTAGACTTCATTATTAATGTGGTGGTTGGAGAAGACCTCTATAAAAATGGGATGTGGTATAAATCCAAGTTTTTGAGGTTCTTGTCCACTCACTGCAGGTAATTCATTCCAAAGCCAGGTCACTTATGCCATGAGGGCATTAACAGAATGTTGAAAAATAAAGCATTTGTATAAGCACCGTTTTAAGAGTGCAACTGATATTTAAAAAGCATCCTTTTTTAATTAATTCATGTTTTATTCCACCTTCTCTCTGCCATCAGTTCCAACCAAGAGACCTAGGTTGCCATGACAACCCTACTCGGCATTGAGTGTGAGGTTGTCTGTGCGTCTCAATGTGAGTCATTTCAAAGGATATTGTGTACAAACTATTGTATTTATTACTCAGGATACTGTGAAATAATTCACAGACAGAGAATTTCAATCGGTCTCCTTGCCAAGTAGGTTTGCCATGGCAGCTGGTCAGTTAATCATACCAGCTTCTTCACTGCAGAATGAGATGACATCAGGGAAGGAATGCAAGAATAAAACTTTAATAAAGCAAAAATGGCTACATTTTGAAGTAAGTAACTTAAAAGCTGTACAGCATATTTATTTAAAGTAATATAAATCAATATTATTTCTTTTTAGGTATCTTAACTCCTTGGATGTTAGAAAGCTCTCCAACAAATTATAAAGTAAGTAATGTGGTGGATATGTCTCTAGAAAACAAAGGGTTATTGGAGTGTTTTTCAGGTGGAAGAGGGTTAATTATTTAGATTTTTTATTAAACCTTAAATGTCTGACAGGTCTTCAGTGCATAGTTTGGTAGTAGTTTGAATGTACATGTCACTGAATGCCCCTAGGGTAGTTTATTGTGTAGCCGAAGGGAGGATTTTCTAGTACTATGTTGAACTGCTGGCATCATGTAACATTATTAAAAACGCACCAGGTAATTAACTTGGCAAGGCCTGGATAAAAATCACCCCTATTTAACTTTCTCTTTTGGTACTACTTTTGTACTATGTTATGGGTCAGCACAAGCTCTCCTGTGAGTAGCAGGAGATTCCATGGTTTATCATGAAGGTAGCTGTAGCTTGTCAGGATGTTATATAATAGGTTTTTCCACTGTGTTCTGGGTCTCTGGGAGATAAAGAGTTGTGCTCTAAAAGAGACACTGAATGTGGAGCAACTCAGGGCCCTCTGTGGTGTTGGCCCTTGCAGTGCATCAGCCAGACCTCTTGTGGGAAGAGTAAAGACAGGATATATTAATAGTTGTGAATCCACAATGGTAGTGTAGAGTCCATGGATGTAGTATTAGTCCCAGTCATCCTGGTGGATGTGTACAGAAGAGACTGTACACTGCTGGCAAATCAAATCAAAGAACAGTGTGTTAGCAAACTCACAGTTGTGAGATAATTATGCATCCTGCACAGATATTACAGGGGATCCATGCCATAGAGAGCAGTAAAGTCAGAGCAGAAGACAATAACTGATGTGCACATGGGGGACAAAGGCCCATCAGGATCAATGATTCATAAATTGAAAGGTTTTATTACCCCACCCCCATCGGGAAAGGTGTTACACACATGAATCATGAACATGAGACAGGGAAAGGGTTGGGCTGACAGAAGAGTTTGAAAGATGTATAGGGTCTGGGGTGGGTAGCCCAATCCAAATGACCCCCATTCTTTGGAAAAGTATAAGAAAACCTATATGTTTTTATACACTACAGGTTTGCTGTAGCATGTATTTTTCCATTCATTCTTGAGAAAGACTTTGTAGATATTTTTATATTTAGAATGCTATCGGGAACTATATTTAAACGGTGATAAAGAAATAAAATTAATTTTACGATAATGACAGACATGCTGTTCTACTGCACCTTATACTATAACTCTATTCAACAGGGTTACAGCACTGCAGCAACACTGTTATTGTGGACAGCTGGCCAAAACTAAGGTGGATGGCACCCTATGAAGCAATACAAGATACATCATGCTTTGACTTCCATATGAGTAGTGATGATTGCTAAGGGGTTGCAGTATTGGTGGTGTGACAGCTATATAAATGTGTAGATGGCTGATTAAATTGTTATGATGCTCATCTAAACAACCAATCACTTGCTGGCTCAGTTGGAGTCTGCAAACCACATAAGGTCACAAGGGCCAGCCTCTCTTCTTTAGAGCATGCTTCCACTGCCTTCAACTTATATCAGCAGCACAGTGCATGAAGACAACTGGGACAAGGTGATTAGGATATGGAGGCTGTGCCATGACATTTGAATTGGCCATGTGAACATAACCTTATAAACCTTATAAATTTAACACATAGGGAGAGCTTGGTTTTAGTTTCTTCACTTATATTACTTCAGCTCAGTTATGTAAGCTGCAGTAAATAATGTCTTTTTTATCAAGCTCCTGGCACTCTTATTGTATTTGCATAAACACAGCCTGATCCATCTCATCCCACCTATTAGAACCCACATAATGTATAATTGGGAAAAAAATAATATTCCATTTTAACATCATACAAGTCCATAGTAGTACATTGTACTTTACTTTTTCCGTGGGTGACGGCTTGCATAATATCTTACATGACTGCTGTTTTCTTGGAATTGACCCTTTGAGTGCTAGAGGCGTATGCAGTACATTGCCATCTTGTTGTTTTTTTATTTGTTTATTTATTTATTCGCTTTTTTGCAATCTCCTCAGTTTAACCCCCTATAAACTCTTTCAGTCTTAATTAGACAATTATGGGGCAAATTGAAAACTACATAATGACAATTAAATGTGCCCATTGATTTAATTGAGGATTTTAACCCCTTAAAAGGTATAGAGGTCTCCATAGTATCACTTCACAATGAGTTGCAGACCTCACTAGCATTCAAGGAGTTAAAAGCCTCATTTAAATCAAAGGGAATTTGGGGAGCTTTAATTTGTCCCTGTGGTGAAGTTGATTTGTTTGAGAGTTGCCCATTTGTCTTTTTAGATATAGCCCGTTAACCCTTTGAGTGCCAGATGGTTGGGGAATGTATTGCTTTGCAATGTGATGCTTACCCTCCTGAAAGACTTTGCTCTGCAATACGTTTATCCCAGTGTGAGGACAGTCATGTGGACACTGTGCTGTTTTAAATCATCCGCAGCTTTTCTAATGGTTCAATACAATTCACAGCTGGTGAGCTATTCTATAGTGACATAATGCTTTTAACCCTTTGAGTGTCAGGGGGTATGCAAAGGAATGAATTGCATACCACTCTGACAGTCAAAGGGTTAATGAGTGGAATAAAAGAGCAATGTTTTTATTGTACTAAATGTGGAATTGCGTGAGCTAAAAAAGACACACTTATAGTGCAAATTAACTGCCCCATGGGGAGAAATTAAAAATTCACAATTATGTAAATGGGTGTTTAACCCCTTGAATGCTCGAGAGGTCTGAAGACCTCTCTAACATTCAACGGTTTAAAAGACCCATGTAAATCAATGGGAATTTGTGGCATTTTTATTTGTCCCCTGTAGTGCAGATGGTTTGCCCCAGAATTGCACTTCTTTAGCTTATTGCGTTGCACCATAATGGCCTTGTGAACAAAATGAAAGAAATGCAGTTATGGAGTAAACTAACTGTAGCACAGGAGAGAAAGTGACATTTCCAGAAAATACCATTGATTTCAATTAGACTTTTAACCTCGTGAATGCTTGAGAGGTCTCCAATGCATTGCTTTGCAAGGTGATGGAGACCTCTCTAAAATTTAGAGGGAATAAAAAGCACATTTAAATCAGTGGGGCATTTTATACGTTCCCTGTGCTGCAAATGGTTTGTTCCAAAATTCTTGAAAGTATTGCTTCGCTATGCATTAAAAGCCCAATTTAATCCAGTTAGAATTCCCAGTGGTTCAGCTGGTTTGCCTCCTTTGAGTTCCAGAGGGGTATATGATGCATTGTCAAGTGGTGTCTTGTACACCCCTCTGGCACTCGTAGGGTTAACCCATACATTCCATATACTTACCCACCTTTGGCTGCAAGTCACAAACTACACACTAAATTTACTGGAGCTATTCACACAACAAATAAATATTGTACCTGTTGGCCAGTTACAAAGAGATACCTCTACCAGAGTCTGAAGAATTATTTATACAGTCACTGGTGAAGAGTCTTGCTTCCAGTGGAATTCAAATTAGCCAGAATGTACAATCTATGTCATTTATTTTGTATTCAGCCTTCATTCTAAACATGCCTGACACAATACACAGACTGTCTTGAAAGCTTGAATTCTAAAGCTACTCAATTAGCCAATAAAGGTATCACTACCAGTCTCCTGCTTTTTCTATTTTTAACCACCTTTTACCTGTTTATTCTTTCCAGACACAGAACAAAGTTATTTTGCATGTTTACTTGTTGCAGGAATCCAAGCAGTGATTTATTAATCAGAACTACAAATCCCAGAATGCATTAACTCCATATCCTCCATACTGCCACCCCTGGGTGTGTTTGCACAAACCACAGAAAAAGATACTCTGATTTCCATTTTTGTAGATACACAGTATGTTATACTGGACTACTGTAAGAAGTACACACACATTTTAAAATATTGGATGCTACAGATAACTCCAATGTATTGTGAAGGGATGCTTTGTAGACATCTCTAGCATTCAAGGGGTTAAACAAATGAAGTACTCTAGCTCCTTCCTGTAGGAAGTTTTCTTTAATAGTGCCCCACAAAAAGGCACTGCAATAGAGGTAATAGGCAATGCACTTCTTGACATAGATTCATTTTTCGGTATCATTTGCAGAAGCTGAATGTACCAATAGTATTTCTCATTGCACTAAAAAGGAAAGTCACAGTCTGCATACCTGTCATGGGTGATTGGCTACTGTTCAGTTATTGTTACTGAGAACACACTACTAAACATTATTATTATACATCCTTGTTTGCAGTTGGCCCCGTTCATTTTGAGAGATGCAGTAAAAAGTCCTTTTCTGTAAACAGACCTATGACCACTGCCTTGTTATTTATGTGTCATTATCCTGAGTTTCAGATTTCTTAATAAGACGGTCAGCAAGTAAATGTTTCCAGTACTACGTATAGCTGTGTATTTATACAAAGATTGTGAAATCCTCCTATATAATAATTTGCTAGGATGTTTGTCAGAAGCCATCATGCGCAGTAGAGACTGCCCAAACACACAGACTGCTGGGAGGTGTAGGAATGGTTGGGAGGTGTAGGAATGCTGGGAGGTGTAGGAATGCTGGGAGTTCTGTGCTGGGAGCATTCTGTGCTTTCAGGCAGTCTCTACAGTGCATGACTGCGTCGGCGGCAGGACACAGAGCAGGACCGGCCTCTTAACATCACCCGGACCTTGGCCCATGTACATGGGTTTTTACACTAGTAAAAATATAATTAAACCTATTGAGAACTATGCACAAAATAAAACTGAAGTTAATCTGAATCACAAAAACTTGACCAATGGGGACAAATCAAAGTTTCCATTTAGTTAAATTGGGAGTTTAACCCCTTGATTGCAAAAGAGGTCTCCAACATGTTGCTTTTCCAAACTGCTGACCTATCTAGCATTCCGTTAGTTAAAAGTCAAATTTAAAGCTGAACTAAACCACCTAATAATAACCCCAACTTAGCTTACTCAGGCTAGAAACTCTTAATGGCCCCTATGAATTTTACACTAGTGCTAGGGATAAAAAAAATGGCATATTAAATCAGGCATGTGGTACTGCTTACAGCTGTCATGTCCATCTCCACGAACATTATAGTTAGAACCGATTGAAGATGCTATTTCTGGAACAAAAGCACTGCAAAATTCATAGGGGCCACTAGGATTTTCTGGTCTTTAAAGACCTCCTAATAATAACCACCACTTACTCAGTATGGACAGAAATTCCCATGACCCCTATGCATTTTCGCTTATGCCTTTAATCAAGAGATAACATCTTAACTCAGTCCTGGCTATCATGTCAGTCCAAGCAGAAGCAAGCAGATGGATTAAGCCTACTTATCCATTTAAGGACCAGATGGGTGGACAGCTCATTGTGAAGACACACCCCCTCTGATCCTTAAAGTGTGACGACTCCCATGTATAGTGGGCAGAGAATGTGTCCTGTGGTTCCACTAACAAGGCCACGTCCCTCTCTGTGGACATGGCATCCAGGACATACTCAAGATCATCTCAAATCAAGAAGGAAGGACAAATTCATAGGTCCAGCAGGATTTCCAGTAAGGTAAAAGAGGGTAATTAGAAGGTGTTTCTTCCCCTTTAAATTAGTGGTAAGTTGTTTTTTTTTTGGGGGGGGGGTATTTCAGTTTTCTTTTCTACGTAATATCCATTCGGTGCCTGAGCAGTCTGCAATTTGTTGCAAGCCCCTCTGGCACTAAAAGGGTTAAATGTTAATACATACATGTCAAACATGAAACAGCTCTCTTGTGTCCACCTTTCCATATGAGAGATGACTGTTGATTACAGGTGGTTTTGTATATACACAGATATAAATGTTTGATATAGTTTATTTTTATTGCATCAACCTGTACAGGTTGTCATGCAGCCATGTGGAGATCCCTGAATCCCATGAAGGTCCTGGTATGTCAGGCCACCTAATTCTAAATGACACCTCAGCTCTGCTGGACACGCCCACCACATGAAGGAGTGGGCATGTTCATTGTAATCTGTATTGTCCTTATGGATAAGGTCAGATGGATAGGTAAAAGAAAAAAGATGTATCCCAAACTGGCATCCTAGTTACAGACCACTGCAATAGATCAAAACATTTATGTGCGGTTCATTCTTAGTTTTTCATTCTGTTTGACTTAAAATATTGAGTAACATTTTAGTGTCAGCCTGACAAAGAGGAACATTTCTAAAAAGTATTCTTGAATGAATTTGCTTGTAGATCTTTATTATGTTGCTATTAGTTGTAAAGTGTAATGCTGTTTATAACTAAACAACGGAAGCTTTATAAATATGGAGTATAGTCAGGATACATTGCTAATGTATCCACGCAGTGCCACCACTTTTTCATAAGAACATTTCAAACCTGATGATAAATATTTGGATAAAATGTTGTCACAATTTTGTTACATTTAGCAACATTCTTTGCTCCATTTTTTGTTCTTCTCTAATGTCACATCAGCAAAAAGTTGAATACTAGATATTGTTAAGACTTTCAAAACTGGTGTTTGCAATTTTATAAATGTATACCCTTTGTTTAACCCTCTGAATGCTAGAGAGGTATCCAAGGCATTGTGTGGCAATGTGTTGAATACCTCTCTGGCACTCAAAGGGTTAAGGATATAAAAATGTTTTTTTTTTTTTTTTTTACACTACTCCAGTTTTATAAATCTCCTACAAGTAATTAGTACCCTACCGACAGGACTGCTCCCTGACCTGCTGATGAATCTGAGGATATATTGTAACTACTGGTGGACCAATGGAGAAACAGAATGAGGGTTTGAGAAGAGACCCCCCCACCACAGTTTTCCAGTGAGAGGTACTATATTGCAGGACTATGAAGTCTCACTTGACTGCTCACTCCGCCATCATAGAGGGTCCATGTAAGGTACACCTGAAAGCCACAAACCTCCGGGTTGGGTTCCAGCCTGCTGCCAGCTAAGTGGGCTAATGTTTCTGACATCCCCTCCAAAAGGCTGATAAGAGCTGCTTTGGGGCTGTACAGTGCAGCCCAGGACTTAAAAATGATGGGTCCAGCAGGTGTACACTGAATAAAACATAATTTCCCTTTAACCCTTTGAGTGCACGAGAGATAGACAATGAACTGCAATGCAATTGCACAGTATACCTCTCTGGCACTCAAAATTTCACCTATTGCACAATGGAAATATTCATACAAACATACAGTTTATTATAATTCTACATTTTACAGTATTTTTCAGAATTTCAGGATGAATAAGATAACAATTATTTCTTGTTTATAAATCCATTAACCCCTTAACATACCAGAGAGGTGTGCCTTGCTTTGTAATGCATTGCACCCTCCTCTGGCAATCAAAGGGTAGACTAGTTTTTATATTGTTTATATACTTAGTAGAAACATGTGAATCTTTTTCTCCAGTGCAATACAAATAGAAGCATATGCATGTTTATATGAAGTTTAATACAAATTACAGAATAAACAGTGCTACCTGTGTTTCTATTGGAAGTGACATGTTCTTTCAATACCAATGTTCCATTACTTTTGGCTTTGCTCATTAGGCAAGATTACTATACCAATTTATTTCTCATCAATTAATAATGTGTTGGATTTTTTGTTATGCTTAAATAAATAGAACACATCTCTCAGGGACAGGGGGAAAAGTAAAAGAAAGTGATTAAAAACAAAAAAGTAATGTTAGGAATGTGTAATAATTACACTATTTGCTTAACCCTTTGAATGTAAGAGTGGGGCCCATTTCCATCCATCTGGCAAATAAAGGGTTAAATCGTTCAATAACAAGGAGAAGAGAAATACCGACTATATATATCATAGAGATGCAGTGCACCATATGGAGCGTGTGTACATGGAGGAGATTCATTAAGGAGTGATAAAGGTAAGATAAACTCTCCAATGCTGTTATGGAACCTCGGAGACAATTATAGTTAAGTTGATACATTTATTGGCTAACTAAGCAGATTTAGGATGCAAGCTTTCAAGACTACTTAGGTCTCTTCCTCAGGAATGTTATGCAAATAAATATGAAAACATCTCTCTTAAATACAAGTACACATTCCATTGTTTAGAATACAAATCAGATAAGATAGCTCAGTCCAGACCCAGGTTCTTTGGGCTCCATCCAAATGTTGGTATCTGAAGAAAAAAATGGCGACGGTGGTTTTGAAAGCCAAGTAAGAGATGCAAATGTTCCCACAACTAAGAACTAATGGCAGTTTGGAAAAAACGACGCTCGTCAAAATATCGCCCATTGAGGCTAATATAAAAGCTAACCCCAGAGTCATTCATATGTTTGTGGTAGGGACAAAGAGAGTTAAATTGCAACATTTACCTCCAGAAATTTAACACCCATTTTTTTATCCGTACACCAGAAAACCAAAACAGAGAAGCAGTTCAGACAAGTACATAACCCAAGCATACAGAGGTCAAATATTAACCCATGCAATGCCAAGCAAATACACCAACAAGGCCTAGACCAGTGGTTCACAATCCTTCCATTTAAGATACCCCTAACATGCAATCTGGATGTTCCAGGGCACCCCTTGAAGGCATAAGAAAATTCCCAACAAAAAATTAACATATGCTTAACAGTAGGTCTCACAGTGTCAATGACAATATAGTGCATAATACGTCCCAGAAACACAGATCCCCAAAAAATGTGTAACATGAATATTACTAATGCAGAATATAGCATTATGGGAAAAGTGATGCACCCTGAGCTGGTGCACATGGCACACCAACATGCCATGACACCCTGGTTGAGAACCCCTGGCCTACACCATACAAACAAGTCACAGACAAACAAGAATCCAGCAACCGTACAGGGACAGGGGGAACTCAAAGCAGCACAACGTAAGCCATTCCAACACACCCTGGAACAACAGGGGTTAACATACAGCACAACATTATCTCCTGTCACTCACAAAACAAAACAGGCTTACCTAGGCAACCCGAGCACCCAATTGAAACACAACATGTACTCCACAACATCACATACCCACACCTGACAGATACATACCAGGTACACAAAACCACACCAAAAACCACTCCACCAACCACAGACACACCAACAAACACTAACCTGGTGTAAATCATCCAAATAACATGGTATGCCCATGTCAGCATGCCACTCACTGTTGTGTTGGCAGTGATGTTGCAAGTCTTGTCTTCACTCTCCACTGGCATCCATGGCATGTCCCATGATGGTCCAGAGGTATGTCCCGGTCACGTGTTGATTCCACATCCATGACGATCACTTGTTGCCCACATGTGTCAATCCCAAACAATGAGCATCTGTAATTGCCCAGCTCAATTGATTACCAATCCAACATCAATGTTGTCATCCAGATCAAATCATGTGCTGGATTCATATACAGGCGCTAACTGTATCACTGCTGCTATCTCCATGTATCTCCATGGCCCTTAATAGGTATTCCTCCATGTGATGGTAGCATCAATCTCTGCATGTGAAACCAGCCCCTTGTCTCTGATGCCATGATGCATCCATCAGGTGTATGTTGCCCAGGTTCAAATCACATCATGGGACACCACACCCTGATGCTGTGTGGCTGTGCTATGTAGTCTGTGAGTTGAACCTGGACAAAAGTGTCTGCATGAGATGTGCATGCTCACCCATGCTGCGGGACTCTAACACACCATTGAATGTGCATGAGTTTTGTTCACTGCATAGCTTTGCAATACACTGGAGACAACTCTGCCACAGTGTATGTGCCCTCCTGTTGTTCAATACCTTACACCCATGTTAGATGTGCATGAGTTGTATTCACTAAATAGCTTTGCAATGCATTGGAGACAACTCTGCCAAATATACAACCTTTTGAGTAGGAAACATACATGGACACAGATGTTATAAAAAAGTGAACATTTATTGAGGGGCCTGAAGAAGGTTGCCCTTTCTTCTTCTTTTTGGGAAGGGCTGGGGGGGGGGCTGCAGGGGTGGATTCCCTCAGACTTTGCCTGGTTACCCTAGGGGGTCTGGTGGCTGATGGTGGTGGATCAGTGCTGTCTGCGGAGGCATTACTGGACCCCTCGCATGATGCCTGGGCCATGTCCTAGCGCTGGTTCTCCTGGCGATTGGAGACCCACATCTCCACCAGCATGTGGACAAGGACCTCCATCATGCAGGTGCGGAACTGTAGCTTCTGGGTGTTGCTGAAGACCTGTTGTGCCTCAATGACCTGAGGCACTCCATGATCCGCCCGATGTTCCGCTCGATACGCCTCAGGGCTTAGGTACAACTCCATATCTCGGCCAGCTGCTTGCCCTGGACAGCCACACATGCTGCATCTAGGAGTGCTGTGGGCGTGGGTGTGACTGGCGTGGAGGACATGGAGGCTGGCAGAGGCGGTGGGGTGGTTTGGGGTAGCACGACTACCATGGAGTGCCTCAGGAGGGAGAGCACCAGCATGGATACTGTGGGGTGGACATCCCAATCTGATCCCCGGACCTCTCACTCCCCTCTGATTCTCCAGCCTCAGAGTGCACACTGGTGTTGGTGTGGTTGGGGGTGATGGTGTTGGTGGGGATGGGGGAGTAAAGTCAGTGTGGCCCTGTGGCCCCCCTATGAGCCCAAAGTTCTGGTAGTCCAGGGGCCACACCTCGGATGCCTCCTGGTTGCCTGATGGCCACGTGTGTGGCTGTAGTTTTGCCCATGTGCAGGAATCTGCCTGGGCCAGCATTGTCACAGTCTGTAGCATCCTGTGCCTTGTCATTGGCTGTGGTGGCGGAGGACCCTGGAGGGCAAGATCAGCCCACTGCTGCTGCTGCTGCTGCTGCAGCTGCTGCGGAGGTGGACCCTGGGTGCCATGGTGTGGCCACTGCTGCTGCTGTTGCTGCTGGGGAGGTGGAACCTGGGGGCCATGGTGTGGACACTGCTGCTGCTGCAGAGGTGGACCCTGTGGGCCATTGTGTGGCCACTGCTGCTGCTGGGGAGGTGGACCCTGGGAGCCATGGTGTGGACACTGCTGCTGCTGCTTCTGGGGAGATGGACCCTGGGGGCCATGGTGTGGACACTGCCGCTGCTGCTGAGGTGGTCAGGGTGCTGGCAGTGCTCTGGAGGTGGTGGCTTCCTCAGAGGAGGTGCCTCCGGAGTCCTCCACATGGGATGGCATGTATGCTGTGTGGGCAAATGACATGATATAATTAGTGATGTGAGCTATGACAGGCATGCTGCAAGACTATTACACTGACATGTGAACTGTTGGGTGGCAGGATGGAATCCATTGCATTGCTTTGCAATGAATTGGTTGCCATCCTTATGCAAACTGCTAAGCTTCACATGATCCCATACAATGATTTTACCAACCTACAGTGGTATAGCTTTGGTCATCATGTGTATTCTGAGCAGTGTGGATGACAAGCATTCCTCCATGCTATCCCCATTCATCAGGATCCATGTGGTGACCAAAACTGAAGCATTACTCTTGAGTGACGCAAACCCACCGCATGTCATACACTTAGGCCTCAACAGCAAACACACTAGGACTTCTAAACACAGAAATGCACCAGTGATGACCAATCACTACAGAGCCCAACCAATGATGTCAGCAACAGTAACAGACACACCAAGCACACCAACAAACATGATCTGTGGAACCCAACAACCCAATCAGCTGGAGGACACACTAACACACCCCAGGACAGCTAAAATCCTAACCCACAGCAAACATATGCATGGTTATACTGTACTATTGGAGGTTACTTCCACCTTTTCCTATGTTATGCTATGGAGCCTAAGCACTAATATGTGACAAGTTGTTTAGATCTCAGTGCATTGACTCCACAGAATAACACAGGGATTGCAGGTGTGATGACACTGTAGTTGTCATGTACACATTGTCACCTCTTTCTGACAGCCTAGTGAATGTCCCCCCCATCATGGTTGAGCCTTGTGAATCACATATGTCCTGCAGAGTGGTGATGGTGGTGAATACCCCCTGGCCATGCACCCTCTGCAGACTACATATGATGCAGAAAGCTGAACCTTGACTATTCCACTTGGTCTAACTACCTACATGTACAACGCCTAGCCCTGACATGCAGTAACAATACTCCAGAACACACGTAATTTTCCCACCTTGCTATCTTCCATAACCCTTTGATTGTCAGGGGACTAGCCAATGTATTGTCAAACAATGCATTGCGTATCCCTGTGGCACTCAAGGGGTTATGTGCTGACCTCTTTGTCACTCTGTGTATGACATTGTGATACACAAAACAGTTAGATCTTTGACTGACACATGACAGTGTGCATTGTTTTTGTGCTGTGTATGATGTTGTTATAGACAGCATGAAGGGGGTTCAACAGGAACTTGACCATTACCATTCAGGCTGGGTTTGTCAAGTATTCTGTCCTTGTTTGAAGTCCCTCCAAACTGTGTTGCTGAATTTGTGGCGTTGAATGCTGTCCATGTGTTCAAGTATCACTGTATTGGCCTATGTATGGTAGGTGTCAAGTTCTTGATGGCTTCCAGTGGACGGCTTCAGCTGGACACTGCACTAACAGCAGCCAAGACCTCCCTCCATGCTGCTTTCTTCTTGGCCCCCATGCCAACAACCTTCCCCCTGGGAAAAAGGATCCTCTCCCTTGAGATGACAGCCTCCACCAGGATGAGGTTCTCCTCCTCAGTGAATTTGGGGTCTATCGTCCTGTCCTTCTCTTCACCCACA
The DNA here is from genome assembly GCA_037306005.1 of Rhinophrynus dorsalis. NCBI lineage: Eukaryota > Metazoa > Chordata > Amphibia > Anura > Rhinophrynidae > Rhinophrynus > Rhinophrynus dorsalis. The sequence continues at coordinate 119,528,576 of CM074723.1, read as the reverse complement.
GAGGTTCTTTGAGAGCCTTGACTTTGGCTCTCCAGCCCTGCCTGTGATGGCTCTGCCTGTGTTGGGTGCTCCCCCTGACATACCTCTCGTTTCACTCTCTCCCCTGTCCCTACACTATATGTGCCTGGTCTGACATGTCTCCCCCTCCTCCCCAGGAATCTCCCTCCCCTACCCTGACCGGGGATGCCCACCTGCTCCTCTTCCTCCTCTCCTCCTACTCTCCCCATCCTTCTCTCCTCTCCTCCTCTCCTCTCCATTTCTCTCACCCACTCACACACAGGCACTCACTCTCTGTCACTCACACTGTCAAAAAAAAGTTTAAAGTGTATGTGGTTTACCATTAAAAAAATGGGCTATGTGTATGTATGAGTGTTGTGAATATGTGCTAAAGTTTGTTATGAGTCTCTTGGTGTACCAATACTCTCCAACTCCTTCTAACTGTGTTTATGCACCTCTCTACTTCCTGTCTTCTCTAGCCTCAGCACCTGGGTCCCATGATCTAGGTCTTGGAACTCGAAACACAGACAAAGGTGCGTCGGTTATTTTGGGTCTATATATATAGTTTATTCGACTGAACTTAATACTTTGGGGTGCTGTGATTGGCTGGGGCACTAGGTAATGTCCGATGTTCGCTTCTTTCTTTGATTGGGACGTATCTCACGTTATTTATCGTGTGTTTGGCGACAGCGATGAGGTCAGATCTTAGTCGACGCAGGTTTTGTAGTTTCCGTGTGTTTTGTAGGCCGTCGCCCGTTAGCCTTTCTGGGTAACGGAGATTTTAATCTCACATTACCTAGTCTTGGCTAACTCACAGTACAGTCATCTATGGAACCTATGCACTAAGATTTCTTGAACTGGAAAGACCTTAGTGCATGGGCGCCACAAGAAAACCTAAGAATTGGAAAATATATCTCACTGAAGAGACTATCTTACATTTATCTCACCTTTTTGCATCCTTTCCTGATCCTTATCACTTTCATTTATACCACAGATGGGTCAGTAAAAACAGCAGGTGATCAGAGGAGTAAACCAATTGAATCTGAATTACTACAGATTCAGACTGAACTTTTAATACTAGAGTTCTCCAACACATTGCCAAGCAAAGGATTTAGGAGACCCATTTAGGGCAAATTAATTTTCTTTCTCCCCTATGGTGCTGTTGCTTTGCTACAAAATGGTGCAAATGGCCCAGAGAGTAACCATCAATATATGAAAGTGAGTATAATAATAATAAAAAAAAGTAAACAATTAGTTGGATGCAGAACTGAATCTATTGTATGATGCATACTGAAAATGAAATGTAATTGTGACTACTGACAGTTAAAAATGCGCAATGGGCGCCCATTGTAAACAGTGAAAAAGTAGAAGAATTTGGTATTCAATTACATGTGGTGGCTTGTGTCACACTTTAAGGGACTCTCTATTTTGCGTTGAAATATCGCCTAGCAAACCTAGTCGTTGAGTCCCTAACGTGTACTGACGTGTACTTGAACAGTGGTTTCTAACACACACATGTGCAACTGGGGATCGCTACACTAGTGACCCATGGATGTATTTATATGGGCCCCTAAGACAAAAACATGAGTGAAATGAAAAGAAAATTAACCCTATGAGTGCCAGTGTGGTATGCAATGCATTGCTGAGCTCCTAGTGTGTTTTATCATCCCTCCCGCTAGAAGCAGATTGACTGGGAGGTGTATAACCCAACTTCCCAGCCAGTGGAAGCCTGGGAACCATTTTGAACAATGACCGGCCATACAAAAGCCTGTCTCTGTTCAAATTCCCTCAGTATGGCCTGGGCAATGGCTCAAGAGGTATCTGAGAGGGGAGTTTTTTGCTCTGCTTTCCTGCCACCTGTTTTAAAGGGTCAGTACATGTTTGGGCACATTAATAATTTTAACATTTAATTTGTACTTTATAGTGACTTTTTTTCATATGAAGAATGAAGATATGAAGATAATAAGATAAGACGAAAGATGATAGAAGATAGAAGAGTACAGCAGAAGACACAGTCAGGTGCCGAAGACCCCGCTGTACATCAAACTTACAGCGGAAGTGTTTATTGTAATGGGATGGGGTTAGCTTTAGAGGGATTAACCTGTTAGTGCAAGTGGGCTAGGCGACTCTCAGCTATGCATTGCATTCCCCACTGGCACTCATAGGGTCAATTTTATTTTCATTTCACTCATGTTTTTGGATCCTTGGATGTATTGATATGAGGCTTAGGGCCCACCTATGGGTCACTAGTGTAGGGTTCCCTAGTTTTGCATGTGTGTGTTTGTGTGTGCGTGTTAGAAGCCACTGTTCAAGTACACGACTGTGGTTGTTAACACACGTTAGGAACTCAATGCCTAGGTTTGCTAGGTGCTATTTTAAGAAAAAAATAGAGAGTCCCTTAACATGTGTTACAAGCCATCAAATGTAATTGAATACCAAATTCATCTACTTTTTCATTTTGTACAATGGGCACAAATGTAACGCCCATTGTGCATTTTTAACTGTGTGTGGTTTGTCACATAACAGGTAATAGATTATCTAACTGTGACTTAGAACTACCTATGGCACTTTTATTTTTTAATGTTGGTAATAGTATTATGCCCTGGGCGTGCACTGCACACTCTTCTAGAACCCAAGGGCAAGGGAGTATGAATCAGCTAGAGCAGCTTATTTTCAGCACTAGTATGTTGGCATACTACTCATGTGCTTTCTCTTCTGACTATGTTTTATAGCAGGAGTGCTCAAACCTCACCTCACCTCACCCTACTTCAGAATGAATGAACTGCTGATTGGATCACCTCACATGAACACAGGTGAACCAATCAGCAGTTCATTCATTCTGAAGTAGCTCTTAATGACAATCATTTGGGTTTGATTGAGGATATCATAAAAACATGTTGAAGGCTTGGCTTGAGTTTGTGGGAGGGTCTGTAAGCCTTAAATACTGGGTAACAGCCTCCCCACTCCGAATTCATGATTCAGTGAGCTCTATCGAGATAGCAATGTCACTTCCAGTTTTCGGCAGTCCACTCGATCCAGTCTTCAGCATCTTAACAAGACACAAGTTCTCCCCACTTCTCAGCTTTAGCTTAAAAATTTTAAGCAACCAGTAAGTTTCAAGTTGGCTTGAAGTAAGCAAACCAACCTTCAATCAAACCAATCGTGTAAAATAATACTTTTTAATTATTATTCACCTTGTCAAACGCTGTCTGCTCACAATTCAGTTCATACAAACATCAGACAGGACTCAACTTCAGTTCAACTTCTGTTCCTATTCAAAATGCTTGCTCTTTATATTCATCTGCCACGCACCTTTCCAGCTAGGATTGTTTTCTTTGTGTTTAAACAAATACAATTTGCTTTTCTAAACAATACAATATTGTTACGTATAAACTACATTATCTATTCTTTAAAACTAAACACATCAGAATTCTAGTTTGAAATTATTGCTCATGTTAAACAATAACTGTCGTTTATTTTGCCAACTGTACATCTGCTACCTTACATTAAGCACTGTTTTGTACCTATTAAATAAGCTTTGCTATATCTCAGTGAAACTCAAGCTCATATATTTATTTCACAAACATGTAGAGCCATTGTATATAAATGTTGGATTAAACTCTCTTACTTAACTTCAATCAGTTTATATGTCCTTACCAATATAATGCATTTCAGTGATACCAATTAATGATAATTTTTCATGTCTCTTCAATATATGAGAGAAATAACTTTCATTTAATTCGTCTTTTTATTGAAATGTACAACTTAGGTTTTAAGATTGCAACTAGTATCTTCCTATTATAGAATAACCAGTTATGATTTAAGGTTACATTTCCATCAATTACTAACTTCCTTGTCTGTCTGATCCATGCATAATCTGATTAATTTTATTCACCAGAAACATACTTGGTGTTATCCATCCTTCAAGGTTTTAAAGTTCCTTTTAGGTATTTCAAGCCTAAATTAATACCAAACCACTTTAAACAGGTAAGAAGTTATTATTTATTCTCTCTGTAAATCAATCCATATATTCATACTTCTTCATATATCGGTAACTGCTATCAGATACTTTAAGCAAACTGCTAAATCATCCAATTAAAGACTCTTATTCTATTCTTACATCCAATTTACTCTCTACTTCTATTTTAATTCTTATCTATTTAATCTATAACTTAACTCTTACTATAACCATTTAGGTTATCCTTCTGTCAGAAACCCGAGAGAAAAGGTACCTGCTAGAAGCCCCCCCTAACCAAACCTAAGAGTGAGGAAGGTCAGACTCCTCCAACAAGGGATAGAGGAGCAAGCTGCTGGGGAACGACGCTGGGGTGCGTAGCTCGCAAACGGAGGTTGCCAGAAGGGAGACGTGCTGCGGCCAAGGCCGAATAAAGATGCTAGCCGCAAGGCTAGATTGGACCCCTTTGGTTGAGCCAAAGAAGTCCCACGATGCCCCCCTCCTGACAATCTATACTACCGCTATCCCCAGGGAGAAAACAAACTCCAACAGGAACAATACTCACTCAGGTGGTCAGAAGGGCTAAGAGGAGGTCCTTCCAGAAGACAGAAGAGTAGTCAGCAGAGCCGGGTCATACACAGGAGCAACAGGAACAACTCTGGAGCAGCAGGCAGAAAGCGTAGACAGGATACCAAACCGGGTCATACACGGAGACCTACAGTACACAGGAGAGGAAACTGGATCAGGACTGGTAGAGAAGAACACAGAGGAAGAGCCAGACTACAGACCAAGAAAGCATTGCTAGGCTTGGGGATGCAATAACAACGCGTCCAGGTAAAGAACTCACCCCCTAAAAAAGCAGAAGGGACAGGAAGAGGCAGGGCTGGAGGTCCACATCAGGCACAGAGGATGCGCATGCGCCCAGTAGGGAAGGTGATGAGAGAACGGCGCATGTGCTGAGCTAGCCGGAATCGGCCACCGCGCATGCGCCCGACCGGGAGAGAGACGCGGCCCAGAGAGAGGAAGAGACGACCGGACGGGGAATGTGCAAGATGCGGGCGCGAACCCCGAGGCAGGTATGACACTACCCCCTACCCAAAGGCCGCCACCGGAGGCCTCTAAGCAGGCCTATCGGGGTGTCGTCGGTGGAAACGACGACGCAGCACGGAGGCGTGCACATCCCGAACAGGTACCCAAGACCGTTCCTCCGGGCTGTATCCCTTCCAGTTAACCAGGTATTGCAGACTACCCCAGACCCGACGAGAATCCAAAATGTCATCAATGACGTACTCGTCCTGCCCATGAACGGAAACGGGAACAGGGGCAGGAACATGCGGATGGGGAAACCGAGCAGGAACCCACGGCTTGAGGCGGGATACGTGAAAAACGGTGTGGATCCGTAGAGTTCAAGGTAATTCCAGGCAATAAACGACTGGAGACAGACGTTGAAGGACTCGGAAAGGGCCTAAAAAATGGGGACCCAGCTTCGTAGATGGTTGCCGGATATGGGTGTCACGGGCTGATAAACACACCCGGTCCCCAGGTCTAAAGGTAGGAGCCACAGAGCGACTACGATCACAGGATTCCTTCTGGCGCCTCTGAGCAGCAAGAAGGGAAATCCGGAGGGACCGCCAATGGTCCACTAAAGAACGAACACGAGTTTCCGCCGATGGTACAAGAGCAGCACCAGGAGCCAAAATAAGTACTCGCGGATTGTAACCGAGGGCGGCAAAGAAAGGAGAGCAACCCAATGAGGTCTGTAGGAGGGAATTGTATGACAGTTCCGCCAAAGGGAGGAGGGACACCTAATCGTCCTGTCTGCTGTTACAGTGAGTACGAAGGTAGGTCTCTAGAGACTGGTTCAGACGTTCGGTCTGACCATTGGTCTGAGGATGGTACCCAGAAGAGAACTGTAATTGGATACCCAAACGAGAACAAAAAGCCCTCCAAAATTTGGAGATAAATTGGGACCCGCAATCAGATGTGATGTGTAAAGGGATGCCCTGGAGACGAACCACATGCTGCAAGAAGAGATCAACCAAGACAGATGAGGAGGGCAACCGATGCAAGGGGACAAAGTGACCTTGCTTAGTGAAACGGTCAATGACCACCCAAATCACTGACATCCCAGAGGAACGAGGAAGGTCCACAATGAAGTCCATGGTGATCTCGGTCCATGGTAAAGCAGGTACTGGAAGCGGCTGTAAGAGACCAAAGGGTCTACTGCGAGGACTCTTCATCCGTGCACAACTCGGGCAAGAAGAAACGTAAGCCAACACATCAGCTCGGCAGCCCGACCACCAAAAGTGCCGGGGAAGAAGGTCCAGAGTACACGCACTGCCAGAGTGACCGACTATAGCTGAGTGGTGAGCCCAACGCAAGACCTCGGTCCGGTACCGAGGGGGCACAAAAAGAGCAGAACCGACAGAAGGAGCGAGATGTTGTGAAGAAGTAATAGCCTGAAGGGTACCAGAGGAAATGGAAGCCAGGAGACACGCAGGAGGCAGGATAGTGTCAGGAACTGAAGGAGGAGACTGCACCGACTCAGAGAGGCGGGACAGAGAGTCTGCCTTAGTGTTCTTGCTTCCAGGGATGTAAGAGATTTTAAAATTGAACCTGGCAAAGAACAAGGACCAGCGGGCCTGCCGGGCGTTAAGTCTTTTGGCGGAGGCCAGATAGGCGAGGTTCTGGTAGTCCGTGAGGATGGTTATGATGTGTGGCGATCCCTCCAAGATGTACCGCCACTCCTCAAGAGCCATCTTAATGGCCAGGAGTTCCCTATTGCCAGTGTCATAATTCCCTTCAGCAGTAGAAAAACGCCTGGAGAAGTAAGAGCAAGGATGAGAAACCCCGGTCTTAGGGCAGCGCTGAGACAGGACTTCTCCAGCAGCTGTTTCAGAGGCGTCTACCTCCAGGGTAAAAGCACGGTGCGGATCTGGATACCGGAGAACAGGGGCAGAAGTAAAGGCTTTCTTCAGTTGCTCAAAAGCACTGACCTCAGCCAGAGACCACTTACTAGGGACTGCGTCCTTTCGAGTAACCGATATGATAGGGAGGATGATGTTGGAGAAGCCCCGTATAAACTTGCGGTAATAATTCGCAAAACCGATAAAGGGCTGGACTGCTTTCAGTGTTAGTGGTATGGGCCACTCGGTGACAGCAGAGACCTTGGCAGGATCCATACTAATACCCGTGGAGGAAATCACGTATCCCAAAAAAGGCAGAGAGGGTTCCTCGAAGGTGCATTTCTCAAGCTTGGCATACAAATGGTTAGCCCAGAGACGTTCCAAAACTGTACAGACGTGAACCCTGTGTTCACTGATTGTCCTGGAAAAAATCAGAATATCATCCAGATAGACCAAGACAAAAGACAACAAAAGATCCCTGAATATGTCATTGATAAATGCCTGGAACACCGCCGGAGCGTTCCGGAGACCAAAAGGCATTACTAGGTACTCATAATCCCCGAATCTGGTGTTGAAGGCGGTCTTCCACTCCTCACCCTCACGCATCCGCACAAGGTTGTAAGCACCCCGCAGGTCTAGTTTGGTGAAAACCGAAACCCCGTAAACGGTCCAACAACTTGGGGATGAGCGGAAGAGGGTAACAATTCCTACAGGTAATGGCATTCAAGCCCCGGTAATCAATACAGGGACGTAGGGACCCGTCCTTTTTGAAAACACAGAAGAACCCAGCACCAGCAGGGGACGTGGAAGGACGGATAAAGCCACGCGACAGATTATCCCTAACGTATTCCTCCAGGGCAGCTGTCTCAGGGATGGACAGCGGATAAGTACGACCCCTGGGTGGCACAGACCCTGGCACTAGGTCAATGACGCAATCATAGGGGCAATGCGGAGGCAGGATACCTGCTTTACCTTTACAAAAGACGTCTGCGTAAGAACTATACGGAGCAGGTATGAAAACAGGAACGGAAGGGACACCAGTAGTCTTCTCAAGCACAGTAGGAGCTACCACTGATACTTTAGGGAAGGAAATAGAACATGAAGACCAATTGATAATAGGATTGTTTTTACGCAACCAGGGGTACCCAAGGATGACAGGCGTAAGGGGGGAAGAGATGACATCAAAGACTACCGTCTCAGGAGCATTCTTGGCTACCTGCATGCGTAAAGGTATAGTAGTAGAGGTGATACGACCGGTACCAAGAGGGGAACCATCCATGGCTACTACCCGTAAAAGGGGAATTCCGGGTTAAGAGGGGGATTCCTTGCCTCCTAGCAAATCCAGAATCCAGAAACAAACCAGCAGCCCCGGAGTCCACAAAGGCAGGCACTAGAAGAGAGGAAGAAGCCCAAGACAGAGAGACAAGAAAGGTGAGGCGTTGGGTGGAAGGGACATGAACAGACGTATGGTTTAGTAGAAAGCCCCTACCTGCAGAATCCTGGGGGTTTCCTGCTTTGTTTGGACACAGACGAGCGATGTGTCCCAGGGCCCCACAGTACAGGCAGAGACCTTGTCTTCGTCGCCTGCTTTTCTCCTCCTCGGAAAGCCGGACCACCCGGCCAACCTCCATGGGTTCAGCACCTAAATCGGAGAATCCCGCAGGAGACTGTAACCTTGGTGCTAAACGAACCGAAGGGCGAGGTGGAGGCGGATGGCGCCCTTTGTCGCGTTCCTTCTCAAGACGCCTCTCGGACATCCGATGATCCAAAGAGGAGCATAGCGCTATGAGATCCTCCAAGGATGGAGGACTAGGACGTGTTGTCAATTCATCTTTTAGTTTGTTGTTTAATCCACAACGGAATGCCGCCTTTAATACACTGTCCACCCAGTCGGTGTCATAGGCGTAGGTGCGAAATTCCACCGCATACTGACTCAAGGGGCGATGTCCTTGCTGTATATCAAGGATGGCAGCTTCCGCCTGAGCCCGACGTCCAGGAACGTCAAACACAGACCTGAAGACCGAGAGAAAGTCGTCGAGGTCGTCCAGAATGGGCGACTGGCGATCCAGCAATGAAGACACCCAGGCCAGCGTCTGACCACGAAGAAGCGATACAATGAAGGTAATTCGGGTCTGATGAGCGGAGAACACCTCAGGCTAACAACGGAAGTGCAGAAGGCACTGATTCAGGAAGCCTCTCATTTCTTTGGGATTACCGTCGACCCGTTCCAGTAGAGGCAGACGAGGTGCAACGGTCGTTACTAGAGGATCAGGAAGCACCGGAGTTCTGGAAACAGAAGGTCTGGGAACTTCAAGGCTTTGCTGCAAATGCTGCAGCATATCATAAATGGAATCCAGCTTACGGTCCAGGTTTTGAATCTGAGCAGCGTGATGTTCTAGAACCGCGCCTTGCTGTACGACTGCAGCAGACAGCTCCTTAGGGTCGGCCGCCATGAGGAAAAGGTGGCGTTGTTATAATGTCAGAAACCCGGGAGAAAAGGTACCTGCTAGAAGCCCCCGTTAACCGAACCTAAGAGTGAGGAAGGTCAGACTCCTCCAACAAGGGATAGAGGAGCAAGCTGCTGGGGAATGACGCTGGGGTGCGTAGCTCGCGAACGGAGGTTGCCAGAAGGGAGATGCGCTGCGGCCAAGGCCGAATAAAGGTGCTAGCTGCAAGGATAGATTGGACCCCTTTGGTTGAGTAAAAGAGGTCCCACGATGCCCCCCTACTGACAATCTATACTACCACTATCCCCAGGGAGAAAACAAACTCCAACAGGAACAATACTCACTCAGATGGTCAGAAGGGCTAAGAGGAGGTCCTTCCAGAAGACAGAAGAGTAGTCAGCAGAGCCGGGTCATACACAGGAGCAACAGGAACAACTCTGGAGCAGCAGGCAGAAAGCGTAGACAGGATACCAAACCGGGTCATACACAGAGACCTACAGGACACAGGAGAGGAAACTGGATCAGGACTGGTAGAGAAGAACACAGAGGAAGAGCCAGACTACAGACCAAGAAAGCACTGCTAGGCTTGGGGACTCTATAACAACGCGTCCAGGCAAAGAACTCACCCCCTAAAATAGCAGAAGGGACAGGAAGAGTCAGGGCTGGAGGTCCACATCAGGCACAGCGGATGCGCATGCGCCCAGTAAGGAAGGTGATGAGAGAACGGCGCATGCGCTGAGCTAGCCGGAACCGGCCACCACGCATGTGCTCGACCGGGAGAGAGACGCGGCCCAGAGAGAGGAAGAGACGACCGGACGGGGAACGCGCAAGATGCGGGCGCGAAACCCGAGGCAGGTATGACACCTACAAACTAAAAGCAGGTAAGTTTCTTCTTCATTCACTTCATTAGCACTTCTCATTCACTTTTCATTTGATCAGCCTCAATTTCACTTTAACCTTACCTCAGCACAGAAAAGTGCAATAAGCCACCTTCTCAAACCGACACAAGGTGTAATAAGCCTACTTTCTCTGTAGACACAAGTTTCAATTACTCTTATATATTCACGCTTCCAAGACTTTCTAACAAATTAACTATTCATTCACTCCTAAAATTTACCTCATCAATGAGGCCGAAGGCTCACTTGCCAATTTACTTCCTAGCAAACTAAGGTTCCCTTACTACCTTACCTCTTCATAGAGGCCGACAGTCACTACCCTACCGCAAATCTTCACAGAGGCTGAAAGTTCACTTACCAACCTTACCTCTTCGCAGAGGTGGAAGATAAAGTTACCAACCTTACCTCTTCGTAGAGACCGAAGGTTCACTTACCAACCTTACCTCTTCACAGAGGCCGAAGGTACACTTACTAACCTTACCGCTTCGCAGAGGCCGAAGGTTCACTCACCAACCTTACCTCTTCGCAGAGGACGAAGGTTCACTCACCAACCTTACCTCTTTGCAGAGGCCAAAGGTTCGCTTACCTACCTTACCTCTTCACAGAGGCCAAAGGTTCAATTGCCATCCTTACCTCTTTGCAGAGGCCGAAAGTACACTTACCAACCTTACATCTTCATAGAGGCCGAAGGTTCACTTACCCACCATACCTCTTTGAAGAGACAGCGGGTTCACATTCCAACCTTACCTCTTCGAAGAGACAAAGGTTCTCTGCCAGCCTTGCCTCTCAGTAGAAGATGAGGATTAATTTGTCAACCTTACCTCTTACAGAGACAAGGTTCACTCAACTACCTTTCCAAATAAAAATTAAAAAAAAAAAACCCTAGTTTAATTAATTTATTTATTTTCTAGTACAATGGACAACCAGGACCAAGCTAGGCCATCAGACATTGCTGTTCCCATCAATTAAATCACTTCTTCAAATCGGATAACTCCTTCAGGTCTGTTTCTAGACTTATAGGGATAATAATACTTTAAAATTACTAATCCCAATATTGTAGGCATAAAAAAAATAAATTATTTGCCCCCAGTGATATCTCTTAAACCTTTATGGTTTGAGAGATATTCACTCGCAAAGTTCATCCCTCCCTCCCCTTTCCCTGAAGTCAGCGTTGTAGCTGACTGCAGGGGAAGCCTGTCCTACGATCATCCAGCTGCACTGCAAGCACACGTAGAAGACCTTTTAAGTGAATGATTTCTTTTTTATTAATGTGATCGCGGCTCAGCTGCAGAGCCGCCAGACGGTCATACCTAAATAGTTAACCTGATAGGAGATACAAAAACAATAAAGGGAGGATTAGTAGAAGGGAGGGATAATACTTGCCTCTGTGCCTTTAATAAAATCCTGACTTTCCTTCACAAGGTTAGGAAAATCTACGAATTTTATTGCAAGACATGGAGGCTCATCTTATGCAAGTTCAAAGCTGTTGCATTACATTATAATAAAAATGTTCAAGTGGTTAAAAATAAAACATTTTGAAGGCTGATTCGTTGGACAAGTCCGCGGCTTTGAGGATGTCCTCAAGTCTACCCCCAGATAATAAAGATTTGAAAGCCATAGCCCCACCAGTGGAATGGGCTTCAAACCTAGTAGTATCAATACCTGCCAAAAGCATGATCCAACGAATCCACCTAGCCAAGGTAGCTGATGAAACAGGTAAATGAGGTTTAACAAACGAAATCAACAATTGATATGTACCTATGGGTCTAGTTGAGGAGGTGACAGATTCATAGGTTTTTAAACAGAGGAAGACACATAATTGTGAATTTTGAGGGAAATTAGAGTAGAAGATTTCCCTAGGAGAGGATTTAGTTCTCCTAGAAATCCGGAATCGTACCCCACTGGGTTTGTACGACCGATTGGTTATATCTAAGGCGCAAACGTCGGAAACTCTCCGAAAAGACATAAGGCAGAGAAGCATAGTAAGTTTGGCCGAGAGTCGCTTAAGGGAACTCATTAGTCGGCCAAGAGTCTAAAAATGCTAAGACCTGATTTACATCCCAAAGGTTTGAATATTTGGGGAATGGAGGTCTAGACAGATGGATTCCTGTCATTAGTTTACAAGCTAAGGGGTGCTGCCCTGAGGGGAACCATCGACAAATTCATGAGATGCAGAAATGGCAGACTGTCACGGTTTATTATGACTCTCAGACAAAAGTTTTAGGTAACAATCAATTTTATTGAAATAATAAATTGATAATGTAGGATGGCATTCACATACATACAGATATATACAGAATATAACAAAGACAGAAGGCAGACTCTACCGGTCCTGTCAATATACCGGACAGGACAGTCTGAAGTAATAGAATGTTAGGCTCTACTGGCCTTGCCAATACCGGGTAAGGCAACCTGCAGATGGATTAGCATAACGGTTCTACCGGCCTTACCAATACCAGGCAAGGCAGCCTCAATAGATTTACAATGTAGGCTCTACCGGCCCTGCCAATACCGGGTAAGGCAACCTCAGATGGAATGTGGCAAACGGTTCTTCCGGCCTTACCAATACCGGGCAGGGCAGCCCAGAGATAGTAGCAGCAGTCAGATGGTAATGGCAAATTGACAGGATCATAAGCAACCCAGTGTACACATACTGAGACCAACTGGGGAATCGTAAAGTCGCAAAACTTTGGAGCAAACCAGTGTCCGCACGCTGGGACAAACACAGAATTGTATAGCTGATAGACTTTGGAGCAAACCAGCGACCGCACACTGGTGTAACAAGCGAGTTTGTATAGCCGCAAGGCTTTGGAGCAAACCAGTGACAGCACACTGGTGTAACAAGCAAGTTTGTATAGCCGCAAGGTTTAGGAGCAAACCAGCGTCCGCACGCTGGGACCAACACAGGATTGTATAGCCGATAGGCTTTGGAGCAAACCAGTGACCGCACACTGGTGTAACAAGCAAGTTTGTATAGCCGCAAGGCTTAGGAGCAAACCAGCGTCCGCACGCTGGGACCAACACAGGATTGTATAGCCGATAGGCTTTGGAGCAAACCAGTGACCGCACACTGGTGTAACAAGCAAGTTTGTATAGCCGCAAGGATTAGGAGTAGTGTTGAGCGAGCACCCCGATGCTCGGGTGCTCAGGTGCTCTGACCAAGCACCGCCGGAGGCTCGAGTGCTCGGCCGAGCACCCGAGCCCCATTGAATTGAATGGGGTGACACGAGCATTACACCAGGCACCCCCTGCTCTGATGAGGGGAGGGTGCCTGGTCAATGCCCCCCTTCATCTCCACAATGCCCCTCTTCCACAATGTCCCCCTTCATCTCCGCAATGTCCCCCTTCATCTCCGCTATGCCCCCTTCATCTCTGCAATGTCCCCCTTCATCTCCGCTATGCCCCCTTCATCTCTGCAATGTCCCCCTTCATCTCCGCTATGCCCCCTTCATCTCTGCAATGTCCCCCTTCATCTCCGCTATGCCCCCTTCATCTCCGCTATGCCCCCTTCATCTCTGCAATGTCCCCCTTCATCTCCGCTATGCCCCCTTCATCTCTGCAATGTCCCCCTTCATCTCCGCTATGCCCCCTTCATCTCCGCTATGCCCCCTTCATCTCTGCAATGTCCCCCTTCATCTCCGCTATGCCCCCTTCATCTCTGCAATGTCCCCCTTCATCTCCGCTATGCCCCCTTCATCTCCGCTATGCCCCCTTCCTCTCTGCAATGTCCCCCTTCATCTCCGCTATGCCCCCTTCATCTCCGCTATGCCCCCTTCATCTCTGCAATGTCCCCCTTCATCTCCGCTATGCCCCCTTCATCTCCGCTATGCCCCCTTCATCTCTGCAATGTCCCCCTTCATCTCCGCTATGCCCCCTTCATCTCTGCAATGTCCCCCTTCATCTCCGCTATGCCCCCTTCATCTCCGCTATGCCCCCTTCATCTCTGCAATGTCCCCCTTCATCTCCGCTATGCCCCCTTCATCTCCGCTATGCCCCCTTCATCTCTGCAATGTCCCCCTTCATCTCCGCTATGCCCCCTTCATCTCTGCAATGTCCCCCTTCATCTCCGCTATGCCCCCTTCATCTCTGCAATGTCCCCCTTCATCTCCGCTATGCCCCCTTCATCTCCGCTATGCCCCCTTCATCTCTGCAATGTCCCCCTTCATCTCCGCTATGCCCCCTTCATCTCCGCTATGCCCCCTTCATCTCTGCAATGTCCCCCTTCATCTCCGCTATGCCCCCTTCATCTCTGCAATGTCCCCCTTCATCTCCGCTATGCCCCCTTCATCTCCGCTATGCCCCCTTCATCTCTGCAATGTCCCCCTTCATCTCCGCTATGCCCCCTTCATCTCTGCAATGTCCCCCTTCATCTCCGCTATGCCCCCTTCATCTCCGCTATGCCCCCTTCATCTCTGCAATGTCCCCCTTCATCTCCGCTATGCCCCCTTCATCTCCGCTATGCCCCCTTCATCTCTGCAATGTCCCCCTTCATCTCCGCTATGCCCCCTTCATCTCCGCTATGCCCCCTTCATCTCTGCAATGTCCCCCTTCATCTCCGCTATGCCCCCTTCATCTCTGCAATGTCCCCCTTCATCTCCGCTATGCCCCCTTCATCTCTGCAATGTCCCCCTTCATCTCCGCTATGCCCCCTTCATCTCTGCAATGTCCCCCTTCATCTCCGCTATGCCCCCTTCATATCCGCTATGCCCCCTTCATCTCCGCAATGTCCCCCTTCATCTCCGCTATGCCCCCTTCATCTCCGCTATGCCCCCTTCATCTCTGCAATGTCCCCCTTCATCTCCGCTATGCCCCCTTCATCTCCGCAATGCCCCCTACCTCCAGTCCCTGGTGGTCCAGTGGAGCGTCTTCAGATCTGTGTCTCCTTCGGCACAGATCCCCGCCACCCGAACATGCCGGGCGAGCACATGGCGGTACTCGTACGAGTACCGCCATGTGCCGAGCAGAGCGATGCTCGAGCCGATCCGAGCATCGGCCGAGCATGCTCGCTCAACACTAATTAGGAGTAAACCAGCGTCCGCACGCTGGGACCAACACAGGATTGTATAGCCGATAGGCTTTGGAGCAAACCAGTGACCGCACACTGGTGTAACAATCAAGTTTGTATAGTCGCAAGGCTTAGGAGCAAACCAGCGTCCGCACGCTGGTGTAACAAGCAATGTCGCCGACGCGACCAGGCAGGAGGTCGCCAGGATACAGGAGACAGGCAATGAGAACACAGGAACCAGCAACGATCAGTCAGGTCAGGAAACAGCAGAGAAGAAGTTCAGCAGGAACTGCAACACCAGAGACTAGGCCGGAACCAGGACTGGAAGTAGTCAGCATGCAGGAAACACTGGAACAGCAGAGATCAGGAACTCAGGAACACATGAGATCAGGAACTCAGGAACACTGGAACAGAGGCCCAGCTATCACTGGCATAGTGATAGCAAGAAGGTCAGAAACAACACGAAAGGGCACCCAAAGGGTGCCCAATCCAGGTTTAAATAGGCAATGAAAGGCGGGCTATCTGCAGACAGCCAATAGCAGCCCCCTACTGGTGACAGACAAGGAACTGCAGCAATCACGGGCACCGTGATAGTACCCCCCCTTCAAAGACCCCCTCTCCTAGAATAGGGTCTAGGTTTCTGTGGGTAGTTGGCATGAAAGGCCCTAGTTAGCCTAGGTGCATGAAGGTCCGTACTATCCACCCATGATCGATCCTCAGGACCATACCCTTTCCAATGTACCAGGTACTGTACCCTTCCTCTAAGCCTACGGGAATCAATAATGCTCTGAACCTCGTACTCCTCCTGGCCCTCGACCTCAACAGGTCCTGGCACCACAGGTGTGGTAGTATAGCGATTGCAAACCAGAGGCTTAAGAAGGGACACATGGAACACATTATGGATACGCATGGATGCAGGTAGGTCTAGTGCATAGGAGACAGGGTTAATTTTGCGAATAACTCTGTATGGACCAATAAACCGGGGAGCCAACTTATTAGACGGAACCTGCAGCTTGAGATTTCTGGAGGAAAGCCATACTCTATCCCCAACCTGAAAGGAAACCGCTGGAAGCCTTCTGCGATTAGCATGGTGCTGATGACGCTGAAATGACTGACCAAGTGCCCTCTGAACTTGTGCCCATGTGGAACGGAGTTGCTCGATATGCTCATCCAGAGCTGGAATCTGTTGCGTCTGAAATGAGTCTGGAAGCAAACAGGGCTGGAACCCATAATTAATCAGAAATGGAGAGCTCCCAGATGAAGAATTGACCGCACAGTTCCTGGCGAACTCTGCCCAAGGCAACAAGTCGGACCAATTATCATGATGGTCAGTAACGAAACAACGGAGAAATTGTTCCAAGCCCTGATTAGCTCGTTCAGCGGCTCCATTGGTCTGGGGATGGTAGGCAGAGGAGAAGGACAGCTGTATGCCCATCTGTTGGCAAAATGCCCTCCAAAATCTAGACACAAACTGGCTCCCCCTGTCAGACACCAGTACCCTAGGCACTCCATGCAACCGGAATACTTCTCTGGCGAACACCATTGCCAATTCCTTCGCTGAAGGAAGACCACGGAGGGGCACGAAATGAGCCATTTTAGAAAACCTGTCCACCACCATGAATATAAAGGAGTACCCCTTGGACATAGGCAACTCTCCCATAAAATCAATGGAAACATGAGACCAGGGGCGTTCGCCATTAGGCACCGGTTGAAGCAAGCCCACAGGGAGATGTCTCGGGGTCTTAGCGCGGGCACAGGTGGCACAGGCATTCGTAAATTCGGCACAATCGTTTCTCATGGAGGGCCACCAAAATAACTGAGAAAGGGACCATAACAATTGGTCTCTACCAATATGTCCCGCAGCCTTAGAGGAATGGTAGGTTTCAAGCAGCCTAGTACGAAATGGTTCATCGACAAAACATTTGCCCACTGGAGTTTCATGGGGAGCGGACCCCTGAGAGGCCAGGATCTCCTCCCCTAAAGGAGAAGTGATACTCGTGCGTATAGTAGCCAGTATTCTATCAGGTTGGATGATGGGTGCTGGTGCTTCCACTCTGTCACTGTCGGCCTCAAATTGTCTTGACAGTGCATCAGCCCTGATATTCTTTGACCCTGGTAAGTATGATACAATGAAATTAAATCGAGACAGGAACAGTGCCCACCTGGCCTGACGAGAGGACAATCTCTTGGCCTCCGAGAGATAAGTCAGATTTTTATGATCTGTTAGGATTAATACGGGAGTCTTGGTACCTTCAAGCAAATGACGCCACTCCATAAGAGCGAGGATAATGGCCAATAATTCTTTGTCACCTATCTCATAGTGGCCTTGAGTGACAGTCAACTTCTTAGAGAAAAACCCACAAGGTCTGAGAGTACCACCTTTCTCGTGTCGTTGCGAAAGTACTGCCCCAACCCCAATATCTGAGGCATCCACCTCTAACGTAAATGGAAGTAGAGGATTGGGGTGGGATAACACAGGAGCCGCAGCAAATGCCAGCTTCAAATTCTCAAAGGCATTCTCAGCAGATACCGGCCAACAAGAAGGATTAGCGCCCTTGTGCGTAAGATCGGACAAAGGTTTGACAATGGAAGAAAAGTTCTTAATAAACCGCCTATAATAATTAGCGAAACCCAGGAAACGCTGTATGGCTTTAAGCCCCTTGGGTTTTGGCCATTGTAAGACAGCTGACAACTTATCCTTGTCCATGGCAATGCCATCATTGCCAATTATGAACCCCAAGAATGGCACACTGGTTCTATGAAAGTCACATTTTTCCAGTTTACAAAATAATTTGTTCTCACGGAGTCGTAGCAATACTGCGGATACATCTTTGATGTGCCGTGCCATGTCTTGAGAGTAAATCAATATATCGTCCAGATAAACCACAACACATGTCTGTAACATATCTCTCAGAACATCGTTTATCAGTTCCTGGAAAACTGCGGGGGCATTACATAGCCCAAATGGCATTACAAGATACTCGTAGTGCCCAGCTCGAGTATTAAAGGCAGTTTTCCACTCATCACCTGCTCGAATGCGCACCAGATTGTAAGTGGCCCGTAGGTCCAATTTGGTAAAAATCGAAGCGCCCTTAAGCCTGTCAAAAAGCTCGGTCATGAGTGGTATTGGGTATGCGTTTTTTGCCATTAGTTTATTCAAGCCCCGGTAGTCAATGCATGGTCTTAATTCGCCATTTTTCTTTTTTACAAAAAAGAACCCAGCCCCAGCTGGAGAGGTAGATTTTCGTATGATCCCTCTAGCAAGGGCATCAGAAATGTAATCCTCCATAGCCTTATTTTCCTCACAAGATAATGGATAAGTGCGTCCTTTCGGAGGTACTGCCCCAGGCTGCAATTCGATGCAACAATCATAAGGTCTATGCTGAGGTAGCAAACTGGCCTCTCCTTTGCTAAAAACATCGCCAAACTGTTGGTACACATCCGGTATAGCCGAGGAGGTGCACAGGACCTTAACAGGCTGGATGACGCACTTGTCCATACAAAACTGGGACCAAGCAGCAATTTCACACTTTTTCCAATCAAATTGTGGGTTATGTAACTGTAACCACGGAAAGCCCAATATTACTGCATGGTGCGGAGAATTAATCAGTTGAAACTGCTGCTCTTCTCTGTGAAGTGCCCCAATAGTCATAGACAGTGGCATAGTTTCAAACATAACCTGAGGCGGTTCTAAGGGTCTGCCATCAATCGCTTCAATAGTCAAGGGATTTTCTCTTTCAATGCGTGGAACTCCGTGCAATTCAGCAAAGGTATTATCCATAAAATACACTGCTGCACCAGAGTCAACCAAGGCCAAAACCTCCACAGAGCGTTGTGCCCAAGATAATACCACCTGTATGGTGGGTTTCATTGTGCCCGACACTGGGGACGATTGTACACCACCTAGGTCCTGTCCCCCAAGGTACCCTAGGTGTGTGCGTTTCCCGTACGTACCGGACAGGAATTTAGCAAGTGCCCTTTTTTAACGCAGTATAAACACAACCCTTGCTTCTTGCGATAAAGTCTCTCTGCCTTGGTTAGTCTAGTGAAGCCTATTTGCATAGGTTCACTTGTTTCCCGTACAGGTTCACTAGACTGCAATGCCAGGGGAGGGATGGGTGGGCAAAATATGCTACTAGGCTCATTATTTTTTGACCATACTTTATGATCTCTGGCAATTGATCTCTCACGTATTCTGGAGTCAATTATCATAACATACTCAATGTAATCATCTAGATCAATAGGTAGATCTTTAGCAGCGATTTCGTCTTTAATGTGGTCATTCAGGCCTTGAGAAAAAGCTGCCAATAATGCCTCGTTATTCCAACCTACCTCTGCTGCCAATGTGCGGAATTCGATGGCATAGTCGCCCACTGTACGCCTGCCCTGTTGTATCTCCATAAGGCGTTTGGCAGCAGAGTTGGTTCTACCAGGAGGCTCAAACACTCTTCGAAAGGATTGCACAAATTCTCTGAAGTTCTTAGTACAAGGTTTAGCATTCTCCCACAAGGGGTTAGCCCAGGCCAATGCTCTGCCAGTGAGCAGTGATATCGTGAACCCCACTTTACTACGATCATTGGGAAATGCGTGTGCCGTCAATTCCATAAAGATTTCAAGTTGGTTGATGAACCCTCTGCAGAGACTAGGGTCACCATCATATCTTAGCGGCAAGGGTGCAGAAGCCGTTAACCCTTTAACAGTACCCTCTAGGGGCCTGGTATCACTTTCCGGTGTCTGACTTGGCGAGACCACCGGGCTAGAGCTCGATTTGTCAGC
This sequence comes from Rhinophrynus dorsalis, assembly GCA_037306005.1. Classification (NCBI taxonomy): domain Eukaryota; kingdom Metazoa; phylum Chordata; class Amphibia; order Anura; family Rhinophrynidae; genus Rhinophrynus; species Rhinophrynus dorsalis. The sequence continues at coordinate 119,508,594 of CM074723.1, read as the reverse complement.
GAGTACTGTGCTATCAAGGATCATTTGAATTGCAACTGCCAACTGATCCAAACGTTGCTCGAGCACATCCATCCTCCAATGGATATTCTGTGCGTTACCTTCACCCTTGCTGTCTGAGGTCATGGCCCTTTCGTACTGTCACGGTTTATTATGACTCTCAGACACAAGTTTTAGGTAACAATCAATTTTATTGAAATAATAAATTGATAATGTAGGATGGCATTCACATACATACAGATATATACAGAATATAACAAAGACAGAAGGCAGACTCTACCGGTCCTGTCAATATACCGGACAGGACAGTCTGAAGTAATAGAATGTTAGGCTCTACCGGCCTTACCAATACCGGGTAAGGCAACCTGCAGATGGATTAGCATAACGGTTCTACCGGCCTTACCAATACCAGGCAAGGCAGCCTCAATAGATTTACAATGTAGGCTCTACCGGCCCTGCCAATACCGGGTAAGGCAACCTCAGATGGAATGTGGCAAACGGTTCTACCGGCCTTACCAATACCGGGCAGGGCAGCCCAGAGATAGTAGCAGCAGTCAGATGGTAATGGCAAATTGACAGGATCGTAAGCAACCCAGTGTACACATACTGAGACCAACTGGGGAATCGTAAAGTCGCAAAACTTATACGATAAAGAGTAAAATTGTACAAATTTTGGAGTAAGTATATATATGGAGAAATACACAATACAATATATGTATAAATACAGTATATAATTGCAACCAGAAAAAAAAATACATGAACAGTACTCATCTGCTGAGCAGCATAGAAAGTAGATGAGGAACTACCTGGCTGAATACACCTGAAGCGGAACATGATTGGTTACTTAATATAGGGGTGGGGTTACCAGACTATCAAGTTTTTTCTCTGTTTTGAAGTTAAGCTTGTTTAAGCTTTGCTGCAGAGAAGTAAAGTTGGAGATCTAATGCATAATATGAGCCACCGTGTCTTGCAATAAAATCCGATCTCATCATGTGGTCAAGACTCTTGCATCACTGGAACAGCCACATGATGTTCCCTCCCACTCCAAACTCAGCATCCCAAGCAGTTCAATCTAGCGTTATCACAGGGGAAGGTTTTCTGCTGTTTTCAATAGCGAATGGTTCTCAGAACAATGGCCCAGAGAAGTATGAGATACACCTGAATTTAACACATCTCCGATTCTCACAGAACTCTACCCAATTGTAGCAGCCGCAGCTCTGTGGGGTCACTTATGAACAGGCAAAGCTATAACTTTCCAAATAATCAACCCAGAAACTTCTGTTATAATTCTAAAAGGTAGATCTCATTCCCAGTTCACTATGAAATTCCTCAGAAAGCTAACATGGCTGCCTCTGTACCACAAGTTTTTTATTCACACATCTGTCAATTAAAATCATGGTTCTTCTTATGCTGACACTTTATCACATTCTAAATTACAGGTCCTTCTCAACTCAGAAGAAGTCAAGTCTCCATCCCATTCACCAGGTTTCAAAGATCTAACAATACCTTAAACAAATACTTATCTATTGCATCTCCCATCATCAATAAAGCTTTAGCCCCAAATATAGTGCGCACATACAATAGAGCATGGAACACTTTTAATCAATTCATAATTCAAACTAAACCTCCGCATCCATATTCCCATGACACTATTATAGCGTTCGCAGCCTTTTGTCATTCTAAACTTCATCTAGCACAGAGGTTCTCAACCCATGCCCTCAGTGGCCACTAACAGGCCAGGACTTAGGAATTTCCCTGCTAGAGCACAGGTGTGTTGATCAGAAGCTCAGTCATATTGATTAACTCACCTGTGCTCTTAAAAGGATATTCTCAAATACTGGCCTGTTAGTAGCCACTGAGGGCACGAGATGAGAACCTCTGATCTAGCATACACTTCCATTAAGTCATATCTAGCTATCCTATACCCAAACAAACCTTCCATCTTTTCCCAATACAAACTCAAACTTTTTCTTAAAGGAATCAATAAATTACCACTACCCCAAGCTAAGATTCGTAAACCCATATCAAGTCAGTTATTTAAACAAATATACAAATTTTTACTTTCCAAAACTTTTCAGCAGAACACCAATATAGTATTACTTTCAGCCATCAATCTAGCATATTTTAATTTTCTGAATGCCCCCCCTCTCCTGACATGCTCAGGAGAATCGATTAAATCACTGGGGAGGGAAATATGAGGCACTCCACTGCTTCCAGATTACAACTCCCATCATTCCCCGCCAGCCAAATGCTGGCAGAGAATGATGGGAGTTGTAGTCTTGCAGCAACTGGAAGGCCTCATGTTGCCCACCCGTGGAATAGTTATGCTACTTTTCTCTGCACCTTGTTAGTACATGTTTTTAATAAAGAATCAGAGGAAAGCAACACCCTGAAATGCCAATACATTTCCTGCTGCCCTCCTCTTGTTGCAAACAGTGTACAGAGGACCATTTTGTGTGTAAGTAGCTTATTAACTCAGCATTATACAGGCATAGCACTTAGAAATTGAGTGCAGCACCTATTTTAGCTTGGAAACATATTAATACAGCCCCCCTAAAGGGTTAACTCACTCAGCACATTTACAGTATCACTACAGATTGTATGCAGAAAATGCTACATTCCATAGTAAGACATCCAGTACATAGAAGTATCATGTTAAGCTGTAATTTCATAAATATCATGTTACATTGGAGTATGATTATTTCTAATTTAAAAATCGATCAAAACTATAATTTGCTTACGATTTGTATGCGTAATTGGAGTGTGTGCATTTGTATCCAATTTACTTGATAAATAATAGAGTAAGCACCAATACAATAGTGCCCTATTATGTGTGTGTAATATATACGTTCTGTAACACAGTTCCACCACCAGTAGTTTATTCAGCTGTTACGGGGCTCTTGGTAATTTTCTTATTGGCTCTGAAGGTGGCCTTTGTTCATTAGACAAGTTTATTAAGCCACTTTATTTCCCATGAATTAGTAATGTTTTGGACTTTGGAATCTGAAAACAATGCTTACAGGGAGCAGATTTTAGTAAAAAAAAAAAAAAAAAAAAAAAGAACAGTCAGGAAATTAAAAGTGACTTTGTTTTTACAAAAACAAAACACATAACAATTCTAGAAAAAAATGAAAGGAAAGGGTCACAGCAATGATTTTTGATAAACACATGACATATAATTCAAAATAATTAATTATTGAATTTCTAATTATTGTATTGTATCAAGCTAGGGCTCTAGAAATGACTACTCACAAAAATGTTGTGCAAGTACAAGAATCCTTTTTGTCTCAGTATAACATTAAACAGAAACATAAAAGCAACTTGGTTGTTTTTAACCCCTTAAGGACCATTGCCGTACCCGGACTGTCACACTGGTCCGGCACTTAAGGACCTGTGACGGTCCTGGTATATCACGTACTTTTACTCACTGTGCTCCTGCAGGAGCGCGGTGAGTAATACCGGGGACTGAAGTTGATCGCTCCAAGACCGGACCGCTCTCTTTCAGTCCCCCATTCGACATGCTGGCACACGTGATCATTCACGTGGGGTGGCATGTCGAACTTCCCTATCTGGTTCGTAAGGACCACACACCCAGGAACCACTGGTCCTTAAGGGGTTAAAGAACTTTCAAAATCACCTTTATATTGCATTAACAATTTTCCTTGTTAAAAATGATATTTTTTAATTATTTAGATTTATATGTTATGCTAATGAAGGCATGCCATACATTTATTACCTGTTTTAGCACCATATTATATTTTCCACTCACTGACACTTAACCCTTTCATTGCTAGTAATGTGGGCAATGCATTGCTGAGCAGTCACAGTGAGATAATATTGGGCTAAAACAGGAAGCTCCTACACAGCATTTATTAACTAACAATCTATAAATCTTACTGACTAAAAAATTAGTTTTCTACAAAAACATATAACCTAATACATTATATATGCAATTGTATAGTTCTTTTAAAATCACTAAAGTTGTTTTTATGTACTATGGGCACCCTAGGCACTTTAAGAAGAAACCTACCAATATCTAAAGGAAAAAAACTTGTAAATTGAATTGAGTGTTTCAATTTCCATTCCGTAGAACTCACATAGGACACAAATTATGGCCACACAATGTAATGAGAAGATCATTCACCCCATTACTAATAGGGTTTTCATCTGCTTAACTCCTATAGTGCCAGAGGAGTTTGCAACACACTGTTTTGCAATGAGTTGCATATCCCTCTGGCACTCATAAGATTAACACAAACTTATATTTTGAGACTAAAATGTTACAACATACACATTTCTTCTGATTCATTTTATAGTCTAAGTAGATACATATCAACCCTTGATTTACAGTACGGCTTTGATGCTGCATGAAGTGATGTATTTAGGTCTAGGCAACTAGGACTAAGACAAGGGTGGCAGATTGGCCAGGGGGGCAAAAAATTGGTCAGCTTGGAAGTTTTTTGCATATACATAGTTCCTAACGAAAATGCACTGTTTTTAAAATTTGAGACTCTGAGGCTTAGGGCTTGTAGCTGCCACAATGATACCTCTGTGAACATTAAATGGACTGGAGATGCCTTTGGGTTGTTCTATGGGCATTTGTCTTACTGACTCCACTTTTACTTTTTCTCTTACTAACTCAGTTTTATCTATATGTTTTACCTCTTTTGTGTGTATGTGACTGTGTATATGTGTTTTTTCTCCCACATTTTGATGACAGTTGTTATTGACTTGACATCCGTCCTAACCAGTAGTTGTAAGTCCCAAATTACAGGAAATGTATAACACAAAAATTGGAAAAGGGCTTAAGGACTTATGCTATATAATGTTGTTCATAGTCATGGAGAGAGGTCACTTCATTACCTGTCTAGAAACTGAAGTTAACCTATGTTGTTTTAGCTTATATAAGAGAAGGTCTGATTTTAGAGTCTTTTAGAATTGATTTGATGTACACAAAAACTCTGTCCAATAAATTACTGAATATAATGAACCTGTGTTGGCTTCTTGTCTGAGTGAAGAAGCTAACACACACAGTAGGTGGCCCGCTCGGGGACTCCAATACCTTGGACACATGGAGGACAAAAGACATAGGTCTCCTGCGAAGGATACACAAACAGATGGGACATCATATTAGGTAAGGAGCCTTTTGAAATGCCTATAGTTTAATTGTTTTAGTGACTTATGCGGAGGACTGAAATCTGTCTGATTCTAGAATGGGTGATGGAATCCCTTACTGAGAAAATGATTGACAAAATGTACTTTAAAACTGTGTGAACATATGTCAAAGTGTATATTTGTTAAGGTGTGTGTGTTTCTGAGAACATATTTGTCAAAGTGTGCTGAGAGTACTTTGACCTGAGAGGTATTTGACAAAGATTATTTTAAACTATGTATAGTATATACTTTAACCTGTGTGATATTTGGCAAAACTTACTATATAGCCCGTGTGGCAATCATTCCTCGCATCTGTGTGATTGGGGTAAAGTAAAATCCCCAAATCTGTGTGATATGGGTTAAAGTGAAATCCTTATATCTGTGTAATTTGTGGTAAAGTGAATTCTTCATATCTGTGTGGCTGAGTAATAGATTAGTTCCTTGTACCTGTGTAGATAGAGTAGGGGCTATTTGAGTTTGTGGAACTCCCTAAGATATATTGGGTTTGTCACACAAATTAGCCTGTGTGGCTGTTAGGGACCAGGAACCAGGCAGGCACAAAAATGTAAAGTGCAAAACACCTTTATTAAAATAACAAAAGCAAACAAAGCAAAAACTTTGCGGAGCACAGAACCAGAAGGGGAAAAAAAATAAAGCTCGGTGGTCCTTAAGTGCTGGCTGTGTGTACACATGGCCAGTCCTTAAGGAGTTAAAGATATACATTCCAAATGCATTGAATCATATCTGCATCCATGTCCCTCCAAGAAGAAAAGGGAACAACAAAACATACCAATGATTTGGGATTGACTATGATGATGGTACTAAAGCCACTGTTGAGTAATGGATGCAACTTAGCGTGATTGAGGTGGATGATGAAGAGTATAAAGACCTACAGTCAGCTCCAATATACACAAACTGAGTCATCTGGATTGTTATACATGTCTTCATGTGCCTCTGGATTGCTCTATGGACATTTGTGTTATTGACTCCATTTTGTCTTTCTCTCTTACTAACTCCATGTTGTCTATATGTTTGACCACTTTTGTGTTAAGTGACTGTGTACATGTGTGTTTGCTGCCATATTTTGATGACAATGGCTGCTGATTTGACACCCACCGTAGTCTGAGGTTGTACGTCCTGTTTTACAGGAAAAGTATAGCTCCAAAATAAGAAAAGGGCTTAACGGCTTATAATGTATATTGTTATTCATAGCCATGGAGAGAGGTCACTTCATTATCTGTCTAGAAACTAATGTTAGCCTATGTTGCCTTTTTAAAAGTCTTTTAGACTTCCCTTGATGTACACAATTAACTCTGTCAAATAAATTACTCAATATAATGAACCTGTGTTGGCTTCTTGTGTGTGTGATGAAGCTGACGCCCGCACCTCTTTCCTGAAGTCAACATATCAAAATGATCTTTTTTCATTAATCAGATTTTCCACTCTTTTACCCCTTTTTATGCTTGTTATTTGTATTGAAATCAGGATTCTTCTCTTTAAGGGAAGTGTCATGGCCTGAAAAAGAGGCCAGATAAAGTGAGTATAAGGCACAGTGTGTATGGGGGATGCATGCATTTAAATTAGGTCTAGGGCAACAGAAAGCCTAAATACATCACCAGTTGCATACATCTTTCATGCACATGACATGCAGGTAAAAATGTCATAATGTGTCATGTTCTGCTTTTAAATGTGCTGGTTAAAGTTCATAACCAGTATTATCCACAATAGATTAGTGAAACATCAGCAAATCCTTCTCTTATCATTTCAGAGGAAGTGAAAAAAATTCCAGGTCTGTTCAATTCGATCCAGAACAAATCATGGAGGGACACAGTAAGGGGGAGAAAGAAGAGAAGGTAGAAGATAGGAAGCAGGAGGGAGCAAGAGAGCGTAAAACAGTAAGAGGGGGCAGGAGGTATAGGGGATCATGAGGAGAGAGGTAAAGGGTGCTGAACATCAGGTTTGAAAGAGTGAGAGGGGACCAGGAACTTGAGGGAATGGAGTGCCAGAGAATGAGAATGGTATGTGATAGTGTACATGAGAGACAAAGTGATTTGAACATGGGAGAAATTTGAGGAAAAAAGGAGAAGAAAGAAGGGTGGTGCTCATAGGGTTAATAATAATAGGTATATAATATTCAAATGCATTCACATGTATTATTGGTCACACTTGAAAGACAAGGGGGGATATTACACTGCCCTCCATGCAGATAGACTCCGGATCAGCAGCTCCCTTGTTATCAACCTTCAAAAGAAGGAGGGAGAAGCACAGGAACATGAAATACAAAGAAACAGGAGAGTGTACAACCTGGTTAAAGCAACAGGGGGTGTATTTAAAAACATTTTTAATGATTTTATTTGGATGATTAAATAAATTATTTTCTAAATATTGATTGTTGGCTATGTTGTTTGGCAGATACAAGTCTGTGAAGCAGAACCTTGGACTGCCTGTACAGGGGCAGGTTTGAAAATCCCCTGTTGCTTTAAACCAGTTGCACAGAGTTCAACCGGAGTTCTCCGAATTGTGAGTAATAATGCTATTTTAAATATTTAAATATTAACTTATGTGAGAAAGTGCCCCTGTTTCTTTGTATTTCATAAACCCACACATACTACCCCCCAAGCCATGTCCCACAACAACCATAAATTCAAAATAAAACACACACTAACCCCCACCCTCCAGGCTTGGTCCATGGTAACCATAAAACCACACATGCTGAGCTCCAGCATTGTCTCATTGCACAGGTAATAAAAATGGAACCCTTGTTTTGCAAGACATTAGCCTAGATGCATTAAATGTTGATGTGGTGTTGGTATGATATTGTTGTTGTGTTCGAATCACTTCAACAATTCGACGTGCACACACATCGACATATTCACAAAAACTGTTGGATGGAAGGGGAAGGTTGGAGAAGGTTCCTATTAGAATACAGGGTCTTCGAAGTGCTGTCGGTGTGGAAGGGATCTCCTCCCCTTGCACATTACCAACACTACGACAATTCTGTACAGCATTCTCTGTTCTTCCCCAACTAGCCAGTGGAGGAATAAAGAGAAGGCTTTCAGCATAATGGACAACATATATTGCATATATTCATCCATCTGTCTTTCACCTCAGGGACTGCCATTTAGTCGACTACTCTTTTATTCGACTCCATTTTTTGTTGACTCCATTTTTATTCTACTCCAATTTTAGTCGACTACACTTTTAGTCGAGTCTTTTATTCGACACTTAACCCTTTGAGTACCAGAGAGATAGCAAATGCAGTGTATGTCGGAGAATCTATGTCAGTGAATGCTGTTCAGAATTGCCGTAGCTCTCCCTGCTGTTGCTCCATAGGAAAGTACAGGGGAGATCCCAACTACGACAGTCTGAGTTAGGTGAAGTGGAGACCGTGAACTTCGACAGCAAAGGCTGCTATTGGAGTTTACTGAATGAGTCAAAGTGTCACATTAACATGTCAACACACCCCCTTGCATACGAATGTGTCTCATTATGCTTCATTTCCATATGTAAATTAGCAATTGTCGATGTGAAGAGTAAAAATTTGTAAACCAACTGAAGGAATGTCGGATTGATGTCGATGTTAGCATTTTTTGTCGGAATCATGTCAATGTGATGTCATAGAGATTTTGGTGAATACTGTGGAAGTGCCTACGACCCTGCTCCGACAGTACAGCGACATTCATAGCCCTCTTCAACCTTTAGTGCATCTAGGCCATTATTTGGGTCTCAATCAAAAACAGCCTGTTATGTGTAAAAAAAAAAGCCAGAATAATTTAAATCATCCTTACTCTCTCCACCCTTCTATTAGTTTAGTAATAAATGATTTAGTATCATCACATTTTAAGTGTGTACATTAGAAAGTGATTTGGTTTTATTAATATATTTATGTGTTTTTCATTAATCTTTGTTATTTAGAAAGTGTTTTACTAGAAAGAATATATTTTTCAAGTACGTCACGGAAAGCATTTACAATACACAAAAGCAGCTATTTTTAGAAAATTAAAACTGGCAGAAGACTTCAGAGCTATTTAGGCATTTAGCATTTAAACACTAGTGTGACCTGTAGCTGTACAGTGACATTTTGTTATCTTGCGCATGTTTACATGATTCTATTGGGCCATGTATGGGGCTTTCTCTCCATAGCTAAACTCAAAAGCTACGACTGATAAAATCTATTATTTATTGTGAGGAGGAGAGAATTAAATACAAACCTAAAACAGGATTAGCAAATACAGCAGCTGCAAATAGTATACAAACATATTTTAATAGATATATCTCTTTGCTTGCTGTATGAAGCACTGATTTTAGGAGAAAATCTTTTTATACATACAGTACCTCTGGGTATCTTTTTTCTGCTTTTTCTTACTGATATATGTAATATTCAGACAAACTAATGCTTCCCAGCATAATGAACTGGAACACTAACACTCTACTTTGATCAAAAGTTTCCTATGGAACATTAAGGAATCCTGACTACTGTCAAAGACTTAAAATTACCATGGTTATTGGTACTCCACAACCCAATCATAATGTCTTATATTCAAACCTCATGAATATGCATGAAAGTCAAACTGCTCAGAATGAAGGTTAGTCACTAGTCTCATCCAGTAACACCAGCAGTTGTCCCTAAGATACAATTGTCAATAAAAACAACTCAATATCACAAGAAAGAATCTTCCAACTTTAAGCTTCTTAAAAAAAAGCAATGTTATTTATTGTTTATGGGTTTACAATACGGTACCACATTGCCACTGAAAGATTATTCTCAGAATATGATTATTTTAGTATCTCTTTTGCCCAGCACATTAGTCTAACTATGCTAAAAGGATTTTAGCATGCTTGACTACTCAACGATGGACAAAAAAACTAATAAGCTGTAATAGTAGGAATGCAAACACAATGTCAAAGATAACACCATAATCAAATATAAAAACCTAATTTACATTATTACATTTTTAATAGTCTGGCAAGTTATAATGTTGATAAAATGTATTATCATATTGTGAAATGGTTGTGCTCATCATATAAAAACCTAGCTATGACTACAATTTAGTATTCCTTGACAACAAATTCCCATTTATGTCAAGTGCAGAATATGCAGGTGTTCATTTGTAAATAAATAATGTTTCCTTACACTACTCATCATAATAAAAAATACTTTTAAAAATGTACCTCATTATCTTTACAGTTCATGAACTTCTGTGCATGAATAAAAATATTTTACACTAGTCAATATCAATTTTTAATTTAGATATTACTTGTAATAGTTTCTGTCGAATCATTTGTCCTGTGGTTAATATTATTCATTCCCAAGCAGGAGACCGCCAATCAATTACAATCTTTCTCTGTCCCGCTGGTTCACTTTTACTAGACAGATTATTCAAGTTTTAAACTTTTTTTCTAACACTCAACTTCTTGCATGTAAAGTACTTCATGAACAAACTATCCAAGAAGACTGAGGTCATAAGATGAAATCAGATGTTACAATAGAAAAAAAACTGGAATTGTAGCAGTATGTGACATTTAAAATTCTGTTACTCTCTTGGATGCTGATTTAACCCTTTGAGTGCCAGAGGGGTGCACAAAGCATTGTAAAGCAATGCACTGCGTACCCCCTGCAATTCTTAAGGGGTTAATAAGAAGAACTGGAGCAATTCTGGGGCAAATAATCAGCAACATAGGAACAAATACAATTCTCCAAATCTTGATTTAAATTAAGCTGTTAACCTTTTGAGTGCCAGAAGGGTGCTGAACTCATTGCAAAGCATGAGAGGTCCCCAATTTATTGCTTTACTGGAAATCTCTCTTGCATTCAATGGGTTAAAACTTAAATACCCATTTCAGTCAATGGGAAATATAATGTTTCCCCCTATGGTAAAGTTGGTTTGCCATAGAATCGCTCCAGTTCTTATTAAATCAGCCTCTTGGATGCTTCTGAAAATATAGAAAATGCAGATGCATACATTCACAGTAATTATTATCATTTTCATCATTATCCTTTATTCACATAGCTCCAGTTTATTCCCCAGAGCTGTGAACAGGGAATAGACATACAGAGATATTAAACAGTGCAAATGTAACATAGAAAACAAAAGGATCAGCAAGCCTTGCTCATGACAGCTTACAGTCTAGGTGAAGGAGTAAATGCTATGGGGTGTAAGTGTCTCCTGCCACATGAACTGCCACTCGCTGGGTGGGAGAAAGAAGTGCTTTTCAGTGCAGTGGGACAGTCAAGTAGTGGGTTGTTTGGAACAACAAGACTCTAAAGAATGAGTCTAAAGAATGAGGTCATGATGGGGTTGTAGGTGGGATAGTGATTGTAGAAGAGAGGAGAAGAGAATGAGAGTGAGTGGAAGTTGGATAGGCTGTTGATCTGACCTTGCTGGGTTTAAAAGGGAACTGAATCCTATCTCCGTTACCCTTACGTTGTTGTCCAGTGCAGTTCTAAGTTGTTGTTCCTGATTTCCTGTGTATGACCCTAGCTTGTTTGACCATCAAATCTGGTGCTGACCTGTGGCTCTGATTATACTCTGTGCATGCTCCCTTATCTAGTGGACATCCAATCTGGTGCAGACCTGTGGCTCTGGCTGACTATCCACTTCGTGTTTGACCCTGGCTTGTCTGACTACCGATCTGGTGTTGACCTGTGGCTCTGGCTAACTATCCTCTCCGTGTATTGACCCTGGCTTGTCTGACTATCCAAACTGGTGCTGACCTGGAGCTCTGTCCAGCTAGGCGCTGTGTTGCCTCTGGAATATTGGACATCCTATCTGGTGCATACCTGTTGCTCTGGCAGACTCTAGCTTTACTGACTGCAGACATGAGTCAGTAGTCTCCCTTGTTGCCTTCCCTCAAGGAAGACGGCCTTCTGCTTACTGACTGCAGGCATGAGTCAGTCTTCTCCCCGGTTACTATCCTTAGGGGAGAACGTTTAGATCTATGCTGTGCCTATCTGGCGTATGAGACTACTGTTGCCTTCGGCCTAGTCTCTGCAGTCTGGAAACTTGGAGGCAGCTTCCTATTTCTGATAGAGTCTCTGCCTCTTTGGTTACCCTCTGCTCCTTCCTGAGATTTGCTGTATATAATTGCTATTTAATTATACGATTCTAATAAAGGTGAATTTTACTATACTGTCTGACTCTTGGGTACTACTTGTTAACCGTGACACCACCTGAAGCCTGGATAAGGGGCAAAGCCCCTTAGCCATTCTGGTTTGGGCAGGCTGAAGACAATAGGAGGCCTGCTCTTCCCCGATGAAGAGGCTGTGGGAGGTTAAGGGGACTTTACCTGCCTGAGGTGGGAAAAATAAGGGAGGGTCTTAGGATTTGAAAAGAGGAAACCTTGCCTGTTAACTTAGAACAACTTTTGTTTCCTTCAGTTGCAGATTTCCAGAGTGAAGACCTTCAGAGCTTAGACTTCCAGAATGAAACCTAGGCGACAAACCAAGAGACCCAAAAGATTCCAGGAAGAAGCCCCATCACCTGCAGAGAAAAACCCCACCAAAAGCCCTGCCGTTGATGCTCTGTGGTGTCAGGGAAATCGAGGATGCAACTTCTGGTCACAGTCTCACCTTCTGTATCCAATTTGTCACTGCTTTCAAGATATTTCAGGGCCGACTTTGCAGGTACAGCAGCTACAGCCTCAGGTAAGTAGGACTAGCATAGCAGGGCAAGTTGCCTTGCCCTGTGCTATCTTATTGCAGGTCCTGCTGCATGGTTTAGGGGATGAGAAGTAGGAAGGGAGGGTTCCTACAGGGAGAGCTCTTTTTATGTTTCAGTGCATGGAGCTCACAGTTCTGCAGGGGGGGTGGCTTCTGGGCATTAGCTGTTTGTGCCAAGTTGAGGGGGTCATGGTGGGCCCTCCAGCAGTAGGTCCTCTGTAAGTGGATAGCAGTAATGTGACATTCCTAGCAATTTTTTTGGTGGGGCATGCCAGTTGGTTCCATTGGGCCGTAAGGTGGGGCTCCACTCGAGGAGGGCATTGCCAGTAACGGCACCTAGAGACATAAAGTGATGAGGGCTGCCAGGGGTGGGAATAGCAGGGCCTGCCTAAGAGCAGGCCCCCTCTGAGGGGCCAGTCTGGTGGGAGAGCTGGATCTAACCAGGGTGCCTGGTCTATAGAGTGCCACATGATAGAGGGGGGCCCAGGGACTTTATAGTTTAATAGGTCAAATAAACCCTGACTCACCTTTTCCCACCTTACAACTGTGCCCAAGTCTTTCTTAAAAGCTGCAAGCAGCTGTGTCTGTTCCTTTATTAAAGGTTATTGCCTCCTACTAGGCGGTGGAGGGTTTTCATGTGTTGCTCACGCAGGGAGAGAGAAAGGGGGAATTGGACATGTATAATTTAGTCCTGTAGCCCCATTTCAGTTGTAAGCCCTGTGGAATCATTTGTGTTGTACCATTTCAATTATAAACCCAGCTGTACATTTTTAATCTATTTCACCCTTTGGATGACAGGATGTTGCCCAATACATTGATTTGCTTTTCTTTGCTTTGGTTACCTCTCTGGCATCTAAAGAGATCAAGCATTAATTTTGTCTAAGTTGGTACTAATACTACTAACCACAGCAACAATGGACAAACTGAGAGCTGGGGGGCCTCAATTTGGGATCCTGCTTAGGGCCATGTGGAGGCAATCTGACTCTGGGCTCCCTGTGAGATGAAGTATACCCCAGCATACACCTCTTTTGCCACTTGTCATGTGGATCTTCACATCCAGGTCCCCTGTTCCTCTCAATAGTTTAATTCAAGCAGGGGACACAGATATGCACGAGGTGGGGGGGGGAGGAATGGCAGACAACCCCTTGCATGCTAGAACACCACATGTTGGGACTCAGATAGCCTCTGGGCCTTTATCTAACATAACACTTAAGGCTTCACCCTTTACCACCTAGTAGACTTTGCCACACTCAACACAGATGTCAAATAAGGTGCCTAGATCCATGGCTGGTATACACTATTTAACAGGCTCCAGTTGCTGTCCCTCCTCATTATCTGTAGATACATCAGGTAGGTCTCCAGACATTCAAAAGACTCACATGGAGTAATCAAAATGCCATCCATCCTATGAGTCTTGTGACAGGGTCCCCTAATATATCCACAAAAGAGAAGGGATGACCAGAGCTGGGGAATGGGGGCACACTTACTGCAAAGCGAGTCACTCTAGATGCCATCTTTGCGGAGTGCAGGGAAATCTACAGTATTATATTTTTTTATGGCTTTAACAATCCTGAGTGCTATACTGTCAGATCCCTGATCTTGTTTAATGTCTCTATGTGGACTGCTCCATTTGATTTCCCTTTATAGATTATGTTGCAAAGAGTTACTGTTGGAGAATTGCTGGTAGCAGGATCCTGTTAACTCTTTGAGTGCCAGAGAATTATAGGGTTGGATGCACCCCTGTCTGACACTCAGAGTTAAATGAATGAATTAATACTACTAGCCAGTCAGTGTGGATTCTCTTGCTTTTATTTTAATGTAATATTTGTCTGGAGTTGCTCAGTAATACTTTTTTGCACTATATTTTATTAACACAGTGCTGCCTCAATCATAAGTCAATGAGTCTTACGTTAGAACAAAAAATGGCAAGTGTTGAACAAAAAATGGCTTACTTCTTAACATTATGCATTGCAATATAATTAAGTCAGTAAAATAAACAGCTGCGTTGTATGAGGATACCCTCTCCCCATTACACTGTTATCGTCACTATCACAGGCAGCGAGAACGCTGTTGAATTTTGCCATGGACTGTAGCCCCTGATCTTTTTGGAACCTAGGAATGCCCCTGGCAGTACTACACAAGGAATTTATTGGGACGATAAAACAAAAAGTGATACAATTAGCCCTCTGAGTGCTAGAGGGGTATCCAAGTGATTGTGAAGGGATAAACATGTAACAACAATGTACATCCAAAGCACTTATATCAGTACATCCAAAGCACTCATATCAGTACATCCAAAGCACTCAAAAACATGTGAAATGGTAGAAAAATGAACCCCATCAGTGCCAGTGAGATTGCATACCCCCACTGGCACTCACAGGGTCAATTCAACTAAAGCAAACACCATCTGCTGAAAATAAACACCTGTAATCCTGATGTCCAGCGGGGTCTTCAGCACCCTGGTCAGCTTCTGTCAGTTTTTTGTGTCATCTTCTGTCTTTTGTCTTCATCTTCTTTCTTCTTATCTTCTGTCTACTGATCTTCTGTGTTCCAAAGAAGTCCCTGAAAAAAAAACGCCAAATCAAAGATGTACCCAAATAAATGCCAAAAAGATATGATGGTAGTAACCCTTTGAGTATCGGAGGGGTACTCAACACATTGCAGATCAATGCTTTGTGTACCTCTCTGGCACTCAAAGGATTAAATAGTAACTGGCAGTCTAAATAGTCAAAATATGCTTGCAGTCCAAATAGTCAAGATATGCTGGCAGTTAAAGTGTTAAATCTTGGCTGATGCCACTGTCACCATCAGGGGCATCAGTAATGCAAGCCAAAAAATTCCAAGCCCCAGAGATACCTCTTGGGTCTTTGCCCAAGCCTTTCTGTGGAAAAACTGAACATAGACTGGCTTTCATATGGCCAATCTTTGTTCAAAATGGTTACCACACTACAATTGGCTGGGATATGTGCTTATGCACCTCCCAGCCAATCAGCTTTTAGTGAGTTTTGTCATATTCCCCGCTAGAAGCTGATTGACTGGGAGGTGTGTGACTTCTAACCCTTTGATGTCAGATTGGTGCCCAATGCTTTGCAATACATTGGACATTCATCTGGCACTCAAAGGATTAATACACATAATACAGAGAATACATGTTGTTCCAACATATCAGTCTTTTTTGTTTTTAAAAAAAAGTTTATTTCACAAGATTAATTACTTATTTGTATTCATGGTAAGTCTGGCATACTGGTGCAATAAAATGTTCATATTAACTTATTCATCACAGGGGAGAAGACCATAGGGAATAAAGATGATAAACAAAATTAACATAATTATAATTAAAACAACTCTGGCTATTTAATGATAACAAGGAAATGTTGTGTTTATACAAAACAGTGTAGTAATCTCCTTGAGGTGTTTTGACAAAACAGAGTAGTAACCTCCTTGAGGTACATAGAACTGCATAACATAATGCATGTAACGCATTACATGCCCTCTGGTCTTCAAGGGGATAACCTTCACTGTTTATCCCTTTGAGTGCCAGAGGGTATGTAGTACTGGGTGGGAGGGTAAGCAATGAGTTAATTTCATGCTTTTTGTACCAAAAGTAACATCTGAGTATAAAATCTGGGTCTA
The DNA here is from genome assembly GCA_037306005.1 of Rhinophrynus dorsalis. Lineage (NCBI taxonomy): Eukaryota > Metazoa > Chordata > Amphibia > Anura > Rhinophrynidae > Rhinophrynus > Rhinophrynus dorsalis. The sequence continues at coordinate 119,492,150 of CM074723.1, read as the reverse complement.
ACTTCTGTACTATTAACACGCACATACATGACACAACCACACTTCACATCGCTAACACCACCAGACACACTGGAAGTGGTGTTGTCAGTGGTGCTGCTTAACGAAGCCACATCCGCTCACATCACCAGATATAATGTGCAAGGCCAGTGATGCTTAGAACTGCTGGCAATGTCATCAAATATCAAACGCGTGTGTATGTTTGTCTGTGTGTTTGTGTTAGCAATAGAGAAGTTACACCCTGGGACAGACAGCATGGGATGAATCCATTAGTCCTATAATGATCCTTTTACTCCAAATTCAGTAAAATGAGACAAGAGGAAATGGGCTAAACTCCTGTTTGTCCGTTTATATTATATACTGTAATTTGGGGAGGATGTAGAACATTTCACCAGTTCTATTACTGTATTAACCCTTTTGAGTGGCTTAATAAAGATGTTTGCAGGGAAATGAGAAATAAGAAGCAGGGTTTTAAAGTGTTGTCAGAAGGTTCATATGAATCATTTAAAAAGTATAGAGAATGTAACAGAGTCTGCATACAAGCAATTAAGCTATCTAAAATTGAAAATGAGAGAAAGAAAAATCCTAAAGAATTCTAAAAGTATCTAAATAACAAAAATATGAAGATTGATATTGGTCCTCTTAAAGGGATAGTAATACTGAAATGTTAAAAAAATATGTTGTAGGGTTTATCCCCCTTGAGCTGTAATAATTTTTTAATAAAACACCTTTCAGCAGTGGGAGTACCCTTGTTTTACTCAGGGGATAAACCCTACAACATATTTTTGTTTTACAGTTCAAGTATTACTATCCCTTTAAGGCTGAGACGGGTGAATTCATTAGTGAGGATAAGGCTATGGCTGACACCTTAAACACATTGTTTTCTCCTCTGTATACAAAGGAAACACTAATTGCAGGCTATGGACAAACAGACAAAATCAAAGAACTTCCTTCATCATGTACATGGCTTACTGAGGATAACGTGTTTGCCTTTATTAGTATATTAGAAGTCACAAAGCACAACATGGTGTCAAAAGTGCTGGGTTGAAGAGAGACAGATACTCCAGAGTATGGTGTGCTGAAATTCTGCTGAGGTTAAGCCAACAAAATCAGGGTAAGAGATGACATGGAAGGCCTGAAATCTCCACCAAAACGTAAGCTGACCTGGAATATATACACAAAGGTTTGAGTAATATCTCTCTGCCATGATGCTGACAGAAACAGTGAAAAAATTAAAGTGTCACTGTTTCTGCATGTGATGTGTGAAGAAGCATTGGAAGTGTACAATAACTTTGTGTTTGCAGTTGGACATAACCTGAAATTAAACAAGTAATAGATAAGTTTGAAGAATATTACATACCTAAATGGAATGTCACATATGAAAGGTACAGATTCTTTACCTGCATGCAGAAGCCTGGCGAATCAATTGATCAATATGTGACAAAGCTCAGGAACCGCAGTAAAACATGTGAGTTTGGAGAATTCACAAGTTCCTTGACAAAAGACAGAATTGACAGATAAATGTGCTGAGGGAGAGGCTGCTGAGGAAGCAAGACCTGGATCTAGAAAAGGCCTTAGCATTGTGTAAAGCAGCTGAAACTGTTAAGACACAGGCCAAAGAGCTCAGTAATGAAATGTGCAGTAGACCAGCTGAAAAAGCATGTGCAAAAGAGAAATATGGAGAAAAAAACAAATGGAATCAGCAAAAAGAAAAAGATGTGTATTCAGTGTGGAGCTGAACATTAATGAAATAAATGCCCTGCATATGGGCAGAGCTGTAATAAATCTGGTAAACTAAATCATTAGTTGGAGGAAATTTTATTTTCAATATCTAGTACAGACCCTACTTATAAAGAATCTAAAGTCGGTGATAGGCAGACAGAATTACTCCAAGGGCCACATATGTGGCCCTCAAGTCTCCCAAGAGCCTGCAAATTATGGTTTAACCCTGTGCATGCCAGAAGAGTGTGCAACACATTGCAAAGCACTATGGAGCCTATGCAGCTTTGGAGATCTTAGTGAATAGGCTCTATAGAATAACATAGGAACTGGAGAAGTCATCTTCACTTAATTACCTCTTTATCACTGTTTTGTAACACCCCCCCCCCATTCCCAATGCATTGGAGATGTCACTAACATTGATATTCAACAGCCGTTACATTTTTGCTTTATTTTACATTTTTCTAATGGCCCAGTATAATTCCAGTGATTTATCATGGCTGCTGCTCAGCACTTACTTAATATACTGTACTCAAATGAACTCCAGTTATTGTTAAAGTTTATCCAATATCATGTAGGCTTGTGCTTATGCTTTGAGCTCTTTATATTATGACTTATTATTCTGATTTGTTCAGATGTTATCACGTAATCATGAACAGGTGTTTCTACTTAAATTCCATCTTTACTCCAGTGAAATGTGTCTATACATTTAAACAAACATATTTTCAATTCCTTGCCTCACTGTCCCTTGTTTCAACAAAACTCCAGTGCTAATATAGAGATAAATACTTTTAAAATATATTATTCATTTATGCATGAAAGATTAGAGCTTTATTATGAACAAATCTGAACAACTCCACTACAGTATGCACAGGAATATGGTGTAATTTTACACCCATTCCCCTGCTCCTTGTTATTAAATAATTGGAAACAAGATGGAGAGAAACAGCATGCACCAACTTGCACATATCTTCCCACATTGCCCCTCTCTTGGTGCAAGTGGAGAAAGAGGAGACCTTTTTGGTTTAGATTAGTAATTAAGGTGTTAGACAAATGCAGTCCCAAACATTTGGTTCCAGAACCTACCTATTCATTCATCCCCACCCCAAGTAAATTTTTGCTAAAGCAGACTATGGGCTTGATTCAATCCCCCCCCCCCCCGGATGCCAAAAAGAAAGAACCTTGTCTGTACTTTTTCCAAGGACGGTAACCAATTCAATTATTTGTGCTATGAAAAAGTACCAGCAAAGAAACTCATCTCGGGAGATACATTTATCGTCCATTTGACCCCATAGAAACACATTCCAAAACGTCAGACTTTGGAATTCATTAGAATTAGTAAGATGAGTTAAGTGGCCCACTTCAATGGGTGAAAATCTGCACCTGTTAAGGGTACTGTGCTGTCAGAGACAACTTATGAAAGGGATTTCAGAGTAATTATTTCTAATGACTTAAAGGTAGGCAGGCAATGTAATAAAGCAGCGGGGAATGCAAGCAGGGTGCTGGGTTGTATAGCAAGGGGCATTAGTAGCAGAAAAAGGGAAGTGGTCATGCTACTCTACAGATCTCTAGTTAGACCTAACCTAGAGTATTGTGTACAATACTGGAGACCCCATCTCCAGAAGGATATAGATACTCTAGAGAAAATTCAGAGAAGGGCTACTAAAATGGTTACTGGTTTACAGGAAAAAACATATCAGGATAGACTAAAGGATCTGAACATGTATAGCTTTGAGGAGAGAAGAGAGAGAGGGATATGATAGAAACATTCAATACATGAAGGGATTCAACAAAGTGCAGGATGGAAGTACATTTCAAGGAAGTAAAAATGTTAGGACAAGAGGCCATAGTGTAAAACTAGAGGGATACAGGTTTAGATGTAATGTAAGAAAGTTTTACTTCACTAAGAGGGTAGATAAGTGGAATAGCCAACCAGTAGAAGTGGTAGTAGTTAATACAGTGAAGCATGCATGGGATAGGCATAAGGCAGTAGGAAAATGGGCAGACTAGATGGGCCGAATGTTTCTTATCTGCCGTCAAATTCTATGTTTCTATGTCCTATGTTTGTGGGTGCAGAGTCCCTTAACACATCTTCAAAAAGGCGACTCAAGAACTGAGTTTGCAAAAAAGCCAAAACAAAACTTTCATCAGTGGATGTATTGATATGGGCTCTAAGCCCCATATCAATTCATCCAAAGCACTCCCAAAATGTATGTAATGTTAGTAGAATTAACCTTATGAGTGCTAGTTGGTTGTGCTTACCCAGCTGGCACTCACAGGGTTAATCCGATTAAGTTTAAAAACATCCCCTGAAAAGAAACATTTACCCAGTAATCCTGATATCCAGAAGGAAGATGGAAGCTGACAGCAGAAGACAGACAGTGGATGGCTGGTAAGTGTTACAGTTGTGGGTGTTGGGCTAGTGTTAGGGGTAGTATTTTCACTTCTTTGTCAGGGGTAGTGTAGGGTTAGTGTTTGTGAGGCTCACTGTGTGTTTAGCGATCATTAGCCCTTTTCCTTTGATGCTACCATTACTCACGCTGTTTATTGTGGGTTTTGGGAACTAAAACCTCATGATGGACGTTTGGCCATTAGACCGTTTCTATGGCCCAAAGTCTGTTGTGGTTTAAGTTGGTAGGGCAACTGAATAACAGCTTAGACATTTTTTTTCCTTTTACTCGAAAAAATTGAATTGAGCCCTATAACAGAGCACAATAAATAAAGGCAACCACCTACACAATTCTAAATATAGAAAAAAATATCAGACTGCTATATGATGAACTAGTATCTAGGTAAGTTCTTATGTTAAGCATATTCTTAGTTGCATAGGAACTGGTATTATCAGCAGGATGCAATAGGTACTAAAGTCACCCTATAGATCTCTGGTAAGACCTCATCTGCAATACTGTGTACAATTCTGGAGACTACATTTCCATAAGGACATTAATCAAGAGAGGCAGTTCAAAAAAGAGCCATCAAATGGTGCAGGAAACACCCTCTGCTTCAAGTCTCAGCTGTACCTAACTGTTTGAAATTGAACCCAGGACCTTTTAGCATGGAGGCCAGCCTGAGGCACTAGAGGGACTTTGTTCAGCATGAATTTGTTGGAGTCTGGTTCCTGCTTCAGTTGCATGTTCATGCCCTTCTAATCATGCCATCCTTCCTGATTGACCAGGCATATCAGCTGATCCCTGCTCAGAAGGTATTTAAATCAGCCCAGTGATCCTCCTCCTTGCTAATTCAGGAGTCCAGTTTGGTACTTCCAGAGTACTCCTGAGACTGTGTGTCTGATTTGCATAATAGTCATCCATTTGTTCCAGACAACAGCTTGTTCCAGACAAACACTTCTGTGTACCAATCCTCGCCTGGTTCCTGACAACAATGCTGACTCTTGGCTCCTGACCCTGGGGAGTTCCAGACTACTAACTTGATTCCTGTGTACCAAGCCATGGCCTGTTCTCGAACTTGATTCTGCCTCTACGTTTGCATTGTAGGTTCCTTTAGTAACCTCCTTGATCCGCTACAAGTACTCGTTGGACTCTGCCACTTATCTGTGGAGGTGTGGTTATCGTGACCCAGTCCCAGCTCAACCAATTCTGGTTATCGGAATATGCGATCAGAAAGTTAATCCTGCCTGTGGTCACAGCAAGACTGAATATACCACTGACAATGCACTCTAGCATCTCTCTCCATTTTCATGGTAGTGCTTAGTCCAACCAGGTGTGTCTGAAGAACATGATCTTTTGACCTGACAGCAGAGTCTTCATGATATATGTTACTTGAAAAGGTTCAAAGAACTTAATATGTATAGCAATTTAATATAATTCAGGAGGGAAGCGTTTTTCAGAAAAGGTAGGATACTAGAACAAGATTTCATGATTTAAATTTAATGGGTGGTAAATTCAGAAGTAATGTGTGTAAGTACTACTATACAGGAAGGGTGATAAACTCATGAAACATCCTCCCAGCAGAGCTTGCAGGGACAAATACTGTTAGGGGAATTTAAAATTGCCTGGAATAGATATGTCTATTCTGAGAAGTATGTATTTTATTAGATAGGAGATGTGTAGACTGGATGGGCCAGATCGGTCTTTTCTCCCATCAAAATCTATGTTTCTATGTAAGAGCCAGTATTTCTTATAGTTATAGTTTCAAAAATTGAAAAATAGATGTTTCTGAAGTACTTGCATTTGTTCATCCCTAGAGATGAGAACAATAAACAAGACAAAGGGAGACACAGTGCAATCCCCTACAGCATCAGCTCATCAACAGCAGAAATCAAAGGCAGAGTATAAAGGGGAGATGCACAGAGCTCAGCTGGAGTGAACCATACAGAGAGCAATTAACTGGGTCTCTTCAGGTAAATCAAATATTTATCTAAAATCCAGATAAAACATTAGCACATTCATCAACAATGTATTTTATATGCTTGTACTGTTTACCTGTCTGGAATTTAAATAAACACTATTTTTATTTGATGATGCCCAGTTAATTGCCTTCACACTGGCTCACTCTGTCTGAGCTCTGTGCATCTCTCTTTCCTATTTTGCTTAATGATGAGTAGAGGGATTCTGATCCTTTTTCAGGGTGATCTGGCAAAACTCAGCCCTTTGATTCTCTTTAGCAGGTTTTTAACATCATTGTCATCTATATAACAGGACGATGCAAAGTATAATTATTGCTTATATCACCGCAAATTAAGTGAATTGCATCATAATGTAACTTGTCGTTACAACATACCCTGATGACAAATATCATATACATTGTAGTGACCACAGTTGATGGAAGAAAGTTTAATATTATTTGCAGCCATTAAAATCCAAATTATATCTTCAATCTAACCCTTTGCATGCAAAAGGCGTGTAAAACATTGTGAAAGAATGCTGGCAGAAAAAGGGTTAATTGTATAGATTTCCATAATCCCACAACCTCCATCACATTTTGCAAATAGTATAGTAATAGTGACAGCTTGATAAATACATTCCTTCTCTTTCTAACCACAATTTCAGATACCTCTCTGGCACTCATAGGGTTAAACAATAAACAAAAGTGAATAAAACACCTTCACAAAGCTCTTGAATTTCCAGTTTGCAGTTCTACTTTCTGAACTACCTTGTGGGTTTCAGATAATACTGACCATTTTAAATTTGTCTGATTATGGTCATAAATCAGTTGTAAAGAAGTGAGTCTGTAATCCTGCAGTCTGAGGGAAATCTATAGTTACTGTCACTGATGAGACATTCAGAGAGATTTTTGTCAACTAGAAATTAAGCAATCCAAACTATTTGTGGAAAAGTAGCACAACCGTTATCATTAACTTAACAGTATGATAAACACAAGCCAAATGGAAATTCACATGAGACATGATAAAGTTAGGCACCTTTCAGCAATCTTTTACAGCTTTCTACATAGACTGGGATCTAATGATCCACTCATCGTGTCCTGTCTCAACTACTGTAACTCACTCCTAAATGGCCTTTTTCTTACCCGACTAACCCCACTAGAGTCCATATTGAACCCTGCCACCGGACTTCCTCTCACATCACTCTTCTATTACAGTTCCTCTCTGCCAATCCCTACACTGACTCCTGTTAGTATTCAGAATTAAACTCAAAATACTGATGCTAACTTACAGAGCCCTTACTAACACTGCACCCCTCTACATTTCATTTATTTTTTTTCCAAATACACTACCACTCTCCACCTTCGCACTGCACAAGATCTTCTTCCGTCTGCTGCTTTTATTACATCATCCCATTCCTGCTTACATGACTTCTTACTTGCTGCATCTGAGCACTGGATTTCCCTTCCCCATTCCATGAAACTCTCACCCAGCCTTCATATTATCAGACACTCTCTAAAAACTCACCTTCTCAGGTAATCCTATCAACTACCCTCATAATCTTTATGAACAAGGCCAGATCAACAGCTTGTCCAACTTCTACTCACTCTAGTTCCCTTCTACAATCACTCTCCCACCTACAATCTCATTACAACCTCATTGTTAACACATTCTTGTTGTCACAAAGAGTCCCACTACTTTACTGGACCACTGCACTGAAGAACACTTCTTTCTCCCACCCACTGAATGGCAGTTCATGTGGCAGGAGGCAATTACGCCGAATAGCACTTACTCTTTATGTGTCCCACCTACCTTCCTCTAGACTGTAAGCTCTCATGAGCAGGGCCCTCTGATTCTTCTGTTTTCCATGTTCCATTTGTACTGTTTAATGTTTCTGTATATCTATTCTCTGTTCTATAGAGCTAAGGAATAAATTGGCACTATATAAATAAAGGATACTAATAACTATTGGGAGCCATCTGAGAATCTTTTGAAGGAAAATTCTGTCCTTCAGAGTTATTAGGGACAAGAGGTTCATGGCAGTCTAAGGCAGTTGGATGCTGGCTAGATCAGTAGTGCAAAAAAAGATGCAGACCTTAAAAATTAAATCCATGGTATGCCACGTGAATTTCAGGCCCCATTAAAAAACAAATTCTGATGAGAACCCTTCCCAGACATTCTTCCATGTAAAGAAAAACAGGACTTCATAGCTGTTTTTAAATACATTAAATGGATGGCTGTTATGGAATTTAGCAGTCTTTCATAGCGATCAACTAAGGGTGCCTACAGACACTGTGAACCTTAAGGCACATACCCTGCACACTTACCACACCACCCTTCATCCCCGAGCAATCTCAGTCGGATTCCTTTCCTCTAATTTTCTTCTTCTTTCCTTTCTACCTAATGTTTACAATGTTTGCCATCTTAAACTTCAGCGTTTAAGGGATAAGACTATGGGCATCGATGCTGTCATATATTCACCAACTAATACAGCACAATCGCTGACAACAAAAATTTTGTATCCTCACTACTGAACCTATGACGTCTCTTAATTTTTTTGGTGACTTTCTACACATATATTACATTAGATATTGTCTTCTAATCCCACTGCCTTAATCCACAATATATTTGTCTCTGTATGTTATTGAAAATACTTTAATAAACAGTTAAAAATAGATAATAAATAACAAAACTCTGACTACGTCACTGAGCTGGAGAATGCCAAACAAGCATTATACTCTTCGTGAGTCAGCAACTTGCTCTTTTCAAATGTCAAGAAATCATCCATAACCCACTGAGTGCCACAGGGGTATGCAATGCATTGCACTCAAAGATATAACTGAGTACATTAGTATGTAAACGTAAGAAAATAAACCATATGTGTTTTTATGTTTGTCTTTATAGATAAATATTTTTTAGATAAAAAATATTTAAAAAAAAATCTTGGGTGAGATTCACTAAACGGTGATAAAGAGGTGATAAAGTAGAGATGACTTCTACAGTGAGATCACTTCTCCAAGTCCTATGTTATTCTATGGAGCCTATGCACTAAGACTTCTTCAACTTTGGAGATCTTAAAGAATAGGCTCCATAGAATAACATAGGAACTGGAAAAGTGACAACATTGGAGAAGTCATCTCCTCTTTATCACCTCCTTACCACTGCTTAGTGAATCTACCCCCTTGTGTTGCTAAGGCAATGGGAAGAGTCTTTGTTCTCAGTCTCCTCTATTTTAATGATGGTAATTGCTGAAATCTCATCAAGTCCTCCATTTTCATTCTCCTCTTTCAAATCGGATCATGAATAGGTGATTTAAATAAAAAAAATGGCAGGAGGAAGTGGAAACTAGCAGAATCTTAAGGACCCAGTGAAAATATGAAAAACTAACAGGGCATTTTTAAGGTTTGAGAGGATCAGTTGTAAGCTCCCCATTGCTGAAGTTATCAACCCTTTGAGTGCCAGCGAGGTATCCAATTCATTGCAATGCAAAACATTGGCTACCTCTCTGGCACTCAAACTGTTAAGAAAAGTAACTTATTTCCATTATGAGGCACTGTCCTGCTAAGAAATGCAGATAATCCTAAAAGTGACAAAAATGTTACATACCTTTTATGCCCATTCATATATGAGCAAAAAGTTCTCAGAACTCAATTTACACATAAGATGTCTCTTTGCATACTTTACATGCAATGGTACAAGTGTTAAAGGGATAGTAATGTTTCACAAAAACAGCAGCTCCAATTAATCTTCATAGTATTTGGGCAATGGAGAGTGTTATATCAATACTGTCAGAGTTGTGGTTCAAGAGTAATTGAAGGATAAAGTTTACCCCTCCCTCCCCTTTTACCTACTGTAAGCCATCTCTTCTCAGATGTGGAATCTGTTTGTAAGACTAGACAGATAACAGCAGGGGTTGATCTTCTTGAGAACAATGAAAGCCCTCCCCCCCTTGACAAGTTTTTCAGGTTTTTCCCTTATCTTACTTGAAGATTGTCCCTCTCTGCAATCTACCTAGGCACCTCCCTTCTGATCTGGCTGAGCATTGTAACATCAGTAAAAGGGGCAGGAGGGGGATACTTTATCATTCAATTACTCTTGAACTACAACTCTGACAGAAATGAAATAACACTGTCCAAGGTCCAAATATTATGATGATTAATTAGAGCTGCTTTTATTATGAAACATTACTATCCCTTTAAATTCACTAGGTGGCATATATTATAAAGAGAAAACACTAAAGTATTTACTGAATTAACCCCTTGGGCGCTAGAGTGGGTTCCAATACATTGCTTCATATTGCATTGAAGGCCTCACTGCCATCCAAGGGATTAACCCCCTAAGTGTGAGAGAGGTGTCAAAAGAATTGCTTGGCACTTAACCCTTTGAGTGCCAGAGGGGTACGCAACGCATTGTAAAGCAATGCATTGCGTACCCCTCTGGCACTCAAAGGGTTAAAGGTTTAAAAGTTCAATTACAATCAACGGTCATTTTAAATCATTACAAGCAGTTCATTTGATTTGTCCTACCACTGGTATACATGCACCCCTATGAGTTAAATTCTCACTGTACACTACTAGAAAGTACTTTAACTAACAGCATTGGCAGGATACTCACCTACACAGGGTTTAAATATAGATATGATGAAAAATCACAGATTGCACTTGCAATGAGTAACACACATCATCTTCTATTTAATAATTACAGGACAACTTACAATAAACACACGATTCAATGTGTCTTGAATTAAAAAAGAGAACTAAACATTTACCTTTGATGGGATAAATCATCCAAAATAAATCCTTTAGGTGTGGTGGAACAGGTTCACCGCTACCATTGGCAGACATTTACACGTAGAGTGATTGTTTTATCTGGCAATCCTTGTAAGTCTGAAAGACAAAACTGTAAACTGGTACAAGAAAATTAAAAAACGCATAGTAACTAAGCCAAAAACAGCACATTGCAGATTGCTATTTGCAAAATTATGCTTTTTCATCCAATTTTCATGACACGGGATTGCTAACATATACCCCAAAGCAGATGGCGTGTGTCATACCACGAAAACAAAACTAGTATGGTAATGCAACAGCTTGGATGTTATCTTATTAACATTTAATGTTTAACAAAATGCTTTAGAAATTAAGGGCCTTATGGAGAAAGAGAAAGATGAGCAATTCTGGAGCAAACCAGCTGCACCTATGGTTGCCAGATCATCCCTTTAAAAAAGGCCACTTGCATGTAACTATAAACTGATAACCAGATGGTACAGAACCCCCCAGCAATTATACAAATTCTATCCTAACTCATCACCAATCTGTTGGCGTTGTGGCTCCGGCCTAGGATCCATGCTGCACATCTAGTAGTCTTGTTCACTGATTTCACCTTTTTGGGATGCTCTATGATCTCAACTGGGTCAGATATATCAGGTACATTTTGTTGTCATTATTATTTGGTCATGACCTACCTGATTGATTGCCAAAAATAAATTAAAACATATCTTATTTCTCCACTTAAATGCAGACAAAAGCTGATCCCGTTACACTGGCGCAACATTGCAACTCCAGAGCTGGCTGAGTGGAGGCGACTGGTGAATCTCACATGCGATATGCAGTGCTTATATTATTCGGATAAAGGGATATATGACCTCGGTTTGACCTACTGGTCACCTTGGTTGGCTTACACCACTGACCCTCATCCCTGCCGCATATAACAATCTGAAGTAGCATGGAGTCTTTGCCCTGGGGTTTCAGTTTGCTTGCCCTGTGTGGCAGATGTTTTTGCGGGATTCTTAGCGCTTTGACTTTGGCAGGACTCCTACCCTAGCTACCGACACCACTGTGTACTTTCTTCCCCTTTTTTGTTTCCTCCTTCCTTGTTTCCCTTTTGTGTTTCCCATTCTGTTTTCTATCTGTCTCTCTTTAAGAAACATTTGTGAGGCTCTATGGTGTATTACAACTAGGACCTAGAGAGCACTTACTATTTTGTATAACAGAGTTGTTAATTACACTATTAGTTTGCACTGATCTTTGATATGGCCCACTCGATAATTGTACACTAGCTCTGTAACATTTAAAGTGGAACTACCACCGCTAAAAAACTTGAGCTGCAATTATTACCTTGTTAAATAGAATTATCCTTTCTTCCTGGGCTGACAGGCAGTACGGAGCGCAGACATCTTTCCATAGTGACGTCTGCGATATCACTCCCTTTTGGAGCTGAATGGATCCTAGCAACGCCTCCTAGAGCCAGCTGGGACTGACAGAGCAGGGGTGCAGACGTCACTATGGAAAGATATCTGCTCTCCATCCTGCCTGTCATCCCGGGAAGAATGGATAATTCTGTTTAACAAGGTAATAATTCTGGCGACTAGCACTACTGAGCAGTTAGTCGCCAGATGGGGAATTATTGCAGCTCAAGTTTTTTAGCGGTGGTAGTTCCACTTTAAGTCATGATGAGATTTATGTCTTCTTATGATTATTCATGTTTGTATTTATACCCACGATCTTTGTTATAACTATGACTCGATGTTTTCTATTATTGTATGGAATTTTATATAAATGAAACTTTTTTGGGAAAAAAATAAAAAATAAATAAATAAATAAAAAGGTCACTTGCAGTCCTGTAGAATATATTTTTCAAGAGTGTCCATTTTAACCCGTTGAGTGCCAGAGCAGAATGCAACGCATCTCAATGCAAGGCGTTGCATACCCCTCTGGCACTCAAAAGATTAAAAAATATTATCTAGTCCCCCTAGATGTACCACAGAGGGGAAATAAAGATCCTCAGTGATGCACTTGATACCTCTTTGGCACACAAAGATTTAAATTGGGTTTTTATTCCCTCAAATGGTAGAACGGTTTCCAGCTACATCAAACAGAATTTGGGTAATTTTTACCCACTCCTCCATGGTACAGCTGATTTTCCAAGAATTGCAACTGTTAGGCTTTTTGAATATGGCCTTAGTTGTAGGAATGGATGAAAACTGTTGCCTTCTGTGCTAATTCCTGCAATTCGGTTTTGTTCCACTGCACTAGAATCAGACATACTGAACTCCAGCCATGTCCTTCAGTAGCCACGGAACCACACTGCACTAATAGCCATAGAACTTCACATACTAACTCCCCCCACCACCTTGTATCATGCTAGCCATAAAACCACATATACTGACCTTCGTGCCTTGTGCCTAGTAGCTATAGAACTACATATACTGACCACCCAGTCTTGTCCTGCTGGCTGGTAGCAGGGATTGGCAACATGAAACTCTCCAGCTGCTGCCACACTACAACTCCCATTAGTCTCTGTCAGCCAATGGATGTAGGGGAACAATGGGAGTTGTAGTCTGGCAGCAGCTGGAGAGCCTCATATTGCCCACCACTGTTTTGGCCCCTAGACCTATGGTAGCCATTGAACCATACATACGGTTGACCCAGCCTTGTCTCATGGTAGACAAAGAACCAATACTAACCACCTAGTTGTGTCCTATGTTAGTCATAGACCTACAAGTTCTGACCTACCAGCCTTTTCCCATGATAGTGAAAGACCAGTACCTAATGACCTCTAGCCTTGTCCCACAGTTGCCATAGAATGATACATACTGAACCCCCACCCTCGTCTCACAGTATCTATAGACCCACACACACACATCCCACCCATTCTTATTCCATGGTAGTCATACAACCATACATACTGACCTCCAGTCTTGTCCAGCTGCACAGGTAGCCATAGAACCACACTTCTCAACCTCCAGCCTCATCCACTGCACAGAAATAACCAGACTGTCACATACTGAGTAATCTGGGAAATGTATGGGGGATAGCAAAGAGGAGGATATTTTGAGGAGTTTACTATATTCATTAATTTTAATGAAAAATTACTGGGTTTCTGCAAAAATGACTGCATGAAAAATGTGCCTGACTTAAACATGCTATCTTAATATTACTAAAATTGACTGTAATATGGTAGCTATGATTTGTCATCACTGTTGTTGTAATACCACTGCCAGAAAAATTTCCCTCAAATAAAAAGAAGTGTACTACAAATCTTTAACCCCTTAAGGACCGTCGCGCGCATGCGCGGCCGGCACTTGCGGACCACGGGGCATTTTTTTTATTAGTGCTTCCGGTTCAGGACTTCCGGAGCAGCATGCAGCCGCGACGGGAGCCCTGAACTCCATGCCGTGCCAGGACCGTCATTGGTCCTTAAGTGCCGGACCGCCGTGAGGGTCCTGGCACGGCAATGGTCCTTAAGGGGTTAAAGGATTGTAAACCCTTATTATCAAATATAAAAACTGGGGATTTTGTAGATGAACAAATCAAGGATACACCCACTGATGGTAAATGCTTAAAAGGATAGTAATGTTTAAAATGTGAAAAAAAATTGTTGTATGGTTTATTCTCCTGTGTAACTCAAGGGTACTCCCACTGTTGAAACCTGTTTTACTCACAAGTTATTATAGCTGAAGCTTGCAGTATCTCGAAGGCCTGAAATTGTACAGTGGCACTGTTGCTACACCATGGACAGCTCTGGTCAGTTGGCCATAATTCTCCAAAGGATGGTGTAGCAACAGAGCCACTGTAATATTTCAGGCCACTGTGATCCTGCACCTAAAAAAATTTTGAGTTGTAATAACCTTTGAATAAAACACAATTCAGTAGTGAGAGTACCCTTCTTTTACTCAGGTGGATAAACCCTACAACATATATGTATATGTATATATATATATTAATTGCAAGCATTACTATCACTTTAATTCCTATATTATTGTAGATCAATAATTTTACATTTTGTCAAAAGACCACTAGGTGACACTGTGATTGTTGTCCATAGAAATATTAGTACCATGGTCCAAAAGCTCTCCATAGACAGCAAGAATAACAGTACAAGTTGTCTGAAATGTATAGGTGATTATTGTGGAATTTACTTAACACTTGAAAGTGCCAAATTGTTGTTTTCTATTTTGCTTAAATGTCAGTGAGGCTGATGTATTAAGTAGAACTGGAGTAATTCTGGGGCAAACCAATGACACTATAGGGGACAAATAAATATATGCACATTAAATGGTGCTTTTAAACCCTTGATGAGTGCTAAACGTACAGTATGTCTGAATGGATATATTCTTTTTCAGTTCTATATAAATTGGAAAGGAAAGGGGAACATATTCTGTAAGAATATGTGTTTGGTCACTAGCATACACCGTTACAGTATATTTGCAATCCCAGTTATGATAGTACTGATAGCAAACACCTTGAATGTATAGATTAAATATTTACCATTTATTATCATGAATTTGTGTCCGTTGCAATCCTCTCTATCCTTGATTGCCTTGATAGAAACCATTGACATAAATGTAATTATATTGCCTAGAATAAACATAAAGTTGAGTCTTTGAGACCTTTTGCCTTATTTAATCTTATTTGTACTGCACTGAGTTGCAGGTGGTTTATTATGATCACTAACCTCTTCCTACTTTAAGAAGAAATTGAAACCATTGAATGCTAGAGGTATGTCCAGTGCAATGTGTTAGTGATGCATCTAGCTCCAAGAGTTATAGTTAAAGTAAGCTCTGTAAGCTGTTAGTGGTAGGGAAATCCATCTTTGATTTTCTGTTCTGCACTTGTATTTATTTGTGTAATTTTTATATCTGTTTAACCACTTGAAGAACAGTGGGGAATGTCCACATTGGGAAACAATGCTTTATGCACCTCTCTGGTCATTTTCATAAAGTAATAGTACTGTTACTTTAATGTGCAATAATGAGTTGCATCGAATAAATACAAATTTGGTTAAATTATTAATATTTCCTTTAATAAAAAAACTCAAATTAAACATCTTCTAAAAATAAGGGTCTTGATACTATTAGTGCAGAAAAATAATCGGTACTGCTAAAACAAGTACCGACCAGCAAACATGCCCATTCCCTGGAAATATTCTATTACCTACCACACAGGCTATATAATATTTGTAGGCCTCATAAATCCAACTTGTGACCTAACTCTTATTGCAGCATTCTGTTCCCCAACTAAAGAAAAATAGCAAAGAGAAGCAGCAGGGGAGGGCTGGCAATTTGTGGCCTAGGGGGCAAATACATTCAAGTGGTCCATTTCTATTATCGTTCCAGGCCACTGTTCCAGCCCACCCCCTTTTGTTAATTTTAAAATTGGCATTAATGTTGTGACGAAAGTTACGTGATACCACATAGCTTACAGTTGAAATGGGGCTACACTAGTGCGCCACTACAAAGCTTACAATTTAAGTAAAGCGTACCTAGTGATACTATAGAGCTTACAGGGGAAATTGTTTATGCTACTAGTGTAGCTCCATTTGGATTGTACCTCTGTGGTATCACTAGTGTAGCTCCATTTACAGCAGCAATCGGGAGATTTAGTGAGATGCAGTGGCCCACCAGCCCAGACATATGACCAGCCCAGGGGGAAATTGCCTCCCTCCCCTGAGAAGCAGGAGCATCAAAAGAAAATAGTGAAAATGTGATGTTTGACACAGTGTCAAACTTCTACAGTGAGCTAGTTCCCATTCACCTTCCTCTGGCCCCAACCCTCCCAAACAGAACCAACATTCACTCTAAATGAAGTTCATTTACATACTACCCTTCCAAATACTAACAACCAAATAAAATGAAGACCCTCCCCCACTAGACCCAACACTAAAAATGACATACTACCCCACTGGATCCATCATAAAGACAAAGCCCCATTCTCCCTCCTTACGTGTTTCCCATATGAAGGCCTTACCTTGATGCTGGAGACTGAGCAGTGTCCTTGATGACTTTATACTCTACTGCATACCCCTCCACACTTGAATAATCTAAACCCTATCAACCCTATGAATTCTATATTTTTGCTATATTTAGTAATGATCCAGTTGGGCTGTGCAGTGCACTAACAATGCATCAAGTTGACACCAAATTATGCGTGGTGACACAATCAAAACAAGGTGTTTGTTCTCTGCAGAAGAATTTGGACAGACTTGGTGCTGGGCAGCTAAATTGTAGCTGCAGTTAAACAGCAATAAATGCAAGGTCTTAAATTTGGGAATTAAGAACTGGCATGCAAATTATAAATGAAATGGGTCTGTATTAAGTGTAACTTTGATGATGTCATGGTCACTAAACAAATGTCACGGACACCAGAGTAAATGAAACACAGGTACAGTTGAATTTAACCAGTTTATTAAAAAAGTAAGAGCAAGCACTTCCCCAACCTAGTAGGAACAGACGTGAGGACAGTGTCTAGTCCACTACCCAAGGATTGACACTGAACTGTAGCTGGTTCTCTGTAGCCTATAGAATATAAGGGAACAGAACCAAGTTTAGTTCTATCACAGAGTATATGGAAAAAGGAGACTGTGATAGATGAAGAAGAATTTGTTAACAACATTCTAAACAGTACATAATGCCAGACAGAAGCTGTGTAATCCAGGAAGATGTTATCATGCATACAATTAGCATGAACTCACAGAAAAAAAATTACATTTGTTAACAAAAAAAGACATTTTGGAACTGGAAATAGTTCAGAGATCGGTCGTCAAAGTGAAAAATACATTTTTATGGGGAAAGGGATGTGCAATGCAAGCCACTTCGTGTAGAGCCTAGCATGTGCTGGAGGGCAAAATCTGCGAGTAGTTGATATGGTATATTTATCCAGAGGACATACCCACAGTATAGATATGGTGGGATGGCCCTCAACCACAGTATGCAAGGACAGCTAGTGTTGCATGTTGCGTATTGTTGCTAAGGTACAGCCAAGCACATCTGTAGTTGACATGTCATTCCTGTGAAAAGTACCCCTAAGTATGACATATACACCCTGGGAAACTAGTAGCATAGGTTAAGAAATGCTGCCCTAATATTTCAGGTCATTATCACAAGTAAATGCACTCACTTGTCAGTGTTTTTTTATAAATATGTTAGATGTCAACTAGGATACTTTGTTCAGATTACATTTAATTCAGCTCTGCTAAAATTCTCCTCGGAGGCAAACAGCCTTCACTGAACAGACCAGTTATGTGTTCAGAGTTACTCTGGGAGTACATTATGCTATTCATGTATGTGTCTAGATTGTGAAGATGGTTATTTATTTTTGTTCTTCTAGACTCTTCAAGACACTTTTCTGACTTTATGACAATTGTACGTGATCAATTTATGTGAAGTGAACCTTAGTAGGTCCCATTAATGGGCAAGAGAGTCTTTCAAATGCTCAGTCCAGAACTCATCCATATATCCTGTACTGTATACAATAGGAATGATACCTTGGGCATTATTTATCAAGGCAGAAGTGGAGAAATCCTGGGGAAAAATATCTGTGCCATATATTAATGAAAAAGTCCCTTTGCTTCAGTGTGAATTTACCTTTGATTAATGTGGTTCAGTTGTTTTCCTCTAGGTTTACTCAACATTGCCCAGATAAATGTTTCTTTATAAACAGGAGAGCTATGTTGAAATGTGTCCTCTGTTCATCCCTTTCCCAAAAATGCCTTACCAATACCTAGCCTGAACTACAGTGTCTGGAGAACCTTAAACTCCAAACAAGATATAGTTTGTGGAGGTAGAACATAGAACACTCACTTGATAGGTACAACTTGCCTGGGTGCCAGTCTTAGTGTAGATGTAGCTATAAGCGAAGATAACCACACTCACAGGACTTCTTGATGAGATATGGTGCTGATTTATTAGAATCAATGTTTCAGCCCCAATTTGGGCCTTTCTATATATATATATATATTATATACTATAGTACTCTTCTAACCAAGGGACTGAAATCAATGAGTCACTGTGAAGTAAGAAGCAAGTACACCACAATAAATAACAGGTTTAAGAGCTGTCCAAATAATGGGACATCACTGAACTTATACCTGAATCTTGATTCATTTAGAATCTAGGACAGCATTAAAACCACTTCTTTATATATATAACATTCTTTCATGAATTGGTTAGGAACATTAATGTTCAGGATTAACAAGGAATTAAATATCACTTTATACAAAAGATAGGTGATGAGCAAGGAAATACTCTCTTATTTCCAGTGATTGTCATATACTATACGTATTACATGCAAGGCTGAAGATGCTTTCATTGATTTTGTCTCTCATCTAAAGTCTTTCATGTTATCCGCATTAGTTAATGGAAGAGGGCTCTCAATGCCTTCATGTCCTTGAGGGCAACATTTGTGGATAGCTACTTCCCATGCATTGAACCTGGGTGACCCATTCATTCTTCTGAAGAATAGAAACATAGATTTTGAGTAGATAAGAACCAACTGGCCAACATAGTCCACCCATTTCACTATAGATTTAAAAAGCTTATTTCATCCTTAGAATAAACATAAAATTAGTTATTAAATTAATTTACTGTCTTAGCCTCTACCTCTTCTACTGAAAGGGTCTTACATTTATTGTTCACTTTTTCCTGTAATTTTTAATATATTTCTTATATTAGCTATATGATCGAATAACAATTAATAACAGATAATAGAGTCTGCAACATGGAATTTATTTACAGTCGAGGTGAGACTTCTTATAAACAACAACCATAATTATGATGGTCAGAATACTTGTCTCTCCCAGGGCCACTTTAATGTATGAAAGTGTCTGTCATTCTCACATGGATGTTCAGGAGATCAGGGTAGCAGCCAAGAAACTCGGATATTGTTGGGGGGGGTCAGAAGACACACAAAACATAACATTCTCCTACTGCTCCTACTCCCAAATCCTTTCTATCTTTAAGTTGTAAAATAACAAATAAAATTAGTATCTCGTAATACCTTTTTCATTGGACTAACAGAATTTTGGATTGACAAGCTTTCGGGAGAGCATCCCTTTCTCAAGTCTAAAACATTGAAATGCTTTAGACTTAAGAAAAGGAGGTTCTCCCGAAAGCTTGTCAATCCAAAATTCTGTTAGTCCAATGAAAAAGGTATTACAAGATACTTATTGTGTTTGTTATTTTACATCTGCATCACTGGACTAATATGGCTACAATCTCCACTCTACTATCTTTAAGTTTATACCTTATTGCTTCTTAAATATATATGTTTGGCATAATACATATAATATGCATAATAACATTATAAACAATTACAACTCACATTAGAGTTGGTGCAGGCAATCGGTAGCTGTTGGGAAGCTATGACAGGGTCAGTCAATTGTTGGACCTCCAGGTGCTGGAGACTATAACTCCCATCATCCCCAACCAGCCAACAGCTGAAGATCCAACAATTGACTTCCCTTGGTCTTAACATCCATTTTTCCACTCTCCATTTTTAGGCCTTGTCCTCTTGTTCTAGTATTTCTTCAGATCATGGGAACATAACCTTAGGAATAATTGTCTTTTTGATTTATTTGACAGACTAACTTACTTAAAGAGGTGTCCTTTATACAGTAATCATTGGTACATATACGCATTAGCTTTGAGAGGGCTATAAAGTTAATGGTGCCATGGCTTTGGTGGCTCGCCTTATTCAACTGCCTATGCATTTAATCCTACTGTGCCAGAAGTGAAAGGAAGAAATTATTTTCCTGAAGTCAGGGCAGTAGGGAGACTTTCCTATTTCATAAAATACTCATGTGTAAGATATGCTGCCACTCACTATTATGGGACAGATTGAAGTAAGTATATATTATGTGCTAAAGAGTGTCTTAAATAAGGAAGTCATAATTGTAGAATCAGTTATGTGGTTGAAGCTTTAATCTCTTGTGGCCCCAGCATTGTCACCAATTGTTATGTTTTGTAACACTGGACACTCTTCCAAAAGTGAGGGGCTAAGTAATGTAATGGGAAAAATAAAGGTTCCCAAAATTACCATTGATTTAATAGGGGCTTAGCCTCTTGAATGTTAGCGCGATCTCCAGTGCTTTGCATAGTAATGTATTGGAGACCTTTCTACTATTCAATGGTTTAAAGCCCCTCTTAAATCAGTGAGAATTTTCTTTTGTTCCTTCTGATTGGTTTGCCCCAGAATTATTCCTATTTTACTTTGTAAATTAATAGTGTTGGGGAATGGTATGAAAATATATTTTTCAGTGCTTTTCCTGTATAGAAAAACAATACTACTCTTATTTCAGGATTTGTATACAGTCACCAAGAGAATCTACCAGTATGTAGATATGGTTCTGCAATCTTTCATCAGAACATGTATCCAGAATGTTTCTGGTACTATAATACATTGATGACCTCCTATACATAGTTCATGTTACCAAGGAAACATATGTAGCTTCAACTACCATGCCAGCATGTTCCCTGGTCTTGTCTCCCATCAATCATATATGGGACCATATAAGTCATTTTTGCCAGAACCCTTACACATCCACCCTGCAGGAGTTGTGTGCTCAAATCAATGCTACATCAATTAGAGTTACACAAGACTAGCCTCCTAAGGTAAATAAAGTAGATAGATAGATAGATAGATAGATAGATAGATAGATAGATAGATAGATAGATAGATGTATTTAAGCCAATGGGAAGTCTTGTATTTTATATTTTGACCCCTATATTGCTGTTATTTTGTTCCAGTTCTCCTTAGTACATCAGTTCCTTTATGACAGAGTGTACATTCACCAACATTTGCACTAATTCCCTTATCTGCATTATTTACATAATTTATAGTTAGATGAAGGAGACTCCACACTCACGGGTAGGTGTTAAGTAAAATGACCTTTACCACAGATCTATAGTGAAAGTAAATGTGAGTGCGGAGTATCCTTCAACTATTTTTAATCTGTACCAGCAGCCTGCCTATCTGTCTATCATCTATCTATCTATCTATCTATCTATCTATCTATCTATCGATCTGTTGATCAATCTATACATTAGGTAGTATTCAGGTAGTATTGGTTGTTTCATTCCAAGGTTGACTGCACATTTATACTTATTGTCTTTTTGCAGGATCTACAACACTCTGTAACATAACATACATGTTCATGTTGTATAGACTCTAGACATTATACAAATTATAACTAATCCCTTGGCTGGTAATGGCACCTCCAACACATTGATGGAGGCATCTGTAGCATCCAAATGATTAACAAAGGTTTTCAGCAGTTATGAATAGCTAAAACACGAATAAAACAAGCAATATTGATTTAGGTAGATATGTTTTTAAGTGCCTACTTACTCTGAAATTAGGTAAGAACATTAGCTATTACATGAGGGTATTGTGCACCAATAGATCAATAGAGCTTTATTTCTCTATACTTTCTACATGCCTCATTTGGCTATACTAATTCCAGAATGGATTTATCCTGAGTGGACTCTTGAAATGCTTGGTTAATGACCCTTGTAAGTTCATTGTTGAAACTCTAACTGGCACCCTCTAGTCTAGTGGTACCAGGCTGAAATGTAATTAAATAATTCTCATTTTTGTCAGCAGCATTGTGTAATTGGTTTTGCAGGTACATCTTCTTGGTTTGTATGGTTAATACATCACTCATCTTCGTTCTCAAATCATACTATTTTTTTAACTAACTCTTCTTCTGAGAAAATAAAGAGCTGTTTAACAATTATGTTGGGTGGTGCCACAAAGCCACTCATTGGATGCTCTTTAACTAGAATATTATAAGATATGACTGTATTAGTCCATTAAGATCTAGGTTAATTAAGTCATGAAATAAAAACTCAAGAATAACTCTCCAAACCCTGTTCTTCTTTAAGGATGTTACAAAGGGAAATGTTTTGCTCATCACCAGTTGTGCACTCAGGAGACTGTACTACATAACATTTCCTGAGTGACTTAGTTTTATCAAGAGATTAGCAAAATGTCTGCAGTTTGATTAGCAGATCAATTTAACTTGAAATGGTAAAATTTCAGTTCCAGATGAATCAATTTGGAAACAAAATTTGAAGGAAGAAGTGGAGAAACATATAAAGAGGGAGAGAGAAGAAAAGGGGGATAAAGAAGGACAGAGGACAAAAGATGGAACAAGGCTTTGTTCAGCCAATAACAAGGCAGTTCTTCTGCTTCAGATGGGTAGTCCCCGGGAGGGGGATACTTTATTATTCAATTACTCTTGAACTACAACTCGGACAGTATTGAAATAAAGTTCTCCACAGCCCAAATGCTATGAAGATTAATCAGAGCTGCTTTTTTTGTGAAACATTATTATCCCTTTAAATGAAATCATCATGGAACCCCAAAAATGAACATTTTAATTGTCTGAATGTGAATCAATCCATTGGCTATCTCTATAACATGAAATTGATTAGCACTGCAACAATTTTTAGTGTACTGATATGATGATACCAGTAAAATCTAAGATTATATTAGGAGGCTAAAACTTATGAAGTAGCAGAAAATTGTAAATACACTATCTGCCTCTCTAGTTTTTCCCCTGCCTTCATTACTTACAGCTGAACTATGGAACCTCTTGTATTTCTTCAGGGAACCATGACGTTCTACTGAACACAGACAGAGACTTTCTGCACTGGGGGTTGGTGAAAACACATATTTTATTTTTGGGTGATTTTTTTTTCTTTTTAGTAGAAATTCCCATTGATAGATAATCCATTACAAATTTTACCATCAATGAATTTCTTGTGAGAAATTGACAAATTCCAACAATGCTTTCTATAGCCACGAAAGTTTCCACTGCAGTGCTATAGAAACGTGGACATTTCTGCCATGCTGCAAGGTTTTTGTACTTTGTATGCTGTCTGTGGGAATGCTATCTGTGTATATATATAGTCTATACTCTGGCCACTTGTCCACATATCTGTGATTAAGTTCACTTTCTTGCCATCTGGTGTTTACAGCCCTTTGCCTTTTGCTCATAACACTACTTACCCAATTATGCAACTTTAGCACAGCCATTATTGAAAAATAACTGCAGCTATAGATGTCCAAGAAGAGTTATTTAAAACATCTGTTTGCTACAAAAGAATAGGGCAGAATGGCAAACCAAAACATTTTTGCAAGTTTGTCATTTCATTGGCATACTTTTGGATTATTTTTGTGCATTTTTTACTTATTTCTAAGAACTCAGTAAGTGTAGGTTGGCAGCATATAGTACAACTATAAC
Organism: Rhinophrynus dorsalis; assembly: GCA_037306005.1. Lineage (NCBI taxonomy): Eukaryota > Metazoa > Chordata > Amphibia > Anura > Rhinophrynidae > Rhinophrynus > Rhinophrynus dorsalis. Next base: position 119,468,071 of record CM074723.1, on the reverse strand, counting down.
TGTAACTAGTGGTGGTAGAGGTGGTGGTGGATGTAGCACTTGAGGGGACTCTATAACCCTGTCACCTCCAACTAACTCAATCTCAGTATCCTCCGCCATGCTTTGTATATATCAGCATTAGAAGATATCGATATAATTATTACTGAGGAAAATGTTGTCCTACTCCCTGATATATCTACAACAATAATGCAATTTATCCCTCCATCCAAAAGATCTTTAGGAGTACAGCAACCACTACTGCTGTTAGTAGTTGCACTTCTGATATGCTGCAGGTGTGTCTCAATATCAGACCTATGATTTTGCTTTAGGCACGCCTAGATGTGATTCTGCTTTCTCCCGGCTCTCATTATTTTTTTACAGTCAACAGTTAGCAACATGTTTAGCTTTTGGATCATGTGTGATATATCTCCATATTATAGATTTTAACAGACTGAGGGGTTCCTGAGAGGTTCATACTTATTACATCATCAGTATTCCATTGACTATTTGTTGCAGAAAAATTAGTAGTAGTAGGTGATGCTGCACCTTGAACAGTAAAAACACTCATAGCTAGGGTTGTTGAAACTGACCTGTGTTGCTTAGTAAACAATATTGAGTGTGATGTGGTGGAGGTTGGGCGTGGAAGCATTGATGGTAATGATGATGATCGAGATGATTATATATTTTAGACATGTTTACATTTCCATACTTTCCAATTGACCCCTAAAAGAGTTTATAAACAGGCATATTGCTCATATTCAGAGTTGGGATATTAACCCCTTAAGGACCAGCGGTCATGGGACATTTCCGTCCCATAATGACCGCATAGGCCCACTTGGACGCACCGGTACACGTGACCTGTCACGTGTATCGGCGCGTCATTATGGGGCTTGAAAGAGATCGCTCCAATCTTGGAGCGGTCTATTTCAGGCCCTATTTTTACTTACAGCGCTCCCGGTACAGTGCTGTAAGTAAAAAGTACGTGACGTACCATGACCGTCATCGGTCCTTGAGTAGTTCAAGGACCGTGACGGTCCTGGTACGTCAAGGGTCCTTAAGGGGTTAAGCCATTTCCTTTCATATACTTCCTAATTGTTTTGAAATATCATCATTGTTCTCTACCTGAGACAAAGGGAAGGTGCACGAAGGGGAAAATTTGAAATCAACATTATCAATAACGCGGTCAGTAGCATCAGCAACATCACTGTCACTGTCTGATGCAGCAATTGGTCTCAGTAATGCCAAATCCTCCTCTGCTATGGCAGCAACACTAGAATGCAACTTAATGTTAAAAGGCTCAAAACTACTAGAGTTGGAACTTTTCATATCACATTTACAAAGGGCTTCCTCAGGAAAAGAAAGAGGATCATCGGCATGGGGAACATCACCATTGTGTGTTAGCCCCACATACACTGCCTGACACCCCACAGCCTTTTTCCCTACCAGTGGGCAAGGGAACAAGTCTGGGGGCCAGACAATGTACATGGGGTTCCATGGCTACCAAGAGAACAAGACTGGAGGGCAGCTGGTAGCCACAAATCCCCATGGACGCTTCCTGATCCCCAGAATTGTTCCCATGAGAGTGCACAACATGTAAAAAATATTATACAAAGCTGAGGGATAATTATGTAGTGCTTGGTATACTTTTTTATAACCCTTTGAATGCCACAGGGGTGTGCAGTGCACATCACTATGGCACTTAAAAGGTTAAGGGAGTGATGCTGTGCTGAAAGGATCCTCTCCACTCCCCTGCTGACCAAGTCGGGCAGCAGAGAGAATGCTCTCAGACTTCAGGATTATAGTACTGCTGGTGATGTGTGAGGGAGAGCATCCCTTCCACATCTATAGCAGTTCACAACCCTCCCTGCTTCTGATTGATTGAGGGCTGTTACTGCATAGGGAAGTATAGGGATAGCCAAATTTTGCTAAGCAAAATGGAGACTGTGAGCTCTGACAGAAGAGGCTGCTATCGGATTTCGGTGAATGTGGTAAAGTACCACGTTAACATAAAAACACACACCCTTAATGGCTCATTATCCTGCATATGCATATGGAAATTAGTCATTATGCTTAATTTCCATATGGAAATAGGTCATTGTGAGTGAAAATTCATAAACCTGGTGAAGGTATGTTGGATGGATTTTAATGTGGGCAGATTTTTGTCAGACTGATAGGGGTGTGATGTCAAAGACACTATAGTGCATTCTGTCTATGTGCTTTTAAAACTGCTCTGACAGGACATTGACATTTTGAGTCCTCTTTGACCTTTAATGAATCTCCCCCTTTCAGTCTCAGCTCAGGTAGGATTACCTGTCACCTATAAGTCAAAAGTTTGTTTGTTTATAACCTGTCCCTATCACTATCTACAAATCATACTCCCAGAACCCCATCTGTGCTGAAAAACTACCACAATTACTCCTTATATCCAGCAACTCCAATTCCCCCTCTTTGCCTCTCTGCCTCTACAGTAGTAGCATCAAATTTCCACAGCTCTCTGTTTTTCTCCCAAGCAAAAACTGACAACATGCAGTAAACTTAAACCCCTTTTTTATGAGTTAGTTAGCATTGCAGTAATAAATAAGGTATACTTCATGAGGGGTGAAATTTCTTTGTTATAATTAGTTTCAGTGCAAAGAAAAAAGTAGAAAAACTGTCCTTGCAGCAGGAATTCGCACAGAATAGGGCAAGTGTCATTTTTTGCATTTGCGTTTGAGGAGAAAACTTTATCCCGTCTCTACTTTGCACCTTACAGTGCTTGCGACCTGTTCTAATGTTTCCATGTGAAACAAATAAAATGTAAGCAATGTCCAGTTGTACCCTCAACATGGGTAAAAACTTCCTTTCTGTCTTCAAAAGGAAATTAGATTTCTCCCTGGATCAGAATTATACCTATATTAAAACAAATTGTCATAATTCTTTATATTTTTCTTAATCATAACAGTATCCAGTATGTACAGCATATTACAACACAGTCTCTAAGCAAATAATTCCACTTATTTTCTTTATTGTAAAAATCCAATGCTGTAGTCAAAAGCACCTTTCCTCTAGTCTTAATGGGTGCTCAGCCTTGTTTTCTGTGCAGTTCTTTGAGTAAAGCATTCATCAAACAGTTCTTTGTACTGGTCTTGAATATGTTCACTGGTGAAATGTATCACTTACTAGCCTGCGATTTACCAATGAGTAAGTGAGACAATATACAAGATTTTTAGTATCTTTTTGATTTTATATTAATCGTGTTGATGGAAAAAATTTTGGCTTCTTGGATCCAGTCTGTCGATTGTGGAGTCTCTGTGTTTGCTGTTGTTTGTTCTAGGATCCGAGTGGGGACGAATGTTTCCCCACAAGCACTTCTGTCAGACAGTCTGATACCAGCCTGCTGACCATCGCTACATGTGAGTGCAATAGTATTTTACTTACATTTGATTTCAAATTATTGGCATTATTGCACTATTGGGGCGCTCCTGTGTGTTTTTGTTACATGTTTCTACTTCACGAATATACAAGATTTGCTACTCACTGCCACTTCTCACATGAAATAAACAATAAATACTCTTACCACTTATGAACAAGCAATTGTCATACAATCTCTAGCATTAACATATATTATCCTACAACTTTATACAAGAGAAAATACATGAAACATTACAGTTTATGAGAATTAATGCATTTGCTACCCATTGACTATTTTAGGTGTATCCTTGTCTTAATCCTCAAATCACTGATAAATAAGTATGTACTAATCATTTGAAAAATGTGTCATTTGTTAAAAACAGGGACATTCTAATATACTTAATGTATAATTAGCAATGTACTAGCTGATAAAGCTTAAAGGGTCAGTGCTTTCTACTTAGGGAAAAATTGTTTTCTTAATAAATATAGCATTGGAGACCTTGACCGAGATGCACTAAGGTTCGATCAAGGCTCAGGGCGGTGATGGTGTGCCAGATCTGTGCCATAGGCACAACCTAATATGCACTAACATGTCCTCACCATCACTCCCCCGTGAATCCACCACTAATCCGCTGTCATTGGTATCAATCCACTATGCCTTTGACAGATTTACGATTTTGCATTGCACACATCAAAAATGGCTCATTTCCATGTGGAAATGCAAGATAATGAGCCATTGTTGTATTCAAATGGGGGTGTTCATATGTTAATGTGACACTTTGCCACATGCAATAAACTCTGATAGCAGCCAATGATATGTTCACAGTCCCAAAATCAGCCTAGCTGAGGCTGGTGATGTTGGGATCTTCCTGGAGCTCTCTATGGTTCCAGAGGACATTGCTGTCTCTGCTAAAAAACAAAGACATCGGCTGCCCTTCCTTAACCCTTTCAGTGCCATAGGGATGTGCATTCCATACCCCTGTGGCACTGAAGAGATTAAAAGCTACATATTAACAAAAATAAGATAAAGATGGATCTGTAAATAGCACTCAGCTCCTCCAAAATGTACAAGCACATAAACATTTCTAGTGCATATCAAAATTAGAATAACTAACCACCTCCATGAGAGAGTTACCCACAGAACTGACATAACCCCATACATAAGAATACATAACCCCATAAATAAGAACACAAAGGTATAGCTACAAATATACAAGCAAATCAACACCCTAACATCTACTGAAGTATACACATAAAACTTCCTAAAATAGTGACATAATAACCAGTAATCCCAGCAGACTGAGAGAAGGTGAGAAGCCAGCGTCTGCAATTCTACTCCTCCTTTCCTCGTTTTCCTACCTTTTCTTAGTCCCCTTTCTTCCTTCCCTTCTACTGGTCTCTAGTGATGAGCGAGCACCCCAATGCTCGGGTGTTCGGGTGCTCTGACCGAGCACCCCCTGAGGCTCGACTGCTCGGCCGAACACCCGAGCCCCATTGAAGTCAATGGGAGGACTCGAGCATTACACCAGGCACCCCCTGCTCTGATGAGGGGAGGGTGCCTGGTCCATAGGAAAAGGGCAGAAAATGATGGAAACACCACAGAAATGGTTCAGGGACAGCATAGGGAGGATGTCTGGATGCATCTTGGACTCCAACATCGCTGCTGGGAACGATCTTTCGCCCGTAGTACGCCATTTTTACAGACTGACCATAAAACACACAAAAAGGAAAATAAAAACGACTTTAGGCGAAAAATTGTTACCAAACAATATTTGCTGTATATTTACTTGTATATCATCTGCAAATTATCCCAAAAATTTCCTTGATTTTCGGAAGTGAGGCCATGATTAAGAGGGAAACGTGCGCAGAGGCAAATTCTCCCAAAAATTTCCTTGATTTTCAGAACTGAGGCCATGATTAAGAGGGAAACGTGCACAGAGGCAAATTCTCCCAAAAATTTCCTTGATTTTATTGAACTGAGGCCATGATTAAGAGGGAAACGTGCGCTGAGCCGACCATCTAAAACATTATGGGTGAGGGTCTGCTGCAGAGCTGACCATCCTAAACATTATATGCGAAGGCCCGCTAGTGAGCTGACGCTATAAAACATTATATGAGAGGGTCCGCTAGAGAGCTGACCCAATAAAACATTATATGAGAAGGCCCGCTGGTGAGCTGACCTATATAAAAATTGGCAAACAGGGCCCGCTGGTGAGCTGGCCCTATATAAAAATTATATCACAGGGCCCGCTGGTGAGCTGGCCCTATATAAAAATTATAGCACAGGGCATATGGAAGAGGAGGAGGAGGATGAGAAGATTAAGAGTCAACCATATACCCGTTTTTTGGGTGGAAGGGGTGAATGGGAATACAGAGTATTCACATCATTGTAAATAACATATATAAAGTGAGTTTATGTTCCCCCGGGGCTTTCCTCCAGTGGAGTGGAGAAGTCAGGGGAAATCCAGGCCTTGTTCATTTTTATAAGTGTCAACCTATCAGCATTGTCGGTGGAAAGGCGGATACGCTTATCTGTTATGATGCCACCAGCAGCACTAAATACCCGCTCAGACAGAACGCTGGCGGCAGGCCAGGCCAGCACCTCCAAGGCGTAGAGTGCCAGTTCATACCACGTGTCCAGCTTGGACACCCAGTAGTTGTAAGGCACAGAGGGATCATTGAGGACGCTGACACGGTCTGCTACGTACTCCTTCACCATCTTCCAAAACTTTTCCCTCCTTGTGACACTAGGCTGCGCATCAGGGTGAGGGTGCTGGCGGGGTGTCATGAAGGTGTCCCACGCCTTGGAGAGTGTTGCCCTGCCTTTCTCGGAACTGCTGTGTGCTCCCCTTTTCTCCCCTTCTCGGTTGGCCAAGGTAGCACGTACTCTGCCGCCAGCGTTGTCAGATGGAAAATTTTGGAGCAATTTTTCGACAAGAACCTTCTGGTATTGCAACATTTTGCTTGTCCTCTCCACCGGAGGAATGAGAGATGAGAAATTCTCTTTGTAGCGGGGGTCCAGAAGGGTGAACACCCAGTAATCCGTGTTGTCTAAAATGCGTACAACGCGTGGGTCACGGGAAAGGCAGCCTAACATAAAGTCAGCCATGTGTGCCAGAGTACCAACAGTCAAGATTTCGCTGTCCTCACCAGGAGGATGACTCTCAATCTCCTCATCCTCTTCCTCCTCTTCTGCCCACCCACGCTGAAGAGATGGAACTAAAGTTCCATGGCTACCCTCTGTAGCGGAGGCAACCGTGTCTTCCTCCTCCTCCTCCTCCTCCGCCTCCTCCAATTGTCGCTGAGAAGACGAAGTGAGGGTGCTCTGGCTATCACCTTGTGTAAGCTCTTCCTCCCCCATTTCCACCTCTTCCACATGCAAAGCGTCGGTTTTAATTGTGAGCAGCGAGCGTTTCAGTAGACACAGAAGTGGGATGGTTACACTGATAATAGCGTTATCGCCGCTCACCATCTGTGTCGATTCCTCAAAATTGCGTAAAACCTCACAGAGGTCTGACATCCATTCCCACTCCTCACTTCTGATTACAGGAAGTTGAACGGAGAGGCGACGACCGTGTAACAGCTGGTACTCCACTACTGCCCTCTGCTGCTCACAAAGCCGGGCCAACATGTGGAAGGTGGAGTTCCAGCGCGTGCTCACGTCACACAGCAGCCGGTGAGCTGGCAATTGTAAGCGCTGCTGCAGCTTCAACAGGCCGGCCGAAGCTGTAGATGACTTACGGAAATGTGCACACACGCGGCGCACCTTGGTCAAGAGATCATGCACATTGGGGTAGGTTTTTAGAAATCGCTGAACCACTAAATTAAATACATGCGCTAGGCATGGTACGTGTGTGAGCTTGCCGAGCTCCAAAGCCGCCACCAAGTTACGCCCATTATCACACACAACCATGCCTGGTTGCAGGTTGAGTGGCGAGAGCCACTGCTCGGTCTGGTGACTAATCCCCTGCAACAGCTCTGAGGCCGTGTGCTGTTTGTCCCCAAGGCAGATCAGCTTCAGCACGGCCTGTTGACGCTTCCCCACTGCAGTGCTACACTGCTTCCAGCTACTGGCTGATGGGGGAGTGGCGCTGCGTGTAGAGAATTCGGAGGTGGAAACGGAGGAGGAGGAGCCAATAACGTAGGTGCTGGCGGAAACCCTGATGGAGGTAGGGCCCGCAATCCTCGGCGTGGGTAGCACCCGTGCCATCCCAGGGTCCGAGTCGCTCCCAGCCTCCACGACATTCACCCAGTGTGCCGTCAGGGAAATGTAGCGTCCCTGGCTACAAGCACTTGTCCATGTGTCAGTCGTTAAGTGGACCTTCCCAGTAACTGCGTTGGTCAGGGCACGGGTGATGTTACGGGACACATGGTGGTGTAATGCGGGGATGGCACACCGCGAAAAGTAGTGGCGGCTGGGGACCGCGTACCGAGGGACAGCTGCTGCCATCAGGCTGCGGAAGGACTCAGTGTCCACAAGCCTAAATGGCAGCATTTCGATGGCCAGTAATTTGGAAAGGTGTGAGGTTAGTGCTATGGCCTGTGGGTGGGTGGCTGGGTACTTTCTCTTGCGCTCAAATGCCTGGGGTAACGACATTTGGACGCTGTGCTGGGACAGGGAAGTGGATGTGGTCGCTGATGGTGCTTCAGATGCTACAGGTGCAGGGCGGGAGGTATGCGGGCCTGCGCCTTCGGCAGGCGATTGGCCGGCACCGAAAACAGGGGAAGAGGAGGCAGTGGTGTGGCCTGCAGACACAGATGGGCGATCCAGGCGTTCCTCCCACTTACTACGGTGCTTGGATGCCATGTGTCGGATCATGCTGGTGGTGGTGAGGTTTCTAGTGTTCATGCCTCGGCTCATTCTGGTGTGGCACAGGTTGCAAACTACAATTCTTTTGTCGTCCGCACTTTCCTTAAAAAAACGCCATACCGCGGAACACCTACCCCTTGGCAAGGTAGATTTACGCAAGGGGGTGCTCCGTGGAACATTTGCGGGCCGGTTTGGTGCGGTCCGCCTTCTCTCTGTAGCCACACCACTGCCTCTTCCAGCCTGTTGCGGTGCTGCAGATGGCTCACCCTCAGGACTGCTGTCATCGCTCGGCTCTACACCTTCCCAGGTGGGGTCAGTCACCTCATCGTCCACCAAGTCCTCCTCCACTTCCTCACTCTGATCATCCTCCTCAAGTCTTGATCCCACCACATACTCAGTCATTGACAACTGTATAACATTCTCCTCAACAAGGTCTTGAGACGGAAATAGTGGTTGATTTAATGGCAACTGTGTCTCATCATCATCATCATCATCATCCACTACTTCCTTTGACCTTAAATGCCGTTCACATCTGTCATCTTCTTGTGATTGGGTAGCCTCTAGAGGTTGTGAATCAGGGCACAAGATGTCATGTTCCTCTGCAAGCGTGCTTGGAGAGAGGGTCAAATGAAGGATTGGTGATGAGACGAGCTCCTCACTATATCCCAGTGTGGGATCACTTCTTTGACCAGACCGTGTATGGTGGGAGGAAGGATGATCAGAGTGAGGATTATGTTGACCAGACTCTTGGCTACTGAGTGTGGACTTGGTGGAAGACAGGGTGGTGCTTAACCGACTGGAAGCAGTATCAGCTGTCATCCAACCGACCACCTGTTCGCAGTGGTCGGACCTCGAGAGTGATGTCCTGCGACGCCCTGTAAAATTACACATGAAGCTAGGTATGGTGGATGTCTTTCTTTCTTGTGCTCTGGCACCAGGCACAGTTTCTCCGCGTCCTGACCCGCGCCCTGAACTTTCAGGATCATGTCCACTTCCCCGTCCCTTTTTACCCGCCTTCTTCATCTTACACAGAATATGTGACTTTAATATTTGAGTTTGAAAACTTAACAGTATTTCTTATTATTCTGCAACTGTACAGAGTACACAGAATAGGCTGCTAAACTGCGGTGAAACACACTGAATGGAATATGTGACTTTAATATTTGAGTTTGAAAACTTAACAGTATTTCTTATTATTCTGCAACTCTGCAGAGTACACAGAATAGGCTGCTAAACTGCGGTGAAACACACTGAATGGAATATGTGAGTTTAATATTTGAGTTTGAAAACTTAACAGTATTTCTTATTATTCTGCAACTGTACAGAGTACACAGAATAGGCTGTTAAACGGCGGTGAAACACACTGAATGGAATATGTGACTTTAATATTTGAGTTTGAAAACTTAACAGTATTTCTTATTATTCTGCAACTGTACAGAGTACACAGAATAGGCTGTTAAACGGCGGTGAAACACACTGAATGGAATATGTGACTTTAATATTTGAGTTTGAAAACTTAACAGTATTTCTTATTATTCTGCAACTGTACAGAGTACACAGAATAGGCTGTTAAACGGCGGTGAAACACACTGAATGGAATATGTGACTTTAATATTTGAGTTTGAAAACTTAACAGTATTTCTTATTATTCTGCAACTGTACAGAGTACACAGAATAGGCTGTTAAACGGCGGTGAAACACACTGAATGGAATATGTGACTTTAATATTTGAGTTTGAAAACTTAACAGTATTTCTTATTATTCTGCAACTGTACAGAGTACACAGAATAGGCTGTTAAACGGCGGTGAAACACACTGAATGGAATATGTGACTTTAATATTTGAGTTTGAAAACTTAACAGTATTTCTTATTATTCTGCAACTGTACAGAGTACACAGAATAGGCTGTTAAACGGCGGTGAAACACACTGAATGGAATATGTGACTTTAATATTTGAGTTTGAAAACTTAACAGTATTTCTTATTATTCTGCAACTGTACAGAGTACACAGAATAGGCTGTTAAACGGCGGTGAAACACACTGAATGGAATATGTGACTTTAATATTTGAGTTTGAAAACTTAACAGTATTTCTTATTATTCTGCAACTGTACAGAGTACACAGAATAGGCTGTTAAACGGCGGTGAAACACACTGAATGGAATATGTGACTTTAATATTTGAGTTTGAAAACTTAACAGTATTTCTTATTATTCTGCAACTCTGCAGAGTACACAGAAAAGGCTGCTAAACTGCGGTGAAACACACTGAATGGAATATGTGACTTTAATATTTGAGTTTGAAAACTTAACAGTATTTCTTATTATTCTGCAACTCTGCACAGTACACAGAATAGGCTGCTAAAAGGCGGTGAAACACACTGAATGGAATATGTGACTTTGATATTTTAGTTTGAAGACTTAACAGTATTTCTTCCTATTCTGCAACTCTGCACAGTACACAGAATAGGCTGCTAAACTGCGGCGAAGCACACTGAATGGAATATGTGACTTTGATATTTTAGTTTGAAGACTTAACAGTATTTCTTATTATTCTGCAACTCTGCACAGTACACAGAATAGGCTGCTAAACGGCGGTGAAACACACTGAATGGAATATGTGACTTTGATATTTTAGTTTGAAGACTTAACAGTATTTCTTCCTATTCTGCAACTCTGCACAGTACACAGAATAGGCTGCTAAACTGCGGCGAAGCACACTGAATGGAATATGTGACTTTGATATTTTAGTTTGAAGACTTAACAGTATTTCTTCCTATTCTGCAACTCTGCACAGTACACAGAATGTGCTGCTAAACTGCGGCGAAGCACACTGAATGGAATATGTGACTTTGATATTTTAGTTTGAAGACTTAACAGTATTTCTTCCTATTCTGCAACTCTGCACAGTACTCAGAATGTGCTGCTAAACTGCGGCGACGCACACTGAATGGAATACGTGACTTTGATATTTTAGTTTGAAGACTTAACAGAATGTGCTCTAATCTGCAACTTTGCACACTAAACAGAATGTGCTCTAATCTGCAACTTTGCACACTAAACAGAATGTGCTCTAATCTGCAACTTTGCACACTAAACAGAATGTGCTCTAATCTGCAACTGTGCACACTAAACAGAATGTGCTCTAATCTGCAACTTTTCACACTAAACAGAATATTTTTTTTTTTTTTTTTTTTGTTTTTTTCCCCCCACACACAATATAACCTGCTGCCCCCACACACAGTAGTCCTAAAAAGGACTTTTGGTTCTTTTTTGTCACAATTTTTTTTTTTCCTCCCTACACTGCCTTTCCCTTCCTATCCTCAGCTCTCCCTGGCTCAGACTGAGCCGAACTCGATGGTCAGGTGCTATACAGCACCTGACCACGGGTTCTGGCCAGCCAATCAGTGTAATGCCAGCAGCCAACATGGCTGCTGGCATTACACCGATGTCAGAGCCTCCCTGCACGTTTATTGGCTGCGCAGCAGCCGCAAAACGTGCGGGGAGGAGACCCGAACATGGCGGGCGAGCACATGCGGTACTCGTACGAGTACCGCCATGTGCCGAGCAGAGCGATGCTCGAGCCGATCCGAGCATCGGCCGAGCATGCTCGCTCAACACTACTGGTCTCAGTTGTGTGCAGAACAAAAGAAAGAAAACTCACAACGTTAAACACACCATAAATATACATATATCATCTAAATGAACAAAATATAGAGTGAATGAAATATGAGAAGCAGCAAGGATAGAGGGGACCCTCCAAATCCCCAAATGAAGTGAACCTAGAACAGAAGCCAAAGAAGATAACAATCCTGCGCTAATCAATACAGATTACCTGAAAATAGTAAAATCCTCCTTAGAGTATATATTATTTTTTTTCTTAAAATCAATAAGGGTTTAGTAGCATAGTCTGGCCAACTATCCACAGTAAAATCTCAGGTATAATATGCACCTGTGTATAATACGCAGGTGTAAATTATACAAAACATTTTAGGTAAATCCAGTCTCCCCCACCTCAATATTAATACCTGACTGCCCCCTTTCCTGCACTCAGACCCCCTTTGACATCCAGTATCCCCCCCATCCCCATCTGGAGGCAGCAGGCAGCATTCCTGAACTCACCGCCTACTTCTTCTATGCTGCCATCCTGGAACTCCTCTGATCATCCCAGACGCCCTGTCAGCTTGTGTGCATTGAATCTATGGTAGGCCCTGACAGGACAACCGGGATGATCAAAGGAGTTCCAGGAGCCGGAAGAAGCGGGCGGCAAATGCAAAAATGTCGCCCGCTGTCCCTATTTCGCAGCTGCCTCCAGAAGGGGGGATCCTGGTTATAAAGGTGGGATCTACATTTTTATCTCAGTATGGCAGCATAAATGAAGCGGCCAGTGAGCGCAGGAATGCCACCCGCTGCCTCCAGATGGGGATGGGGGTGAATCCTGGATGTCAAAGGGGGTCTGAGTTCAGGAAAGGGGGCAATTAGGTATTAATATTGAGGTGAGGGAGACTGGGAAAGTTGAGGGAGTATTTACATTTTTTTTTCCGCTTTGTTTTCTTTTTTCACTTGTGTATAATATGCACCCCCACACACACTTCACATAAGGTGAAATGGGGTAAAAATGTATGTATTATACCCGAGATTATACAGTATATGCTCGCTAACCACTCCAAGGTACCTCCTTTTAAGCAAGTCCTACCAACTAAATATTCATTTAGATCTAAAATAAGAATTAAAAAAACATTTTGAAAAAGCAGTGTTATGTGAAACAATCACTTTCATAATATTGTCCCCCAATCCTTTAGTAATGTAGCAATAAGTAAAGCCATACTGTTATTATGATGAAAAAGTCTGCATTATTAAAGAAAATCAACTTCTTCTGCTGACATCCAGGGCACAGAACTTACAAGAGAAGCACTGTGTGCCTGTGCCTTCAGCAACTTCCATTACCTTAAGGCAACCAACGAACGTCACCACCAATCCGGGCAGTGCACAGGACACACATCGCAGACTCAGAGGTACCTTACCTCTAAGATGTCTGTGCTGATGTCTGCTGAATGTGTACAGAAGAAGCTGCTTTACTTAATAAATCTGACTTTTTCAGCATAATAACAGTATGGCTTTACCTATCTCTACATTAGGATTGGGGGGCAATATTATGAAGGTGATAGTTCTGCTTTAAAATCTGTTTATGAAACTTTCTTAAAGGGATAGTAATGTTTCATAATAAAAGCAGCTCTAATTAATTATCACAGCATTTGGACTTTGGAGAGTGTTATTTCAATTCTGTCAGAGTTGCAGTTCAAGAGTAATTCAATGACAAAGTATCCCCCTCCCGCCCCTTTTACTGATGTAACACTGTTCAACCAGATCAGAAGGGAGGTGGCCAGGTAGACTGCAGAGAGGGACAATCTACAATTAAGATAAGGGAAAAGCCTGAAAAACTTGTCAAGGGGGGCAGGGCTTTCATTGTTTTCATAGGAAGAAGATTGTCCCCTGCTGTTATCTGTCTGGTGTATGGACTGCATTCCACATCTGAGAAGAGATGGCTTACACTAGGTAAAAGGGGCGAGAGGGGAAACTTTGTTTGTGAATATCTCTCAAACCATAAAGGTTTGAGAGATAAGACTTATATCATTCTTCATGTTTTTTTAATGCCTACAAAATAAAATAAAGATAAAACAAAGTATTACTATCCCTCTAAAATCACCCAAGCTACCTCCTATTACTACTATCTGCAAGAGACAAGCTAACTTTGAATGATGATTGTTCTTTTACTGTAAATTGCAGCTGTAGCCTGTTTGGCAGCTGGTGGGTTAAATAACTGTTCTCTCATAGGAGTAAGCAGCAGTTCACTTTAGTCTCTCTTGTATATTATATTTTCACATGGCAGGAGTTTATAATACACTAGCGATAAGCATTTTAGTCTCCCTGTATAAAATACGGTTTGGCAAGGTCAATCCAACTAAAAATAACACCGTCCCCTAAAAATAAGTCAGAGGCCCAGCAGGGTCTTCAGCACTCTGGTCATCCAATTCAAGTCTTTGTCTTTAATCTTTTATCTTGCGTCTTCTTTTGTCTTATATTCTCATTGTCATATGGGGAATGGGTGTTAGGATAGTGTTAGGGCTAATATGTTTCACTTTATTGTTAAGGTATTTTAGAGTTAGTGTTTGGGAGGGTATCTGTGTTTTAGCTATTGCTCAAGTTCTGTGTCCTAAGTTAACTTTCTTTGTGGTTCCTGTTGGAAGGGCATTTGAATTCTGACGGTAATACATTGTGTGTGCCATGCAGTGTTCATTCTTGCCCTACCGGCAGTTTTACGTGTGACTATTAAAATCAAGCCACAGGTGAACTAGGGGAAGACATTTTTGCTGGTTGCACTAGCAGGAACTGAATAGCACAAAAAAGAAATATGCTATAAATTTTTAAAACAATCTGAATAACACACTTGTAGCACAACATATAGGGCTTTTTGCAAGAAGTTTTCAAAGTTCTTATGTTGTTTTAAGGTGACTGTTCCACTTTAAAAGGATACTGCACTTATCTCAGTTTTTGTAATGTGAGATACTGCCCACATTCCATAAATATTTTGATATGAAGAGAATGCTCTGCAATTCCAGATGTATTCTTTGCAGCTTCTATCTGAAGTATGTGAATGTTCAGACACTTTAAAAAATTGCTTTATAGAAGAACATAGGAAGTAGAAAAGTGTGTTAGGGTAGTGGTTATACAAATGTGCTATAGGCATTTCTAGGTAGCCACTAACCTATAGGATAAAATAGGGCCAATGGTTTTAAAGAATATAGGCTATTGGCCAGACTGGACGTGCCAAGACAGAGGTTAACTGTCAATCATATGTCCCCTCTGGGGTTTCTCCTTGTGCAGATCTGGCCCTCAGGTATGGTTATTAGCTACAGTGAACTGCATGGATCAATTCTGTCTTTCTCTTATGAATACAATGTATCAGATATAAAAACACTGATACCTGTTGCCTTATGTATAAGAACACTGGAGGCCCTCCAGAATCTCGAGACAAACTGGCTACCCCTGTTGGAAACTATGACTTTGGGAACCCCGTGTAGCCGATAGACCTCTTTGACAAAGACTGTAGCCAACTCTTTAGTGGATGAGAGTTTTTTTTAACCCCTTAAGGACCATTGCCGTGCCAGGACCGTCACGGCGGTCCGGCACTTAAGGACCAATGACGGTCCTGGCACGGCATGGCGTTCAGGGCTCCCATCGCAGCTGCACACCGCTCCGGAAGTCCTGAACTGGAAGTGCTAATAAAAAAAATGCCCCGTGGTCCGCATGTGCCGGCCGCGCATGCGAGCGCCGGTCCTTAAGGGGTTAAAGCTATGCAATGAATCTTAGAAAATCGGTCAACGACCATTAGGATGACTGTGTTACCGTTAGACAAAGGGAAGTCGAATATGAAGTCCATGGCAAGCTGTAACCATGGCTTCTCCCCATTGGGTATGGGTTGGAGAAGGCCCACTCGAAAGTGACTGGGTGATTTGGTCTGCTCACATACTGGACAGGCAGCGACAAAGGCAGCAATATCTTTGTTATGTTCTGGCAAGCGGAAAAGACAGAAAATCAACCACAGAAGCTGGTTCTTACCGGGATGCCCTGCTGACTTTGTATTATTGTATGCTGAAAGTACCTTGGTATGGAGGTTAATAGATACGAAACAGCGCCCAGAAGGAGTCTCAGCAGGTGCATCTACTTGGGCGGCCCGTATTCTCCCCTCGAGGGGAGATGTTATGCTAGTACGTATCGTGGCTAGAATTCGGTCTGGAGGGATAATAGGACTAAGAGGGCTCTCCTCCTTAGCGCCCAAGAACTGTCTGGATAGGGCATCATCCCAGACGTTTTTGGTCCCCGGCAGGTACGAGACCATATAATTAAAATGGGACAGAAATAAGGCCCATCGGGCCTGTCTTGAAGTCAAGCGCTTAGCTTCAGATGGGTATGTGAGGTTTTTAATGATCCGTGAGGAATAGGATTGGTACTGAAGTTCCCTTGAACAAATGCCTCCATTCTTTGAGAGTGAGTATTATAGCCAGCAACTCGCAGTCCCCAATTTCATAGTTGCACTCTGCAGGACTTAGCTTCTTCGAGAAATACCTACACAGGTGCAACTGGCTCTCAGGAGTAGGAAGTTGAGACAGGAGGGTGCCTACTCTTGTCTCAGATACATCGACCTCAAGTATGAATGGAAGCTCAGGTTTCGAGTGTGCCAAAACGGGTGCTGCTGCAAAGGTGACTTTTAATGCCTCAAATGCTTTGATGGCCTCCAGACACCAGTGCGTGGAGTTACCGTCTTTTTTGGTCATGTTGGTAAGGGGTTTAACAATTGAGGAAAAATTGTGGATAACTTTCCTGTAGTAATTACCGAACCTGAGGAAACATTGAAGGGAACAGCTGAGAGTTTCTCAGAGTCCATAGTGAAACTGACCTCTGAAATTACATACCCCATGAAAGAGACTTGTTTGCAGTGGAACTAACATTTTTCTAATTTGCAAAATAGTTTATTTTCTCTTAATTTTTGAATAACTCGGGCTACATCTGCATGGGGGCTTTCCATGGAGGAGGAATGGATCAGAATGTTGTCTAAATATACCACCACGCATTGTTGGAGCATGTCCTTGAGGAAGTAATTACTGAAAAAGAGTGGGGGCATTGCAGAGACCAAAGAGCATTACGAGGTATTCGTAATTCCCAGTCCTGGTTTTCCATTCATGGCCCTCCTTCATCCATACCAAATTGTATGCCCCTCACAGATCGAGCTTAGTGAACACCTTGGACCCTTTAGCTCTGTAGTAAGTGGAATTGGGTACAGTTGAGCCCCCTGTAATCCATACAGGGTCTCAGTTCTCCACTCTTTTTCACAAAGAAGTGGGAGAGGAGGACTTGCGGATGAACCCCTGGGACATTGCATCCGCAACATACTCTTCCATGGCCTTATTCTCCGTGACAGAAAAAGGGTAGACTCGACCTTGAGGAGGTATGTACCACGGTCCCCGTGATCTCTCTGTCACTCTCACTTGTGCTGCTCCCTTATTGGTTGAGCTTGTTTGGCCCGCCCCTGGTGACCTTTTTATTTTGTCCATTGGCACCTGTCAGGTGCCCTTTCGTGGCAGAGCCAGTGTTGCTCCAGAGCCAGTGTTGCTGTTGCTGTGTTCCTGTGTTCCTGATCTCCTGTGTACCGAATTGGCCTGTATTGACTACGCTTCTGTGTTCCTGCTCCGTGATCTGACCCGGCCTGGCTGAAGTTCCTGCTCATTGCTGATCTGGCTTGTATGAGAATCTCCTCCGTGATCTGACCCAGCCTGGCTGACGTTCCTGCTCGTTGCTGATCTGGCTTGTATGCGAATCTCCTCCGTGATCTGACCCGGCCTGGCTGACTTCCTGCTCCGTGACCTGCACCGGCTTGCTACTGTTCCTGTTTACAGCTGCTGTTGTCGCCCCGGCAACATTCTGATCACTGCAGCTTGTGTGTCAGAGCCAGTCGTGACTGCTACCATTAACTCCTGCTGAGCTGTGTCTCCTGAGCTGAGCCTTCCGTTTCTCTTGTGCACTGTACTACCTAAAGCTGAGTCTCCTTGCCACTTGCAGAGCTATTCCGCTACTCACTGAGCCTCCGATCACTTGTAGTGCTTACTCCTCTACCATTGCTGCTGTTGTTAACCCTTGCTGAGCTGTTGCACTTATCCACTGTTCCTGCTGAGCCAGCCGCGTTGTGGGCCTTGGTTAGTCAGCGGCTCGTATTGCCCACTAAGCAGAGCAGTAGGTTTCCGTTAACGCGCACATGGGAGGTGCTATTGGCTCAAGCACTTGCAGCAACAGGTGGTTACCGTTACAGGCCCGTGGGGGCTATCGCCAAAGCTCTTGCAGTACCCAGTGGCCACTGTTACGCCTGGAGGGCTACTGGTTTATGCTCTAGCAGTGTAGGTGGTCTCCTTATACACCCATGGGGGTTATTGGCTCAAGCTGTCGGTGTACAGTTGGTCTCCGTTATAAGCCCGAGGGGGCTATTTGGCTCACGCTCTTTCAGTACAGCATTCTCCGGTATATGCCCGTGGGGGCTATTGGCTCAAGAGATCACGATACTGTTGGTCTCCGTTATATGCCCATGGGGGCTATTGGCTCAAGCAATCACGATACAGTTGGTCCCGTTATACGCCCGTTGGGGCTATTGGCTCAAGCGATCACGATACAGTTGGTCCCGTTATACGCCCATGGGGGCTATCTACCAACTACCCTGCAGCTTCTGCTTCAGTCTCAGCTCTATCAAGCAGCTCTCTACATAGATGGACTTAAGGTGTTGTGTTATCTAGCACCTACAGGTGCCTCATTATCACCTTGGGCGTGCTTAACACGACATATGAGACTGACGATTCCTTGTATTTAACTATTCATTGCCAGTCACTGTTCTATGCCTGTCCTGTGACAGACATCCAGTTGCAATTCAATGGTACAATCGTATGGGCGGTGAGGAGGGAGCTCACCAGCCCAGCCCTTATCAAATACATCCCGGAACTCTTGATACTCTTCAGGCAGCAAAGAGACCAGGGATGTGGTTAGCACCTTCACCACTTTTGCTAGGCATGTCTTCAAACAGTTGGGTGACCATGCCATGACTTCGGCCCTTACCCAATCGAACGTGTGATTGTGTCTGTGCAACCATGGATAACCCAGGACCACAGGATAGTGAGGAGAATGGATCACCTGGAATTGTAAAGTTTAGTGATGGAGAGTCCCTACAGCCATAGACAAAGGAGTGATTTTGTGTGTGACCTGCTGCGGCTGTAGGGATCTGCCATCAATCGCTTCAATTGCAAGTGGACTAGTACGGAGCTGCAATGGAATGGAGTGCTTCTGGGTGAAGGCACTGTCGATAAAGAGGCATGCTGTTCCAGTGCAATAAGTGCCTCAGTAATAATGGAACACTCACCCCAAATGAGCCCAACGGAGACTAGAGGTTTATCCTTCTGGATAGCCGGGGATGCTGAGACGCCACCTAAGGTCTATCCCCTATAGGACCTTAGGTGCGGGTATTTCCCTGGATGTGTGGGGCAAGTTTGCAGCATATGCAGTACAGGCACATGTCCTCCCTCCCTCCCTCCTAAGGGCCCTTTCAGCAACCGAAAGGCAAGTGAGCCCAAGCTGCATGGGCTCCACATCGCCTGAGGTCTCGAGACTAGAGGCACGGGAGGAGAGGGAGGCACAGGTGGGGACGAAAACCTCAGACTAAATGGAAGGGATGCCTCTGCAGGCACTACATGAAGGATGGTCTCTCACGGATACAAGAGTCAATCAAGATGCAGTATGAGACCAGTTCCTCAAAATCTCTGGGGAGGTCCCAGGCTGCAGTCTCATCTTTAACTGTATCCGAAAGCCCATTAGAGAACGCATCCATGAGAGCCTCATTATTCCAACCAACCTCGGCTGCCAGGATACGAAACTCTATGGCATAATCCGAAACCGTCCTTGAACCCTGCTGGATGGACATTAGTTGCTTGGCAGCCAAGGTGGAGCGGGCCAGTACATCAAATACCCTTTTAAAGGATTCCACAAACTCAGGGTAATTGTAAACTATAGGTTTCTGCATCTCCCAAAAAGGATTAGCCCATGCCAAGGCACTGTCAGAGAGTAAGGAAATAACAAGGCCCATTTTACTCCTATCAGACGGAAAGAACTGTTGTACCATCTCCAGATAGATACTGACCTGGTTCAGGAAACCTCTGCACTGGTTAGGGTCACCCCCATAACGCTGAGGAAGCGGGGCTGTCCCAGTCATGCTTCTAGCAACATTGGAAACGCCATTGGCAGCCGGAGCGGGAGTGGCCGTGTCATGGTAACTAGATGAAATAAAGACTCTTACAGGTGCAGATAAAATCAGCACCATTTTATTGAAAGATAATATAATGAATAGCAGTTTAGCACTTCCCTAACCTTCCCTGGGTCAGGCGTGGAGACCGTCCACTACCCAGGAGCTGACACTGAACTTTAGCCCGAATACTGGAACCAGGAACGTGGCAGAGAACCTTGCCTACGGTTCTGGGTACCACCTGAGATGAGAGAGGGTGGTAAGCGGTCAATCTCACCTAAGGACGCTAGGGTAGCAGAGGCGCGATGCCCTTGAATGCTAGAGCAAGAGACACAACACCCTAGAATGCTAGAGTTCAGGCGGGATCCTAGGTAGACCAGAGCAATACAAGGCAGAACGGTCACACAGAACCCGGAGTAATATGGAGGCAATGACCAGGCTTCAGGTCCTGCACGGAGATGGAGACAGGCCCAAGCATAGCGAGATCAGAGTCAGACAAAGCCAAGGTCAAGCATGTAATGGGTAGTCAGACAAAGCCAGAATACGTAGCAGGTAGTCAGCCAGGCCAGGGGTCATACATGGATCGGGTAGTCAGATGGAGCTAGAGATCGAGCACGGAACGGGTAGTCAGACAAGGCCAGAGATTCAGGCACAAATCGGTAGTCAGCCAGGCCAGGGGTCATACACGTATCGGGTAGTCAGATGGAGCCAGAGATCGAGCATGGAATGGGTAGTCAGACAAGGCCAGAGGTTCAGGCACAAATCGGGTAGTCAGACAAAGCAAAAGCAACCAGGAAGTGAGCCAAGCTGCTTTAAATACCCTGAGAGGGTTGGCTGATAACAGTCAGGTGAGCAACACAGAGAGGTCTGCTGATTAGCCTGATCCAGGAAAGGGAAGGCAGCAGTAATGGATAGCAGAGCACTAGATTAGCTCAAACAGCAGAAATAAAGCAGCAGAGTAAAGCAGCTCGGCCAAACCTTGACACTGCATCATCAAGTTATGTGAGTGCATTTGTACCACCACTACGTATTACATGTATAATTTCTGGACTGCACTCAGACTGTGTCTTTCAAATTGTGAGGACCCAGATATATATCCATAGTCATAGTCATGAAGTGAGGCATATATACAAGTCCAGGTGCAAAAACAACACACTCCTACAACCATTTTTGGAAATGGCAGGCAAAGAAGTCAAATAATTTGTAGAGAGTGAGAAGCTGGGATTGAGACCCAGGAGAATAAATAGTTGCACCTTAAGGAAAGAAGGATAGCACAACCTTTTAAATGTGAGATTGCCTTAAACATAGCTTGTCCATATCTCCTATTTTATTACACTTTGGGTACAAAGAAATGGATTGGAGACCTCTCTAACATTTATTTAAAAAAATGGTGCATTAAATGAATAAATCCTAACAATATACATTTCAATATTTCAGGAGATATTACTTTCTGCATTCTTATTTTCTGTAAATCCCTAAAATTGAACTTTTCATTTTAGAGAATACAATTTGACTACCACAACTCAGTCAATACATTAGGCCACAAGGAGACAAAGGATCTCACACACACCAAGGAAAAATGTATGCATATTATATGACAGAATGAGATTGAATTTGTTTCTTATTCATCAGCTTTCATTATTTCTAAGCTATTTGAACTGATAGATATTTGTATTGTTGTTTTTCCATGCTATTTTGTTGTGCTGTATCACTTGTTATCTTAGACCTGAAGTCATTACTTCAGTTTGAATGATTCCTATGTGAAGAGCAGATGTCAAAGGAAGTGTGTCCCATCTAGCCCTGCCAGTGATTCCACTTAACATTGTTACAGACTATAAGCCATTTATTCAAGAAGCCTATTGCTAGTCAAGTGAAACACCTGAATTCTAAGAAATATATGTCTAATATAAACAAAAAGGAATTATAATACAAATGAATCCACATTCTTTACAAAATAAATCATCATAAAACGTGACCTCCTGACTCCAGAGGCTTTTAATTTGAGAACATTTATATTTTTTGTATTTTTATGCATGTGTCAGAAAAACTTTTTTTATAGTAAAAAAAAAAAAAATCAAATAAAAAAAAATTCTATATTTAGTTAAAATTGATAATTTTATTTATATACTGAGAATTAGAAACAAAGCGCTGGTGATAATCAACAGATTAATTGTGTCATATCTTCTCCAGCGTCCTTATCTCTACCCCACATGTCTCTTGAACCCCTCTGCTTCTTAAGACAATATAGCGTGTGGGGAATAAAACATTTAATGAAATCACAACAAATTGTTAATAAACACAACCTGGTTAGACCTCTGTTGAGCATCATGGTGCCCTCAAGACTATGGTCTTCATCATCCCCTGCCAGCCATATATAGCCATATATGGCTGGGAATGATGGGAACTGCATACCTGAACAGCTGGATTGCCTCAGGTTGCCCAGCCTTTAGTTAGACAGTGAGACAATTACATTAACCCCTTAAGGACCGGTCACGCACGCAAGTGGCCGCCACTTAAGGACCACGGATCTTTTTCTTTTTTGCATTCGATTCCACACACCCCGAACGGTGTGAAGCCTGCAGGGAGCCTGGAATTCCATGACGGCCCTGGCATGTCATGGGTCCTTAACTCAAATCCGCCCATAATGTGCCTTAAGGAGTTAAAGAATCCTTTATAATGTATATACAGCAGTGTAGTCCAGTATAGTAACGAACAGCTGTGAATATAACCATGGATATTTCAGTCATTGCCAATGTGTGCTGTTGGGCAGACAAGCAGTGTCATGGGTCATATTGCATATAAGGTGCACTCATCACTGTTGTTTTCACTTAGACAGTGTTTTTTTCTCTCAAGTCAGCCTACCTATCCTCATGCCCATCTGTTTATACATTCTGGTCTCCTCTCCAGCTCCTCCGCATCTCTGTGTGTCCTGATGTGTGTGAGAGCCAAATGTAAGAAACTAGATATAAATATTTTGTTTCTGTGACTATGACCAGCTCTTGTGCAGTCTATTCTACTACTAAAACTGTCATTTCAGAAGTTAACTTCCACATTCATCTGGAACAAGTGATAAACAAATTGCTACCAGGCTCTTCCAGTTTAATACCTTCCATATATTAGTTTAAAGACCACTTCTTATATCAAATATAGTTGATCAACAGGGGGCATAGTTTGGCAGCCATACCAGATTGCCACATTTTTTTGCAGCTATATAATTTTACTCTCAAATCCTAAACCATCCACACTCAATAAATTACAACTCTTACCCTGCTGCCACATGTTTTGCTTCCAGACTTCTGAGGAGTGTGCTGCTCCCTTTCTATTGCTGCTACGCCTTGTAAAATGGCCCTGGGGATTACTGTGGCCTAACCACATGGGTTGCCACCACAAGTTGCGGTGGCTGCGTATACAGCTCAGAAGAGAGGATCCAGCCCTGTGTAGAAACAAAACACCTTAGTGCTTATGTTGGCTTGATTCTGGCATCTGGCTGTTGCAGATCTTGAAATGACCACAGGAAGATCTCCAACAGACACCAATGATATTAAGAGGGTGCTGAGGCCTGAACTCTTGTAACTTCTACTTCCACCCATACCTGTAATTCGTACAGCTGTTCAGGTGAAGTAAATCCCCGACTACTTGTTCAGTGCAACTACTAATCGAAAGTAAACTTGGACCTAGCAAAGTCTTCTTGTGCCCTATGCCTTAAAGGTGGG
Organism: Rhinophrynus dorsalis; assembly: GCA_037306005.1. NCBI lineage: Eukaryota > Metazoa > Chordata > Amphibia > Anura > Rhinophrynidae > Rhinophrynus > Rhinophrynus dorsalis. The sequence goes on along the minus strand of CM074723.1, from coordinate 119,444,347 downwards.
CATTACCACACGAGACCATGTTACTGATCCACCTCTGACCAGCCTGTGTGACGGCCTCCAAGATTACAGGTGCAACTGCGGAGAGAGGTGGAGGGAGAGAGCTTACACAGATAGGGAGGGAGGGAGAGAGAGAGAGGAAGGGGAAGAGGAGGTGAGGAGAAGGAAGAAAGTGAAGGAAAGAAGGAATGAGTGATCTTGGCAGGCTAGCAATATCATACCCATTCTGTTAAACCTGGGCCACATGGACGACTTTTGCTGCCTACCTACCCTAATTTCAGACATTTTTTCTGAAGAATATAAGGAGACAGGGAACCGCTTGGTACCACATCTATACCCCAAGAATCATAGCTGAAACAATTATTGGGTCCTATATCTCAATAAAGAGCAGACACTACATAGCTTTGTATCGTGGCCACTCCCCTGTCCTCCCACTACTATTATTGGGCCTGATCATATACTATACCAAGGAGTTAGTGGGGATGTGGCATTACCGCCGAACTTAGAGGGAGTGGTATGGCCTTTACCCTGAAAGTCTCAACATCATTTTGTAAACCCAAACAACAGCACCCAGTTGAATACTTCTTGCCCTGGAGACACACCATACAGTGTCTTAGACCTGAATACACCTGATCAGATGTGACCCTGAGCATTAGAGGGTATCTGGGAGACATGAATGTCTACACTTGTATTTTTGTAATGTATCAGAGCTAGCTATTCGAAATACTCCTGTGTAACGGAACCTACCTTGTGTTACCAGAGTCAGATGCTTGTTGCTCCTGCTTGAATATACCTGCTCTCCTTGAATTTACCTACTCTTCTCATATCATGGCTAACCTAATGTGAATCCCCTCCTAAATGTGATCGGTCTGATGCCCCAAGATTGGTCTGCTCTACCTGGGCTCTCACACATGTGTTTCTGCTACTGCTCCTCTGTTTTGTGCACCTGTCTGCTGTTGTTTGCTGGTGCCTCTCTCCACTCTAACCAACATTACGGGCAAGAAATCTGACAAATATAAGTCCAAGGAAATTTGCTAGAATTTATGAAGGACATTGCCAACTGCCAATCTGTATAAACACCAAAGATTGATACTGTACTGTGACAGTACCAGTGGACACCCAGCCTTGCTGTCCCCGTCAATGGTCACTTCTTCTGCTACGAGCCAGATGGACATACCGCGATATACCCCAAAACTATGCAAAACTAGTGTCAGGGTACCAAGAGCACACTCTGGATACAGCAAGCTTTCCCCCCAAGGATCAGACAACACCAGTGTCTTGGGGTTAACATAACAACTGCATTTTTTGGAACAAACCACACATATTTATGCACAAAACCTACATTGAAATACATGGGCAGGCAGGATATAATAGGTGAGTCACAGGGATAATACAATCACAATATACAAGACAAAGGACCAACCACAGAAGGTCCCAGCAAATACAATAACACAGACATGATTGCATTACTACACAACAGGGCTAGCAACAAATGGTACAACACAATACAAAGGGCCAGACGTGATTAGGTTAGCACACCACAGGGGGTCTCAATACAGCTCACAATACACTGGCTTGAGGGGCTCCAATACACATTGGAAGTAACTTTGGCTAAACTCAAATAATTAACCCTTACTGCCCATTTCCATGGAAGCAAGCCAGCAGTCCATGGTTGTCAGTCTCTATGGGCCCAAAAATGTCCATAGTCTCTGGGGTTCCTGGGATAACAGTTCCAGGCCCAGACAAGGGCTCCAGTAACAGACTATGATCCATTACAGGATCCTCCATGGCTAGGGGAAAACAGGGCAGAGATTAGTCTCAGGGAGAGGCCATACCCTGTTCCAGGGCTAGGTCCATAGTCTGTGGGCAGGAGGCTGGTCCTCAGGCCCCTCCAGTAGCCAGGGGCCCAGTGGTTCCTGTGACATGTACAAGTCAAATTAAACTTGCTGAGAGCTGATCATCAATCAATGAGAGAAAATGTTCGGAAGGTGCAGAAATTAGTTTCTTCAATGGAAGATGCATAACCACCTATGCAGGACTCCCTGCAATCGCGAGTAGGCAGGCCCAATCACAGGTCAGGCACACCGGGACTACACAGGCACAGGTCGTAGCCAGAGCCGCTGACCTGACAAACAGAGACTACACGGAGCGATAGAGACCAGAGCCAGAGGAGACGGACCGGATCTCACAACCAGGTAGTGGCCGGAGCCAAAGGGTAGGCACACTGAGGACACACAGAGGCAGAGAGTGGCCGGAGCCAATAGGAAGCACACCGGAGACTACATGGAAAAATACAGATACTGGGGAATACAAGAAGTGAGTCAGAGGCCAGAGACCAAGGGAGGCACACTGTGGACACACTGAGTGAACCCACAGACATACCCAAAGGTCAGACAGGTGCGGGTAGATACAATCCGGGGTCATACATGGAGTGGATAATCAGAGAGAATTAGTGGTCAGCACAGAATCGGGTAGTCAGACAAGCCGGGGTCATACACGGAGCGAATCCTCAGACAGAACCAGTGGTCAACACGGTATCGGATAGTCAGACAAGCTGCGGTCATATACGGAACGAAACTAGACAGAACCAGTGGTCAGTACGGATCGGGTAGTCAGACAAGCCGGGTCATACATGGAAAGAATACTCTGACAGGCACTGATCACAACGGAGCAAGCAGAAGCTAACAGAAATACCATGTAAGGGAAATGGCTCCCAGGCAGGAAGGTATATAAAGGAGCAGAAGGAGGCAGAACTCAATTAGGGAAAGTAGCATAGCCCATAAACAGGCGTCCAGGCCAGTGCCTGTCCATGTTGAGTAAAGAGGAAGTAGCCGTCACCATGCCGCCCGACACACCACCAGGGAAGGAAGCACAGGCTCACGTCAATGTGGGAGACTGTGATACTTTGTCAAGATGCTTTACGTATAGCATCTTGACAAAGGCAAACGTTGGGGCTGAAACGTTGATGAAATAAACCAGCACATTTTTTCACCTGAGAAAGACCTTTTGGATTTTATTTTATATATATATATATATATATATATATATATATATATATTGCAATGTGGGATGGAGTTGGTAGTACGTTTCTAAAAAGATGGAGACATAGGACTGTAGGTTCAAAGGGATAACGACAAAAAATTGTCGTATGAAAGACAAAAAATAAGTAATTGAATGCATGAACGACATATTTTCTATAGAGCACACAACAAAAAAATAGTAATGTCCGTTGTGTACAACACAACTCCAGAATTGATGGGAAAAGGGGTGGTGCAAGGGCGTGGCTAAACTATTCTCCAGTCTCGTATAGAGGAAAAGACAATTTGTTGTACCTAACAAGAAAAAAATGTCTTCCAAAAGACAAAATTTGTACGTTAAGAAAAAAGTGGAAGGAATGTGTTCTGAATGTGAGAATTTTTGTCTTTAGTTAAGACATTTTTGTCGTCAGTCATTTTTGTTGTTAGTTAAGACTTTTTTTGTCTTTCTATACGACAATTTCAGTCAGGACAAACAACATATTTCCAATCACAACTGACACTTTCTGAAAATATTAATGATCCCAACAACACTGTACTTTGAAAAGTCGTTACAAACGACAAAAGCTATTTTGCTACTTCTTTGAACATATGGCCCTAAGAGAGAGTGGGAGAGTTATCCAATAGCCCTGACACCCACATACATTCTTTTATCTTGTTAAGACAAATGGTACAGACAGAAACATGTTTGATATCTACAGCAAACCAAGCCTGTTTTTTTATGTAATTTTTGTACATCACAAAAAAAAGAAACAGTATGCTAAACATAACAACATTTTTGCAAGGTGCACGTCATGCCTTGGATAGTTTCATGTTCTAAACTTTAAAATTGTGTGATTAACAAACTTAAAGAATTGTTTTACTAACCATTGTAGGAATGCATAATATTTCCATGGAAATTAAAGCTTTTGAATTTTTGGTGATACTGTCCCTTTAGACACTCAATCCAAATGGAAACAACACAACATAACAGTAGGGGTGGGCAAAGAGAGGTCCTACAGCTGCTGCAAGGCTACATCTCCCATCTTCACCCCTGCTAGCCAACAGCTGATAGGGGATGGTGGGAGTTGTAGTTTGGCAGCAGATGGAGTGTCTCAAATTGAGTATCCCTGCAGTACAGTAATAAAAGAGAATCCTTAACTGAACTGACAAGCTATATTGTAACACTAGACAACACATGAAAAATCTATTCATTCAACTTCTCTGGTATTTTTGTTTGTTTATTGTCCTTTTTTCAGCCCCCCTGGTGCAAGAGAAATCATAAAGTCATTGCAAATAAATTGGCGGAAGATATCTAAAGCATCCCAAGTGTTAATTCTGTGCAGTCTCCAGTTCAAATAATTCTGTTCTCTCTTATAGCAGCACTGCTAAAATGAATCCAGAAAATTACTGTCTTCACTATCTTGCAGCAGATGAAAACCCTGGTGTTCTGCTAATGATGCGAAGCTAGTAGACCTCAGAGGAAAGCAAGTTGCTCATTGTACATATATATGGTAACTGCTACATAGAGTGACATCTGTTAATGGGGATCTGAATAAGTTCATCTTAATGTAGTTAACAAAGGGGACATACCTAGAAAGACATTCTTCTGAGATGGCTCAGTTGGTTAATGCAGCTGCTGTAGAATCTGTTCAAACCACAGGTTCTAGTTCCAGCAGGGCCATCTCAGCATTTCATCCTTCCAAGGTAGATAGAAATAGTACCATTAAATTGGATGATAGTATCTATACCCCCAGGACATACTTGAAAACAAGAAACAATTTCAATGTACCCTTCCTAGTAAAGTGCATTGATATTATTATACAGCAATCCATATATTTACATATATATTTTGTTTTTCTTTGTATCTGCAATTGACTGTTTATACTGAGCTTAATTTTAGTCCATCTTGTAAAAACATAGGCACCATAAACACAAACTCAAAAGTGGTACGATTCTGGGGCAAATCAACTGCACTAAAGGGGGCAAATAAAAATGTCCCAAATTCCCACTGATTTAAATCATGGATGAGCAACACAAGGCCCTCCAGCTGCTGCTTCCAGATTACAGCTCCCATTATTTGTTGGCAGGAAATGATGTAAGACAGTGGTTCTCAACCAGGGTGCTGTGGCACTATGGTGTGCCATAGGTGCCAGCTTAGAGTGCCATGTCTTTCCACAAGTTTAAGAAAAAAAAAAAAAAATATATATATATATATATATATATATATATATATATATATAGATATAGATAGATAGATAGATAGATAGATAGATAGATAGATAGATAGATAGATACTCTAGCCTGCAAAGCTCCCTGCGTACGTAACTGCACTTACACAGTAGAGAGCTGATCCGGAGAGGGGAACTCCGGACGGCTCACTGCCTGTCTGTGCTCCCAGCTCCAGGGCAGCAGCTGAGCCGCTGGGTGGCACTTTAGCCCGGGTATACGAGCTTTCATACTAGTATATATATAAATGTTATGAAAAATATACTTGTGTTTGCCATTATTATTGTGAAAATTAAGAGTAACTATATATTACGAATATGTACCTATTACGGTGCCCGTTATTCTGCCTGAGCGACATTCCTACTTCAGGGTTTGCTTTGGCTGCTTCTTATTGGTTCTTGGTTGTTAACCCCTCCCAGGGCTTGCCTTTATATACACCCTCCTGTCACTATGCTGGTGCCCTTTCGTGGTGTTCCTGACCTGACGTTTGTTGCTGTGTTCCTGTTCCATGTATGATCCGGTTTCGTCTGACCTTGCTCCTGTCTTCGCTGCCCATATTGTTTGGACCCGGCTTGCCTGACTACGATCCGTTACCGATTTGTCTGACTCTGCTCTCTGTGTACCGATCCAGGCTTTGGCTGACTACCGCTCTCTGTGTACCGACCCAGGCTTGGCTGACTACCGCTCTTTGTGTCTGATCTAGGCTCTGGCTGACTACCGCTCTCTGTGTACAGATCCAGGCTTTGGCTGACTTCCACTCTCTGTGTACCATTCTAGTGCTTCTGTTGTCCCTGTCTTCTGCCCGTTGCCTTTGCCTTAACGGTCGCTTGCCTATCGGTGCTTATCAGCTGCCTCCGGTTGCGCTACCTCTCAGCCTGTGCCTCATTGCAGCCTCCGTTTGCATGCTATACAGCCTGTGCTCTACCGTCACTAGTGGTTCTACCACCTGTCAGTCCGCACTTACCCGCTACCTCCGGTTACGCTATTTAGAGCAGTCTGCCTATATCTACACCTGTTGCGCACCGTGCAGACTGTGCCTACTCTGCGTGCCTCCGGGCACTTCCTCAGTATACTCGTTGGTACCATTACTTGGGCTGCCTTACCCGGTTATAGGTAAGGCCGGTAGAGCCTATTCTCTTCTCTATCTATTGGGGTGTCTGCCCTGCAGTATCAGTCCCTCTTAGGGCCTCTCCGGACCTGTACTGCTGAGGTTTTGTTCCAGTCTCTGTTCCAGTCATCTTTGCTTATTTTGTAACTGTTTATGTCCTGACCTGTGTCAGATTCAATATTACTATCCTCTGTTTGAAGTCTGGACCCGAGAAGGGCATCTCTGTTCTTTATTAAATAGTTTAATAAAGCTTCATTGTTATATCTTAACCAAATTGTCTGAGTGTTCATTAAAACCGTGACAGTACCTCTCATTACACATATGACTAATGTCCTATAAACAATTTTGGGTGCCTTGAAAATTTCAGATTACATGTTGGTGTGCCCTGATCAAAAAACAATTATGAACCACTGATGTAAGATAGAGTCTAGCAGCAGCTGCAGAGCCTCTTGCTGCCCATCTCTGATCTAATTTTTTTTTCCTTTTGTACAATAAGTTTGTCCCTGAATTTTTTGACATTTACTTTGTGCATATTGATCTTGATCACAGCATACAATCGGCTTTAACCCTTTGAGTGCCAGAGGGGTAGGCAACGCGGTGTACCCCTCTGGCACTCAAAAGTTTATCTCCATCACATTGAATGAAGAACGAGGTCCGTCACATATTTCCAATCCTTTACGGACGAGTGACGAACCAGGACCAAAGCAGTCAGTTTCAACCTTTACCCAATGAGCCGGTATATGTGATCATTGCTACAGTGATCACATGCTCTGGTTGAGCCAATAACAAAGGCAGTGTATTCTATACATTCTCTCTCACCACTCTCCTCCATAACTGGAATATATTATGTCAGGTATGCAGAGTGCAGCTTTCAAAGAGTGAGAACTGAAGGGCATTCATATATAAGAGAAACTAATAACTGACTCGGGTCTCATCTCATCAAATCTCCAAAAAGGAACCATGTTCTGAATATGCAATTTGCCTGGCATTATAGAAGGGACCTCATATCTTATATAAAAAAAATATCTAAGAGCTACTTCCCTAGAGAACTGACCCCTTTTGAATCCTTATTACCACCTGACATATCCCCTTCAAGACTTTATCTTGTTCATGCTTGGTTTCTAGAGAAACCAACTTCAAGCTTTACATGCACTATTATAGAATAACCCCAAGTTCAGGAAACTTTTTTTTAACCCTTTGAGTGCCACAGGGGTGAGCAATGCACACCCATTTGGCATTCAGTGTTATCCATGGTGCTGAAACTGTTATCTCCATTCCCCTACTGGCCAAGTGGGGAAGCAGAGAGAATGCTGTTCAGTTTCAGAATTGTCATAGTATTGGTGATGTGTGAAGGGAGGAAATCCCTTCCACATCAACAACAGTTCACAACCCTCCCTTCTTGTGATTGATAGAGGGCTGTTACTGCATAGGAAAGCACAGGGAGATCCTAACTTTGCCAGCCTCAGGGAGGTGAAGTTGAGACTGTGAGCTCCGACAGCAGAGGCTGCTATCGGAGTTTAGTGAATGTGTCGAAGTGCCGCATTAATATATCAACACACCCTCTTGCATATTATTCAGCATTTCATTATGGAAATTAGTCATTATGCTACATTTCCATATGGAAATAGGCTATTGCCGACGTGATGAATGCAAGTTCGTAAACCTGTCGGATTGATGTTGATGTGGGCATATTTTTGTCGGAGTGCTGGTGATGTGATGTTGTAGACACTTTAATGAATACTATCAATGTGCCTTCCCACAAACCCACAAACTCACAACATTAACACCTTAATCTGCTAGGTAAAATTTTATGAAGTTAACACATTATTCTGTTCTTGCATACATTTTTTTGTCACTTGAAATGGTTTTAAACTGCACCCACTAATCTTACAAACACTGAGGGCCAGATTTAAAGGTTTGCACTAAAAGCGTCGCTAAGTGAAAAAGGCACATCGCCTGCAAATAATAAATGATTTACACACAAAACCTGTGTTGCACCTTTTATCGCATCACTGTGCGTCCTAATCACCAGATAAAACACATCTTAAGTCAAGTTGTAACATAATGGCCGACGTTGGCTAGCAACCCTGATTGAGGCACAAACAAATTCATACCCCCAGCCAATCCCAAGACCCCAAAGTATCAAATACACCAATATACACCCAAAAAATAACTGTCACACCTTGTCTGTGTTTCAAATTTTGGCGAGCTAGAGCACAGGACCCAGGAGCGGAAGCTAGTTATAGGGAGAGAGAGAGAGAGAGAGAGAGAGAGAGGCGCATACAGAAGAGCAAGGTAGAAGAAGTTTGGAGTTTGGAAAGGTGCACTTAAATAGACACATATACTTTTGCGCATATTACATACACCCATACAAACACAATCACACAAACACACATAGCCTTTTTTTTTTTTTTTATAACACATTACACATTTTTTATCCTTTATTTTGACAATGAGAATCAGTGAGTGACAGAGAGTGAGTGGGATTGAGTGTGTCTGTGAGGGCCTGTGTGAGTGCTTGGGTGTAAGTGGTTGTGTGATGACGAGGAACGGAGGACAGGAGAGAGGGATGGGAAGAGTAGTGGAAGAGGAGGAAGGTCAGGACAGCATCCCTGAGGCAGAGTAGGAGTGGGAGATGGAGATCCACGGGGCAGAGGTGGACCTGGGCTAGAATCTCAGTGGGAAGAGGGGTATCTGTCGGGGAGCACCCTACACACTCAGGGGCAGTGCAGGCAGGACATTCCGGCCACAGCTCTGACACCTCGCAGGCCAGAGCTGAGGAGGAGAGGCTCAGGGATCCTCGGTACACTGACGAAAACAGGGCCCTCGTGGAAGCTATCCTAGAGAGGGAGAGCATCCTCTACACAAGAGAGAGGCTGGCTGCGAGAAGGAAGTCTGTCTGGAGTCAGGTCTGCAGCAGGGTCAACGCAGTGACCACCTGCAGATGGACCTTGGAGTCCATGGGTGACTGTGAGAGGGTGGTGAAGAAGAAGATTGACCTGTACACCCGAAGCACCGCAGGTGGTCCCCCTGTCCACACACAAACCATGCTTCACAAAATGTTGTCTGTTAAAGATCATCACCACAGTGTCAAAAAAAAAAAATGGAAGTGGTGCACTACCTATGAGGTGTCTGGGGTGCCTACTGTTGGCAAGTCTGGAGTGTGCTAGGATGATAATGTAATATTTGAAACAGGGAAAGAAAGAATAGCCTATGTCAGCACCAAACCCTAATCCCCAAAGCCTAAAGGTGGAAATTGCTGGTCAAGTGATGTGTTGAAGTACTATATACAAGAATAATAAAATCAAAACAAAAAATGACACCTTTTTGAATTATGTTAAAACCAGACAAATTAAAAGAAGTAAGCCTCTCTTAATCTCATATAGGGGTCTGTGAATTAACAGACAGAATATCTTCCCAAGATCCTGGTCTTTCTCTCAGGTAAATCCCTCACTGATTTCAGTAGGATTTTAAATGGTTAATACAAAGGACTATTACCAGTCTCAAATTCTATTTGTCAATTTGTATGAAGTCAATTAACTTCATTGACTTCAAGCCAATACTTAGTTTGTTCTATTGCTTGGGATATAGTTACCCAGCATTCACTGAGATAGCACAGATTAATGTAAAGCTTGTCTAATAAAGAAAATCTTATTTATGGGGAAATCTGTATCTGAAGAATTAAACACACTTAACTCGTTTAGTAATTAGATGCAAAGTAATGGTTATTTGCATCTTTATTAAGTAGTGTGTATACTAGCTAATCCAGATTAAATTCTCCTTTGATACATCGAAGGAACATTTGTATATTTTATTAAACAACAATTGTATCAGAGTGATTCTAGACACTAGTATGATTGTGTGTGAATTATAGGCTTATGTACTGCTGCTCATGAGTCAATATGTCAATCCGTTAGTTCTGCAGCTGTTTGCAGCCGACACCATTTAACTCAAACACTTAACTCCTGCAGTCCCACACCTAATCTTGTTCTGTTGCCTACATGTGATCTCAGCGATACCATCGCTCTACTAAGCCCAATTACAACACTGTCACCCATGTACCCACAGGGAAGTCAGCACATAACCCCTTGAGTGCTAGAAGGATCATCAAGGTATCGCTCAACAATGCTTTCACAACACCTCTGGTACTCAAAGGGTTAACCGACAACAAACACAAGTTGAAAGGGTTACGATTAAATGCTATACAGGGGACATTCACTAAGGTGAAAAAGAGATGATAGAGTGAAGTTAAACCTTCCATAACATCACTTCACCAATTCCCATGTAAGTCTATGGAGACAATTCAATAACATGTTTCAAGTTTTTGAGGTCTCAATGTATAAACTCCATAGAAAAACTTTGGAAATAGAGAAATTATATCACTGGAGAAGTCATCATCATTTCTACTTCACCTCCACTTCATCAGATCTTCATCACCACTCACTGAATCACATAAAAGATGGATCAGGTCACACATCACAGTACCACTGAGACTAACTGGGTGTATGTGCAACACACAGGCCTCAAAATAAACAATACTGTTGAATTAAAGGAGAACCAGGTTGTGTTGTGTATGCAATAATTTGCTCTCACTTGACCTGTCTTATCATACATTTGGTTTTCACATGGATCCTCAGGATTGGTGATGCCATGAATGGATGTCCAATATTTGCAGGATACACATGGGAACCAAATATCCACCACTGCAGGTGGCACACCAACAGTCCATGATTGATGGATATCTCTGATTAAGCAAGGCTGGGTCACTCAGAAAGATGGAACGACTGATCCAAACAACAACAGGCCTTAATCAGAGAAATCCTTCAATACTGACCTGATTGGTGACCTTGAGGAATGAACTTGGACAGACCTTATTTACAGGATCCTGTCAAGTTCATCAATCTGTGATTGCCAGGGTGGTATCCCATGCATCGCAATGCAATGCATAGGATACCATCATGACACTCAGAGATTCACATGTCATGTTTCATCATCTTGCATTCATTCTGTCATTGCTTACATTATTAATCACACCATGTAATTTCCCCACACAGTAAACAGGCCTGCAGTACAGCAGGAGGCCATGGATGAGGAAGCGGAGTCATCCCCCAGTGAGGATTATCCAGAGCAGGGGACCAGCCGGTGGTCACCATATCTACCATCTCCACCTTCTGCATCACCTTCTGTACCACCAGCTTCACCACCTTCTGCACCACCTTCTGTACCCCCCTATAGCAAATGGATGCAACAGTAGAGATGGATTCAGCTGTCTACCTCCACAAGGTATTACCCTGCCCCACCACCACCAGGAAGGCACTGGGTGCCAGGAACAGTGCCCACCCCTCAATATGGCCCATATGCTCAGCGGGTAGACTTACCTTCCTGGATGGCTCCCCAGCATGGGCCCACGACCGATCCAAGGTGGGATCCAAGCAGCTACCAGTGGCCAGGTTATGCCCCCTGGCCATTGGTTTATGAACACCTGGGCCTGATTGGGGAACCCCAGCTCCCTCTACCAAGGGACGAGTTCACCCCACCACCACCACCAGAGAGATCAATGGCCAGCTCAGAGTCCCTGGATGTGGTGGGGACACAGCGATCATCTGCAGCAGCCTCTCCACCAGCACCAGCCACCCCACCAGCAGCAACAGAAGCCACCCACCACCATCAGCAGCCACCCCACCAGAAGCAGCAGACATCCAACCACCAGCAGCAGCCAACCCACCACCAGCCTCACCAAAACAACAGGAGAAGGACAAAGGTGAGGCAACATCACCAAGCACATCCTCTTCCAGCAGTGCATGCAGCCGGGGAATGGAAACGGAGTGCCTGGTGCTACAGAGGAGGCAGCTCAGGGAATCCCAGAGGACAAACTGATACCTCAGGAGGCTCCAAAGGGATTCCCTGAGGAACGCAGCCACCCTCCATGCACTGGAATCTCAGCATACAGTCCTGACCAGTGAGCTGCACCAGTACAGAACTGGGGCAGCTGCTGGTGGACGTCAGAGACCACAACCACAGGTGGAATCTGCATATGGAGAGGGAGCAACAGTCAACGGAAGGGTCCACTGCACTCACCTCTCCCTCCAGTGTGACCCCTGCGCCAACTCGAAGGGTGACCAGGCAGTCAACTAGGCCATCCACTTCCGGCAGCAAGTCCAAAGCCCCCTCCCAAAAAAAAAATAAATAAATAAAGAGCTCAAAATTGTTAATTTTCCCCAAAAAAATTAATTCTGCTTTTCAATCTTGCCTGAGAAGGTTTGTGGTTACTGATGAAAGATTAAGTGGCAAGGATGTCTCCAATGCATTGCAAAGCAATGCAGTGAACACAACTTCTGCCCAGCTTAAATGGTTATAGAATGTTTGAACATGGGTTAGCAAACAAGCCACACACAACCATGTCCAAATCCAACTTGCAATCGACCATTGGAGCCAAAAACATGACAGTGTTGTATGGCCATGATGTGGGTTGGATTTGAATGACAGACACCTACCCCTTAGCATAACAACAGGTGCAACACTGTGAACATTCAGTTGCATCCATTGTTGTGGTTTATAGGGCTTATCCAAACAGCTATTTGACGTAGCTAAGTAACAGGCAGGATAGATAGAACATCCAGCCAAATAGGCTGTGATTCACACTCTGATTGTGAAACTAACTTACTGGATATTCCAATGATCACCCTACACATTGAAATCTTAGGGTGATCATTGGGTTATCCAGAAAGTTATGTTAATTTTTAAAGGGATAGTAATGTTTCATAATAAAAGCAGCTCTAATTAATCATCACAGTATTTGGACTTTGGAGAGTGTTATTTCAATTCTGTCAGAGTTATAGTTCAAGAGTAATTCAATGACAAAGTGTCCCCCTCCCGCCCCTTTTACTGATGTAACACTGCTCAGCCAAGGCAGAAGGGAGGTGCCCAGGTAGATTGCAGAGAGGGACAATCTTCAATTAAGATAAGGGAAAAACCTGAAAAGCTTGTCAAGGGGGGCAGGGATTTCATTGTTTTCACAGGAATAAGAGTGTCCCCTTCTGTTATCTGTCTGGTCTATAGACTGCATTCCACATCTGAGAAGAGATGGCTTACACTAGGTAAAAGGGGCGGGACGGGGGAACTTTGCTTGTGAATATCTCATAAACCATAAAGGTTTGAGAGATAAGACTTATATCATTCTTCATGTTTTTTTAATGCCTACAAAATAAAATAAAGTTAAAACGAAGTATTACTATCCCTTTAACTAAGGTTGAAACAGACTGTTCTAGTGATATCACTTCTCCAGTTAGTCAGTTTGTTAATGCAGTCTATGTACTGAGATAGTGTAATGGTAAACCTAGGAAGCCACGCTGTCCAGGGCCGTCGTGCTGGGTTTCTCCCTCCTGAGGTTGGCTACAAGTGGGTAGCCTGGTAAATCCACCACAAAGAGCTGGAATCCCTCCTGTTAGGATGTAGGCTGGAAAGCTGGCTTGACTCTGTAGCTGAATAATAGGCTGGAAACAGTCACTGGATACAAGGCTGGAACACAGGAAATCTGCCCACTGGAACCCTGGAGCATCAGATGCCTGAATGGGGAACAGAGCGGTCCCTTTAAACCATTCAGAATAAGGACAGGACACAGCTTCAAATCCAAAACTACTTCTCTTTTATTGAGTCAAAATTCAGCTCTTTTATATGGTTGTTCATACAATACACAATGGGGGTAGTACAAAGGCATACTATGGAAATCAATGTGCAATACACATCTAAACAATGAAACATAAACAGTAGAACAAAAGGCACAATGGGGCTTTACACAAAGACAGGCATTCAACATAATTTAATCTTGCTGCTCTGAAACCTGATCAATAGGACTCAGAGTGACAAAATACAAAGACCAATCCTGGCCGAGTGAGTCACCAGATGCCTGGACAGGGGGGACCAATCCCCAGGCCACCTACCTGTTCCCTGCAAAACCTGTGCCAAACCCTTGCATACATTACACGGGTGGTGGCCAATCAGCAGCCTGCCTACTTTCCCATGCAAAGTCTATGGGCTCTGTAACCATGGAGTTCAGTCTCTGTTCTCTTTGTGAAACCCAGGCTTTTTAAGGTGAAAGTCAGTTCTTCAGAGAGTTTCTTGGGAGTATAAATATAAAAAAGAGAAAAAGAACCCTGCTGTACTAGCACACCTATGTGTTCATAAAATGAATAAGGTCAAATTAGCAAGTAAGATCAAATGTCTGTGTAATACTAAAACTTAACCTTTATTATACTTAAGATTCTAAAAACAAAAAAAAAGGGGAGAAACAAAAAAACTTAAATACCGGGCCATAACCGGCTTGCCACATTATATAATAAAGTGATATTACTTATTACACGCCTGTAATATGTTCTAACATATAAGAACGACTCAAAGGCTCTCCGTGAATAATGACATCTTCCGGAGCCAATCAGGCACTGATTAGGGATGCTAGTAAATGAACTTGATATAATATATAGAGAGTCTGAATGATATAAATTCAACAAGGCACTAATCGGCTTGCCTGGTAAGATACAATGTACGTGCACACAAATCAATCTCCCACAAGCCGAGACATTCAAAGGGCTTGCCAAGGGTTAATTGCTCACTGGTTCATTGTGAACTGCTATCGCAGCTTTCTCGTGTTGATTGCCTAATATACGTTCAACAAGGCATATCAAATAGCCTATCGAGATACAATATGCGTGCACACAGGCAAGTCTCTCTATACGTCAAGGCATATAGCCGGCTTATCAAAGGTTAATCATAACAGCATCTTTACCCATTATAGACAAATTATCCACTAACCAAAAATAATGTGGCAAGCCAGTTTATGCCCCGGTATTTAAGTTTTTTGCTTCTCCCCTTTTTTGTTGTTTTTAGAATTTTAAGTATAATAAAAGTTAAGTTTTAGTATTACACAGACATTTGTCCTTACTTGCTAATTTGACCTTATTAGTTTTATGAACACATAGGTGTGCTAGTACAGCAGGGTTCTTTTTCTCTTTTTTTATATTTATATTCCTTTTTCCTTGTAGCACCCTATGTACATTGCTAATATTATTGGTCTCATTGTAGCGGTCCAGTTAGGGTGTGCGCGATTTTTTCTTTATTGAGTTTCTTGGGAGGCCTGACAAGGCCTCCATGTAACAGGCTAGGGGTCCGTTACACTAAGTAACAGGCAGGATAGATAGAACATCCTACCAAATAGGCTGTGATTCACACTCTGATTGTGAAATTAACTTACTGGATATTCCAATGATCACCCTACACATTGAAATCTTAGAGTGATCATTGGGTTATCCAGTAAGTTATGTTAATGTTTAACTAAGGTTGAAACAAACTGGTCTAGTGATATCACTTCTAAGGTTAGTCAGTTTGTTAATGTAGTCTGTGTACTGAGATATGTCAAACCAAAGCAATCACAGAACATTGGTTACATTAACCCCTTAAGGACCGGGAAAATCTGAGGTCGTTTTCCCTTAAGGACCGGAGCAATTCTGACCTTTTTAACTATGTCTTTGTTCAACAGTGTTTTCCCTCTTAGGCTTTTATTCCAACCCCATAAATTATATACTGTTTTTTTAAGCACAAATAGGGCTTTCATTTGATACCCTATTTATATGGATAACCCACCATTCACTTTATTAGAATTTAAAAAAAAGGTAAAAAAAAAGTAAAAAAAAACATTTTTGATTTTTCTCTTGGGATCAATTGGCCACAAAGGGTTAAATTTTTATGGAGACTGCATGAAAAGTATGACCGGTCAGTCATACCTACAAAATGCGCAGTTTAAAGTGGCCACTGTCCCCCCTGGGTGAAAATCCCCATGTCCCTTTTTCCCACCCTGTTTTGACACTTTTTTGTCCCTGGCATTTGGTGGTGTATATAAGTGTATTACATGGCTCCACAACAATCACACTTGCAATATTGTTTAATTATGTATATTTTTTTTTAAATAATTTTTTTTTTTTTTTTTAAGTGTAAAATTGCAGGTCAAAAATTGACCTGCATTTAGCCAGCCTCCTGCACCAGCAGTGAAGGGGTTAATACCCCCAGCTGCTGTATTTTTTTTAACCACTAGGTGTCTCCCATCTACTTCTGTCTCCCTTACTTTGAGAGCAAGGGAGACAGAGGCAGATGAGACAGGCACAGACAGCATGCTTTGCATGCTGCCTCTGTCTGTCACTATGCCGGTACATGTGATCGCTGATACAGCGGTCGCATGAACCGGAAGAAGCAAGAAGGGCTGAGACTGAATGCCCTGGTCTTGGAGCACTCAGTCTCAGCCTGGAATTAATGATAGCAGCGTGCACGGAGGCACGCTGCTATCATTTAAGCCATGACGGTCCTGGACCGTCATGGGTCGTTAAGGGTATAAGAACCCATGATGGTGCAAGACCGTCATGGGTCCTTAAGGGGTTAAGCAACATGGGGACTGTGGACATGAGATCACTGGGGAAGTAATGTTCCCTGTATCACCTCCTTATCACTCACAACACACATTAGTGTATCACTGCCATCCTCTCCTTTCATGAATATATCAGAAAGTCCACACACACATGGTCAAACTAGTAGACTCCTGTGATGTAGGTTATGCCTTCCTATGTATGAGGGATACTCTAGCCATGAGTATGGTTCCACATTGAGATATGTCTAATCCAACATTTAATTTAACAGGCACATATTGAATAGTGATGGTTCTCCGTTAATGTGTCTCACACTAGATTAAAACATCCATGTGTTTTTGGGTATATTGCCTATATGCACTGCACACTTGTATGAGCATCCAGAAGGTACATATGAACTAAAAAAAGGATACTGTAGAAACATTACTGAACTGCTCATGTGTTGTCCACAAGGTATTGTAACTCTGAAGACAAACATTCTTACTGTTCAGGATTGATACCTTGATGTTAGGAAACACATAAATTTGGGTCTTCTGTGGATATGCGACTGTTCCAGTAGAGGCTGCCGTGAACATCAGATTAAACATTGCATCACCAACACATGCACTTGAAAGCATCAGGGCTTTATAGAAGTGTTGTCAAGGCTTCAGTACAATCACATGGAAACTCCTCTGCTCCAGGATGGATCATGTTATGGATGCCTGTGGGACAAGACGACAGGATTTGGAACAGCACCCTGAAACCGATTGTCATGCAACAGCTACAATATCATTATCCCATTAATCTTTGCCGTTACAGAGGAGTACACAAACCATTGCTTTGTAATGTGTTTTCTACTAGTCTGTAACCCATTATGGGGACAACTAAGGGGATGTGAACCAGCCCTAGGGATATGTGCCCCTGACATAAATCCACACATCACCAAATATGCCATAATAGTTCCACGAAACAAAGAAATTTGGGCTGCCAATGTCAGAGTGCTACACACGCACACGCATCACACAGGTCAGCATGGTGTCCTTTGCATTGGGTAACACTTAGTGATGAGCGAGCATGCTCGGCCGAAGCTCGGTTCGGCTCGAGCATCGCTCTGCTCGGCACATGGCGGTACTCGTACGAGTACCGCATGTGCTCGCCCGCCATGTTCGGGTCTCCTCCCTGCACGTTTTGCGGCTGCTGCGCAGCCAATAAACGTGCGGGGAGGCTCTGACATCAGTGTAATGTCAGCAGCCATGTTGGCTGCTGGCATTACACTGATTGGCTTGCCAGAACCCGTGATCGGGTGCTGTATAGCACCTGACCAGCGAGTTCGGCTCAGTCTTAGCCAGGGAGAGATGAGGATAGGAAGGGAAAGTCAGTGTAGGGAGAAGAAAAGTGCGTTTGAACAACAAAAAGACCCAAAAGTCCTTTTTAGGACTATTGTGTGTGGGGGCAGCAGATATATTTTGTTTTGGGGGGCAGAGTTTAAAAAAAAAACGTCACATATTCCGTTCACTGTGCCTAGCCGCAGATTAGCAGCACATTCTGTTTAGTGTGCAAAGTTGCAGATTAGCAGCACATTCTGTTTAGTGTGCAAAGTTGGAGATTAGCAGCACATTCTTTTTAGTGTGCAAAGTTGCAGATTAGCAGCACATTCTGTTTAGTGTGCAAAGTTGCAGATTAGCAGCACATTCTTTTTAGTGTGCAAAGTTGCAGATTAGCAGCACATTCTGTTTAGTGTGCAAAGTGTTAAAAATAAAAGTCACATATTCTGTTCACTGTGCCTAGCCGCAGATAAGCAGCACATTCTGTTTAGTGTGCAAAGTTGCAGATTAGCAGCACATTCTGTTCAGTGTGCAAAGTTGCAGATTAGCAGCACATTCTGTTTAGTGTGCAAAGTGTTAAAAATAAAAGTCACATATTCTGTTCACTGTGCCTAGCCGCAGATAAGCAGCACATTCTGTTTAGTGTGCAAAGTTGCAGATTAGCAGCACATTCTGTTCAGTGTGCAAAGTTGCAGATTAGCAGCACATTCTGTTTAGTGTGCAAAGTTGCAGATTAGCAGCACATTCTGTTTAGTGTGCAAAGTTGCAGATTAGCAGCACATTCTTTTTAGTGTGCAAAGTTGCAGATTAGCAGCACATTCTGTTTAGTGTGCAAAGTGTAAAAAATAAAAGTCACTTATTCCGTTCACTGTGCCTAGCCGCAGATAAGCAGCACATTCTGTTTAGTGTGCAAAGTTGCAGATTAGCAGCACATTCTGTTTAGTGTGCAAAGTGTAAAAAATAAAAGTCACTTATTCCGTTCACTGTGCCTAGCCGCAGATAAGCAGCACATTCTGTTTAGTGTGCAAAGTTGCAGATTAGCAGCACATTCTGTTTAGTGTGCAAAGTGTTAAAAATAAAAGTCACATATTCTGTTCACTGTGCCTAGCCGCAGATAAGCAGCACATTCTGTTTAGTGTGCAAAGTTGCAGATTTGCAGCACATTCTGTTTAGTGTGCAAAGTGTGAAAAATAAAAGTCACATATTCCGTTCACTGTGCCTAGCCGCAGATAAGCAGCACATTCTGTTTAGTGTGCAAAGTTGCAGATTAGCAGCACATTCTGTTTAGTGTGCAAAGTGTTAAAAATTAAAAGTCACTTATTCCGTTCACTGTGCCTAGCCGCAGATAAGCAGCACATTCTGTTTAGTGTGCAAAGTTGCAGATTAGCAGCACATATTCCGTGTAATATGAAGAAGGCGGGTAAAAAGGGACGGGGAAGTGGACGTGATCCTGATAGTTCAGGGCGCGGGTCAGGACGCGTAGAAACTGTGCCTGGTGCCAGAGCACAAGAAAGAAAGACATCCACCATACCTAGCTTCATGTCTCAGTTTACAGGGCGTCGCAGGACATCACTCTCGAGGTCAGACCACTGCGAACAGGTGGTTGGTTGGATTTCAGGTGATACTGCTTCCAGTCGGTTAAGCACCACCCTGTCTTCCACCAAGTCCACTCTCAGTAGCCAAGAGTCTGGTCAACATAATCCTCACCCTGATCATCCTTCCTCCCACCATAGAGGGTCTGGTCAAAGAAGTGATCCCACACTGGGATATAGTGAGGAGCTCGTCTCATCACCAATCCTTCATTTGAACCTCTCTCCAAGCACGCTTGCAGAGGAACATGAAATCTTGTGCCCTGATTCACAACCTCTAGAGGGTACCCAATCACAAGAAGATGACAGAGGGGAACGGCATTTAAGGTCAAAGGAAGTGGATGATGATGATGAGACACAGTTGCCATCAAATCAACCACTATTACTGTCTCAAGACCTTGATGAGGAGGATGATATACAGTTGTCAATGACTGAGTATGTGGTGGGATCAAGAAATGAGGAGGATGATCAGAGTGAGGAAGTGGAGGAGGACTTGGTGGACGATGAGGTGACTGACCCCACCTGGGAAGGTGGAGAGCCGAGCGATGACAGCAGTCCTGAGGGTGAGCCATCTGCAGCACCGCAACAGGCTGGAAGAGGCAGTGGTGTGGCTACAGAAAGAAGGCGGACCGCACCAAACCGGCCCGCAAATGTTCCACGGAGCACCCCCTTGCGTAAATCTCCCTTGCCAAGGGCTAGGTGTTCCGCGGTATGGCGTTTTTTTAAGGAAAGTGCGGACGACAAAAAAATTGTAGTTTGCAACCTGTGCCACACCAGAATGAGCCGAGGCATGAACACTAGAAACCTCACCACCACCAGCATGATCCGACACATGGCATCCAAGCACCGTAATAAGTGGGAGGAACGCCCGGATCGCCAATCTGTGTCTGCAGGCCACACCACTGCCTCCTCTTCCCCTGTTTTCGGTGCCGGCCAATCGCCTGACGAAGGCGCAGGCCCGCATACCTCCCGCCCTGCACCTGTACCATCTGAAGCACCATCAGCGACCACATCCACTTCCCTGTCCCAGCGCAGCATCCAAATGTCGTTACCCCAGGCATTTGAGCGCAAGCGAAAATACCCAGCCACCCACCCACAGGCCATAGCACTAACCTCACACCTTTCCAAATTACTGGCCATCGAAATGCTGCCATTTAGGCTTGTGGAGACTGAGTCCTTCCGCAGCCTGATGGCAGCAGCTGTCCCTCGGTACGCAGTCCCCAGCCGCCACTACTTTTCCCGGTGTGCCGTCCCCGCCTTACACCACCATGTGTCCCGTAACATCACCCGTGCCCTGACCAACGCAGTTCCTGGGAAGGTCCACTTAACGACTGACACATGGACAAGTGCTTGTGGCCAGGGACGCTACATTTCCCTGACGGCACACTGGGTGAATGTCGTGGAGGCTGGGAGCGACTCGGACCCTGGGATGGCACAGGTGCTACCCACGCCGAGGATTGCGGGCCCTACCTCCATCAGGGTTTCCGCCAGCACCTACGTTATTGGCTCCTCCTCCTCCGTTTCCACCTCCGAATTCTCTGCGCGCAGCGCCACTCACCCATCAGCCGGTAGCTGGAAGCAGTGTAGCACTGCAGTGGGGAAGCGTCAACAGGCCGTGCTGAAGCTGATCTGCCTTGGGGACAAACAGCACACGGCCTCAGAGCTGTTGCAGGGGATTAGTCACCAGACCGAGCAGTGGCTCTCGCCACTCAACCTGCAACCAGGCATGGTTGTGTGTGATAATGGGCGTAACTTGGTGGCGGCTTTGGAGCTCGGCAAGCTCACACACGTACCATGCCTAGCGCATGTATTTAATTTAGTGATTCAGCGATTTCTAAAAACCTACCCCAATTTGCATGATCTCTTGACCAAGGTGCGCCGCGTGTGTGCACATTTCCGTAAGTCATCTACAGCTTCAGCCGGCCTGTTGAAGCTGCAGCAGCGCTTACAATTGCCAGCTCACCAGCTGCTGTGTGACGTGAGCACGCGCTGGAACTCCACCTTCCACATGTTGGCCCGGCTTTGTGAGCAGCAGAGGGCAGTAGTGGAGTACCAGCTGTTACACGGTCGTCGCCTCTCCGTTCAACTTCCTCTAATCAGAAGTGAGGAGTGGGAATGGATGTCAGACCTCTGTGAGGTTTTACGCAATTTTGAGGAATCGACACAGATGGTGAGCGGCGATAACGCTATTATCAGTGTAACCATCCCACTTCTGTGTCTACTGAAACGCTCGCTGCTCACAATTAAAACCGACGCTTTGCATGTGGAAGAGGTGGAAATGCGGGAGGAAGAGCTTACACAAGGTGATAGCCAGAGCACCCTCACTTCGTCTTCTCAGCGACAATTGGAGGAGGCGGAGGAGGAGGAGGAGGAGGAGGAAGACACGGTTGCCTCCGCTACAGAGGGTAGCCATGGAACTTTAGTTCCATCTCTTCAGCGTGGGTGGGCAGAAGAGGAGGAAGAGGATGAGGAGATTGAGAGTCATCCTCCTGGTGAGGACAGCGAAATCTTGCCTGTTGGTACTCTGGCACACATGGCTGACTTTATGTTAGGCTGCCTTTCCCGTGACCCACGCGTTATACGCATTTTAGACAACACGGATTACTGGGTGTTCACCCTTCTGGACCCCCGCTACAAAGAGAATTTCTCATCTCTCATTCCTCCGGTGGAGAGGACAAGCAAAATGGTGCAATACCAGAAGGTTCTTGTTGAAAAATTGCTCCAAAATTTTCCATCTGACAACGCTGGCGGCAGAGTACGTGCTACCTTGGCCAACCGAGAAGGGGAGAAAAGGGGAGCACACAGCAGTTCCGACAAAGGCAGGGCAACACTCTCCAAGGCGTGGGACACCTTCATGACACCCCGCCAGCACCCTCACCCTGATGCGCAGCCTAGTGTCACAAGGAGGGAAAAGTTTTGGAAGATGGTGAAGGAGTACGTAGCAGACCGTGTCAGCGTCCTCAATGATCCCTCTGTGCCTTACAACTACTGGGTGTCCAAGCTGGACACGTGGTATGAACTGGCACTCTACGCCTTGGAGGTGCTGGCCTGCCCTGCCGCCAGCGTTCTGTCTGAGCGGGTATTTAGTGCTGCTGGTGGCATCATAACAGATAAGCGTATCCGCCTTTCCACCGAAAATGCTGATAGGTTGACACTTATAAAAATGAACAAGGCCTGGATTTCCCCTGACTTCTCCACTCCACTGGAGGAAAGCCCCGGGGGAACATAAAGCCACTTTAGATATGTTATTTATAATGATGGGAATACTCTGTATTCCCATTCACCCCTTCCACCCAAAAAATGGGTATATGGTTGACTCTCTTCCATATACCCTGGGATATAAATTTTATATAGGGCCAGCTCACCAGCGGGCCCTGTGATATAATTTTTATATAGGGCCAGCTCACCAGCGGGCGCTGTTTGACAATTTTTGTATAGGTCAGCTCACCAGCGGGCCTTCTCATATAATGTTTTATTGGGTCAGCTCTCTAGCGGGCCCTCTCATATAATGTTTTATAGCGTCAGCTCACTAGCGGGCCTTCGCATATAATGTTTAGGATGGTCAGCTCCGCAACAGACCCTCACCCATAATGTTTTAGATGGTCGGCTCAGCGCACGTTTCCCTCTTAATCATGGCCCCAGTTCAGAAAAATCGAGGACATTTTTTGCAGAATTTGCCTCTGCGCACGTTTCCCTCTTAATCATGGCCCCAGTTCAGAAAAATCGAGGAAATTTTTTGCAGAATTTGCCTCTGCGCACGTTTCCCTCTTAATCATGGCCCCAGTTCAGAAAAATCGAGGAAATTTTTTGCAGAATTTGCCTCTGCGCACGTTTCCCTCTTAATCATGGCCCCAGTTCCGAAAAATCGAGGAAATTTTTTGCAGAATTTGCAGATGATATACAAGTAAATATACAGCAAATACTGTTTGGTAACAATTTTTCGCCTAAAGTCGTTTTTATCTTCCTTTTTGTGTGTTTTACGGTCAGTCTGTAAAAATGGCGTACTACGGGCGAAACATCATTCCCAGCAGCGATGTTGGAGTCCAAGATGCATCCAGACATCCTCCCTATGCTGTCCCTGAACCATTTCTGTGGTGTTTCCATCATTTTCTGCCCTTTTCCTATGGACCAGGCACCCTCCCCTCATCAGAGCAGGGGGTGCCTGGTGTAATGCTCGAGTCCTCCCATTGACTTCAATGGGGCTAGGGTGCTCGGCCGAGCACTCGAGCCTCCGGGGGCGCTCGGTCAGAGCACCCGAACACCCGAGCATTGGGGTGCTCGATCATCACTAGTAACACTCTTTCGCTACAAGGGTACCATGGTTGCTATGGCTATGATCATGGCAAATCACTTTAGTTGCTGTTAGTCAAGCTCTAGAATATGCTGAACATGGGTAATGTGTTGTACTGTCACAGTTACCTTAGCTCCAACAATGCCTGCTGGGTTGAAGCAGGTAGCATATGGCCTGGAAGGTCACTGCTGCGTTATCCCATGCATCATTCTTGGGACTGGGTTTTAGTGCACTGGGCGCCACCAACAGTCGCTAATGTCCTCATGCGAAGCGGACACACTCTCCATAGGACATGGTGATGGGTCTGAGGATTGACGCATGGTGGCATCTTGTGTCACTTTCAGGCACGTGGTTACCAGAGTGATGCGGGCAGAATTGGGAGAGTGACGCATCACTTCTCATGCGTTGCTTTCGGGCGCGAGCTGGCTTAATGGCGCAGGGTCTTGGCTTATGCTTTGGGGACTGAGTAGCTCCACCTACCTACTTCCTGGCTGCCATTTTAAGGGTAATTGATTCTTCTTCCAGTTACCCTTATGTTGGTGTTCAGTGCAGTCATTATTTATGTTGCTCCTGTGTCCGTGTTTGACCCTGGCTTGTCCCCTCATTCAAGGCAGAATTTGAAATTGCTGTACTGAGGGGTTTTTTTGCCTTCTTTTGGATCAATGATGGTAAACATGAATAGGAAAAGGGTTGAACTAGATGGAGGCAAGTCTTTTTTCAACCTAAATTACTATGTTACTATTTTACTATGACTAATCCATTCTGTTGCTGACCTGGGGCTCTGTCCAGCTTCCTCTCCGTGTTGCCTTATTCCTCTGGACATCCTATCTGGTGCAAACCTGTGGCTCTGGCTGACTATCCACTCCATGTATGACCCTGGCTTGTCTGACTAATCCATTCTGGTCCTGACCTGGGGCTCTGTCCAACTATAATCCCAGTGTTGCCGTATTCCTCTGGTCATCCTATCTGGTGCAGACCTGTGGCTCTGGCTGACTATCCACTCTGTGTATGACCCTGGTAATCCATTCTAGTGCTGACCTGGGGCTCTGTCCAACTACCTCCCATTGTTGCCTTATTCCTCAGGACATCCTATCTGCTCCTACCCGCTCTGTATATGACCCTAGCTTGTCTGACTATCCTAGCTGGTTCTGACCTGTGGCTGTGTCTGTTTGCTCCACTGTGCTGTTCGTTGCCCGCAGACATCCATCCTGGTACAGACCTGGGGCTCTGGCAGGCATGAGTCAGTAGTCTCCCTTGTTGCTACCTGTTGGGAGACCTGAGGGTCCATTCTGTATTCCACTCATTACTACTGAGACTACCAGTGGGCTTCCGCCTAGTCTCCTGCAGCTATGGTTTACCAATTGGCAGGCTCCTATTCCTGATAGAGTCTCTAGCCTCTTCAGTCTTTCTCTGCTTGTTTATTATTGCATTTTACCTATCATACTAATAAAGGTGATTTTAACTATACCGTCTTGCTTGCAAATCGTAACATGTACCTTGTTTCGCATGGGGGTATTCATGATATCCTTGAGGTAGCAATGTCAACATGGACAAAAGAATGGCAGATGGTATTGGAATCCCCAGCCACAATATGACACGTCCATGGAATGGATGATGTTTGTGGTCCATACTGCTGCCAGTGTCAGGGCTTTCTCATTCATCCTGTGGGGTAAAACAGAACAGGACTGATCATGGACATGCATGGATTGTGTGAATGCTTGTGTTATATTCACAGCTGAAGTGTTCCCTGATCAGCCTGTCTCTTATTTGCTCCCCTCTTAGGGTCTCTTCATCATGGACAATGTCCACAAGTACATCATGTATGGGTGGGGGCTGGATATCGTCCAATAACCCACTGCAATGTTGTGGAGGATTGCCCATGCCACGATTATGTTGCAAGCCTTGCCTGGTGCATACTGTAGTACTCCCCCTGAGTGATCCAGACATTGAAATCGAATTTCTAACAGGCCAAATGCACACTCAGTGGCATTCCTCATTCTGGCACGGGCCTGATTGTATTGCTCCTGGGCATTGGTTTGGGGATTTGAGACCAGTGTGAGTAGCCATGATTTACAGCCATAGCCAGAATCAACTGTGGAAAGTGAGTGACATGGTGAGACAGGGACCACATGTTGTGTGGATGATGTTGTATGAGGTGGATGTACTACCTGTGAGTCAAGAGCATGTTGAGCAGTGTTGTGTGTATACCTGTGGATGTGGTGTGTTTTTGTATTGTTAACTCACCCAAAAGCCATACCCCTGTATACGTTCCATTCTCAAGTCTCTGTGTATAGATGAGTTTGGCAGTATTTATGAATCATGATAGCTCCTGAGATATTTAGCACAGACATTTGTGATCCCCATGTTGAAGTCACACACCATCTGCATGTTAATGAAATGGAAGTTCTTTCTGTTAATAAATAGATGTCTCTCACGTGTTGGACCTTTGATATGGAAATGGGTGCACTCTATTGCACCCATAACCCTGGGCATGCCTCCCTTGCCTAAAAGTCCTGCTTTATACTTGTCCACTCCATGTCAATGGTGGAAAATGTATGTATCTACTGGCCCTGCTTTTGAGGGCTGGCAACACCTGAGCCAGTACCTTAGAAAATGTTCACTTTGACATGCCTGATGCATAACCTTCTGTTGATTGAAAGACTCCACTTGCCATGAAATGTATAACACACATCAGTTTCTGCAAGCCAGCTAGGACATGGTTGTGGATGTATCAACCTCATCCTTGATGACTTCATATAGGTCAATGATGCTTTGCGGCGTCAACATGTAGCAATCTATCACCTCATCATCGTGACCCTTGGACGCTATACCCTGAGACTTGTTGGTCGTCTGTACATCCTACGCTGCTCCAGGGGTCCCTGAGTCAGCTGGGGAGCATCTTGTTGCTGTATCTGGGGAGTATCCTGTTGCAGCAGCTATGGTTCTGCAGGCAGGTGTTGTCCACTAGGTGGGGATGGGCTCCTGTGTGGCTCTTCAGCCAGAGCCTCCTCACTTGCAACAGGTGAAGGCTGTTGAACAGGTGTTCTTGGGAGATGCTGGTGTTCCCTAGCCCTCACCCTTGCACTCCTTCTCCGCAGTCTTCGACATCAACAGGTATGCGAACATACTTATTGTTCTATCTCTATCTCTGTCTATCTCATTTTTTCTTTCTCTATCTCGCTGTCACTCTCTCTCTCCGAGTGGAAAATAACCCACATGTGAGTATGGTGAGCTGTCCCTTTATGACAGTGCTGGGGCGTTGTCCAAGTGTGGTCATGAGGTAAGTGATGACCAATGGGAGGGTGTTTGTTTTCTAGGTAAGTGTTTGAAGGTGTGTTTGTGTTTTAAAATCTGCTGTGTTCTGATTGCTGTGTCGCTGTCAGTTGCAAGTGTGACATTGTGGGATGCAGGTTGTGTTTTGATCGGCTAGTGATGTTACACAGGTGAGCTTGTTGTCATTGACAGGTGTCAATTTTATGTGTTAACCCCCACTGTTCTGTGCTATATTGTGCCTTGTGTTGGTCTGCTGTTGTGTCTGACAGTTATTTGTGGGGCATGGGCATGGTTTGTGTGTTTTTTTTGGCATTACAAGGGTCAAACTGGGTCTTAACTTTTGCCCGTTAAATGTATCGTTTTTTTCTGTCATTAGCAGTACAGCGCTCCATTAAATGGCTTTGGACAGCGTGGTTCCATAGGTCTCAATGCACGTAACATTATCGGCCGTAATTATATGAGAACTGCCATTAGCTGTTCATAAGATGGACCTTTAAATGGCGTACTGCACTTATAAAACACCCGACGGTGTTTTTTTTGGCTATCGCTAGCCTTTAAATCTGGCCCTGAGTCTGTTAGCTTAATATTTCCCATCTCATAACTAAAGATTCTACTATCGTCCTGGTTAAGTATATGTGACTTCCTTATGCATCTCTTCTCATCTGGTCATACCCCCCTTCCCTCAACAGTCATACAATTTATTCATCCCCCATATTTGGTTTCACACCCACTTTATTCTTTCTCTTTGACTGAAATATAGTATGGAATCATCTTACCAACAAAATACTAGCATGTTCTGTTTAAAATGAAAATAAACTATTGCACTGATTTTGTTTATATTTTATATTCTATAAAACTTCTCTGCTTATGTATTATTTTGTATGCAAACATTCTTTTTAATAAAGCATTTTTTGAAAATAAAAAAATACAGTACAATAGAGTGCTATGTTTGCTTGACTATTGTATATGTTAACGTTTCCACACCATTATAAAACTTGACATAGATACAGTGCATGATTGTGCAGGTATTGTACTTCAGCACTGTGGGAGAAGCCATTTTCCTTTTAAAACATCCTAAGATATAACATATCAGAAAGTGAAGAGGGAGATGAAAATTGTTTTTCCAATACAAAAAGTATGCTTCAATGTCTTGTACTTTAACAGTCGGGTTTACAGAGATCTGTATGATCCAGTTGGATAAGATATATCAAGAGTAGAATTTTTTTACGTTACAACATACTTTGTGATTTTCATATTCTTTTAATTACATTTTTTTCAGTTCATATGGATTTTCATATTTTCATAAAATACTACCACATGTACTATAGAAAACAATTGCTTCAAAGGCTTTTAATTACAGAGGAGTGAAAAGAATCTGAAAATTATTACAAGACTGGAAACATGACTTGTGGTTCTGTATTTTGTGTGGGGGGGGGGAAGTTGATATACTGTAAGATTTGGTATTTGGTTCACTAGGGCAGTCAGTTGATCAAGGTAGGAAACTTCTCCTTGTTTGAGTATACTGTCATGATTATCTGGGTTTTCCTTTCTTTACCAGGTATTCTGGTTCTTTTACCTGTCTCTTGTTTTCCCTGCCTTGTTCTAGTGATGCCCTTGTTTGGGCCTATATCAAGCACAAACACCCTTGTGTCAGTGCGCAGTCAAAGTGTTCTGAGTATCGAGTCTTTGAAGTGTGTTCCTAGTGTTTCCAGTGTTTGAGCCGGCTTTCCTCAAGTACGTCTATTGTCTCCTGATTGTGCTACGACTCCTGTGCTGGTTTTGATCTCGGGCTGTTATTTGACTATTCTTCTGCTTGCTGATTTTGTACCGTGCTGTTGATCCAGTGTTTGACAGAGGCAGCTATACTTCTGGTAGGTTTAATATGTTGATTCCAAACCTGGTGAGTAGCTGTCTGTGTCCTGGGTGGCTATCCTGCTATCAGACTTCGCAGCCTGCACCTCTACCCGGCTTTGACCACAGAAAGACCTCCTAGGAGCAGCCACCGACTGCTAGCACCATTCTCAAACCTGCAAACTCTAGCTCCTGGTTCACTGGGGGCTACCTAGTAAAAATTCCATACTCTCTCCTGTCATTGTATATTGTATTTATATCAAATTAGCAGTCTGCTACTTCTTGTGGGGATTCCATTCTGCAAGTTGTTCTCAGGCAGCTTACATTGGGCACTATGGTCAAGAAGCTTACATGTACCCCTCCAATTACCAATGTATCCCTCCTTCCCACAGACATGCTCCTTATCCCTCTCCTTGGGCCACTCCCCTACCTTCCCTTCCACCGTCTCCCTTCCCTGCCATTGACCGACTTTCTTCTATTACATGTCCTTATGCCCCACCCATCCTCATTTCAATATCTTTGGTTTGCTTGCCTACCTTTTAGCTCTTTCACCCACTTCCTTTTTCCACTCCCTTTACCCCACCCCTTCCCTCTGTCCCTCCATGATTCACAATCTTCCAGAGCTATCTGCAGAACAAATTGTAGCTATTTTGATTGTACCTGCTTGTGCTAATACATAATTACACTACTTTACAAATAGAGGTGAGAGGGGGCCTACTTACAAGAGCTCATCCTTTCACCCCAATTTTATAATACAAAAAGTATTTGATTTTATCACAGTCATAAATTATAACATAGAATATGTTTAGTAAACATAGCTTATAGAGAAATGTAACAAGGCCTAGAACACAATATGCAACATAAAACAGCAAAATAATGAAACAATGATACCGCAATGATGTACCATATAAAGATATTTTACATAGTGTGTAACATCCAGTAAGTGCAATGTATACAGATTAATTTAACCACTTGGATGCTAAAGGCATTTCCAGTGCACTGCATAGCAAATGTCTTTAGCATCCATAGTGTGTGAGCATTAAAAAAGACATGCATCAATCACGTTCACGATTATTGATCCAGAAGAAGACTAAATAAAAAAATGATTGAAGCCATTTCCAATTAAATCCCAAGTGGGGACAAATTCCTTTCTGACTCCACATTTTTGGGTGCATAAGTCCCAAAATGTGTAATTAATTAATTTGACCCCTGTTTGTTTAAATAATCCCATAATAAGTAACATAGTTGATGAGGCTGAAAAAAGACATGTGTCCATGAAGTTCAGCCCATGCCTGCCCCCCCTGTTGATCCAGAGGAAGGCAAAGAAAAAACCCAGTTAAGCCCCAAGTGTGTAAAAAAAATTCCTTCCTGACACGAAATGGCAGACAGATATTTCCCTGAATTAACAACCAATCTGCATCAAAACCAAAATCATAATTCTCAATATTCTTCTGAACTTGAAAAGAATCCACTCATTTTCAAATGCTTTGTTATCTGTTTTGTAACTCTTTAATTACCAAGGGATGAGCAATGCATTACTCACCTGTTTATTCCTCAAGGGGCAAACACTTCAGCAAAGATTTCATGCTTAGCATGTACATTTATATAGCAAAATGTAAGACAGCTTAATAGTCAAACTATGGACTATATCTTATAGTCAGTATAGTCAGTATAAATTATCATACTCTTTACATTCTTTTATTTATATTATTTTCTTTAAATATTGAAGTAACATGTGTGTGTGTGCTCACACCCCTCTTGGCCTTAAAGAGGAACTAGCACCATCTAATAATAATGTTCAAGAGATAACGGGAGTTATGCACTAAGACAGTGGTTCTCGACTCCTGTCCTCAGGACCCACTAACAGGCCAGGACTTAGGGATTTCTCTGCTAGAACACAGGTGTGGTAATTAGAGGCTCATTCATATTGATTAACTCACCTGGGCTCTAAAAAGGAAATCATCAAATCCTGGCCTGCTAGTGGGACCTGAGGACAAGAGTTGAGAAACACTGCACTAAGGGGTGATAAAGTGGAGATGACCTCCTGTGATATTCCTTCTCCAACTCCTAGGTTATTCTATGGTTCCCATGCATAAAGATCTCACATGGTAGAGATGTTAGTGCATTGGCTTCATAGGAAAACATAGGAACTGATATGACTGGAGAAGACATCTCCACATTATCACCTCTGTAGCACTCCTTAATGCATACCTCCCAATATCATTAGCCCACTGGGAGCCAGTGAGGTATCCAACACAATGCATTGCAATACCTCACTGGTACTCTAAAGGTTAATCAGTCTGGGATATCATGAGCATGGAAGCAGGTATGAGTCCTTCTGGCAGCTTCTTCCCTCTGATGTCCCTCTTTTTAGACGCTCGGACTGTGGTGTGTATATAAGTGTATCACATTGCTCCATAGCAATAAAACTCACATTAATGATTGTTTAAAATTCAGTAAATGTTTATAAATCAATATGTTTAAATAAAATAGTTACACAAAGAGGTGTCAATAGGTAATGAAATAACTTAAAATTTCTCAGTAATGCCCTACCCATCAGCCACTCGCCCAGCAACACCACCTGAAACAAAGTGTCCCTCTTTGGCCATTTGAAATCCTGGGAGGTGTGTAATATTATTAAGTAGCAGATGGTATTCAATTCACTGTTCTCTTCAAAATCTAACCTTTGTGGAAAAAATTATGGACACCCCTGCTCTACATCTGTCAGACTACTCAGATAAAATAACATTTTGCTGAATATGTTTTGTTAAAGAATGCAGAGCTAGGTAAATATTAATTTATTTTTAACTTACATTCCCCCATAAAACAGAAGACAAGAAGTAATCTGCAATCAGAGTCTGTGAGGGAGAAATTGCCTCTGGAAGGACTGAAAGGTTCAGAATAAAAGATTTATGCCCTTGGATTGGCTAAGCTTCTATTGACAATATACTTTGTGTTCCATCTTAATGTTAATTATGATAGAGAAAAATAAAAAGCAAATAATCAAATTGTTTACTAATGTTATTATTATAAAACGTAGTAGGCAGAAGAATACACTATTTCAGACACACCCATTAATGGTATTATCTAAAGTGCAGAAAGCAAAATGCTAAATTTGTATTGTCATATCATAGTGGAAAAGTTTTGAGTACAAGAAAACATTAAACAAGTAATTGTAATAAAACTCAGAGGCAAGACCTATTCATGTAACTGTAATCCTCTTCTGCCCTCTAGTGGTGATACTTGTTTATATAACTGTAATGGTGAAAATAGAAATAGGAAAAAATACTGGTTAGTACTAAGTTTTCAGGTATTTTTCAATGGGTTATTTGTTTTATCTGTTAACAGCCCATTAATTAGCCAGCGGCATTATCGGTTTTTATAAATGACTATTAAATTAATAATGAAATGTAAACAGACATACGAGGGGATTGTTTTCAAAGTAATAACTTTTTTCTTATTTTTAAGATGTTATAAATAGATTCAACAAATATTAATTTATTTTAGGAAGCTTCTTAAAGTGACAATAAAGTAAGCTAACATGTGTAAAGTCAAATTCTCTATACATTTTTTTTCTTTTGTTACCTATATATATTATTTGCACTTTTATTTTCCTGACAGTGAGCTGCCTGGATCTACCAGTGAGCTCGCCGGTCCTTAAGGGGTTAAGATGTCTTTGGATTAATATGACTTACTGTGCTAAGAAAAACATATATAATAAGTAACTACATCTTAGATTTTTTACATAACTAGGAAATTAGCCAGACTAGGTATTAAGATTTGCTCATATCTTTTTTTTTTTCAAATCTATGGGCAACTTTACCATCGAAAACCAACTGAACCATTCCTGAAATTCACATTGATTTAGATGAGACTTTTAACCACTCAAATGAGAGGCCATCAATACATTAAAGGAGTTATTAGCCCAATTTAACCACTTTGCTGTTTAGCCATTTCACACACACAGCCCCCACCCCGAATTTCTACGTTTTTTCACATTGTTGTTGCAGTTTACAGTTAAATTACAATTTTCTGTGCAGTCCCTGTTGTTTGTGAATATTCCTTAACATAACCTAGACATTTTACCAAGAATACAAATAATTGTTTTTTTTTTCTTCATTTTGCACCATTCTGCATTTGATGC
Organism: Rhinophrynus dorsalis; assembly: GCA_037306005.1. Taxonomy (NCBI): domain Eukaryota; kingdom Metazoa; phylum Chordata; class Amphibia; order Anura; family Rhinophrynidae; genus Rhinophrynus; species Rhinophrynus dorsalis. Next base: position 119,411,138 of record CM074723.1, on the reverse strand, counting down.
ATTAAATAACAAGAAATAAACCATATAACCCTATATGCTATATATTTGTTAAAAGCACACAAAAGATAAATTACAGATACTAGTTGTTTGCATTTCCGCAGTCCAAGGCTGGTTTGCCATGAAATCGGAAGAAGATGGCATGATCTCACAATAAAGTTTGTTTTTTCATGTTTACACTTTTACAAATAGAATGAAATCAGTGAAAATAATTGAATACCATATTAGGTTAGGTAGCTAGAGTCCTCTTGAGTAAAATGATACCCAATTATTATGATCTGACATACTGTAGGGCAGTCTTGTCAACTCAAATACAGTCTAGGGCTGTATGATATAACTTTAACTTTGTGGAGGGTATATATAGTTGGGAACTGCACATACATTGTGTGACATCTCACCCTTGTTCCACTGTCCACTGGTAGTCACAGAACCACTTATACACTATCCATCTCCCCCTGCCTTGATTCGCTGTCCACTGGTATTCACAGAATCATAAATACACTATGCAACACCCCAGCCTTGTTCCACTGCCCACTGGTAGTCTCAGAACCACATATGAATTTGCATTTGTTGATTAAAACAAAACCAGGGATTTTTTTTACAGTAAGGGCAGCAACATTATTGAATTCTTTGCCTTGGAGTGCTGTGCTTGCAGATGCTGCTTTCATAAAAGTAATGGATACATTTCTAGCTTGAGGTTTAGCCTCATCAACTATGTTACTATGGATGAATTGTTTGACACCACAACTTTGTTCCATTATACCACTTGTACTCAGAGAAGCACATATACACTGTCTGACACTCAAGCCTTGTTCCACTGTCCCTTTTGGTTTAAAAAGTAACCAAGGCAATGGTGCAAGAAACATGTTAGGGCTCCATTCACTCCAAAACAAATACATGTGTGTGTGTGTGTGTGTGTGTGTGTATGTGAACTGACACACCATACTGGGTACCAGAAGCACAAAACTACCCTTCCTAAATCTTTTTTTTTTTCTTAGATTCTTCAAATTCAACCATCCTGCACTAAAATGGCTTTAAGAACTGCAGATATAAAGAAAACATAGACAAGACATGCCAGTTTGGAAAGAAGAACACAAGCTACATCAGATGAGGAGTCACTTGTCTATCTACCACAAGCACTGTGTTCACAAGTGCCATAAGAAAAACATTTCATTTGTTTACATTTCTACCCCTTGGAGTTCACTAAGTCAAGACCTCACTTTTCTTTTTTGATGTTACCTGGTTGCACTAAAAAAAGTCATCATTTCAGACATAAAGAAAAGGTAGACAAATAATACTGTTTTTAAAAGTAGACAATCAGATGCATGAAATGGCAGGACATTTATACTTCTACCCTTGTGATAATTTACACAAATATTCCAGAAAGCAGTGCTATGGGAAACCCATGACTTTTCTACTTTTGTCAGTACCAACTGTCAGCTTGATAAAACTGAATCCCACCTGTATATGTTCAAATACCGCAGAGGTTTATAGGATCACAAACCAATATAGTGCATATAGATTGGGCAGAATCTCTTATTTTAATTTTTAATATTATATTTCTTTTCAATTTGCTTAGCAGCCCTGATAAGATAAAATACACATAAATACCTATGATTGAAAGAGGAGAATTTCTTCTTTTTAGATGAGAGTAATTTGGTACTCAAAGATGCAGGAAGGTGAGAAAATGTTTCTTTTAGACCCCCACCCTGTCTAATCTTTGTTACGTAGTAAATTAGGTTGAAAAAAGACACAAGTCCATCAAGGTGAATCTTTGCCAAAGTATAACCAAGAAAATGAGACCCATAAATGGGTATTACTCTGTTTACCAGAACTTTCAGTTTTACTTACTAATACACATAAAACATTATATTTTCCCTTCTGCTAGAAATGCATCTAACTTTCTCTTAAATGTACCATTACCAAATACCCTGGCAAAGAATTCCACAACTTAGCAGACCTTACTGAAAAAACCCTTCCTCTGCCAAAGTTGAAAGCTCCTTTCCTCTAATCTCAAGTGGTGACCCTTAACTATTTGTCCAAGCCTTTTTTAAATTTATGATTTTGCAAGATGATCAAGTGATTACTGGTATGTAGACGAATTAGATACCCTTGCTGTCAAGGATAGAATTTCTTCTTTCCAATCAGTGTAATCTGCAGAGATGGGGGTTGAGATATAATGGCTTTAAAAAGAGCCCCCCCACCCCAACTTTAAATACACAGATGTATACGTATATGTATATGTTTATACCAGATGATCACGTGATCATCTGGTATTATTCTCCTCATGATTTATTGGAAAGGGGAATTTCTGCCTTTTCAGACAAGTGTACAACTGCTATATTAGGTGTAGGTGGGCTGATACAGGCAAGAGTGGGGGGAACTCCCAAATTCTAATGTCGTAAGCAGGTGCCAGCACATGGACTGGCACCTCTTTCCTTCTATGAAAAAAAATATCTTGGAAAAGAAGCTGGTGGGATTCCCTGCATCCTGAACTGGTTTCTGTCATTACAACTGCCGCATTCTGACCATGGTGGGGTCATTGTGGTGAGATGACACCACACAGTTTAGGATGCAGGTGACCCTGCAAGCTTTTTTTCTAAAATAAAAATGTAATTTTATTTTTATTTAGTATGGAGGATGTGTAAGTCCGCCCTGCTTGTACGCTCTCACAGACACAAAGCAGTGTATGAGGTGTTGTGATTACCAATGGACAGTAGATCAAGGCTCGGCATATAGTGGATATAGATACAGTGTTAACAACAAAAAGACAGAGACAACAGTGGGTGAACATTTATGCCAAAATGGACACAGTGTCAGGGACATTAGACTGACTTTAGGGATGGGACAATTTCGCACTCAGAGGGACAGAAAAGTATGGGAGGTAAAATTAATGTTACGATTTGATTATTTGACTTATGGGCTGAATAGAGACAGAGAATTTCTGTCACATTATCACATTGTGGATTAACCTTTACAACAGTGTCTCTGGGATCATAAATACCTTGGACTCCTCAGAGGAAGAATGCAATTTAAATCACATCCTCTGCCATTGACTGATCAAAGAATCAGTGCCTGGATTGAGCTTTCTTATCTGATTTCCATTACAAACAATGTAATGTTTACTTGTATTTAAAGGGATAGTAATGTTTCATAATAAAAGCAGCTCTAATTAATCATCATAGTATTTGGGCCTTGGAGAGTGTTATTTCAATTCTGCCAGAGTTGTAGTTCAAGAGTAATTGAATGATAAAGTATCCCACTGCCGCCCCTTTTACTGATGTAACACTGCTCAGCTTAGAGCAGCAGGGAGTGTCCACGTAGATTGCAGAGAGGGACAATCTTCAATTAAGATAAGGGAAAAAGCTGAAAAACCTGTCAAGGGGGGCAGTTATTTCACTGTTATCACAGTTAGAATATTGACCCTTGATGTGAGCTGTCTGTTCTATGGACTGGATTCCACATATGAGGAGTGGGGGCTTACACTAGGTAAAAGGGGTGGGAGGGTGAAACTTTATCATTCAATTACTCTTGAACTACAATGCTCACAGTAATGAAATAACACTCTCTATGGCTCAAATACTATGAAGATTAATTGTAGCTGCTGTTTTTTGAAATATTACTATCACTTTTAAGAGAGATATTTTCATATTTATATGTATAACATGCCTGAGGAAGAGACCTAAGAGTTCTTGAAAGCTTGCATTCTAAATCTGTTTAGTTAGCCAATAAAGGTATCAACTTTTACTGCATTTTTACCTCCTGTATTTCTACGGCTAACACGGTACCAACTCTCATCTATGAAAAAGAACAACACTTTCCAACAATCAAATTGCAAAAATATGTCAAAATAATGGAGCAGAGTGATGAGATTAGATGTAGACAAGGGAAGATGACATTTCTAAAGTTATCTGGCTACATCTGTATTTTATTAAGAAATACTTCTAACTAGAGAAAATTGAACTGCACAGGTATGATATATTAGCAACTGGTTGAGTCCATTGGTTCTTTTCTTTCAACACTTTGCATTATCGCTCTCAAATCTTTGTTACCCCCTTTTTATAGTTTATATGTATCTAGTTCATGGACTTCTAATGTGCGGCCCTTGGGCTAGATGCAGCCTGCCTGATCCCAGGGTGCAGTCCATCTATACTTAATTATCTAGCATACATGAACTAGTAGGCCAGTAAGACCTAATTCCCTATTTCCCAGTACTGTACAGTTCAAAAACAGATGTCTGTTAAATATCAATATTGTCATTGACTTGATCAATAAAGAAATAAATCAATAAATAAATCCAGATTCTTCATTAGCTCACAGACTATAATTCACCATTGTTATCAATATAAAAACATGGGCCACCCCTGATCTAGCTCTATGCCATATATTTTCAAAATAAAATTTCAATAAACTACTGTAAGAAATACATATCTGAGAGTTCAGGCATATGTAACTAATTTTTGTCTTGGCATATATAGAGTTAAAGACTATATATTTAAAAATAAAGTTTCTTTAAAATGCTATAAGAACTGTGGTTCAAACTGATGCTTTGTAAGTGGAAAACAATTCGTATAATACTGGTGACTAAGTTTGTTTTATGAGCCACAATGGTAACAAGAGGCAAACATTGTTAAAGGGAAAGCCACAATATGCTGTATTGTTACAATCAAAGGTAGCAGCGCAGCATGCCACCTCTGAACAGACTTGATTTGTTGCTTGCTATATTGTTCATTTACAGAGTACTGTTAAATAGCTCTTTTTATTTGTAACCATAGGGGCTAGAAAGGAACATTTTGAAAGAGCCTGAATGCAATCAATAGTGATTAATACATGTCTCAAGCTGTCACTTTATGAACTATTGTATTTATTTGTGTCAAACATGATAAAGATAATACACAACCAACAGAAGCCAAACCACACATTTTGCTACAGTGCCCACACAACATATTTACTATAGCTGTTAAAAAATATATTTTATTTTTGGAAAAATATTCGAATTTTGAATATTGAAAAGATCATGCATTTTATTAAAAGATACTTCAGCTAAAACCCAGTACCAAGTAGGAAACAAATATATAGTGTGTGTTAATATAACAACTTTGCAATGCATTGAAGACCTCTCTACGGGTAAAGGGCACCTATTGTGAGATGTATACTTGGTGAGAGATGCACTAAGGTTCCACAAAAGGCCAGGGTGGCGATATGGTAGCGTATTTGTTTGATTACATCTAGAAATATGTACTAAGATGAATTTGACTTCATATTCCTGTGAATACTACATGATCTCCATACTTCTGATTTTGCAGTGACTACTCTGACAATGCCTTATTAGCATATTCATATGCAGCCTAATGTTCCATTGTTGAATTCCTGTGGGTATGTTTTTATGTTAATGTGGTACTTTGTCAACTGCACTAAACTCCAATAGCTTCCTATGCTGTCAGAGTTCACAATCCTAACTTCACCAAACTGATGTGGTGAATTTGGGATCTTCCCATAGTTTTCTAGGTATCCAGAGGACAGTTTGCTGTCTTATCTGGAGAGCAGAGACAGCAGTTGCCCTGCCTTAACCCCCTGAGTACAATAGGGATGTGCATTATACACCCTTTTGTAACCGGAAGGGTTATAACTTTAAGAATCAATTGTCCGGTTTCAAAGTTCATTCAGAAACTGAGACAACCAGCAAAGCAAATGTTACACATAACAGCTTCTCTTCTAGGGCTTGATACCATGCCCCACAGTAAAAAACAAAACTGGCAATGGTGGTTTTGACAGCACAGTTTGTTATTATATAACATATATTATATAGTGGTTTGCAACACACATTTCTGCTTCAAAACAAAAAAGATTAACCATATAAGTGTCAGCGGGGTATGCAACACATTATACAGCATTACATACCCCAATGACACTCTCAGGGTTAATCTTATGACAGTTAACACATCCCCAGGTACTCTGAAGAAACCGAAGGTCCCCCAGGCCTTACCTCTTATCAGAAGATGAAGGTCCCCAGGCCTTACCTCTTCTCAGAGGCCAAAGGTCCCACAGGCCATACCTCTTCACAGGGGCCAAAGGTCCTACATGCCTTACCTCTTCGCAGAGGCCAAAGGTCCCCCAAGCCTTACCTCTTTGCAGAGGCCAAAGGTCCCCCAAGCCTTATCTCTTTGCAGAGGCCAATGGTCCCCCGGGCCTTACTTCTTCGCAGAGGCCAAAGGTCCCACAAGCCTTACCTCTTCGGAAAGGCTGAAGGTTCCCCAAGCCTTACATCTTTACAGTGGTCCAAGTTCCTCCGGGCCTTACCTCTTCGCAGAGGCTGAAGGTCCCCCAGGCCTTACCTATTAACAGAGGCCGATAGTCTCTCAGGATAGAAAAGTTCCTTCCCCTCCTCACCCATCTCATTTGCCTTTATATGGCTACCCTTCATTATAGTTTAGTATTCTTCTTCTTGTTCACCCAGCACCAGCACAAACTTGTGAAGTTCTTTCACTTGGTAGTGCTCTACTAAGTGTCAGACATCATCTATTCTTGTCATTTTGTCTTTAAGAATCAGCATGGAAGCAAAAGATCTGCACCATTCAGATGCAGAAGCTTCAGCTAATGACATCTTGTCAACTCCAAGGCCTCACAGCCCCATATTAAGGGATTGTACCATCCCTAAGCTGATGGCAGAACTGAGCCTGCATCATATACATTACCTGGCTTCAGCCAGGAAGATGAAGCTATTTGGTCTTCTGTTTCCTCCTTCCCCAGTATCACCCCAATCACTGCCCCCCATCACCTTCCATCCCCCATCTTGAATAGCTAGCGTACCTCCTTACCAACATGGGTTCTGCTCTATCTGACATTCAGGCTAGGCTGTTGGCCCTAGAGCAGGCCGCATCTACAGTACTTCAGCCAGCTCTTCAGCTACTTCAGTTACACAACCAGGTCCTTCTTATTTGCACTGTCCCCGTATTACTAGATGTTAACTTGGTTTCACTCCTGATAGCCTCTCAAGACCTGGCCAAGCACAAGATTGTTAACTGTGATGATATCTCTGTGACCCTCAGATCTAGGGATCCGAGGATTTCCAGGAATTTATCTATTCCTGAGTCCATCTTAGCCTTCAGAGTTTATTTATTTATTTAGAAAATGTTTTACCAGGAAGAAAATATTGTCCTAGATACAGAGACATCTTGAAATCAAAGAGTTTGGCTATAGCTGAGGCCCTATAGTATCTATCGAAATCTGGTAAACCAAGCCCACCTCTGCTGCTATGCTGTGAAAGAATAGAATAGCTTAATCTAGAGCGTCTTCTGGACCAGATAAAGGATATGATTAATGATTTAAGAGAGTTTAGGTATTGTCTTGGGAGAGAGGTAGGAAGAGCATTGAATATGTATAATAACTTAGGCAAAATTACCATCTTTATTAGATTGATTCTGCCTAGCCAAAAGATGGGAAGGGTCTGCCAAGCCTTCAAGTCTTTTTATTTTGTGTAATTTAAAGAAAACAAAATATCCTGGGAGGTCGAAACTTGGACTCCAAGGTAAACAATTGAAGAGGTGGAACATTTGAATTTATATGTATTGGTGAGAAGCAAGATCAAAGACTCAGAGAGTCCAATAATTAATGCCTCAGATTTATCATAGTTTATAGATGCATGCGACCGGTAGCAATATTCCTCCAATTCTACAATTAACGGCGGTATGGAAGAAGCAGGATTGGAGACAAAAAACAATACATTGTCCGCATATGCTGCTACTTTGTAGTGATGTGAACGTGAAGAGAGACCAGTTATACCAGAAGAAAGTCTGACAGAATTAAGCAGAGGTTCTAGCGCTAGGATGAATATAAGCGGGGAAAGTGGCAGCCTTGTCTTGTCACATTTGTTATCGGGAAGGCATCCGACAGGGTACCATTAACAAAAATCTTTGCACGAGGGGAGTTATACAAACTCATTATCCCATTAAGCATCAGTGTGCCAAGACCAGTGTGTTTTAATACTTCCTGAATGTATTTCCAGTGCACCCTGTCAAAGGCCTTCTCAGCATCAGTCGATAGGAAAACTCTAGGGACATGTGTACATGATGCTAGATGGGCCAATAAAATTATTATTAATTATTTTATTAATCCTTATTTATATAGCGCCAACAAATTCTGCAGCGCTTTACAGTAGGGAGTAGACATACAGAGGTATTAAATAGTACAATCAAATGTGGAGAACAGAAGGATCAGAGGACCCTGCTGGTGAGAGCTTACAGTCTAGAGGAAGGTAGGTATGACACAGAAGGAGTAAGTGCTATTGGGTGGAAGTGCCTCCTGCCACCTGACCTGCCAGTCAGTGGGTGAGAGTGAGAAGTGCTGTTGAGTGCAGTGGTCAAGGCAAGGGGTGATTCTTAGTGATATTGTTTATGGAGGCAGTTGATAGGCTTCCCTGAAGAGGTGAGTTTTCAGGGAGCGTCTGAAGATCTGAAGGCTGGGGGAGAGTCTGATTGGGCAGGTGAGGGAATTCCAGAGCTGAGGTGTGGCACAGGAGAAGTCCTGTAGGTGGGAGTGGGAGGATGTGATAAGAGCTGTGGAGAGAAGAAGGTCGTGTGCAGAGCGAAGATGGCGAGAGGGAGTGTATTTGGAGATGAGAGATGAAATATAGTGTGGTGCGGTGTTAGTGAGGGCTCTATAAGTAAGTACCAGAATTTTGAATTTAATTCTGTATGCTAATGGGAGCCAGTGTAGGGATTGACAGAGGGGTTTGGTGTCAGTGAAGTGATGAGTGAGGTAGATTAGTCTTGCAGCAGAGTTCATTATGGACTGTAGTGGGGTTAGTCGGGTGAGAGGAAGGCCAATTAGTAAAGAGTTACAGTAGTCAAGACGGGACATGATGAGTGTTTGTACTAGAATTTTGGTAGTGTCATATGTGAGAAAGGGTCGGATTCTAGAAATGTTGCGGAGGTGGAGGCAGCATGATTTGGAGAGTGACTGGATGTGAGGAATGAAGGATAGGGCAGAGTCAAATGTGACCCCCAGACAGCGAGCTGTAGGGGTCATTGTGATGGTAGTGTTGTTGATGGTGAGGGTAATATCTGGGGTAAGGCTGGTTGTGGTGGGAGGGAAGATGATTAGTTCGGTTTTGCCAAGGTTAAGTTTGAGTTGACGGGAGGACATCCACGAAAACACAGCGGACAGTTAGGCACTCGGGACAAGAAGGAAGGGGAGAGGTCAGGGGAGGAAATATATATTTGAGTGTCATCAGCATACAGATGATGGTGAAACCCAAGGGAGTTGATTAGTTTTCCGAGGGATGAGGTGTAGATTGAGAAGAGCAGTCATGGTATTATGTCTTGCCTGTCTTGCTGGCATAAAGCCATTGGTCCGGATGTACAAGGGAAGGTAAGACTAAGCAAAATCTAGATGCCAATATTTTTGCAAATATTTTACATTCAGCAAAGAAATAGGACGATAGTTTGCACAGAGGGAATGATCTTTACCTGATTTTTGGATAACTGCAAGAGCTTGTTGAGGAAATGGTGTTCATTTCAATTCCGCATTAAATGATTTGGCCATGTATGGAAGCAGGGAATCTAAGAATTTCCTATAATACAAAAGACTAAAGCCATCTGGGCCTGGGCTTTCCCCTAGTTTCATTGATTTCACCACTGATTTAATTTCAGTGACAATAATGGGATTCTCCAGGGAAAGAGCCTCATCAGAAGATAAGGTTGGAAGTCTTGCTTTGGTTAAGAAAGCTTTCATTCTGGCAAACCATTCTGCTGGTAGAGGATCTGAATTCTGAGAAAGATTGTATAGTTTAGTATTAAAATAGAAGCAATTTTGGCGAAAGAGGTAATAGAGGCCTTTGCGGGTGTTGAAAGACGATGGACAACAGTAGCCCCCCTTGCCCCCCTCTCTGGACACCCATGGTGGGATGCTTATTGAGATGCAGAATGTTGGAATCTCCTCAGGTGAACGAATCATATGCACACCACCGTTATGAGTGACTTGAAGTGCAAACGGGAAACTCCAACTCCGTGAGAGGTCTCAAGGAGCGTCTAAGATATAATGTATGTGGAGATAAATCTTGATAGATATGAATCTTAGCACCTTCATATGTCAGAAGGTTACCCTCTCTGCTTCTTCTCAATATCTGCTATTTGATTTCCTATCTATTAAAACAAAAGACGACATCACGAGGAGCACCATTGTCCCTCTGTTTTAAAGCTCTATGGATTCTTTCCAGTAGTATAGGTGAACCCTGTTCTGTAGGTAGTAGATCAGCAAAGCATTTTTGCATGGTTTCACGCAATTTAGCTGGTGAGACGGACTCTGGAAGGTTTTTAATCCTGAGGTTTGCTCTTCTCGACCTGTTATCAAGATCATCCATTTTTAAAGTTAGCTGCATAATAGTGTCTTGTTGTTGAGCTATCGCCCTTTCCAAATTAGTAGAATTTTCAGCTGCCACTACTCGATCTTCCTCTAGATAGGCAACTTTCTGAGCTAGTTGTTTGAAATCTTCTTTAAAGATGGTGAAGTCTGTCATAATGGCTGTCTTCATTTCCTCCATTATTTTATAAATGTCCTCTTTAGTGGCAATTCCCGCCATAAAAGCAACAAGATCTTCTTTGAACAAAGGTGTCAACATGGTAGGTGGACAAGTATTATCTCTCACAGGTATGTCAAGCTGAAGAGTCTCAGTGACTGTGAGATGAGCAATTGTCGCTTCTCCAGTGATTGGCAAGTGGGTCACAGCAGTATGAGGCAGAAGTGTTTCAGTAGGCTTTGAGGCTTTTGTGTCAAAATACTGAGTTATGGGTGATGCCGTGTGGCCAGTTCTCTTCTTCCTAGCTTTCATCCACAGGTAGAGAGATTCAGGCAACTAGTATTGTAGAGGTGTTGTAGAAATAAAGCAAAGTAGAACCAAATAAATAGCTATAAAACTCGTTGTAAGTCGGAGCCAAGAGATCATACGTCTGTCTCAATCACCAGTCAAGCCACACTCAATGATTTTTTTTTTATTGTATTTAGTATTTATTTCTTATTAACTACCAACCCTAATCCCAGTACACAAATCCCCCTCAAAAAACATTCCCTGTTCAACTTATTCTTTCCCCACACTCCACCAACACAGGTACCCTCATACCCCTTTTATATTATGCCTTTGGGAAATAAAATAGTATTTGGTATGTGTAAATTCAATGTTTCCATTGATTTCAGTGGAATGAGTTAGGTGAAAAAAGTGGAAAAACTGCACTATTCAGTAGGACATTATTCACCAAGCTGGAAGTGCCATTATTCACTGATTTTAGCTTAAAGGGATAGTAATACTTCGTTTTAACTTTATTTTATTTTGTAGGCATTAAAAAAACATGAAGAATGATATAAGTCTTATCTCTCAAACCTTTATGGTTTATGAGATATTCACAAGCAAAGTTCCCCTCCCCGCCCCTTTTACCTAGTGTAAGCCATCTCTTCTCAGATGTGGAATGCAGTCCATAGACTGGACAGATAACAGAAGGGGACACTCTTATTCCTATGAAAACAATGAAATCCCTGCCCCCCTTGACAAGCTTTTCAGGTTTTTCCCTTATCTTAATTGAAGATTGTCCCTCTCTGCAGTCTACCTGAGCACCTCCCTTCTGCTCTAGCTGAACACTGTGACATCAGTAAAAGGGGCGGGAGGGGGACACTTTGTCACTGAATTACTCTTGAACTACAACTCTGACAGAACTGAAATAACACTCTCCAAAGTCCAAATACTATGATGATTAATTAGAGCTGTTTTTATTATGAAACATTACTATCCCTTTAAACAATGGGATCTAACAAAGCCTCTAGTTGAGAGGGCTAGATCTTTGAAAACATCAGTAAAATAGTAATACAGTACTATCATAATATGTGTATATATGAATGATACTTCCTACCATGATTCCTTGAAGGAATTACTGCTTGTAGCATTTGACATCTGCTGAGGAGTGGACACCCAGTTTATAGTTTTGTATAAATGTTGACATAGACGTCCAAGTGGTTGCCTTGCAGATCTCTGCAGGAGAAGCACTTGCCTTTAGTGCCCAGGATGTTGGTACTGCTCTAGTAGAATGAGCTTTTACTTTGAGAAAATAAAGGTGGACTAGCTTACCCTCCATGTCTAAACCATCTAGCTATGGATGGTCTAGAGGCTGCTGAACCTTTCCTTTTCCCCTGGAAATGAACAATTAGGGAATCCGATGCTCTAAAGTCCCTTGTTCTCAGTAGGTATGTGAAAATGTACAATTCCAAAATACTGCAACAGCGCTCATGAAGCATCAATGATTGTTATACACCTGATTTATACGAAGTCCTTTAGTGAGGTCTTCCACTTTATGGTGCAGCCATTTTCTCTAAGACCTCCGGTACAAAAGTTCTCCCATACATGCAAAAACAGAAAAAAGGAAAAGGCGCACACAAATCTAAGTGTAGACTGTATTTCAGAGATATAACAACTCCACCTTCTTCAAACATGTTCTCCTTCACCGTGCCAAATAACACCTATGGATCTGTGTTAATTGCACTCACCTTCAAGTGAGGCAAAACCGGCCACTCTGTGTGGATTGCCTTCACTGGATGACCCCCAGTGTCGGTTTCCTTACAGAATACAGCTCCCCGTATTATCCGCTAACCTTACCAAATCCAAAGATGCTTCTCATAGGAAGCCGTTTGCTTACTTTATGATGGCTACTACTTTTCATAATCTTGATCTTGAAACTGATGATTCAATTTTTTCTTTCAATGAATTCAACTAAATGTGCATAGTTCTAGATACTGAAGCAAGGGCTGTGGCTACCTTGATATTGTTGTCAATTAGAGAATATAGTTTCTTCAATACTGATTCCATTATTTTCTCCATGGGATCCTTTAAATATGACCAATCCTGTAGTGGAATAGTAGTGTGTTCTAGACAGGAGACTGGTGCATCTACTCTTGGTGGAATAGTCCAGGAATTCACATAATTTTCTTCAAAGGGGTACCTTTTTGAGAAATGTTTAGTTACCAGAAAACTAGGAACAGTCTTCTGATTTCCTGAAACGGATGTGTCAATTATATTTGGTTCCTTCTGTTCTTAAGTTAGGCCTAAAAGTTTTCTAATATACCTAATAAAAACATCAGTAATCTGATGGCTCCTTGCTGGCTACCTTGTCCATTGTTCTATTACTTTAGAAGTTGATGTACCTTCTGCTGGATCATCAATCCTTTGTCTTTTCCTGAGATTTGAAGCTTCTTGCATGACTGAAAAGGTTTCTTTCATGGAAGTTTGCATCCAAGATAAGAAGTTCTTAAACTGATGGGGCAATTCCTGACCTGCTGCTTTCTTTAAGAATTCCAGGCAGAGTTTTGCTCCTTCTACTGCAGGAGTCTTTTTGTCACAACCCATACAAACTTTTGGCTTTGATGACTTTGTATCTGTGCTACAGTTATGCTTAGGGGTCCCAGAATCTGATTTTTCTTTGGATGAACTGCCTTAGCTGAAGAAGACATGTTGGCTAATCTTAATCTAGACAAAACACTTTAAAAGTAACCTTTAATGACTTACTCTAAAAAAAAATTATATATATATATATATATATATATATATATATATATATATATATATATATATATATATATACATATACACATACACACACACATATATACATATACACACACATATAACAGTCTACCTTGCAGCCATGTTGCTGCTTCCCTTTATGCTGTGTTCCAGCGGTGGAATGCACATTGGAGCTGTGTTCATTGAAAGGATAAAGCAGGGCAGATCCTGTGCCATTTCCCCTTCCCTCATCCGGTCTGGCATCCTTGCTGTGATGCGGCCGATATCTGCTGACGTTATCTGGATGCAACTGCAGTCTGATTTGCCTGCCAGAATGAGAGGCTGACAGAGCTGATCCGCCAGGTACTCTCTGCATTTTTGCCCAGAATACTGGGGAGGATAAGCCAGATGAATCCATATAGCGTCACACCACCTATCCACAGTATTTATGGAGGAAGGGGTGCCTGACTTTAAAATATGCCCTCTTATAATGGGACCATTGTTCAAAAGTTTTTAATATATATGGAGCTTCACAGAGACTACTCTCCTCATGTCCTCCAGCTGGTAGGACTGAAATAACTGTGGGGGAAGGAGAGGAGCAACCTTAAGTACAAAGTTATTCGGTCCTACCAGTTGAAGGGAGGAGATAAAGTCCATTGTTTAATAAGTGCTTGCTAATAGAGACGGGGTAAAGTGGATTTAGGAGGTTGTCTCTGCCTTAGAGAGCTCCTTTGATCAAGTGTCCTGCCCTCATACAGGAAGATACTTTGCCCCATGATTCTGCAGTATTCTTGTATGATTTGTCTTCCCATCTTCAAATAAAATTATCTACAGATTACTGGATTGGATTTGAAAGTGTTAATTTAATCTCATTTTTACTAATGAAATAGTAATGCATCAGATTCATTATTTGAGGGACTGCATGAGTATTGAGAGTGGCTGATACCAGTCACTCTATAAAACAAACACTTTCATTCACAATAAAGCTACTTTACATTCTCACACTTCCATCCCTTCCAGGTATGTCGGCTTCTTTATTCAGAAGCAGCATACTCTATTTACTCAACATAACACAGCCCATGGAGCTGCAGCAGTTATGGTAACCCTACTGCACATTCTGACCAAATGAGATAATTCCCTTGTCTGAATGCTTTCACGTCTTTTTTTCCTGAAATTAGTATGCAGAACTTGATGAAAGTATTCACACAAGGGAAATTTATGTCTTGGTCTAAACTTAGAATAAGGTTATCGCATCTACCACAGCTCTGTTAGTGGTGTCTTGGTTGAGCAACCAGAATGAATTCATTCTAAATGAATGTCACTGAAAAGTAAAGTTTTAACCCTCTGAATGACAGAGGGATGCACAAAGTACTCAAAGGGTTAACAGAAATGCATCCTGTACCCCTCTGGCACTCAAATGGTTAATGTGAATGGAATAGCCTTCTAATTGAATGATGCCAACTAATCTTTATAAGTTGAAAAAAAATGCATTACTATCGCTTTTAGGAGCAATAAAGAGTTGCATCTAAATTGATAAATTGTGATGTAAAGATTTATTGATCATTTTAAAATAGTACACAACATGACCCCCTCCCCCTTTATTGGCACTGCAGTGTCTTTGTCTGTCTGACCTGTTCTGCCACTTCAGCAAAAAGATCAGCTGAAAAAACAAGACTGATGTTTTGTTTAATTATTCCTATTTATTGGGGGTGGTAGCAGCTACATGTCACAAGGTAACTTGTAATAACTACCTGCAAGCAAGTTAAAATAAAATCTAAAAATGTTTTTCACCATTATACCAGTCATTTATTATCACCTCAAACGAACACTAAAAAACATAAAATTAAAAATTGCATCAATAAGTAAACTTAAATTTTACAGTTTTACAGTTGCAGTAAAATGATACCTTTATATCAGTGGTTCACAACTTTGATGGTGAAAACTTTTTTTTTTTTTTTTAAATATTTGATCTCTATAATCCAATATTATCAATACTGCAGTTATCCTTATATAAAACTTTCAAAAAACTGAAATGCTTTACACTTTTTCCTTGAGACTCTACCACCTCTGTTTCTGTCAGTTTCTTTTTGATAGAATGACTTCTGAAACATTTTATTAAACTTTGTGACTCTTCGGAGTCTCAACATATTAGTCAGGAACCACTTTTTTAATGGAACATTAATTTAATATATTGTGGGGAAAAAAAAAAAAAGATAGGTTCCAGTTAAATTTAACTGTAAAAAATCTGTAAATGGCAAAATTCAATCCTGAATTTAAACAGTAAAATGATGAATTTTATCTCATTTAGATTATTTCATTCATAGACCTTATATAATTTCATGTCAAAATAAGCAACAAGGCACGATGAGTTTTATTAATCAGATTAACCCCTTAAGGACTGGCCATGCACAGACGGTGCGGTCACTTAAGGAACAGCGTGCAGTCGCGCGGCGAGCCCGGAATTCCATGACGGTCCAGGACCGCCATGGGTCCTTAACTGAAAACAAGCCATGATGGTCCTGGACCATCATGGGTCCTTAAGGGGTTAATGAAAAGGCTTAAGTGGAAAGAAACTTAATTTAATTGATTTTCAGTTTTAAATTAGATGTCTTCCGACATATTCAAGTTCAATGTTTACAAGTTTACATTTTCAGTTTCTTTATGTTGCACACATTTGTCCAGTATCAGTACAAGTGAAGCCTTAACTGGCATAGTCTTTCAAATCAAGAGTAGACATGTTGATGGCTAACAGCATGTTTTTGTTTGCATTTAAATTATACAGCAGAATAAAATATCCTGTAGTGACTATCCTTACTGGTATACAATCCAAACTCCATTGACGTTTACAGTCCTTGACATGCTGGTTGGTCATGAATATTCTTGCTAACAGATGAAGCAAAGTTTTAATGCAGTCTTTAGTTAGCCAACTTCTTTGAATGAGTGGGAAGCTTTTTAGCTAATTTTTCAACAAGTGAGCCATGATCCATTCCAATGCTGGCTAGCAGCCCCCCTTCATTCCCATCTGATCCTGTGTAAACAATTTCTTCTCCACTAAGAGTTGTCATGTGGCCTCCAAGTGCATTTAGTAAGGCATTACCAGCGCAAATGTCCCATTTCTTAATATAGGTCACATGAATATACACATCAGCAGTTTCTTGTTTATTCTCTGTCACATCCAGCAAAGAAAGAACTTTGTACCCTTGAAAACAAAAAAACATGACATAGGTTGCATTAGTATTATTTTTTTTTTTTTTGGAGAAAAATAAAAACAGGTGAAGCAGTAATGTCTATATACCAAAAAGTTATTTGTTTATCCTTATTCACAATCACTCATTGAAACCTACTATAAATAAAACAAAATATTCACAAAACAAGAATAGCTGAAATATTTTCATGTGTCATTTTAGCAGATCACCATAATATCCTTCAATCCAGGGTTAGTTTTAAAAAATTAAAGAGAGCATGTCTCCTCATTCTGTAATGTTGTACTGCAAACTCTAGGAGCCAGACTCTGAATCACAGTGGATAATCTTCACTCGGGGTCTACTGGAACACAGCTGGTGAAGCAGACATACATTCATGCATGCATCAGAGTAATATGTGGCTCCCTGTGTTAAAACATGTATGCGTGTGTGTACGTGCATGTGTTTCTGTGGCTACTAATGGTACAGGGTTGAGGAAGCAGATGGCTTATGTATGGTTACCAGTAGGACAGTGGAAAAAATGTGGGGTGCCAGACAGGGTGTTTGGGAATACATGACTACCAGGGGCAATGGAACCAGGCTGTGTTTTTGTGTGTGTGGGGGGGGGGACATATAGTGTTTGTTGTGGAACCAGGCATTGGGGGTCAAACACTGTATGTGGTCTTATTCTATGTGGGATCTGTGGCTACCAGTGGGCAGTGGAATAAGGCAATTTATTTATTTGATTTATTTTTATTGGAGTTATTCAGAATTTTTTTTTTTGGGGGGCAGCATTAGGACACCTCCTTATGCCCCCCTGACATTGATAGCCTGCCCAATTGGATAGGCAGCCAATGTAGCATCCAAGAAGGCAGTCACCGTCTTATCATACCCTCCTCCTACTCAACCAGGCATTCTATAATGTCTGGGCTAATTAAGAAGATCATACACATCATTGATGACACGTAGGAGTCTTGAAGGTCCTCAGTTCGCAAGCTCATATAACACTTGGTTGAGCAAGAAAAGGTAAGGTGGTGATTGCTTTCCTGGTCGAAGCACTGCTTACCTATCCTAGCGAATAAACAATCAATGCTTGGGGGGGGGGGGTCAAAGGAGGGCTCACGATGCCCCCTTATGAGTTCAGATTGTATTTTTGAACCACACATAGAACGGAGATCGGTAGATCCCGCACTGTTTAGGTGCCAAGTCCTAATTTCTAGTCGCCATGGTGACATAGCGCCCATGTTTTGTCAAGCCCTGGTGTATTGTCCTATTGGTTCCATGTAATGGTGTATCGCACCATGTAATACTGGATTAAAAAAAAAGAAGTACCTCATGAACCTGTTGTGACCTAGGTCAAAATCATCTCTGCCTCTATCACCATACATCTAAGCAGCTCCTCAACACTGTACAGCTACTAAGCAACCCCCAAACCCTATTGTGGTTATAATATTTTAGAACAATAAGTACAAACAATATAGAAATTTGTCATACTCAGACTTTGAAGATTATTTAGGTCAGAGGTAAAAGCCTGTTTACTTCTTCTATGATAGGCATATCAAACTCGAAAAGAAGTCAAGGGCTGCACTTACCTCCAAGGAGGGATGCAACACTGGCTTCTAAGGTCCACTCAAGAGTGCCACCGTTATATTTACTTTTTTTAAATATAAGTTTGTCTCACTTAGGCAGGTCCCACACCCCACTTCAGCTCTAGTAATGCTTCCCCTTCCCCCAAATTTACAAGCCAAAAAAAAAAAAAAAAAAAAAAAAGGATTTCCTCTGCAGGTTTCCCCCTCCCCTCCCCCCCCGACTAGATACAAGTAACACCCCCCATAAAGAACTCAACCACCACCATTCTGGTACAAACCACTGCATCATAGGGAATAAATTAGCATTTCCACTAATTTAAGTGAGGCTTTTATACCCAGTTCTTTACAGTGCCTTAAGGATATAGCCTCATTAAGATCAAAGGCAATTTTCAGTTTTTTATCTCCCCTATGATGCAGTTGGATGGCTCCAAAATGGTTTGTCTTTAGACTGCCGAATAAAGCCCAGTTTATTTTGGGGAGGATGAAAGCTGATGTACTAACCGTAAGTGGTATCATTTTGGGACCAACTATGTACGCCATACATTAAAAATAAAAACACCCTTTGCCTCAAGTCTGCCTTTTGTCCCTTTGAATGCTAGACATGTTATCCAATGTGTTTGAGACCTCTAGCATTCAAGGGTTTAAAAGCACCATGCAAACCGAGCATTTATTCACTATGGTACACTTGGTATGCACCAAGTAAGGAGGTTGGGGGAAATGCTGGGCAACATGACATTTATAAAGTTCATCTCTAAGGTGAAAGAGATTATTATATATATATATATATATATATATATATATATATATATATATATATATATATAAATTTATTTATTTATTTGTTTATTTTTTTTTTTTTGGGGGGGGGGGCAGGAAACGGAGCCCATCACCTGACAGAGTGGTTGGTCACAACTACAGGCTTTCCTATTACATATCAAGTCCCATAGTGCCAGTGTTGACTTTGGAAGCCCTTTACTACTAGTTTCAGAAGTAGTGCTCTCAGACCAACAGGACAACTGCAAATCTCACGCTTCAGTATGTCTGTCTTGTGGGATCTGCAAGAATGCACTAGGTGCGAATTTTCAAACCCTCAATTCAGTCATCTGTTGTAGCAGTGCTTACAAAATTATAATTAAACAGTAGTAAATAGTATAATCACCAATACAAACTGATCTCAGTTTTTTGGTATGACGCAAAAGGTATGGATCATACACTGCTTTAATTATGTATGGATGGATGTTTGCGGTGTATACCATGATATAATATAAGACTGGAACTGATTGGTTTAGTAATGTCTATGCTTAAGCTCACCTGAGAGAAAAATGTTAGGCATATACCAGTGATCATGTCAACTGGTGGAAAAGCACTTTGTCTATAAATTGATTAGGGTGGATTTGACTAGCAAATGAAAAAATCTTTACTTTTTATGATCGGAACTGTAATGGCAAAGATAATACACAGAACAACATAATTAAGGGGGGCATCTCCAAATGGCTTTTCCTAAGATTGCAACTCCCATTGCATTTTTTTTCTGTTTCTCTCTGCCTGAGAGGAACAGGATTTTATTATATGGGTAAAGCGTGATACATTATTAGTCACAGAAAAAGCCAGAGAATAGTAGAGTAAAAATTATACCTTTATTGGCTAACAGTGTCTCTAGCATGCAAGCTTTCAAGACACCAGGGGCTCGATTCAATAACCTGACCTAAAACATGCAATAGGGCAAAACTGGATACCGACCGACAAAAGAAAATGTCTAAGTCGGTATTCAATTGCCTTACCAGCTAAAAACACAATGGACATTAGGCCACAGAAATGGTCTTGTGGACAAATGTTAGTTTTTTGCGTAAAGTTCCCAAAGTGCTGCTAATTAGTGACAATAATGGGATCATCAAAGGAAAAAAGATAACGACTGATGTCTGACATGCTGTCATCAAGCACCGATCATTAACTTATCTGTGTTAAACTTATCTGTCGTCCTCTGTCTGTCTCCTATCTTCCTTTTCTTCTCTTTTTATTCCTTCTTCTTTACATGAAACCTGTAGAAGCCATGTTCCTGAAAAAATACCCACGCATCTCAGCATAGTTTAACCTCGAGTGCCAGAGAGGTAGGCAACACATTGCAGAGCAATGCACTGCGTACCTCTCTGGGGCTCAAAGGATTAAAATTTGCAGAGATGTGTGGGTCAACAATGTAACAGCAGTGATGTGTGGCTCAATAGAAAGTTACCAATAGCAGTGCCCTATTTTATTTATTTACAAGTAGTTGAAAAGCCTGTTTACATGGGCCACAGTGCCACCGCTGCAGTCATGAGCAGTAAAGACTGTGCGCGCCGCGGCTGATATGGAACGGGGCGCTCTAAATTCAGACCGCTGTCCTCTCTGCGCACATTCCTGGAAGAGCTTGGTCCCAGGAAGGTGGGTAGAGAGGACCCCGCTCTGAATTCGGAGCTCCCAGTTCCTTATCAGCCGCAACGCAAGCAATCTCTACTGCGCATGACTGCAGTGCAGCAAGCCATCTCTACTGCGCGTGACGGCTTCTGACAAACATTCTTAGCGAACTATTATATAGTATTCTCCACCCGACCTGAAAATATTACCACCGCTGTTCGCGGCGGTGGCAGGGGTGGCGGAGAAATGCAGCAGGAGCGGGGGATTGAAGAAACCTGCTCAAAGTCGATTAGCTGGGAGGTGCATAAGCACACATCACAGCCAATGGCTGGGAGGGAATATGAACAGTCTCTGTTTATATTACCTCACAATGGAACAGGCATCAGTCCGTGTGGTACTGGGGGGGCTGCTCCTACTGCATTTCGCTGACACCAACAGTGGTGGAGAAAAGGAAAAGTAACATTTATTTTTATTGTGCTAATTTTGCATATATGCAATTTATGCTATTGCCAACTTTCTATTATTGAGCAGCACATCGCTGCGGTTACATTACTGACCTGCACATCTCTGCATATCTTAACCCTTTGAGCCACAAACAGTTACTCAACACATTGCCTACCCCTCTGGCACTCAAGGGGTTAAAATGTGCAGATATGTGCAGTTTCTTATTAAGGAACATTTATTTATGGCTGTCTTTTTATTACAGGTTTAATGTAAAGAAGATGATGTACGGTAGATGACCAAGGTGCTGAAGACTCTGCTGTACATCAGGATTAATGGTGTTACTTTGCAGGGGCTTTTGCTTTGTAACTTAGTCAGGTTAATCCTATGAGTGCCGGTGGGTTAAGCATACTCAACCGGCACTCATAGGGTTAATTCTATTAACTTTGGATGTATGGATACGAGGCTTAGGGCCCCATATCAATACAACCACTGGGGACTTTTTACACTTTTTTTTTTTTTTCTTCATTTCAATTGCTGTGTCGGCTGTTTTGAGATCTGATAAGGGACTTTAGTAATAAATTTTAATAATAAATCTTATTGTTATTTCTTATGCTTGAATTACACATTTCAAGGTAATGATAGCGCACCACATAGGGATTCTTCTTTCCTTGCACTGCATATTTTCTTACCCCTGGTATCATCAGATCATAGTTTACGAACCTAATAAATATAGAGCTTTTCAAGTAGAGAACTTTATAGTTAACCTATCTTAGTTCAGACCATTTGCTGAGGTTCACAATGCATCCCTATATACACCTTAAGGACCAGTAAGTACCAGTACCCTCTGGAGATGCCTCTTCCTTGCAGGACTTGTTTGCACTGAACATATGTTTGTGTCCTGTCATACCCAAGATTTTATGACAGCCTTTGTTTATGGATGTTTGTTATTTCCCTGGGTTCCATACACTAGATTGATATATAGGTTAGAAATAAAAGTAACATTCAATACAAGTAGCCCTAGCTATATTACACTGCAAGACCACAAACATACCCAACTGCATGCAGAGTATGCATATTCACAAGCATACGAAACCAAAGCTGAACAAAGGGAAACTATATTGCAGTAACGTACCCTTGCATTCATGCTTTGATATATATACAAACTGATTTAAACTGATAGTTTTTATTTTTTCCCTAATGTGTAGTTGGTTTGCATCGGAATGGTGTCTTTATACATATGACTTGATGTGTTTAGTTATTTGCACTTTAATATATAAAAATGTACATTATTATCACGATCCATTTCTGACAATAATATTATTTAGACATCATTAGGCTTTACAATAAATAAATTCTATATATTTCATTATAGCGCATGACTTACCAGCTCCTCCTGCAGATATGATTTCAGTCTTGTTACCAAATGTTTGGAGGGTCACCTCTTTCACCTCTCCAGAATGAGAACGAGACACAATAATGGTTGGAGTTTTCTCATTGTATGAACTCCGACTTTTTATGTTTGAGCCACCATCTACCATAGCCCAAGCTGCGGAGGGGGAATTAGAAAAGTTTATTTAAACAAAAAAAGCAACACAATCTCAGCTCAAAAATCACATGTGAAAACACTCAATAAAATTTATATCCCTACAAATAAACACAAATGGATAAAAATTATGAATTTTACATATGTAAGTATATGAGAAAGTCCAAAACAACAAATCTCTATTAGAAGAAGAAGAAGAAGAAAAAAGTGTCTCTGCACCAATGTAATAGACCATTAGAAATAGTGCATTTCATGCTCTCATCTCCTGGTCTTATTTGTCATCTAAAGGGATAATAAAATTACCTTATTGTAGCTCAATGTTTAGAAGTTACTGTGCACTTTGGCAGCAATTCCTATACTAACGCAAATGGATGAAGATGAACATGAAATATGAGAGATGAATGATTATGTGCTCCTCTACTGTGTTCCCTTTGCAACACTTAGAGAAAATGTCTTGACACCACAACAAAGAAAAACACACTAGCGATACAAGTTCAAGGAAAGGGAAGACACTGAGGCAGAATCAAAGCGTAAACTATTTATTTGAAATAGGGGATAACAGACCATCACAATGTCCAAACCTAAATCTTTTGTTAGAGCCTCTCTAGTAGAGTCAAAATTATACCTTTAATGGTATAACTTGTGATGGCAGAATTCTTGGACTAGACTGTCCACTGCAGTACTACAGGCAAAATGTGGTACCATGTTAGTTGTGAAAAAATCAGGAGACTTGTAGAGTTAAAGTGATTCCTTTATTGGCTAACTGAACAGCTTTACAATGCAAGCTTTCAAGACAATTTGGGTCTCCTCAGGTTTAGAATGTAGGTTTAAAAAAAACACACGATAGGTTGTATACTCATGCAAATTCCTGGCAAACTGAAATTCCACTGGAGGGGAAACTTCTCACCAGTGTTTGAGTAACCTTTTGATGTGTGAACAGATTCAGTAAGTTTAGTGTGTAGAGAGTGTCACTTGCAGCCAAAGACTGTCAAGTATTTGGGTTACTCAGTGTCAAAAAGTGTGCACAAAGCATTGCATCACACACCCCTCTGGCACCCAATGGACACAAAACTGTTTATTGTGTGGAATTATGTGACACATTTCATGTCACGGTTCAAGCCACAGATCAGAGTATTAAACTTCAACATCAATATATTCTCCCAGATCCTTCAGTCATTATTGATGCTGTGGCCAGTTTTGCTAAAATGTTGACACACTGGAGTGTCTCTTTGCTAATTCATAGTGGACCTGTAAGAACAGATTTTCTTAGAGTTTGTCCTGTCGCGCCTACAGAACATTTCATACACAGGATGAGGTGCATAACACTGGATGATCTGCACAAGAATTTGCCCTTGATGTTGTGGTTTTGGTGGGAATGTGGTATGGGCACTTTATCTGTTTCACATCTGTTTTGTAGACAGAGAAGTACCATTTTCTGCTGCCTTCTTTAGGGACCACTACACCAACAGTTGTTTCATATTGGGGGCCGTTTATAGGAGATGAGGTTTTGGGAATATTCTTTTTTAATCTGCCATCAGTATGTAATATTGCTTGGAGCTCTTGAGATTTTGTGCAGTGCTTAAAGATGGGGATTGCATGTAACAAATAATGGCACTCTGTTCTCTTCCTGTGGTTGTTTGTATTCCAGGATATTTCTTATGGGTACACTGGTGGCTCTCTGAATTTGGATGCCCATGACTTTGACATTATATGCATGACTGATAAAGTTTCTGCTGAGAAGTCACAGAGCATATGAAGTTATACCTTAGGGCCTGGATGTAAACAATAGAGGTTTTGTGTGCCTGGTATGGAAACTGTAATGTATGAGATAATTAGGCCGGGCTATTGGTTTGTGGTACAGAGATCTCCAAATGTAGCTGTTTTGAATATGAAAGTTGTATCCAGAAAGTTACATTTGTAAGGATGAATGGATGAGTTTGAGGTTAATGGTGGATAGAAATCATTGCATTTTTCATGAAATGACAAAGTTAGTCTTCACTGACAGTCCAAATGATTAGTATATTATCTATGTCGCAGGGATAGACCAACCTTCATTCTAAACATGTCTGATGGAGAGACCTCATTTGTCTTGAAAGCTTCTATTCTACAGCTACTCAGCCAATAAAAGTATCCCTTTTACTCCGCCAGTCTCCCACTGCAGTACTGACATTCTGCAGTCACAAGAATGCTTTGAAGATTCAAGTGGGTAGTTTGTGGTCTTATGTCTGCCACCTCTATGCATATAACCAATTCAATCAGTGGTGCACAATGCAATGTTTTGCAAAACTCTCAGATACTCAAGGGGTTAAGCCAACATAACCCCATTTTAGGTGTAAATGTTCCTTCAGTAAAAAGCCATTGGACAGAGAAAAAAAAACAAACAAAAAAAAAACACACTTACCCGTATAACCAGTGAAAGGCTTGTGTACTACTCCGATAAAAGGTTTTCCATTGACAGCAACACATACCATAGTAGTAACATAATTTATAAGATTTTCTGAAAGTGGGAAAGAAAACAAGAGTAAATAAAAATTATTTGGGTTAAACATTTCAGTACAATAAGAAACTCAATTTTTGGTAACCTGACAAAAATTGAATTAGAAATAAATAATAATCATCAGTGGATAAGTAAAATCAAAATATTTAGCAGAAGAAAGAATGAATGAACTGAATGCTTATCAAACACCCCACATTACTCTTCCATATTGGGAACCAATTGGTTATACACCTAACCCTAAAGGGCAGGATGTGTTCCAAAGCCTTCTGTTCCTTCTTTGTGATGCATATTCCGTCATTAGAGTGAAGAAGCTGGGAGACTTAGTTCAACAATGATTAAAAGAGTGCCATTTTTATTCTGGACCTTGTAGCATTATTATGGGCTTTATTTTATTTTTTGTTGTCACTGATACAGTTGCTCTTCTGTATTTTTATTGTCTAAAACAGTGTTCTCAGGAGTGGGTCAGCTGGTTAAGCAAAGATACTGGATAACATGGCTCAATTCCTGGTGCAAGCTGTGACATCAAAAAACATTATTTACACACACACACACACACACACACACACACACACACACACATATACACTAAATTAACAGGATTATTCTGGTCATTAATGCAATGTTAACCATGAGAAACAAAACCAGTTTGTTTACATTCCTTGTCCCCTGTGAAAGAAAAAAAAAAAAAAAAAAAACAGTAATACAGGTTTTCTTTTTGCTCAAAGCTTCACATACACATACCTTTAATTTTAATACAATTCTATTCATTAGAGTACACAGGAAGGACATATGAATAACAAACTATACTAAAAGTGACCTTCCCCCTGTTTTGCGATCTGGGTTAAAAACAGCAGCTCAGTTGTAACAGTATTAGCCCCACGACTTCCTTACAAATTGAACTGTTATAACATTTGAAGAAACCAGTTGCGAGAATTTGAAAAACCCCTGTTGCACTCAACATGAAAAGACCTGCAATATGTTTTTTTTCCCTCGTAATGGAGCTGTAAAGGATCATTTTAACTGCATTGTGGGTGTTTAAGAGCTTGGCAGACACATTAAAATCTTCATGATGACAGTGTGCCACACGTAGCTCTGAACATGCCAGGGAGGTTGTGACTGACTGCTCCAGGACCAGAGCAGTCAGTTCCAGCCTTTCCCCGTTGAGCTGGTACATGCAATTGCTGATACAGCGATCATGTGTCGTTTGAGCCAATGACAATGGTAAAGCATACTGTACATTGCCTTTGTCAATGTTCTCTGCCTCCCTCCTCCTTGCTGTGATACTGAGAAAGAGAGAACAGAGCTCCCAGTGCAAATAATGAGGCACTTTTGAGGTAATGGGAGCAGGACAGCTAATTATTATATAATTATCATAATATTTAACCATTGTAGATTCACTGCAGGATGAAGGCCCCCTCAGGAAGCCTCCAACAGCTTAGGTCCTGTGCCTTTTGTTGCCACAAATTTGGTAATTTCATCTACCTATCTTATCTTTAGTCTTCTTCTTGGGCCTTTAGTATCAAGTGGAATCCATTCCAAAATTTGTTTGGTCCATCTACCTTCAGATCTTCTTGCCATGTGCCTGCTATTCCATTTTAGGTGCTTTACTCTTTCAAACACATCATAGACCTTTGTTTGCTGTCGAATCCATGTACATGTCCACGTTTCACAGCCATACAGGAGGACTGCAAGGACACCCTGGTCAGAAACATTTCTCTTGAGGCAGAGTGGTAAATTTATCTTAAAAGACAGTATTGGTAAATTTTCCAAATGCTTGCCATCCCAATTTTATTTATCGTTCATTTTCTATCATGATGTTTACATCTGTTGAAATTGCTTTTCCAAAGTAAACATACTTGTCCACTTCTTCTAGTTCTAATTTTAGTCCATCTACTGTGATTTTCCTTGGTATGGTAAATTTGTTAGACATGACTTGCGTTTTGCTGATATTCATCTCCAGACCAAATTTTTTGCTTTCCTGTTGTAGTTCTTCAATGCGTTCTTGCAGTTTTTCAGGACTACTGGCAAATAGTATGAGATTATCTGCAAGACGTAATGATGTAGGTATTCTCCAATTATCTTAAGTCCTTTTTTTGTCCCATATTTTTCTGTATTGATCTAGACTTTATCATTTACCACCTGTATTTATGCACGGTAAGACATCGACCCATGGGATAGATTAAAAAAATATTATATTACATATAGTGCAAAAGTTTTAGGCAGGTGTGAAAAAAGGTGTAAAGTAAGAATGCTTTCAAAAATAGACATGTGTATCAATTAACAAAATGCATAGTGAGAGAACAGAACAAGAATCTAAATCAAATCAATATTTGCCTTCAAAACAGCATCAGTTCTTCTAAGTACACTTGCACACAGTTTTTTTAAAGAACTCGTAATGTAGGTTGTTTCAAATATCTTGGAGAACTAACACAGGAACTGGGGAGCAGAAAAATGGCGGCAGGTGCTCTGAAATATTTGGCTGTAGCAGAAGGCAGTTTGTTTGCTGAAGGGCTGGAGAGAGGTACAAGAATGAGGGTCTGTAGGCAACAGTGAAGCATGGTGGAGGTTCCCTACACTTTGGGGCTGCATTTCTGCAAATGGAGCTGTGGATTTGGTCAGAATTAATGGTCTCATGAATGCTGAGAAGTACAGGCAGATACTTTCCATCATGCAATACCATCAGGGAGGCATCCCCAAATTTATTCTGCAGCATGACAACAGCAAATATACACCCAAAGTCATTAAAGGCATAGTAATGTTTCAAAATAAAAGCAGCTCCAATTAATCTTCATAGTATTTGGACAATGTAGAGTGTCATTTCAATACTGTCAGAGTTGTAGCTCAAGAGTAACTGAATGATAATGTATCCCCTTCCCATTCTTTTACCTAGTGTAAGCCCCCACTCCCTCAGATGTGGAATCTGGTCCACAGACCAGACAGCTCACAGCACGGGACAGTCGTCTTACTGTAAGAACAATGAAAACCCTGCCCCCCTTGAGAGGTTTTTCCCTTATGCTAATTGAAGATTGTCCCTCTCTGCAAGCCATCTGGACACCACCTTTCTGTTCTGAGGTGAGCAGTGTTACATCCGTAAAAGGGGAAAGAAGGAGGTACTATTATTATTCAATTACTCTTGAACTAGAACTCTGACAGTGTTGAGATGACACTCTCCATGGCCCAAATATTATGAAGATTAAATGGAGATGCTTTTATTTTGAAACATTACTATACCTTTAAGAAGTATCTTCAACGTAAAGAACAACAAGTAGTCCTGGAAGTGATGGTATGGACCCCACAGAGCCCTGATTTTAACATCATTGAGTCTGTCTGGAATTATATGAAGAGAGAGAAGCAACTGAGGCTGCCTAAATCCAGTGAAGAATTGTGGTCTGTTCTCCAAGATATTTGGAACAACCTTTTCGCAGAGTTCTTTAACCCCTTAAGAACCCATCTGACTGTCCTGGACAGTCATGGAATTACGGGTTCCCCAAACGACTGCACACCGTTTGGGAAAAAAAAAAAAAAAAAAAAAAAAGGGAAAAAAAAAAACAACCAGTCCGTTGTCCTTAAGTGGCGGCCGCGTGGCATACCGGTCCTTAAGGGGATAAAAAAACAAAAAAAAACAAAACTGTGTACCTAGAAGAATTGATCTGATTTAGATTTATAACTATATTTATCACTATATTTATCAATTAACAAAATGCATAAACTATTAACATTTTTTTAAAGCATTCTTACTTTACAGCAATTTTTCGCAGCCTCCTAAAACTTTTGCACAAATGATTTAGAGAAAGCTCCAAAGTTTTTTTTTTATGTACACAGATTAATTTAAACACATATATACTGAGGTCTAAACAAACATTAATTCAAGTTTTATTACTGTGGAGCAATTTTAAAACACCATACACACATCACATATTCTGACACCAGGTAGGATATGCTGAAATAGGGGGATTTTCCCATAAGAGGGACAATACCCCAAAAAGGGATGTTTGGGAGGTATGAACAAATTTTCATACCGTTCATCCAGTCTCTCAATAATTTACTGATTTTTCACAGGAAAGCCTATAAAAGTTGTGGGGTTTTTTTGTTTTGTTTTTTTTCTTGTTTTCATTTTTTATTTTACCAAACGTGTGCTCGCGCGCATGTGGACATATAAATGTGGTATCAAAATAAGGCCCTACTTATGCTTAAAAAATGGTATATAATTTCTGCGGTTGAACTTAAATGAATTAGAGGAAAAATAATGTTGAACAAAGGCATAGTAAAAAGTCAAAAACTGCTCATCCTCAAGTGTTGAAAAGCCCTCCTCACTAAGGGTATAAACACATGAAAGCAGTTTAACCTATCTAATTATATTAAAACTATAGACATGCAAAAAATGACTTCACACAAAATAAATTCATATAGGCATGTAAATCTTCCTGTAATTTTTGTATTGCTAGACAGGAGAGCAAATCATTGTAAAGCAGTGCACTGCACACACATCCTATATAATAATTTGCCAAGTGTGTGTTTGTCAGAAGCCGTCATGCGCAGTATAGACTGCTGCGTACACTGCAGACATGCGCGGTACAGACTGCCTACTCCGTGACTGATAACAGAGCAGGGCTCTGAATTCAGACGGTACTCCTGTGCGCAGAGAGGACTACGGTCTGAATTTGGAGCGCACCGCTCCGTATCAGCTGTGGTGTGGGCAGTCACTACTGTGCATGACTGCACCGCGGCCGTTGCAGGGTGGCACTATGGCCCGTGTACACGGGCTCTTCAACTAGTTTGGTATGCAACGTTGATGCATAAATTATCTACTATCAAACTGAAAACAGAGTACCATGCTTACATGGCATTGAGCTCGTTGTCAGGGACATAAATGGGTTTATATATTTAAAAAAATATGTAGATAGGAAGAATTAAAAAAAAAAAAAAAAAAAAAAAAAAACGTATACGGAATTTGATCTTTGTTCTTATAGAATATGTAAATTAAAAATAAAAGCTTATCACTTTAACTAGCTCCAGGGTAGGTGACCTTTGGTTATCCAGCTGTTGGGAAATACAGTTCCCATCATTCCCAAAAAGCCAGTGGTTAGTTTGGTTACTACAGATGAAGAATAAAATACCTGTGTACTCAAATGTTGCATCCAGTGGATCAATCCAGATAGTAACACTTTCTGAAGGGACTAGCTTTGAAGTCTTTATTATACTTAGTATTTCATCAGGGATTTTGTGATCCCAGGAGACTGGTTCCTCATCATCTGGATCAACATGCTCCTCTGTGTTCACCTGCATAGAACAATACACAGAAATTTAGCATTAATCATCACACACAGGAAAGAATTATGATGTGGGTAAGCTAGAACTTCTTGCACTCAAGATGGCCTTGAAGGAGTTGTGTTACCTGCTAGAGGCTGTTGTTGCTGCATCTATAACAGTATTGAAGGATTAATGTAATTTTCTTTAAGGGTAGTTATGCTCCATATATAGAAAAACAACACAGGGTTTATCTTCCTGAGTAAAATATAAAGGTAGTCCCACTATTTAGAGGTGTTCCAGTTAAAAGTTAGTGCAGCTAAAACTTCACATTTTTAGGTGCAGTATCTCAGTGGCCTGAACTTTCACAATAGCGCTGTTGCTACACCATCCTATGGACAACTCTGCTCAGTTGACCATAAACCTCCATAGGCTGATGTAGCAACGGCACCACCAATTTCAGGTCAATGAGATACTAGGCCTAGTAATGTTTGCTGTACAACATACAGTTATTGTTGTTAACATCATGGGTCTTATTCATCATGCTAAATAGATCCAATTCTGAAATAAACCAACTAAACGAGAAAATTCTGCACATTCCCCCTGAATGTTAAAGGACTTCAATGAATTGCTTCACCATGCAGTGAATATCTCTACAATATTCAAGGGGTTAAAATCCCAATCTAACCACTTTGCTGCAAAGCTTTTTCACTCGAGTGCCAAGTATTGTTTCACACTTACAGTTATGGTCAATATTATTGGCACCCTTGAATATTTTGGATATCAAGTACAATATCTTCTGAAAAAAATGTAGTAAAAACATATGTTTGATACAGAACAGCACAGGATAAAAATAAAAATTAAAAAAAAGAAAATTGGAAGTAAAAAAAAAAAAAATGGAAACACTGCCATGACTCGATTATTTGCACCCTCTTGAAAAATTCAAATCAGTTTGAAAAGAAGAACTAGAATGTCAGTGCTGTGAAATTAGACTCACCTGAGATAAATTGGTTAACTCAAGCTATGTGAGCAGTGACAATCAATGATGGTTTTAAAAGGGATAGTAATACTTAAATATTACTAATCCCCATATTGTAGCAATGTTAAAAAGAATTTAATTGTCCCCAGTGTCATCTCTCAAACCTTTATTGTTTGAGAGATAACCGCCCGCAAAATTCCCCCCTCACTCCCCCTTCCCTGAAGTCAGCGTTGTAGCTGACTGCAGGGGAAGCCTGTCGTATGACAGTCAGGCAGCTCTGCAGCAGAGCCGAGAAAGCGTTAGTAAAAAATAATTATTTCACTGAAACGGTCTTCTAAAAAAAATAAAAATAAAGCGCCCCCCCCCAATAATTAGCCATATAGAGGTAAGGTTACAAATAGTACTATCACACAGTAGAAGCACAGTGTTATTCAGAAATCATACTTCTTCTGAGACTGATGGCTAGGCTTCTTGCTTTAGAGGCATCTGCGCCGTCAGTCCCTTCTGTTACCTTAAGGTACCATGCAACTCCTCCTAGAGGAGACCAGGACGGACATTACAGGTACACAGATGTCTCTAAGCCAGGATGTCTGCCCGTCCATCTCAGAAGTAGAATTTCTGAATAACGAGGTACTTATCCTATATAATAATTCGCTAAATTGTGTGTAACGCCGCGACATACACAGCACACACTGCTGCTCGTGCTACAGTTGGAGCGCCCAGGTCTGTATCAGCCGCGGCGCGGGCAGTCTCTACTGCTCGTGACTGTCCTGCGACCAGGTGCCAGTGGCACTGTGGCCCGTGTAACTGGCTGTTCAAATAGTGCTGAATAATAGAACTATTTGTAGGCTTATTGCTATATGGCTAATTATTGGGGGGGAACTTTATTTAGGGTGATAGTTCCGATTTAAGAAGTTTGTTGCTCATGGAACTGTCAAGAACCTCCCGGGACATGGTGACAAGAGGAATATCAGAGAAGTCTTCAAAGGTTGTTATAAACTGTGTAAAAAACACCACATATGACATCCATATAGCTTACGGCTGACCTGGAGCAATCTGGATTGATGGTTTCAACCCGTACCATACGCCGTACACTAAACAAAGTAGTGCTTTATAGGTGAAGGCCATGGAGAACCCCACTGCTGAAAGCATAACATAAAAAAGGCACAATTGATTTTTGCCAAAACCTACCTAGGAAATCACAATCATTCTGGGAAAACGTTCTATGAACAGATGAAACCAAAGGAGAGCTCTTTGGTAATACAGACCAGCGATGTGTTTATAGGCATAGAAATTAAGCATATAAGGAATAGAACACCGTACTCACAGTTAAATATGACAGAGGATTTGTAATGTTGTGGGGCTGCTTTGCTGCCTCTGGTACGGAGGCCTTGAGCATATTAAGGGATTCATGAGATCAGAGGATTACCAAGACATTTTACAGCAAAATGAGCTACTCAGTGTCAGTGGGGTTCAGCTCCAGTGGACATCTATCTGTATCCTACTTAACGGGCATCAACCTGCTCTAAGGACTGACCGACATAACCTACAATTATATTACAATCTCTTAAACTTAGCTAAACTTTGTGTCCCTATCAAATGGAAGCTTGAAAATCCACCCTCACTTGCAGATCAGCTCCTTAAAGCTTCTTTTACTACATCTATGGAGAAATGTATTGCTTATTCCTCAGGAAACTCTCTTGACTTCACTGAGGTGTGGTCACCATGGCTATGCTATTGCGAGTCTGCTGATAACCCGCAACAGTGATGGTTTGCTCTAGAATTACTTATTCAGGTATGCACCCCCTCTGTGTGTAATCCCTATATATGTTCTGATAATACAAACTAGGCACATTTCTGAAGATGCACAATGTACAAAATTTTCAAGGGTATCAATAATGTTGACCATAACTGTATGCTGCTGTTTATAGTAAGCCGATAATGTGAATAACCCTAGTCATACACCGTTTGGTTCATCAGACAAAACACTTTCAAAAGATACCATTGGTTTGTGGATATCCCTTCCATGTCCATACATTTTTACTCAGAATGCACAAAAACAACAATATATAGTTGCTTCCTCAGACAGCCAAATAATGACAGTGGTAGCAAATAGAATGGTATCACTGACAAGCTTGGAGACGGATGTTTAAAAAAGTAATATTGTTTAAGTTCACCTCTCTCAATTCCTCAGTGTTTGTAAATGAAAATTAGAGATGCACCGATACCAAATTTTTAAGACCGAGTACAAGTACCGATACTTTTTTCAAGTACTCACCGATACCAATTACCGATACCTTTTTTTTGCGGTCATTTGCCAGTTTTCTAAGTACCTACATGTTTTAGGTACTTGGAAAACTGGCAAATGACCGCAAAAAAAAAAGTATTGGTAATTTGTATTGGTGAGTACTTGAAAAATATTATGTGTGTATATATATATATATATATATATATATACACATACACACACACACACACACACCACCTCTTGACTCTCCCTTTTTCACTCTTTCTCCCACCTTTTGATTCATTCTACCCCCTTGAGCCCCCTTCTTTTGTCTTGGCTTTTGATCCCCCTTTCTCCCACTCCTCCTTGACTCACCCTTTTGCCTCTTCTTGGCCCCCCTCCTTTGTTCTCCTGATCCCCCCTCCCTTTGCCTCTTTCTGCCTCTTCACCCCACTGTCTGCCTCTTTCACCACCCCCTGCCCCATCCTGCCTCCTTTACTCTCCTCTGCCGGGTGCTCGCTGTTCTCTCGCGAGCCCCGGCAGAGGTCAGCGTCGGAGCGTTGCCATGGTAACCCGCGGCAATGCTCCGACGCTGTAGAGTGAGAGAGGTAACCGGGGAGCATTGTGAGCAGCTCCCCGGACTCCCTCTCTGCAGCACCGACCCTGACAGAGGGTATCGGTGCTGGCATCGGCCGCATTTGCGCGAGTACAAGTACTCGCGCAAATGCTGGTATCGGCACCGATACCGATACCAGTATCGGTATCGGTGCAACCCTAATGAAAATGTGCTGGCAGAGCCAAACAAATGGCATTTTTACCTATATTAGTAGAATATCTAGTATATCTGAAAGATATGAAAAAAGCGGCTTACTACTGATCACACGTATATGTACTATTTGATGGACTCTGCCCACGCACATTAATTTACAAACAGTAAGACGTTAATCTCTATCAACTTAAACAATATTACTTTTTGAAACCTCAATCTCCAAGACTATTAGTGACACCATTCTATTTGCTACCACCATCATTATCCAACTCTCTGAGGAAGCAACTACATATTTAGTAAAGGATTCCACATTTAGTGAGCTATAAGATCCCTAACATCTACAGTTTGTTTTCTATACAAGATGGTTTTACCCTCATTTTATTGTATATGCAGAGGATAGAAAAGGACAATTCAATGGATCAGTAGGACTTTTTTTTTTTTTTTTTTTTTTTTTTACCCACACACTTCTAGATTATATATTTAAGTTTTTCTGATTCACCATCAGGGGGCATGGCAGCAGAACGTTATCATCTGCATAGGTATTGCCACAGGAATAGTGGGTTAGGAGGAGGTAGGGTGCTTTCCCCGTCCCCCTCTCGAGAAACATCTCCATCTTAGAGAACTTTAATTCCCACCCACTGGTGAATTCACCCCATCTGACAACTTTTCTTTGCCTCTGCATAGAAGGGACTGATATAAAGTACCTTAAAGGGATAGTAATACTTCGTTTTAACTTTATTTTATTTTGTAGGCATTAAAAAAATATGAAGAATGATACAAGTCTTATCTCTCAAACCTTTATGGTTTAAGAGATATTCACAAGCAAAATTTCCCCTCCTGCACCTTCTTCCTAGTATAAGCCATCTCTTCTCAGATGGGGAATCTGGTTGTAAGACCAGACAGATAACAGCAGGGGACAGTCTTCTTACAATGAAAACAATGAAATACCTGCCCCCCTTGACAAGCTTTTCAGGTTTTTCCCTTATCTTAATTGAAGATTGTCCCTCTCTGCAGTCTACCTGGGCACCTCCCTTCTGCTCTGGCTGAAAAGTGTTACATCAGTAAAAGGGGCGGGAGGAGGACATTGTCATTGAATTACTCCTGAACTACAACTCTGACAGAACTGAAATAACACTCTCCAAAGTCCAAATACCATGATGATTAATTAGAGCTGCTTTTATTATGAAACATTACTATCCCTTTAATGCTGTTTCTGTATTTGCCATTTGTATCAGTTGTTACAGTTGACATGTTATTATTTACATATTCACTACTCTCATGTAACCTCTCAATAAAGCTATTTTGAAGTAAAATAAAAAAGTAATTTTGTCATCTTTTGTTTTTTTAGGCCTCTGTGGTGCAGTCTGCTCCAAATTCTTTGAATGTCTGTCCCCAATGTTCTGAAATTCTTAATGAATTATATTTCATGAATGAACATTTGACTGAATTCATGTCTTCAAAAAAACAACGAGAGCCATGTTCAAATGATTATTTATTGTACAAAATATTTTAGTTATGCAGGCAAGTTTGATTCAGAGGTCTCCTGGGCTCATGCTAGACTAAAAAAGTATAGAAAGGGTCCTGTTAAGATACAAGCTGTAGTCTGTAGTCATACACTTTGGAAGCACAGCTATAACCAATCTAAGACTACCTTTGTTCTTGAAAGAGCACAGTTCAAAATAGAAAATTAAGCAGGGCTCAAAGGAAAATGTAGAGAAAGCAAATCAAATATTTCACTGATCTAAACAAATAATTAACAACCATTTTTAAGTTAAAACATATGTTTTTAAAATGAGCATTAATGGGATCAAGGTAAAGCACTTTCTAACCATACATAGTTACCTCAGGGCTGGACAAAATATAAAACTTTTTTTGCCACAGAATGTTAAAGCGCCATCTATGAGGTCTATTTAGTGAAACTGTATTGCAAATATATAATACACTGTTATTAATGGATTTTGAACCAGCTGTCTTTTGATTAACAAAAAATTTACCCAAAAAGTAAAATCTCAAAACGTAAATTCTTTCTTAAATGCTGGAAAAGTTATTAGTCTTGCTAACTTTTCTTTGACAAAATAAGCAAAAAAGTGATCACATACCGGCACTCATACTTCTCCAACTTTATTAGAGAAAAGATCATATAAAAATCTACAAATGTATATCAAATCATAAATCA
Source organism: Rhinophrynus dorsalis (assembly GCA_037306005.1). Taxonomy (NCBI): domain Eukaryota; kingdom Metazoa; phylum Chordata; class Amphibia; order Anura; family Rhinophrynidae; genus Rhinophrynus; species Rhinophrynus dorsalis. The sequence continues at coordinate 119,374,557 of CM074723.1, read as the reverse complement.
TACAAATACAACATGACTTATATAACCCCTAAGGTAAGAGGCTCCCCCCACCATCCTCCCTTAGTGCATCCCCAAGACCCAAAATAAAAAACGCTACATATAAAAAGGAAGCCAGTCCACATATGAAGGAAATCAACTGACCCCAGCAAAAAAACAGTATTTAAAAAAAAAAAAAAAAAGCTTGCAAGCATAAACTTAATAGCAGCCAGGCAAAAAGCAGCAATTATCTTCCATAAAGCAGCAGCATATATCCAGCCAATGACATGTGTCTAGAAACAAGCTATAAAGGTCAGCAGTGATGAATAGCATTCAGCTTGCACAACCGGAGAAGCAGTGGATACACGGAATATATAAGGCAAATATTCCTGCCATAAAAGTCACCATATTCTCGTATCAGAGACCTCAGACGCACAAACAATACATAACGCGGGGGACAATACCGCCAGTACACCTCACCACTCGGTGTTTTCTTTAATCCGAATCCATGTCTGTTCAAGTCCACACCCGCTCACTTCAGCGTCTTCTCCTGTCAGGTTTCAGTCTCAGCTGAGGCAGTACGATCTCAAACATCTCCAATGGCATCACGTGTCCATAACTGCTTCAATCCACCGCACAGTATTGTATGCTAGGCAGAGCTTCCTTCCCACATAGAGATAGCCTTCCATATAATGTGTAGCCAGAAAGTCGTCAACGCGTTTCACCCCCTACTTGCAGGGCTTTCTCAAGATGATCAATTAAGATTTCCTATACTTCCGCAAATACTCTCAAAACGGAAGTCATTCAAATTCAAATGGACCAATCACATACCTAAACATTTATCTTAAAGAGATGTAAGCTATCGCTTACCCCAGGTACCGAGCAGATATGGATCTTACTTTTCTTCATTTCTTAAAGCCACAGTACCCTAAAATTCACTGTAGTTCAAATACTAAGGACTACAATTTAAAGATTAAAGGAACATGTTGAATTTAATTTCCTCATTAAGACCATGCTGTCCCATAGCTCCCAATGTAAAAATCCATCTAGTCTCCTTTTGCAATAGTAATCTATCAAAATCTCCCCTTCTTATACTTTTCTTTAGTTGTACTATCCCCATCACCCTAAGCCCCTCCAGAGTTACAATGCAGCTTCCAACTTGCCAATCATTGATACAGGGACGGACAGTACAGGAGCACAGATGCCTCTTCTGCAAAATGTCTGCATTGTCACCTGCCAGAGAGTCTCCAAAGAACTTAGATTTCTAAATAATTCTGGACTTAATAAGGATTATAAAAGGATTTATTTGCTTATTGCTATTGTAAAAATTAATTGGGGGGGGGGGGGACACATTTATAGGAGTGATCAGCTTATTAAAAAAAAAAAAAAAAAAAAAAAAAAACATGCAGACCTAGTAGGGGACATCAGGACCCCTCCTGATGTCCCTCCAGTTATTGATCTCCCAGTCAGTTTGGCTGGAAGATTAAAAAGGCGATGCAGGGGAGGAACGTGGCACCCCTCCTTCCATCCTACCCAAACTTCTGGGGAGGAGTGAGCAGGCCCGGAGCAAGCTTCCGGCTAATTCGAACAGGATGGAAGCAGAGGAACCATGGTGCTGCCCTGCATCGCCTCTATTTATCTCCCCGACAAATCGGCTGGGAGATCAGTAACTAAAGGGACATCAAAATGGTTTCTGATGCCCCCACAATGTCTGAATTAACCCTCTAACTGCCACTGCAATGAATACCTTTCTGGCACTCAAAGGGTCCACTCCCCCATCACAAATATCTGAACCCTCCTTCCTGGTCCCACTACAGACCCCCAAGACTCATTCTATTGCCCACTGGAGGTCACAGATAAAAAAATTTCTCCCTATAGCACCATATTATGTAAATAGTTGTGCACAACAGCCAAGGAGTAGACAGGCAAGCAAACCCTCGTTTGATGCAGGTGAATGTCTACTTTCCAAAATGGCATGATTTGCATGGTATGACTAAAAGTTAGGATAATTTTAGAGCAGGCAGACTATTTTTGACATATTTTGACAGCAGAGGCTATACCCAAAACTCAATACACCATATGCTATACCTAAAATGCTATACACAATACTCCAAATGCTATATGCAATAGGAAAACAGCTATAATCAGTATGTAAAACGCAATATGCTATACCCAAAGAATAAGGAAAAATGCTATATGCAAAAAGCACAATGGTATTAGGCAATAAGCTATAGGCAAAATGCTACAAGCAATACACATAAAACAAATAAGCTCTCACTCTGTTGCTCAGTCATGCTCCCACACATGTGCATTGATGGAAAGTTACAATGTGATGCACAACTTTTTGGACCTGAAAAGGGCTAAGCAGCACTGAAAATTCAACAAGCCAGTAATTAAAGCAGTCCTTGTTTCATTAACCTCACAGGCAATGCCATGCCTATATATTTCCCCTCCCCTTATATAACTAGAAAGTTAGCAGCAAAAATTGTCTACACAGATTGATAGCAAAAATTATGAATGTGTCTGGCCTGCAGGGTACAGAAAATTCCCTAAGCCTCTGGCAGTGAAGGGGTTAAGAGTGTTTTGAAGATAGATAAAAGGAAGGCATTGATCGCCTATCCTATTGGATATGAGATCAATGCTGGGGGGATGGTGGCAGGCATCAGGAAGGGTGCTGATGCCCCTCCACGAGGTCCCTTGGATTTTTTTTTTTTTTTTTTTTTTAACCGGACGTATTGTGCGGGATCAGTAGATTCCGCACTGTCCATTTTGCTTATATACCATCCATGATTGCTTCCAGGCTCATGGGAGCAATGTATATTTTAAAATGTTAAAACTTTACTTCTGGCTCCTAGAGTTTGGGTGTGCATTTTATATACACATTGCTCCCAAGAGCCTGGAAGCGATCATATACGGTATACAAGAAAAAATGGACAGTGCGGAATCTATTGATCCTGCACAATATTTCTGGTTCAAAAAAAAAAAAAAAAAAAATCAAAGAGACCTCGTGGAGAGGCATCAGTACCCTTCTTGATGCCCGCCACCACCACCCCCAGCATTGATCTCGTATCCAATAGGATAGGCGTTCAATGCCTTCCTTTTATAGTCTCCTCCCCAACCTGGCGCTCTGTGCATTCCCAGGTTGAGTAGGAGAATCTTCAAACCCCACATGATGAGAGTGGGTCTTGAAGATCCTCCTACACAACCCAGCAATTCATGGAACTCTGGGTTGAAAAGGAGAACGTAAATGAAGACAGCAATCACCTAATGCAGGGCTGTCCACATTCAGTCCTAAAGGGCCACCAACAGGCTAGAATTTAAGGATTTCCCTGATTAAGCACAGGTGAGTCAGTCAAAATGAGCCACTGATTAATTCACATGTGCTTAATAAGGAAAATCCTTAAATACTGGCTTGTTGGTGACCCTTGATGACTGAACTTGGATAGACCTGACCTAATGGATTGGCAATCAATGCGGGGGGGGTTGCATCAGGAGGGGTCATGATGCCCCCTAACTAAGTCTGATTTGGGAAAAAACAAACACAAAAAAACTACTGCCTCAGCCTGGCCCCAGGGCAGCCATCCGCTGTCTCCTTACCCCAGCCTGGTTCTACTTGTAGTCACAGGGCCCCACATACACTATGGTCCCCCCAGGCTGGTTCCACTGGTAGTCACAGAGACATATACACGTACACACACAAACACACACAGAGTGACCCCACCAGCCTTGTTCCCCTGTCCACTGGGTAGCCACAGATCCCCACATACACTGTGACTCCCCACCTCCAGTCTTCTTGTTTTCTTGCCCACTGGTATCCACTGATCCCAACATACACAAAGTGCCTCCATAGCCTGGTTCCATTGTCCAGGTAGCCACAATCCCCCCCACCATACTGTCTGACCTCCCTCAAAGCCTTGTTCCGCTGGTAGCACACAAACAAACAAACAAAAAAACAAAACACAGACATGCAATGCCCACTTCCCCAGCCTTCTTCCACTAGACTCCAAGGAAGGTTCTCATATGATGCAGAATCCGATTACGGGTTCCTAAATTTTTGGTCTGGCTTCTACAGTCAAACTAAAGTTGTCAAGCCCTACCTATGAATGTTTCCCTTCCTCCTTAGTTCAGTAGTCTTTCATCAGTCCTAGAAGTTTTGTCCATGGAGGCACACATGACAATTGCGACAGGACCACAAAAACGCTTGTCACTGCATTTAAGAATCTTATCTCTTTAAGGATTAGGAATGTATGCATTTCTTCTCAATGTGTTAGGAAAGCTCATAAACTCTGCCTACTTCAGTTGAAAACACACCGAACAACTGCCATGTCTGCCTCTATGGACATGACATTCAGGACTCATGGAAGATGTAAGATCGTGCACAAAGGCATAATTCTCAAGAGGCATTAGGCCTTTCTGGGCACAATAAGGTAAGTTTTAATCCCCCTCTAAAACTCTCCCCCTTGGAACCTATAGGAGAGAAGCAACATGAGTGTTCCCTCCACTACAATGGACTTGAATGGAAAGGATAGAAATCCCCTTAAAAGTAAAATACAGATGTCACCTAACCCTGCAGAGTTTTAATCCCTTTAGTGTCAGAGGTATCCAGACGAGAGGTGGTACCGTGTTAGCTCTAGAAATACAGGAGGCAAATACAGTCAAGTTGATACCTTTATTGTGTACTTGTATTTAAGAGAGATGTTTTCATATTTATCTGTATAACATGCCTGAGGAAGAGACCTAAGAATTCTTGAAAGCTTGCATTCCAAATGTGCTTAGCTAGCTAATAAAGGGATCAACTTGACTATATTTGCCAGGAGGTATACACTGCATTGTAACACCCTTGTTTTTCTCAAGAGTGCCATAGAGGTAACCAACACATTTTCCAATGCTTTGGATACTTCCCTGACATTCAGAGAGTTAAAGGGATACTAATACTTAAGATGTAAAAAAAAATATATGTTGTAGGGTTTATGTTCCCGAATAAAACAAGAGTACACCCACTGCTGACAGATATTTTATTTTAAACAATTATAACAGCTCAAACTTGAATTTTTTAGGTGCAATATCACAGTGGCCTGCTAATTTACAGCGTCAATGTTGTTGCACCATCCTATAGAGATTTATGGTCTGCGGACCAGAGCAGTCCATAGGGTGGTGTAGCAACAGCACCACTGTAAACTTTCAGGCCACTGTGATATTGCACCTAAAAAATTCAAGTTTGAGCTGTTATAATTTTGTAATAAAATATCTCTCATCAGTGGGAGTAGCCTCGTTTTACTCAGGGGGATAAACCCTACAACATATATTTTTTAACATTTTAAGTATTCCTGTCCCTTTAGTGTAGTGGACTAGTCCTAACAGGTTACAATGACTTCAAATAGAGTTATGCAGAAGAGAACTAATAATCTTGCTTCTCTTCCTTCTAGGTTGGATAGAGTAGCGTGAGAGCTTATCAAGAAACTATAAGATGTTGACTGATAATGGGTGACTCAGTGGTTATGTAAAGACTACATGGTCCAAACTACTTATCCAGCTGAAAAGGTAAATACAGTTTATCTGCTCATTATGTGGCCATGTAGAAATGGCGATTGTTCCCTATAAGGCAGTTAGTTTGCCCAAATTAATTTACTTCTCCATTTATACATATGCACAACTGAATTAACCCCGTAATGAGCAGTGGGGGGATTCATGTGTTGCTCGCATAACAATTTTAAATAGGACAAAGTGGACAGCTGTCCAGGACCCACTTCATAGAACAGTCCTGTCAGAAATATTGAATTTCAAACCTCACAGTTTGGAACCCTGTGTTACCTTCCCTATCTCCTGTGATCTATGGCACACATTACAGTCTGCTCAAAGTGTGAAGAATGATGTAAAAAAGTATTTTCTGAGGCCTAAAATATAATCTTCTATACTTTATTTGGGGGCACCCATTTGTGCCTTTAAAGGGATAACATTAAAATAGCAATCTTGATAAGACCGTTAAGTGATTTTTCTTTAAATGGACTAAGATAAGGTACGCTTTCTGAGTAGAACAATATATGCTAATCTCAATACATGAGCCTATTATCCCTGCACAAGCAATTAACCAAAATGCGTCTATATAGGATAGTCTACTCGAATCAAAAGCTTACGAGTATGTTTTAGAGACCTAATATACAATAACTACATTTTAGTTGCAAGTACGTGATTTAAAATTACATAACCAAGATTAATTGTATCTGTTCAATTTTAAGTTTAAATATGGGAGTACTTTAGCAGTAAGATAAAAAAAAAAAAGACAGGTGTACTTATTAGTTTTACGTACCCCTTGGATGCTACAGTGGTTTGCAATTTGATGGAGAACTATCCATAATCCAAGGGCGCCCATAAAGCAGCTGTAGGTTCTAATACAATTAGAACAGACAGACACTTACCTGCAAGCCGGGAAAGGTGTTTTTGATGAGGTAGAACATCTTCCTATTAGACAGCAGGTCACCTCTTGTCAGCTTTTCGTCGGCACCTTCTCTGGTTTTGCCCTTTGCCTTCTCGTTCAGAGAGTTGCTCTGCCGGACGTTTTTCACCTCTAATCCCCCTAATTGTGCAGCCCGTACAGACACCGCCAAAAGTTCCCGGAGATCCACCGTGCTCTCAGGACTAGAGCCTCCCTTGTCCCCTAGCAGGAAAGCGGAGAACCTCCCGGTGAGAAAGCCGGAGTACACGTGGTATAGCACCCCAAGTCCGAGCAAGCAGAACACGCCGATCCCGAGGGGAGACAGTCTGATTCCCATGGGTGCCATCGCATGTGGTAAAGAGGAGAATGATAGGGTGCAAGGAACAGGAGGCGGTTTGGGTGGAGGAGTCTGGGGCGCACCAGCTGGCTTGTAGACTATTAATAAACCGGGGTGCAGGGATGACACTTGGACTGTAGGGTGTTCCGGTCAGTCACTGATCTATAATCTGGATTGTACACAGTGTGTTACGGTCACACTACAGACATGGACAGCATTGATACTACTTGCTTTCCCTGCACAGCCCCCAACTTCCTTATAACCCTCCTCGCACGGCCCACTAGACAGCCGAGAAAAGATCTGGTACCTGGCGGAGGAAGAATTATTCTGTCAGTTTCCTCATACACAGCAGACGGTACAAACACATTGGTGTGCTAGAAGCCCTAAACTCATAGGCCGGTATGCAGTGGTAGGCAGATGTTGCTCCACTCGCAGACAAGGGGACAACAGTACCAGCCACCACTCCTCTCCATTCACACACTGGTTGTAGCAGTACCAGCTTCCACTCAGGGGCCGTGGACCAATACTTTCAGCCGCCTTTCGTCCCCAGTCAGAGGCCGGGGTACAGCGGTGCTGAGCTGTACACACTACATCCGGGTCAGGCGGGGCTGTCTGGGAGAAAAAAGGTGGGGGGGACTCTGTGTAAATACAGCTGAAACGTGGGACTGGAAGGGTTTGTAGAGCTAAGATTATCAGAGTATGATGATTATTTTTTTTTCCATGGAGGTTGATTTAATAACAAACCGGAATCAAATCAACAACACCACATGAGTTAAATAAACATTCTCTATATTCTCATTGCACATCTAGCATTCAAGGGGTTAAATAGGCATTTACATGTTTGTTTTTATTTGATTCGCCCCAATTCCATAACACCCAAGTGTCACTTTTTGAGACCCAGATACCTCTGTCTTTCTTTTCCACCCTGGTGTCCCTGTTTTTTAGGAGATCACATACCTCCCAAGTGTACCTCTTTAGGAGTGACTGTCCCACTTTGAGACCCAAATCCACCTGTCTCTCTTTGCCACCTTGGTGTCCCTCTTTTTTGTAGATCTTCCTGTGTGGTGTTTATATGTGTATCACAGTGTTCCACAGCAAGAACCCTCTCAGTGTATGTTTCAACTTCAGTATATGTGTTTATACATTTAGTATGTGTAAACAAAATTATTTGGTTTTGCTATAAATCATTTATTCAGTTACAAAAGAGGTGCCAGTAGGTCATGATACATACATTCCAACATTTCAAATGACCAAAGAGGGACACTTTTCTTATTAGTCAGTGTTGCTGGGTGGGGCATTACAAAGACAAATGTTAGGTTATTTCATAACCTATTGATACCTCTTTATGTATCTGAATAAATTATTTATTGCAAAATTATTTTTTTCAGACAATTTTATAAACACCATATTCTGAAGTTTAAAGGGATAGTAATGTTTCCCAAATAGAGCAGCTTCAATTAATCTTCATAGTATTTGGGACATGTAGCACTGTATTTCAGTACTATTGGTGTAGTTGTTCAAGAGTAATAGAAAGTATCCCCCTACTCTCTCTTTATTATCTAGGGTAAGCTGCCTCCCTTCAGATGCAGGATTCGGTCATTGGACTGGACAGCTCGCAGCGAACATAAGGAAAACCCTGTCTGATGAAGGAGGGCAGGTTTTTCCTTATGCTCAGTGATGATTATCCCTTGCTGAGCTCCATCTAGACTGGCTTGCAGAAAAGAGTTACATCAGCAAAAGGGGCAGGAGAGGGATGCTTTCTTATTTAGTTACTCTTGAACTACTAAATGGACATTATTGAAATAAAGTGCTATATGGCCCACATACTATGAAGCTTAATCGGAGATGCTGTGTTTGGTAAACATTCCTATTGCTTTAAAGGGATAGTAATGTTTCACAAAAACAGCAGCTACAATTAATCTTCATAGTATTTGAGCCATAGAGTGTTATTTCAGTACTGTCAGAGTTGTAGTTCAAGAGTAATTGAATGATAAAGTACCCCCTCCTGCCCCTTTTACCTAGTGTAAGCCCCCTCTCCTCAGATGTGGAATCTGGTCCATAGACCAGACAACTCACAGCAAGTAACAGTCTTCTTACTGTGAGAACAATGAAAACCCTGCCCCCCTTGACAGGTTTTTCAGCTTTTTCCCTTATTTTAATTGAAGATTGTCTCTCTCTGCAATCTACATGGACACTCCCTGCTGTTCTAAGCTGAATAGTGTTACATCAGTAAAAGGGGTGGGAGAGGGATACTTTATCATTCAATTACTCTTGAACTACAACTCTGACAGATTTGAAAGGATAGTAATGTTTCACCAAAACAGCAGCTCTGATTAATCTTCATAGTATTGTGGCAACGGAGAGTGTTATTTTAATACTGTCAAGTTGTAGTTCAAGAGTAATTAAATGATAAAGCATCCCCTTCCGCCCCTTTTACCTAGTGTAAGCCACCTCACATCAGTTGTGGAATCGAGTCACTTGACTGGACAGCCACAGCAAGGGACAGTCTTCTTACTGTGAGATAAGGAAAACCCTCTGTGATCCATCCAGTCTTGCTGTTACATCAGTAAAAGGGGCGGGAGGGGGATACTTTATCATTCAATTACTCTTGAACTACAACTCTGACAGTATTGAGATAACACTCTCTATGGCCCAAATACCATGTAGATTAATTGGAGATGCTTTTATTGTGAAACATTACTATCCCTTTAACCAAACATTAATGTGAGTTTTATCGCTATGAGATACAATTTCATACCCACAAAAAGAGGGACACCAGGGTGAGAAAGAGGGACAGTTGTTCCTAAAAGGGGATACTTGGGAGGTATGATGATATAACTTAAAAAGTCTCTGAAATATTTCATCCTCTGGCCACCCCATCACCACCACCACTACCACGTAAAATAAAGGTGTCCCTCTCTGGCAATTTAAAATGTTGGGAGGTATGAATTTGAGTTATGCTGGAGTAAACCAACTGCTACATAGGGAGCAATTAAAAATTCCTGCTACATAAAATTGGCCTTTTAACCCCTTGATTGCCAGAGAGCTCCCCAATGCATTTTGAAGCAATGCACTGGAAACCTCTCTGGCATTAAAAAGGTTAAAAGCTCTGTTCAGGTGCATGGGAATTTAAGAATGTTTATTTATCTCCTATGGAGCAGTTGGCGTACTGCAGATTAACTCCAATTTGCATAAATATGAGCCTATGGGAAGCTGGATAAAAAGACTTTTTAAGAATTGTCCCTAAAATTCACAACCATGTGTCAATTATAAAGGAGTAAAGTCAAGCTTATAAATATGTCTATCTGAGAAAATGTGTAAATGAGAATATTTTTTTGCATATATATAGCTTTCACAATATACTTCTATTAAGAATATGTTATACCTGACATTAAGATCTAATCTGATCTAAAACTGGCTTTATTTTTGTTGCTGTTAGCTATTCGACATATATAATTTATTAGAATGTTTTGCTACATCAGTGCATAACGCACACATGCGCAGTAGAGGCTGCCGGAACAAGGCAGTCATGTGCAGTAGAGACTGGCCGAATCCGCTGGCCTCCAGTCAGAGTGGTGGCACGGCTGATCCGGAGCAGGGCGCTCCAAACGGCCCAGCTCCTGTCTCCGCAGCAGCAGCCGAGGCCGCTGGGTGGCACTTTGGCCCGTGCATACGGGCCTTCAAAACTAGTTTCTTTATAAATACTTTCCAAAACAATTCTTATTTGGACAAAACCATTTCTATTCTACTTTTCAAAAAAGTCGACTGACTGGAGTTAGCACTTAGTGTAAGTGTCACTAAACATGTATACATATCCTTATGCTGCATTGCTGCAATTTTACAGACACTTTCTGTAGAAATCCAGTTTTATACGTCTCCCATATGTGTTTACTTCTATTTCAACATCATCCTGAGAGCAACATCTCAAGTGAATTGTGTAGGCTAGACATCGGACTGCGATAAGGAGAGCCACTGGAACATAAGTCCATCTTGAATACCATTTTAACTTGGTCATTTTCTCTAGCATTTGGAGTAGCTACATAAAACAAATGTAACAATTCTGAAGCAAATTGGCACCACTATTGGGAACATATAAAATGCCCATTGTTTTAAAGGGACAGTGGGGGAAATGTATAAAAGAGGCGTTAAAATGGCTGAAAGATTGTAGATGGCAGTTATAAACGTTTAGGAAGACATAACACAGTGTAGTAAGTTTTTCTATAAAATGGAGTACGGAAGTTTGTAAAAAGCAGCTCAGCAAATTTATAAAGAAATGTCTCTGTGGCAAGTTAGCAACAGGATTTTCATCACATATTTAAGGCCATGTCTGACCTATTTTTATTCTTTTCTGTCACAGCGTTTATAAATGTAACTATATACTTTACTTTTACTTAAAAAAATAAATTATGTGGAGCAAATACCATCTCTCAAACCTTTATGGTTTGAGAAGTATTCGCTGCTAAAGTTCCCCCTTCTCCTTCTCCTGATGTCAGCTGTAAAGCTGACAGAAAGAGATCCATGTCGGCCGACTCGAGGCGGCTCTACAGTAGACCGGAAATAGCAATATTTTAAAAGAACTACTTCATTGGAACAGTCTATGGTCTAGAGCGCTGGCGACAGGGGAAGGGGGAACTTTAGCGGTGAATATCTCTCAAACCATAAAGGTTTGAGAGATGGGATTTGCTCCAAATAATTTTTATTTTTTTTAAATATACAACACAGCATAAAATTACCATTGGACTTTACTAACTCTTTAACCCTTTGAGTGCCAGAGGGGTACGCAACGCATTGCAGAGCCATACGTTGGGTAGCCCTCTGGCACTAAAAGGGTTAAGGATCAGTTCATAAAAACAACAAGAACATGTTTTATAGATCTCCCCCAGTGTTTTTTTTATATATAAAAGAAATGATTTCCTGTTGCATCCAATGTGGTACAATGGAAACATGGTTTGAACGCACTCCTCTCTATAAGGAGGCCAGGCACTTAATAGTTAATAGCTGTTAATCTGAAACTCCTACCATAGCCTATTTTAACCATCCCCTTGACTCAGTTTTATAAGTGTTCTGGGAAGAGGAAGCCAGTTAGTGTCCTATTGCAGTTTTTGTTTATTTATTTTTTATTTAGAAAATGTTTTACCAGGAAGAATACATTGAGATTTCTCTCGGTTTGGATTTGTTCTTTTATTTTATTCTTTCCTTTTCACTTTTTGTTATAAGGGTGTTAAGACTGGCAGCAAAGAACTGACACCTGGACGTTGCTGGATAGCTCATTTATTGATTACTATGCCTGCTATAGATCTAGACAAGGTATTAGGGTTAGATCCACTCTAAGTAGGACGGACCACCCTAGATCAGCGGTTCTCAACCTTTGGGTCATGACCCCATCAGGGGTCGAATGACGATTTGCTAGGGGTCGCCTAAAACCAGGGCTCCACTAGCAGGGGTTTCATTTAGACGCCCCCAGCCGCTTGGGTAGCTTGCCCTTATACTTTTAATTGAATGGATAATCTGGAGGCCTGGACCAAGTGCACCAGAGTAGCAACGTGATGCCTCCAATTCACATTTATAATGCAGTGGAGCAGTTCCATTGGCTCCCAAGATATGTCATCAGCCCAAGTTGCAAACCGGAAGTATATTGTTACGAAAGGACTGGGGCCCACAGAACTGCCGCATTGAATGAGCTGAGCAGCTCCAACACACAGCATCGCAGTGGTCCCAGAATTCAACACAGCACATCGTCATGCCGCATCACGTCAATCATCCCAAGGACAGGCGACAGGTAATGTTTTTTTTCTGGTACTCAAAAAACGATAGGGGCAATATGGAGATGATGGGGGGACAATGTGAGGGCAATCTGGAGATGATGGGGGGCAAGTTGGAGTTGATGGTGGCAAGTTGGAGCTGATGAGCGGCAGTGTGGAGATGATGGGGCAATGTGGACCTGGTGGGGGACAATGTGAAGATGATGGGGCAAGTTGGACCTGATGGGGGCAATATGGAGATGAGATGATGGGGGCAATATGGAGCTGATGGGGGGCAATGTGAGGGCAATATGGAGATGATGGGGGCAATGTGGAGCTGATGAGGGCAAGTTGGAGCTGATGGGGACAAAATGGAGATGATGGGGGCAATGTGAGGGCAATATGGAGATGATGGGGGCAATGTGGAGCTAATGGGGGGCAAGTTGCAGCTGATGGGGGTAATGTGGAGCTGATGGGGAGTGTGAGGGCAATGTGGAGATGAAGGGGGGCAATGTGTGTGCATGCATTCAACAGTAATAGAGACAAAGACACATGCAACAGACATACACACATATAGACACAGAAACTCCCACACACATGCACTGACATACATAGAGTGTGACAGACACACTCATACTTGCAATGATACTCACGCACATGTAAGAGAGAGACAATCTTGACGTGAGTCATACATATTTATTTTGGGCGGGGTGAAATCTTGAGTGAGTTCTCACACTTCTTTTCCCAGGACTTGACCCCTGCCTAAAACCATCAGAAAATTGTTTTTTTGTAACATTACAGTAGCAAAATTACAGAGATGAAGGAGCAATGAAAATAATTGTACTGTTAGGGGTCCCCACAATTTCGGAAATTTATTAAAGAGTCGCGGCACTAGAAAGGTTGAGAACCACTGCCCTAGATGAACATATTCTCCCCTTCGCATTCAAGTACCTTCACTGGGATCTGAAACGTAAAGAGCCTTCCATCGACACTGGACAGCTGAGATAACTGGCACGTGGTCCTCTTTAGTTCTTCACAGTGTGCCCCCGCAATGCCTTTGCAATTCACAAGTACGCATTTTTCTGGGAGAGGTGACCTGGAATTTTGGCTTCTGGTGTTTGATGAGTGATAAAACCTGTAATGGCATCATCAATGGGAGTTGGATGTTTGAGGCCAGTGTTGTCAATTATTTTCAGGCACGGTAAGATTTTCAATTACTAGTGTTGTGAAAAAAATGCAGACAAATGCCATTCAATTGACTGCATTAGCCCTTAAAGGGACAGTAATACTTAAAATGTAAAAAAAAAAATATATCGTGGTGTTTATACCCCTGTGTAAAACAAGGGAACTCCCACTGCTGAAAGGTGTTTTATTCAAAAGTTATTACAGCTCAAAGTTGAATTTTTTAGGTGCAATATCATAGTGGCCTGAAATTGTACAGTGGCGCTGTTGCTACACCATCCTATGGAGAGTTGTGGTCCTGGGACCAGAGCTGTCCATAGGATGGTGTAGCAACAGCGCCACTGTACAATTTCAGGCCACTATGATACTGCACCTAAAAAATTCAACTTTGAGCTGTGATAACTTTTGAATAAAACACCTTTCAGCAGTGGGAGTTCCCTTGTTTTACTCAGGGGTATAAACACCACAATATATTTTTTTATACATTTTAAGTATTACTATCCCTTTAAGATCCAATAAAAGACTCACTTTATCGTTGGCAAATGGAATGAAAAAAGAGTGAAAAAAGTCCCCAGTGGATGTATTGATATGGGGCCCTAAGCCCCATATCAGTACATCCAAAGTACACCCAAAATGTGTCCATTGTTAGTAGAATTAACCTTATGAGTGCCAGTGGAATATAATTACCCCACTGACACTCATAGGGTTAATCTGATTGAGTTACAAAGCAACAGCCCCTGAAAAAAACACTTACCATTAATCCTGATGTCCAGCGGGGTCTTCAGCAACATGGTCAGCTACTGTGCATCTTCTATCTTCTTTCTTCTCTTTTCTTCTTCTTGGGGTCCATATCTTTCTTCCATTTTCTCATCATTAATCTTTAAGAAAAATCAAGAGATATTAATGCTTGATCCATACAAATAACCCACACATACAAGCATAGTTTAACCCCTTGAGTGCCAGAGGGGTATGCAAGGCATTTCAGAGCAATGCGTTGTGTACTTCTTGGGGACTCAAAGGGAAAAACAATGCTGAAATACGCGGATTCATTTCTTTTTAAAATGCCCAAAGTCAAAAGTTGTCTCCACATTCTAAATCAAACTACTATAAATCAAACTATGATCCCTCCATTTCTCCGTTGCTGTGTGAGGCGGCAGTGGAGAAAGTAAATAGCAGCACACCCAGCCCTGTGTACCTCACAAGCTGATGCCGTTCCATTGTGAAGGAGTTTGAATAGACTGCCTTTATATATATATCTGGGCAGTGTCTGTTCAAATTCCCTCGCAGCCAGTCAGCTTCCAGCAGGGTATTGGAGGAACCTGCTTGAAGCCGATTGGCTGGGAGGTGCATAAGCACACATATTAACCTGCACAGTGCAGCATTATTTTCCCCTTTGAGTCCCAGAGAGGTACACAGCGCATTGCTCTGCAATGAGTTCCGTACTTCGCTGACACTCAAGGGGTTAAACTATGCATGGATGTGTGGGTTATTTGTATGGATCATGTATTTATGTCACTTGATTTTTCTTACAGAATAATGATGAGAAGAAAGAAGAAGGACCGTACCGCAAGAAAAAAGAAGACATAAAAAAGAAGATAGAAGAAGTACACTGGATGACAGGTAAGTGTAGTAGAGATGAGCTAACTATTGGTGCTTGATACTGTGTCAAGCACTGATTGTTAACTTTTTCCTTTGAAGTTCCCATTATTCAAGCTATGTAGCGTGAGTTTTGGGAACTTAACAAAAAAATGGACATTTTTCTGTGACCAAACGTCCATTGTGCTTTCAGCTGGTAGGGCAATTGAATACCAAATTAGACTTTTTTTTGGTCAGCCGGTATCTATGTTTACCGTACTGTCAGGTTGTTTTTAAACTGAATTAATAAAATTTAATTTTAATAGTGTTCTAATACCTCTACTTTATCAAACTGGTCTCTTGCAGGGACTGGGAGCTCTATTGACACCTGGAGATGTGTAACCTTCCCCAGATGTGAAGGGGTCTCCAGCTCTGCACTCTCTTTTCTTTATATATATATATATATATATATATATATATATATATATATATATATATATATATATATATATATATATATATATATATATATATAAATTATTTTTTTTTTTTTTTTTTTTTTTTATCTGAAGATTCACTAAAATAGCTTATGAGATTAGACCAATGTTGCATTTTTCAGTTTCCCCCTGAACCTGAAAGTGGTGCTTAATGCATTAATGGAACCAACTTTTGAACCTAAGAGCAAAGTTTCCATCAGAATGATGACAATCCAGGTCAACGTTTTAATAGCCATTAAATCAACATGAAGTATAGGGGAATGACATATTATCTTTCTTTCCTTCACAGATGATAGGGTAGTCCATAGCCCTGTCTTATCTAGATCTATCTATCAAGAACACGGAACTGCTGGACATAAACTTTTCACTACATAAAAAGGGTCTGAATTCTTCCAAAAGAAGGATGTTCTGTTGGATGAAGTAAGTTTTCTTAGAGGTCTACAAAGTTGCTGGACATGACCATCAAAAGCTCATTCTAGAAGCGCTATGACAGTTTCATGAGTATGAAATGCATATGTTTGTCCAGCACAAATATGCAGAGTAGCTACAAGACTCTGATTAGGTAATTATAATAGAATGTTTAGTTCCATAATTCAAATTATAACAAGTAAAATATATAAACTATCCCAAAAGGTACACTGAAAAAAGGCATTTTTAACACATCCTGTTAATTAAAGGATACATTTGGTCCTTTCAAAATAAAAGTAAAAAAAACAGCATTCAAAGTCTTTCCTTTCCATGCACATTGAAACTTTGATTAGGAAGGGACTAACTGTACATTGAAGGGATAGTAATACTTGAAAATCATTTTATTTTATATTGTAGCCCTTAAAAAAACATTAAAAATGATACAAGTCTTATCTCCCAAACCTTTATGGTTTGGGAGATATTCACAAGCAAAGTTTCCCCCTGAGTGACATCACCGTTCTAGCTCTCAGATTTGGAATCCGGTCCCTGGACTGGCTGCAGCTCTCCAGAAGTGCCGAGATCACGATCTTTAAGACAAATTTCTTCATTGGGATGGTCTACAAAGTGTGCTTGCAAGCCAGGCACACTTTGTATACAGTTCCAATTAAGTAGTTCTTTTTAAAGATTGTGAACTCGGCACTGATAAAGAGCTGCTGGTTGATCTGTGGACTGGATTCCAAATATGTCTACTAGGTGGCAGACTTGGCTGAAACAGCCAGGAAACGGGAAATTTACTTTATTTTACTTGTGAATATCTTCCAAACCATAAAGGTTTGGGAGATAAGGATTATGTCATTTTTAATGTCTTTTTAAGGGCTACAATCTAGAATAAAATTATTTTCAAGTATTTCTATCCCTTTAAAAGTTTTAAAACCAACAATATTAAGTAGTTTGGCATGCTTCCTGCTGTGGAGCTTTTGAGCATACGGTTTATATATTTTTACTCATTACTTCCATTATTTGAAATAACTATTATAACTAAATATGCAGAGTTAATTGTATACAATGTTAAATTTCACTTTAATACAGAAATTGTTTGATCTTGAAAAGAATCATCATTAGCAAAAAGCTAAATTAAACCACTCATTCCAGGCTGACAGATATCCTACCCAAGTATTCCTGGAATGTATTTCATTCTAATCCAGATATTATGAGACAAATACTTTAAACCTTAATATCTGAGAAGCTTGATTACAGTAGGCGATTTCAGGAACTAAATTTTAAACAACTGTACAAGCTGTAAATTATCCCACTGCATAGTAATTCTAGTGTCTGCAGATTTAGCTCCCCAAAACTCAGTGGTCACTGAAATAGGAGACAACTAAAGTATTGAAAGTTCTTAGTGAATCCTGCTGTATCTAAAGCTGGTGACTATTTTTGAGTGATCCAGTGTCAATTGCAAAATGCCCAGTATCCTACCAATCCTGCTGCATTTGTGAACAAGTTTAACTGTTTATTTCTATTGGTTTTGTACCATTATAAACACCTGAGAATGTCCCAAATGATGAAACCTTCTTAGGCAGCATGACTTTAGTCCTGCTGAGAATAAGACCAATCTGCAAGAATGAATACTGGCCATGGGCATAATTCTTGCTGCAAAAGTGAGTAAACCCAAAATTGATTGCAATAATTAAATCTTATAATTCTTATATTTAGTAGAAACACCTCCTGTTGATCTAACTCTAGCATCTTTTCTTCTGGGAGTCTGAATTCTGTTAGTAGTGTGTCAGTAGTGATACCCAAAAATACAATTTCAGTGGTGTGTTTCAACAGTCTTTGCATGAGCCAATAAAACATCAAAATCACTAGTTTTTGTATAAAATGCTTCATAAGTGGTCTCAAACACCTCTGACCTGTTCAGGCCTAGGAAAAGTAATGCATTGTACTTCTGTAACCTGACTGTATGTTCACTAAACTATAAGAACAAAGGTGAGCTCATTGCGTAGCCTATACCATCCAATCTTGTACCTCCACCAGACACCGGGGTACTCACACAATTGATGTCACTGCTATAAGAGGTCAGTAACGTGGGAGGAAGACTTAAACTACCTCTACTCCCAGGCATAACTATTGCTCCATAATCACAGGAAGCAGACAGGGCACTGATAAATGCTAAATCAGCATACATATAATAACAATGTAAAGTTACCTACAAATGTCTCACTGCTTGCCCTGAGATCTAGGATGGTAATAACACTTGCAGAGACTATAACCTACCCTACTAGGGAATCACATCTCTCAAGAATACTGTTCAGGGTGTAATATAGATAGATAGATAGATAGATAGATTAGATTAGATAAAAAGTAGTTGCTACTAAAATAATATGTATTAAAAATTATAAAGCTCAGCAGATTCCAGGGTATTGTACTATTTCTCCAGGTGCAACAATTTACACAATAGTTGGCAAAACAGTGTAAGATGCCAAGTTACACACTCCATATCCTATATTATAATTCGCTAAGTATGTTTCTCAGAACCCATCATGCGCAGTAGAGACAGCTGCACGCACTGCAGTCATGCTCAGTACCGACTGCCCGCTCCACGGCTGATACGGTGCAGGGCTCTCGGAATTCAGACCAGAGTCCTCTCTGCACACCTCGTCCCAGGAAGGTGCACAGAGAGGACTACGGTCTGAATTCAGAGCGCCCCTCTCATTATCAGCCGTTGCTCTTTCGGGCAGTATATTATAATTCGCTAAGTATGTTTGTCAGAAGCCGTCATGAGCAGTAGAGACGGCTGCGCACACTGCAGTCATTCGCAGTACAGACTGCCCGTGCTGCGGCTGATACGGTGTGGGGCTCTCCGAATTCAGACCGGAGTCCTTTCTGTGCACCTTCCTGGGACCAGGTGTGCAGAGAGGACTACAGTCTGAATTCGGAGAGCTCCACTCCTTATCAGCCGCTGCTCGTTTGGGCAGTATATTATAATTCGCTAAGTATGTTTGTCAGAAGCCATCATGCACAGTAGAGATGGCTGCGCACACTGCAATCATGCGCAGTACAGACTGCCCGCACCGCGGCTGATACGATGCGGGGCTCTCCGGATTCAGACCGGAGTCCTCTCTGCACACCTGGTCCCAGGAAAGTGCGCAGAGAGGACTACAGTCTGAATTCAGAGCTCCCCTCTCCAGTACAATGCAACACCTCCTAGAGGAGACCAGGATGGACAGTGCAGGCACTCAGATGTCTCTAAGGCAAGATGTCTGTGCTGATGCCTGGCCGTCAGTCTCAGAAGAAGTAGGATTTCTTAATAACGCTGTACTTAACTGTATTATGCATATATGACTAACGTTTTTGGGCATTTTATTTGGGGTGATAGTTTCGCTTTAAGCAAGACAGAAATTTGAGCGGCTCACTGGGAATGAACAAAAGCATAATTTATTTGCTCTACTGACACACTGCTCTTTAGCAGAAAGCTTTAACTGTCAGTACAAAGGAGAAATTCCCATGCATATATCAGATTAATCCCTCTCAAAAGGGCAGTCCAGTTTCATAATTACAGGCAAGTCTCCCCTGTACAAAAATACCAGCTAACTGTAGACATTCATTTTCGCCTTGTTGGTGAGGTGCAGCTGGTTTCCGTAAACACTGAAAGCAATGAGTCACCGGGGGAGATCCAATAAGGTCCGATGCTATGGCAATATGCGTCTGTTGATGTGTGGGGACTGGAGCATATCGCCTGGGCGAGGTAGACACACACAATACCATTTACACTAAGAAATAAGTATGCAAGTGGAAGGTAGGAGACGTTCCCTATTAGCATACATTAGCATACATAAGCATTGAACTGCTGGTGATGTGTAAGGGATGCCCTCCCTTACACATCACCAGCAGTAGACAACTCGGAAGTCTGAGAACATTCTCTCTGCTTCCCCACTTGCTCAATGGAGAATTGGAGAGGATACTCTCAGCACCAGAAGAAGCATCACTCCCTTAACCCTTTGAGTGCCTTAGGGACGTACATTGCACACACATGTGAAAATAAATGGGTTAGAAAAGTACAGTATACTAACCAGTACATATCACCCCCTCAGCTGTAGGTCTTTTCTTTTTTCTTTTATTCATATTTGTAATTTCACACATTTTCTAAAAAAATGGAGTTTAACACCTTTACTGGTAGAGATGTCTCCAATGCGTTGCTCTGCAATGCAATGGAAACACTTCTAGCAGCCAAAGGTCTAAAGCAGTGGTTCTCAATCTTTTTTTGTTCGGGGCACCCCTAACATGTAATCTAGAACATTCGGGGCACCCCTAACATATTTAATCTACTTTATTAAAGGCATAATGAAGGGTTCAATACATAAATAGAGTTATTATTAGGTCTTACAATCATAATAACAAAACTAAACATGTTGTGCATAACAATTTCAATAAATCTTTATTTAAAAAGTACATTTTTGTTAGTCTTCATAGAAAACATGGGGCACCCTAAGTTGTTGTCCGTGGCACAATAAAGTGCCACGGCACCCTGGTTGAGAATCACTGGTCTAAAGAATTTAAGGAAATAACACACACAGCTCCCCCCTCTACTACAAGTATGAAGCTTCCATGATATATTCGGCAGTGATGAACTGAAAGAGTCTCAGGGTACAATAGTGTGTGTATTATATATTGCTTCACCTTGCAGCTCATCTTGAATGGGTCCACTGAGGTCCTAAGTCAACTAACAAGGCTAACAAGCTGTGTGTCACACCGGAGTTTTATAACATAAGAATCTTTAGCCTTCTTCACACAGTCTTCACTCCACAAGAGACTCAGAATCATTTGCTCTGTTCATCATCTCCCCAGCATCATATGTCCATGGCAGCCATTCTCATCTCTGATCCTCTCTTACTCTGTCCAACTTCATGTTATAGTTAACATGAGCTGCTGAATGCAAGGAACCATCTTCCTCTGGAGAAAAACAGAGCGTCTCCCATTTCTCTTGTTTTTCCCTCACAGCTGCACTCCATAACAAATATCATACTGGCTAGATGAATAGATCCAGTAACTGGCATTACAGTTCACAATTAAATAGGAGCCTAAGTCATCTTCCATACCAATCTGAGGGAGGGTATAAAAAGTTACTAAACATTTTTAATTCAGATTAAGATCCCTTTACTAATACATACAAATAATATAAACTTATTACATGGCTGTTTGGGTGGAAAGTGTGTATTCCATAGCCTCCTTTACAGGAGACCTCTTGTCTACAATGTTTCATACACTCCATTAGATAAAATATATACCTGGTAAATTGGGCCTGTTTCACACCTCTAAAGTAGACATTACAGATGCCAAACATGTTAGATGGTAACTGTGGTGTCCCATGCCTTGTTGTTTGTTATGGGAACCCCCAGTGGGAATAGCTGCTATGGTGGGCACCCCTGACGGATACTTTCAGTTTCAGTCAGAGGTTGAGAATTGTTTTTTCCTCCACCAGTGATTGTTACCCCTTTTTTAATAAGTCAGATGACTTTGAGGGCAATAATAATATGTTCATTCATTTCAGGGGAGTTCTGTATACATAATGGTCAAAGGGATATGAGTATTATGACTCACTCCTCTTGCCTCTCTACCTCACTGTTTTCTTCATTTACTCTGATGTGGCCAGTGGCCTCAATAATACATTAATCAGCCACGTATCACCTTAATCTATTAGTATTATTAATGCTGCTGTAATTTATTTCTCTACTTAGTCATTATACAATCTACATATAACATTTTATAATTGATGTCTACGTCAGTGAAAGGAGTTGGTCCATGATATATGTATTATATAATTTATAAATTGTGTGGACAGGGTTCTTTGATTGGAGGATACTTGAGTTAGCCCATTTTGAGGGTTAATACCAGTATGTGCATACAAATTCATTATCTGAAGTCAACAAATAAAATTAATATATTTCAGATAACACTTCCATCAGATAGTACTGATTCAGTCCATGTATAGCCATATTTAGCTTTATCCAATCTGCGCATCAGATCAGTCATTTACTGCTGTAAGCCCGGGCTCGGTATTTTTACCATATCTTGACAGCTTCTGGGCAGTGCACTATATCAGACTGATTTGAATTGATCCCTAATACTTTCCTATTACGTATCTAAGAAAAGTTTAACTTTCTTTGTTGAGTGTGTTTAATTCTTATTAATTCTTGTAATAAAAGCTACTTTTTAGCGTGAACCAATTACACATTTTTTTCCTCTTCTCTCTTCAGTTACTTAAATTGTCATGTCATGGTACCATCTAGGGGTAAATATAAATTGAGCATTTACCTTTGGTCTGCCTAATATTCCCCCCCTTAATTTATTATCTAAGAGCCAGACAGGCAGGTGAAGTGATGCTTCCTACCCAAATTGCCTGGCAAAGCCTGAGACTTTACCGAGACTACTGGCGCGATGCAAGAAATGTTCGCATTTGCTAAAGGCATTTTTGTAAGCAGATAGATTTTGTGCAATTTCTAATCCAGGAAGCTGAATACCGAACTCTTCCTTTTTACGACAACACTACACAGACGTATAAATTCATTTGCAATAGCACTTCCTGCATTAGGCTCATTCGCTATTCCAATCATACAGATTTGTTCATCCTGGCCATGCCCACAAAAAAAAATAAATATGAGCAGCTGTTCGCTAATCTTGATGTTTTTCATACGCAATTCAACAAAATCATGCGCAAACCTATTCCGTAGTGGTTTTCACACAGGAAATAGCGGTTGCGCATGTTTCTTGACAGCTACTATGCAGACATATATAAATAAGTAAATCATACATTCAACATAATCGGACAGGTGCAACTTGGCATACTGTGTTACATTTGCACACTATCACTATGTCTGCTAGAACAAGAGGGACAAGCATATAGTGAGGTGTGGTGGTGCTTCACCAGCTGCTTTGAGATTTATCCTTTATTGCAAGCTGCTGTATCGGAAGCTAAGAGGTCTAGCTTGAAAAAGTTAGCATTGCAGTACTTTGGAGGGAAAGATAAAGGTGCTGACATTTTGACACCAGCTGCTATTGTGTAGAGGCAGGCAGGCAAAAAAGTAGAGCTGGAGTTGCTTTATTTGAGGCTTATTGGTGCTAGATTCTCTGGATGGTTGAAGGGAGTGTGGGTGGGATTTGCAGACAGTGATAGGTACAAGAAAAGTAGATAAATACTTTTGGCTGATAAGTGACAGAGGCTGGCAGAAGATCATATTCCTAAACCAGTGCAGAGACTGAGTGAGACAGAGTGATACGTCATACTTTATTTTTAGACAGACAAAACAGTACTCCAACCGCTAACAGCTCTGTCATGTATTTTACAGTAATATCAACACTACCATCAATGCCCAACAAATCATCTTGTTATTGACATAGCTGCAACTCGGGTCAATATCCACAACCAAAAACATGAGTGCTTCTGCTGTTTTTAGAAGTGCAAAATACTTCTGGATTTGCAGCATCTATTCCCTTTAGTAATAGTAGTCCATCAGTCTATAAATCCTCCAGTATTGAGATATTTCACTAACGATCCAAAAGCTAAACATGTTGCTCTCTTTTGTTTCCGTGAAGACTCCTGATCAGGCAGTATTCAGGATCACATCTAAGGACATCATCATTGACATTCCACCTGAAGCACATCCACAAGCCTGACTGGGAAACACACTAGCAACAAGTTAGAGGTTTGATGACTAGTAGCAGTAGAAGCACTCCTAAAAGTGCACAGGGTCAGGGGACACATAACAGTAGTGTTATAGTTGTCTGAGGGAGTGGCCAACATTTTCCTCATCCACAACAACACCTATGTCTCCAACTTCTGCTATTGTGTAAATGCAAAGTATGGAGGAATTACTTGGATGTGACAAGAGTCATAGAGAACCCAAACTAACCACAAGGCTCGCAACCACCACTAGTCATGTTATTAAAACAATCGTCATACAGTTCTATAGGCTGTCAACCCACTCTTACTGAGTTATTTGAATCAAGTAAAAAAAATACACAAAAAAGGTCCTAATGTGCACCTGTGGAATGGCAAACATTCCAAAATGTTGGTGGCCGGCATGCTGGTGAAAATTGATGTCATGTGATGCACCCCTCTGGCAAATCCCAAACCACTGTTTTTCATGTGTGCTATAGTTGTATAAGCAGGTGGTTAGTGTCATGTGCAAAGGTACTCAGAGTGCTAACAATGTTTTCAAGGCTTATGTTGCTGTAGGACTCAGCCTGTTAACAAGTATTACACTCAGCTATGATTTTCCCTACTTCAGCACTTAGCAGCAGCAGTAGCATTGCAGCAGGTATCATCTCTTCCACAGAAAGAATATGTGTAATTTCAAGTGGGAGATTTAATGGCAGTAACAAAACTGTGACAACTGTATGAATTTTCTACATGCTGAAAATTCTGCAGAAAAAAGAGGAAAATTGTGTTTTTTTTCCTGTGTAAATTCCAGCAGAAATTGACCTTTTTGTCCACCTACCGATATTATTAGGTAAATGTAATTAAGCAAGGTTTTATTTTTCACTAGCCACAATTTATTGTTGTTGATTAATCCCTTTGATGATAAAGAGGTCTCCAGCTTATTACTGTGCACTGCATCCGAAGCTTGTCTGATCTGAGGGAAATAAAATAGTCTACAGACATTAGATGGTAAAGGCTTATCTAAAAGTCCAGTCTAAGCACAATAGACTAGTTATACAGTGTTTTTATCATGAAAAGCCATCATTGTTCAGTTTACAATAAATGAAACGCTACACACTGTCCAGTAGGTGGCAGTGCTAGACAATGAAAACAAAGTATACCTTTCTAAAATATGAAGGCACAAATCCACATTATTTCAACAGCAGAAGTTTCCTGGCCAGAAAGAGCAACCTTCCCCTTCCTTGCAGAGTAGGCCTCCTAATTTGCTACAAATTTCATTGTATTTTTAATGAAGATGTTTTCAAGGAAATGGTCACAGCTGGAATGTGGTTGTATTTTACTCATTTCCAGAAGAAAATAAATGAACATTAGAGCCTCAAATTAAGAAAAAGTCTTTTTTGCTTTTTATCTTAACAAGTTGGGTTTACTTATCTACAGAGATATACAGATTTTGCTAGCAATGCTGTACATTTTTCACTGATTTCATAAAGGGAAAATATCACCTGGAATCAAGGATGTTTTAAAACAGTTCCGGCCGTTGCACAAAGGCAAACAGGAACTACGTGTAGCATAGTGGACAAATAAAAATCCCAACATTCCCTTGATTTAAATAGGGTTTTTAAATGCTTTGAATGCTAAACAGGACTCCAACTCATAGCTAGGCGATACATCTCTAAGATCCCTTTAAACATACTTGCTAATAATTAAAGGGATAGTAATACTTTATTACTACTATTCCCCATATTGTAGATATTTGCAAAATAATTTAATAGCCCCCAGATTCATCTCTCAAACCTTTATGGATTGAGAGAGAACCAAAGGCAAAGTTCCCCCCTCCCTCCCCCTTCCCTGAAGTCAGCGTTGCACTGACTGCAGGGGAAGTCTGTTGTACGACAGGCTTGCGGCTCTGCAGCAGAGCTGAGATCACATTAGTGAAAAATAATTATTTCACTGAAACAGTCTTCTACATGTGCTTGGTTTGCAAGCACACGTAGAAGACCGTTTCAGTGAAATAATTCCTCTTCACTAACACAATCGCGGCTCTGCTGCAGAGCCACCTGATGAATATAAAACCGGATATTCCTGCAGTCAGCACAGCGCTGACTTCAGGGAAAGGGGGGGGGGACTTTGCATTCAGTTTTCTCTTAAACCATAAAGGTCTGAGAGATGAATCTGGGGGCTATTAAATTCTTTTTCAAATATCTACAATATGGGGAATAGTAATATTAAAGTATTACTATCTCTTAAAAAAAAAAAAAAAAAAAAAAAAAAAAACAACATTCCAGGAACACTTGTCCCCTGAGCAGTCACATGCACAGCATCATTACTGACACAGGATCACTACTGATACATTACACAGCATCACTACTGATCCATAGTACCACATAGTGTGATGTCAACAAAAAATCTTGCACAACTGACTTAAAATGGCTCTTGTACAGCAAAATAAATATCACTAATACCTAAAAATTAAATTAAAGAATATAAATAAACCATATTAACATGCAAGGAAAGCAATGCATACCCCTCTGGCACTTACACTTTCAAGGACAAGAATATATAGTATCTGAATGTGTATCTTACAGGTTAACATATTTCTTTCTGCAAGTCTGTATCTAAAGTGGAATAGTTTAATTAACCTAAAAGTACAATATTAGGTGATCATGTGGATCCCTAACCCTTTGAGAGCCAAAGTGTACACATGGCATACCCCTCTGTCACTGAAAGGGTTAAAGTTGTAATATTATGTGATTTATATGCTGTGTTACTGTAACAGTAGATCTACAGTGGAACAAGCTACTGCAACTGCTTTTCATATAGTGCAGAACAGCTGTGTTTCTTTACATTCACCTTTTAAACTCTAGATAAATGTCCCAATTCAATTTTACCATGTAAACAAGCACAGAAGGCAAGCATAATTCATATTTTCCATTTGGAAATCCAAACATAAAACAGGAACAATATATACAGAGCTATAATTACATGGTGACACACATATTTAAAGGAGCAGTAATGTTTTTCTTTAACCTTTAATATTTTAGCAGTATATATTAAACCCTTGGTGCTAGAGACAGCTCCAAAACAATGTGAAACAATTTATTAGAAACATATCTGGCACTCAAGGGGTTAATTTGTTGGTTGTGCTTGATTTCTTTGTATTTAAAGCGGAACTACCACCCTATATAAAGTCACCCTCCAATAATCCGGCATATGGTGACTAGCTTCTTAATAGTGCTATTATCTCACACAAGTAGCCAGTTCTGAAGTAATCCTTATTCTTCGGAAACTGACAGCCAGGCTTCTTGCTTTAGAGCTCTATGAGCGCCTGCGCCGTCAGTCCCTTCCAGTGCCTTAAGGTACCATGCAGTGCAGAGGAGACCGGGACAAACATCTTAGGCGCGCAGATGCCTCTATGCAAAGATGTCTGCGTGAAAGCCTTCTTCTGTGTCCGACCTACCTTCCTCTAGACTGTAAGCTCTCATGAGCAGGGCCCTCTGATCCTTCTGTTCTTCACATCTGATTTACTATTTAATATCCCTGTATGTCTATTCCCTATTGTACAGCACTGCGGATTAAGGTGGCACTATATAAATAAAGAATAATAATAATAATAATAATAAAGCCTGCCTTCCAGTCTCCTAAGAATAAGGATTACTTCAGAACTGGCTACTTGTGTGAGATAATAGTACTATTAAGAAGCTAGTTACCACATGCCTAATAATTGGGAAGGACTTTATATAGGGTGGTAGTTCCGCTTTAACCCCATAAGGTGGTGGCTGTTCTTTAAAGGGATAGTAATGTTTCAGAATAAAAGCAGCTCTAATTAATATTCATAGTATTTGAGCCATGGAGAGTGTTATTTTAATTCTGTCCGAGCTATATTTCAAGAGTAATTGAATGATAAAGTATCCCCCTCCCGCCCCTTTTACTGATGTAACACTGCTCAGCTTAGAGCACCAGGGAGTGTCCAGGTATATTGCAGAGAGGGACAATCTTCAATTAAGATCAGAGAAAAAGCTGAAAAACCTGTCAAGGGGGTCAGTTATTTCACTGTTCACATAGTAAGAAGATTGACCCTTGATGTGAGCTGTCTGGTCTATGGACCAGATTCCACATATGAGGAAAGGGGGCTTACACTAGGTATAAGGGGTTGAAGGGGGAAATTTTATCTTTCAATTACTCTTGAACTACAACTCTGACAGTATTGAAATAACACTCTCTATGGCTCAAATACTGTTAAGATTAAATGGAGCTTCTGTTTTTGTGAAACATTACTATCACATAGCGAAGTTTCACGAGCCGGCACACGTGACTGATCATGTGTGCCAGTGCTCTAAACGGGGGTCTGATAGTGACTGCTCCAGTCTTGGAGTGGTCACTTTCAGACCCCGCTACTACTTACAGGGCTCCCGCAGGAGCCTGTGAGTAAAAAAATGCATGATGTGTCAGGACTGTCACCGGTCTTTTAGGCAAGGACAGTGGTAACGGTCTTGACACATCACTGGTCCTTAAGGGGTTAATTATGTATGCATTGATTGAATCAGCTATTTATATTATTTCTTCCACTTTCTTCAATATGAGTAACTACTGCTTGCAATGTTTAAAAGCAGGCAGTGACCCCCAAAATATATACGTAGAGTGTTATGAGCTCTATCATTGTGCTTCCCTTTATTTACACGTGAGAGCTGTTACAGCTAGTGCATATGAATAGTATACCAGAAACACACAGATTGAGATCTTATGATCCTTTGCTGATAAAGCTGAGCTACAGACAGGCAGGCAGGTAGAAGGCACTGACATCAGTAAAGTGGAACTAAGAGAAGAACTGAAAAAACTGATTCAAAGTAAATACACAGAACCAGAACAAACCAGAAAAGGAAGCCAGCAGGTAAACAAGATTAACCTGCAGTGCATTGCTTTGATGTTTCTAGCATCCAAGGAGGTAATATATACAACTGAAATATTAAAACGTAAAATATTGTTACCAACAGAATGACTGTCTTAAGAATGTATAATTGTGTATTTTTTCTAACTCTGATTATTCATTTAAAGTGACAGTGCATCCTGCTTTTTTCAGAAATACAACTTTTTGGAGCTTATCCCTGATGCTCCCAAGTGGCCCACAAACCTTAAAAATATATTGTAAGTTTTATATATTTTCCTCTACTCTGAATTTCCCTGGGTGCAGTAAATTCAGTTCGTCTCCTCATTATCTTGTCCTTTTTCATTTAACCATGTGAATGCCAGAGATGGGCCCAAAGAGTTAAACACTCCATTATTGATCGAAGGCAGGCTATATGAAGGAAATGTATGGAGCAGCATGGGTTGAGAGGACTGGGTGGGATTTCAGCAGTTGACATCACCAGGGGAGGGGGCAAATTAACCCTTTAAGAGCCAGGGTCAAGAACAAAGACTTCCCCATGTTGCCCTTGCAACAAAAGAAGTTTGGTAAACTGTTTAACATTATATGTGAATAAGAGAACTGAGGACAACAGTAAAAACACAGGTCACTTTTATTCTTATTTCACTAAAGTAAGTGTTTCAACTCATTTAAAGAGCAGGTTCTTCCTAAAGCTATTTTATTGATAATAATAGAGACAATAATATTTTTTATCTCTGTAAAAAATACTCCAGAGACTTAATATTGGTTTGAAAATTTAGAAGACCACAACATTTATTAACAGATAAAAGGTAACCATTTGAATCACAGTATATATTCTCATTTACAATAACCATCAGCATTTACAGTAATACGCCTAATCTAATAACCAAACAAAGTGTTTGCTATGCCCGATACCCACTAATTACCCCTTCAAAAAAATGTAACACACCAACTTCTTGACTAAGGGCCATACCACCATCCACCCTCTCTAACTGAATGTGGGAGACTAGTAGAGTAAAAAATTATATCTTTATTGGCTAACTGAGTGGCTTTGTGGTATCATTTTTACTCTACTAGGCCTCGATGCAAATGATGGAGTTAAAACAGACCAAACAGTAAAAACCAGCACCATGTAAATTTCAAACCTGGGCTTTACAGTTATTCAAATGTTGAACAATGGTAAAACAAAACTGGCATAGACAGCACATTTCGGCATGCAATCAAAAATGGCACTGTGTGCTTCTATTCAACTACAACTTGAACTACCACCTAATAAATGCGCTAAGTGTCAATGTCCAAGGAAATAGGTGTATGTTTGATGACAGAAAGGTCAAGTTAAGTGTTAGATGGCCTAGAATCACTAACAGTTGATGCGGTGGCAATGTGATTTTTTTGAGGTATTCACTTCAACTTCAACATTTCATATACAAGGAGGGCAGTGTATGCTGAATAAAATTGGAGAAAGAAGACTGTCAGATGGAAATGTTGAAATACAAATGGAGAAAGTTAGTATGTCATATGGGAGCACTATATATTTTGAATAACAAAGTGGGTTAATATGTCGAAGGGGGGCACTGTATGTCAGATTTCTAACATGTTGTGCAGCAGGGGAAAAACACCATTGTGTGTTAGCCCCATATACACTGCCTGACACCCCCAGCCTTCTTCCCTTGCCCAGGCAGTGGCCAAGGGGATCTGTGGTTACCAGTGCGCAAGAGAATAAGGCAGGGGGTTTCAAGCAGTGTATATGGGGTTAACAAACAATGGTGTTAGACAGAAAAAAAGACCTGCTTTCCTCTATGTGAATCAATGTGAATAATCAATGTGAACTCTATATAAGGTATATTTCATACTACTATTAATACATTTGATGTAATTTTAATTTATATATAAAATGTTCCTGATCATTTTTTTATAAAAGTGTTGAACCTTGGACCTAGATTAAAAACATTTGAAACACATAAGAAACACAAAATTTCTTGATAAAAGGACTCACTTACTTTGAAACCAATGTGAACCTGCAGTGAGTGAGTGGAAGCCCAAGAAGACTGAAAAAACATTAGCCTCCTTTATATGTCTTCCCTTCCCACCCCCACGTGGGGTTGTTGTATCACCTTGATTACTTAGAGACATAGTGCAAGCAGCCAGACCAGAATGCCAAAAACCATGCCTTTAAAAACCTCTTAATAAATAAAAATGTGTTCTGTGCTATATAATGTATAGAATTAAATAAGATATAGTGATAAAGCAGCTAAAAGGAAGACGAAAGTGTTAGGAAGAAAAATATGTATAAAAGTGTACTATATATATATATATATATATATATATATATATATATATATATATATAGTATAAACTCCAATAAGTAAATAAAACATAGAAGCAAAGAGTAAAGGGGTTCTAAAATCCTCTTGCAACTCCTGATCCTCCAACAGAGCTCCTCCACCCCCTCATCCTACACCGCAACGCCATCACAAACCCCAACCCATGGTATGCCCACAAGGCAGTCTGTAAGGCAGGGGCCGTCTGACCCCTCAGCCCATCATGTCCCCGCCCCCCTCCCCCAGCAAAAGGGGAAGGAAGTGATCCTCTTCATAAACATGCCTTCCTTGGTAAAATGGTGTCTGTGTGTCTCACTGTGTTTGCACACTGTATTTGCCAGAGGGGTATCCAATACATTGCAAAACAATACATTGGCTACACTTCTGGCACTCAAATTGTTAAGATCCTCATTCCTATAGATGGTGGTGATTATTTGTTCCATATGGTGCATTTGGTGTATTTACTTAGTACATTATTCTCAGGATGCAAGCCATTACACCAGTTAGCTCAGTATGACCAGTAACACTTACATATGGTGAGAGAGAGAGAGAAGGAAGAGACTGACAGGGCAAAGGAGAGAAGAGACTTAAAGGAAGAGAGAGTGAAGGAGACTGTCCATCTATACCCCTTACTTTCACTCCGTATCACGGTGCCGTGATTGGTGCTGTTCAGTGTCAGTCACTTGCTGAGTATCATGATTGGCTGTCTGTGATGATTAGCCCTCTTCACACAGCCTTTTTAAACCCAGGCTGAGCACTTCCAGGTTTCTGACTCCACTCTGCCTGACCTGCTTGTCAGGCTTCTGGGCCTGTTCCTGCTGTACTTGCTGTTCCAGTGTTCCTGTATGCTAGTGTTCCAGTGTTCCAGCACCTCGCGGGTTAATCTTACTGTGTTCCTGAATCTCCGGCTCCAGCCGTCGCTCTGGCGACATTGTTCTTCTCGCTGCTGATCATACTTTGTTGGTTTACTCCACTAAACCTGGTTGCGATATACATTGTTGGTCCCAGCGTGCGGACGCTGGTTTACTCCACTAAACCTGGTTGCAATATACATTGTTGGTCTCAGCGTGCGGACGCTGGTTTACTCCACTAAACCTGGTTGCAATATACATTGTTGGTCTCAGCGTGCGGACGCTGGTTTACTCCACTAAACCTGGTTGTAATATACATTGTTGGTCTCAGCGTGCGGACGCTGATTTACGCCACTAAACCTGGTTGCAATATACATTGTTGGTCTCAGCGTGCAGACGCTGGGTTACTCCACTAACCTGGTGGCGATATACAT
Source organism: Rhinophrynus dorsalis (assembly GCA_037306005.1). NCBI lineage: Eukaryota > Metazoa > Chordata > Amphibia > Anura > Rhinophrynidae > Rhinophrynus > Rhinophrynus dorsalis. The sequence goes on along the minus strand of CM074723.1, from coordinate 119,342,260 downwards.
TGTTGGTCCCAGCGTGCGGACGCTGGTTTACTCCACTAAGCCTGGTTGCGATATACATTGTTGGTCCCAGCGTGCGGATGCTGGTTTACTCCACTAAACCTGGTTGCTATATACATTGTTGGTCCCAGCGTGCGGACGCTGGTTTACTCCACTAAACTGGTTGCGAGATACATTATTGGCTCCAGCGTGCGGACGCTGGTTTGCTCCACTAAACCTGGTTGCTATATACATTGTTGGTCCCAGCGTGCGGACGCTGGTTTACTTCACTAAACCTGGTTGCGATATACATTGTTGGTTCCAGCGTGCAGTCGCTGGTTTGCTCCATTAAACCTGGTGGCGCTATTACCATTAGTCCCAACGTTGGTTTGCTCCTGAACATCCAGTACTGTGGTCAGTCGCTGTCCACTTCTTTGCAGTTGTCTGAGTATCCCTGGCAATAGACTCCTGCTGAGTAAGACCTCTATACTTATGCTCTATGCTGTCTTAGTCTCCTGAGAGCTGGTCTACTCGCTCAGGCTGCCCTGCCCGGTATTGGTGAGGCCAGTAGAACCTTGACGATACCATCCTGTAGGTTGCCTCACCCGGTATTGGCAGGTCCGGTAGAGCCTACTCCAGTACTCCTTTGGGCTGCCCTGCCCGGTATTGGTAAGGCTGGTAGAACCTTGTAATTCACCATCTTTAAGGTTGCCTTACCCGGTATTGGCAGGGCCGGTAGAGCCTACATTCAGCATTCCATGGGGGCTGCCTTGCCCGGTATTGGTAAGGCCGGTAGAACCGGTATATGTCATCTCACGGTTGCCTTACCCGGTATAGGCAAGGCCGGTAGAGCCTGTCATTAAAACTGTCACTTGGGTTGCCTTGCCCGGTATTTAGGCAAGGCCGGTAGAACCTATTATATGTTATATTACTGTTGTATTGTTATGTATGTTTACCCTACGGGGACTGCCTTTAACTTTTAATAAAGTTAAGTTATTTTACCAAACCTTAAGTCTGAGAGTCTTCAAATCCGTGACACTCCGTTACATAAATACCCTCTGTCTGTCTCCATCCCTCTCTGTCCGTCTCTTTCCCTGTCTGTCAATATCCTTCAGTCTCCTTCCCTCTCTGTCCCTTTGTCTATCTCCTTCCCTCTCTGTCCCTCTGCCACACTCCTCCTCTGTCAGCTTCCCTTCCTACAAATCTGTGTCTGTCTCCTTCTCTTTTCCAGTCTCTAAGGGAGACAGACAAGGGTTGGAGACACACACACACACACACACACACAGAGAAGAGTGGGTCAGCAATGAGGTTATGCACTAAGGTGTTTTCAAATGGTGATGAGGTGTAGAAAACTTCTCCAGTGTGCTAAACTCTGATTCCTGGATTATTCCATGGACCCAATGCACTAAGAACTTAAAGGTTGGTTAAATCTTGGTTCACTGGCTAGATGGAAGAGGCAAGGATGGTTCATCACAATGGAAGGGTCATATCCACTTCATCACCTCCTCATTTTGGTGCATCACTCACTGTTTGGATCTGAAATAAATGGGCAACTATGCTTAAAATGTAAAATTTAATAAAAAAAAATATAAATAACAATAATAATAATAATACTAACATAATAATAATCTTAGAAAAATAATAATAAAAAACTCCCCTCTGCCAGGAATGGAGGGAATGGGGTCAGTGGCCTTCTTGTGCGAGGAAGCCATCTGGGCTAGGTGGCGTCTACCACCACGTGCAGCAGGCAGGGCAGCAGATAATGCCAGAATGCTGTCTGATGAGGAGCTGCTGGAGGCGGAGGCTGGCCCTGAATGCACACCATACGCTATCAGGAGGTACAGGATTAACCTATTCTACTCCACTATATGTTGGAACAGAGCTTCCTGATGGCGTATCTCAGCTGAGATCCCATCTCGGGTGTTCAGGGTCTCTGCATGCTCCTGGCTGGAAGCTCTCGCTGTTCTTCATCAGATGCAGCTGTGGGGAAAGAAGAAATACAAAGCAGTGAGCACCTCTCTGGCACACAGATGTTCGATGCATTTAGAGGGTTGATTCTCAGCAATCGTTCTGTTGTCTAGGATGTCAATGCCTCTTGTGTTTAACCCCTTAATGACCCTTGATGGTCCTGGAACGTCATGGGTAGATTTGCTTTAAGGACCCATGACGTGCCAGGACAGTCATGGAATTCAGGGCTCCCTGCGCAGCCCTGAACCGGAGGCAACATTTTTAAAAAATGGTCTGTGGTCCTTAAGTGATGCCACATGCGCATTCAGCTGTCCTTAAGGGGTTAAGTGAGAACATCCTAACAACATGCACTGTTGGGGTGGTTAGAGGGCATGATTGTGCATCCTAGACAACAAGGCCATTGCTGAGAATGGTTCACTTTTAAATGGGCACATATTAAAGATCGCACTGCCGCATTCAATATGTCGCCTGGTTGAAAAGGGCGACATGAGAATCTTGCCCTGCATATAAGCATGATATTCTCATGTCGCCCTGCATATAAGCATGATATTCTCATGTCGCCTCCTTAAATGCCGCATAAGCAGAAGATGAGTTTAAGCTTTGAGGCAGCTGGACATCTGAATATATTGCAGGCAGAAGAAGGTTTACAGCCCAGTATCAGGCAGACAATGTAGGAACTGAGTACATGACTGGCCTCGCTTATAGGATCTCCAGCAATGTCCCTTCATCCAGCATGATAATGCAGCAGCAAGCATAGCTGGGCATCTGAATGCATTGCAGGCAGAAGAAGGGCTACAGCATAGCTGTTGAGTGCAACGAAGGAGCTGAGGCCATGACTGATCACAACATTTAACGTTGCAGATGGAGAAAATGAGGCAGGTAGTGAGTGACTGTATCTGGCACTCAAATGGTTAATGTGTCTTCATAAAGATATAGTCACTCACTACCTGCTACATTTTCTCCATGCTGCATGGAGTTATTCCATGGTGAAGCGTTTCGACCTGGCCCTCAAATGGTTAAATTATTATAAAAAATATGTCTAAGATGTGTGACTGTAGACATCTGCAACGTTAAACTTTGTGATCAGTTATGGCCTCAGCTCTTTTGTTGCACCCAACAGCTAAGTTTAATCCATTTGTGCTGTCTGACAAATCTTAAGCCATCTTCTGCTTATGCGGCATTTAAGGAGGCGACATGAGAATATCACGCTTATATGCAGGGCGAGATTCTCATGTCGCCCTTTTCAACCAGGCAACATATTGAATGCTGTGTGCAGCTGCGCAATCTTTAAAATGCTCCCATTTAAAAGATACCTCTAAGAATCACCTCACAACATTTGTTAATTTGAGGAAAAGCAGAAAACATGTGGTGTTGTTTTGGCCTGAGAACAGAATTGACCTCCCCTGCTATAGACAAACTGACAGGTCAGGTTTGCACTTTAACCCTGATTGGATACAAGTGAATCATCACTGTCAGTATCATTGTGATTGATCCACCCACGCTCAATTAGTGCAAGCCTGCAAACGGGAACTGTAGGTGTGTCCTATGGCCTGGAGCCAAGTATACGTGTGTGACAAGATCATGACATGAACAAAAATCACATAATGATATTTGAACACAGATCACTACAGGGACTTTGGTGTTTTTGTAAGGGAAGAGGAGACAGGTGGAACACACATGGGGAAGTAGATTTAGGATTCTACTTACCATGCGCTTCCCCTTCCATAGCCTCAGGAGCAAAGGCAGACCCCTCCAGAGGCGGTTCAACAGCCTCCTCACCAGACACAGCCTGTGATGACCCTGAGGAGATACATGACATTTTCACAAGGCTGAGATATTTTTATGGAGCCTTAACCCATTTCAGTGCCAGAGGGGTATGCAACACATATTTTGGAGAACGCTTTGTGAACCCTTGAACCATTGAAATGGTTACAATAACCAGAAACACAAAACTCAGAATTATTCCCACACACACAAACCACCAACACAGAACAAAAGAGGTATTAGACATTGAACTAATGTACATGTTTTGGGTGGAGGACTCCTTTCCATGTGGTGATCTCCAAGCGAACCAACAGGGGCCTGCACGCCGCCATCATCCTGGCCCTCCTCCTTCTCCTCCACCGCAGGCACCACAGCTGGACCAAGTGGGAAAACCTTCAAGCAGAGGGAGAACTGAAGGGACCATCCATATGGCCAAGCAAAACCTCCATGGCCAACTTGTCCCGAACAACATCGGGAAACTGCGCAACTGTCTTAAGGTTCTGCGGCAGCATCTGATGAGGTGAAGTGAGAAAGAAAATAAAGAAACCAACTGAGAACCCATCCCAAAGCACCTGTGCCGCCACTGGCCTAAAGTAAAGGTTGAGTCTCATCAGCCCTGTTCCCCTTTGCAGACATGGAGACATCGCCAGGGCATTGGGCCTAATGGGCCAGCTTGGAACATTTAAAGTAGACTTGAGCAATGGCTGTCATTGAACTGGCAACAGAAACCTTTCTTTAGTGCTGCCAACGGACTGCCAGGTCTCAACCCACCAGCTCCACCTGAAAAAGGCAAGGAGTTCTGAGGACCTAAGAGCTTCATCCAAAGAAGAAAGAGCAGCCTTCCGTTGCCGAAAATGCTCATCATACCTCCACCACGCAAGAGTGCCATAGTCCTTATACATGCATCTTATCCACGTAGCAAAAAACGGCAGAGCATTGCCCAGGTTCCTTTTCCCCAAGGACACTATCATAAGTGCAGAGCACTCGTAGTCAGTTCCCGAAAGTTGTGGGAATCTGCTTGTACTGCCGCATCTCCCCCTTTTCTTGTTTAGTGTATTTTTCCTTGTTTAGAGTTTTTTTCCTTTACTCGCAAACATTGACAAAATCCTCACACAGAAGGAGCAAGAAGATGCCAACAAACTCCCATTTCCAAATATGCTCCTTCAATTCACTATGGAAATGATCCTGCAGGGGGGCCCGCAAAACATGCAAACAGCCCCCCTTCATCATGACTACTAGTAGGATCCTGATGCCACAAGCAAAGACTCTTGCCCCTCCCGAGGCCATAACCACCTCAGATGCATCAGAAGGTACAGGAGAGCTTCAGGACCACTTCTCCTGTTCGTCCCCAGCTCTGTCATGTCCCTTTTGCCCCAGTTCCCTTGGTAAACGGTGTCCCAGACTTAGTGTACACACCATGCTATTATATAATTTAGTACACATTCAACAACATATATGAAAAGCAACCTTTATATTGTGAGAATAGACATCATCTAATGAGCAAGTTGAGAGCATGCTGTGAACCTTAACTGAACATGATTGAATTTTAGTTGTGAAGCTTTCCCACTGTTACTGTGTGGTGACCTATGCAGCTTAGCAATAAATTGCTATTCCCAATATGATTGCTCATTACAAGCCGATCTCCCTTTGATTACTTCCATTTTCCTTTTGTCGGTAAAATTTATGAGAAAGTTAATGTGAACAAAAGAATGCAGTTATTACCATGTGTGTCCGAGGCAAATAATTTATTGTCTGCTCCTATTCACAGTATTAAGATCAGATGTAACATGCAACTTGAATTCATGTAATTATAAAATTTTTTTACACTATTTTATGTGATTGTAAATGAAGTGGAAAGGCTAACATCAATTATGATAGCTAAAATCTATGTGTGCATTTGTAAGTTTGTTTTGCAAATATTTAACCTCTTGGAAGTGAGAGAAATCTCCAGTGATTTATCTTGCAATGTTCCAGAGACGTGTTCAACGTGTTGTAGCGCAATGCATTGGATAATTCTTTGGCAATCAAAGGGTTAGCACTTTCAGTGCCTGGGACTTGGGACATTTTCTATTCCCTGCAGGCCAGACACATTTTCAGTACTTGTGCTATCCATCTGTTTAGACTTAATTTCCGCTGGTAACTTTCTACTTACATATGGAAAACTGTATATCGTTTTTTCAGAATGAATTGAGCTTTTTCATGGTTTCTATGATTAAGCACTCAGGTGCAAAACGCTTGAGACAACTTATCTAGTGTAGCGTTTGTGTATTACTCTACAAATAAAGCTGCTTTTAGTATCTCTACGTTCTGCGCGGTCTTCCTCTTTTGCATTCATCTCAAGGATTGAAACTCCTTTGACCTGCACCATGGATTGATACAAGTGAGTGATTTTCGGTCCAGCTATGGATCTTCTCTATAATTCGTATATTACCCTTCTAGAGTGCAGGTGTCTTCTTATTATCATGCTTTGCATGGTGCCTTGCATGAAGTAAAGTTTGCAAGAAGCTATGATATCATAATTACAAAAAGTTTAAATCACTTATTTTTCTAAAATCACATACCATATAGCAAAAACATTTATCTTAAAGGGATAGTAATGTTTCATAATAAAAGCAGCTCTAAATAATCATCATAGTATTTGGACTTTGGAGAGTGTTATTTCAATACTGTCAGAGTTATAGTTCAAGAGTAATTCAATGACAAAGTATGCCCCTCCTGCCCCTTTTACTGATGTAACACTGCTCAGCCAGAGCAGAAGGGAGGTGCCCAGGTAGACTGCAGAGAGGGACAATCTTCAATTAAGGTAAGGGAAAATGCTGAAAAGCTTGTCAAGGGGGACAGGGCTTTCATTGTTCTGATAGGAAGAAGATTGTCCCCTGCTGTTATCTTTCTGGTCTATGGACTGCATTCCACATCTGAGAAGAGATTGCTTACACTAGGTAAAAGGGGCGGGAGGGGGAAACTTTGCTTGTGAATATCTCTCAAACCATAAAGGTTTGAGAGATAAGACTTAGATCGTTCTTCATGTTTTTTTAATGCTTACAAAATAAAATAAAGATAAAACGAAGTATTACTATCCCTTTAATTGTTAAAGTTTAAATTATTTAAAAAACCCTGAGTCCCCACAAGTACAAAAAATACCAAATATGACCCATGGTCAGGGAGTGTACAGAGTCCTAATTACCAGAAGCATAAAATGGTATGTTCAACTTTATTAACTAATATGCATATTCTAGCGGTTACATGGTAAAACTACCCAAAACAGTTGAATGACTATATAAAACTATATATTTCTGGAAAGTATATATCCTACTGCATCAAAGGAGGGGACACTTACCTTTCTGTCCCTAAACCTGTGAGCACAAATGTTTCCAGAATGTCCCACTAAAGGGAAAATAATTAGAATTCTTTACATTTTTATCACTTCAAATGTACTGAAATCTATGAAAATTATGGAATTCCAACTGTGTTCATTAGCTAGGGCACTTAGACAAATGATATCCCACTGGTATGAGCAGACATACGGTAGAGGTGCCAGAAGCTTACACTTACTAATAACTTACTTTTCCTTACAATTTTTCAAACATGACTTGCCTATATTAAATGGTTGTAACAACTAGAAAAATGTAGAAAAGGTGGACAAAGCATACCATTTTGTAAAGGAAATAACCTACCGCATCAAATGTGCGGCCACTGGCCTTCCTACCCCTAGCTTGGTGTGTACAAATATTTCCAGAAACTGTTGCTATAGAAAAAAAAAATCACTGTGGAATTTTCAACTGTATTCATTAGCTACTGCTCTTATGAGAAAAATAGCACCCTATTGGTATGAGTTCACATACTGTGGAGTGTGACAAAAGCTCAAAACTACACCTACCCATTTTCTTTTTTGAAAATGGCTGCCTTTACTAAAATGGTCATAAGTATTGAAAACATGAAGGAAAGATATGCAAGGTAAACTATTTTGGAAAGTAGACATTCACTTACATCAAATAAGGTGTCACTTACCTTTCTACCCCAGGGATGAAGTGCACAAATATTTCCAAAAGGTGGTGCTAAATGAACAAATATATGTTTTTTTTACATTTGCACCAGTTCAAAGGTACCAACATCTTTGAAAATAATAAAATGTCCTACTAAATTTAGTACCTTCGAACAGTCAGAGAAAATGTTATCCCATTTGTGTGGGTTAACATACAATATGGGGGTGCCAGGATCACTAACCTACACCTGCCCCTTTTCTTTTTGAAATTCCCTGCCTGCACTAAAACGGTCGTAATCATTACAGATATGCAGGAAATGTGATCAAGGTATACCATTTTGGAAAGTAGATGTTCGCCTGTATCAAAAGAGAGATTACTTGCTTTTTTACCCCATGGCTGGTATGCACAACTGTTTTCAAAAGGTGAAGCTATAAGAAACAATTTAGCTATTTTACATTTCTACCTCTTCAAAGTTATAGATAGTTTTGAAAATACATGACTGTAATCATTGTCTACTACTTTTCAAGAAAAGTTCCACCCTGTTGGTATGAGTTGACATACTGTAGGGGGTGCCAGAAGCACAAAACTACACTACAATTTCTCAGCTGTGACTTGCCTGTACTACAATGGTTATAATAATGAGAGAAATGAAGAAAATGTACAAAAATCGTATAGTTTTGGAAAGTAGACAATTAGACGGGTCACTTGTCTTTCTAACCCTAAGTCAGTGTGCACAACTATTTCCAGAATGTGGCTCACTTCAAAGATACTAAAATGGGATTTCCTTGTATAGTCAGGACCTCCTGCCAACCTAAGAAAAATAGTACCCTACTGGTATGGGCCTGTGGCACACGCAGTGGGTTTTTATTTTTGGTTTTGTTCTTTCCATTATTTTTTATTCAGAGCTTTTGGGTGAGTCATAAGGACCCCTTCTGATGCCTCCCCAATGAGGTCTGAATAAAAAAATAATGAAAAAAAAATAATAATATTAATAGGCTTTTGTGTTAAACAGGTGTGTCCAATAAGTGGACACTGTGGCACACAGAGGGTTAATTTTTATAAAATGTTGTATTCATACATTTTTCAGGGGCATCAGTATCCCTCTTGATTCCCCCCCAACAAGGTCTGAATAAACAAATAATAAAATCCTGTGTGTGCCACAGAGGGGTCCATTATTTTTTATTTAGACCTTGTTGCGTGGCATCAGGACCCATCCTGATGCCCTGTAAATGAGGTCTGAATAAAAAAAATAGTCCTTTGTGTGCTACAGGGGTGTCTATTGTATTGAAAAAATAATGCATTAGACCCCCTGTAACACACAGAAGGTATTTATTTTTTTCAATTATTATTTTTTAATCATCCCCCTTTGGGGGGGGCATCAAGTCCCCTCCTGATGCCCCCAAGAAGGTCTAAATAAAAATAATGAAAAAAAAATCATCCTGTATATGTTCCACAGGGAGGTCAGCATTGGACCCCCTCTGGGCACAAATAGGGTTAATAATTTTTTTAATCATTGCTTTAATTCAGACCTCATTGAGGGGACATCAGGACCCCTCCTGATGTCTCCTAATCAGGTCTGAAAAAAATGTGCATTATTCAGTATATTCAGTACATAGCCAAGTAATGCTGTGGACCTTCCTGTGGCACACGCCGTGTTTGTTTTTTATTATTTCATAATCAGACCTTTTTGGGGGGACATCAGGACCCCTCCTGATGTCCACCCAGTTATTGATCTCCCTGCCAATCCCTTCTACCTTGTTCAGATTACTAGTGGCCTACTCCAGCAGTTGTCCTACCTTGTTCATATGAGTAGTAGCCTGCTCCAGCAATTCTAATTTGTTCAAATAAGCAGTAGCCCAATAGTCGTTTTTCTATCTTGTTCAGCCAGCTCTAGTATTTCTCCTAACCTTCTCTAGCAGTTCTCCTAATGTGTTCAGATAAGTAGTAACCTGCTTCAGCAGGTCTTCTACCTATTTCAGATAAGTATTAGTCTGCTGCAGCTGTTCTCTTATCTTGTTCAGATAAGTAGTATCCTGCTCCAGCAATTCTCCAGCTATTTCAGATGAGTAGCAGTTGGTCCAGCTTGTTGAGTGCAGTAGTAGCTCAGGCAGGGGTATTTTCAATTGGCTAGCTGGACCCACTGGTCAATTCATGTCTTAGCACCCCAAGGTGCAATTAATCAAGTCTTGGGTGACAGGGTGTGAGCGGGTGGTATTTTAGCTTTTGGCTCTAGGCAAATCCCTGTTTTATCACAAATTCTTAATAAAAACAGAAAGCTATGTGATGACAACAGTAAAAACAGATATATATTTTTTCAGTCTTTAACATGCTATTGCTCATGGCGCAGTTTTGTCTTAGGAAATCATGCCTCTTAAATGCAGACAGATATGACAGCTATTCACAGTGACACTTGTTTTTTTCTGAATATGCAGAATGTGAACTGGAATTCATTAAATACAAAGCTCAATAAGAATTGTACAATGTCTCCACCCTCTGTAACCCTTCGTCTGGCCCTCCTGATCTCCCTCTGTCGTGTTCCATGTTATCTTTACAAATATATAAAATGAAAACCAATAAAACAGAAAGTTGGAATAAAGACTTTAATTTAAACAGTGTGTCATTTAACACTTTATATGCCATGTCTCATTCTTCTGGCTTACAAATAAATTAACCAATTGACACAGCATATTCTTTTATAGCGAAAGTAAATGTCTTGGCCTGCTAATTTGATTATTGTATTTAACCCCTTGAGCGCTTGAGAGGTCTCCTTAAGTAATGCATTGAAGGACTCTTTCACATTTTGGATGTGAAGCATAAAATTACTTTAAAAAAAAATTGTTTTCATTGCATAGAGTATAGGAAAACTAAAAAATGTGGTATTCTATAATATGAAACTGATATATATATTTCCAGAATTCTCAAATTATAATTGATTAACACCAACCCCTTGAGTGTCAGTGTGGGATCCAACGCATTGCTACACAAAGCATTGGGCACCGCCCTCTGGCACTCAAAGGGTTAAGGCGGAACTTTCAGATAGTACTAAGTCGCCATGCATTCATTAAGAGCATGGTGACTAGCTTGGAAATCAAAGTCCCTTCCGGTAACCAGATGGTGCACTGCAGTGCTACTCAAAGGACAGCGCAGGCACGCAGACAAGATGTCTACGCTGTATCCTGGGCTCCAGTCTCCAAACGGCAAGGATTTCTTTAGAATGTGCTATTTTTTAAAGGTAAGACTTTGATTTCCAAGCTAGTTGTCATGAGCTTAATGAATGCATGGCAACAGTACTATCTGAAAGTTCCACTTTAAAGGGTATTAATGCTTAATCCATCATCGGTGGATGTGTGTTAAGGACCGTTGATGGTCCTGGCATGTCCTGCCTGCAGCACTGCCACCCCAGAACTTCTACTTTATTGTTGTCATTAACTTTTATTAAAATGTCAATTAAGAATATTTTTTTAATTCTTGGTAGGTTTTCATGCCATGGTAGGGGGCACTTCTAAAAGTTTAGGTTCTTCTAAAAAAAGAAGTATGTACTTTGTTACAAACGTGTTGATAATATTTCATGACATGCTACTGTATTACCTGTATTGCTTTTGTTTTTTGTGGGTTTTTTTTTTCAGGATTCAAATTTTTCAATAAAAAGAAAGTTAATAAAAACAGAAGTATGAAATGTGTAACTTTTATGTAAAAATGTCACTGGAACTTATGTTTAGAAACAGCAATAACAGTGAACAGATATGTAGCACTGGAGGGTTTAATAATGCAGCAGTGAAGTGGTTAAACGCAACATGTCACCTCCTCATTTATTTTATACATTTTATACTATGAGATAAAATAATACTCAAAAAAGGCACTATATTTGGATATGTTTTTTAAATATTAATTTCTTATAAAATAAATACATACCCTTAGCCTTATTTGATTTTGAACTGAATAATTTTGTCACCCTAGTATTTTACACTCTTTAGGTTAAAGAAGAGCTAAGACCTCCTAATAATACCCCCACAAACTTTCTTTACTATGGTTAAAAAATCCTAATGGCCTCTATGAATTTTGCCATCATGCCTTTGTTCAAGAGATAACATCTTCAGTCAATATTGGGTATCATGTTTATGGAGGTGGACATGGCAGTTGCTGAATTTTTTTCAAACTGAAGTAAGCAGATTGAGTAAGCAGAGAGAAAAAAGGAGGTGCTCATAGGGTTAATACGTTCTTTGATAATTGTTCAAATTTAAATATTTGAAATGCACTCGCATATATTCATGGCCACTTTCCATAAACTTGTGGTGTTAAAGCAAGTGGAGGATATTACACTGCCCCCATGCAGATGGATTCCAAATCAGCAGCTCCCTTGTATTTCACCTTCAAAAGAAGAAGGAAAAAGCACAGGAAAACCGAAAAACACACAAAGGAGAGGCACTTTTCAATAAATCAAATACTTGACATTTTGGGAAATCAGGTTACTCAGAGTGTTAAAGGGATAGTAATGTCCCAACGAAAGTATCCGCATAGTGGTAGCTGGAATAAAAGAATACTTAATGGCCTTACTCGTATCTCTCAAACCTTGATGGTCTGAGAGATATAAGACAATAAAGTCCTCCATTCCCTCCCCTTTCTGCCTGATAAGCTATAAAGCTGTCAGAGGCAGAATCTGGTCGGGCGACCAAACGCGGCTCTTTAGGAGCGCTAGCATCGAGGTATCTAACTATGAATACCTCATCAGAATGGTCTACAACGTGTGCTTGCAAAGCAGACACACGTTGTAGACCGTTCCGATGAAGTATTCATAGTTGGATATTTCAATGACCGCTCTCCTGAAGAGCCGCCGTCTGATCCTGGAAGCACGATCTCATGCCATCAGCTATACAGCTGACGCATGAGAATGGGGAGGGAGCGGAGGACTTTATTTTCTTATATCTCTCAAACCATCAAGGTTTGAGAGATACGAGTAAGGCCATTAAGTATTCTTTTATTCCAGCTACCATTTTGCGGATACTTTTGTTGGGACATTACAATCCCTTTAAAAGTACTGGTTGTGTTCAGGACAACCAGTTCAGAGCAACAGGGGATTCCTCAACCCGTCCCTGCACAGGCATCCATATCTTGGAGATAACAGTGAGGAGTTTATCGTGTTAATTTGTATCAAAGAGACGTGTGGATGCCTGTGCAGGGGCGGGTTGAGGAATCCTCTGCTGCTCTGAACAAGTTGTCCTGAACACAACCAGTACTTTTAACACTGTGAGTAACTTCATTTCCCAAAATGTCAAGTATTTGATTTATTGAAAAGTGCCCCTTCTTTGTGTGTTTTTCAGAATGAGTAAGGCTACTTAACCCTATAAGAACCAGACAGCATGCAATGCATTGTAAAGCAAAGCCTTGCACCCCCATCTGGTTCTGAAAGGGTTAAAATTACCAGGTCCAGTGATCAGAGTTCCTGCTAGCAACAATCTGGACATGAGATCCAGGACTGATTGAACCAAGGAGAAAGAAAAAAAATGAATAAGGGCCATTACAATGTTCTGACCATCGTAAGTGTGGGGGTTTATTATTAGGAGGTGTTAGTTTCTCTTTGATGATTAATGGCATAAGGATTGGTTTACAGAGCTGACATTGTTGCAGTGATTAACCCTTTGAGTGCCAGAGGGGTACGCAACGCATTGCAGACCTTAAAACACATACGAAACAAAGTTAAAGTGATAGTAACGTTTCACAAAAACATACTCTCCAATTAAACTTCATAGTATTTGAGCCATATAGAGTGTTATTTCAGTACTGTCAGAGTTGTATTTCAAGAGTAATTGAATTATAAAGTATCCCCCTCCCGCCCCTTTTACCTACTGTAAGCCACATCCCCTCAGATGTGGAATCTGGTTCTGGCAGCAGACAGCTCACAGCAAGGGACAATCTTCTTACTGTGAGAACAATGAAAACCCTGCCCCCCTTGACAGGCTTTTCAGGTTTTTCCTTATGCTCACTGAAGACTGAAGTCCATCCGGACAGTCTTGCTGCTCTGAGGTGAGCAGTGTTACATCAGTAAAAGGGGCAGGAGGGGAATTAAATTCAATTACTCTTGAACAACAACTGTGAAAGTATTGAAATAACACTCTCCATGGCCCAAATACTATGAAGATTAATTGGAGCTGCTTTTCTTGTGAAACATTACTATCCCTTTAATCATTTTCATTGTATGAGTTTCTCCACTATGGTGGCTACCATAGTGCACGTCAATTGCAACAAATTTCTTCCAACATTGGGGCTGATATACTAAGAGAAGCTGGGGCAGTTTGACATTCTAAAACATGTTCAGTGTGTTTCGACTATTGTTGTGTAATCATTGATCATAAAGAATGTATGGACTAGTTACCAATATGGGCCCATGAGAGTAACAAAGGAATGTGCATTTATATATATTGGGAATCAATATACTCTCTGTGGCATTCATATTTCAACTTGTCTTTGTTAAAGCGGAACTTTCACTACAATAACATAGCAATTCAAATGATTATTACATTAGCGATATGCAACACACTTATGTTTCTTTTCAAGTATAATTGGTCCTTTAACGAAAAATATAACCTTTTATGCAGGCAGGCACTAGGGAACAGTGCAGACATCTTGTAGAGCTGGCATCTCTGCGTCTGCGCTGTCCGTCCCCTTCAACTCCACGATTGGTGGATTGAATGCCTTTGTGCCGAAAGGCATTGGAAGGGACTGACAGCGCAGGCACAGAGACCACTTACTGCAAGATCCCAGCTGTGCCTGCCTGCATAAAAGGTTATATTTTTCGTTAAAGGAGCAGTTATACTTGAAAATAAACATAAGTGTGTTGCATAATGTAATAATCATTTAAAGGGCTATGTTATTGTAGTGAAAGTTCCACCTCAAACTAAGCGTGTGTAAAGGCCTGTATTGTATATTGTGACTACTGTAATTTCTGAAACATTTTTGAAAACCTCTATTTTATAAGAACACAACCTTACCTGATAATGTTCTGAAGTGAGAAACTTTGGTTAGCTTTAAGTTCTTAAAGGGATAGTAATTTTTCAAAATAAAAGCAGCTCCAATTAATCTTCATATTATTTGGGCCATAGAGAGGGTTATTTCAATACTTTGACACTTGTATTTTAAGAGTAATTGAATAATAAAGTATGCCTCTCCCGCCCCTTTTACCTACTGTTAGCCACCTCCTCTCAGATGTGGAATCTGGTTCTGGGACCAGAGAGCTCACAGCAAGGGACAATCTTCTTACTGTGAGAACAGTGAAAACCCTGCCCCCCTTGACAGGTTTTTTCTTATGCTTACTGAAGTCCCTCTCTGCGATCCATCTGGACACCACCTTTCTGTTCTGAGGAGAGTAGTGTTACATCATTAAAAGGGGCGGGAGGGGGATACTTTATCATTCAATTACTATTGAACTACAACTTTGACAGTATTGAAATAACACTCTCTATGGCCCAAATAGTATGAAGATTCATTAGAGCTGCTTTTATTTTGAAACATTACTATCCCTTTAAGGCTATTATCAGTAGTTATATAATTGTATTTGGTTACAGATATTATATTTATGTTATGATATTTATGACAGCATATCTTATAACATAGCATAGGTAAAATAGCTTCAATGAAGGTATAAGTGAAAAGCTGAACTTTATATAAAAATATGTATAGTTTTCATATGTTATAAAAAAAAAGTCAACAGGTGTGCAGCAAAATGTTGAAAATGTGTATGGACTCTCAGGAGCAAATAAATGTTCCAAGCATCTGAAAGTCAAATAAATAAATCAATTGGAATTTTTATTTCATTGCTAGATAAACTTGGCTTATCCTAGAATTGTTTACATTATTTTTTATACATCAGCCTCAGTGTGCTGTAATGAACCTTCAAATTTATTACGTAGGTTTCAATTATATCACTCAAATATTTGAGGTAGTTGTATTTTCCATGTGATGCATCAACATTCATGTGATTCCATGCAGCTAAACCATTTCTACAACAGACTGGCCTTATGAGTCATTATTTCCTGTTATGCATATGTATATGTCAGACTCTAATACAGTGGTTCTCAACCTGTGCTCTCAGTGGCAATTAACAGGCCAGGATTTTAGAATTTCCTTTTAAGCGCACAGGTGAGTTAATCAATACAACTGAGCCTCTGATCAACACACTTGTGTTGTAGCAGGGAAATTCTAAGTCCTGGCCTGTTAGTGGCCACTGAAGGCATGGGTTGAGAACCTCCACTCTAATATATACTTGCAATACAGGCATGTGCATATGGTGGCATTTTGAGGCTTGAAATTAAACCTAATGTTTATTTTTTTGTCTTCACATCACATATTCATACAAAAACACTACAAAACAGTTAACAACATTCTTGCATTGTTGTTGTATGGGTAAGAACCTTTGTTATCAATGTAATCTACTTTGGGGATGTCACACTTTTGATGCTGGAGACATTTTGAGGTTCGCCATGTAGGCTACGACATTTCAATAGGATACTGTTCAAATCCCACCTAGCTGTCTCAGTTCACGTTGCTCATTTTGCATTTCCTTCAGTTAAGTTAATACTTAGTCATCACTGGGAATTTTAAAGAAAAATATTTAGAAGAAATATGGAATCAGCTTATTTTTCTATCCCCAGAAAAATTCATATAATGACGAAATCATTAAAAACTTTATACAATTTTTTCATGATTATTAGGCCAAGTAGGAGTATCAATGTAGTAATTCCCAACGCTGTGTATTTAAAGAAAAGCATGTTTTCACCTACGAATCAAATGCAAGGCTTAACACCCTGAAACCCTCCAACGTTTGTTGGGCTACAACAACCATCATTAATGGCCAGAAGGTGGCTGGCTTGGGATCATAGGAGTTGTAGTCAAACAACAAATGGAGGGCTAGGATTGCCATCCCTATCGGAAACATTACAGACACATATATGAACTTCCATATTTTTGCTGACACTTTTTTTTTAATTTTTCTGACTGATAGTAAATTTACTGAAGTTTGACTGCCCTATGGCAGGCCACAGGTTGTCCACCATTGATCTAATCAATGCTAAGCAAAAGCCGAGGCTCTAAATTATATTACAATATTTGTTACTCATAATAATTTATGGCAAGCATATTTTAATAGACTTGTGGAACTACTAAAATATTGCAAACCACAAGTATATTATACCAGACTATGAAATGAACTCCAAGACATAAAATTCAAAATATTTCATTTCTTTGAAAGAAAATGAAAGAGACTTTCCCATGATCCATAAATTCACAGGCTGTGCAATTACCACATGTAAAGAAACCTTCCTAGATCAGTTTTTATTTCATAAGCCAAAAGTTTATCAGACAATACGAACATCTATAACAGTAGAGAATCTGTAATGTAACGTCAGGTTTCACGGTAATTAAAACAATTGAGGCCATACTTGTGTTTGTACTACAAAAACCACCTCTTAAAATGTATCTTTTATTTTTAAGGAACTTTCTGAACCTGAATAATTTTGTATCTAAAATGGCTTTAGGAATAAGCATGGTGAGTAGAGATGAGCAAACCAATAAAAAGAAAACTGCTCAGTAGCCTTCTAAACTCCATGAGAAATTTGCAGATTACAGCTTTTTCTAGACTAGGGTTGACCAAGCTCAGTACCCAAGGGCCACCAACAAACCAGGATGTTCCTGATTAAGAACAGGTGAGTTAATCAGTGGCATATTAATTTTGACTTACCCATGCTTAAGCAGGGAAATCCTTAACCCTTTGAGTGCCAGAGTGGTACGCAATGCATTGCAAAGCAATGCGTTGCATACCACTCTGGCATTCAAAGGGTTAAATCCTGGCCTGTTGGTGGCCCTTGAAGACTGAACTTGTACAGCCCTGTTCTAGACACCAGCCAGACTAGATAGTAAAAGACTTAAAATACTTGTTTTTTCAATTCTTAGAATAATTTAGAATAATTTAAAGCAATGGCAACGCATACACAAAAGATTTGTTGTAGGAAAAGTAATTTTTAGTATGAAAAAGTATGTTATAGAACCTTTCCTGCTGAATATAACAATGCTGGAGGATTTTTCATTCAGTGTGTATTATCACTTTATTTACTTTTTATTGATGTAATTATTTATTTTTCATTCAAACTTAGCAAAAGCTCCTACTGGTGTCCAAAAGGCAGCTTTTATAATGCACTCATTGGGAAATAATGAGTCACTGACTATGGCTTTCCATAGTAAGTGATAGGAACAGCACCAGAAAAGAATAAGAAACTTGCAGTTTAACCCTTTAAATGTCAGAGGGGTACGGAATGCATTGCTGTGCAATGCGTTCCGTACCCCCTCTGGCACTGAAAGGGTTAAGTACAAAAGCTGTAATAATCCTTTGAATGAAAATCCCCCAGCAGTGGAACACCCCTTGTTTTACACTGCAACAGAAGTCCAATAACTTTCCTTAAAACAAGGGTACTACTCTTTTAACATAATATAACCCAAAATATTAAACATAATGGTCAGTTAAAGAAAAGCCTGGACGTTACCTGAAAAGAAAATGTAGTTTATGTCGATATATTAGAGTAAGAAATGTTGGACTCCTGCAGTACAGGGTAATAGAACGTAAACATAGGGGGTGGGCGAAAAGCGTGAAAAAGTTTCCGAAATTTCGCGAAAACGTGCCGATTTTTCGCTTTTCCCGCAAAAAATTTTGCCTTTCCGCCAATGCAAAAACTTCTTCCTTTTCGCCTATTTTAACAAATTTTCCATCTATGTTAACACATTTTCAGCCTATTTTAACACATTTCCTATATTTCCTATAGGTACTACATTTCCCACTGTAATATTACTTCTTCTGAGGGCTGAAGTTTAGAAATAAGTGGCTGAAAGTGAGTCCTACAGCAAAATATGGCTTGAAAAATGTGTTAGCATGCAGAATGAATTTGTCCTTTGCCCACAACACTTTCTGTTTAAGTGACACTGGCACATATTCATGATGATATCAAGAAATAAAAACAATAAAGTACAACCTACAATG
This sequence comes from Rhinophrynus dorsalis, assembly GCA_037306005.1. Lineage (NCBI taxonomy): Eukaryota > Metazoa > Chordata > Amphibia > Anura > Rhinophrynidae > Rhinophrynus > Rhinophrynus dorsalis. Next base: position 119,323,549 of record CM074723.1, on the reverse strand, counting down.
TTGCAGATATGTATTGTATTGGTGGTGGTGGGGGAGACTGGCATGGTGTGATTTGTGTATGTATTTTTACCATTGTCATACTCTATCCTCCTTCTCAGATTATTGACACACATTACTTATCAGTCATAGTAGTGGTCCCATCTGACCTCCACCTCCTCATCTGTTCTGCTGTTAATATGTTTGTCCTGGCTAAGTCTGTCATGTGTGGTTTCTGCTACTACTACTACTGGAGCTAGATGTTGATGTAATTCTACTGCTAATACTACTAGGTGTCAAAGGTGCAGCACTTACAGCAGCAGCACCAGAGGTACTCGTCATATCTAACACTCTGGTTGTTAACCTGTGTTGCTGTTGCTGGGAACTCAAAACAGGTGTGTGTGGCTGAGTGGGACTTGGACTTTGAAGAGGCGTGATGCCGATCATGACTGATAGGGTGACTGTGTGTTTTTTGACATCTGTGCTTGTCCAGGGTCAGACTTTCCAATGGCTTTCTCAAACACTTTATAGTCAGACACAGTGCTCCTCAAAAGTGGTGGAAGATTCAGACTTTGACTTTCTGCTAACCTTATAGCCCTACATCATCCTCACTCTCATCTTCATCTGTATCTGAACAAGACAAGGGTGCTGGAGGGATATATTCTAGATCTGCATCATCATCAGTCATCATTAGGTCATCCTCAGCAGCATCAGCATCACCTGCCACTTCTTGCCCACTTTGCCCACTACTACCCTTATATTCCCCTAAGCTTTTGGAGGTCTCAAACTATTTCTTTTTTCCTTTTACTGTAACAAAGTTCCCTACTATGGGTGTTTTGGTGCTTATTTGTCTCACTATCTGATGAAAGAGGTGGTTCAGCTGCTACACCTTCCTCTATTATGCTACTGCCAGCATCATCAACACTTGAATGCGACTTGTCTTCTTCAGTGTTCTTCTTATATGATTCTTTATTTCTACTGGCACTGGTGGTGCTGGAACTAGTTTTGCTGGGACCCTGACAAACTGCATCCTCCCTTGGAGTAGAGGGATTGTCATCATTGATTGCACATGCTGCAGCAACCATTGCTGTAGTCAGTTTTTGAACTACTATTTTAAGCTCACGTCCCTGCACTGCTCCACCCCTCCCCCTTCCCCTTGTGCATCTGCTTGACATTACGCAACTACACTGTGTTTCTTTACTGTATACACAACACAACTGATGCAGCTGTATGATGCCTTGCCTATGCCCAGTCAGCTGTCTGTCACTGTCAACTAATATATTTAGTTTTTTATTATTTTCATTTATTATTTCATTTTATTTTTTTTTAAGTTGTCCACCCTGTTGTCTTATCACAGTCTGTTCAAAAAAAATTATAACTGGAGGAGAAGGGGGAGAAACATAAAAGAGGAGGGGGATCTGGATATGGGGAGACAAAACAGAGAGAATCTACATGGCCTTCTTTTATGTTCCACCCGTCCTTGATCTGCACATAAATCATGGTCCCCCTGGGGTCTAGGTAGTCTTGGTTCGTTATTCTGCTTCAGGGCTCTCCTGGCAGGAACAAGTTTCCTTCTGTGCAAGATGCATCATTAAGGTGCTTCATTCAGTCCTCTGGTATACTGACCCTGAGCCAGTTGGAGAGACCAGTTCCATGTGTTCCACACAGGACATATGGAAACAATCTCTCCAACTGGTTCACCTAGTCTGACTGGGCAAAACGCTAAATGAAGCATCTGATAGAGAAGAAAAACCTGGGAGGCGACTAACTGCTGCCAGGAGAAGCTGAATAGTGATCCGAAGACACCAAGATGCTGGGGGATCATGACATATGTAAAGAATCACTGATAACAAGGAGAAATACTTATTATTATACATTTGAGTGCCACAGTGTGTGCAACTCATTGGACACCCTTGTGTCACTCAAACGGTTAACAGAGGAATAGAACTGTATCCTGGTGCTGTTGCTGCAGGAATTTTGTCAGGTGTGGCTAGGGAGGTTTTGCCAATTCTTTGCAGTGATTTTCACAGTCTCCAGCCATGTTTTCACTGACACAGACTGGGGAAATACACTGGCTTAATGAGGCAGCAGTAGAGAGGATTTACATAACTCCTCCCTACCGCTGCACCAGGTGTGGATGGCAGGGATGCAGGAGCGTGCAAAACACTCAAACATTAATTTAGTGGGATTTTTTGCTCTAACTTTTTCTAACCCTTTGGATGTTCTATACAAGTGTTTCCCTAACCCTTCTGTAACAGGTACTCATGCTGATATAAATATTTTCATAAGTACTCCAACACTTGATATCATTGAATCAATATTTTGAAACTAATAAAATAGAAGTGGAAAAGAGCAGAAACTGGTGCTAGATCTCCCTGTACTATTGTTTAAACAACACTCTTGCACACACAAACATATTCAACTCCAATACTCACTTATTTCTTAATTTTTTTAGTTTTTATTATTAAGATTTCAGTCATATCTCTTAATTAGTGTAATTACAATGAAAGGAAATTAACTTCTGTGTGAAAGGTTTGAAAATGTAGGGAAACTGGGTAAGCTTCAGTTTCATATTGATTTAATTTTTGCACTTGAAAACTCACACTGACTCATGCTCATAGGCACATATATGCAGACACTCACAGACTTACTAACATACAGGATGCTCAGACACACACACATACTCCCTCAAGTCACTTATGGAACAAAATCAGGCTACCAGTAGCTGCTCATGGTTTATTAATCCAGGGTTTTATTAATCCATGGTGTTGTAATCCAGGGTTTGGGAAAGTAGAAAAGGAGGTTGTTAGATTCAGTTTCATGTTGATTTTCCCACTCACAGACTCACATAGACCATCTCTCCTAGACACACATACACAACACACTCACAGACATGTCCAATCGAACCCAACTGATACTCATACACATACACATGTGCTCGCACTCACTTCACTTACAGGAAAATCAAGCTCCCAGTAAATGTTTACGTTTTATTAATCTAGAGTATATACAGGATATAGCCAAAGTATAGACAAGCTGGGTTGGCCTTCAGCCACATTATACAAGCATAACCATTATCACAGCTTGCACAGTGTTGCAGAGGTATAGCTTGGTACTAATATACAAAAATATTTGGTCCTCCCTATAGCATGAGTACCAACCCCCAGGGATACTAGTACCACATTTTGAGAAACACTGCTATAGATGCTTCCATTCCAGCATCTCTCCAGCAACATGCTACAGAAAATAAGAATAAAATTCCATTATTACCCCAAACCTGACTAAATATTACACATAGTGGGTTAGATTCAATTGCATTGTACCTTGGTTCACTAATATGCCCCTCATGCATTTCACCACACCATCATAACCTCTACTTTGAATACACTGAATGAATACCAGGAGTAGGGGGCATCTAGGCTGTATGTCACAGTGAATTCATCCACTTCATACATGAGTTATGACTTTGGCTCGTGTATGAAACACGTTGTAGTATGCCTATCCATCAATGAAGTGTCAGGAAGTATGAGTACTTTGGCATCTAGACATGTGAGTTTTCCAGGTGCTGTTCCTAGGTTAGTGTGTGATCATGTGTAGAATAGTGACTAAAGGAGTGCAACAGCATCTATTGTGGCTATAGAGCCATATATAGTCACAGTCACATACGTCTGGATGTATGCACGCCTTGCATATAGGCACCATGCATGTTGAAAATCATCAGGTCATGTTTATGCTCAAACCTGTCTATTTAATTCTCAAGCTCCCTTCCACTGGTACTAAGGCGATGTGGTTTTCTCCAGTCACTTGACCTCCTGTTGTGACCTAACTTCACTTGACCTGCGCTACTGCTTGCTTCCTGACCTAACCTCATCTTGCCTTCTCATTGCTTAATCTTTGCAACCTTCATTGGCCTCAGATTGCCTACTTCATTGACCATGACCTGTACAAATAGTCTTTTGCATTCTACTTTGTTACTGCACTCTCAGTTTTTCTGTATCAGCCAGTGCCCTTAGTAGATCATTAGGGTTCATCCTTTGGGTGCAAGTGGTTGCTTCTATTTGGCTCAGACTTGACACCTGCTACTGGGGTCCCTTGCCTGCAAGTATTAATATGTGCAGAGTAAAAAAAAAAATACAGTACCAGAATAATGCAATTTTGTGTAATCAGTAGGGAAAGACAAAAAAACAAAAATTTCCTACAGGACTGTTTGTGAAAAAACATGACTTTTTTCATGAAAGTTTTTGCCTATAGACAATACATAAAATGTTCTCCTTTTTCACCACTGCCAATTAATTTCCTGCAAAAAATTGCCATATTTCTCAAATGTTTCCTATGACTGCAAGAATTCCCGCCTCAATATTACTGAAGTGGAGAAATAAATAGCTTAAAGTAAAAGTTGTGAGTCCTACAGCAACATACAGCAACATATGCCTTGAAAAAATTGTTAGCAGGCTGAGTGCCTTTGTCCACACACTAACTTCCTGCTTAAGTAACACTGACACAACCATCCTTGAAAAATAACTTCGGCTTGGGATAATCAGTGGGGAGCTACACATGACATCAGTTCTCTAAATACTCAGTTTTCTACAAAAGGATACTGCAGCATAATCACTGCCAACAGCTAGGTAACCATGCTATTCTTTTAACATAATATAACCAAAAATATTAAACATAATGGTCAGTTAAAGAAAAGCCTGGATGTTACCTGAAAAGAAAATGTAGTTTATGTCAATATATTAGAGTAAGAAATGTTGGACTCCTGCAGTACAGGGTAATAGAACGTAAACATAGGGGTGGGCGAAAAGCGTGAAAAATTTTCAGTGAGAAATTTCGTGAAAACGTGCAGATTTTTCGCTTTTCCCGCAAAAATTTCGCCTTTCCGCCATTGCAAAAACGTCTTCCTTTTCGCCTATTTTAACAAATTTTCCGCCTATGTTAACACATTCACTGCCAACAGCTAGGTAACCATGCCATTCCACAGGCATCCTTTGGGATTGTTTGGGAGTCCCATGGACTCAGTAAGGGTGGGTTGGCTGTACATGGCAGAAGAACCCTGTAACTTGATAGCTTTAACAACATGACTAGAGCAGGTGGTAGAGGTTGGGGCAGCATGTGTGGGCGGTCTATGTCTCTTACCCTCTCCTACAGCAAACCCAGAGTTATCATACTCCTCTGCTGTAGGTGTTATTTGGAATGAGCTAACTCTTGGCAGCGGCACACTCTTTGACACATCAATAACATCACTACTTCTCTTATTAACCCCAGAGCCATGGGAACTTTTTTGGATTGCTTCTGTTGCTGTTAGTTGTGGCACCTCTGACCTATTGAGAGTGCGTCTCCGTCAGACCTGTGGTTGTGCTTCAGGTTGAATCTCATAGAGGAGGTGCCTAGGTGTGAGCCTACTTTCCCCCGCTCACGTGCTTTTTGCATAGACAACAGATAGCAGCATGTTTAGCTTTTGGATCCTGAATGTAGTATCTCCATACTCTGGACTTCATGGACTGAGGGGTTCCTGAGGGGCTGCTACCACTACTGGGGGTAGATGTTGTTGCAATTCTACTACTACTACTACTACTAGGTATAATATGTCAGTACTTCCAGCAGGAGCAGAGGCACTTATCATAGCTAAGGTTGTGGATGTTAATAACCTGTGTTATCAGTCAGACAGAATGTTGGGTCATTTGGGGTCAACCTCCTTTGCTCCCTTCTCACTCCCAACCCCAGATATAATACACAGAGATAACAACAGCAGAATCAGCAAGGAACTTGGATTTACTACTTAGTCAACTATTCCCACACTAGTGATAGCTGGGTAGAGTAAAATGAATGTGAAAACTGCCTATAAATATGTCTCTTTTTACAAATCCCCTAAATGTCACATGGGTTTGAATTTACCCTATGTTGCATAAGAAACTTGTATAATTAGCTCTTAACACATTGGATGCATTGGATCCTTTAAGGCCCAGAGTGTGCAAAGCGTTACACACCTTTCTGGTCCTTAAAGGGTTAAATATATCATCTAATAGTGTTTCTAACCCATTGTATAAAAAAAGGTCAGTATGTTATTTTTCATGTCTAAACCTGTATCTTTTCAGTTACTAAAGTCTGAAAAACTTATATATGTAATACCGCATGTGTACTTGTTTGTACAAATCACTGAACATTTTTCAGTTCATTATGTAAAGTTCAACACAATTGTTGCACGTTTTTCAGTTGAGAAGCTGAGTAAGACAGATTTAAGTTCTTTGTTTTGGCAAAAGAACGAACATATTCCGATTTCAGAATTTTATTTTTCTTTAAATGTTTGTTCTGGCATCTCAGATTTTGAGGCAAGGCTAATATTCTTTTGTTTTAACCTGTCAGAAAATCCCTGTAAATGCAGCACATTGTGCCAAGAATCATTTTATCTTCTTCCCTCTTTAGTTCTTCTAAATTATTTTGTCTCTTAGGAAGTTAGATGACAAAGAAATACATTAAATATTTAGATTAAGAAGCTGGAGAATACCAATTACTTTCATTAGACATTCAGTGTACTTACAACACTTCCAGTAATGTCTTAGATTTAGTATGCACTGGGTAGAAATGTTTTTCCTATAATTGAACATGTGATAGCTTTGAGAATTCACAGTTCATTTTTTTTTACCAAGTTCACTATGCATAAAGTACTATTTAAAGATTGTGTTTCCGCTGTTACTAGCTAAACATACTTGAAATGAGTTTAAAATAAACCTTAATGATGGAGCTGTCTACCGCAAAATAAAAGGGGTCATGTCTTCTGGAATATGTCATACCTGTTTTAACTTAAATCAGTAGTATTTTTACTGAGAGACTAGTGCAGGCATATCAAATAAACATCCCTCTTGTTGCTAAACGGCAGCCCCCAACCAACATTCACAGAAAACTGCATATTCCTCCCAGAGTGCACTAGTTCTCCTGCTCATATCTGCAAGTACTTTCCCTTGATTAGCTGAGCAATGATTATTCATCCTCATTACTTTCCTAGAACAAAGTAATTCAACATCCAACCACTTGCTAAGCTCTTATGAGCCTTCATATCCTCACCTCCTGTTAATTCTGGAGCTTATCTTATTTACCCTTTGAATGCCAGGTAGGGAGCATCACATTGCCCTGAAAATTATTGCGCACCCTTCTGCCACTCAAAGGCACAAAACCTGGCCGGGACTAAGCTGCCGGACTGAAGTATTGAGGTACTTGTACATCAGAAACTTCTCTCTACGGATACAGTTAAACATGTTCCCTCTCCTTCTTGTAATTAAATCAGTGAGTGGATTGCAGCTTGCATTCAATAGTAAATACTGGGAGCTTTACTACACCCTCCCAAAGCATCATGTACTGCACTGACATACAATACACTGTGATGACTGTGTTTTATTGCTGCTCTACCAAGAGGAACACCTGACATGCTCCCTTCCCTCAAACCCTGGGTACTTTACAACTTGTATTATTTTTATTAAGGGTAAGATAATAACATTCTGGTGCAAGAGAAAAAAATACTTTGGCTACTGATTTGGCACAGGCATGACATGAAAGAAAGCAGACACTCCAGCTCTCCAACATTATCTTATATGCACAGATACATTTATAAATGAAATGTTAATGAACCTTTTGAATGCCGGGAAGATTAGCAGTTCATTGTAATTCATTTGGGTTAAATGAGTGTGTATGTGTGCGCATGAGTGTGTGTGAGTGCATGTGTGTGTGTCCGAGGATGCAAGAAACTAAGTTTTGGGATGATAGACAATTTAAATACTTGCATGCACACTACAGTGCTAGTTAGGCATGCTAATAAGAAGCAGAGTTGATTCCAGAGCAGGCAGAATGGAGCTAGTATGTACAGAGAAGCAGACAGATCTACAGGCATTAGCTGAACAGGATCTCCAGAGCCTAGATGCACTAAAGGTCAATGTGGTGTTAGTATGATATTGGCAATGTGTTCGAATCACTCCGACAATTCGATCTGCACACATATTCACAAAAATTGTAGGATGGAAGGGGAAGGTTGGAGAAGGTCCCTATTAGCATACAGCATTTTCGAAGTGCTGTCGTGTGGAAGGGATCTCCTCCCTTCACACATCACCGACACTATGACAATTCTGAACAGCATTCTCTGTGCTTCCCTACCCAGCCAGTAGGGGAACACAGAGAAGGCTTTCAGCACCATAGACAAGGTTAGGCATCAATTTTTGGAAAACAGCTGATCTTATACAGTAAAATAATGAGAGATCAATAGACAAACCAGGCAGACAGGAACAAAAAGAAATCAAACTGACTTTATGTACAGACCAGCGGCCTAGTTTCCCAGGGTTGAACATTTTATACCCTCTAGCTGTTCTTCCAAAGCATTGGGGACCTGAGTCTAGATGGCTTGTAGATCGACTTAAAATCCCACAACTCAAATATTGATGCAATACCACTATTAATATCCCAGAAAATATAGCAAGTTTTTTTCCATTCTTATAACAATTATATAAAGTGGCTGGGATCAAAAATAGACACTGTTCAGTCATAAATTAGGTTACATGACTGTACTTCGTTAGTACCGTTCAAGTAAATATCATATATACCTAACCTTGTCCATGGTGCTGAACCCTTCTCTGTGTTCCCCTACTGGCTGGGTAGGGAAGCACAAAGAATACTGTTCATACCATAGTAGCTCTCCCTGCTGTTACTTCATAGGAGAATCCCAACTACTACAGCCTGAGTTAGGTGAAGTGGAGACTGTGAACTCCGACAGCAGAGGATGCTATCGGAGTTTACTGAATGAGTCAAAGTGTCACATTATAATATGAACACACCCCCTTGAATACGAATGTATCTGATTATTCTTCATTTCCATATGGAAATGAGCAATTGTTGATTCGAAGAATAAAAATTCGTAGACATGGTGAAGGCATGTCGGATTGATGTCAATGTGGGTATTTTTTTGTCGGAGTTCTGGTGAAATGATGTCGTAGACACTTTGTGAATACTGCGGAGGTGCCTACTACACTTCTGTGACAGAACATCAACATTTGTAGCCCTCTTCGACCTTCAGTGCATCTAGGCCCAGGAGTGGGTTCTCACAGGCAGATATACTAACTTCCTATTTTGAGCAGCTATATAATCATTCACCATATTTTGAGGTACCTAGAGCTCTGCAATCTACTAAGGTTGTCTCCTACTGATGCCAAGAAACTGAAAATTCACACTACAGTAGGGAAATTCAGTTAGGTGCCCAAGTGAAACCAATACCTTCCCCCTTCCAAACCTGGTGTTATTCTCCACCAAACCTAATAGCTATGGTCCATCTCTATGGATGGAAAATGATTCACCCCAAAAGCGAAACAGTTGAAAATGACACTTTCCGGCATGCAGGAAATTTCCAGCGAAAAATGAAATATTCTCTCTTTTTTCCACTTTGTCATTGCATTGAAATCTAGGGTAATAATGACCCCCTTCCCCCACAAGTATAGTGTTTCCCTTATATTATTGCTGTGACAACTTATTATTCTGTGTTTATGATGGATTTTATTTTTAGGAGTCATTGTGGCAGTATGAGGGGAGAAAGTGATTAAAAAAAAAACAAAAAAAAATGTTTTGGCCTGATACCTGAGTATCAGTCAGACAAGCAGGTGATCCAAGTTCCTATCTGAGATGGTTGAGCCTATACTTATACAAAAGAAGAGAGAAGAGCGCAGGACCCTCTAAGAGCACAAAACTGTATATTGAACAATCCAGTGACCCCCACTATACAAGGCCACTTACCAGGTCCAGATAGGTATATGCATTCAAATGACACTTCTCAATAAATGTACACCTTCAAATATTCATTTTCCAGAGCCTTCAAAGTTCCAGTGATAGTTATTGAGATTAAAAGATATATTTATTCCAATAAAAGGGTAAAAGGCATAAATATATGTAAAAAGCGTATAAAATCTTCTTTGCTCCGATCTATGTTCATCCCCTCAGTCAGTCTCTCCCTACTACTTCACTCCTGCATATAAGTATGCAAAGGTATGCCGGCACTAAAATGAGCAAGATATTTTGGATGCGTGTTGAAACAATGCTGTTCATGCAGGGCGAGATTCTCATGTAGCCCTTTTCATCTCAGCCACATGGTTAATGCACTGTTTAGTTGAAAGCACTTTTGTGTGCAATGTTTTCAAAGGATACCCATCTAAACTATATGCTATGAATACTCTGGACTTGAAAATTTGCTGAAAGGGCTATAACCTAACTTTCTTCCACTGCTGGTGGTCTTGCCCCAGAATAATGCCCTTTTGGATAGAAGTAAGATAACTGATAGTGGCATGTATCAAACTATCATACTCCAAGACCCTGAAATCTTCATACTTCTGAGACCCTTCCTTGGTTGCTCCCATCTTCAAAATAAGCTTATTGCATCAATGACGATTGTGGCTCACAGCTGTATTGGGAAGCTATGAAAACAGCCAACCATTAATTCCCAGGATTCTACACTCCACACTGGCACAGGTCATAGTTGGGACTGACCATCCCTCACTGTTGGCACATAACTGGCACCTAATTTCAGATGAACAGCACACTTATACACACCTTCACTCACACAATTAACACCCCATGGGGGTTGTCATATCATCCTTTTGTAACTGAATGCATATGAAAAGTCTGTGCTACTGGGCTGCCTGGGAACCATTACAGTGTACATTCTAGCTGTGCAACATGTACATTTCATAGGAGCTCAGTGTTGAAGACATGAAATGGCAACCATACATTCAGCACATAGAGCAAACTGGCTATTTTGATTAGAAAAATGGCATTGTACATCAGCAAAAAACAAGCGCAGATTAGTTTAGCAGCAAAAGAATATACCCAATACAATGTGTGTAAAGGACAGAGCGCTTTATTGAAATAGAGTAATCAATTTATTATAAAAATTATACATATAAACTAGAGGGTACCCTTATAAAATACAATGATCCAAATAAACATATACATATGCAAATTCTATTCCATATAGTAAAAGTATATATATAATGTCCACATACAGTAGTCCTCTTAAATGCATATAAGATGGTATGAAATATTAGTACATTCACTACTCATATTTCATACCATCTTATATGCATTTATGAGGACTACTGTATGCGGATATTATATATATACTTTTATTTCACGGAATAGAATTTGCATATGTATATGTTTATTTTAACCATTGTATTTCATGGGTACCCTCTAACTTATATATATAATTTTATAATAAATGTGTTACTCTATTTAGATAAAGTGCTCTTTCCTTTACACACTTTGTATTGGGTATATCCTTTTGTAGCTAGTTTATCACCGGTAAGGTATACACTCCTGCCAAATAGGAAATAGTAGCGCTTTACCTAAATGAATATATTGTATATCTAATTCACATTTTTTGCTCATCTCTTACCCGGTTATCATATTATATTTCATATTTAAAGGGTTTCGTAACCCTTTCATAGGGTTTCTATTTCAGTATCTCAAAATGTGCTGCATCTGCATTTCTACGTGCATTGCAAGGAATATGTATGAAACAGCACATGCAAACAGAGGCAAAGAGCAGCATATCATATGTTTCTTTTTTTCTCCACACAACTTGTTAACCCTGCAAGGACCCAATGGGTTTTCAACATACACACATTGTGAAGCAATGTTTTGCACACCCATCTGGCCCTCAAGGGGTTACATTTTGGTCCATTAAATGGTTTCACCAGTAGTTACACTCTAAGTGTCAGAGGGATTTGAAATCCATTGCTTCTGGAATGTTTTGCACACCCCACTGGCACTAAATGGGTTAAAACTCTCCCACCAAGACAAGAGTTTGAATGAAGAACTTCAAAGAATTTTCTGTGACCAAACTCGTCTGGCTTTACTGAAGATTGATTGAGTGCTTATTTGTAATCACATCTGACCTGTACCCTGCCAGTTTAGAGTGTTTTCATCCATTAATTATCCTATATAATAATTTGCTAAAGTTTGTCAGAAGCCGTCAGGCGCAGTAGAGACGGCTGTGCGCGGTGCAGTCATGCGCAGAAGCCCCGCTCCGTATCAGCCGCGGCACAGGCAGTCTTTACTGTGCATGACTGCACCGTGACCGGCCACAACTGCGGCCCGTGTAACAGGCTCTTCAACTAGTATAAATAAATATATATATATATATAACTGATATCATGAGATGATGATTTATGATAATGGTGGGGCAAGGAATGGGACACACAGGGGAGGGTGATTATGGGGGACAGGAAAGTGGACACAGGGGGAGGGAGATAATGGAGCAGAGAAGAGGGCACAGGTGATGGTGATTTTGACTTTCAGGGAAGGGGATATAGGGCAGGATGGTGATGGAGGTATAAAAAGGGACACAGGACAGGATGATGATGGTGCAAAGGAAGCAGACACATGACTAAATGATGATGGAGGTATGGAAGGGAATGCAGGAAAGGGTGAGGATGGTACCAGGGAAGGGTAAACATGAGATGATGATGGCAACAGGGATGGATGATATTGGTGAGCAGGAAGGGAGACACTGGTGGGTTAATGGGAAGCGGAGGGTGGTTGAAGGTCGGCATATTTCCCAGCAGGAAATTATCTCATAAAGGTGTTAAAAGTGTTCCCTGCTTGTAAAGTAGCTCCCTGCAGGAAATGGTATGATAAATGCATTCATACCTCTGGCAATGGTATATATATATATGCTCGGCTGGTTAATGCACCAGCTGTGGAATCTGCTCAAAGCTCAGGGTTGCAGGTTCTAGTCCTCGTCAGGGTCAAATTTCTGACAACCTACATTCGACCAGCATGTAAATTACGATCCGTACCCAGACAATCGCTGCAGCTTTACACACATATATATATTTATAGATAAAGATATACTGACATTCCATAATACTATTATAAAATAAAAACAAATTAAAAGAAATCTGTTCCATTCTTCATTCCCTCCAAGACACATACACACAGTCAATAACACTCTTCTACTGGAAAATTAATTAGAATAAAAAATAACATTGTTCTGTATCCTCACTCCAACTTACATCAACACACAGGGTCCATCTCCATCTAGCTTGGCTCAATACATTGCAGAGTGAACCAGTGTAATGCCCGGAGAGTGGGCTCAGCTTTTCCTTCCAGTTTAGGGATCCTACACTCTCGTTGTACTTGTCATACATTTTCTGAGGGTTAATTATCCTGTAAACTAGGGAGCCACTGTAAACCAATGTCTCACACATGGACAAATGAGGAGCTGAGTGTACACAGTCCAGCATCTTCTTATATCATTATCATCATCTTCGGCCATTGTCATTCCACTGAAGGATGAAGGCCTCCAAGGCAAGTCTCCAACAACTTTGGTCTTGTGCTTTTTGTTGCCATTGTGTACCAATAAATTTGGTAATTATATCTACCCATGTTGTGTTTGGTCTCCTTCATGGGCATTTAGTATTGGGTGGAATACACTGCAAAATTAATTTGGTCCATTTACTGTTAGGTCTTCTTGATATGTCATAGAACTTTGTTTGCTGACAAATCCATGCACATGTTTTTCAGTCTCTTTTTGTTATGATTAGAATTCTCTGCATAACCTTAAGGTTTTGTATGGCTTTGGTATTCGGTGTCCATGTTTCACAGCCACTTAATACTAAACGAGAGAACAACTGGAGGGAAGCGCCAAGGGTCCACCTCAACATTAACAGCCAAATCCACAGTTTGGGTAAAAACTTTATGCTTATTTCCAAATCATTTAAAAACAACCAGAAAAACGGTAATGATCATATATTAATGTACTGCAAGACTAAGTCGCCTTACTCATTTCGTGATTTCAATATTACCACTTAATCACTTAAATGATTTGGAAAAAACATAAAGATGTTACCCAAACTGTGGATTTGGATGTTAACATTGAGGTGGACCCATGGGCGCTTCCCTCCATTTGCCCTCATATGTGTGGAATCGTGGCTACAATTGTGGGGAGCAGCACTGGGCCCGCCGAGCCCATATAGGACAGGTGAGTGCAATGTTTTAAGAAAATGAGTGTTATCTTGTAACGACCATTTAAACCAACAACACCACTTAATACTAAATGCCCAAGAAGAAGACCAAAGACAAGATGGGTAGATGAAATTGCTAAAATGTATTGTTACACAGCGGCAACAAAATGACCAAAATTGTTGGAGGCTTACTGAGGTGGCCCTCATTCTGAAGTAGATCAACAGTTGCTTTATGTATGCGTGTGTGTTTCTGTGTTTGAGTGTGTATATGTGTGAGTGTATGTGTGTGTATGTTTGAGTCTGTATATATATATATATATATATATATATATATGTATACATAAACCCTTGATGTGCACTCTCCTTTCAAAGTTCTATTACCTGGGTGCCGATTTGAAATCAAAAGTATCCAAATATGCACAGGTGAAAACAGCACTCACAGGACTTTTTTGAAGGTCAATAATTCAAAAGTTTATTCCACCGACGTTTCGGCCCTACTGCGGGCCTTTCTCATCTTGAGAAAGGCCCGCAGTAGGGCCGAAACGTCGGTGGAATAAACTTTTGAATTATTGACCTTCAAAAAAGTCCTGTGAGTGCTGTTTTCACCTGTGCATATATATATATATGTATATATATATATACATATATATATGTGTGTGTGTCAGGGGGTTATTTGTATATATGTGTGTGTATATCTGTGTGTGTGGCACCTTGACTATGAGGAATGGATGTGGCTGTGACCTGCTTCCTGTGGAGTAGGAAACGTGGGGGTGGGTTAATGGATACCTTAAAAGACTCACCAATTGCTGGGAGCTTCCGCTTTCTTCAGTGAGCAGGTAAGGGATGACATTGCTCACTCTTCCTCCCCATTTTTTTCTTATTGATGGACCAACATGTTTTTTCTATGCTAACATGTTTAGCATGTTCTTCTTTTGGGTAGCATTTCACTATGTAGGGAGTAATGTTTTGCATAGTATGCTTTGGTATATACTATTGTCAGGTTAGTGTGAGATTAGCTAGATTTGCTAGGTCACTCAGGATTTCTTTGTTTGGCTGGTGGGTCAAGATGTGTTATGGGTTTGTAGATTTCTTCTTTTAATAAATTTGTTGAAGTTGCCGGTCAATCGGTGCTCCTTGCAAGCCATTTATTTGACTTCTCTGAGGTCTAGAAAAGCAATCAATAAGTGTTGCCCTGGTGGTAAATCTTCAGACCATGCTCTCTGCTAAAAGAAGATACAGGCTTGGGGAAAGCGCCCCTCCTGACCAATGCCATGATGGCTGTGCTCTGATGTGGGTATTTCTATATATGTATGTGTATATACAGTATGTGTTTATATGTGGGTGTATGTGTGCATGTATGTGTATATATGTGTTTGTGTATATATGGTATAAATGTGCATACCTCCCAAAATTTCCCATGGTCAAAGAGGGACACTTTTAATTTACATGGTGTTGCTGGGGACATGGCTGATGGACAGGGCAATGCCACAAATTTTTAAGTTATGTCATGACCTATTGCTGCCTCTTTGTGTCACTGAATAAATTATTTAGAGCAAGACCAAAGTACTTCATTTACACAGAGTGAAATTTGGGAGATATGTAATGTATGTGTATATGTGGATTTGTGTTCGTGTGTGTGTGTGTGTGTCTGTCTGTCTCTTTTTAGGCTTTTGGACAGTAGCACTAGAACTCTGGATACTACTGACATATTAAAGAACCACAAACTGTTACTTTAATCTTCCATAGAGAAAGATTCATTGACTGCATCAATGAACTGCTCATTTTATATTGAGAAACAAGTCAGAGGCTTGGCAATGCATGGCTTGGTGTGATGGTGGTCTCTAGTTATGCCAAAATAAATTTATAATAAGTATGTGCCACATTTTTCCTTTTTGGATCCTTCTATCATCTACACTGTAGCATTTTCACTCAGTATTTCTTAGAGATGGAGCAGTTTTTTTAATTAGACGGTCAATTCAGGACAAATTAATGAGTGGAAAAAAACTAGAAGTCCCAGGTCAGTTTTCTTAGCTACTCCTCCTAAGCTACAAAAGAGGCCTGTTTGACTGTGTAATAAACCATAATGTTATCCTCTGAAGCTAGGCCATTTGTCATGTTTTTCTTACGTTATGATTATTGGTTTTGTGCAAGCCAATTAATATGTGAAATTCATAGTAGTCTTTTTATTCCTGAAACTAAAATGTACACTATAAAATAAAACTGGGCTTTATATGAAGGGGAGTATTGTGACTTTTTACACAAGCATATGCTGTTTTTTCAGAAGGTAATGTGCTGTTTACAAGAAGACATTCAGTTCTCACTTACTGCTTTGCCTCACACGATAGTGTACATCTTCCTGGCCAGAAAGTGAAGAGTGTGAATGGAAAGTTCTTTCTCCACCCTACTGAAAAAAACAGTATATCAGTTGGGGATTGTTCAAATCCTTCAGTTCAGCTCATTTTCTTTGCTTAGAAGTAAGCATACAAGTCTATCCCCACTGGCATGTCCTTGTCAAGTTGCTATTAGACACATAGCAGTTGGTAGATGGAGACTGGGAGTAGTATACCGCAAAGCAGAACTTTTGTACAGCAGATGCAGTGTGTGTGATGCCCTTGATATGCTCCTTAGATCTGTCAGCAAATGCCTATTTTAGGTGCACTTTTATAAGTGCATTTTTTTTGTTTTTTTCTTATTATAAGCTAACTCAACTAGATCAACATATGTCCTACTAAACCAAACCCCTGTTTGTGGCAGCAGGCAGGCCCCCTGACCACCAGCAGAAAGCACAGGTGATATGGTTCCAGAGTAATACAGCTCATGTATACCATAGTGTAAGACAATAATTTGATATACTCATCTTGGGAACTATGGAAATACCGGGCAGAGTGTTGCAGCAGAGTAAGCCAGCCAGGTGCCCCAAATCTGATGGAACTTGTTATGGGAACTCTCTGGAAGTTTTTGCACCCTGCAAATGTGTTTCTTGTAATAGTACTACAACAGGGTGTTGTTTCTCAATGTTTGTGAGAATCAAGAACCTCTTGAGGGGCAAGTTACATATACATGGAGGTCAGCGCTGTCTCCCCAAACTCCTCGTGGCCACCTCCTTTTTCACTCCCTGACTCCCACTGCGTCTCAGTCACACACGCTTGATGGCCTCAGAGTAGTTCAATACGGGGGGGGGGGGGGTATCCACACACTCGGCCGCACATCTGCCCTAACTGTGGTATCAGTGAGCAATCAGTAACCTACTTTAACTTAATCTCAATAAGAACTCTAACTCTTATGCAGACCATTGATCAAAGAAAGGAATGTTTATCTACATGTTGTGTGGGTACACATGTTTGGTATGTGACAGAGCCAGGATCTTTTTTCCTTGATGTATATTGTGAAACGTCTCTCTAAACACACTTGCATTTTTTTTAGACTTAACAAAAATTTAGTTTTAAAAATAGTCTGGACAGACTACATCATCTATCCCTTGTCCTGCTAAAAGCAGCCCAAACACTGTTTAGAGACCTTGTCAAACTACCTCACCTATCTCCTCCATTGATTCCATGAGAAAACAGTAAATCTCTACTCCAAAATATAGATACTTCCCATTTAAACACAAAAACAAATACACACACACACAGTGTCATCCTCAGTCTGTTACTTGGGGGTGGCTGGCCCTTTAAATCTATCCAAATCCTATACTTCCTGTGAATGCTCCACCTGTTCTACAAGCCCCTTTTGTAACTTAATGTTTTAACCAGCGAGACCCCTAGTGATTTCCTGAGTAGTTTATTCTTACCAAGAAGCAATTGCGAGATATGCATCTAGGATCCTCTTCCTGTCTTGTAATGCTTCTACTGGGCTCTCAGTTTCAGAGGTATGTTAATCCTGATTTGGCCCCATCACATTTGGGCTCATATACTTGGCCTTGTGGCCATTATCTGTAACAGCCTAGGCTACAACAAGGACACACCTGTGGCTGACACACACACATCCCAGATTTGCTTTCTAGTTGTCTTTCATGAGCAACATCCAGTAAGAAGCACTAAGCGTTCATGGCTGGCTAGAGCTCTACCTCTTCTACAAGTACCATCTTCTGAAAGTAAGTGTTAAAGGGGAACTATGCCCAAGGAATATATGGCCAGGGCCAGATTTACATCTCAGGAGCCCCTAGGCACAACACCTTCCAGTGCCCCATAGCCCCACTTTAATCCCATCCATAGCCACACTCTTTCACTTAACCACACCCCTTCACTTAGCCACACCCTCAACTGCCACCTGCCCTTCCACCATTTCTATGGTAGAGTTCCTTATTACAGATCGGCAGACTGCTCTGTTCTGCCTCTATGCTGCACTCTCCACTGCTTCTTCTCCCTCTCCTCAGTCAGACCTCATGTGATGCTGTCACGCTGATGCAGAACATCATCATGATGCTGTAGTCACTTTTCCTCCGACTCCTCTGCCACTTCTTATTGTGTGACGTACAGTGGAAGCGCAGCACCGCAGTTGAGTCCAGAGACTTACCGAAGACCAGGGTGCATGTTTCAAAAAGCACATACAAATACACAGGGCCAATGGAGGTAGACGGGCTGGTGGCTGGGCCACTGCTGGGCGCCCTAGGCCAGTGCCTAGTCGGCCTATTGGTAAATCCGGCCCTGTATGTGGCTCTTAATTTGGTAAACAAAGTGGCTTACCTAGGGAAGTGTACTTCAAGAGAGAAATCAGATGTATATAAATATACACTTTGATTTGTTGTATGTTGCAGTCTACTGCTAGTTGGTTTAAGCTTAAAATCTGAAAAGAGCATTGAAGAGTATGAACCATTCATAAGGAGATCCAGAAAACCTGCATTGCTGGTAGACCATGTAGACTATACTGCTGTGCATAAACACTGCTGTGGATGGACAGTAATTTATAGTTGCTCCTATATTAATACAAATTTAGCATAACAGTAAAAATGGAAACACTGACTCCAGCTGTATTATATTCTGCAATTCCTAAAATGCTTGGCATTCCCATCTAGCAGACAAGAGTCTAATAGCTGTCCTGTTTTGTTCCTTGGAATCTAAGTTTGTAGTTGTATCTGTTGCTAGAGAGCTGCTGATTATTATAGTAACAGCTCACTATTTGCTTTCTTCTCAAGACAAACTAATGTTCACGTTATGTAGATACAGAAGGGAATGGATACAGCGCTAATACAAAGCAAGAAATCACTGTTGATGGGATGGAGCGGGGAGGGTGGGACTCAGAAAATAGCATGGCTCTTAGAGAGAAGACTCACTAAGTCACCAAATTCACTCAATCTATTGTCACTGGTGGCTCAGATATGTTTGGACAAAAGTGAAATAATGAAAGGAAAAAAAATTCCCTAAAAAAAGTCTCTCAATATAATAAGGCCCCCTTCTCTTGCACCGTGTCCTCAAAAGAAGTGCTATATAAGCATCCACAGATGTATCATACATGCAAAACAGATAAAAAGAAAAAAGGATGGGGAGGACAGACCAAAAAATTCCTCTAAGTGTAGTATCGTTAGCAAATGCTAATATCCAAAATATCCAAGAAAAGCAGCAAAATGGATGTAAGACAATAAATTTGCAGTCTATTTATTTTAGTGGTAAAGGAATCACAAAACATAAAACAATAAGACAATATAAATAAGAGAGAAAAATCTATGTCTAAAAGTAGGAAGGCAATAAACGTGGAAGTAACGGAGATAATAACTCCTAATGAGTTTCTGCAGTTTCTATGGTGTATATAACGTGCTTAAAAAGGGAAGACAATGGAGCACCTAAAAAGTAAATGGTCCCAGATAATAGTCTCTCTGGATAAGTGGTTCACATATAAATGGATAAGATATATGCTTACTAGATGCAAGTATAAACAATGCACAATCCAAAACTAGTGTGAGTTTCTACTTACGAGAGATCCAGAGTTAATGTGCTCATTTGGGTATAAACGTTCAGCGTCTCCACTCCCTCAGGGATCTCGGCTGTTCTCTGGAGCTCAGGTCACGTATACCACATCTTCTGAAGCTCTCGCTGTAGTCCCGATCTTTCCAGCTGGCAATATCTCGCACTGTACTCCCAGTTGCAATCTATGGATCGTGGTGCTGGCATCTCAGCCTACCACGTGGCTCAGCTCGTTTCAACGCAAAAAGAAGGTTCTATTTGTTTTTTTTTTAAACTAAAGTTTATTAAAGAAGTAGTAGAATAACAAACATAATAAATATAACAAACAACAAAAAAAAAAAAAAGGAAGTTAAACACAACAACCAATATAATGTATAATATAAGTTATTAATAATATAATAATTTTATAATAGGGGGGTAAAGAAAGGTAAAAGAATAAAACCAAAAAGAGAGGAAAAAATACGAAGGGAGAGGTAGTGTTAAGGTTTACGTAGAATGTTATTGTTATAGCAAAATTTACTGTCTAGCCATGGAGACCAAGTAGAGATGAAGGTATCAAAATTTCCGAGTTCAATTGAATTGAGGTATTCATTTTTGCAGATAAAATTTATTTTGTCCAAAATACAGGACCAAGAAATGTGAAATTTCTTCCAGTGAGTACCAATGCAGGTTCTAGTTGCTGAACAGATTCTAACAATAAGCCTATCCTCATGTTTGGAGACTAAGTTGACTTTGAGGCCTAATAGAGCTTCGTAAGCATTGAGATAGATTCCTTTATGAAAAATGGTTGAAAGGAGTTTACTAATTTTTTCCCAGATGAATTTAACTTTGGGACAAGACCACCATATATGTAAAAAAGTTCCAGCGTCTTGACAGCCTCTAAAACATTGATCAGAAATATTAGGATACATCAAAGCAAGTTTAGCCGGAACTAAATGGTAAAGATGAAGCATCTTGTATGATTGTTCAACCAAATTAAGATTTAGGCTAGTTCTGTGTATTCGAGTGATAATTGATTGCCAGTCTTCATGTGACCAAGAGTGTTGCAGCATAGTCTCCCACAAGTGCTGAGATTTTAATTTTGTAGTATCATATAATAAAATTTTATAAATGGGAGAAATAGTTTTTTGTGAGGGGATCCATAGATTAAAGAAAGATTCAAATTTTGTAAGAGGCATGGTAATATATTTGCCTAAATAACGAGACAAATTGGATTGGATAGAATCATATATATGTTTATCTTCTGGTAAACCGTCGATCAATTCTTTTAGAATTGACCAATCGAGAAATCTTTTCCTAAAAACCAAAGAATTTAGAGTATTGAAACCATATTCAGATAATTTAGTAAGAAAATTTAACTCAGTGGGGCTCCATTTGAAAAAAGAGGAACATAAAGGAATAAGTTTAGATCTGAAGTCAATTAGCTTAAGCTTGATTCTATGTTTATCCCAAAGCCAAAGATCATTAATAGTTGTTTGAAGAGCGTCCTGTAGATTTGATGATCTCTGATGAGGGAGAGACCAAATCCAGTTAAGAAGAAATTTTCTTGGGGTAAATTGAGATTCTAGAGAAACCCATCCAGGACAAAGCCAGGGAAGATCGTATTTAGCAGTAAGAGCGAGAAGTTGTGATAATCTGGAAGAAAGGTAATAATTATAGAGATTAGGAAACAGAAGGCCCCCAAACTTTTTTTCTCTAAAAAGAATGTCTCTTTTAATTCGGGGGTGTTTATAAAGCCAAGCAAATCTAAAGAATTCATTTTGTATTCCAATAAGATCTGATTTGTGGATTCTGATTGGGAGTGTTCGAAAAAGGTAGAGAACTTTGGGAAGAAGACTCATCTTCAAAGCGTTGATTCTTCCAAAAAAAGAAAGAGGGAGTGAAGTCCAATTAGATAGTTTGTCCAGAAAGGTTTTCCAGAGGGGTCTAAAATTATAAGAGAAGGTTTTGTTTATATTTTTAGGAATTTTTACCCCTAGATAAGAGATAAAGTCGTCTCTCCATTTAAAAAAAAAGGATTCAGAGATAGAGGTTTTAATGTCTGTTTCTAAGTTTAAGCTCAGAATCTCAGATTTCTCTTGATTGATGGTAAGGCCAGAAATTTCACTAAAATGTTGGAGGACAGACCATAAAGTATTCATAGAGAGGAGAGGATCAGAAATAAACATAAGAATGTCATCAGCATATAGATTGATTTTAGAATCTTGGTCTGTTCCTATTCCTTTAATTGAAGTGGTTTTTCTGATGGTAGCTGCTAAAGGTTCGATGCAGAGTGCGAAGATCAATGGGGAGAGGGGGCAACCTTGTTTGGTGCCCCTTCCCATTAGAATTGGGGTACTTTCAAGGCCCATCATTCTTAAGATGCTCACAGAATTATTCTGTAAGGCAGTCAGGTAGTGTTCGATGTGACCATTTAAACCAAAAATAGAAATAATTTTTTTAATATAAGTCCAATTAACAGAGTCAAAGGCCTTTGTTATATCCAATGAGAGAAGAAGGGAGTTTTTCAGTTTAAGTTGGGAAGAGATATTAATGATATCAAAAGCTCTTCTAGTGGAATCACTGGTGTTTCTTCCAAGAACAAACCCACATTGGTCCGAGTGGACCAAATAGGGTAAAAAGATTTTTAGTCTGTTAGCTAGAAGTTTTGATAATATTTTGAGGTCTGTATTGATAAGGCTAATAGGTCTGTAGTTATTAATATCCTCTGGATCTTTATTCGGTTTACAGATCATAGTAACAAAGGAAGAATTGGAATCTTTATCAAGTGTTCTTTTTTCTAAAATAGAGTCAAAGAAAAGTTTTAGATGAGGGGATAATTCTTTAGCGAAACATTTGTAATAAAAATTGGTGTAACCGTCTGGTCCTGGACTTTTACCATTTTTTAGGCTATTTATTGTTTTTTTGATTTCTTCCGTTTCAATTGGCATGTTCAAACGTTTACGGCCTTCATTGTTTAAACTTGGGAGGTTTAAATTAGAAAAAAAATTTTGAAACTTATTTTCATCAAATAAAATTTCTTCGTTGAATAACTTAGAGAGGTGAGTTTCGAAAGCTTTGACAATATTTCTCAAATTGGAAGACTTTCCAAGGGAACCACCACAATTAATCTTTCTAATATTTTGAGATGGCTTGCGAGAATCCAATTGATGGGCCATTAGTGAATGAGCTTTATTACCCCATAGAAAAAAACGTTGTTTGGTCCAAGAAAAATTGTTATCAACAACTTTATCAAGAAGCAGATCTACTTGTTCCCTGAGTCTACAAATTTCTTTAGCTCTTTTAAAGGTTGGGGAAATACATTGAGATGAAATCGTATTAGCCAGAGACTCCTCGAGGGATCTCAAAAGGGCGTCTCTATTTTTTCGCCTTTGACTAGCAAGGTTAATTAATAAGCCTCTAATGGTAGTTTTATGGGCAAGCCAGATTGTTGCTGGGTCAAGGTTATTGTTTGGAGAAGTGTTTTCTTTAAAAAATAAGTTGATATGTTTAGATATTTTAAGTTTAATGTCTCTATTTAGTAGTAGACGTTCATTAATTCGCCATCTAGATATTCTATCAGATTTTAAATTACAGGTAATCCAGAGTGATACAGAGCTATGATCAGTCCAGACCTGAGGGAAGATTACAGTATCAATGACACTTTCAAGTGAGTGTTGATCTATAAGAAAATAATCAATTCTCGATGAAACATTTCTCTGTGGGGAAAAGAAGGTAAATTCTTTAGTTCTAGGGTTTCTCTCTCTCCAGGGATCAAAGACTGCCAAACCAGACATGAAGTCTTTAATAATCTTAGAGAGACCGTCTCTTGATTTGTCCGAAGACAATCGGTCGAGTTTAGGGGATTGGCATAGATTAAAATCACCTCCTATGAATAATCTTCCCTTTAGGTTCTCTTGAATGATTAATTTTAATCTCTGAAAAAAGTGTTTTCTTTCAGTTTGTGGTGCATAAACATTAACTATAGTTAAAGTGATACCGCAAAGATCTCCAATCAGAATTAAGTAGTTTCCCTCAAGGTCTGCAATGACGTGCTCCGCAATGAATGGGACATTATTTCTAATGAGGATGGCAACTCCACCTCTTCTTCTTTCATTAGAACTCACGTAAAATCTATTGTATTTTTTAGATAAAAAATGAATTTTGTCTCTTTTTCTGAACTTGGTCTCCTGAAGAAGAACAAAGTCTGACTTAAATCTCTCCAAAGATAGAAAAGCCTTTCCTCTCTTTTGGGGTGAAGTAAAGCCCCTAACATTAATGGAAGTTAAACAGAAAGTGTTATTAAACATAAATAAAATTAATCAATAGTGTCTGCCTTTGAGATAGTAAAGGCTGGCAGGAGGTACAACAAGGGAACTACTCCTGCAAATCTCGCCCGTCAACCCAGCCCCCACAAACATGTAAAATAAATAAAGGTAAGAGAGATAATAAGTTTTAAACTAGTAAAACTGGTAAAACCAGCAAAACTGGTACATTAACATTAACAAATTATAATACATCATGTCAATATTAGTATTAGTATGTAATATTAGTATATTAATATATCATAGTGCGCGATATAGAACATATTGGCATTAGCATATAATAGTATAAAAGATGCATAGCATATCATAATACAGGACATAGAGTATATCAGCGGTAGAATATTAAAGCACAGGACATGCAGTCCACTAGCTTCTATTAGCATCATTATATCATTGTGCACGAGTTGTGGTACACAAGCACTAACAGATCATGGTGCGCGACATGTGGTGCATAAGCACTAACAGATCATAAAATAAATCATGCAATACACCAGTACCAGCACATCACAGGATAGGATACGTAGTGCATAAGCACTAACAGATCATAAAATAAATCATAAAATAAATCATGTAATACATCAGTACCGGCACATCACAGGATAGGATACGTAGAACATGTATCAGGATCAGGCATGTAGCATCAATATTAACATATCATGGAATATCACATGCCACGCATCATATAGAATACCCCAACACGATAACATATCATCACGGTATAGTATAGCATAGCACAGTAGAAAGACTACACCATATGCATGTAGATACACAGAAGTTAAGAAGTATCATGGTGTATATTGGATATATAGAAAAAATGCAGCACAGGATGCATAGTACAGTGCATATCTATTGACAGTAGTACAGCACATATCGCGCAACTTCACGCTTTCCCTCAAATCTCATCAAATTTCCAACAACATTAACATCACAGTACAGTGTATCACGGGTGTCACACGACAGATTACATCGCACTGCATACACAGTATGCACAATCGTGTCACACCAGAGGGCACCGCCATGTATATGAGACATTTTAAAAAAACGTGCAGTGCGTATACCACCCGATCCTATATCATTACAATGGTTGGTATTTCTAGTTTTCCCCTTCTCTTTTTTCTTCTCCCCCTCTTCCCCTCCCCCTCCTCCCCTCCCTCTCCCCTCCTCCCTCCTCCTCCCTCCTCTCTTCTCCCATGTCCAACGTATTACACCATATGTGTCAGGCACACCACACCATACTGCAATAAGACGTACATACATATATATATACCTACATATACATACATCTCTACACACACACACATATATACAAACATACATACACATACATATATACATACATGCATATATATACACATACACGCATACATTTCTACACACACACACACACATATACAGATATACAAACACATACATATACACATACATACATACATAAATAGATATCGTGCAGCATGACATGCACAGCGCAGTACGCACCATGCGACTCCACACCGTCCCCTGAATCTGCTCCCTTCATCTCCTGTCTCAAATTACTCAGGTGTCACTCAAACGCCATCAAAACATAGTGGAGACTCTCAGAGCGGCACTCCACACACACCGCACACAGCTCACCATATCACCTGGTATCACAGCGTAGGAAGGGCATCACAACACACCACGGCATGCATACCACACTACACCAGAGGTACGACGCATCATAGGGTATTATAACATAGATGCATACCGTCATTCCTTCTCCTTCCACTTCTGTCTGAGATTGAGTGCGCCAAAATGCGTTGAACCACATGTGTACACCCCCAATTCATATATAAAAATATATATATATATATATATATATATATATATATATATATAATTTTTTTATTTTTTTTTTGATGATGGGCACACCAGCACTACAATGTAGTACCACAAATAATTGTTTCATTGTGATAACTCAACAAGCACTCACAGGATTTTTAAAGAAAATTCTTAATTTATTGTACCAAATACATATATAAACTTTTCAGCCTACTGATAGACCTTTATCAAGACATTATCCTTAGAATAAGGACCTTAAATACAGAAGAACACATGTGAAAAGGACATCCTGCACCAGAACCAACTATTAGTGTGTGACATCAACATGAGACGTGCTTTCTTTATTAAACATAAAAGTGAGGGGTAAAAAAATAAAGTGTAATTAAAAAAAGGCAAAAACAAACTTTAAATAATACCATGCTACAAACCACACACATACATAACGTGCTACAAAGCACACAAATGCATTGCATACTACAAAAATGCTTTGGATACCTTTCTAACATTCAAGGGATTAAACACCCAAATTAACTCAATGGGAATTTTTATTTGTCTCCTATGGTATAGTTGGTTTCCAGGTCTTGTATTACATCAATCAGCCTCTTTGCTGTCCCACTCACATCCAGCTGTATTAAACTAAAGTTAAGCGAACCAGACAGATTGAACTTGTCAGCTAGTTCTACATACAGGGAAAGTTTCATTTATTTTGCTTGTTAGAATCAATTTGAACAATCTTTAACAATAAGTAATGGGCTTATGTGACTGAACTGGGATTGTTCGTTAAATCTTGTATGAATGAATATTTTTTCTTGTTATGAATGAATATTTTTATCAACCTTATTTGTATGCATGAAACTGACATCGGTAGGGTATGGGTACTTTTGTGTGCTGTAGTGGTATGTCCAGTATGTTTGCATCTGTCCACATTGTATGGTGAAATTTCCAGGCTGCAGTCTTTGGTGTGTTATCTGCAATCAAAAGAAGTGAATCTTTCCCAGCTAGAGTGTGAAGTCAAGCAACCATGTAATCCACCACCGCAGCCCCAACGGCCCATGAAGAGAAGGGCTGTGTGGAAGACAGTTGGTTCCGGGAGGTTGAGAGTTGTGGAGCAGAAGCACAACACTGTTGGTATTTCGGTGTGTAATCCCTTTGGTGTCCTGTCTGAATTGGAAAGTGAGATTTCAGAAGATAAAAGCACAGATACTCAGGTACGGGATGTTGTGAGTCCCAAAGGAGAGAATTGTAACAAGCAGTCAGGAGCAGAAAATGGACTTAAAAAGAAGAGAAAGCATCTCCTTGTTGGTGACTCGATTGTTAGAGGTGTTGCTTTAGGGCAGAATGAGGATGGACTGAAGGAGGTGAGATGTCTTCCTGGTGCTACTGCAAGCAGGGATAAAAGACGCATCTCAAATATTGTCAAGGCTGCAACAAAGGAGACTGAAGTTGATCTGATCATTCATCTCGGTACAAACGATTTGTCCCAGAAAAGTGTTGAAGAGGTGAAAATGGAATTTCAAAGTCTCAGCCTGGAGCTGAGCAGAATGACAGACTCTATCACTTTTTCAGAGATTTTGCCAGTCCGCTCTGAAAATAGTAAGAGACTTCGTATCCTGGAGTTCAATGGTTGGCTAAGACAGTGGTGTAAAGAAGAAGGTTTTGGATTTGTCAGTCACAGTGTTAGAAGGTGGAGTTGTAAAGAAATGTTCAAGAGAGATGGTCTGCACCCGTCACACAGAGGAACTGAGGTACTTGGAGAAGAGTTCAGGTGTTTCTTGGAGAGGCATTTAAACTAGATGGAGGGGGCAGGAATTTCATTGAGAAGATTGATTTCTGTCCCCGAACAGTTTTGGTGAACCAGGGTTCTGAGTTTGTTAGTGTGATAGATACAGATGTTGGTGCACAGGAAGTTGCTGGTGCTTTACATACAGATGTTGGTGAGGTAGATGATGGTGCGGTAGATAGAGTTGTTGTTGGTGATAAATGTAATGTTCTTCGTGTAATGTGTACTAATGCTCGCAGCTTAGGCAACAAGCTCAGCGAGCTAATATCAATAGTTTGTAGAGATGACTTGGACTTGATTGTAATAACAGAGACATGGTTCAGGGACTGTAATGACTGGGAAATAGCCATTCCGGGATACACGTTGTATAGGAAAGATAGGGCTGAGAGAAGAGGGGGTGGGGTAGCCATTTATGTTAAAGATAGCATAAAATCCACAGCGATCCAGAATTCATGTAAAGAGTTGGAGACTCTCTGGATCTGTCTGCAGAATAAAAAGGGATCAGTTACAAGAATAGGTGCAGTCTACAGGCCTCCGGGGCAATCTGAAGAGCAAGACAACATGCTAGTGGACGAGATAACCCAAATGGCAGTAAAGGGAGATATAGTAGTTATGGGAGACTTCAACATGCCTGATGTTGATTGGAATATCCCTTGTGCGTCCACATGTAGAAGTAGGAGCATCGTAGAAGCCCTGACGGGGATGTCCCTAAAACAGCTGGTGAAGGCGCCAACTAGAGGGGACAATATCCTAGACTTAGTATTCACAAATGAAGACCTGGTATCTGAGGTGAAGGTGGGAGAAAATCTAGGTTCCAGTGACCACCAATGTTTGTGGTTCGGAATCCAGACTGACTACGAGAAATCCCATTCTGCAACCAAAGTATTGGACTTTAGGAAGACGAAGTTTGAGGATATGGGAGAATATGTAAAGAAAGAATTAAAAGGGTGGGATAAAACACCGAGAGTGAGTACTCAGTGGAAGACACTCAAAGAAGTCCTCTTAAAGGCAACAAGATTACATGTTAGACAAATTAGCAAGAGGAAAAGAAAGAGAAATCCACTATGGTTTACTAGAGAGGTAAGAGCTATAGTGAAAGATAAAAAGTCTGCCTATAAGAGATATAAAGAGACTGGAAGTGAAGCGGACAGAGAAGGGTATAAAACTATACAGAAGAAGACTAAACAGATGATAAATGCTGCTAAAGCCTCAAAAGAGGAAGAAATGGCCAAATCTGTTAAGAAGGGGAATAAAACCTTCTTCAGATATATCAGTGACAGGAAGAAGAAAAACTGCGGGATTACAAAAATTAACAACGGAAAAAATCAGTATATAGAAGAGGAAAAGGCGGTCGCTGACCATCTGAATAACTACTTCTGCTCAGTTTTTTCAGACGGCGGCCCTCATAATCAGAAAATGGCTGAACACAGCATTGCCTCTAGTTGTATAATTTTAGCCCCAGTGTTTTCAGAGGCCGATGTTCTAGAGGAACTTGTCCGGCTAAAGTCAAATAAAGCGATGGGTCCGGATGGAATCCACCCTAGAGTTCTTAAAGAACTCCGATCTGTCATAGTTGGCCCCCTGACTAATCTGTATAACCAGTCCCTTCTTACGGGAGAAGTTCCTGATGATTGGAGAATGGCCAATGTTGTACCCATTCACAAGAAGGGTAGTAAAGAAGAAGCTAGTAACTACAGGCCAGTCAGCCTGACATCTGTAGTGGTAAAAATGATGGAGACTCTTCTAAAGAAGAAGATAATTGACCATCTAACAAAAAACAACCTGATGGACCCAAACCAGCATGGCTTCACTGAGGGCCGATCCTGTCAGACTAATCTCATTGATTTCTTTGACTATGTAACTAAAGTGCTGGATGAAGGTGGTGCTGTGGATATCGCCTACCTGGATTTCAGTAAAGCTTTCGATACAGTTCCCCATAAAGAGCTGATAGATAAATTATCAAGAATTGGACTTAACCCCTGGATAGTTCAGTGGATCTGCAGTTGGCTGAAGGACAGAAACCAGAGGGTTGTTGTTAATGGAGTGTATTCTGAGCAGAGACTGGTTACAAGTGGAGTGCCACAAGGATCTGTTCTGGGCCCTGTTCTGTTCAACATATTTGTAAGTGACATAAGGGAAGGCTTGGCAGGGAAGGTTTGCTTGTTTGCTGATGACACAAAAGTGTGTAATAGGGTTGATGTTCCAGGAGGTGTCTGTAATATGGAGAATGATTTGGCACTATTAGATAAGTGGTCAAAACAATGGAAACTTCAGTTCAATGTTTCCAAATGTAAAATAATGCACTTG
The DNA here is from genome assembly GCA_037306005.1 of Rhinophrynus dorsalis. Lineage (NCBI taxonomy): Eukaryota > Metazoa > Chordata > Amphibia > Anura > Rhinophrynidae > Rhinophrynus > Rhinophrynus dorsalis. Next base: position 119,293,494 of record CM074723.1, on the reverse strand, counting down.
GGGAAAAGAAACCCTCAATCTGACTATCGTATTGGCAGTTCTGTGGTAGCAAAGACTTCAGAAGAGAAGGATTTGGGGGTGGTCATCTCTGACAGCCTCAAGATGAGTAACCAATGCAACCAGGCGGTGGGGAAAGCAAATCGTATGCTTGGCTGCATAGCTAGAGGTATAACAAGCAGGAAGAGGGAGATTGTGATCCCTCTGTATAGAGCTCTAGTGAGACCACATCTGGAATACTGTGTACAGTTCTGGAGGCCTCATCTGCAAAAGGATATAACTAAAATTGAGCGGGTTCAAAGAAGAGCTACAAAAATGGTGGAAGGTCTAAAGCATAGAACTTATCAAGAACGACTCAGAGATCTAAATATGTATAGTCTGGAGGAAAGAAGAGAAAGGGGGGACATGATTGAAACCTTTAAATATGTTAAAGGACTGAACAAGGTTCAGGAGGGAAGTGTGATTAATAAGAATCTGAATACAAGAACAAGGGGGCACAATCTGAGGCTAGTTGGAGGAAAAATCAAGAAAAACATTAGAAAATATTATTTCACTGAAAGAGTAGTAGAAACTTGGAACAAACTTCCAGCAGAGGTGGTTGATAAATCCACAGTAACACAGTTTAAACATGCCTGGGATAAACATGTATCTATCCTAAGATAACAATAAAGGAATACTAAAGGGCAGACTAGATGGACCAGGTGGTCTTTTTCTGCCGTCAATCTTCTATGTTTCTATGTTTCTATGCAATGCATTTTGAAGCAATGCTTTGAATACCACTCAGGCACACATAGGATCAAAACAGTTTTCAGTAGAGAGTATGCATTCATATTATTAGGATATCTGAAACTGTATTTATCAAAGTGTTTATTCAGCATTTACCTCACTTGTTAACACAACCTGTGTGTGTGTGTGGGGGGGGTCTCAGCTGTTTCTCTGAGGATTGTGCTATATCTATGGGACTCGGCACAGACATATGCAAGGTGAAGACACCTGTATTTATTTGAATTGTCTAAATATATATATACTAGTTGAACAGCCCGTTACACGGGCCACAGTGCCACTGCCACCCGGTCATGGGGCAGTCACACGCAGTAGAGACTGCCTGCGCCACGGCTGATGCAGAGATGGACGCTACTTCGGAGCACCCAGCTCTGTATCAGCCGCGGCGCGGGCAGTCTCTACTGTGCATGACTGCAGCACGAGCAGCAGTGTCTACTGTGCATGTCGCGGCGTTACACACGATTTAGCGAATTATTATATAGGATTAGCATGTTACACTTGACATTTTTTTTAATACATGTTTTATTGAAGGCATGTTTATATGAACAATATCCAACAGTATGGTCAGACAAATAAGTAGTACAATTAATAGTGCATCACATAGTCTAGTATGCTTTATAGCACTCAGAGTCCCAGTTGAGATACATCAGACAGAGTTAGACTTTATGTGGTACAATATGTAATTGCCTTCCTTCAACTCCATTTTCCATTTTCTGACCCTAAACCAGTGTTTCTCAGCTCCTGCCTTCAGGACCCACTAACAGGCCAGGACTTAGGGATTTCTCCGCTAGAGCACAGGTGTGGTGATCAGAGGCTTATTCACATTGATTAACTCACCTGTGCTCTAACAAGAGAATCATCAAATCCTGGCCTGTTAGTGGGTCCTGAGGACTGGAGTTGAGAACCACTGCACTAAACAAAACTTAAGATAAGCAGCTCTAACTTCTCAACTAGGACCCAGAGAGGGAGGGAGGAGAAAAAAAAGGGGGAGAGGGAGAAAGAGGTAAGTAAGTAGGGAAGGAATACCCTCTCACCAAGCCCAGCAGACCCAGAATTCCACAGCAAGCGGCAGGGCCGGCGCTACCATTAAGGCAGGACAGGCAGCTGCCTTAGGGCGCCGCAACGGAGGGGCGCCAAAAAAGGGGAAAGCTGGGATTTTTTTTTTAAATACATATATTTGCCGTGAGGGAGCGCTGATTTACACTACCAAGCGCTCCCTCGCGGCGTCTATGTGACACGCCGCAGAGAGACCCAGGCTCTGTAGTAATACAGAGTGCTGGGAGATTACATCATCTCCCAACGCTCTGCATTACTGAGAGCAGCACACGGGAGCTTCAGCTCTGCGCCGAAGGAGGCACAGAGCTCTAAGTTATGGCACGCCGCTAGACTACCAGGGATTCAAGGTAGGGGATGAAAGGGGCATTGTGGAGATGAAGGGAGCATTGTGGAAGGGGGCCTTGTGGAAGGGGCATTGTGGAGATGAAGGGAGCATTGTGGAGATAAGGGGGCATTGTGGAGATGAAGGGTCCATTGTGGAAGGGGCAATGTGGAGATGAAGGGGGCATTGTGGAGATGAAGGGGCCAATGTGGAGATGAAGGGGGCAATGTGGAAGGGGCATTGTGGAGATGAAGGGGCATTGTGGAAGGGGCAATATGGAGATAAGGGGGCATTGTGGAAGGGGCAATGTGGAGATGAGGGGGCATTGTGGGTGGGGCAATGTGGAGATGAGGGGGCAATGTGGAGATGAGGGGGCATTGTGGAAGGGGGCAATATGGAGGTGGGGAGAGTGTGGAGGTGAATATGTGGGCGGGGGCAGGGGATTGTGGCAAGGTTGGGGGGGCAGGGGATTGTGTCCGTGTTCGGGGGTCCATCAAAATGCACCTTCGCCTGTGTAGACAAAAATCCTTGCACCGGCCCTGGCAAGCGGTCCTCCAGAAAGATGGATCTCATCGAACTTCTCTGGGGAGCCCCTGTGTACATATATCAAATGGTAGTGTGGCATATTTTGTTTAACCATGTTCAACCAATTGAAACAAGAGCAGGGCACAGGGGACATCCAGACTGTGACCAAAATCCTGCCGGCCATGAACAGTGATTTGTGGAGCAATTGTTTTGTGCAGGTTGAGTTTAAGTCGTCAGGTATAATTGACAGAATATCCAGTCTGAGGACCCTCGGGATCACCTGCCCCAACACTGCTGTCAGGGTGTCAAAGACCTCCATCCAGAATTGCATTCCCAGATCATGTGTAAGAAACCAGAATCTTGTGTTCCATATTTGGGACAAGTATCAGTTGCCCCCCTATTCATTCAGATGTCTGGATGTACAATAGATCCTGTGAAATATTTTGAGCTGGATAAGCTGGTGACCAGTGTGTGTGGCGATTGCTAAAGGGCCTGTCCCAGCCATCTTCCACTCCCAGTCCTCCATGGCGCCCAGGTCCCTCTCCCATCCAGACCTCCCATCCAGATCTCAGGGCATGTAGTTTGCAAGCCATTTATATGTAAATGAACGTTACTTTGTTGGCCACTGATCTTTAATCGTGGATAAGAGTTTAAACTCTGCAACCGTAAAGGACACCCAGACCACTGCTCCTGCAATGCATGTCATTAACGTAGGTATGAATAGAAGAACCAGTTTGGTTGGCCAAATTCATCATGAAGTTGTTTGAAAGTTTTAAGGGCGTGGCCACCATATAGTTGACCCAGAGTTAGGATACCAAAATGGGCCCAAGTCCCACCAAAATGTAGGTCATTGAGGTACGTCAGCAATTTATTATTCTAGAGAGGCATTTCTGGATCTACATCTTCATATTGGGAAATAAGTTGCATGTCTTTCCAAACTCCGTACATAGTTTGTGCAGTCAGAGCCGCACTCACACTGACCTCAGGACCCATCAGTAACAGCTGGGGCAGAGAAAAGCCACAACAAAGATTTTCAGTCTCCAGTTTAACTAATGCATGAGCAGTATTTGGATCGGCAACTGCAAGATCATATTGTTCTTGTGCCACCAGAAAATAACAACAAAAATCAATACCCCCTCCTCCCTTGGCCCCTGTAATGTTGGTAGACCTATTCTAAGTCATTTTCCCCGCCAAATAAAATCAGTGATTATTATATTCAGTTCCTAGACCAGAGAACTGGCAATGTATAATGGGGTACTCTGGAATATGTAAAGAAATTTAGGAAGAAGTATAATTTTTATTAGATTGGAGTGGCCTATGAGATTAAGAGGGAGGTTACACCACTGGTCTGTCTTTTCACAGCATATACTGATAACAGGTAAGAGGTTATCAGCCAGGAAGCAATTCAAATTCTTGGAGATGCAAACTCCCAGATGCTTAAAAGAGGACACCGCTGCCATTCCAGAAGCAGTAGAGGACAGTGAGTTCTGGTCCAAGTCTAGAGGGAGATCAAAAACGACTTGGACCAATTGATCCTGAGTCCAGAGTAATTTCCAAAATTAACCACCAACTCGAGTAACCTATGTAGGGACCCATGTGTGTTCCCCAGAAATAACAGCATATCTTCCGCTATTTTATCTTCCATCATTCCCAACCGGAAGCCATCAATCCTGGGGTCTGATTGAATCAGGGAGGCAAGAGGCTCCATTGCTAACACAAAGAGACCGGTGAAAGTAGGCAGCAGTGTCGTGTTCCCCTATTAACAACGAATGACGAGGAATCCAGTCCACCAGTGTGTATACTCACCTGGGATTCCCAATACATTGTCTGGCTCTATTGAATATAGGTAGGGCCAAAACCAAAGTGTTGCAGTACTGCCCACTGGTGTTCCTGTTCGATGGAGTCAAAGACCTTAGCTGCATAAAGCGAAACAATGGCAGTATTTTGGCCAGTATCTGTAACGCACAGACTTTGGCCTGCAGGAGAGATAGTGCTTGGGTTCGAAGAGTGGGGAGCGGGGCTTGTGAGCGTTGACTACCTGTGGCAAAACCATGCTGCGGCTGAGGCCAGAAAGGAGAGGACCGAATGGATACACCACAGGTAGTGTAAGCTCTCCTGCAGGGGAGAGTGACGGCTTGAGTACGTGGAGTAGCGTACAGGGCTTGAGTGCGCAGGCAACTCTCCGAAAGAAGAATGGAAGAGCGAAGAATGGTCAGGACAAACCAACGGGTCATACACGGGTAAACAGCCAGAGAAGAGGTTGGTCGGAAGGAAGACAAAGGTCATACATGGGTTGGAAACTGGTCTGAGGCTGCAGGCAGGAGAATAGTCAAAGGAAAGCCTTGGGTCATACACTGAAGGGCAATTGGTCTGAAGTGGCAGGCAAGAGAGTAGTCAGGTAGGAGCCAGTAGTCATACACAGATAGGCAACAAGTCTAAAGCGGCAGGCAGGAGAATGGTCTTAGGGAAAGCCAAAGGTCATACACGATCTGCGAGAAGAGAAGACTGACTTAAGAGGATGACACACTAAAGCAGACTGGACTTGACTCAATAGGAGCTGGGAATGCCAGGGACCAGAGGTCTGGACAAGAAGGGAACACTGTGAAAGTGCACCGATCCCTAAGACTGCTGCCCAGATATAGGCGCCGGGAGACGACATCATGGAGGAATTACGCGTGCAGAGGGAAACCCGGGGGTCGGGACCGGAACTCCATCGATCCGGACGAGGAGACGGAAGCTGACTGCATACAGGTCAGAAGCGCAGGACAGAGCGCGAAAAGCCTTCGGCGAAGGAAAGAGAATGCCACAGAGGATAACGCGAGTAGGAGAAAGCCCAAACATGGGTGACAGTATCTTTCTGTATTTAGTAGTGATATAGGACGATACCAGTCACACAGCATGGGATCTTTCTCCGGTTTAAGGATGAGCACCACAGAGGCTGAGCTCATGGATAGGGGAAGAGCTCCCGCATCCAATGCCAGTAAAAAGACATTAAGAAGGTAAGGCTTAATGACCTCAGCATAGGTCTTATACCATTTGGGAGGGATTCCATCCAGTCCGGGAGCCTTTCCCAAAGGTAGCAGCTTAATTGCTTCAACTACCTCCCCAAGAGTCAGCAGCATCCGCAACTCCTCCTATGATAGCCTAGGAATGTCACATTGTGATAGAAAGTCAGCAATCTCTGGTAGCTTTTGCTACTCAACCATGAGCTGTATACGTGTTCATAGTAGATCGCAAATTCACAATTGACATCAGCTTCGTCTGTGAGAGTACAGCCCGTGGTGTCGCAAATGCTTGTTATGCCAATGGGGATAAGGTTTTGCCACCTTGCCACCATTATCAAAGATTGACTGCCATTTATGGAAGAGTTGAACGGCATTTATTTCAGCAAGGTGAAGGTTTAGATTAAGAGTAGCGTTTGAAACTTGTCATATAACAATGGGTAGGATTTCTCTATAAAATCCTTCTTCACGTCTCTAACACTCTGCTTCAGCTCAGAATCCCATTCTTGGCCATGATGTCTATGCGCTATGGAGTGTGAAGTCAACAAGTCCTGTGCGTAGGCCTTCTCTGCCTCTCAGACCACTGGATCACTGGCAGATTCAGCACTGATGAAAAAAAAATTCACGCAAGTCCGAGCTGTGCCTTTCCTGGATATGACCTAGCATAAGCCAGTTTGGATTGAAACGCCACCAATGGTATGCATCCAAAGGACCTCACTTAACCACCAGGACAAGAGGAGCATGATCAGATGCCCACCCTAGGTAAAATTTGCAGCTACCTACGCGTCAACGAACCTCCACGCTAACAAACGCAAAGTCAATTCTAGTCAATGTATGATGGATGGCAGTGGTAATCCACTGGGAATCTGGCTAGGGAAGTGAAGAAATCGGCAGGATGGCAGTAGATTTGCGCAAGGGAAAGAGGAGAGCCCCAAAAGCATGTCTGATCACCTCCCTGGTCAGGCCACGCCCCTCCACTTGACATTTAGATGAGGCAGATATAATGTGCAGAACTACCAGGTAGATGCCCATGTTTGTCTATGATAAAGAAAAAGGAGAAAAGCAGAAGAGAGATATGTTCTTGAGTTATTAGGATTTATTAGATTAATCAAGTCCCTCAGTGAGCTCTCAATTAGACAAGTTCTGGTTCAAAATCTTTTACTGTGAGCAAACACTTTGCCATTAAAACTTAACCTTTATTATAGTGTGCTTATTAAAAACAAATATAGTGATTGTGTACTTTCTCCCAAGCTAACTTTGTGAGTTATTTTGACAAGTTTAAAAATCAATTGCCCCGTGATTCAAGTCATCAGAAGCAAATTTAAAAGCAACTCGTATCCTCTATATTAGTACTTAGATGGTTCTATGCTGTGGTATCGATTGCTAATATGACTCTTTATTTAAATTTAATTAAGTCGTTTAGGTAAACCTGCTGTGCCTTTTTTTGTTTGATCACTTACGGCTAGCTAGGCAGTCTGGTTACTTTGTATTTGTACCAGTGATATTCACAGTGAAATGTTGCTAATCCAAGTTTAAACTGAACACAATTGCTAAGTTCTTATTTCAGTAAAAACACAATGCAATCCTCTCTGTTTTTGCAACAACTCTACTGTTGGATACTAGTTTATATCGGTGCCGATCTTATTTCGACCTCTAAAGACCACTTTTAATCCTTCTGGTGCTGGGACATCTGTTTGATGTATTCATGTGTCCTTTGTTGCTCATGTATATATTCTTTTGTGTTTAGGGTTAGTGGAGTTAGGGTTTTTATGATACTGCCTATATTGGGTTATGTCACTGAGAACACCAGTTTTGTTTTGTCTTTGATATAAGTACTGAGGATTGAGAGATACTCCTGTTTGCACGTTGTCCTGATGCCAATTACTTAAAGACAATCATGTATAGTTATATCATTATGCTGAGTCTGGATATATAAATGTGGTTCATGTGTTTTTTGGAGCTTCCATTGTTGCTCCTTTTTTCCAATTTATAGAGATTTTTCTAATCCCATGAATGTTAACGGGGTCTCCATCAAATTGCAAACCAAGGCTTTGAAGACCTCTGTAGCATTCCTGAGGCTCATAAGCCCATTTACACCAATGGAAATTTTTATTTGTCCCATATGGTGCAGTTAGTATTTGCAACAATTGTTCCAGTTCTTGTGAATGTATCACCCAGACTATTTTTAAAGTTGTACTCTGAGCAGAAATGTTCCCCCAGACTCCCCAAAGAATTAGACAGTATTGGAAATATTTTCCATATCTTGTTTTACCTGGCTTGAAGATGGCGTGCCTAGCATGTGTTTATTGCATTCTACCAGTTTATACAAATTTTACACTTAAAGATTTATGGGCTGCTTTGCAACAGCTGCAGTAATGGATGCTCCAATGTGCCAACATATTTTACCGGACAGCTGCCTCTTCCATATTACTCCTTTCTTTGCAATGTACTGATCCACAGGATCAGTTGAAACTTATGCTGTGTTGCACTGCACATCTCCTTTAACCCTTTGAGTGCCAGCAGAGCAATTCATTGGATACCCTTCTGGTGCTTAAAGGGTTAGCCGATCTTTCAAAATGAAATACACACCAGCCACCAACACACAACCCTTATGCTAGTAAAGTGCCAAAATCTTGAAGAAACTAAAGCAGGGGTAGGTAAGTTCGGGCCCTTCAGCTGTAGAAGACAACTTTTGTCCTGCTCATCCAGCCAGTGGTTTATTGGGGATGAATGGAGTAGTAGTCCCCAGCAACTGGAGAGTTGAATCCTTAAACTAAAAACACACATGAAAGTCAGAAATATAACATTCATATCCTTTACTGTATCCTTTAAAAATACTTATGGCAGCGTTTTGCCACAATGTAACAAAATACGGTTCAGAGTAGACAATCTTTAAACAGGGGAAGATATAAACTGGTAGAAAGCTGTGATGGGGGTACAGGGGTTACTTATTGGTAGGCCGAGGGTTAAGAGATTTATCCAGCCAGACAAAAAGATAATAAATTGCATTTATTACAGAGGTCACTGCACAAAACATAGGACAACAATTACAGGCAAACAAACAGGGGTAAAACATAAAAACTAAACACTTCTGCTGTTCTCTTCTTAGTTGCATAACTTGCCAGGGGTTACAAATAATACTCACAGTCCATTTTAGCTTAATGCTGGAGCTTATTCATAGTCCCACTAGAGGCAAGAGTAGGCATCCTGCCCACTCCACATGCTGCTGGAGCACATGAAGGTTCCTTGTATCTTTTAGTCCTTGCAGAGGAGTTGGGGAAGACATCCTAAGATCCTTGTGGTAGGAACATCAGGGTACTCTCTCTGTGTCTGAAGCCGCCTTGACTTACAGCCCACAACTGAAAAGGGGACCTGGCCCTACAGTGCCCGCTCACTCTAACTCTCCCGGTGAGGGCACTCACCAGTCCCAGTTTCTCCAGTACGCCTGTAGAAAGCACCTGGACCAGTCCAACTCCAGACTGGCCCCAGGCTACCCCCTTCCATGCTGGGGAGAGGCTCTCTCCTGCTCCTACATTCTGCAACTCTCTCTCTGACTCCCTTCTCTCTCCCAGGTTTTCTCTACCCACCCCCTACAGGATGTATTGTCACAGGTACCATCTACCAGGTCTGTTCTGCTTGGCCTGATGTGAGTGGGGGAGATGCACACATTCCTCTCCCCCCCCTCTCTATCTGACAAACACTGGCTATCTCATAACACAATCTCTGGGTTTAGCTAGACTGAATGGCACCCTTCCTCTGTCCATCCTACACACTAACTAACCCATTCACTGCTGGTAACTGGACAACCCTCTCTAATGCATGCACACACAGGGGACATTAAGGTTTCAAGAATGGGAACATGTTAAGACAATGGCAATCACTGAAAACAGACACATTTCTTTCTCTGGGTGACAACCATTCCGTCACAAAAGCCAACAGTTTCATGCCACATGCTGCAATTTTTTAGCACTTATAGTTCAAGTCCACATTCGGGTCAGCTATTTAACTTTTGCTGGCTTGTTCCTACCTCACCCAAAAGTAATGTCTTGAACAAATCCCCAGAACTTGGTTAACACACAATCATGTGTCTTATATGTTCACCATTTTGTGCATTATGTGAATATACTAATATCTAAAAAAAACAGAAAATAGTGACATTGTTGATGGGGCTGAAAAAAGACATTCATCCATCAAGTTCATCCCACCACTGTTGAACCAGAGGAAAGAAAAAACTTCCAATGGGAGGAGGGAGAGACAGTGTGAATAAACATCTGATTGTAGTATAGATGCATTTCATAATATTAACTGAAAACAGATGAGGATAAAAATAAAATATAAAATATTATACAAAATAATAAAATGATCAAATGTGGACCAATAAAAGATCAATGCCAATAAAGCATAAAATGATACATAAATTAATGTATAAGCAAAAAATATATGCAGGAATAAGTGGACCCAAGTAGATATGGATGGAAATGTCCCAGTGGACAAAATACATGAACTTCCACTACAGAATAGAGCTAAAGTGCTTGTAGTAAGTAATGGTCCTGTACATGAAAAGTACTTGACACAGACCATCAAATAAGTTAATGAGTGGGTACCAGCATATCTTGATTCAACAATTCAGCATGTAATGTTGGTGGCCTCATACTTGATATTCATGTTTTGTCTCAGCTTTTTTTCAAGCTCTAGAACATTTCCGCTATCAGACAAGGTCTTCCTCCTGTCCTTAAACTGATTCTGGCCCTTTTACTGGTTCCGCTGAATTTGGCATCTGCAGTCCTGACATGCGGCAGCTTCTATGCATTTCGGTGCTAGGTGTGCACCTTCTTCTAGAAGAAGCAACAGCCTAACTTATTATTTTGACCAACAATTGCAGAGTAGAGGTGGAGTCACGCAGGTAGCATCCACAGTGACCACAATAGCACTGAATTAAAATAAAAAAAGCTCAGCAGTAGGGACGAGCAAAAATATTTGCCTCAAATCACAATTGGCAAATAATATAATTTCCCGCTTGGCAAATAGTTTACTGAGAAAATCTTATGGGTTAATGCAGTCTATTCAATGGCAACTTATGGCATGTATTTATTTTCAAGAGGCCATAACTCATCTAAATTTAGCAGCCGGACGATATTTTTTCATAGCACAGGTCATTGAATCGATTACTGTCCTAGCTGCTGGATCTTAGTAGAAGTAGTGGGACTGCTTGGGGATGGCAAGTCCGGGAAACGAACACACCTAGGGTACCTTGGGGGACAGGCCCTAGGTAGTGGTCAACCGTCCCAAGGTCCGGTCACACTGAAACCCACCATACAGGAGGTACTTTCATGGGCAGAACGCCCAGTGGAGGTTCTGGACCTGGTTGATTCCGGCGCAGCTGGATATTTTATGGATAATACCTTTGCTGAATTGCATGGGATTCCGCAGATTGAGAGAGAATCCCCTCTCGCTATTGAAGCTATTGACGGCAGACCCCTAGAACCTGCACAGGTCACCTTTGAAACAATGCCTTTATCTATGACTATTGGGGTGCTTCACAAAGAGGAACAGCAGTTCCAGCTTATCAATTCTCCACACTACGCAGTCATTCTGGGATTTCCTTGGTTACAGCTTCATAATCCACAGTTTGATTGGCAAAAGTGTGAAATCTCTGCTTGGTCTCAGTATTGTATGGAGCATTGTGTGTCCCACCCGGTTAAGACCCTGTGTACCTCCCCTTCACTCCCAGACGAGTATCAACAGTTCAGTGATGTATTCAGTAAGGAAGAGGCTGGCACCCTACCCCAGCACAGATCTTTTGACTGCGCTATTGATTTGCCTCCGGGGGTGGTGCACACTAGGGGATGCACATATCCATTGTCGTGTGATGAGAACCAAGCTATGGAGGAATACATTTCTGATGCCCTTAAGAGAGGGATCATAAGGAAATCCACCTCTCCAGCCGGGGCTGGATTCTTTTTTGTAAAAAAGAAAAATGGCGAACTGAGACCATACATTGATTACCGTGGCCTAAACAAGTTAATGTCTAAAAATGCTTATCCGATACCACTCATCACCGAGTTATTTGACAGGTTAAAAGGGTCCTCAATCTTTACTAAACTGGACTTACGAGCTGCTTATAACCTGATTCGGATCAGAGCTGGTGATGAGTGGAAAACTGCCTTTAACACTAGATCTGGGCACTATGAATATCTAGTGATGCCATTTGGTCTCTGTAACGCACCCTCAGTATTTCAAGAATTAATCAATGACATTCTCAGGGATATGTTGCAGTCCTGTGTGGTTGTCTACTTGGACGACATACTCATTCATTCTGAAAATATGTCACAACACATTAAAGACGTGTCAGAGGTGTTGCTCCGCCTACGTAAAAATAAATTGTTTTGCAAATTGGAAAAATGCGAGTTTCACAAAACCAGTGTGCCATTCTTGGGGTTTGTCATTGGCAAAGAAGGTATTGCCATGGATAAGGAGAAACTGGCGGCAGTTTTGCAATGGCCACGGCCCAAGGGCCTTAAAGCTATTCAGCGATTTCTGGGTTTCGCTAATTATTATAGGAAGTTTATTAAGAACTTTTCTACAATTGTTAAACCATTTTCTGACCTTACGCACAAGGGTGCTAACCCATCCCAATGGTCGGTGGCAGCAGAGGATGCCTTTGAGAAATTGAAATCCGCGTTTGTTAACGCTCCTGTGTTATCATCCCATCTCTCCCGTTCACTTTGGAGGTCGATGCCTCAGAGATTGGGGTTGGGGCAGTACTTTCTCAACGACCTGTCAAAGGAGGAATTTGCACCGGTAGAGTTCTAGGTTACTCCAGTACACGGGTACTGGTTAGCTCCATGTATAACCGGCTGCTCGTTGTCATTTGTCAGCACCGGTGGTGATTGGGTATCTCCAGTACGCGGGTACTGGTTCGCTCCACATACAACCGGCTGCTGTTGCACCGGTAGAGTTCTAGGTTTCCCCAGTATGCGGGTACTGGTTCGCTCCATGTATAACCGGCTGCTTACCATCATCTGACAGCACCGGTTGTATTCGAGGTTTCTCCAGTACACGGGTACTGGTTCGCTCCACATACAACCGGCTGCTGTTGCACCGGTAGAGTTCTAGGTTTCTCCAGTACGCGGGTACTGGTTCGCTCCACTCAGCCGGCTGCTTGTTGCACCGGTAGAGTTTCCTCCTCCAGTACGCGGGTACTGGTTCGCTCCATGCATAGCCGGTTGCAGTTCAGTCCTAGACAACTCCGGGAGAGTCTTTGTCCCTCCAGTACGCGGGTACTGGTTCGCTCCATGCTTAGCCGGTTGCTGTTCAGTTCTAGACAGCACCGGTAGACTTGTTGTTCCTCCTGTACGCGGGTACTGGTTTGCTCCACGTATTAACCGGTTGCTTGCTGCGTATTCCTCTGCACCGGTAGAGATTGTGTTCCAGTCCAAGCTGCCTTGCCTGGTATTGGTAAGGCCGATAGAGTCTATAACTATTCGTTGTACCAGTCTCCAGGCTGCCTTGCCCGGTATATTGGCAGGGCCAGTAGAGGCTATTACTATTCGTTGTACCAGTCTCCAGGCTGCCTTGCCCGGTATATTGGCAAGGTCGGTAGAGCCTTCTTTTCTCCGTTACTAGTCTAAGGGCTGCCTTTCCCGGTATATTGGTAAGGCCGGTAGAACCTTTTCCATCTGTGTCATCTAAGGTTGCCTTACCCCGTATAGGCAAGGCCGGTAGAGCCCGTGTTACATTCCGTATACCACTACTCTTGCTACTATGTATTGAGATTAAATGTTATATGTGTATGCTACCCACATGGGTATCCATTAAACTTTTCAGTAAAGTTGTGTTTTATCTTAACTCTGTGTCTGAGAGTCATAACAAACCGTGACACTCTTCTCCAATGTAAATGATGTAATCATGTAAATAAACTGCATTATAAGCATTTCTCTATGTACAGCTATTACCTCTCAGGCTGAAGTCTTTTAATTTGTGCAGTAACTTGCTTTGAACCACAGTATCAAATTATTTTGCATAATCTAATATATTACAACAACAGCAATACCCGTGTCTAAGTTACTTCTTACCTTTCATAGAATGCAAGTATATCAATTTGACATTCTTCATAAAACCATGGTGTCCCCTACCAATAATATTTTTAGTTGCCACATAGTCCTGAACACTATCGGTTAGTAATCCCTCTAATATTTTACTCACTATGGAAGTCAAACTCACTATATTACCCATTTTTTAACAGTTCTGCTACACCTACTTTCATTCAGGGCACTATTCATGGTGAGAGTGAATCAAAAATTATTAAGAATAATGGTCTTGCTATTGCTAAACAAAGCTCCCTAAGTACCTTTGGGGTATGCCATCAGATCCAGGTGCTTTATTCACCATAGCATTTGTCCGTCACTTTTGGTCTTTGTCCTCAGTTAGCTATGTATACAATGGAAAGAATTATGTGATCTTTTTTTTGTATATACTTAAAAAGGACTTACTTTAAGGTGTTATTTATTGTCTTACCCTTACTATTTAATTCAACTGTCTCAGTTTTAAAGGGGTCTCAGCCCTAATTTTTTGCCATTTATGTACTTGTAGATGGTTTAGGGTTTTCTCTGCTCTCATTTTCAATTTTAGCTAGTCTAATTGCTTGTTTGAGGATTCTATTGCATTATTTATATTTCATAAAAAATTAATCTGGCCCTGCTGATATAAATAATTTAACAGTTTGAGTGTCAAAGGGGGTGTGCAAAGCATTGAGAAGCACATACTCTCTGGCACTCAAAGAGTTAAAAGTCTTCCTCTTTTTTTCTCATTTCCCTACAAACCTCTTTGTTAAGCCACATTGTCCTTAATGCGTTCCTCTTGTATTTATCCTCAGTGGTATATATTTATGCATTTATTTATCAACGAACATTTTCAACAAATTCCATCTTTCTTGTGCATTTTTATCTTTGAATATTATTCTCCAATACTGCATTTATCATTGTAAAATTAGCCTTTTTCAAGTTGAATGTTTTCATTAAATCCTGGTTAATGGGTTTCGTATAACTCTTTTCAAAGGATACTATATTGTGGTCACTGCTGCCTAAATATTCCCTTATCCCATACTAGTATATCATATACCATTTCTGAATCGCTAGGACCAGCAAGGGCCCATTTCTATTTAGCTCTTCTAAGTTTGTACATAACATTATCATTAAGTTTGCAAGATTATTTCAGATTGCTGTGCTGTAAGTCATTTTTATTTTCAGCTTTATTTACTTATATTGCAGCATCCTATTTTTTGTGCAGCGTTGTATCTAATCTCCCTTTCTTTCCTATAGTGTCCCAGTATTAGAGATACAATAAAGAATGTGAATTTTATATTGCTGAGTGCCTGTGATGTTTATTATCTATGACTGAAGCATGGCTATTTCTATGTGTGGTCTGTGGAAACACACTGGATAAAAAACATATAAAGAGGAGTTCTTTATTACCCCATCACTGGAGCCAGTATTATTTTTGCATTACATCCACATCACAATATTACATAATCCCAAACAGGGGTTAATGTTAACCCTTTATCATCCCATGTATAACTAATGGGATTGTTAGTGTGCACCAGCTGTTGATTCTTTGTTTGGGATTTACTATTTTTTTTTACATTTGAGCTCTGCTGATGTCTGTAGCTGAGCATCAAACATGATGGCTGCACCAATGACATATAAAACTTCATTCAGTCAGTATAAAACCAGTAGTCACTTTATTGAATAAACATTAAAAACATGAATCATGAATATAGGGCTGCCACAAAAAGTGAAAAGTTGCAGAGAGTAGGAGCTGGTGCCAACAAATCAAAGCATTTCACATATATGAACACTTAATTTTAGGAAGAGAGATTTCGGACATCTTCAGAAAAGTTACATGTTTTTAAAGGCCATGAGCGTGACTGTCTCTTTATAGCTATTCTCATTCAGACTAATACTATTTACATACACACATCAAATGCTAAACTGTCCAACCACAAAGTTCCCTAAACCTTTATGGACCAGTGGGGGTATGTGAGACATTGCAAAGTAATTTGTCTGCTCCTTAAAGGGTTAAAATACAGTTCAATGCTCCAACCAAAGCTGGGGGTTTAGTAAGTGTGGTTTTATGGTCTCTATTGAAGTGAGAGAAAGCTGTAGGCTCAGTATGTGTGCTTCTATAGAAGTGAATGGGGAGCATGAGGCTCTCCAGCTGCTACCAGACTAAGATTTACTGGAGTTTGATGGGGAGATGTAGTCTGGCAGCAGCTGGAAGGCCTTGCATTGCCCATCCCTGTTCTATGGCTGCCAGTATAGTAGGTCAAGGCTGGGGGGGGGTCAGTATGTGTGATTCTATTGCTAGTGAAATAAGGCTGGGCTGTGAGTATGTGACATTCTATGTCTACCAGTGCAGTGGGACAATGCCATTGCCAGGTAACCCTAATAATCTGGCACCCTAGGAAAATGCATAGTTTGCTTTTTGGTAAATCTGACCCTGATGCTCAGAAAAAGAATTCCCATGAAAGTTAAGAAGTGACATTTTTTGCACATCTCTCATTTAGATAAGTGTTTTCGTCCATCCCTAGTCCACATCCTATATAATAATTTGCAAGGATGTTTGTCACGATTCAGTCATATGCAGTAGAGACTGCCCACGTTCAGGCAGTCTCTACTGCGTATGATTGCAACGCGTGAGTAAGGCGATGCAAGACTGCATTGCGTGGAGCAGTGAGGTAGCGGCCGTTTAACCCTTTGAGTGCCAGAGGGGTACGCAACGCATTGCAAAGCAATTCGTTGCGTACCCATCTGGCACTCAAAGGGTTAACATTACCAGGACCTTGGCCCGTGTACACGGCTTTTACACTAGTCTCAGTATATTATGCTTCTTGCTTGTTTGTCCATTCACCTCTGTTTTTGTTGTTTAATGAAATAGAAGTTAGAGAGTGGTTTAACATTTGTTTGTTTTTAATTCTTCTTTTTTCTTGCCTCTCCTCCACACTCCACGTTTCTGATAACAACTGCCATTATGTGCTATCAGACTCCCACCAAAACACCTCCTTAAATCAAGCAAATGACTCCAGCTTCAGCTCTCTAGTCTTCTTTCCTGTCTACCTAGCTAAAAATGTTAGCATCTTCCACTTTGTCTTCCAGACTGTCAATGGAGTAAACTGAGACTTCTTCTGTAGACTTAGTGCGACAGAAATACAGAGTTGGGAAACGAAATGGGAGGGAATAAACCATTATCATTCATTGATTGCAATGTGCGGGAAAAAAAGCTGAAAAAAATGTGCTTTTTTCAAAGGGATAGTAATGTTTCACAAAAACAGCAGCTCCAATTAATCTTCATAGTATTTGGGCCATGGAGAGTGCTATTTCAATACTGTCAGAGTTGTAGTTCAAGAGTAATTGAATTATAAATTATCTCCCTCCAACCCCTTTTACCTAGTGTAAGCCACCTCCCCTCAGATGTGGAATCTGACCCTGTGACCAGACAGCTCACAGCAAGGGACAATCTTTTTACTTTGCGCATAAGGAAAAGCTTGCCTCTTGACATGTTTTTTAGGTTTTTCCTTATGCTCACGGAAGATTGTCCCTCTCTTTGATCCATCTGGACAGTCTTGCTGCTCTGAGGCAAGCAGTGTTACATCAGTAGAAAGGTCAGGAGGGGGATACTTTATCATTCCACTACTATTGAACTACAACTCTGACTATTGAAATAACACTCTCCATGGTCCAAATACTATGACGATTAATTGGAGCTGCTTTAATTGTGAAACATTACTATCCCTTTAAATAATTTTCATAGAAGGAGGAACATGTATTTCTCTATTGTGGCAAAAATGTTCACCCATTCCTAGTTGAAGGCCAAAAAAATATTTGCACTTGGACCCTCATTAGATCTGTCATTCTGAAGCACATTTGTTAATCATTTGCCGCATGGCATATCATTTTTTTAAATACTGACTAAGTGATTGTAAAAGAAAACATTTTAACCCTTTGGGTGTCAGAGTGGAACGGAATGCATTGATTTGCAATGTATTCCGTACCACTCTGGCACTCAAAGGGTTAAAAAAAGTAATTTTTGCTATTTCCTTTTCATTAAAAATCATAAAGATTGCTATTTGCTACATATGTATCTGAAAATAATTATTTTCAGCAAAAGAATGGCTGTAAATCTTAATATCATCCATAGGATGTTGAAAAATATATTTTAACCCTTTGCATGCCAGAGTGGCACTCAACGCAAAGCAATGCATTGCGTAACACTCTGGCACTCAAAGGATTAAGAAAAGTAATTCATTCCCATGCATTAACCTTTTAACAAATTTTAATAAATGTTGCCAAAAAGTGATTAATATTTGTTCTCTTGCTTTGCAATGGGTTGATTAGCCCTCTGGCATTCAAAAGGTTAACCCTCTGCATGATACAGAGGTCTCTAAATCATTATAAAGCAAAATGTTGGAGACCCCTCCATCCTCCAAAAGTTTACTTACATACAATATATGACATTCATTTGTCTCTGACTCTATTCAGGCTAACAGTATAGCAAAAGCATAGCCTTGTCTGTTAAATTATTTACACCTAGCCACATATCTCAGTGACATTTTTATTAACACAAGTCAAATAATTTTCTATACAAGCTAACTGCAATGCCCACTTGAGGAAATTAACTGCCAAAATGCATAAAATATGTCAAGTGAATTCAAATCACAAGGCAGGAAAGCAAAGTCCAATATGTGTTTCAGAATTTATCATAGAACACCTCTTGTTGTGACCCTTTGGGGCCTGTTTGCTAGGCTGAAACGTTCAAGGCATACATTATATTAAAATTTCATTTCCTTTGTTTGGTGCAAAATATCCAGAAATGTGCTGTTTGATAGTAGAAATCATTATCATAACCTGTCAATACATTTTTGCCAAAATAACATACTAAATTAGGTTGAAAAAAGACCCGTCTATCAAGTTCAACCTAGAGACACTAGAATTATATAGCTTTCCTGCTGCCAAATAAGTTAGTTTTTATACTACTATTATACAGTATCACCCTGTATGTTCCCTTTTGAAAGAAATGTATCTAATCTTCCCTTAAATGTATTCATTGTTTCTGCCATAACCACATCCTTGGGCAAGGAATTCCATAATTTAACAGACCTTACTGTAAAAAAACCCTTGCTCTGCTGAAGTCGAAACCTCCTTTCCTCATATCTCAAGGGGTATCCCCTTTGTTTTACATGCTGAGATCGATTGTACCTTCATTTTTGTTTTTGGCTTTGTGTAGGGATGAGTTAAACACTCCCATATTGTACATGTGATTTGTTCAAAACAACCTGTTACACAATTTCCAAATGTGTTGCAAAAAAGGGTTTTCATTCATGTTTCTCATTGCAGAATTCAGGAAAAAACCCCATCATGTGATTTTGAGAACTAAAAAGAGCAAGTTCTCCTACCATCTCTATCATTCAAAAAAGATCCCTGCATGAGTTGCTACTCCTCTGGTCCTGGTAGGAGACAGGCTTGAATGGGAACTGCTTCAACAGTTTGTTACAACTGAAGTGGGTTACTCCAGTTTATACTTTGTTCAAGTGGTTGATAACACCTTTTACTGAGATCAAGCAGGTTGCAACAACATTTTTTATGGTCAAGCATGTTAAAACAAGTTATACTGTTGTGTTATTAATCATGTTAACAATAATTTAAACCAGGGCTTGAAAGTTGAAGTATTTTGCTACTAGCCAGACCTGAAAAGTTACTCGCCACTGCAAGCCATAACATACCAACCAGGGCTGAATTTCTACTTGCCAGGGCTAAATTTTCCCTCGCCAATGGCTAGTGGCGAGTGGAAAATTTGAGCCCTGATTTAAACTATGATCGAGTGGATACAAAAAGGATTACTACTTACTACAAATAACCCACAACAGAAAAAAAGGAAGAGTTGGCACTATCCTGATTAAAATTCACCTTTTATTAGGTTTCATGCTTACATGGCACAGTGTTCACAAGAGGCAGGTGGTGTTCCCAGTAGCAAGCCAACAGCTGTTTCGTCCCTCGTGGGCACTTTGTCAAGGCATCAATTTCTACAAATAATATTGAGATCAAGTGGGTAACAACTTACTACATTTTATTCTGTGATCAAGTGGTTTACTACAGCATTGTGATTAGCATGATTCAACATATTATACCATGATCAAGAGTGTTGCAGTTCTATATGGGAGAAATGTTTTATCTCAAAAGAGAAACAGGAAGAAATTAGTACTTTCCACCAAAGTGGTGTTTTCCCTATTTTTTTCTGCCTTTGTCATTGCATTGAAATCAATGATAACAATGGTTTTCCCTCGTCCCACACTTGAAGAGTTTCCCCATGTATTTCCAACATGATAGTATAAAAGCAGTGTGTGGCTTCCTCTTTTTGTTAGTCTGTGTTTGGGAGTGAGACAGAAAACAGCTGTATTTTGAATGCTAGAGGAGATAGGCAAAGAAAGTGGAGCTGAATTTGATTATTATGAGTCCTGATGGTAGCCAAGTTGATCTTTGGGTATAGAGACTATGAAGGGAGAAAGGAGAGTTAAAAAAAAAAAAAAAAACACACTTTTTTGACTGATAAATGACAGTAGTAACAGGCAGGTGAAAGAAGTTTCTAAGGTAACTGTGCCTTTGCTGTGACTGACTCAGTGATAGATGCACTTTACAGATATATATAAACCAAGAAGTAGAGGGTAAAACATAGTGATATGTGGTGGTGGAGCTGTACATCTGCAGCAGCTGCTGAGCTTTATTGCAAACTGCTGATTCTGAAGATAACAGGTCTATCCTCATTCTGAACTGTACTGTAAAAGCGAACACTGCTTCATGTTAGGATAGAAAGAAAGCTGCTGCTAATATTTTACACTAGTTACATGTAAAGGCGGATAGACAGGCAAAGAGGGAGAAGGAGTTGCTTGCAGTTTCAGGGAGTGTGCATGTGGGTTTATTTTTTTTTATAATGATAGACAGGGACAGTTTATTTTAAAAATAAAAAACACAAATATTTGACTGATAGGTGACAGAGACAATAAAAGAAGGACAAACAATGCCACGACCTGGAATAAACAGTCAATTGGATGGAGAGAAGAGATGCTGGGAGTGAACCCACTAATAGTACTGATATCAAAGAATAAATGATCTAATAATGAATTCTGTTCTGAAACCATACAATCAGAATAAATGATAAAACTGAATTCTAACTCTCCCTATATGGGCAGTCCCTTGTCTCTCTCTCCCTCTCTCTCTCTCTCTCTCTCTCTCTCTCTCTCTCTCTCTACACATATATATATATATATATATATTTTAGCTTGTCACTTGTAGCATGTAACGGAAATCCTCACTTGGAGCTCCTCTTAGTGCAGTAATGTTAAAAACGATGTATAAGTACAAGTTTATTGATGGAATATAAAATTAAAAAATAAAATAAATTATAAAAATGCAAATCATATTTTGTGTAAAACAACAAAAGGTGGTATTTAAAACAGAAAATGACAGACTGAAACATATAGATATACTGGGAGAGATTCACTAAGCGGGTGATAAAGAGGTGATAAAGTAGAGATGACTTGTCCAGTTTATCACTTCTCTGATTCCTAATTTATTCTATGGAGCCTATGTACTAAGATTTCTTCAGCACTGGAAATCTTAGTGCATAGGCTCCATAGAATAACATAGGACCTGGAGAAGTGATAACCTGGAGGTCATCTCCACTTTACCACCTCTTTATCACAGCTTAGTGAATCTCTACCACTGTTTGGTCCAAAGGCCACAGGAGTGGGGAGTGGGTAATGGAGTGGGTGTTTAAGGAGAAAGGGAGCTTATCTTGAGGTATGGTGGATGGGACTGGGCACTTAAAGTATGCCTTCCACTGGACACACAAAAAAAAGTCACTTTTTAAGTGACAATAACATCATCTGTGATTAAGCAGAATATAATAACTTAAACTATGATTAAGTGGATTACTAAAACCTATCCTGTGACAGAACCATGACTGCTAGAGAGGTGTCTCTCTATCCCCCCCACTCCCTTTCTTCCTCACTTCCTCGTTCTCCATGACCCTTCTGTATATTATGTCAAAATTGATTTAACTGGCGCCAATATGTTTTCAATATCAGCTGATATTTGCAAACTGAATCAGAGAAGTTTCTCTCCTGGCTAGTTTTGTGTAAAAAATGATGCACTATTTAACCCATTGCTAACACATTGCTTCCCAATATTACACTAAAACATGTTAGTTTAAAAACACATATGTCCATTGTCACCAAATGGAACCAAATGGGCCTGCTGCACTTAGAAGTAAGATAGTAGGAAGGATTCACATCTCTTCCCTCCTTTTTCTACACCTTGCATCAGGGATGCACTGAAGGTAAGTAATGGAGATGCTAGTGCCCTTTTTTCTCAGTCATTATGTCCTGCTTTTATTTTCTCCTGTGGTTGCCAGGTTTTGCTGAAATACTGATAAAAAGAGTCCAAACAAACTGGACGCGGGTAGGAGATCCGAGAAAAGTTGATATATTTATTCATACAGATATAGCTCAGGGTGTTGAAGTTTGTGGCTCAGTAGCCACAAGCAGTCCAGGATTTAAAGATATCTGTAACAGCATGGTGGTCACACTGAGAATTAACCCTGTCTGTGTATTAGACATTTTACTGACAATGCTTGCTTACATTCTAGCCTTACTGGGAATATTCTACACTAATTACATTTTATTTAGTTTGTATGTTGCTACTTACAAATTTTTTGGCAGCCTCCTTTCTCAGTCACCCTTGTCTAGTAATTTTGTTTTTAATAATTTTCTCCTGTCCTGGTGTGAGTTATAATCCCACACCCTGACAGTTTATACCACCACTATATACTACTTTTTAAATTAACTCCCAAACCATTGGCAACAATTGAAGGGACTGAGATAGTTAACATCGTGTGTTCCATTTTGGTCATATCTTAGCTCAGGAGTCCTTTCCATCAGTGTTTGATATTGGTCTCCTGGTAAACACATTTTTTTACAATTATTTATTACTCTTCCTTTTATATATAGTGAAAGTTTGGGATTTACACTGTATTCTGATGTTTTTCGCACATATTTCTTCATATAAAATAATAGTTCTTAGTGCTTGTTATTGGCATACCTTTCATCATTATTCCACTGATCTTAAAGGGATAGTAATACTTCGTTTTATCTTTATTTTATTTTGTAGGCATTAAAAAAACATGAAGAATGATATGTCTTATCTCTCAAAACTTTATGGTTTGAGAGATATTCACAAGCAAAGTTTCCCCTCCCGCCCCTTTTACCCAGTGTAAGCCATCTCTTCTCAGATGTGGAATGCAGTCCATAGACCATACAGATAACAGCAGGGGACAATCTTCTTCCTATGAGAACAATGAAAGCCCTGCCCCCCTTGACAAGTTTTTCAAGTTTTTCCCTTATCTTAATTGAAGATTGTCCCTCTCTGCAATCTACCTGGACACCTCCCTTCTGCTCTGAGCAGTGTTACATCAGTAAAAGGGACGGGAGGGGGATACTTTGTCATTGAATTACTCTTGAACTACAACTCTGACAGAATTTAAATAACACTCTGCAAAGTCCAAATACTATGATGATTAATTAGAGCTGCTTTTATTATGAAACATTACTATCTCTTTAAGTAAATACACAACTGTAGATTTTCTTACATTTCTTCTTCTATTTTTCACAAAATAAGAATTTTTTATTTAGACACTAAATTTCTAATTTGGAGATAAGTGCTCTATTTTACTTTTTGCTTGGTGAATCTTCCACCTGTGATTGAATAATTAGATTTCAGTATTCTGTATCCCGCTTAGGATAATTCATTTTTAATTGTTTCTTCTTTTAATTGTGGCACTAAAAGTTATTTTTTAATCTCATTCACCAGCTGCTACACACTAATTTCTAAATAGGATAACATTTGGTCTTTTAGTTCCCTAATAAATATCTATATATTTTTTTTCCCTAATTTTTCCGATTGTGTAGTGTTAGCAATAGGTACACAGCTGCACGAAATAAATATTTATTCATGAATTAGGAACTTATTTGACATTACTTTGTCTGTGCTCTTGATCTATACCTGTAAGTTTGTGCCTCGTTATAGTAATAGAAAAATAAATATAGAACTTAAGTGTGTCTTGTCTGGCTCATGTGCGTGAGTATCTATCTCATGACGTGTGTTGATAACTAATTCATGAGTTTGTGTGTCTATATTAAAAGAACACACACACGCACATAAAAACCATACTAAACCACAAAAATCAGCTAGTACAAAATAAAAACATATTTTCATTGTCTACAAAACAAACTAAATTTGTCTTGGAGTGACTGATCTGTTTTAAAGGGATAGTAATACTTAATATTACTAAACACCATATTGGACATATTAGTAAAATAAATGAATAGCCCCCAGGTTCATCTCTCAGACCTTTATGGTTTGAGAGATAACCGAAGGCAAAGTTCCCCACTCACTCCCCCTTCCCTTAAGTTAGCGTTGTACTGACTGCAGGGATATCCGGTTTTATTTTCATCAGGCGGCTCTGCAGCAGAGCCGCGATCGAGTTAGTAAAAAAAATGTATTTCACTGAAACGGTCTTCTACGTGTGCTTGCAAACCAAGCACATGTAGAAGACCGTTTCAGTGAATTAATTATTTTTCACTAACGCGATTTTGGCTCAGCTGCAGAGCCGCAAGTCTATCGTATGACAGACTTCCCCTGCAGTCAGTACAATGCTGACTTCAGGGAAGGGGGAGAGAGGGGGGAACTTTGCCTTCGGTTATCTCTCAATCCATAAAGGTTTGAGAGATGAACCTGGGGGCTATTCATTTATTTTACAAATATGTCCAATATGGGGGATAGTAATAATAAAGTATTACTATCCCTTTAATGAAAAAGACACATTTCACAAAACACTGGCCACTGGCTTTTTTATGCTTCAGAGTAAAAGGGTAAATTAGAAACTGTTCCGTTGGGTAAATTGAGCTGTGTATGTAAATTAGAGACTGGGAGGAGAAATACTAAAGTGGAATAATCTCTCCAGTGTGATAAACTCTCCAATCCTTATGTAACTCCATGGCGTCATTCTGAAAAAGGGCACAGCTCAATAGATTTACAAAGGAACTGGAGAGTTTATCTCAACTTAGAGCATAAACCTCAGTGAAATTTAAGAGGCCTGAGTATGTGTCCCAAAAAACCCAATCAGGGGAGATTCACTAAGAGGTGATAAAGAGGTGATAAAGTGGAGATGACTTTTACAGTTTATCACTTCTCCAATTCCTATGTTATTCTATGGAGCCTATGACTAAGATTCACTATGATTTCTTGAGCTTGGGAGATATTAGTGCATAAGCTCAATAGAATAACATACGACCTGGAGAATTGATAAACTGTAGAAGTCATCTCCGCTTAATCACTTCTTTATCTCCAATTAGTGAATTTCCCCCAGGTATATTTACATGCATGCCTAGGGACTTAATCATCAAGTTAAAGAAGTGCAATTCTGGAGCAAACAACCTACACCCTAGGAGATAAACCATATTTCCTTAACAAAAAAAAGAAAACAAAAAAAAAACATAATTCATATAGATTTAAATAAGTTATTCAATCTTTTGACATTGCTTGGCAGAGCATTAGAGACCTCTCTAGCATTCAAATAGCTAAAGGCCCAATTTAACCCTTTGTTAGAGGAGCACACAACACATTGTTAAGCAATGCTTTGGCCACCCTCTGGCACTCCAAGGGTTAAATAATTGGGAATGTTAGTTTTTCAGCTATAGTTTTCTTTAGTTTGATGAATTTGGCCCTCAGTTTGTTTGGTTAAAAAAAAAAGATATGGCCATCAAGTTCAACCTTTGCCACAGTATATTCCAGAAAAGGAAACTAAATATATAGACTTGAGTGAAAGTTCAATAACCTATAAAAACAAATAAAAACAAGAACGTGAGTCACATTGTTAGGCAGATGTAGTACTTGTGATGCAATCAGACTGCACCATAAGGAACTAATACAAATTCTCATTGATGTAAATGGGGTTTTAACCCCTTGAATGCTAAAGGTCCCCAATACATTGCAAAGCAATGTGTTTGCGACAACTCTCTAGCAATCAAGAGGTTAAATGACTCACTTAAATCAATAGGAATTATGGGGACTTTTATTTGTTACTGTGGGGCTTTGATCCAGAATTGCATGACTTTTCCTGAGTACATCAGCCTATGCGTGTTATCAGTATGAAAAGGTTTATAAAACAATTATATATGTATAGATCCATTTACATTTCGAATAGTCTCCCATATGCATACTTTTGTGATGGGAAGCTGTTCTCTGTGGCAGGTCAGCATGATTCATCAAATGTGGCACCCACCCAGCACTCCCCCAAATATATGAGATCCCACACAGTCCAAAACAATGGAGCCACCCCTAATAGTCCCAGGGCCAGATTTCCCATTAGGCAAAGTGGGTAATCACCTTGAACACCTCAGCTGAGATGTGGCCCTGCAGTTGGTACTCATTCCTTATGGTGACAGTTTTATTTAACAGTTTATATACTTGCCATTATTTAACCAATTTTTTTGCAATGTTGATACATTAATGACTGACATAAAAGTGATCAGTATTAGAGAAATTATCATAGTTAAATAGCATGGAGGCAGTATACAACCATTTTTCAGTGTTTCCTATATACATGTAAGATAACGTCCTAATATTGGGTTCTACTGAGTACCACACTATCATCTTTAAAGGGATAGTAATGCTTCACAATAAAAGCAGCTCCAATTAATCTTCATAGTGTTTGGGCCATAGAGAGTGATGGAGAGTGATAAAGTATACAACTTCCGCCCCTTTTACTGATGTAACACTGCTCACCTCAGAACAGAATGGTGGTGTCCAGATGGCTTGCAGATAGGGACAATCTTCAATTAGCATAAGGGAAAACTGATAAACCTGTTAAGGGGGCAGTGTTTTCCTTATGCTCAAAGTAACAAGATTGTCCCTTGCTGTGAGCTGTCTGGTCTTAAGACCAGATTTCACATCTGAGGGGAGGCGGCTTACACTAGGTAAAAGGGCGGGAGGGGGATACTTTATCATTCAATTACTCTTGGACTACAACTCTGACAGTATTGAAATAACACTCTCCATGGCCCAAATACTATGAAAATTAATTGGAGCTGCTGCTTTTGTGAAATTCGTTGCTTGAAGTGCTATTCGCTTTTTTTTTGGTGTTTGCAGAGCAACAATGGGACGTAGTTCACTTGGCCCTATATATATATACAAATATCATATTTTTGAGACAGTGATTGGACATCTGCCCAGATTTTAACCCACTGAATGCCAGAGGCACTGCACACACCCCTCTTGTACTCAAAGGGCTAAAACATTAAAAAAGGTGCCCACTTTAAATTTACTTCATATTAGGTCAATAATCTTGTTTATTATGGGCATATCACATGACTTTAAATAATCAGTATCCATCACAATAGTCACTCAGTAACCTCTGGGTTATTTTGTAATACTTAACATTTAAGGACCATGAAGTGCCAGAACCGTCACACGTGTCTGTGCCTTAAGGACAGGTGATGGTACTGGCATGTCTTGGCTTTTGTGATCACAGAGCTCCTGCAATAGAGCCAAACTGACTACTTCAAGACCAGAGCAATCAGATTCAGCCTCTCTTTCAGCAAGCCGGTACACATGATCAGAGGTGTTCTGGCTCTCCAAATTATGTCTATGCAGTCTTTAAGGGTAATCCTACCCTAGGACCAACAGATGCTATAGGGTTAATTACAGTGATCTCTGTATTTAAGGGGTAGTCCCCCAATTCCTATTGGATTACAAATCCCATCATTCTCCACCAACCATTGGGCCCCATATGTCCCAGCTCTGCTCTAAGTGTTAACATTGGATTACTCCAATTCTCAATTAACTGATATCTGTTTAATTATAATGATGGTATCAAAGGTCTCTCAAATTCTAAAGAGCAGTTGCCTTTAGGCACTGAAGCTGAAACACAAAGATAAATGAAGCATTTTACAGGAAACAAGCTGTACCATAGAGTGCAATTATTTGGAGTACTCACTACCATTCAAAGGGTTAAAAGCTCCATTTAAATCAACAGGGATTTATATTTGTTTCATAAGGCGCTGTTGTTTTGCCTTAGTACACCAGCCTTGTTGTGTTTGTAGAGATAGACACATGACCATTAGGTCCCTCACAAAAACCTGCAAAAAAAAATGTCCACTGCATTGAATTCATATTTTTTTCTAAAATTAAAGATATGCTGCCCCTTTATTTTGACTTTATTCTAGAAGGATAAAATTAAGTCAAATTGCCTATACTTTTTATTGTTGTTTTGTTTTTTGTTTTTTTTTAATGTTTAACCCCTTTTTTGTTTTTTTTGTACCTGCTTGAGTATGTTCCTTGGTGGTAAAGCAGGGATAGTGGTACAATGCTGTCTGAAAGACTGAAGAGTATGAGCTTATAAAGCTATTTGTCACCCTTTACTCACAGCACACAGAGCATTCAGTTTAAATCGTAAGCTCCGTGGTATCACTATTGTAGTACTCTTTCAGTTATAAGCTTTGTGGTATTGCTTATGTAGCTTACTTTCAATTATAAGCCCTGTTTATCACTGGGTATAGCCTAACATCAACTGTAAGTTCTGTTACACTAGTGATACCACATTGAGTACAACTTAAATGGAGCTACTCAAGTGATAAACAGAGCTTGCAACTGAAATTGAGCTACACTAGCGATACCACAGACTTTCAATTGAAATGAACACTAGTGATAGCACAGAGCATACGAGTGAAATGGAGCTACCCAACTGATAGAGCTTACAATTGAAATTTAGCTACACTAGTGATACCACAGAGCTTACAACTGAAATGGAGCTACACTAGTGATAGCAAAGAGCTTACAAGTGAAATGGAGCTACAATAGTGATTATCAGAGTTTACAATTGAAATGGAGCTACACTAGTCATATCACAGAGCTTCAAATTGAAACGGAGCAAGCGAGTAATAAAGCTTAAAATTGAAATGGAATTACACTAATGATACCACAGATCTTACAAATGAAGTGGAGCTACATTAGTATTGTAGCTCCATTTAAATTGTAAGTTCTGTGTTATCACTTGTGCAGCTTTATTTCAGTTGTAAGCTTTATGGTATCACTAGTGTAGCTCAACTTCAGCTGTAAGCTCTATTTATCAATAGTGTAGCTCAATTCAGTTGTAAACTCTGTGGTATCAGTTTGTCGATCCATTTCAGTTGTATGATCTGTCATATCAAATGTCTTACTTACTTTATATTGCCAATTCTAAAATTAGCAAAAAAGGGTGTTCTGGACAGTGGGCTAGAGTGACAGTAGAAACTGTCCTCTTGATGGTACTTGCCCACCCAGGCCAAATGTTGCTAGTCCTCCCCTCACTGTATTGGACCCTTAATACATATGGCCTAATCCTGTGCTCCACAGTTGCTGTGGTCTATGACTCAAAGCTATCAAATCGCTATTAAAGGGATAGTAATGTTTCACAAAAACAGCAGCTCCAATTAATCTTCACATTATTTGAGCCATAGAGAGTGTTTTTTCAATACTTTCAGAATTGTAGTTCAAGACTAATTGAATGATAACATTTCCCCCTCCTGCCCCTTTTACCTAGTGTAAACCACCTCCCCTCAGATGTAGAATCTGGTCCTGGGACCAGACATATCACAGAAAGAGACAATCTTCTTACTGTGAGAACAATGAAAACCCTGCCCACTTTGACAGTTTTTTCACTCATGCTAATTGAAAATTGTCCCTCTCTGCAGTCTACAGGGGCACCTCCCTGCTGCTCTGAGGTGAGCAGTGTTACATCAGTGAAGGGGGCGGGAGGGGGATACTTTATCATTCAATTACTCTTGAACTACAACTCTGACAGAATTGAAATAACACTCTCCATGACCCAAATACTATGATGATTAATTTGAGCTGCCTTTATTATGAAACATTACTATCCCTTTAAGAGATGCTGGAAGTTGTGTGCCATAACAACTGGAAATCCCACAAATGGAAACACCCTGCAATAGATTCTTAGTACATATGGCCTATTCCAAAGTCGGGTTGGAGCCAATCTTAGACTTCTCTGATGTTGTTGCCTACGACTTGTCACATCTGCAGCCAGCTAATACATAGTAGGGGGAAACTGGGAGTTGTAGGCCAAAGCATCTGGAAAGCTCACAGCTGAACACACACTCTATTGGTCCCTTAGTACATATGGCCTATGCCTGAGCTAGGATGTATTCAACGACAGATTCAAGCTTGGACTTCTCAGCTGTTGTGGCCTATCACTCCCAGCTAGCAATTCCTTATTAGGGGATGCTGGGGGTGGTATGTAATGACACCTTGAACCCCCATAGATAAATACACCCTATATTAGACAAAGTGCATATGGTCTATCCATATGGTCTACCCCTATCCTTATGATGTGCCCGACCATGGGCTATCTGGCTGTTGTGAGGTAAATAAATGGGGAGTTTAGGAATAATGTATCCCCTATAGTGCAGTTGGTTTGATGTACTAATACAAACAAAAGCATTGCTTGAGCAAACCAATGGTAGGAATAAAAATTCCTCAAACTCCCATTGACTTAAATAGGAAAATTTGGGAGTTTCTGTTTCATATGGTGCTGTTGGCCTGCACCAGAATTGATCTAATGCCTCAGGATCTCCCAAATGTTAAATGTTATACAGTTTATCCTAGCATGTATTCTAAGTGTTAGATCTAGGCCCCTTTACTGGTTATTACACATCCTTATGTATTTTAGAAGTATCCTATTTGTCCACAGTGATTTCTGGACATTCTGCCAGGAAATGGTGTAGTGAAGGTTCCAGCAGGTAACATCTTCCTCCTTAACAAAGCCCAGAAGGCGAAACGTACATCAGGGCAGTCACATAATGTGTAAAAATCAGAAATGTTCTAATTGTTTCTTTATTGCAATGGGGCAAAAGAAGCCTGAAGATTTATGTTCTACTACTATTAGTATGTGAGGACAGTTGGTGCATGTTACCAGATAATGTACCAATACCTGACTGATGTTACTGTAGCACTTGTTTAATTGTAGCACATTAACAACAGTTTCCTTCAAATAACTCAGATCAGTAGCGCTTACTGACACAAATCTCTGCCTTAGTGTTAGTGTCGTATGTACAACTGGCAGAATTACTCTTCCGGTTGGTGATCCTAATAAACGCCAAGACTAGGGGGTGCTATAATAGCTAGTTACGCACCCTGATTCTTTTGAGTGACTATACAACTCTCTAACCTCATGGTAATGTCGATAGGAGATACTGGCATGTGTACCCGACACTTTTAGTAGCGCTGCTAGTGCTAGCTTTCTAGTTATGTCTCCGTTCAAAGTATATCGGACTGGTATACGATTACACAGTAGCACTAGTTAGTTTAATGTAACTAAGTATAGGTATCCTATTACACAGTACTGACATGTTCTGGGTTTAACAGATACTATGTTACCATATTGGAGAACACATAGCAGGCGATAGGGATAACAGAGTCCATGCAGATTCTTTATCCACGTACAATATATGACAAACGAATTGAGTACACTAATTACTCAGGATGTATCAGTATTACTAGAGGCTCACAGATAGGAGAGATTACTCTAGCAATCAGAGATAAATATTATTAGAAATCTGTAAAGGTAACAATGCAACTGTAAATATGACAGTCACCTATATGGGCATATACAGTCAGCATTGCAATTAACTTTGTACAAGTAACCAGTAAGGATTACTAATACCCATTATTACTAATATCCCTTCCACCCTGGGGTTAAGATTAGAGGTACGAACATTTCATATTTTAATTTGCTAGGCTTTTTTAAATAAATCAATAAAAGTTATATTTTACGATTTGTATTAGGGGTCAATCTATTAACTCGCTGATATGAAGTAATATGCCTATAATGATATCTCAGGGGTTTTGTTTTGGTTTGGAGCTGTTCAGGATATTCTTTTCTCCTTTTCTTTGTGTATTTATCATTATCCTAGCACTTTCCACAGCCTATATACCTAGGAGCCCCATATATGCCACCCAGGTGGTGCACCACAACTCCTCCAACATCTTACCCTTAGTCTGAAACTTCCTGTATCAGGAAACCATTACAGGCAACTGTACAACATCAACTGGAACAGAGTCACCCAGTTTGGGACAAATAAAAAATGTTCACAGCAGGAAGTAACCTTTGCAGAATTGGTATGTAAGGAAGGAAAATGGTGAGATGGGAAGGGAAAAGATTGGAAGAAAAGAAAGGGAAAGTAAATGTAATAAAAGGAAGGAAGTGAAAGGAAGCGAATAAATGGGAAGAGAAGGGAAAAGAAAGGAAGGACTAGGAAAAGGAAGAGATAGAACAGGTACTGAAGGGAAAGGAGGGAATAGGAAAGGGAAGAGAAGGGACAGAAACTGAAGGGAAAGGGAAGAGAAGGAACAGAAACTGAAGGGATAGGAAGGACTAGGAAAGGGAAGAGAAGGAATATGAAGGGAAGGGAAAGGAAAGACTAGGAAAGGGAAGAGAAAGAACAGGAACTGAAGGGAAAGGAAGGAATAGGAAAGGGAAAAGAAGGGACAGAAACTGAAGGGAAAGGGAAGAGAAGGAACAGGAACTGAAGGGATAGGAAGGACTAGGAAAGGGAAGAGAAGGAATATGAAGGGAAGGGAAAGGAAAGACTAGGAAAGGGAAGAGAAAGAACAGGAACTGAAGGGAAAGGAAGGAATAGGAAAGGGAAAAGAAGGGACAGAAACTGAAGGGAAAGGGAAGAGAAGGAACAGGAACTGAAGGGATAGGAAGGACTAGGAAAGGGAAGAGAAGGAATATGAAGGGAAAGGAAAGACTAGGAAAGGGAAGATAAGGAACAGGAACTGAAGGGATAGGAAGGACTAGGAAAGGGAAGAGAAGGAACAGGAACTGAAGGGATAGGAAGGACTAGGAAAGGGAAGAGAAGAAACAGGAGGGATGGGAAGGAAGGGAAAGGAAGGACAAGGAAAGGGAAGAAAAGGGAAGGGATGGGAAGGGAAGGAGAGGGAAAGAAAAGACAAGTCCCTTAAACTTCAGGAATAACATTTAGGGGATCCCTTTGGTAAAAGCTTTACAGGATACAGAAAATGCAATGCACTAAATGGTATATGTAATAGACTGGAGGGAATGTGCTCTATATCTCCCTCTCTCCAGTGCATTGCTCAGCAGGCATA
The DNA here is from genome assembly GCA_037306005.1 of Rhinophrynus dorsalis. Lineage (NCBI taxonomy): Eukaryota > Metazoa > Chordata > Amphibia > Anura > Rhinophrynidae > Rhinophrynus > Rhinophrynus dorsalis. The sequence goes on along the minus strand of CM074723.1, from coordinate 119,260,534 downwards.
GTGGTACATCATACATAATCCCTTCTATCACAGGCCCAGACACAGAGCTCTCTGTATAGAGATCGAGGAGCTCACTGTCAGGGACATAAAGGTTGTAAAACAACAAGATAACAATTCAAGAGCCAGAGGGATGTGATTTAACTTTACATATTCTGCGCTTGCAGAGAATACAGTCAAAAACTAAGTTCCCTATCACCTTAAACTTTGAATAAAGTTTGCAGCTGAATGAATATTGAGAGATGCTTAACCCTTTGTAGGCCAGAGGGGTATGCAATGCATTGCAGAGCAATGCGTTGTGTACCCCTCTGGCACTCAAAGGGTTAATTCAGCTAATGTATCTCCATTCAACTAAAATGAAGCTACTGGAATACACTTAAATAGGTGATACTTTCACTGCTAAAGGACAATCGATTCATTTATCAGTGCTCATTTGCATTCTAATATCTACTCCCTCTCTGAATTACAGTCACCTCACCCACATATAGACATCTCCTGTTGTTGAATAACATTATCCCCATTTAACCCTTTAAGTCTTGGAATGCGGGGCAACACATGGCAATGCATGTACTGCACACCCCCCTGATACTATAAGGGTAAATAAATACATATATCGTACAAATAAATAGAGGAAAAATAACTTTTATCTAATCACAAATGAAACAGACATCCCTAAGCGCTTTCTGTACAATAGAAGAGAGGAGAAAATTCTAGGGCAAACCAATTACACCATAGAGGAGAGCTAAGAATTTATTTAAATGGGGCCTTTAACCCTTTGGGTGCCAGAGGCGTACCTAATGCATTGCACGACCCTCTGGCACTCAAAGGGTTAACCTCTTTAATGCAAAGGGAAGTCTCCTGTACTTTGCTTCTTTTTCAAGGGGTTAAAACAGGCCACTTAAATCAACTATAATTTTCAGAATTTGTATTTCTCCCTTATGGTGCAGTTGGTTTGACCCAGAATTGCTCCTCCTTTGTCTTGTGAATAATGCCCTAAGGTCCATATTTATAATAGCAAACTGGACTAAACCAACTGCACCATAGGAGACAAATAAAACTCTTTTTAAATGAAATTGGGCTTTTAACCCCTTGAATGCTAGAGAGGTATCTAAACGGGTTAATAAGCTCTTATCAGGTGCATGGGGATTTAGAGATGTTGATTTGTCCCCTATGGTGTATTTGGTTTACTCCACAATAACTCCAGTTTGTTTTCATAAATATGGGCCTGGGTAACTTCATTGTGAGATGTCATCCTTAGGCCAGAGGAACTGCTTTCCTAGAGGTCCAAGGAGCTGCAGGTTCTCAATTTCCCTGATTGTGTTAGGCCAGAGGAACTGCTTTCCTAGAGGTCCAAGGAACTGCAGGTTCTCAATTTCCCTGATTGTGCACAGGTTTTGCAGCCAACACAACTGAGCTAATTACTCATACCTATGCAAGATCAGAGCTATCTCAAATACATGCACTGTCTGTCTTAGTCCTGTAGGAATTCCATTTGGGACCACTACCTTAGCCCCTGTTCACATTGGTTACTATAGGGCAGCATTATTACTGCTACTTTAAATGCAATCTTTTAAAACATGCCCATGTCCACGTGGGTATCAGCCAAATTGTGGTTGACTCTAATATGGAATAGCCACTCCATTCTATTACCGGCTCTGAAATCGGTATTACAAGAAAAACAAGCAACGCAAATTTTGCAGACACGCCGGTATTCTATTGCAGCACCACAGTAAAACAAAACTGGCTTAGACAGCATATTTCAGAGTACTGACAAATTTGGCACTGTCTGCTTCTGTTCAACTACCGCCTAAAAAAACACTCAAAATATCAAAGCCCAAGGAGATACAAGTACGTTTGACTACAGAAAGATCAAGTTTAGTGTTAGATGTTCCCCACATTATCAAAATCCGACAGAGTGTCCTCCTTCGACATTTTAACCCCCCCTTTTAAAATTTGACTTACAGTGCTTTTTCACCACATTAATTTGACAAATATTGTTCACATTCCACATTTTAACCCTTCCCCTTCAAAATTCGACTTACACTGCTTTCTTTCAAAAAAGAAATATAAATACAGCACACCCTAATATAGCAGGGAGATTACTGTATAAAACTTATACAGGGGGTCATCTGATCCAAAAATATTTATAAGCCAAAGAAAAAAGAAACCAAAGATAGATCACTAACAGGCACTCAACTCCTCAAAAATAAATCACATCTTAATGTTACTAAAAACAGTAAATACGTATCAAACATATATAAATTTATTGCACAAGTTAATACATGTAGACATGAATTCCCAATGGACACATATAAACCCCCTCCCTCCCACAAATACCAATAAAAAAACAACGTTGCATTAAAAACAACCCCTATCCCTCCAACTAGATGCCGGCATCTATGTCCATAGGAATCAATCCTGATATATGGCAACACAAATAAGGAGACCAATTAGGACGTCAATTAGTTGAAACAGCTCTAGTAATTCCAGATAACGAACTCTCCTATATAGATGATGAGTATTCATTCAAACAAAGCATCATAGATAAAGGAAAGTCATCACTACTTGTTTAAAGCAGAGAACAGTAGTATTCCCATATACACATAGTTCATCTGCCAGGTATACGTACAACAGCCATTTATACCTCACACTGAGATTAACGGTGCATGTATACATGGAATAATCTCACCATGTCCGGTCAATAGTTTCTCCTACGGTATAGTTACCAATCCTCCATGTGTGTGATCTCTCCGTGCTCCATATATTGTGCTATTCGTGTGGCAATATTGAAAACAAGTAAATGGCAGTCTTTCACTAAGTACGACTTCCCATCAAAACAAGACAACCTCTTTACTTTTTATCTGTGAATACTTGTTCTCTTATCTCATTTTTCCAAGGGTAATTCACTGGTGAGGTAGTATATATACACATTTTTCAACAATGGACATAATGTCTTGTTCGATCATCATTACTCCTATGACGCTATATATCAAGCTGTTTATCATAACATTGTAGCAACTCTACAATGTCCTCATCTGCTGTAAAGTACATGTATCAAATATATTAACTGGTTCGGTCTCCTCACATACACCGTACAGGTAGTAGGTAGGGACAAACCACCTATGTGTGCTACCTGAGCTTCCTTCAGAGTAGTGAGTTCATATTAGAGAACAGAGGCAAGAGCTGATTTAATCTGAAAAAGGTTTCACAGTGCTGGTTACAAAAATACAGAAATAAAGGACAAACACAAATAAAGATTACACACTGAAAAAAACAGTCCATAAAATAAAATGGGAGAAACACAAGAAATCCTTAAATACAATTACCGATATTTAAGAGTCCTTGCAGGAACTTCAGATGGTATTTCCCCCCTCATTTGTTACAAAGAAATTCCCTGTTTTTATTCAAAAACCCCTATTAAATACATTCTACAGTTGCTTCTAAGAGACCAGACCCCCTGGGTGTTACCTGGGAGGGTCAGGGGTTCGGCCTGACAGCTTACGGCCCACTCAATCAGACCTGTCGGGGATGTTACTGCAGAGTTCTACCTGAAAAGTCATAAGGCTTCCCAAAACATGCAACCCACAGCACACCTCTATAACGTTATAATAATCATATTCCTCATATCTGTGTGAATATCTGGACACCAAACATGCTGGGTCTAACTGGTTGCAAAGTGGCTATTCTTGTAACTCATAGCAGGAACACCTCCTTCTGGCATGTTTGGTACCCACCAAAAGGGTAAAATCTGAGCATTCTGAATATATATGTGTATATTTGTATTGAACCTGTTTACACTATATATATACATATTCTACCTATTTCAGGCTATTAGGATAAACCTCCCCCCAGAGCAGATGGTCCAGTATATTTTATGACACTCTGTCCTGCTCTGGTGATCTACTCATTCAGTTTCTGACCTAGGACTGGTGCACTTTGAATAACATGCAAATACAAAATAAACAAACAAGTTATACAAATCAGAGAACTCATGCCTTGGCATGACAGTATTTTTTAAATAAAATTAAATATATAATTAAAAAAAACAAACATGTTTTACAAATATACAGGCAAGGTATGCAGCTGCATACCTTGCCTATTAACCGTATGAGTATCAGAGGGGTAGCAAACACATTGCAGTGCATTGCTACCTCTCTGGCACTCATAGGGTTAATTATTCAATACAAATATAAAGAAGGCATGTCGTAAAAAATAGGAGAAGAACAATGTCAAATTTAAATGGAGAACAAAAGTCATTGGAGCACTGTAAGTGGAATTTTCAACGGGAAGGGTTAAAATGTTGAATGCACAATATTTTTCAAATAATGTGGTGAAAGAAAGCACTGTAAGTCTAATTTTGAAGGGGAAGGGTTAAAATGTGGAATGTGAACAATATTTGTTGAATTAAAGTGGTGAAAGAAAGCGCTATAAGTCGAAATTTTAAAGGGGGGTTAATATGTCGAAGGGGGCACTCTATGTCGGATTTCTATGCTGTATACTATATTCTACACTGCTTTTTTTTGATTAACGATGGTTTTGAAATCGTCTTTGTGGCTTTTACACCTCAACCTCTGAGGCGCAGAATTTCCAACTTAAAATGTATCAACAAAACAGGCTCTAATACTGAGCGTGGGTAATACTACTTGCACTTTGTTATTATTTGTTTCCTATGGGCTTTTTTTTAACTGGCGGTGTGTATAATTACCGCTGATTTTGTTTTCACAAGTCGGGTAATAGGATGCTAAAACCTGACTTAAAAAAACACAGCGGCCATATTTTGGGGGGGGTTTAGCGCTGGTAATAGAATCGAGCCCCATGTCTTTTCTTCTATGGGAATGCTGAGGAAATGCAGAAAGAAAGTAATGACAGCTTGACCTGTCCTACAATGAAGCACAGTGAATGTTTTGGAGACGTCTCTAGTATTTATGGAGGCAAAGCAAGAGGTAAAATTTAAGATAGGCAATGACCTTCTTATTAATAAGTGTGTAAGGCCACAGAAATGCACAACTCAACATGTAGATATATTCAGTTCAGCTGTCACCTTGATACATGATACTATAAAATGATGCTGCAGAATTGGTTATGAATTCACATGACATTGAAGTATTCTTGAAATGTAGCAACACTGCATCACTCACCACTTAAAATAAATATGTTTAGGGCAGAACCCAGCTTTCATTACCAGTAAAAGCAAGACTGTCACATCGTCAATTTTCACGCTGATAATATCAGCTTCTGTTGTATTCTTGCATGTCCTAATTAAAGAGAAAATGATGATGTATCAGTTTTAGAGATTATTGCACAAGAATAGTGCTAATATAATAATAGTTTGATGATTTGGCAGAAATTCACATTCCAGATATCCTCCCAAATGTGGGTTTGAAGTTTTACTATAGAATAGTTAACTATATCTGTTAGCACAGTGTCTCTCAGACATTGTATATAACTTTAAGTTCATATATCCTGGAAATATTGAACTTAAAATAAAGAGACAAATAAAAATAATATAAAAAATGTAATTTTATTTTCAATACTGAAAAATCCTGCTGCTTTGAGCACCAGGGAGGTAGCCAATGCATTGGATACCTCTCTGGCATTCAACGGGTTAAATTGCACCTTTGGGATTTAGTGAATCTAATTACAAATGTATAAATGATGTAGTAATGAAGAATGAGAAATAAGTATTCCTAAAATTCCTATTCATTTAAATAGGGTTTGCAAAGCAATGTACAGAAGCCACTCTGTCATTGATGGGGTTAAATGAGAATTTGTAATTTCCCCTATAGTGTGGCTGGTTTGCTCCAAAATGTCTGCTTTTTTTGCTTTATACATAATGCTTATTATATTATTATTTAAACAACTGTATTCAAATCACAACTAGAAATGTTGCGCTAACATTTATGCATCCGCATAATGCATATTCATGTGTAAATGAAACCAATAATAACAATAATTCCTTTTGTCTAAACTGTATATATTGTCTCCATTTTCAACTCCAGCCCATGAGGACCCCTGTTTTTAAGGCAGTATATACCTACACTTGTTGCTTAGTTGTATGGCTGGCACACAAGAAAGAATTACATCTCTGACACCCCTAGAAAGATACCTTAGGTGTGTGCGAAACTAGGGATGAGTAAAAAGACAGTGACTTGTTTAATGGACAAATCTAAAGGATATGGAACACAGATGAATGATAATCACTGGTATTTAATATGATGAGATCCTGAAAATTTGCACTTTTGGGGGGCCTGGCAATAGGTTTGAACTCCCCTGTACTAGAGTACATAATCACACTGTTGCATACTGGTGTAAATACTCCACCATCATAAAAACTTTAATGCCAGCAAATCCTGGACACCTCACTTATAGCAAGCCAAGGAAAGTGTAGTAACTTTAAAGGGATAGTAATACTTAAAATATAAAAAAAAGTATGTTGTAGGGTTTATCCCCCTGAGTAAAACAAGGGTACTCCCACTGCTGAGAGGTCTTTCATTCAAAAGCTATTAATTTTCAAAGTTGAATTTTTTAGGTGCAATATCACAGTGGCCTGAAATTGTACAGTGGCGCTGTTGCTACACCATCCTATGGAGATTTATGGTCAACTGACCAGAGTTGTCCATAGGATCGTGTAGCAACAGCGCCACTGTACAATTTCAGGCCACTGTGATATTGCACCTAAAAAATTCAACTTTGAAAATTAATAACTTTTGAATAAAACACCTCTCAGCAGTGGGAGTACTCTTGTTTTACTCAGGGGGATAAACCCTACAACATATTTTTTTTTACATTTTAAGTATTACTATCCCTTTAAGCCAGTTTCATATGCTCTTTGTTAGTACATGGGTTAATAAAATAAATAATAAAATGAATGGATTTCACAGAAACACCCATACACATCCCCACTGCATTCACTTGGTGCAGGTAGAGTAAATGTAATAATTTTGGTGTAGACACAGGTAGTACATAGGTGTTGGGTAGGTGCAACACAAGAATACAGATCTAGCACCTATATTAGCTCAAAATCATATTATTAATCCCTCCAAATTGGTTAGCTATTTTGAGAGAATAATTTTGTTAACCTCTTAACACCCTTAAGGGAGTACATTTAAACAGTGAGACAAAATAAACAGTAAGTGATTTATTCTGAGAAAGGAACGTAGATTTGCCATAATCTGCTTTGGGAATGTTTGATATTAAGTTATTTTTTTTCTTTCAGAGATTTCTAAAACATAAACATACAATGAATGATTTATATGGAAGACATAGCACATTTGTCATACATGAGAATTGCTAGGAAAATGAGTGGTTCCATTGGAAAAAAGTTCAACTGGTGATTTACTGTTATTCATGTTTGAGACTGGTAACTGCATCTTTCCTAAATGTAAAACTATTCTATTTCTTCCTTAACATTTTGTGAAACAGATAGCTGAAAAACACATTGGTTCACAATTCATAATATACCCTATAAGAATGAGTGGCTCCAAGACTTATCCAGGAAGGAGACCTTTATACAACAGTCCTCTACATTTATTTAAATCATTATTGCATTTTGTCTGCAAGGGAGGGGAGAGGTCTTTGACTGACTTGAAGGGAGGGAAAAAGGTGGAGAAGATTAAATGGTGGGAAGAAGGCCAGAGTTGATGGAAGCATCAAGAAGGGAGGAGAGCAGGCCAGTGGACATGAAAAGGAGAGTTGTGGCCCACAGGAGATGGGTATCCTTTTAAAATGTCACACGCGAAAGAGCATGCGACCACAAGATGTAAGGGAAGGAAGCAAGCCAATGAGAGGGAAGGGGAATGGGCCTGGGGTGAAGAGTGAGAGACAGCAACCTGGACATTAGAAAGCAGGACAAGGCGAAAAGTTCCCTACCTTGATCAAACAACTGTCTTGGACCAGAAAATCCTTCAAATGATATCCAAACTAAAAAAACAAGTTTTTATAATAGATTCAGGAATTTCATAAGAAGTGTTTGTGATCTTGTGAAACAGCCTGTTTCAGATGACAAAACAGACTTACAGAATTGTTTTGCTCATCACACGTCCCAATGCCAGTTGCACTGTTAGATTGTGAAGCAAATTTAGAGCAGTGGTTCTCAACATGTTCGTTCAGAGACCACAAACTTGCCAGGATTTGAAGATTTATCTGGTTCGGTTCAGATGAGCTA